>CM053793.1:734422507-735695007 GCA_028749045.1 Cupressus sempervirens
ATTTTTGCACTATTTCCTTTATTCATCAACTATTTTATCCATCCATCATTAGATATAAACTAGGTCAACATTATTTAAAATTTAAGGTGTGATTTTTAAGACAATTAGAAAGGGAAAACATTAAACTAACATTTAAAATATTGATGTAGGGGGACAAAATGAAGGTTAAGAAAGACATGATTAAACAAATATTTTGTGAAAAAGCAATGATGTATGTAAGGGAAAAAATCAAAGCTTTGAAAAAAAAAATTGTGGGGGCAAATAAGAGTTAGGTGAAAGGAGATATCAAATTCAAGTTGGATGATATTATTTTTAAGTTATCATATAATGTATTTCAAAGAAAGAGCCATAATAATTAGAGGCTTTTAGGAAATAATTCAAGCTTACTGAATTTTATGTGCATATATATCAAGAACAAGAATACAATGGTATGTGCAGTCTCTCACATTACAAAATATTTTTGTCTCTTTTAAATATGTAGAGAATTTGACAAATAAATGTACATAAAGCACCACCAAATCATATAGAATGTGTACATTTTCTCCCACTTGTATATCAAGTTCAATTATATCATTTATATGATATATCTATTCATACTCACCCATATCAAACCACTTGTCATTTATGTAAAAAGCCTAGGCAAGGAAAATTCATGCATGCTAAAAAAAATTGCCTAATGCACATGATTAAATATATATATACCTTGTATAACATTGATAAAGATAATAATGGGTCAATATTTGATTAGTTTTGTGAATGCTTTGGGGTTTTAGTTGTTGAATCCAAAGATAATGCAGTGGGTCCAACTTTGAGATTATTATGAGATCCTTTAGGTCCCATTTGGTTGCATGAATTGGGCAAGAATAGGGAAATTCTAAATACCTGCATTCACCAATTTGATGTTCGTTTGCAAAATACAAGATTAGAATTAGAATTTGTCTATCCTAATTTGACACCAAAATGAGCATAGTGGTATTCCTAAAAAGAAGTGGAATAAGAATAGCTTATTCCTATTTCACTTTTTAATAAACCCAACTTGATGGGTTGTCAGGGCCGTGACTTTGTTGCTCAAATGCATTTTTGCACTATTTCCTTCGTTCATCAACTATTTTATCCATCCATCATTAGAATAAACTAGGTCAACATTATTTAAAGTTTAAGGTGTGATTTTTTTAAATATCTAAAAGACTAAAAGCATATTTATATCTTTTATAAACTTTCATAAAATTATCTTTACAAAATGAAGGTTAAGAAAGATAATCTTAAATAAATCTTTTGTGAAAAGGGATGATGAAAGAGAAAATGAAAAGAATAAATAAAATTTGATTAGTGGGGGGAAATTAGATTTAGGTGAAAGGAGATGTCATATTAAAGTTGGGTAATGTTATTATTAAGTTATTATATAGTGCATTTTAAGGAAGGGGTCTCAATATGTAGAAATTTTTGAGGAAAAACAATGGTTTTATTAAATTATATATATAATATTTCTAAAGACCAACTTGTATGTCTAGTTTCTAATAAGATGCAAGTTTTCTAAGTAATTTCTATACATATTCATTAATATCAAACCAATTTCCATTATTGTAAGGGCCTAACTAAAAAATTACACATATGTAAAGATAAATTGCCTACTCCATATGATTAAATATTAGTCCCTTGTATAACATTAATAAATATAGTAATGGGTCAATGTTTGACAAATTTCTAAGAATTACTTTTAGGGTGTTAGTTGTTGAAGCCAAAGATGATGTGGAAGGTCCAACTTTGAGAGTATTATGTGGTGATTTATGATTCTTGAGCCAAGACTATATGTATATGCATAAATTATAAATCTATGTATGGTTTCCCATTCACATCTCATATCAATGTATTTCATGTTCCATTCTTGTGGGCCACTTTCACTTTCATTTGACTTTTGACTTTATCATACAATATCAACACTTAAGTAATGCAATGTGTGGTTAACTTAAATAGCACCCAATTTTGGTATCTCAAATACTTCAATGCCTTTAGGTTTGGTTGGAATTTATTTTTTTTCCTCCTTTTTTATTACTTTAAATATATTTTGATGTTTTTTGACTATTCATCATTATTTTCATATAAGAAAATTTAGTTTTTTAAATAGATATTATGATTCAGTAACTAAAAGGTGAACCATGTACATTATTAGTAATAATAGGAAGTGATCAATAAACTATGTTAGTTGTTGAAGCCAAAGATAATGTGGAAGGTCCAACTTTGAGAGTATTATGTGGTGATTTATGATTCTTGAGCCAAGACTATATGTATATGCATAAATGATAAATCTATGTATGGTTTCCCATTCACATCTCATATCAATGTATGTCATGTTCCATTCTTGTGGGCCACTTTCACTTTCATTTGACTTTTGATTTTATCATACAATATCAACACTTAAGTAATGCAATGTGTGGTTAACTTAAATAGCACCCAATTTCGGCATCTCAAATACTTCAATGCCTCTAGGTTTGGTTGGAATTTTTTTTTTCCTCCTTTTTTATTACTTTAAATACATTTTGATGTTTTTTGACTTTTCATCATTATTTTCATATGAGAAAAAATAGTTTTTTAAATAGATATTATGATTCAGTAACTAAAAGGTGAACCATGTACATTATCGGTAATAATAGGAAGTGCTCAATAAACTATGTCATTTTTGTAATAGAAGATAGTTTTTCTAAGTGTTATTAGGATACGGTATCAATTGTGACAATGATATTGTACATGATAATTATGACTCAAGGGTGATTGAAAGGGCTTGTACCCAATAGTTAGTAATTTCAAAAGAAATCATCCATTATGTTCTAAGATTATATATTTTTATAACAGAGACTACCTCAACATCAATCTAGTCACCAAATAGAACATAGAACTTAATAACTGGGATTATTTTAATCCAATGACCAATAATCTTTTAGATCACTTTATCCATGCATGAGTAAGCTTGTATTTGTAAAATAAGAGTATGACATAAACTATAACAACTGAGGTTATCATTAGGTAATCAATGCTTCTCCACACTCTATAACAAGGAATCATTCGTATAATATAAATCATTATATATAATTCTCATTATCAAGAATTACTACAATTTAAGGTTAAACTATTACAATCTAGGACTATACTTGATATCAACAAATTTCCTATGTATAATATTGATACTAATGGTAAATTTTCACCCACTAGAACTATCCAAATTTCTTATATAACATCATTTATGTAATCCAAGGATTGAATTCATAGTAATGTGTTCCCTATTTAGTGAAAATCATCATAACTAAGGTTTACACTGGGTAATTGAGATTATCTTGCATAAGATGAATTGGTTCAACTTAAGATTACACTTAAGGAATGGTACCTATTCATGGAATATGATTACACTACTCATCCATATAATTGTTGGACTTTATAAAAAGTATTGCCTTATTTAGTGATTAGATTTGGGCTTTTATTTTAGTAATCAAGGCCTTCCAACATATACTCAATTTTCTATAAGTAAATTCTGAACATAGTAGATAATATTTTTCTCACATATAACATATATTATCACAACATCTATGCTTGCACTTAGTAACAAAGACATGGTTCCATCCAACAATTAAGACCTCTTAATGGTGAAAGCACGATTTTTGTGTCCCACTCTTTAGCAATAATGGTTCACGAAACCAACATTTTAGCACATAGTATATTCTATCAATTATATAAAATGCATTATGAAGTATTATAGATTTTAAACAAAAAAACTAGTATTTTATTATACTCTTTTATGCGGATTTAGTTTACAATATAAATAAATTAGAGAAGCTTATCATGCGTGTGTGTGTGTGTGCATATGTGTGTGCATATATATATATATATATATATATATATATATGGTATCAATTGTTACAAATAAATATTGTACTTGATAATTATGACTTGTACATGTGATTTAAAGGGCTTATAATTAATAGTTAGTAATTAAAAAAAAGATCTTCCACTACGTCCTAAGATTAAAATTGTTTTTAAATAGAGACTACTTCAACGTCAATCTAGTCAACACACAGAACATTTCACTTAATAAGTAGGATTATTTTAATCCAATGACCAAGAATTTTTAATAATACACTATTTATGTCATGATAAGGCTTGTACTTGATAAATAAGATCCTTGTATGAAATTAATTATAATTGCCAAGGTTATTATTAGGTAATGCTTCTCCACACTCCATTATAAGTAATCATTCATATAATTTATAAATCATGATATATATAATTCTCATTATCAACACTTACTAAAGTTTAAGATTTAACTATTATGATATAGGATTGTACTTGACATAACTAAATTTCCCACACATAATATTGATATTACTGGTGAATTTACACCCACTAGAACATTTATAATTTCTTATATAATATCAGTTATGTCATTTGAAGATTGAATTCATAGTAATGCATTCCTTGTTTAGTATCAATCTTCACAATGAAGGTTTACACTTGGTAATTGAGATTCTCTTGCATAAGATGAACTAATTCAACCTAGGCTTACACGAAAGGAATGAAAGGTAGGAATGGCATAGGATTATATCACAAAAAAATTATCAAAATTCATTATTCAAGACTTTCTATGTATGCAAAAATTCATCCATATAAGTCTTGGACTTTATAAAAGTATTGCCTTGTATAGTGATTAGAATTGAAGTTTTCATCTTAGCAATCAAGACCTTCCAACATAGAATAAGTTTTTTATAAGTCAATTTTGAACATACTAGATAAAATTTTCTCGCATATAACATATATTGTCACAACATCTATGTTTTCACTTAGTAACCAAGACGTAGTTTCATCCAACAATTAAAACTTCTCAATGGTGAAAGCACAATATTTGTTTCCCACTTTTTAGAAAATTAGTGGTTCACAAAACCAAAATTTTTAGCATATAATATATTATATCAATTATATCACATGTACTATCAAAAATTCTAGAATAAAAAATTAAAACTAGTAATTTATGGTTTTTTTTTTAATGTGGATTTAATTTACAATACAAAGAAATTAGAAAAGTTTATCACATTATGTTGAATTTTGAAAATTTTATTTTATACATACATATGAATATACATATATACACACATACATATACATACATAGATATATTACACACACACACACATGTACATATTGGTATATGCAAGATCATGACATGCCAAAAAGTGGTGATCAAAAAAATAATCTTCTTTCACTAGTCAAAAAATGCACTAAAAATCTTGTTGATTTTTAGTAGGCCTTGGTGTTAGTGCATTCAGCCAAAGAAAAAACCATACCACAAGGCCAATCGAATATATGATATTCTCCGACAAACTTTTATTATAAACTTGTGGCTTGTATTCTTAGTTTTCATTGTGAAAACTTAGAACATGGGCCATTTCTAACATCAGATACCAGAATTAGATATACAAAACCTTAACACAAAATTGTTCAAATATCGAATAGGTATGTTAGTTTTTCATTTGTTATTTCATGTTTTTCAAATTATATTTGTAGTTTTTTTTATATAAAAACTAGGTCTTATAGAATTTTGTTTATCATTATTTAAAATAGGTTGTAATTTTATATTAGTTTATATTGTAATGAGGAATGATATCAAACCAAGCACAAAACTCTCCCAATGATCTTGCAAAGAATCCACAACTACCTCCAAATAACCCACAACCACCACCAAATAACCCCTAACCACCTGAAAATAATCCCTCACCTCAAAAAAATGAACCAATCATAAACCCTCAACCTTTAGAGGATCTTACAGAAAAAAATGTAATTTGGCTTAGAGACTTTCAGACATCCTAGGCCAATATTCCCACATTGTGTCCCATGTTTTCCACCTTGCACTCTATTAATGAAAGTGTGCAGACACTTACTAAGAAACATAATGTTTTTCTTCTTTAGCCTAGATTACATGCATGTCAAGTTTCATGATGAGCTTGATTATGACCAAGTTATGAGCCTCAATATAACTAAATATAGCCTATGTAACCTTTTTGTGAATCCCAAAAATAGGATTAAAATTTGACCCAAAAAAGCCCAAATTATTAGTTAAGTGGTGCACAAATGATGCAATGTCTGAGAACTTTGGGACCAATGGTGTATGTTTTTTGATAAACCACCCCAAAATAATTTGGATACCCCAATATACTTTATAAGAAAATTGTACATTGAATTTGTGCTTATTCATAAGGTCAACTATTGAAGCATGAGACCAAGCTAGGGTGTAGGCTTAAATTCTCCTCAAGACATGCCATTTGTACATTGGGTGACATCCCACACATATGTTACCCCTAATATTTCACCCCTCCTATAGTGTAACATCCTTATATTATTGCTAAGATCCACATAGAGACTATTAGAGAAATTCATACGTTGAATGATCTATTAGTTAGGAAGAGTGTGACATTGTTTCCTCATCATGATAATGAAGATTTCCCTTCCACATCCTCTAGAAACTTACATGTTTGTGTGCCTTACACTTGCATTATGTAAATGAATTTTTGCTTAGGTCCCCTTTCTTATAGTGATGCATATCACTATATCTTCAAGGTGGACAATACAACATAGGATGCTACAGGCACTGAAGCATCTCAAGGAGAAGTTTTTCACATGAGATATGAGGAATGGCATGTAGAACCATAGACTCCTACTATTATAGTCATATTAAACATTTACCTTGTCACATTGTATTTAATTTCAAACATTCACATTTTTAATAGTATTTATTTAAAATTATTGTCCACTTATGTATATATGTGTTCCACTTATATTTAGTTGATGATAGAGGAGGAGATGGCTTAAGTGGAGGATCCCATACTTTTAACCATTTTATTTGGCCTTGAGACTTCTGTGGTAAATATTTTTTTATGTACTAATTAGTTCAAGTCAAGTGCTCTATACAAATTTTTATGATTTAGGTTTAGGTTAACACAAGTTTGTCTTGTTAAACAAGCCTTTCTCAAACAATGACTTAATAAGGAGGTTATAATAATCATCAGAGTGACCCTCTTAACTTTTTCCTTGGTGGTCTCTCTCTCTCTCCCCCCCCCCCCCCCCCATTGTGTCTCCCTCCTAGGTATTATTATAATATAAATAATAATATATAAATATTATTTTTTAAATATAATATAATATAATACTAATGCTTTTTTTGGCAAAATTTTATATTCATATTAATAATCATCTAGTTTTAAAGGGCTCCCGAAGAAAGAACCAAGAAAGAAAACTATTCATAACCCATTACAAAAAATTATATAGTTTAGTTGCTTCAAACCTAAAACTACCCAAAAATCTTGGCCAAAGAGAATCCAAGGAACCAATTTACAAAATGGTAGAGAATAAAATTGTTAGTATAATGTGAGCCATAAAAAAGTGGCAGAGATAACCCCAAACATTACAAAGTTAAGAACACCCATAACCCAGTTACAATAGAAATACATAGATACAATATGCCATGGCATCTGTAGATCAATAGTGAGAAATCATCATGGAAAGAAATTAGAACCTGCATGAAGACATTCGAGAAAATTGCAGCCAACAAATTTGAATAGGACTAATAGGAAGAGCATGTAAATAATAGTAGAAATTAGCAGGTCATAAAGAGCAACGATGATACCAACTGAGGAGAAGAGCCGACCAGAATCCTACAAGTTAATCAAAACAAAATAGAAGATCATAGAAAATAATATAACCAGTTATGAAATGCCATGTCCAATATGCTGTAGGAAAAAAAAGAGGAGAATAAGCCAAAAGAACTGTTAGAAGCACACTATATAGAAAAGAGGGATGAAGCAATAATATCCCATTCAAAATCATAATTGCAGGAAATTTACTTGAAGTACAACAAATCAAGCAAAGCACAAACATATTTTGATATATAATCATGCAAGAATGAGCCAAACTAATGAACCACCTGCATACTTATGAAATAAACATTAGAAATAAATGCAATCATGGGTAAAAAAAGGAAGTATAGATATGATAAGATCAAAGCAAAGATACTCAACAACTTAGAATGAACAATTAGTACAAAGATCGCATAAGATGGAATAAAAAGTAGAATAATGAAACAACCACAAGATTACAAAAAGTTCAAATAGATTTAGATTGAATCAAGTGGAAGATCGGCAAGTGGGAAGCTGAAGTCACATTAGTGGATGGGTAGATAATGCAACAAGCATCTGCTCGATAATTAGCAAGCAATTCTGCTAAAGAATTACCCTCATGAAGTGTGTGGATTAGAAATACCTCAGAAAATGAGTCAAGAAGGGACCATATTTGTTCAAGCACATAGTGAATATGCCTTGCAAAGGAAGATCTCTGAATGCATGCATTACTAATTACAGAGGAATCCCCTTCCACATGGATATGTTGAACACTTGATCTCTTAGCAATAGAAAGACCTTGTAACATGGCAAAAGCTTCAACAAAATCGTTACCAGGAGCAATAGGGAAGGCTTCAAAATAAATAACAGTACCACGATAATCATGAAGAAGAAAACCAATCCCAAATTTACTTGGGTTGCCTTTAGATGAGCCATTCAAATTAAGTTTGATAAAACTAGCTTGAGGGGGGGAGACTATTTAACAGAGTCCTGAGACTAAAGTCTATCCTTAGGGCAAAGAGCGAAAGGGAGAGAAGGAAACTTCAATCCTACCCAATTTTTAGAGATAATATTATCCCAAGAGGAAAATACTCACTCCCCCATGAATTTACATGTGTAAGCATTTGTAACTTCAACAATGGATTGATAAAGTTTATTAAGCACAGTGTGTAGGGAAGAATGAGAGTTTTGAAAAATACATGTATTCCTTTCCCACCAAATAGCCCATAAAACCAAAGATGGTGAGAAAATCCAAATACATGAAAACATGGATTTGGGATATAGAATAGGCCAAGCTTGAAAGAGATCCCAAATAGTTGAAGGAAGAGGTATTGAGAAGTCAAGTTTTCCTAGGACAAAGAGCCAACAATCACGGGAAAATGGGCAATTAAGAAAAATGTGGTCAACTGATTCAAGAGTCTGATTATATAACACACATGAAAAATCATTAGCAATGTTGAGTCTAGACAACCTATCACTTGTAAGAACACGATTTCTTAAAACCAGCCAAAAAAAACATCTTGCCTTAGGAAGAACAAACTTATGCTAGCAGAAATAAAATGCCCTTTGTTTAACTTTAACATTTTCATTAGTATGAATCAATTCATATCCCAACTTAATAGAGTACTTACCATCTAGGGAGGGACACCAAAAAAGATGATCAGAAGATCGAGAAAAGAAGATAGATTGCTTAGAAAGAAAGAGGTTATCAGGAGATGTAGACTAGGGGTCAATAGGAAGAAGGGAGAAGTCAAGCCAAAGAACCAGTCTAGAATGGATAGAAACCGCAGAGACATAATTAACAAGCTTTGACCCCCAATGTGATTGTGCAACTTCCCAAATATCAAGGAAGGGTTGAATGGTATGATACTAATGTTATACTATCATACAATTGTAATATAAATAATATAATACTAATTTATATAATACAATACTGATATATATTATACAATATAAATAATGATATATTAATACTAATAGTATACAATAGTAATATGAATACTAATGATAAAAACCAAAATAAAATACCAAATTTAAAAACTTTGAAAATTCAAAATTTTCAGGCTAAATTGAATACTTGATTTATTATCAAATATTTGACTAGCTTGGTAGGGTAAGGATTTTCCCCACTTTTTGTTTTTGAATGTCAAATGTTCATAGTCAACCCAAAAAATATGTTTATCATATTTCATCTTATCTCCAAACTTCGACTGTGTAGTTGATGACCTTTTCTTCACTCGAAATTGATGAAATAAAAAGGGTTTCTTAAAGTGATTATCATATTTCCACAAATATAATTAATGTCAAAATTTGAGTTTAGTAAGAAATTATTACTTATTTATTAATTGGGTTACCTCTAAAGTCTTGATTCGTAGACTAATTGAAAAATAGCTATAACTTTCAAATGGTTTAACCTTTTTGAAATCCAAAACATGCGTCACATTCTATGATTTTCCTAATATAAGAAAAAATAATTCAATTTTGCAAAGTTTATAATTAGTTAACATGGTCAGACATGTGCATTTTATTCTAAAAATATCATGGCTATTAATTTTTTATTAATAATTTAGTTGTAAAATAATTATACAAAAATATACATCACATCTAGGCATGATTTTACTAATTATATCTAGAATCTTGTGAAAAATATCATCATTTGATTGTGAATAACGTGGTCAGACATACACATATTTTAATCTTTTTCCTAAAATTTTCATACTACTAGATTAAAATATAATTTTTTCAACTATTAGATTATTATTGTTTTCATAAAAAGGGTTAAAAGTTTAGGAACTTCATTCAATTTCCTAAAAATTCTCTTCTTACTACTTTTTCAAATAAGGTTGATAAGATGTTCAACTTTTTATGTCAAGTTGAGTAACCCTAATTTTCTAATTTTCCATTGGCACTTAAGGTCATAGGTTGGTATGCATAATCCTGCCCACACACACACACACACACCTCTCTCTCTCTCTCTCTCTCTCTCTCTCTCTCTCTCTCTCTCTCTCTCTCTCTCTCTCTGTGTGCGCGCGCGCGTGCACGTACACACACACACATATATGTATATATATTGGTATATATATTGATATCTTATTGAAAAGATCATTGATTAGAAAGATTGTTGAAGAAGACTAGGTGTTTCAATCGTTATTTTTTCATTGATGTCAAACCTACTATTTTTTGGTAAGACAATTGCTTATATGTTTCAAGTACTATAACTTAGCTAATTGATGAGGGAGATTTAATCAATAAGATGTAATAAAAGTACCTAGAGGAAAGGTTGAGTTATGATTATGTAATAAAGTACAAGGACCAGTTAAGACAGTGATAACATAATTTATTGATGATCTACTTGAGGTTACAAAATGGCTAGCTACACTTAGAAAGATCAAAAAAATAAGTTAAACAATGTCCATTTGCCAAGCTTGACCAAGAGAATAGTAGGTGTCGAGAAAAGTTAGTTCAAGCCAAGAAAAAATTCAGTTGGAGCCAAGTGAAAAAAAATTCTAGTGGATGCTAAGCAAGTTAGTAGATGTCAAGTAACTCTTAGTTGATGTCAAGCACCAGTAAAATTCAGTAGATGCCAAGTAATTTTATAGTTGATGTCGAGTGACGTAGTATGTGCTGAGCATCAGAAGATTGATAATGTCGAGCTGTTGCATTATGAAAAAGATCAAAGATTTTCCAAATAAAAGCTGACAAATTTGTTTTCTTGGAACTTGTGAATCAGGAGGAAGATAAGTTTGATGAGCTGGTGGCATAAAATCTTATGTAAACTATTTTTGATGCAAATTCAAAAGGATTCTAAGAGAAGTTTCTAAAGACAACAAGATATTGGGTAGATATATTGTATCCTACCTAATCCATCTAAAACCCTAATTTAGACGATATTTTGTGCCCTGGTTTCCCACAGTACCAGCAATCATTTGGTCCTCTCGATTGAGACCTCCTCCCCTTTGACTTTCCTCTTGATTTCCCACGATTTCCAGAGTTACTTCCTCTTTCAGTCGTTCAGCCCCTGCTTTGTGCATTTAAAGCACTTCCTGATGTAGATCCACCTGAGGATTTTCTACGAGTTTCCTCACTTAAAATAACACCGATCACATCATCATATTTTAGGGTACTTGATCCAGGAACAGAATTACTCACCGCCATTACCAAGCCATTCCAGCTTTCAGGCAAAGAACACAAAATCAAGAGAGCCCTAATTTCTTCATCAAAATTGATACCCACAGAAGATAATTGACTAGTAATAGTATTAAACTCATTTAAATGATCTGCAACAAATCCACCTTCTGCCATTTTCATATTAAATAAACGCTTCATGAGAAATACCTTATTTGAAGCGGAGGGCTTTTCATACAATGTCGCTAGGGTTTTCATCAAATCTTCTGTCGTCTTTGCTTTTGTAATATTAAATGCCACCGATGGTGCCAAGCATAACCGAATGCTTTCGAGTGCCTTTCTGTCCAAAAGATCCCATTCAGCCTCTGACATAGTTCCCTGATTCTTGGCTTTTCCTTCCAATGGCTTCCATAAATCCTTCTGATATAAATAGTCTTCCATTTGCATCTTCCATAACTGGAAGTTCTGCCCATTAAACCTATCAACCCTCAGCTTACCATCATCTGCCATTGCTCCCACTCAACCGTGAGACTCCCACTTAACCGTGAGACTTTCTTGCAGAGGATAACTGAGAAACAACTAGGCTCTGATACCACTTGTGGGGCCCATTTGCCGTTGCACCAAAAGCCATGACTTTTAGTGAACATGGAACACCACATAATTAACCACCTGTGGGCAGGGGAGCGCGTTGCATCACCCAAAAATTTCCTTTATATAGGAATGTTTCATCATGAAGCAAAAGAGTTAGAGAGTTTGGTGCGAAAATCTAACAAGGAGAAGGAAAAAGAGTTTTTCTTCATCACGTGACCCAAGAGAAGAGTATGCAATGGCGTACTAAGCAAGAAGGCTTACGAGGATGAATGCTTGAAGGGTGAACAAGCTGTCAAAGCTATAGAGAATGGAAGCCAATTAAAGTTGAGGACTGAATAGAGATCTGTAATCTACAAGTGAGGTTGTAAGTTGTATCAGATCAAAGCTCTACTTATACTTTCTAACAATTGTATCAGTCTAGGGTAAATCCTTTGGAGTAAGGTTGACTTAATAGTCATTGAAAAATCCTTTAATAGGGTGTAATTCCAAGTGAATGGCTTAAAGTCCTCTAACAAGGCTCACTTTTAACGAGGTGATTAAAATCCCTTAACTAGATCACACTTAACAATGTGTATTGTAACCTTTAACAAGGTTGGCCTTTAATAGGGCATCACTTCAAAAGAGTGAAAAAGGAGTAGCATGTTACTGGTGGTTTTTCCCGAATTGGGTTTCCACATTAAATAATTGTGTCAAATGTGTTGATGGATGTGTTGTGTTTCATGTTTTACATTTCTACAAGTTGATTTAATAGTAACATATAAGTGTTAGTTGATACACAATGAATGCATGCATAGGTATGAATGTTTTATGGGCTCACTGAATTGTGAAAAGTTTTATTTGTACATCTAGACCTTGAATAATTGATTCACCCCCCCTCTCATTTATTCTAAAAGAATTCAAAAAATTGGTATTAGAGTCATCTGATTAAGAGGTTTAGTTTTAGGATACTAGAAGCACAAAGATCAAGATGTCAAAAAGAGAAGTGCCCAAGCTCAACAGAGATACCTTTCCTGCATGACAAATTTTGATGAAGCTACACCTTGGAGAACTAGGAGAGCATGCACAATCTTGCATTTTAGTGGAGCATGTTGATCCAACAGGAGCCCTAACTACTGAAGATATGAAGAAGAAAAAAAGAACACAATCAGGTGATGTTGGAGATTGCCTCTACACTAAGCTATGCCGAATTTGATGATATCAAAGGTCTTGATAGTGAAAATATGTGGGATGCCCTAGACACTATCTATGGAGGAGACAAAAATGTTCAAAGAGCCAAGTCAAAGAGCCTCAGAGGTAAGTTTGATGATATGAGAATAGAAGAAGGTGAGAATATTGCTCAATATGTTGCTAGGATAAAAGAAGTTGTTAGTGCAATAAAAGGTGTTATTGGTAAAATAGATGATGATACTATGCTAAGTAAATTCTTGAGGACATTATTGCCTATTTATGCCATTAGAGTTTCTACAATTCAAGAGTTAGGATGTATACTAGGAAATGATCTAACCCTTGAAGGTCTGGTAGGTAGACTCACTACTTTTGAGCTATCCAATTTTGACAACTACAAACCAGAGAGTATTGAATCATCTTTCAAAGAAAATTGTTATTGAAGGATTTTGAGGAGGTAAAGTAGAAGAAGAAGAAAATAAAGATAAAATATGCATCCAGTGACAGCAACATAGATAAGAAAGACATTGAACAATTGGAAGCATTGTTGGCAAGAAGATTTCATAGAGGAAAAGGTAAGTTCAAAGGTAAGTTACCCATCATTTGTTTCAATTGCAATGAAGTTGGTCATATTGTTGCAAGATGTAGACAGAAGAAGAACTACAAAGAAGGAAACAAGCACAAAAATAGAAGAGAAGATTATGGAAGAGACTATAGAGACAAAGGGAAGAAGTCATGCTACATTGCTAATGAACATGACTCTGATGAACATGATGATGAAGTGGTATATGTTACAATGAAGGACAAATCTGATGAGGATGAGGCAATTGCACTTGTGACTTGTGTAAACAAGAATGATAAATGGATTATTGACAGTGGATGCTCAAATCACATGACTGGAGACAAAAGTAAGTCCATTACCTTAACTTGTTATGATGTAAATAGTATAAGGTT
Organism: Cupressus sempervirens; assembly: GCA_028749045.1. Lineage (NCBI taxonomy): Eukaryota > Viridiplantae > Streptophyta > Pinopsida > Cupressales > Cupressaceae > Cupressus > Cupressus sempervirens. The sequence goes on from CM053793.1 coordinate 734,436,994, forward strand.
TGGTAATGATGCACCATGTTTGATAAAAGGAAAAGGGTCTATCAAACTCACAAACAAGATTTCATGTGATAATGCATACTATGTTGAAGGATTGAATTATAACTTGTTAAGTATGTCACAATTGAATAATTTGGGATGCAAAGTTGAATTTGAAAATAAAATTGCCAAGATATATGACACAAATGGAAACTTGATTGGAAAAGGTGATTAAACTAGAAATAATCTATTCTATCTAGATATAGAAGATACTACTTGTCTTATTGCAAAATTTGATGATGTATGGCTTTGGCACAAGAGATTATGTCATGTTAATTTTGATCATCTAATTAGTATCAGTAACATGAAAAGAGGTAGAGGTTTGCCTAAGTTAAAGAAACTTGATAATATAATATGCAAACAATGTTAGTTAGGCAAGATGACAAAGTCAAGCTTTAAAAGTAAAGATTATACCTCTAAGGAAATACTAGAAATTGTTCATACTGACTTGTGTGGACCTATTGAAGTGAAAAGCTACAAAGGAGATAAGTACATAATGTTATTTGTTGATGATTACTCTAGGATGATGAAAATCATGTTTCTAAAACAAAAATATGATGCTTTTCAAATATTTAACTAGTACTTGGCAAGAGTTTAAAAAGAGATAGGTAAAAGTCTGAAATGTTTGAGATTTGACAAAGGAGGATAATTCACTTCAAATGAGTTTGAGATGTTCTGTAGTGATAGACGAACCAAAAGATAGACATATGCACCTAGGACCCCTCCACAAAATGGAATTGCTGAAAGAAGAAATAGGTCTATAATGGATTGTGCCAAAACACTCATGATGCAAAAGAATGTTGCTCTGAAATATTGGAGAGAAGCTGTAAATACTATTGTATATACCTTTAACCATGTGCAAGTCAAGAAAGGTACTCATTCAACAACTTTTGAACTATGGTAAGGATATCCACCTAATGTGAAATACTTTCAGGTATTTGGAAGTAAATGTTATATTCTTATAGATGTTAGGAGTGGAAAGTTTGATACAAAAAGTGAAGAAGGTATATTCCTTGGTTACTCCACAAGAAGGAAAGCCTACAAGTGTTTAAATACTAACACTAACAAAATTGTGAAAAGTACAAATGTGAATTTTGATGAATTTACATAAGTACATGAAGCTGAACCTACAAAAGAACCAGAAGAATGCAAATCATTTGTATACTTCTATGAAGGAATGCCTATTGAAGAAGATGTTACAAATCAAGTTGCAAACCAACAACAAGTCTCAATAACTACTAAGTCACAACCTATGAATGCCAAGTTGCATTCAGGAATCAAGCTACATTCAAATGTTGAGTTGCAAAATGAAGAAAATGCACATTCTGATTCTAAGATCAACATACATGAAAGAGATGTTGAAACACCTGACAAAGGTGTACACAATGATTCTGAAGCTGAGAGACAAAATGTAGTTACAAGAACTAAGCCAAGATTGTCCAAATATGTCAAAAGACATCATCCTACAGATCAAATCATTGGAGACAAAGATGCAAAGCCAATGAAAAGAAATAGATTGAGAAGTGAATCATGTTTGTTAAGCATGAAGGAACCTAATATAGTAAAAGATGCATTGGAAGATGATGGCTAGTATAAGGCTATGTAAGAATAAATTCAGCTAATAGAGAAGAATAAGACATGGAGTCTAGTTCCTAGACCAGAAGACAAGAATGTGATTAGCACCAAATGGGTATTCATAAACAAGCTAGACAAGAATGGTGTAGTGACAAGGAATAAAGCAAGATTAGTTTGCAAAGGATATGCACAAGAAGAAGGAATTGACTATGGTGAGACATTTGCCCCTATTGCAAGAATGGAAGGAGTGAGAATTCACTTGCTTATACTGCATACAAAGGTTTCAAAGTTTATCAGATGGATTTCAAGTCTACATTTCTAAATGGCATACTAGAAGAAGAAGTCTACATAGAACATCCAGAAGAATTTGTTGTCAAAAATAACAAGAACATGGTATGTAAACTACACAAAGCCTTATATGGATTGAAACAAGCACCAAGAGCATGGTATAAGAGACCTCATACTTATCTTGTGAAGATTGGATTTGAAAGGACTGATGATAATAGCAATTTGTACATGAAGGCAGATAAGGACAAAGGTATATTATTATCTAAAATATTTGTTGACGATATCATATTTGGAGAACAAGATGCTTTGTCTAAGGACTTTGCAAATCAGATGAAGCAAGAATTTGAAATGTCAATGTTTGGAGAGATCAAATTCTTTGTGGGACTACAAGTATATCAGATGAAATATGGTATATATATCACTCAGTCAAAATATGTCAAAGAGATATTGAAGAGATTTGGATTAGAGGGCTCCAAACTAGTAAGTACATCTATGGTGACAACACTCAAGCTATCAAAGAATGATGATTTAGCTAAGGTAAATCAAACATTATACATATCTATGATTGGAAAATTGCAATATGTAGTACATAATAGACTTGATATTGCATTAGTTGTAGGGATAGTTGCAAGTTCTTCTAATCCCAAAGAGAATCACTTGATGGCTATGAAAAGAATAATGAGATACTTGAAAGGAGCAGAACAATTTGGTTTATACTATAAGAAGAAATAAAAGTTTGAACTGAGAGCCCACACTGATGTTGATTGGGCTAGAACCATTGATGACAAAAAAAGCACCAGTAGAGGAGCATTCTTCTTAGGTAAAAGACTTGTTATATGGACTAGCAAGAAGAGGAGTTGTACTTTGCAATCTACTATTGAAGCAGAGTATGTTGCTATTTCTATTAACTGCACAAACATTGTATGGATCAAACAACTACTTAAGGGAATAAAGGAAGACATTGTAGAACCAGTGACACTTTATTGTGATAATACAAGTGCTATCAATATATCAAAGAATCCTATGATGCATACAAAGACAAAGAACATTGCAATCAAGTATGATTATGTAAGGGAATTGGTTGAAGAAAAAGAGGTGAAGATGGAATATATTAACACAAAGGAACAAATTGTTGATATCTTCAAAAAATCATTACTTAAGGATGCTTATGAGTATTTAAGAGGTAAACTAGGGGTGATACCCCTATCAAAGTCTATGTAAAAGATAGAAGGAGAACCCTACATCAAATAAGATGATGTTCATTTAATACAAATTGATGCAGTGGATATTACTTTAAGAATTGCCTAAAGTAATCACAAAATTGAAACTACAAAATAGTCACAAGCATGGTGATAGAGGGAGAAATTGAAGAACCTAGAAAAGTCTATATCTGCATTTATCAAAAATGCCAAGTGTTGAGCATATGTCCTTGACATTGTTTTCAAAGAGGGAGAAAGTACATTAAATTGATCAAAGAGGGAGAAAGCAATCAGAGAAAGGATTAGAACAAAGAGGGAGATATTCTATTAGTTCATTTAGTATGAAAGAGAGAAATAAGAAAGAACTTAGAGGGAGATATATTTTGTAACCTAATTAGAAGATGGAAGTTGTTGATAGAGGGAGAAATTTCAATACAAGTTTTCCTTTTGGTATTGGCTTATTTTTTTAACCGAGTTAGTTTGATGGAACAAGATGTTCATCATTTGATTGACTTGGTTGATCAGTTTGATTTTCCATCAATGCCAAAGAGGGAGATTGTTGATATCTGATTGAAAAGATCATTGATTAGAAAGGTTGTTGAAGAAGACTATGTGTTTCAATCATTGTTTTGTCACTAATGTCAAACCTATTATTTACTGGTAAGATAATTGCTTATATGTTTCAAGTACTATCACTTAGTTGATTGATGAGGGAGATTCGATCAATAAGATGTAACAAAAGTACCTAGAGGAAAGGTTGAGTTATGATTGTGTAATGAAGTGCAAGGATCAGTTAAGACAGTGATAATATAATGTATTGATGATCTACTTGAGGTTATAAAATGGCTAGCTACACTTAGAAAGATCAGATGAATAAGTTAAACAATGTTCATTTGCCAAGCTTGACTAAGTGGATAGTAGGTGTTGAGCAAAATTTAGTTCAAGCAAAGAAAAAATTCAGTTAGAGCTGAGTGAAAACAAATTTTACTAGATGTTGAGAAAGTTAGTAGATGTTGAGTAACTTTTAGTTGATGTTGAGCACCAGTAAAATTCAGTAGATGCTGAGTAATTTTATAGTTGATGACAAGTGATGTAGTATGTGTTGAGCTATTATTCTAGAGTGATCCAATCATGATGAAGAGTTGACTTTTGTCCCCCATGTCAAACAAAAATGTCTTTTATTTAATTTTTAAAATAAGGCAAATGATTTTGAGTGTGAAACTTAGGATAAGAGATGAGTGGGGAATTTTATTTAATTAAAAGAGGGACATGTTCTTTTAATTAAATATGAACTTAGGATAAAGCGATCAAACTATAGGATAAAATCAAATAAATGGATTTTTGGAGATTTGATCAAGGATAAGCATTAGATAACTTATGCAAAAATACTAGAAAGGGGGCTCATAGTCTAGATAACCATTTTTGGGTGATTACATTTTCCCCTCTTTGACTAATCTGTGATTGGTCTAGGAACACATTATGTTAAAAAATGAAGAAGCCAAGATGATAGAGGGATCTGACTCTAAAGAATGAAGCACAGAGAGATAGTAGATCCTAAATGCACACTCTATTTAGCAACAATACTAACCATTCAGAGAGAGAAGAGACAATATCATTACCCAAGATGAGCACTGATATGTTGAGAAAATAAAGTAGATAGATCAAGGGAAAATAAATAGTTGTATCAAAAAGAAAATTTCAACAATGATAGAATATTTTTGCCCCCTCGGGATTAAAATCAAAATGAGATAGAGGAGATGCAAAAATAAGCTATATTTGATTAAACTAGAACAAAGAAAAGGTCATGATGATAGATATGAGATTAAGATCAAAGAGTGACCACTAAGCAATGAAGATATGCCCCATTTTGACTAACTTTGAACAAGAAAGGAAAAGCATAAGAATTTTGTCAAAGAAATAAGAAAGATGCAATGAGATGAAATATAAATGAAAGTGAAGAGTGGAAGAAAGTAGAAATGATGATTACCCCAAAAAGATTCAAAGATTAAGCATCAATAGTTCAACCAACTACATAGAAGAGGGAAGAAACTTTGATTAGCAAGATGAGCCCAAATTTGGATTTCAATCTTGAAAAATGGATCCAGGATGTCGAGATTATAAAAGATAGGTCAAAAGCATAGATGAGATGGTAAGATAGAAAAGAAGAGATAAGATAAGATTGAGAAGAGGTAAGAGAAGGATGAACACAGTTAGCTAACACTTTCATGAAAGATAAAGAATAGAGCTCTCTCAACATGGAAAATGCAAAGCTAAGCTAGATTGAAACTGAGAATGCAAGCTAGTATGAAAAAGTGCAATTTCAAGGGGTACATAAGTAGGTCCTAGTTTTTATCATTGAGCCTTATTAGGGACATCAAAATATCATATAATTATCACTAGCATAAACTATTAGGATATGAATATGATATATATTGGATAAAAATGTGGGAATCCAACCTATGTATTAAAGACATGTAGGTCAAGATGACTATGCAATTAGATTCCCTAAGTTTAGTATAGAAAGATTACACCTATATCAAGGCATAAGTGCAAGGATAACCCCCAAGTGTGGTCTTGGAAAAATAGACAAGGATGAGAAATTGTAAGCCCAAAGTGTTAAGTAGGAAGAGTGCAAAGGCTCTCAACACCTTAGACTAGAAAAGTATACCCACAAGCTAAAAACAAGTAAAACATGCCCCATGCCCCCAGTATTCTAGTCCACAACATCCTCAAAAAAGTATTATGGAGTGAACACTCAGCAAATAAATTGTCATAAATAACACACAAAGAAGATAAATTTAATCATAGCTCAAAGATTTTTAATGTTTAAGTGCATATGTGAATGTCACATGGCCATTTCTTTGAGATTTGAATATGATAGTGAGAAATATCATAACATCCTAGACTGTAGGGAAGGTATCCAGAAAGTGTTGAGAAACACTCAATGTCAAGGGGTAGGTAGTATTGAGAAACACTATTTTTGTATGAGTTTCTAAATGTACCCTAATGCACAAGAAAACCCTGATAAACTAAGTAGTTGTGCCCCTAAGACAAGGACAAGAGAAGATTCGAAGCTAGGAAATGTGTGGTGAAATGAGGGAGACTAATAGACATAGGTGTGAGGGCCTCATGTAGCACCTGTTTCCAGGTTTTCACCACTTGGTAGATATATATATATATATATATATATATATATATATATATATATATATATATATATATATATATATATATATATATATATATATATATATATAGAAGAAAGAGCTCAAGCTTATTCAATTTGGATAGTACTTAATAAACAAATATGATAATAGGGTGATGGAAGGGAGATAATAGTAGGAAGAATATATGGAGGATAAGAGTTCATGTCTTGAAAGAACCCACTAAGCATGGATAACAAGTAAGTGTAAGCTTTCAAGGATTTCACAATGGTAGCTAAAATATTGGGCTAGATCAACATTGACACACACCTTGAAGGGTGTTGGAATGATGGAAGAATTCTGGATAAAATATCTCAAGGTTTAGATGTATGAGGTAGCAGAGCAATTTTGGAAGAAGATTGAGTGGAAGGATTTGGAAGTTTTTTATGAAGATGTTTGGAAGAATATGGAGTGGACGCCTTTGGGAGTGGATGCCTTTGGAAGCTTGAATGTTAACTTTGATTTATTTTCAGTATTCAAGTCATTAAGGAGAGACTTAGGAATACATATAGCTTTAGGTTTTTATTTTTCTTTGGATGCTTTAGAGCACATTTCTTCAATGATGGATTTAGGAAAACATATTTTCTTTGATTTAGTTCTTTGGGTAGTAGATCTTTGTGGTCTCTTGAATGTTTTTTATTTCTTAGCATTCACATGTTGGTTAGATAGGACATAGTGATCTTCATTTTTCTATAGATTCTTATGTTTATTCTCGCTTCCAAAAGACTTGGGATTTGAGGATGAATAAGGCTAATATGACTAGTTTATATGGATAGATGAGTGGAAATCATCAAGGATGAGTGTCTTTTTTTATCTTGAGGTATGATAGGGTAAGTAGGTTATGAGCTAGAAGTAGAAAATGTAGGAGATGAAGGAGCATAAGGTCCCAATAAAGATGGAAGGTTTGAAGGCTTTAACTTTGATGGATAAGGACCAAGGATGGATTTAGGAGACACAAAAGGATAGTGAGTATGGATATCAACATCTCTAAGGTGAGCAATGTGACCATGGCCATCAATAGACTCATGCATAGCTTTGATAGGAGAAACACATTTTTTAGGAGCATTTGAAGCTTGAGCATAGCTTTGAGGTGGATATGGAGAAGTGGAACATGAGGGGACACTTTTATCTTGAAAAGTAGCTTTGGATAGCATATGAAAAGAATTTTTCTCATAATTTTCAATAAGCTCCATGGAAATAGTGGAAGTGATGTCTTTATCATACTTAGGAAGTGGATAAGACATAGGATATGGAAGAATGACCTCTTTAAGGAGATGAAAGGGTTCTTGATCTTGATTTTTATTGACATTTATAGCTTTATCTTTTTGAGAGTCCTCTTTACATGGAGTTACTTTTAAGGACATGGGAAAATATGAGGTTTGCATGATAGGATCTTAAAGAGGTAATGGAGGATTAGCTAAAGTGGGTATAGTAAGCATAGCATCGCATGACAGTTGAGGATCTTTAGGCTTAGTAACATGGAAAATATTTGCAGCCAAGTGAAGATTAGATTGAATTTCTTTTAGAGGTAGCCCTTGATAATAGGCATAGTGTACACAAAAATCATTAGGTTCTTTATTTGATGGAGGCATGTTGGAAAGATTTGAAGTTTTGAGAGGTTCATGACTATTGGAAGAAGTAGGGGTGTCATAGAGACCATCAATAGACATAGGTTCATCAAAATGATCTTTCTCAAGAGAACTATCCTCATCACATGAGTCATTAGAGGTATCAACAATCCCATCATCAATAAGATCTTGGATTTTATGTTTCAGCTCAATGTAATCTGAAGTACTATGCTCATTATGTCAATGAAAACAACAATAGATATCTAAGAATGGGTTTCCATATGAGATAGAATTAGGCAAAGTGATGAGCCTGGTGGCAAGAAGTGTTTGCAAAATGTCAGCATAAAAATATTCCAAGAGAGTAAAAGTCCTCTAAAAGTATGCCTAGGATCTTCTTTTTGTTTCTCAAGTGACTAACATGCATCCATATCTTCATCATATTGATCAAAGATAGGTTTATGATGAAATTTTGGCATAGGCTCAAAGGAGATATAATTTTCTTCCTCTCTAATGAGGTCTTTGGATCTAGAAGATGAAGACAATTAATGTCTTGGAGTGGAATACGTAGACCTAGAAGAAGGGGATAACCTTAAAGAAGGTGACTTATGTGTATATAGAGGGCTAAAGAGAGAATTGCATGATGATGTCATTTTTTCCTCTACCATTTTCTCAAATCTAGAGAATATTTTTATCACACCCTTAGTGAGACTAAGGTAAGTGGGGTCATGGGTCTCTTCAAGTTTATTATATTGAGTGTATAGGAATTTCAATTTCCTAAAGAGATCAAGCAACTTAGGATCATCTAGACTTGGTTGATATTTGGTAGCATAAGGTTTGAATTCCATAGCTGTAGACAAAAAGCCAAACATTAAAGAGACTAAGGTGACACAAGATATCTTGATGTCCAAGCTAGAAAGGTAAATTCCTCACTTGTCAAGATAGAGAGAGTGACTTGTCAAGTAGAATGTCCAAGGAACTTATGAAACTAGAGACTCTTGAGTCAATAGATAAGAAAGAAGCCCAAATAAAAAAGTATATAAAGAAAGAGAGATGACAAGTGAACAACTTTCCCAATCAAAGATTGTGGTGAGGAGATCAAGGTAGCCATTTCAACCAAAAAGAAGGTCCTAGTAGCTTGACATAGACCCAAAAGGTAGAGAAGACCATGAGTGGTAAGACCAAAGAACCAAATTAAGCTTGTTCAAGCACTATAGATATAGAAAATCAAAGTCAAATGATGAAACTCACCTTAGCAAGTGACACAAACAAATGTTTACACTTGATGTTCTAACTTGGTTGAAAAAGTTGATAGCATAGAAAGTTTAATTTTCAAAAGAACGATGTGACACATGGAGTAGTCTTAAAACAATCAGGAAAGGGACAAAGAAACCTTGCATGATAGAAGCATATGTGAGGTCTCAAAAGAAATCCCTAGAACTATCGTCATGTGTATGTTCAAAAGATTTTCATGGGTCTTTTCACATGCGATGACACATTCCAATAAAAAATACCTAAGGTCATGGTTCATTACTCAACAACTTGGCCCACACTTGATGCCCCCTTGCCTCACACAAAGTGGTCTCCCACAATATATGTTGGCTTTGTCATGGAAATATAAATGACACAACCAAAGGGACAGAAATGGTGAGTGTAAAATCTTGGGGTGATCTGGGTAATCCACTAGGATCGATCCTTGCACCAAGATGTTGAGTGGAAAAAGAGGGTAAATTCTAATCCTATGGTGTTTAGAAAGGTCTTATGTTCATAGTACTTCTCTGGCTTCCAATATGGGACTTCTTACCTTGAGGCAAGTAATGAACCTTGCAGCTACAAGAGTACCTTAAGCATTCTTATCTATTGATTTCCTCATAGTCATAATCCCATAAGTAATCTCACTAGATGAAGAAAAGTACTATGTCTACCAAGGTTTTGTGTCCTTGATAGCCTTGATTTTATAGTGGGTTGGAAGAGTCGAGTTCACTTGTCCCCACTTGGGTTATTCCTCTTCATCTCTCAAGAGAAGGTCTGCTAAAGGATTCTAGACTAAACAAAATGGATCCACTTTTGGAGTTCAATATTTCTAATTCACTTTGAGGGTGAAGAGCATACTCTCCTATTCGAATTTCTTCCCCTAGACACACCAAGTAATGTTCATGTTACCTTGGTATATCAAATGGGTCAAGATTTATGATTCACCTAAAGGTGAAGAGCATACTCTCCTACCAAGTGACAAAATTTAGTAAACTAAGTAATTATGTGCCTAGAAATGAAAAAAAACTAATCTAACACAGCACATAAAAAGAATTAAAGCATAAAAAAACCTTTTGGTTTTTTTGTTTATTTTCTTTGGGTAGCCCTACAAACGAGTGTCAGTAGCCCTTTTTGAAATTTTTAACTTTGACAAGCATTCTTTTTAGCAATGAAATGACAAACTCCCTACAAGGAAACCAAGGTTAGGGTATAATAACCAAGCAAGACCTAAAACACAAAGTGATTAGTTACCTCAAAAATTTAAGTTATCTTTTAACCAAGTGTATGCAAAGAAAGTGCAAGATAATCGCAAATGCTCTCATTTGTACTCTTTTCTTTTTACCTAGTCAACAAGATTGGACTCGTTTGCTATGATTTTTTATTAAAAAATAGAAATGAAAAGAAGAGACCCCTATAAAAAACTAGAGATCTTTCTAAAAATGCAATAAATTTAGCAATATCTCTTAATTTGTGCCCTAAGGAATCATTTTCCCAAAATATACCAATTTTTCAAATTGATTTGTTGAGCCCTAATGTGACCACTAAATTCAAAACACAAAGAAGCAACCCCCTATAATTCATTGAGCTTTCCAAAAATATAAAGTTTACCGAAATATTTTTTGATTTGCGATCAAAAATGACATTTTTTGAAAAATAAAAAAAAATCATAAAAAACACAAATCAACTCCTAACTCTCTAAAACTTGGAAGACATTTCAAATGCATCTATAACCTAAAAAATAGAATTCAGAACCAGAATCCAAGTGGATTAGGAGATATGATCAAATATTTAAAAATCTAGAGTTTTGGCCTTCAAACCAATCTACACAAGGGTTAGCCTTAAAACCAAAGTGAGAACCCTACAAATCACTTGATTAGATCAAATATGCTACTTTAAAAAACTAGAAATGATAAATGAAACTAAAATAAAAATAAATGGAGCTAGAAACTTGATTCAAGCTTTGAAGTGGGTGTTAAAATGTATGTACAAAAAGCATCACACTTCTATAAACCATTATTCTTGATAGAAACCATGGAAGAGGGAGTCTCAAGAGGAGGCTTATAGCTCTCTATCCATGGCATCAAAAGGTGTACGTAGTCAAATGGTGGCTCTCAAATGAACCAAGCTATGCAACCCTTGCAAGGTGCACCATAGAATGAGACATTCAAAGAGTAGAGGCAATGAGTGCCAATATCCAAGAATCCTCAAATGGGTATGCAATGCAAATGAAATTTAAATGAGTGAAAGTAGAATGCAAGATAAACTAGAAAATAAGTATTACAACCTCTATTTTGACTAGATAATTTAAGCTATAAGCATGGAGAGAAAATAGAATGAATGAGAAGCATGAAGAATGAAGAATAGAAGATAGAAGAAGAGGAGCTCCACAAGTATGAGATCTTCAATCCTAAAGCATAATGTTAGTAAAAGAGTGGAGTTGTGAAGTGAGGAGAGAGCTCTCCCTTTTAAAGAGAAATGGATGATAGATATCATGAGTCAAGATGCATGTGATCAAGGGTGGAGTTTGAAAGTGGGAGTGATCCATGTGCACAAGAATTTCTACCAATTATGATGAAGAGTTGACTTTTCTCCCCCATGTGGAACAAAAATGTCTTTTATTTTATTTTTAAATAAGGGAAATGCTTCTATGTGTGCAACTTAGGATGAGAGATGAGAAGGAAATTTTATTTAATTAAAAGGGATACATGTTCTTTTAATTAAATATGAACTTAGGATAAAGTGGTCAAACTATAGGATAAAATCAAATAAATAAATTTTTGGAGATTTGATCAAGGATAAGCTTTACATAAATTATGCAAAAATGATAGGAAGGGGGCTCATGACCATTTTTGGGTGATTGCACACACACACACACACACACACACACACACACACACACACACATATACACACATATATATATGTATATATGTGTATATGTGTATATGTGTATATATGTATATAGATGTATATATATATACACACACACACACAGATATATATCCATACACACATACATATGTATGTATATATATGCATATGCATATGTATATGTATGTGTGTATATATGTATATACATATATGTATATATATAAATGTATACACACACATGCATAATCACCCTATGTACATGTCGACTCACTAGGGGCATCTATAGGAAAGTGTCAACTAGAGAAAACATGTAGTCTTGCCCCAAAAATGAAAATAAATATATCGAATTCTTATAGTCATCTTGTATATAAGCTACAAGGTATTTATGAGGGAATAGTCTTCCTCATTTATAATTATAGCATTTTTATCATATGGTATATTGTATTGATTTAACACATTGTCATTTCATAAGGGATCATTACATATTATTCTTCTCTCATACAATTTGATTTATATACATGATGGATGAGCTCAGAGATGTTTCACATGTGAGATGAGGAAGGGCATGTAGATCCTTAGACTCCTACTATTATAGTGAGATTAAAAATTTACCTTGTCACATTGTATTTCATGTCAAACATTCACATTTTTAATAACATTTATTTAAAATGATTGTCCACTTATGTATATGTATGTTCCATTTATGTTTAGTTAATGATAGAGGGGGGGATGGCTTAGGTGGATGATACCATTCGTTTTACCATTTCATTTTCCCTTGACAGTTCCATGGTACACATGTTTTAATAAACTAATTGGTTCAAGTCAACTGCTCTATCCTAAGTGTTCTGGTTTAGGTTCAAGTCAACACAAGTTTTTCTCATCAAACAAGCCTTTTACAAATGGTGACTTACTAAGGAGGTTATAATAACCCTCTGATCGACTCTTTCATCTTTTTCCTTGGTACTCTTCCCCCCCCCCCCCCCTCTCTCTCTCTCCTACTCTCCCCTACCCTCTCTCCTAGGTATTATTATAATATTAATATTAATATAATAATACTAAGCTTATATTTTAGTACTAAATATAATACTAATATATTTATTTGGAAAAAGTGGCAAGCCCCTGATATATTAATAAATAACATTGGTTCAAGGCTCATGAGGAAAAAAAAACCAGCAAGAAAACTACCAATCCCTACCAAATACATAAATTAAAAAGTTTAAGATTTCTAGATCAATCTAATATAGTGGAATGAAAGAGAGAGAATCCATAATAAAATCTAGAGTGTCCATTTCAGATGGGCTACAAATAGTGTGTCTAAGTTTTATCAATGAATCTAACAATTGATCGAACAATTCATGACCTATAATAGACTCAATGAGAATGCACATAAATAGGTTAGAACTTAACCAAAACTGAAAGCCATTGATAGTGAGTCACGATCAATGTGTTGTTGAATTTATGAAAAATCATAGGTTGAGAAGCTAGTACAAAATTGTCATATAGTAATTACAAAGTTGGATCGATCAACATAGTAGTTATCATAAAGGAGTGTGAGAAAGTACCAAACCAAAATCAAAAGGGAGGGGAGGATGCCAAAACTACCCTAAGAAACCAAATAGCATCATGGTTCCAAACACCAGTGGGACAATATCATTTGAAGTATATACTATCCATATCACTAGAAACCCATTCATCGAGAGGACACATCTAAGATATTGTCCCTAGGAAAAATAGGTACTACACTAATATTATGAGACAGAGTCTATAGAGGTGTAAGAAACTGGTCACAACATGCAAGAATAAAATGCACTAAACTAGCATCATGAAATGAAGTCTACAAGAGTGGGAAAAAATGGGTGTGGTAGGAAAAATACAAGGAAACCATTAATCATATGAAATAAGGACTGCACTAACAGCTCAAAGATTTTTTTTCCGAGTGTGAAAAAATGACTATACTAAACAAAACTATGTAATGCACATCTATTCTTCCATTAGGAGTACATGGCACCCACCATCATCCTCAACTAGTTTTAGGTTGGAGAATATCACCACAAAACTAACAATGTCAGAAAATTCAATTGGAAGCATGAACGATGAGGATATTCCTATAGGGGAGTATGGTAGAAAGATGATTAGATCATTATCATGATGATATGTTACATTCATGATTGTGTTTGTCATTGATGTCTGTAGAACAAGATTTAGTATGCAAAGAACATTAACAAATAAAGTAAACATTCACAAACCAAAAACTAAATTCACATATATGCTTAGACAAAGAAAGCAAACAAGAAGTGCAAACCTCACAAGAGAAAACACTTCATGCTTTCTGGATTCTGTAGATGTGTCCTTTTGCTGTGGATGTATGCTCAAGATGCTCAAAAGATGCTTCAATGGGGATGGGTAATGGAAAATTGGTAGCTTTGTGAGCTCTCAATTTGGCATTATAAGGGTAAGATTGATGGCTTTGGTTCTCAAAATAGCATGGTAACTTTAGCTCCAAGATTGTTGATGAAATGGCTTGGGATGGGATTCAATTTATAGGCTAAGGGTAGAGGGATGGAGGACTTAGATGCAAGGATGGATGAAGGCTTAAGGAGGGCTAGGATGCACTCAAAGGAGAGCACATGGATTGTGCTTGTTTAGCACTAATGGAAAGGTGACACTTGTCACAAGGAGGATGAGTGTGAGAGGGTAGGGTAAAGGGTTGGTTAAAGGCATGATGAGTGGGGTTGAGTATGTAAGAGGGATGTAAGAGGAATGAGTGTGGAAGAGGGAAGAGTGTGGAAGATGGGTGTAAGAGTCATGAGTGAGCTTGTAAGAGTCTTTTATGTTTTGTAAGAGCACTCATGACTTAGTGGTTGGGCTTTTTGAGGGGAGACTTTGGTTTGGATTAGGAAAGTATTAAACTTGTTTAAGGAATGTGACAACATTAGGGGGTGGATTAGGCTTGGGTTTAGGATTAGATTAGAGATGTTAGAGATGTGCAAGTGGATGGCATTAATGAGGGTGGGTGAGTTAGTGGCTAAGCTTGGTTAGTATGGGTGGATGGGGTGGATTAAGCTAAATGGAGGATTAGAGATAGGTTAGGGGTTTTTGAATTTGAGGATTTCATTTATCAAATAGATTTATTTAATAAATGGGGATTTTTGGAATTAGATAGAAGAATAGGATTTAATTGATAAATAATAGATTATTTGATTTATCAATTAGGACTATAGATGATTAATTAAATTAATCAACTAGGGGATGACAAAGGATTAATTAAATAGAAATTTAATTAATAATGCCTTTTTAGATAACTAAATAGGATTACTAAAACAGTGTAATCAAATTTAGGTGTCTACAATGTCAACATAATAATTTTTGTGTATCTGATAGAAGAATAGTGGAAAGATCAAGTTGGTATGGATAGAAAATTGAGCATTCTCACTAAGTAAGGTTAAAGGGAGATACTACTAAGTGTCTAGTATATGTAGCTAACCTTGGAAGCATAAGATATTAAGTCTGGAAGAACTTATGCTAGTTTCGGTGAATATTTTTTAGAGATAGAGTTTACAGAGGCATGTTCTGGTAAACTTTTTATATCTCTTAACAGAGCTATTATTTTGATAAGACAAAGTTAAGGATGTGAAGAAGACATGTTGATGATGATGTGGCTAAGCTTGCTCATCATAATGTTACATGTATGGAAAGTTATTCAAGTTGCAAGGTGAAAGATTAATGTTATTGCTAAGTGTAACATGTTCTTAATGTGGTTCTATAATAACTAATTAAGAATGTGTAACAACTGACTCAGGAATTGTT
This sequence comes from Cupressus sempervirens, assembly GCA_028749045.1. Lineage (NCBI taxonomy): Eukaryota > Viridiplantae > Streptophyta > Pinopsida > Cupressales > Cupressaceae > Cupressus > Cupressus sempervirens. The sequence goes on from CM053793.1 coordinate 734,452,792, forward strand.
TTATGGATTCAATATAAAGGAAGGAAATTTTCCTAAATATCATGAAGGAAGTAAGTATGGATGAATGCAAATGATTAGAGAGAAGAATACGAAGATAAGAAAAGTAGAGAAAAAGTGAAGAAAACTTCATTGCTGAGGTTTTATTATGTGATTTGAAGTTGGATACTTGGATTTGAGGTTCGTGACCTAGTCTACAAGGTCTAACAATGATTGGTCTAATTGACAAGATAGAGGAAATAAGTCAAAGTATAGTACACACAATTATTCTATAAGGAATAGTTGAGAGATCAATTGGATTGTGAGTTCAATGGCCTTTCCCCAGAAGTTGTTTGGATAGTGGGTCCTTTTGTCTTGTACAACTCCTAATAGGGTTGGCACAAATACTAATAGGGTTGGAATCTTCTAACAAGGATTCAAAGTCTCCTAATAGGGACTCATAAGCACTAAATGTTGTAATAGACTCCTAACAGGGTCCATCCTCTAACAAGGAATATTTATATTAGTACATCATCTTGTGGGCATCATTCCCGCCAGGGTTTTCCCTCTGATAAAGGGTTTACCTTATTAATATATCTGGTGTAATTATCTATGTGCATATTTTTATGGTTACTATTTACTTTGGTTGAATGGATAAAATTGTTAAAGGTTGATAAATGTTTTAATTATTGGATAACTGATTCATCCCCCCCCCTTAGTTATCTTGGTGGACTATTGTTTCTAACAATTGGTATCAAAGCATTGGGTCCTTGAAGATAAAGTGTAACAACTTTAGGAGATTCATGACAAGCATATTCAAGAAAGATAGTTTGAAGTTTGATGGAACAAATTATGATAGATGGAAGGAAAAGATGAAGACACGTTTTTTTTGTATGGGTCTAGGATATTGGATCTTGAAAAAATCATCAAAGACAATCATTGTTGAAAGTAATTTGGAAACATGTACCGAGGAAGAGAGAGATCTTTTCATGTGTGACATGAGAGCTTGAGAAGCACTATTTCCTGTGCTTCCTAAAATTGAATACAATTAGGTAAAATCACTTTGTAGTTCACATTTGATTTGGAAAGCTTTGTAAACTAGTTTTGAAGGTGATGAACATTCTAAGAAATTAAGGCTACAAAATTGGATTTGTGCATTTCAAGATGCTAAAATGATGGAAGATGAATCTATAAGAACATATGTAAGTAGAATATCAGAAATCACTATAGGTATTAGATCTCAAGGAGGAACCAAAGAAGATGATGAGGTTATATGGAAAATATTGAAGAGCTTAACACCACCATTTAAGTCAGTAGTTCAAATGATATAGTTGTTGATATCTTGTACCAAAGTTTTCACAAAGGAGATATTGCTTGGGAGACTTGAAGTAATTGAGAATGAACTTAGACAAGCTAGAGAATTGACCAGAATAGAAACAACTTTTAGTGCCTTGAATATTTGACCTAGTTTATCAAGGAGCACAAGTGCTAGAGGAGATTTTACTAGTATTAATAGATTTGATGAGCATAGGAAGATTGAAGGAGTAGCCCTTTTCGTAAGATGAGAAAAGGATGGTAAGAAAATCTTTAAATGTTGTACTTGCAATGAATTTGGTCATTATTCATCTAAGCATCCTAAAAGAGAGAAAAAGTATAAAGGAAATTTCAAACCTAGAAGAGATAGAGAGTGTCTGTAGGCAAATGAAGAAGATGAATCTGATGAACAAGTAGTAGGCGCTAGCGATGATGAAATAGTATTTGTAGCAATTAAAGAAGAAAGTCCAGAGAAAGTAGCTTTGGTATCATAAGTTGAAAAGAAATTTGATTAGATAATTGATAGCGGTTGTTTACATCATATGGCTAGTGATATGAACAAGTTTTTTAACTTCAAAAGTCAAGATGGAGGCATTGTCAAAGTTGGAAACAATGCAACATGCCTTGTTAAAGGTATTAGATCTATAACTCTTGATGGTAAAACTAACTCTGAGGATGTATATTTTGTTGATGGTTTGAAGCACAATCTTTTGAGTGTTGGACAACTAGTGGATAAAACTTATCAATTATAGTTCACAAAAAAGACATGCATAATCAGAGACAAAGAAGGAAAGATAATTGGAATAGGAACCAAATCTAGAGATAATGTATTTCAATTGAATCCTACTAAAATGACATGTTTAGTTGCAAAGGTAGATGACAATTGGTTGTGGCATAAGAGATTTTGTCATATAAACTTTGAGCATTCTGAAGACTAGTAGTGTTTTTGTAGTTAGAGATTTGCCTAAGATTATAAAACCTTAACATAATTTGCAAGGAGTGTGTTTTGGCAAAGCATAACAATACTTCTTTTCCCTGCAAGAAGTTTACTACTACAAAAAAATTGGAGATTGTACACACAGATCTTAGTGGTCCTATGAAGACTAAAGGATTCTATGGTGAAAGGTATTTCATGATTTTAGTTGATGACTTTTCTAGAATGATGTGGGTTGCAATTTTTAAAGAAAAATCTGAGACATTTGATAAGTTCAAGATATTCAAGAACAGAGTTGAGAATAAATTAGGCATGAAGATTAAATGTTTAAGATTAGATAGAGGAGGATAATTTACTTCAAATTAGTTTAACATCTTTTGTGAGGCTAATGGAATCAAAAGATAGTTATCAGCTTCGAGAACCCCTGAACAGAATGGTATAGCAAAAAGAAGAATTGGGTCAGTAACAAAAGTAGCAAGAGCCATGTTAGCTAAGAATGATGTATCCAAGATATTTTTGAGGTAAGCTGTAAATACAATAGTCTACACTATGAATAGAGTGCAAGTTAGCAAAGACACAAAAAAAACCCCTTATGAACTATGGTCTGGTCACTCACCTATAGTTAAGTATTTTAGAATTTTTGGCAATAAGTGTTATATCAAAAGAGATGATGATATTGGTAAGTTTGATGCTAGAAGTGATCAAGGTATTTTTCTTGGTTATTCATTGAAAATCAAGGCTTATAGATGTTATAATCTAAGAACTAAGACTATTATGGAAAGTGAAAATGTGAGAGTTGGTGAGAAATTTAGAATACAAGAAAGAGTAGTTGATTACAATTTAGATGATGATGTTGTTACTAAACCAAGGAATGGTGAAGTATTTCTTGAGACTAACAATGATTTGCAGAATGAAGGAGAGCTAAGACAGGAACATTTCTCAGAACCTTTAGAAGAGCCAGAGTTCGAATTGTGGTATGATAAGTCTAATGATTTTACTTTATGTGCTTATACTGATGTTGATTGGGCAAGCAGTATGGATGACAAAAAGAGCACCAATGCTGGAGCCTTCTTTCTTGGAGGAAGATTAGTTTCTTGGCTAAGCAAGAAGTAGGATTGTACCTCACAAAGTATAGTGAAAGAAGAATACATTGTAGTAGCAAATAATTGTAATCAAATTGTTTGGATGAAGAAAATACTGAAGGGTATAAGGATAGAATTCAATGAACTTGTTGTCATACATTATGACAACACAAGCATAGTAATTATGTCTAAGAATTCATTGTTGCATTCTGATACCAATCACATTTCTATTAAGTATCACATATTGAGAGAGAAAGTTGCAGAAAAGGAAATCAGATTAGAGTATGTGAGCACTAAAGAGTAGATTGTAGATATTTTCATGAAGCCTCTTCCCAAAGAGACTTTTAAGTATTTACGAGGTATGATAGGGGTTATTCCTCTTCCTACATTAGAGTAGAAGATGCAAGAATGCATCAGTCCAGTGTAACAAAGCACTATTTTTTGTTTGCACTAAAAGCTGATGCTTCTTGTATGGGGGAGTATCTATGATGGACAAAATCATCTTGGACTCTTGTTGTATGTTGATTTTGAATAGTGTCTTTGGAAACTTGAGCTAAGTAAGAAATAGTTGTTGTAGAGTTTCATGGTTGCTGAAACCTTTGACATTGATGTCAATGAGGGAGAAGTACATCGTTAAAAAAATTAAGTAAAAGTATGGCATGTTTAAAAGAAGTACAACAGTAAGAGAGTACAACATGAAAAGATAGTTTGATGTAAAACACATTAAGGTATATCAATGGGGGAGAATGATTGATGAAGAGGATTTGAAAAGAAAGGTTAACAGTAATTTTTAGTTGGTATTCTTGGAACTAGATGTTTTTCATATATGTTGTCATCAATGTCAAAGGGGAAGATTGTTGGAAGCATGAATGTTGATGATATTCTTATGGAGGAGTATGGTAGAAACATGATTAGATCATTATCTTGATGATATGTTACATTCATGACTGTGTTTGTCATTGATGTCAATATAGCAATTTTCTATGGTATTTGATAGAAGAATAACAGAAAGATCAAGTTGGTACGAATAGATAGTTGAACATTATCACTAAGAAAGGTTAAAGGGGATGCTACTAAGTGTCTATTATATGTAGCTGACCTCAGAAGCATAAGATATTAAGTCCAGAAGAAGTTATGCAAGTTTTGATGAAGATTGATAATGGGGGAGAATGATTGATGAAGAGGATCTGAAAAGAAAGATTAATAGTCTTTTGTAGTTGGTATTCTTGGAACTAGATGTTTTTCATATATGTTGCCATCAATGCCGAAGGGGGAGATTGTTGGAAGCATGAATGTTGATGATATTTCTATGGGGGAGTATGGTAGAAATATGATTAGATCATTATCATGATGATATGTTACATCCATGACTATGTTTGTCATTGATGTCAATATAGCAGTTTTTTATGGTATCTGACAAAAGAATAACAGAAAGATCAAGTTGGTACGAATAGACAATTGAGCATTATCACTAAGAAAGGTTAAAGGGGATACTACTAAATGTCTATTATATGCAGCTAACCTCAGAAGCATAAGATATTAATTTTAGAAGAAGTTATGAAAGTTTCAATGAAGATTGATAATGGGGGAGAATGACTGATGAAGAGGATTTGAAAAGAAAGGTTAACAGTCTTTTGCAGTTGGTATTCTTGGAACTAGATGTTTTTCATATATGTTGCCATCAATGCCAAACGGGGAGATTGTTGGAAGCATGAATGTTGATGATATTCGTAAGGGGGAGTATGGTAGAAACATGATTAGATCATTATCATAATGATATGTTACATTCATGACTATGTTTTTCATTTATGTCAATATAGTAGTTTTTTGTGGTATCTAAATAGACAGATCAACAACGGAAAGATCAAGTTGGTATGAATAGAGAGTTGAGCATTATCACTAAGAAAGGTTAAAGCGGATACTACTAAATGTCTATTATATGCAACTAGCCTCAGAAGCATAAGATATTAAGTTTGGAAGAAGCTTTGCAAGTTTCAGTGAAGATTTTTTTGAGATAGAGTTTACAAAGGCATATTCTAGTAAACTTGTTATATCTCTTAGTAGAGCTACTATTTTGATAAGTCAAAGTTAAGGATGTGAAGAAGACATGTTGGTGATGACATGGCTAAGCTCACTAGTCATAATGTTATGCATACAAAAATTTATTCAAGTTGCAAGGCAAAACATTAATGTTATTGGTAAGTGTAATGTGATTTTAATGTGGTCCTATAATAACTAATTGAGAAGGTGTAATAGCTAACTTAGGAATTTTTTTATAAAGGAAGGACATTTTCCTTTATCATGAAGGAAGTAAGTATGGATGAATGTGAATTATTGAAGAACAAAATGTGAAGATAAGAAGAGCAAAGAGGAAGTGAAGGAAACTTCATTGCCAAGGTTTTATTGTATGATTTGAAGTTGGATATGAGGTTTGTGACCTGGTCTACAAGGTTTGACAGTGACTAGTCCAGTTGAAATGATAGAGGAAAGATGTTAAAGTACATTACACACAATTATTCTATAAGGAATAGTTGAGAGATCAATTGGATGGTGAGTTTAGTGGTCTTGCCTCAGAAGCTCTTTGGACAATGGGTCTTTCTATCTTCTACAACTCCTAACAAGGTTGGAATCTTCTAACAAGGATTCACAGTCTCCTAAAATGGACTCATATATCCTAAATGTTGTAATAGACTCCTACCAGGGTCCATCCTCTAACAAGGAATATTTATATTAGTACATCATCTTATGGGCATCATTCCCATTGGGGTTTTCCCTCTAATCAAGGGTTTCCCTAGGTAACATATCTGATGCAATTGTCTATGTGCATCTTGTTATGGTTACAGTTTACTTTTGTTAAATGGATAAGATTGTTTAAGGTTGATAAATGTTTTAATTATTGGATAACTAGTTCACCCCACCCCCATCTTTGTTATCTTAGTGGACTATTTTTTCTAACAAATTTACTAGACTAGAGAGCAACCAAGGAAGTACCAACAATCATATGAGAATAAGAGGAACCAATTTTAGGAGTAAAAAATTCACACAAAGCTACACTTGACCAAGCGAATGGCCTAGTCTAGGATTTGTGACCAAGGATGGTCAAAATAGCCCTTCGGTTGGAAAAAGTTACAAGATGCAATTCAAGAGAAATATTTGGACCCACATTCTATAGTGGTTTCCCAAGTGGATGAATGTGACGGGTTTGAATAGATCTTTTCAAACTATCCATAATAAGCTTAAAATCCCAATTCACTTTCAAAGGTTCCCATGGGAAAATGCCAAAAATAAATTCACATCCACACCATAGGTCATATTGTTTAATAAGTTGTACAAGCATAGTGTAGATCCTAATTTGAGGACATATTGTACATTTGATTATATACTCAAGATTCTCCTAGCATTGAACAATGTCCATGATGTGAGATAGAAATATTGACACTAGATGAGTTTGGAAGATGAACATTTTTTTAGCTAGACCAGGAACATCCTCCCCAATGATGCATTTTATAGAATTGAAGAAGAATGGACACAAGCATATGAACACTTGATTTAGATTGGTGTCTAATATGCGGTCCTCAAACAACCTTTCCCAATCAAAAAATGATAGTCAAATTCTAAAATTCCTTGGACAGTATTTTATAGTTGGAGAAAGGAAAAGGATGGGCAGGAGTGAATAATACCCAGTGGGAATGGATATAAATAGAACCCACAAAATAGCATTCAGAGTTATAGTATGATGTGTCAAGGGTGTAATTCATCAAGCAAGTTACCATGTAAGAGTGAGAATGCATCTCCCACATGCCAACCATCAAACTCCATAAGGGACTATAAGAATTTTATTCGCAATACCTACACTTTCCTTCTTCAAGAAGCATTACAATAAAGGATGATAAGATAAAAAAGTGAATTGGAGTGATTTAATCTACAAAATCTCTATATAAATGCATCCAAATATTTGATAAAGAATTATACACAGGAGAGTAATTAAACTCATAGAATGCACCAAGGTATGGGTACAAAATCAATCAATCACCACAACCCATTAAAAAATTCATAATTGGTTGAAATTCAGGAGACAACCACTACTCGAGTATCTTGAGAATGGCATTAACTAGGAGTAGGAAAAAAGAATTTCAATGAGGACAACTAGAAAACTATGTGTTTCTTGAGGCACAACTGGTCAAAAGTTGAAAGATATATTTTTTTCCTCATACGAGTGATGACAACTAGTTACATGATTAGTGTGGGAGTAGACCAACACAAAATCATATAAGTCTTGCTCTAGATAAGTACCAGATCAAGTGATACCTTCTTTATCCAAGTTAATAGTTGCTTGAAGTTGACGGTATTTGTCACTGGTCACACTTGAATTCATTGAATTTGGTGGAGTGTTGTCACACCCAATATTTTCAAGAGCATCCACTAGAGCATTACCTTCATGAAATGTGTGAGAAAAGGACACTGAAGTGAATGATTCCATCAAAGCCCAAGAATGGTGAAGAATATAGACATTCTTCCAACTATATGTTGACCTTTTAATAAATGCATTCAAAATAACCATTGAATATCCTTTGATTTTTAACTTCTCAATCTTTAGTTTCTTCACCATAGATAAACCTTGGAGTAGAGGCTGAGCTTCGACCATGTTTTTTTTTCTAAGTGGGATTGGTTGTACCACAATCCCAATTAGATCCCCCTAGTTATCTCTTAAGAATTTCTTGATGTCATAAATTCCAGGGTTATCATGAGAGCATCCATCAAAATTTAGTTTAATGACATTCTTAATTGACATAGTCCATTTCACAATGTTTCTATGCTTGACTATTTGAAAGAAAGGCCTATTAAAAATGTTTGAAGGGAAGGGGAGACCCTCTCACATGTTGGAAATATTAATATCCTAGGTAGAGATAAAAAGGTGCTCCAAAGTGTTTCTAGTGTGTGAATCAACAACCTCTACAACCAAAACTTCAATATGTTTCAGGACCATGTCTAGTGGTGACGAGACTTTCCTGAAGATACATTTTCTTCTTTCCCACCAAATAGCCCATACAATTGCACTAGGGATGCTAATCCAAATACACAAATAGAAAGAATAAGGAAATAGAATTGGCCAGCTTAGAAATATATCCCATAACATTAAAGCGATAGGCATGCAAATATTGAGTTTTTGGAGACAGTGAGACCAACATTGTTATGTAAATTCACACTACAAGAAAATATGATCAGTAAATTCCAATGTTGAATTCAAAATGACACATTGGAAGGGTTGTACAGTGTTCAAATTGGAATGTTTATCACTTGTAAAAATTCTTTGCTTCAAAGCTCACCATTTGAAGCAACTAACTTTTGGAAGAACAAGAGTGCTCCAACAAAATTTGCATACTCCGCATTGGGGTCTATCCTCTTTCTATTTCAAGGTAGTTGTGTAACCCATCTTGATTGAGTATCTTACATCTTTCATCAGAGCCCACATAATAGAATCCTTCTAATTTGACAAGAAAATCATCCCATCTTTGAAAATAGATCAGACATAAGCTTTACAGTCCTTAGGTAATGAAAGAAAACAAGGATCTCTCCAAGAAACCTTCCCTTTATAAATGTCCACATGATCAATGTAGTTGACTAAAAATTTCCCCAATGAGATTGAAAGGTCTTGATGTGTTCTACTTCTAGAAGAGAAGTCAAGGAGATTAGAGGGAGACCATTCCAAGAGTCATCCTAGAAAAAATTCTTTTCCCCATTATTGACTTTCCATGTGATGCATTTTGAGACTATCGCACTTGAGGCAACCATGAAATTCCATATTACTAATCCCCTTGGAGGATCCAGGGTAGTAATGATCCTCACAGGGTTCTATGAGTCAAGATATTTCTATTGTATGATCTAACATTATTTATTGTGAGGAAATTCATACAACCACCAAACTAAATTTCCCCAAAAGCCATATTTCTGTTGGAAAGGTCCTAGAGGCTAACCCTGCCATCATGCTTATCATATGCCATCTCTTGTAGGGATATACGAGGGATTTTGAGCTCTCTAGTCATGTTACTAGACCATAAGATATCCCAAATAATTTTCTCATTTTGAGAAATAATGTCAATCGAAGCTTAGAGTATAGATAAATAGTAATTTAAGATGACATATGGGATATATTTAATAAGGAGAATTTTCCCAGAAAGAGATAACCAATGGACTTTCCAATCAAGAGTATGCTTCCTGATTCTATCAATAACTAATTTACTATATGCAGCTTTTTTGGGACCCAAGAAAAAGGGAATGCCAAGGTATTTACAAGGGAGAGTATCCTTTGAAAAATGTAGAATTATTCAAATTCTATTGGCAATATCATTTCCAAGATTGAAGAAAAATATCTTGAATTTAAGGGAATTGATTTTTTGACCTAAAGAAGCCATGTAGATGTCCAGAGTTGATTTGATTTGCCTCGCCTCTAAGATGAAAAAAGAACTAGATATAAGAGTATTATCTACAAATAGGGAGTAGGTCATTTCTAGGATTGTTATCTCAATTTTGACACCAATCTAAAGATCTTGAGAGTCTCAGAGAGAAATAATTCTACTAAGGGCTTCAACTACAAGAATGAACAGTGCAAGAGATAGTGGACCTGCTTGTCTGATACCTTGAGATGATCTGAAAAACCCATCATTGATCCATTGATGATGAGTGAAAAAAAGGCACCAGAGATGTAGGCCTTTATCCATTTACACCATTTGTTAGTAAGCCCAAATTTCTTTAAATCTTTCAAAAGAAAAGACCATTTTAGTCTATCATAAACCTTCATCATGTCAAGATTAATCACAAAAGTAGGGAGTTTATTCTGGTTGATGGAGTGGAGAGCTTTATGAGCTAATAGTGCACCTTCTATAGTCTCTTTTCTAGGGGCAAAACCACCCTGTTTAGGTGAAATAATTCTCTTCAGAATAGGTTAGAGCCTCAAATACTACTATTACTAAATAACATACTAATATTAATAGAATATAATACTAATATTATACTAGTATACAATAGTAATATGAATAATTATGATATAACACTATTTAAAATAGTCATGATAAAAACCAAAATTAAATACCAAATTTGATAACTTTGAAAATTCAAAACTATCAAGATAAATCGAATAACTGATTTATTGTCAGATATCTAATTAGCCCAATAGACTTGGTATTCACCCCAATTTTTTGGCTTTGGAATGTCAAACATGCATAGTCAACCTAAGAAACAAGTTTATCATATTTATTCTTATCTCTAGACTCCAACTATGTAGCTGATGACCTTTTCTTCACCTAGAATTAATGAACAAAAAGGGTTTCTTAAAGTGATTATCAAATTTCCATCAATGTAGTTAATGTCAAATTTTGAGTTCAAAAAGTAATTATCACTATTTTATTAATTGAGTTAACTCTATAGTCTAGATCGATGGACTAATTTAAGAATAACTATAACTTTCAAAGAGTTTAAACTTTTTGAAATCCGAAACATGCATAAAATTATATGATTTTCCAACTCTAAGAAAAAAAAGTGTTCTCAATTTTCTAAAGTTTGGAATTAGTTAAGGTGGTTAGATACATATTTCTTTATCATGAAAAAGTTGTGGCATAAATTCATAATTAATAATTTTGTTGGAAAATAATTACACAAAAATATGTGTCACATATAAGCATGAATTTACTAATTATATCTAGAATCTTATGAAAAATATCATCATTTTGTTGTGATTAAGGTGGTTAGACATATACACATTATTTAATCTTTTTCCTAAAATGTTCATACTAGTGCATTGAAATCAAAAAATTTCAACTATTATATTTTATCTTTTTCATAAAAAGGCTAGAAGTTTAGAAATTACATTCAATTTCCTACAAATTCTCTTCTTGCTACTTTTTGAAATAAGGTTAATAAGATGTTCAATTTTTTATGACAATTTGAGTAAACCTAATGCCTGATTTTCCATTATCACTTAAGGTCATAGCTTGGTGGACATGATTGTGTGTGCGCGCGCGCGCACACACACACACACACACATGCATATACATATACAAATACATACATAAATACATACATAAAAATATACATATACATATACATATAAAAATATAAATACATACATACATATATATAGATATATGCATATACATATACAAATACATACATAAATACATACATAAATATATAATATACATATACATATAAAAATATAAATACATACATACATATATATATATATATATATAGATATATGCATATACATATACATATACATACATGTGTGTGTGTACACACACATATACACATACATACATATATACATAGACACACACACATATATAATCACCCTATGTACATGCCAACTCACAAGAGGCATCTGTAGGAAAGTGTCAACTAGAGAAAACATGTGGTCTAGCCCCAAAAAGGAAAATAAATATTTGAAATTCTTACAATCATCCTGCATATTTTCTATGAGGTATTGATAAGGGAATAAACTTCCTCATTTATAATTATAGATTTTTTATCACATGATATATTGTATTGATTTAACAAACTGACATTTCACAAAGGATCCTTACATATTACACTTCTCTCATACCATTTGATTTATATACACAAATGATGAACTTAGAGGTTTTATTATGTCTATGATTAATCCTCCAATAAATATAGACGTGTATCTAGCCAAACCAATCAACTCTTTATCCTCATATTGTGCAAATTCTACCGAGGATCCTTTGATATCCATTTCTACTGGATTGATCTTTTGATTCCTATTATAAGACATCAACCATAATTTTCTAAACTTGCCACCCTTGTTAGAAACAAAATCTACAATATAAATTAATTAACCATCATAATTAAAGTTTAAAAAAATTAATTGAGGATAACTCATTTCATATCAAATCAATAATATAAAGTTGATCAATGAGACCACTTTTATAAAAAGATAATATCATGTGCTACATTCAAGTGCAAAATTAGATAATTGATTCACAATTGGAAAGTTGAAGAAAACTATCATTTCTTGTCAATACATAGATATGAGTAACTAATGTTGGAATCTACACATAGGGTCATTTAGCATATGAGAATCTGATCAAACCTATTGTGCATAAGTTAAACCCCTCCCAATTAGATCAAAACTGCCCTATTTTTTCCAACCATGTTACAATTTTATAGGAAAATAATATTAGCTCACTAGTGAGGGACGTTGTCATTTTTAAACCTATACATCAATTGGCACATGACTCGAGATTACATCTACAAATCTTTGCAAAACTTCAATCATCATAATTAAGGTTAATGTTTGGTATTTGAGGCTAAGTTGTTACACAATAGATCTTTCATATAACATCAATCATCATTATCAATTGATTTTCCTAAATACCTCATAGTAATTTTAATAAAAGGGGTTAAGGCTAGTAATTGAAATACATAAATTTCATAGGTTATTATCAATTACTATATCCTAGTGGTGTTGTTTTCAAATGACCAAGACTTATTGAGTTCACTCTCATCTAAAAACCACTCTTTCTTGAAACCCAAAAAACTATAATTTTTTTGAGCTACAATGAATTACATTTTATTTGTTACTCTATTGGCATTCTAGTGACAAAGATTTTCATTTCATATTATCACTCATCACAATAAATGTTCATATTTCATGATCAACCCCCCACCCCCTTAACAAAAACTATCATGACTAAAGTTTGGACATAGAAATTGGGACTTTTAAGGATTGCCTCTAGTAATAGGGACTTTCCTAGTTAACATCAACAATCACCAGAACCTAAATCTATAAATTTATTTTAAAAGATCAATCATCTACTTACTTTGTAATTGAGACTTCCTTGAATTTTATTGATAACTAATATTGAAGCTTCTTCTAAGGGCCACATTTAATAATACAAGACTTTACACAGGCAAAAATAATAGTTACATAAAAATACAACCAGTATCATATAATATTAAATCGCACAGAAGTGAATACAAGACACAAATATTTAATATGGTTCACCCAATCCTTGGGCTAAATCCACCAATAGCAAGTCCAATTTTATTATTATCTAATTATTACAATCTATGATCCCTTACAGCTCAATACCGGTGCAAGAAGCTACAATCTCATCATACATTATGAAATTGCTAACTCCAAGCCATTTTATGCAAGATTTTGTTGCTTACAAAATTAGCCTAGAATAAGTCATCCAAGGAAAAAATAATAGTTGATGCCTTTTACAATAGTAAATTCAGTTTTGGCTTTGGGGGTACTGCCCTCAAAAACCCCCGCGGGGGCATTGCCCCTCGACCCCACCCTATACTGCGATAGGGAGCATACTTGGGGCACTGCCCCAAGACACTGCAAGGGGTGTTGCCCCTTCATCCTCTCTTGGAAGCACTACCCCCAAACCCCCATAGTAATAATCTAAGGAGAAATCACATTGGAAAAATTGAGGAAAAACTAACCTTTTGAGTCTAATTAGGCTCCACATCACAATGATCTTCCACTTGGAGATTGATAAGACTCCACACCAATAGCCTCCCACTTTGAGACTAATCATAGAACTGGTAAACTTGTAGCTCCCACTAGAATATCAAACCACCCTAGACTCTACTATTCTTTTATCTATTCAGTCTAGAAGACCAACTAAAGCTGAACAGGAGTTCAAATTCTCCCTTGTCACTTCTTCCATAAACATATCTACTAGATTACCATCTATAAGTATCTTCTCCATCTTTAATTTTCCATCATCCAAAATTGACTAAATGAAATGGTACTGCAAGTGTATGTTCTTTGTCTTTAAATGTAGAGCATAATTATTTACAAGATGAATGCCACTTTGGCTATCTGTAAAAAAATAATTATCCCTCTGTGGGTGTCCCAATTATTCTATGAAGAATTGAAGCCATATCACCTCCTTGGTTTCTTCTATAGTGGATAAAGTACTAACATTTTGCAATCGAGAAATCCAACTCAATGTTGTCCCACCAATAGTAAATGCATAACCTATAGTACTCCATATGATCAATATCTCCTACCAAATTAGTAGTAGAGCCCCCCAAAATATAAACTCTTAATTGATGTTCCTCTTAAATATTTGAGAACTCATTTGACTACATTCTAATGATTAATCCATGGACGACTCATATAACTACTAACAACTCCCACTACATGTGCAATATCTAGCCTAGTACATACCATAGCATACATTAAACTTCCTACAATTGAAGCATAAGGTACCTATGACATCTTAGCCTCCTATTATGATGTTTTTAGACACATCTCCTTAGTTAATTTTAAATGACCAGGTAAAGGTGTGCTAACATCTTTAGCATTCTCCATAGAGAAATGTTACAACACTTTCTCAATATAATTTGTCTGAGATAATGTCAATTTTCTATTCTTCCTATCTCTACAAATTTTCATAACAAGGATTTGCTTTGATGTCCCCAAATCCTTCATAGAAAATGGATGTGTTAATTTTTTTTTAACCCCTTAATGTGATCCATATTAGACCTAGCTACAAACATATCACCAACATATAAACATAAAAAAAGTAGATGTCATCATCCAACCTCTTAAAATAAACACAATGGTCAGAATGACACTAATTATAACCATGTTCATTCATAAAACTATCAAATTTAAGATACCATTGCAAAGGTGCTTGCTTGAAACCATATAAACTTTTTTTCAATCTGCACACTAAGTTCTCCTTACCTTTGACCTCAAACCTCCATGGTTGTACCATATATATTTCTTCATCCAAACCCCCATGAAGAAAAGTTGTTTTTACCATCAAGCTACTCCAAATGAAAATCTTCAGTAGCCACAATACTTAAAATAATGTGAATAGAAGTCATTCTAACAATAGGAGAAAATATCTTATCAAAATAAATGTCCTTCTTCTATGTAAATCCTCTTACAACTAGCCTAGCTTTAAATATTTTTTTACCTCCATCCTCTTCTTTAATCTATAAACCCATTTATTCTATAAAGATCTTTTACATCGCAAGTCTAGTTTTTCGGCAATGAGTCAATTTCTTCTATCATTGCAGACTCCCATTGAATCTTTGTATCCACCTACACAACTTCATCATAACATTCAAGTTCACCAACATCTGTTAATAAAATTGAATACAAAGAGGCCAGAGAAAATATTTCTGGAGGTCTACTTAGCCTTGTTGGCCATCTAACATTCATTGAGGTGTGTGTTATTTGTTATTATTGTTGAGCATGAGGAACTACTGGAACATCATCTTTTGGAGTATCATCCAACACTACATAATCATTTTCTTTCTTCTCATGTTGCTACAATAGATCTTTGTACAACACTTTCTCATTAAATACGAAATCCCTGCTTCTTTTAATTTTACAAATTTTAAAATCTCAAAGCCTATAACCAAATTCATAAATTCCATATCCAAAAAATACACATTTGTTTGACTTAGCTTCCATCTTGGTTCTATTGTCAAAATCTCTATGTGTGTGCTTTAGAGCCAAAGGTTCTGAGAAAAGAATAACTCACATTCTTACCAGTTTATGCTTCCTCTGGAATAACTAAGCCCAAAGGAGTAGAGGGACCTCTATTAACTAGCATGCAACCTCATGCTCCTTGCATGCTCTATTATTGTTTTTTTCATGCATTCAACCACTCCATTCTCCTGTAGAGTCCTTGGAACAATTTTTTGTCTATGAATACCATTAGTAGAACAATTATCTTCAAATTCATTCTCAACCAAACATTTCCATTTCTTAAAAGGTACAAATACATCATATTTTCTCTAATGAAATAAACCCATGCTTTTCTAGTTGCATCATAAATGAATGTAACATAATAATGAAAGTTGCCAAGGGAAGATACCTAAGCTAGTTCCCATACATCTATATGCACAAGCTCTAATTTCTCATTTTTCTTTTCCTTCCCACTCTTCACAAAACTAACTCTCTCTTTTTTTCCATACACACAACTTTCATAGAAATTTATATTGACACATTTTAGACTTAGTAAAAAATTCTTTGAATGAAGTAATTTCATACCTTTCTCACTCATGTGCCCAAGTCTAGTGTTCCATAGTGTTATTTTAGAATCTACAAGAACTATTTGTTCTCCCTACTCAACTATAGCAACTGTTCCTAAATATTTATTTTGCTAGTGTTTGAAAACTACCAGGTTACAAGGACCTAATACTAGGATGCAAAAGACAAGATCTGGTCTAAGGGTTAGCTACTTCCTATAATCAACCAAACTTTCTTCAGATTTGGACCAACTTCAACAAAATTATAGGGACTCTCTACACTTCAGGCTTTGCAAGGCCAAGGCAAGTGCGCCTTAGGGATGAAATGACTTCATAATTTCTTTAGAACTTATTCACATGCACTTTCTTCTTTAGATTTATTTCCTATAGCAGAAAATGGTTAGAATTCTTCTTATATTTATAATAAATCCTTGATTATAGTAGCTAACTATAACTCAAAGGGTGATTATTACAAATAAGAAATGACCGGTAGTTAAATTATTCATACAAAAAAGAAAGAATAATTTGATTTAAATTGTGCTTTGTGCAACCATATGAACTTATCAACTTGCATCGCTATTGATGATCAATGCCTTATCCATTGTTAAATAGAGTCACACCAGTAAAGACTTGACCTATTTGATTACTTTGCAATTAGTTTTATCAGTGACTAACCTTGAATTTCATTCTCATAATATCCCTTCTATACACCTAAAAACCCTATCAATTCATGAAAACATTTACTTAATTCCTTGAATTAAAAACAATCAATAAAAATACATACAACCTAAATAAGTTGCATTAAACTTAAAGAATCTTGTTCATTTCAATCCTAAAATCTCAAACATATGAAAAAGGAGAAAAATTTAGAGACACTGATATTGCAAAACATTCCTTTGTATTAATCTTCCTTGAAAATCATACATTATTGGTATCAACTCAGAGATAACTCAAGATATGAAAAGTGTATATGTGAAAACCTTCTTTGTCAGGAGCATGCGTAAACAATAAAATGTTAGTAGCATGTGCATATAACAATATCAAAATTAAGATAACTACTAGCTAACATTGTGTTTTAATACTAATGCAACCGATAAACAAGAGTTCCCACACAACCTTGGAGTAACTCAACAAGGGCGCCCATAAGAGGCCTTGTTGGTGTGCTCAAGATTCAGGGATGTGGATGTGCTCTCCCAAACACAACTATGAATTTCAATAATATGAAAATGCAATAATGAATATAAACCTATACTAAATGATCAAGAATACCTCAAGTGATGGTTATGGAAACAACCATTCTTGAGAGCATTCAAAGAGGGGGAAGTATTCAAATTGAATTTAAATACATTAGGGAAGTGAGCCTATTTAAATTAAATAAATTCAGTTAAATAAGTAGAAGAATATGAAAATTATAATTAATTAATAAATAGTCAATTATAATGTCAAAGGAAATAAATTAATATAGTGTTTAGGACAATTTTAAGTGTCTACAAAAAGTTGTCATTGAAGATTAGTTTGTATTCTCAATTACAAAAAAGAATATATCATAAAACTAACACAAAGACTCTCTGGACCAACTGCAAAATAGCATAACACTAAAAGTTGCACAGACTTTAGAACCTCCTCTACCATTGGGAACTCACTTATATAGTGCGAGATGCAACAAGCGACAGACATAGAGGGAAAATGATAGCTATGCTTAAAAGATTTACAAAAAGGGCCAAAAGCTTTCATTATCACAAAAAGACAAAATTTGGTGCATGCTTGCATTGTTACAATAGAATAGCTTTATCACTGATCTTCTTGTGGTGGGACCAATTCTGTTGTAACTATTTCTTGTTGATCTACTTCATTTGACGAGTGGCCTAGTTGCATTTGTTGTTCTTCCAACTATGGGACCACTTGGCTTGCACTTGATGTGTCTTGTTCTAATATCTAGATATTAATTATAATTGGTTGATCCTCTTCCAGATCGTCAGTTTGAACTGCCATGTCCATGGTTGCAATTGGTTGTTCTCCATTTATGCCTTTTGTTTGAACTGATATATTAACTAATTGCACCCTTTCTGTAACCATTTCTTTGTCCATTTTTTCTCCTTCAACTTCCTCTTTCAAAAACTATGTTGCTAGAGCATAATCAGTTACCCACTTATCGAAGAGTGTATCATCAAGCTAATTGAAACTCAATATTTTTTGCTCCTTTCTCAAGATACTTCTTCCAATTCTCCTTATTTCTTCAAAATCTTGTTTAAAAGAATCAAAAAATAATTGTACTTGTACCACTTCCTTTGTAGTTCTGGCAAACCAAATATACTTTTTATCATTGACAATTGTATTAAGCCTAATGCTCATTAGTTTATTAATTCTTTGGCTCATTCCTCTTTTTCTCTTATATGACCCATACCTTTAAGTACATGTGGAAAAAGATCAAAATTTTTACCAAGGTACTTTAGGAAACAATTATTTATCTTTCTTTGCAATAAATTTCTCTTATGGTCAAAACCTAAGAGATCATTAGCCTGGTCAAAAGTTCCTTCAACATGTTCACTAGAAAAATCAATCACATGACAACAGAGGGTTATGAATGACAACAGAGGGTTATGATGATATCATCCCTACTAATCCATCTATCCAAGATTGGCCTTAAAGTTGCCTCATTATTCATTAAAAAATTCCATAGAAAGAGGGCCAACCTACTTTGTCCACTAGATACAAAAATTGTATCTCTAATTCTATCTTCATACTTAATACCCAATTCCACATGGAATGACAAAACTTTTTCCTTCTCTTCTTCCAATTCCTTAGAAGTATACATTCATGGTTTTTGGGGAGTATTGAGAATTTCCACAATTGGGGTGGTAAAAGTGGTACTGGAGGAGGTGGATAAGAAATCCTCAGCCTGCTAGACTGTCCTTGATGTCCTGTCATTGTATTTTCAAGGTTAATTCTTTTCTAGACTTCCCTATTATAAGCATCTAGGACTTGTTCATATTTTTCCTATAGCTCATATACATACTTTTTTTCTTTCCCAGCAGTGGCTAAAGTGAGAGTGGCTATTTCAAAATTTAATTATGTTGCCTCTTCATTTGGGGTATCCTTTACTCTTTTGACAATCAAGTTGGCGACTAATTCAAAGTCACTAGTTTGAGAATAACTAGCTCTAGATCCTCTTTTTAAAGACCAAATAACTAAGGCAACATGATCTTCACTAAATTTAGCACCACTAAGTTCCCATTTCTTTTTCTCCTCGGTACTTAATTTTTTTGTAATAGTATTGAACACCATTTCTTCTGCAATGTCCCAATTAAATGGCAAAAGTAGAACTCTTGATGATCTAATCATTCTTCTTCCTTCTTTAGGAGTCAAGCTACTGAATTCTTGCATCATTTCACCCTTTATCTCATCTTGTATGATTGAATCTTCTTTTTTTGGCTGCTTAGCTTTCCTTTTACTACATATTTCTTCAAAATTTTCAATATTCATTCTCCAGGTGAATTGCTAGGAAGCCCTTGACTTCACAAAGTTTTCATCTGATAAAAATTCACGGCTAGCCTATTCTATTACATGATCTAGCTCTTTCCCTTTGAAATTAGCCACTATCAATTCTAGGATGGGCATAGGAGGTTCTCTGGGATTTTTGTCTTCCAATTCTACAGTGGTGATGAACACTCCCCCTTGATATCCAAGTTGTTCAATTTTCTCTCTAGTGAGTTGTTCTTCTCCTATACATAGGGGAGATTGGGATGGTGCATAATCTTCCCCTTGTGACAACTACCTTTCTTCTATTTTCTGCCTTTTAGGCTTTGGTTCTATAGGCCTTTCTTCCTGTTGAAGTTCTCTTGTTGAAATACTACAAATGACCTGACCTTTTGCTTCCCCTTGGTAGCCATTTACTTCCTAGTTTTAACTATGCTATAACCAATCTTTTTTTGAATAACTAGTTGTCTTGAACCTACTGCAGGGGTGAAAGATAATCTCTTCATTACTTCTCTTTCCTTATTAGGATAGGTACTAATAAGTATGTCTTTCTTTTCATTCATAGTGTCCATAATCTCTACAAAATTTATCAATAACTTCTTTACTTTATCAATTGATCTCTTAGAACCTTTCAATGGACTATATTCTTGTTCAAAACAATTAATGAATTTCAATACCCTAAAATAAACTCTCCACTTTTCTTTCTTTATTTCTTATTCTTGTAGGGAGAATTCATTGGTTATTATATCCTCTGGAAAATAAAACTCATGCTGGTGAGCCTTGGCCTTCACCCTTTGTCAAAAAATTCAAAGAATCCCTCATTATCATTGAACCTAGAATGTGAAACTACCATTTTATATGGGTTTAACACTTTATTCAAAAAAATCCAACCACCCTTTGTAATTATAAATTGACGAGCCACCGTGCAAAATAGGAAATAGAACCCCTTGATCTACTAGGTAGCTCTACCTCTTCCAACCCAACTATTTGCCATAGAATTTCACCTAACCATACATTAAGAGGTACTTAGTAGGGTAGCACATGTCGATCTCCCTAGAATCCATGCACTCTAAAAACTATAGACATTGGATAGGGAATAATGTCTACCTAATTATGGGAGACTTTCAAATTATTAGAGCAAACCATAGGCCTAGTGAAGTCCAACATTACCTTAGGTATCCTAGGATTATCTTTTAACAAAAAGTTCCTCGATCTAGATGCAAAATATCTTATAAAACTTCCCTCTTTTGAATCCCAAGTCATGTTTGCACTCCATAATTAGATTGGCAGAGGTTCCCCATCATGCTCTCTTGTGAATTCCATTTCCTTCTCAAAAAATTGAACTCCTTTAAAAGGATTACAATAGAGAACTTTGAAAGTTTTATTCTACGAATAGATTGTTGGGAAATTGGAGCATGGTACCTATAAAAATTGTTACTATGTTGTACTAAGTTGTAAGTTTTTCTATATCAATAATCTACTACAGTGATCAAAGATGGATTGAAGAAGCCAAGTAAGTATTTTCACTACCTACAAGTATAATTTTGATATACTATGACTATTATTCATAATGCCTCCAAAGAAGGGCTTTTCTGGGAAAATCAATTATGCTAATAAAAATATTCATGATGATTTTCTTGAACAATTGAATGAATCCACTAATGATGCTGCAAAAATAAAGAAGTTAATCCTTGTAAACCCTAGGTTAAAAGTAGTAGATGGTTTGTATGATAGGGGGAATTGGACCTGAGATGTGGTGACATCTAAGACTAGGTTACAGTTGTTTAAAAAATGGTTTTATGAAAGAAAATTGTTAGCTCCTCATGGAAACATTTGGAATTTTGACCTAGGTAAGCTAGTAGTCATAGGATTCTTTATGGACTCAAACCTCCTTATTTCTATAGCCCAAAATTATAACCCTATAACTTGAATGGTGAGAGGAACAAAGGGGGAGTGCTTGGTAAAAACTAATGCAGAAGCATCTTGGGTTTCCTTGCAAACTTGGACCTTTGTTCTTTTTGCCTATTGGTGCCAAGTGATCCTTTGGGTGTCGAGTTCCTATTGGTGTGGAGTGATCCTTTGGGTGTCAACCTCCTGTTGGTGTCGAGTGATCCTTTGGGTGTTGAGTTCCTATTGGTACTGAGTGATCCTTTGGGTGCTGAGTTCCTGTTGGTGCTGAGTGATCCTTTGGATGCCAAGTTTGTAGTTATTGCTGAGTGATTCCTTTAGATGCCAAGCTTGTGTAGATGTTGAGTGCCAATTTTTGCAAAGTCTTCATTTGTCAAGTTATCTGCATTTGGTTCCAGTTTGGGGCAACTTTGCTTGCATTTAATTTTGGTATAGGTGGTTAATATATGTTATGGGCCAACTTGTGGCTTTCCTTGTTCTAGAATCTTCTATAAGCCATTTTGGCTAGTATTAAAGAGGTCTAGGTTTGAGTTTAGAGAGAGGTGAGTGAATAGAAGAAGTGGGGAGCAGAGCTGAAAGGTGTCACTTTGTTGTTAGATCTTTGAAAGTGAATGTATTTGTAATTGGACGTACCCTAGAAGGCCTTACAACTGGGCATGTATGAAGATGTTTTGATGAATCAATACAAATACTTCTCTTTTCGTCCTCCTTTGGTTGGTGTTCCTTGTGTTTTGTTTTCATTATGTCAACTCTTGCAAGGTGGTTTGGATAGCTAGGTGATCCTTTGGCCCTAATTATTCATTCTTTTCTTACATCAATTGGTATCAAAGCTTGAGGTTCATCCTTGTGGAGATTGGATCGTGTAGAACCCTTATTTGGATTTGGTTGTAGGGTAGCAGATCTATGGATTTTACCTATAACTCATAGAGGGTTACGATCTTGCAAGAATCTAATTTGTAAAGATGGTTTGTGGTAGAAGAAATGTCAATGATGCTATATTGGATCAATTGAGACAAATTGCAAATAGATTAGATGCTGTGGAGATAGCCTAGAGGAGAGGAGCACATCTTGATGATGTAAGTGATGATGAAGCAACAACACCAAACCATAATCCAGAACCTGAAGAAGATCAAGATAGAGAAAGATTGTTAAGAGTGTTATCTAGGGAAAATTCAAAGTCTGTTATAGAAGTTGTTCCTTATGATGGAAAATTGGATACCAATGTTGTGTTGGATTGGATCTCTAATATGGAGAAGTTCTTTGAGTATGAAAACACTCCTGATAATAGAAAGGTGAAGATTGCAGTTACTAGGTTGAAAGGTCATGCATCACTATGGTGGGAGCATTTGCAAACTGATAGACAAAGGAGAGGAAAGGAGAAGATCAGAACTTGGCCAAAGATGGTGAACAAGGTAAAGAACAAATTCCTCCCTACTGATTACCGAGTTAGCTTGTTGAGAAAGATGCAAAATTTGAAACAAAAAGACATGACTGTGAAAGAATATACCAAGGAATTCTATAGATTGGACATCAGATCTGGACATGTCGATGACCATGTTGAGAAATTTGCAAGGTACATTAATGGATTGAGATCTAGAATTCAAGATGAAATAAGTTTTGTGAAGTTGGAACGTGTAGAAGAAGCGTATCAATATGCTTTGAAAGTTGAGGAGATATTGACAAAGAAGCATGAACAAAGACAAAGAGGTAGAGGTGGTAGATTCTAGAGAGGCAGAGGTAGATCTTATGGTGAAGGTGGCAGATCTGACAATTTTATGCAAGATAAAGGCAAATCTGAATGGAAGAATGATGAAAAAGGCAAGACCAAATTGAAAAGTGGTAATTCTTACCGAGGAGGCACTAATTCTTACTAAGGAAGAGGTAATTCTTATTCTAGAGGTGGATTTTAGGGTAATTGTTTCAGATGTGGTAAAGAGGGACATAGATATTTTGAATGTAGATCCTCTGAATGTGGGCAAGGTAACAAAAATGTTGTGATTCAAGGAGATGATGAGGGTTCACCAAGTGGACCTGAGGCTGGAGAAAATCTAATGGTGAGAAGAACCATATGTAATAAGGGAAGTGATGAGGAAACTATTTTAAGGAGAATTCTTTTCAAGACAAGATCATTGATAGTGAAAGTTCTACAAATTTGGCATCAGATGAGCTGGTTACCAAGTTACAGTTGCAGAGGCTAAAACATCTCAAACCTTATCATGTTTCATGGATCAAAGATGAACATAAGATATTGGTAAGTGAGCAATGTCTTGTGAAGTTCAAAATTGGACATTACTTTGATGAAGTTTTGTGTGATATTATGCCCATGGATTGTTGTCATATTCTATTGGGTAGACCTTGGCAATATGATAGATATGCTATACATGATGGAAGATTGAATCAATATACTCTTTGGGTGAATGGGAAGAAGCAAATATTGTTGTCTTTGATTGAAAGTCCAGATGAGGTTAATTTTATTGATATAAAAATTTGCATGGTTAATGGAAAGCAATTTGAAAAGGAAATGAAAAAGAATCAAGTCTGTTTTGCCATAGTTCCTAGAGGACCAAGCATTGGTAGTAATGACCGAGTAGCAGAATTTGGTAATGACAAAGTGACAACAAAAATTGCAGAATTTCTTAATGAGTACAAAGATATTGTTGCTGATAATATTCCTATTGGTTTACCTTCGATAAGAAGTATAAGTCATTGTATGGATTTGATTCCTAGAGCTATTTTTCCAAACAAAGCACCATATAGATTGACACCTACAGAGAATGAAGAACTTAATAAACAAGTGCATGAGTTGTTGTAGAAAGGTTTGATCAGAGAAAGCTTGAGTCCATGTGTTGTACCTACTGTATTAGCACCTAAAGAGAATGGAGAATGGAGAATTTGTACTAATTCTAGAGACATTAACAAGATAATAGTGAAATATAGGTTTCCTATGCCGAGGATGGATGACATAATGGATTGTTTGAGTGGAGCAAAGTATTTTACCAAAACTAATTTGAAGAATGACTATCATTAGATTAGAATCAAAGAAGGTGATGAATGGAAGACTGCTTTCAAGACAAAAGATGGTTTGTACGAATGGTTGGTTATGCCTTTTGGTTTGACTAATGCACCTAGTATTTTCATGAGGTTGATGAATAAAGTTCTAAAAAGATTTTTGGGTAAGTTTGTGATTGTTTATTTGGATGATATTTTGATATTTAGTAAGACTAAGGAAGAACATTTTGAGCATATTAGACAAGTATTGCAGAGGTTGAAAGAGGAAAAGTTGTTGATTAATTTGAAAAAGTGTTCTTTTATGCAAGAGAAGATTTTGTATTTGGGATTTGTGATTTTAGTTAATGGATTGGAGATGGATCCTGAGAATGTTAAAACAATTTTGGAGTGGCCTACACCTGAGAATGTGGGTGAGGTAAGATCATTTCATGGTTTGGCTAGTTTTTACAAAAAGTTCATAAAGAATTCTAGTGCTATTTGTAATGCTATGAATGAAACAATGAGGGGAGATTAAAAGAAATTCATGTGGACACATGGAGCTGATAAGAGTTTTGAGACTTTGAAACAAAAGGTTGTTGAATTACCTGTATTGGCTTTAACTGATTTCAACAAAGTATTTCAAATTGAATGTGATGCAAGTGGTAACATAATAGGAGTTGTATTAAGTCAAGAAGGTAAACATGTTGCTTTCTTTAGTGAAAAGTTGAATGATGCTAAAAGGAAGTATTCTATGTATGATCAAGATTTTTATGCCATTGTTCAAGCATTGAAAAAATGGAGACATTATTTGATTCCTAAGGAGTTTGTGTTGTATATTGATCATAAAGCTTTACAATACTTGGGAAGTCAACATAAATTGAATTAGAGACATATGAAGTGGGTTGAGTACTTGCAAAGTTTCACATTTGTTACTAAGCATAAGAGTGAATTTACTAACAAATTTGTTGATGCATTGAGTAGAAGATGTTCTTTGTTGACTGAAATGAAGGTTGAAGTTCTTGGTTTTGATGAAATGACAGAGTTGTATGATGTTGATCCTAATTTTTCTGAGGCATGGAGAGAGTGTAGAGCACCAAATCTGATAGATCACATAAGTAAGTATGATGAACATTTCATTCAAGAAGGTATGTTGTTCAAAGGCATTCAGTTGTGTATTCCTAGAAGTTCTATGAGGTTGAATCTAATTAAGGAAAAGCATAGTGGTGGATTAGCTAGACATTTTGGAATTGATAAGACATTGAGTTTGCTGAAAAAGAAGTATTATTGGCCACAACTGTATAAGGATGTTCATAAATTTGTAAAGAGTTGTGGAGTTTGTCAAGTTGCAAAGGGAGTGAATCAAAATACTAGTTTATATAAAACTATCATTGTTCTTGAGAAACCTTGGACTGACATCAGTATGGATTTTGTTCTTGGATTACCTAAGACAGTAAAAGGGTATGATTCCATATTTGTTGTAGTGGACAGATTTGCTAAGATGGCTCATTTTATACCATGTAAGAAGACATACAAATGCTGAGAATGTTGCTGAACTTTTCTTTGAAGAGATTGTGAGTTTGCATGGATTACCAAGAAGCATTATTTTTGACAGAGATAGTAAGTTTGTTAGTTATTTTTGGAAGACTTTGTGGAAGAAGATGGGTACTGAATTGAAGTTTGGTTCTACATTCCATTCACAAACAGATGGACAAATAGAGGTTGTAAATAGAAGCTTGGGCAATTCGCTAAGATGTTTAGTTGAGAATAAGCCAAGTAATTGGGAGATGGTATTGGCACAAGCTGAATTTGTATTTAATAATTCTGTGAATAGGAGTACAGGGAAGACACCTTTTGAGATTGTTACTGGAATGCATTCTAGAGGTACATCAAATTTGAGAGATGTTGTTGGTGAAGAAAAGAGAAGCATTGCAGGAGAAGAATTTGCTGATTTTATGGAGTCTTTGCATAAGGAAGTGAAGTTGAGGTTGGAACAAAGTAATCAGAAGTATAAGAAGAATGCTAATAAATCCAGAAGACATCATGTTTTTGAAGTTGGTGATGAGGTAATGGTTCATTTGAAAAAAGAAAGATTTTTTGTTGGAACATATAGTAAGCTGAAAATGAAGAAGTTTGGACCTTGTAAGATCTTGAAGAAGTTTGACAGTGGTAATGCATATGAAGTTGAGTTACCTGATGACATGGATATAACCCCCTATATTCAATGTTGCTAATTTATATAAGTATCATGAGTCAGATGATGAAGTGGTTGTACTTGATGATTATCCTAAGAAGCAGATTGAAGAAGTTGAACAGATTTTGGATTAGAGAGTTGGCAAGAGTACAAGAGGAAAAGATTACTATGAGTATTTGGTGAAATGGAAGAATAGACCAATTGAAGATGCTACATGGATTTCTCAATTTGAGTAGAATTTAGCTTAGATTGTGACACTTGCATGATTTAGGAGAATCATTTCTCCAACCCTGGTTGTCTGATGTAGGAGCATCTTGGGTTTCCTTGCAAACCTGCACCTTTGTTCTTTCTGCTTGTTGGTGCCGAGTGATCCTTTGGGTGTCAAGTTCCTATTGGTGCCAAGTGATCCATTGGGTGTCGAGTTCCTATTGGTGTTGAGTGATCCTTTGGGTGCCGAGTTCCTGTTGGTGTCGAGTGATCCTTTGGATACTAAGTTTGTAGTTACTGCCAAGTGACTCCTTTGGATGTTAAGCTTGTATAGATGCCAAGTGCCAATTTTTGCGAAGTCTTCATTTGCCGAGTTATCTACGTCTAGTTCTAGTCTGGCCTGACTTTTCTTGCATTTAATTTTGGTATAGGTAGTTAATATCTATTATGGGCTGACTTGTGGCTTTCCTTGTTCTAGAATCATTTGTAAGCTGTTTTGGCTAGTATTTAAAGAGGTCTAGGTTTGAGTTTAGAGAGAGGTGAGTGAATAGAAGAAGTGGGGAGCAGAGCTGAAAGGTGTGAATTTGTTGTTGGATCTTTGAAAGTGAATGTATTTGTAATTTGCAGTAACCCAAAAGGCCTTATAGCTGGGCATATATGAAGATATTTTGATGAATCAATAAAAGTATTTCTCTCTTCCTCCTCCTTTGGTTGTTGTTCCTTGTGTTTGTTTCTGTTGTGTTAACTCTTGCAGGGTGGTTTGAATAGCTAGGTGAGCCTTTAGCCCTAGTTATTCATTCTTTGCCTACGTCAAAAACTTACTACTAAATAAGTCCAAGGACTTTTTGGAATGTAGCCCACTTCAGAGTATCGTGATGTCATTGATTTTCAAGGTTTGGAGAAGGAGTACTTATCCCACAAAGATCATATTAGGCAAAGGGCATTGAGAGGACATTTGGCTGCAATTGGAAATTTTGATGTTTGTCATAGCCTTGACTAAGGAACCTTTTATGAAGCAATTCTTTAATTCCAAAGCCATAGATACATACATATCTCTATGTTGGGTTTTGGTGAAGATGACAAGGATACGAAGAGGTGAAGGTAGTCAATTTGTTGATATGTAGGAGATATTTTTTGCCACAAGTAAAATTGTGATATTGCCAATAGGATTCAACACTGTAGTTTTTTTAGTCAAACTCATTGACCCATGTTTTCACGAGAAGTGGTTCACAAGAACCCGACTTTCATGAGAATGAATACAACACTTAACATTAAATGCATCTAAGTGTTGCTCACAAAAGTGAAGCATCGATACTTCCTAAGAGCTCACCTCTCCCACTGCTGCTCCAACTTGAGCACACTTAACAATAAAGTTTCTTCCATGGTTAAACTCTTGAAACCTCGTTTGCAAAACCTTCAAAAGTATTGTGCCTTATGAACCATTCATTAGAAAGCCCTTTAAGCTCATCAATTGTTGTGCAGGAGAAATCTTCTATAGCAAGTCAATTTGTGATATCACTATAAGGATTCAACTGTGCACTTTTTTGAGTCAAACTCATTGACCTACATTTCATGAGTAGTTCACATGAACCCATCTCTCACAAGAATAAATATAACACTTAAACACTTACTTCATCTAGGTGATATTCCTAGAGGTGAAGCAATAAGACTTGTGAGGAGGTCACTCATCTCAGTACTAATCTAACTTGAACACATTTAACAATGAAATTTTCTCCATGACTAAACCCACTTTACTTACAATCCTATTTCCAAGACCTTTACCTAATGAACCATCCTTGAACCCCTTAAGCTTGTAATATCTGCCTTGAATTTGGAGGCAACAGTAAACAACGGTGGAGCACATCGAAGTCACGAGATTTGAATATCACATTTGATTGACGTCGTTGTTTTTGACTAATTGAGTTATAATATATGAGGGCGGCGAGGGCAGGGGACTAAAATAAATGGGTATCCTCAATCCAAAATAATATCTTGAAAATGACCCCAAGTTTGACATTGTAAAGACGACTCGTGTAGGAAAGAGCCAAATTCATGGTGTTTTGGCGATAGTAATGCAATTGCATGCGTATTTCTACTCAAAAAATAAAATCTTCGAACATGAGAAGAGAAAAAGAGATGGAGAAAAATCTGTTAATGTTTTTCTAAACATGGGTAACAGGGGTTTTTCCCCCAGCGAAGCCCAGAGTTTTGTCTGGTATTCATTTTTTCGCAGCGGTTAAGAGGAGAGTGGAGTAGTGGTTAAGGTATGGGCCCTCTACAACAACGGGACAAATTTCAGGCAAAACAAAGAAATTAAAAGGACAATTTGGTCAGAAAGAACATTTATCTGCTTCAGATTATATGAATTGGAAAGGAGTTTTAGATCAACAGCAGGCCTGTTATACTTGTCGGCGGAGTTTCAAAAATCTCATCTTTGGCTATGCAGGATTTAACATCAAAACAATTACAGAGAACTTGCTGATTATGTGCACAAAAGAAAACTAAGTAGAACCCATATGGGAATTTCAATTCCAAGACTTTCTAGTTTCTACTCCATTAGTCTTTCGATTTATGTAGAATCCGGTGTTTATAGAGGATTTGAGAAAGCCTTGAGGATGATGCATGGCAGATAGGAGGTCTAAAGAAGGAATACCCACTTCTTCAAAACAGCAAGTTTTGTTATCATACGGCATGCTTCAAGGGTATCAAAACTTCATGTTTTCATTTTTGTTTCTCTTATTGCTTGGAAAAAATATGCAATTTTAAGATCAGTTTGCAAGTCATTAGGTAAACTGGTTTAAAAACCAAGTCTTGTAGTTGAAGAATTTTATTCTCAGAAGCTGGCTACTTGAGCTTACAATACGGTAAAACCTTGCCCACAATGATAAATTTTAAAATATAAAAAGAATCTGGGGCTATAATTGTTCGTTTCTTCATAGAGGTGTTGACAATCTTTTTTTAAGCTCTCCTATTTTATTTGTTTAGTCGGTTGGGCTACATAATGGTCGAGCCCATTTCTTTTAATAGATGTTGTTATGGGCACTCGTTAAAGTTGAGGTGCAACTGTGCCCTTATAATGCTTCATGCATTCTGAGTAACAGTGTAATCTGTATCATGTTTGCAAAGGTGTATTAGTATTAAAGATCATCAAGCTGACCCAAATGAAATTGCTTTGCAAATAGATCATCAAGCAGAAGTGGATTGGAATCGTTCAAGGACCATCATGAAGTATATGATCTTTCAGAATTGGAGAGGGCTCTTATATTGAACCAACTAGGAGACCAAGAACAGGAGCAAGAACAAGATCATTCTGGCTTTGCAGAAAGACGTAAGTGTCTTTTAAGTATGAGTTTTCTACAGTTCATATAGTATGTCCTTAAGCTCAAGTGTTTCTAGATAAACTGTTTATGATTATTCAAGTACATTTCAGGCTGCATTCAGCAATCTATTTTCTTTGAATTTCTTCTTTCTGATGATGGATGCTGAGTGGAATCTAAATGTCATTTCAAAAAAAAAATTTTTAGCATTATCGTGAAGAGGTTTCTACAAATCTTCGTAGTATAGTATTAAGATGCAGCAGTATTCTGATTTTGATTGTGTGTTGAATTTTTCAATCAACATTTACAATCACACTCAATGATCCATCATCAGAGCAGAGAAAAAGAGTTGAGAAAAATGAGTTATTGCAGACCAACTGGAAGATATATAAGAATGCCAAGAAATGATCAGAACTCATACTCGTAGTATGTTTGTAGATAAACTATATATGTTATTATGAATCGACATTTCAGATTGCACTCAGCTATTCACCCATCATTCTTCCTCTTCCTCTTTTTAATGATGGATTCATTCACAACAACATCCACAGTTTTCAGCAAAACACTTATACACATCTTTCAGTCTTCATTCTTTTTAATTTTGTTCTACAGCACTTCAATCATATAAATAAATTATTTGAGAAATGAGTGAGATGTGCGCATTGCTTGCAAACAAAAGAATCATGGCGAAAGAGAGAGAGGGACATTTACCAGAATGCAATTGAGCACAGTTTGAAAATTGCAGGGATTGTCACAACAGAATGTGCTCAGAAAAGTACTTTTGATTGATCATCTGAGAAGATAAATTGTGTGACATCCCACTCTGGGAAAATTTTCTTAGCTAAGGAATTTGGTCACATTGAAGCCCGTAATGATGAACTTAAGAGTATGCCCTGCACGGCACTGACAAAGAAGATATCCCCTGACAATCCTTCTGATCGATCTGTCTACTCCCTGTGGTCCTTCCTATGACTACCTATCTCAACTCTTGTTAATTAATTGCAACATCTCTCTCTTTGGAATCCCATGACACGCAATCAATCACAGTAAACGGTACAAACACCTCATGTTACAATCCACACACTTCTTGCTTGCATTCATGCTGCCATACAATAACTTTACAGCTGATGCACTCTACTCGTCATTCATTCATTCTCCCCTATAAAAATCCAATCTTTATCCCCTCCTTGTGCTCCCAAGAACATAGAATTTTTGTATTGGCGACAAAATAGAATACCCAATTCTTTTAAACTTGCACTTCCATGTTTGCAGTGATGAAAGAGTTCATATTAATATCCTGTCAGCTTTAGAGCTGAGTGTGTGTGTATGTTTGTTTAACAGAGGGATTTGGGATTCGTCCGCCTACGCTCACCATATTTCCTTCATGGCCAATGCAATTTGAGGCATCTCCAAAGGTACAATCTTTTTGGAACATCACCCACTTATTTATCGTGACCATGTTTGTTAGTTTTTAATGGCTTTGCATATTCCATATTCACTTCCTGTGATGTTGTTATAAATTTGCAGGCATCTGTAGAGAGTACAGATACGGGATCGGGTGAGTATAAGGGAGATCCGCCTCAGGTTGAGCTAATATCGGCAAATACTGCCCAAGTTCAGGAACCTCAACAGGTATCTGACATGGCGGGTAATGGTACCCCCACTGAAACATCCAATGAGATGGACAGGCATTCAAAGGTACATGTTCACACATCCCTTGTGAAATTCGATTGAATAAACAATCATCATTAGGCTTTGGTATGTTCACTCTTCAGTTATTAATGGCCGATACCCATTGAGTGGATGAAATCGGAATTAGTGATGATGTATTCATTGTTTGGCATGGCCGTAAAGCCTGAGACAAATCGTAGGGGCCCAACTTCAAGCTCTGAACACGAGGCCTCAAAGACTCTCGATGCCAAGGTACGAGCTGTAACGGACGCGTATGAATGAATTATAATCGTGTTTATAGAGGAAAAATAAAAGAGCAGTCTTGAATTAGAACGGAGTTCTTGAGTTTAATCCTCGCTTGACATTAACTGGTCCGATTTCATGTCACAGACATTGAGGCGGCTTGCTCAGAATAGAGAAGCAGCACGGAAAAGTCGACTGAGAAAGAAGGTAATTGTTTTTCAACTAGTAGCCTCTTGTATTGAGACTGAAGATAAAAACAAGAAAATTTAATGGCTGGTTTTCTGCAGGCCTATGTTCAGCAGCTTGAATCGAGTCGCGTGAAGCTCAGCCAGATTGAGCAAGATCTTCAGCGAGCAAGAGCACAGGTGAAAAATTACATTACCCAACTAGAAATCATTTTTGCTTTTTGGCAAAAGGAGAAAACTTTAGCTGTAGAGAGTACCCAATTCATAAACACTCTCCACAATTCACAAACACTTCAAGCCTCTGTAATCTGTAATCTCGTCATGATATGTTTCTAAAAACCTTTGGATGTTGCATGCTAAGCTTCTAGAAGTTTCTTTATAGAGGATTCTACATATAGAACACCCAATCCCCCAACAGTGTAATCTTCATGTCATTTCTTCTAATTGTCATGAATTTACAGCAGGGTCTCTTCATTGGAGGAACCGCGCTTCTCAACGACCAAGGGCATCCAGGTGCAGGTGGCCTTATGAATGTTCCTCTAAGTTCAGGTTTGTTCTATTCCGTCAAATAATCGATTGAAAGTGCATTTTGATTCGGTATTAGATTGTGCAAAATCAAGTTTTTTCATCAATATTTTGAATCACAATCATGCTAGATATGCAAAATATTGATTTTGATGACACAAATCCAAATATTGATGGAAAAAAAACTCCCACCACATGGATTCTAGAAACGTAATACCTGTAAATTGTATCTTGAATCTCTTGAGACACTCAAACCATAGAGAACAAAAAGTTCAGAACAAACTATAACATGTAGCCATTCATCCTGCAATTAGAGCATTAAGATCAAGAACACCAAACATCATATATAATATACTGAACGTGGTGAGCTCTGAAAATGAAATGGATCAGGTGCCGCCATGTTTGACATGGAGCATGCAAGGTGGCTAGAGGAACAGCACCGTCACATGAGCGATCTGAGGGCAGCATTG
The DNA here is from genome assembly GCA_028749045.1 of Cupressus sempervirens. Taxonomy (NCBI): domain Eukaryota; kingdom Viridiplantae; phylum Streptophyta; class Pinopsida; order Cupressales; family Cupressaceae; genus Cupressus; species Cupressus sempervirens. Next base: position 734,486,306 of record CM053793.1, read on the forward strand.
CAGGCACATCTTACAGACAATGATCTGCGCCTACTTTTGGACAACTGCCTCTCCCACTATGACGAAATTTACCGATTGAAGAGCATTGCTGCCAAAACAGACGTTTTCCACTTGGTTTCGGGCATGTGGAAAACTCCTGCTGAGAGATGTTTCATGTGGATGGGCGGATTCCGCCCCTCCGAGCTTCTCAAGGTGCAGAATCTTTTCTACCCAAAATCTAAAACTCTAAATTTTTATCAAGATAATTCAACTGTATTGTGTTTCATAGAGTAATGATTTACACAAAACCTATTAAAACAAATCAAGATGCAAGTTTCAGTCTTTTTTCTTCATTATAAACAGAATTTGTCCCATGATAACGGAGAAACTTATGCAAACATAAATGTTGTTTGTGTGTTTATAGATCCTGATCCCTCAGCTAGAGCCATTGACAGAACAACAATTTCTGGGCATCTGTAATCTACAGCAGTCATCACAGCAAGCAGAAGACGCTCTTTCACAAGGCCTGGAAGCTCTACAACAATCTCTCTCAGAAACCATTGCAGCAGGGTCTCTGAGCTCGCCTTCCAACGTGGCAAATTACATGGGACAGATGGCAATCGCCATGGGTAAACTTGCAAACTTGGAAAGCTTTGTGCGACAGGTAAACGTAAACCCATTTCACCACCTCAACTTGATTCCTTCCCTAATCAAAATGAAATAAAAATGATTTCTTGGCTTGTATTATACACATTGTAGACTGAACCCAAGATATGATTTTTATTTCCATATTGTATTTGTTTATAGGCGGACAATTTGAGACAGCAGACAATGCATCAATTGCACCGACTACTCACAACACGTCAAGCTGCCAGATGTCTCCTCGCCATTGGCGAATACTTCACCAGACTACGTGCCCTCAGCTCTCTCTGGTCTGCTCGTCCTAGAGAGTAAGTTCAACTAATCCAAAATTTCAGCAAATAACAACGTTTTTCATTAAACAAATCTAATGTTTAATGGTATGAGGTTTTCACAATGTTTTTAGATTTGATTGTGTGTATAAGTTTTTTATCAATGTTTTAGATCACATTCTATGATCTATCATCAGAATGTAAGAGAGGACAGCGAACAAGAAAAACAATAGATTGTGTGATTGTGTGATCTGAAATGGCGCTCATAAAAATCTTATATACACAATCAAATCCAAAAATAGGGACAACTAAATCTAATATTTCTTTATATTTATCTTAAAGCATAAAGAAATGTTAATGGAAAATGCATGCACAGGCGGTTACTGATAGATGGAAGCTGTTCGCCTGCAACAACTACTTCATCGCATGACAACAACAATTATTTCTCCACTTGACAAATCAAAACTCACACTTTTGATCGTTATGGGGATTTTGACTCGTCCCTTCCATTTATTTGTTAATTATTGATTTCTACACCACCTAGAAAACTCTAAAGTCCTGCGTTTTAATCTCCATCAGCAGGCCAGAAAGTCTCATACGTATTTTTAGTTATATGTATCACTACTTCCTGTATAGAAACAGCTGCCCATAAAATATGAATCGAATAACTATTGTATTGACTCAATTTTTTTGCAGTTTTCTTTTGATCTTTGAATTAAAATGGACTAATTTATCGTTCATTAGATTATAACGGGCAGCTGAGTTATTACACAGTTGAGAATGGGTGATGGGGAATATAATGAATATCTTAAAGTGGTTGACTGGTTTTAATGGCCATAGTAGCATATGTATTTGTTTAATTTGTTATTTGGAGGCATATACTCGTTAGAGGGGACGAATGCAGTGACGTTATATAGAGGACAAAAGTATTGTATATTATTGGAGTGGATAAGAATAAGCCCGGTCTTTGTTCGCTACCAACAACGCTCTTTAACAAGCAGCACGCCACTCGCAAATTCTCTGCCATGCATTCATTTATTTTACTTGTACACCAATTTTGACCATTTCATGTTTTTCAGATACAGATGGCTTTCTCCACTTGATGGTGAAGAGATCTGGTTGTGTGATATAATTTGGTAAAAACTACAAATGAATAAAAATGATTTCAAGGGCTTTTAAATATTTATTATTTTGGTGATCTTTATTAGTTTTGTTTTTGGATTTGATTGCGTGTAGATTTTTATATTAAGTATTTAAGATAACTTATAATACTTCTTGTTGTTTTGTTGATTCGATTGTGTGGTTTTCATCGAAAAACGACGACAATAATGTATTTTTTGAGTTGTGATTTCAAATTATTTATATGTTTGAAATGAAATGACATGATTTAAATCAACTAGGTTTCGAAATTTGTTGAGAGACAGTTCTGTATTATGGATTTGAAATATGAAGTGAAATCAAACTTTTTTTATGGATTCAACGACAATGAAGTTTTAGCTAATACCCATATGAGAGAACAAGCCTTTATGTTGAAACTTCTTCAATTGAAAGTCAAAAGTTGTTCAGCCTATCTATTTTGCCAAATTTTCTTGAGGTACAATTGTAGCCTCATGTGTTATCATGTTGGAGCTCACATTCAACATGACTTATCTTTGGTCTCATTTTGAGTCATTCGACTTCACTAATAGATAAAGGCTCATTAAATTTTTACCACAAAATTAAGTTGGAAAGTTCTTAGAAATTTTTAACCTACAAAATCACTTTACATTGATGTTGGAACTTATAATAAAAAGTGGTGGTGTTTACTAACACCTTTGAAGATATTGCTATGTGAAGACCATGTTTGGCCTATTTAAAAAATCCTTTTTATCCTCTGAATTATTTATAGAAAGTGTGATCTCAAAACCTTGCACTTAATAAGACTTGATCCTTGGTAGAGTCATTAAGAACCTTTCAACTTCACCAATGGACCAAGAATATATTAATTTACAAACTTTTTCTAAGAGTTTACAATTTTTTTTTGTGAATTACGTTCTAGAAACTCTTTTAGAGCCATTTGCATGGCAGATTATTTGCGAGTGGCATGCTACTTGTTAAAGAGCGTTGTTGGTAGCTAACAAAGACTGGGCTTATTCTTATCCACTCCAATAATATACAATACTTGCTTTTAGCCATAATAATAACTAGAAACCTTATCTTAAATAAGAGCTACATGAGAATTGAATCTTTGAATGTGATGGTTTATATCAAGAGTAGCAGAATTTTCAATTACATGTTTATAAGCATTATCATGATAATATGGTGAAAGTAAAAGCAACTTGGAAGTTAGTAAATTTTTATCTGGGCCCTTTTGTGATCTAATAATGATAGCTCAAACAATGAAATCCTCCAAAATTCTTGAAAGTTGGTAAGTACATATGGAAAATTGTAGTCAAATGATAAATATTAATGGGTCTTTTTCATTTTTGGCTTAAAACTCAAATGCTTCGGATTAAAAATGATGTATTAGAAAATAATTACAGTGATTTTCATTTCAAAAGTTGAATCACCAAGACCTAGGGATTGGTTTCATTGGTGTGAAATTGAACTAGGTTAGATTCCATAGTGCAGTAATAAATTAGGTAGGTATAAATAGTAATATCTATATATGAAAGGAGTTGAATCATGTTTTGAAAAAACTAGTAATTGTTATTGAGATTAAGTACAATTATTTTAAAGTGTGGGGTTTTATGAATATGGTAATGAAGTTTATATTTACAAATTTAAGTTCTACAATTTATCAGTGTTGGTGGTTTCATGATTTTTTATTTATTAAGTATATTCAATTTGTGTGATTATATAAACAAAAAATTATTAATAAGAAATAAAAAAATTCAAGTGATTGACAGGCGATAGGAAAAAAAAGTAAGTTGGTGGAGCAATTTTTAGACAACCACCTTTTCCATTCACTCAATTTTGCAATCCTTAAAAGAAAAAGCCGCTACTTTTGAGGAAAATATTCCAATTAATCTTGTAGCGATCTTTGGTTGACCTCACTCTATAAATAGATACTAAAGCCTCCTCGTGAGAAAAGTAGCATAAAGTGACAAAATATACATTATTATTAATACAAAAATATATCAATTTAAAGCAATAATTTATAAAACGAACCTTACATATAAAAACTTTAAAATCTTCTCACAATTAAAATGATTGATAAATTTAATAAAATATCAATATTAATTTTTCTATATGAATATATTAAAAGATTGACAAGTTCATAATTTATTTAAAAATCATCCATAATTAATTTTAATTTTTTAATTTTTTTCAACCTAATCCTTCAAACACCCTTAATATTAAATAATGAGAAAACCAATTTCTATTTATTCCATTGAATTTTTCGTGTCAATCTCAAAGGTCTTATCTTCCATAATCGTAATCTTAAAACCTACCTCCTATATTATACCACTTCCTAATTTCATTCTTGACTTTTATTTTAAACATCATATCGAGCTCAAAATATATCTAATTGCTTGACTAATAATGATATTTTTGTGCTTCTTTTCTAATGTCACACCATTTTTCTTTCTATTCAACTCCATCAAAGTCTATCAAATTTAATCTCTAACACACCAGAAACCAACCTATGTGCTGAATCGGACGTTTGCATTGAAAAAATATGTGCGTTGGCTTTCATTTGTTATGATGTCAATTTTTTACACTAGCGAAATCATGAGTTGGTGGGATACCCAATATAATGTGCCAAGTGGTTCATTCTTAATTCAACAACTTATTGATATGTTAGAAGTTAAATAAAAATATACTTATTAGAAGTTTAAGTTGCTTATTCATAGAGACGTGTTAAATTTTGAAATAGCATGTGTATGTGAATTGTATGTTATAGATCTAGATCTATATTATTGTGGTTATGTACATGACAATTCTTTTCTAAAAGTTAGCTATAACTAATCATTTTGTATTTAATTATAAATATCAATGATCTATTTATGGGAAAGAATTAGGAAACATGATTTTTTAAGAATGTTCATTAAAAAATATAATCATGTGTAATGGTGAAATTTGTATACTTCTATCATTTTTAAATTTAGATTTATTTTTTCATTTTGAGTGATTGCAAAATCTAAAGATTTCCATAAGCCAAATAGTTTGAGACTTAAATGGTCTTTGTTATTGAACTAACCAGGAGAAAAAGAAAGAAGATTGATTGGGGAACCATAATTAGTGATAAACTTGATGAATAGCTACAAAATATTAAGTTTAACCCAAAGTTCTAAATGAAAATTTAAATTTGTTTACTTGCTAGTTGCCCGAGTAGAGTGCTTAGGATTGCACATGAATGTTTCTATATGATTCAAATTTATATCCAAAAATAGTGTACTCTCAACTGTAAGGAGGGATAAACTCAAAGAAGGAAACCTAGAATACAATTTTTTTATTGATGTCTTTATCTTTGCAATAATTTGATCTATTGAGGGTGATTACATGAAGAAATTTTCAAAACAGGTTGTAACAAAGAATAGACATGTTGAAACTTATTATATTCAATTTCACACCTTTTGCATTAGGGTATCTAAATGCAACTTCAACCCAAAGGAGTTGGTTAGATAGATGAGCAAAGAGATGGATAATTCTCACAAGCTGAATATGATGAAACAAAAATATTGTTGGCACTTCTTAATGTCCAGTGGAGCTTACAAATTCTAAGACATAAAGGTATGAAAAGCCATTTTTCTAGACTGGGATGAATGCCCCATGGATGAATTCAAACTCAAAAGACCCAAGTTTGATCCTATCGAAACATTCACCAAATTCAAAAGGATCATATTACAAACATGAACCTCATCTAGAGCACCATTGGATGATTTGTATCTAGGATGACTATGAAGTCTAGAACAAGGAGTACTATAGGATATAATTAGAGGTAGCAAAACAAGTTACTCAAAAGCATATTCCTCTTGAAAGATGGGATAAAGATTCAAAAAGATGTGTTGGATCCATTGTACAATCAGGATAAAATATACAACCAATAAATCTTGAATGTCAAAGTGGAAAACCAGAGAATGATGCCATCTATAGGAAAATGCATGTAGTGGCATTAAGATAGAAGGGGATACACACGTGTTGAAAACTACAATTGGAACAATAGTTATGTTGTCATTGATGTCAAATCTACTGGAGAGACATTGTAGTGCCTGCCCCTAGTTTGTATTTTGTTATTTTTGCCGAACTCTTTTAGGACAGTTTTATGCTTGATGATTAGTAGCATTGTTTTGAGATTATCAGATATTGTTTTACATTCAGTTGATTATATGATGAGATTACTTGGTCCTCTATATTTCATGTATGCATGATGATTATTTAGTGATTTCAGTTATTGATGATGATTAGTTAGATGGATTATCATATGTGTTTTATTATGGATACTTACCCCATACTGCATGTGTATGGTGTGCGTGTATGTTTTCTTTATGTATGGCATTTCTTATGTGGTTAAGGAAGGGAGTCGTAGTCACTTGCTAGTCGGGATCTACATGATGCACTACTTCCTGCCATTGCCTATTTAGCTTAGAATATTGTGTTTGTACATGCGTGGATTTTATGCAGGTTATAGGTATCGACTTTTCTAAATTGCCAGGATGAGTGTACCCTATCGCATTATCTCAATGGTAAGAGAGGGGAGATAAATTCTTAAGTCCAAATCCTAAACCTTTAAACCATTTGTCCTAGAAAATTAGGACAAGTATCTGAGTTGTTTACCTTCTGAATGCGTTGGATGACGTTAATTTGTGATTATAACCCTTTAGTTTGATTTTGTATGTGTTTTTCTTTGTCGGGTTTTCGTATTCTATTTTATAAGTCCTTGGTAATTTTTCTATTAATTAAATCAAATTAAAAGATTAAATTAATGATTTAATTTAATGGAAAATTATTATGATATTTTAATATTTAATTATATTTAACTAATTGAAAAATTAATTAAATAAAAAGAATTAAATTTGAAGATAAAAGTTATAAGAATAATTTTAGAACGTGATAATATTTATTTAATTTAATGATAACATATTTAGAGTTCATTTTTAAATAAATGCTAAATATTATTATTATTCTTAAGTTAGTAAATATTTTATCAAATAACATTTCAAAAATAAATTAAAGCATGAAAAGATATTAATTTATTAAAAGTTTTAAGATTGCATGATGCGTGCATGAGATTAAAATTTAATAAATCAATTGAAAATAGAAGTCAAGTGAAATTAAATAAAATTATTTTATAATTCAATTAACGTGTATGGAAAAGATAAAGAAAAGATAAAGAAAAGTTAATAAAGAGTTGAAGTTTGGTGAGCACAGAGTTCACTCGGGTGAATGCACAATTAGTGCCCCAATTTTAGGAGAGAACTCCATATCACAATTTGAGGGTTCATTTTTGAAACCACCGCAAATTTTGGAAGAGGAAGGAATTTTCAAAAAAGAGAAGGTTCCATGAGGAGGGATTTCTCTTCAATCTTCTTGGGCGTAGTGATTAGCAGCAGTGTCTAGGTAGATGCTTGTGATTATTTGCACAATTTAATCACACAATTTCCTTTCCTATCTTCTTCATGCCTGTGGATTGTAAATTTGAATAACTCTATGATGAACCTTTGAAAATTTCAATGTTGTAAATTACTGAATGCATGTCAATATCTTCTGCATACGTGGAAATTAGAAAAGTAATAAAAAAACCCCCATTTTGTAGATTAAAGAATTTAATATTTTTATTCGAGAAGGGTTTGAAATAGAAAGAAAATTTTTAATTAGAAATTTGAATGTTAAAATGTATTTTTCCTAGCAGGCACTTTGTTGTTGCTAGACGAACATAATTAAGTTTTTCAAATATTGTCTCTCTTCCTATTCTTGCTCCTAATGTGGCCTCTTTACATCATCTGCATTGAAATGTGTTCTACATGCACACATAAATCTAAAGTCTCAATACATCTGTAAAGATTTTTTTTTCAAGAAGTGAAAAATAATAAAAATCATGGAAAAAATCCCCAGCAACCAATTATAAAAAATAAATAAATGTAAAAAATCTTAGTTTAATAGAATAATTTTTCAGAACTATAGAATAACAAAACTATGCACAGATTTCAAAAAGTAAATTAATTAGAAAGAGTAGGTTGAAAACTATAGTCTCCCCCTAGCATAGGCAAACTAATAATAAAAAGAAGAAAATTAGCATTTTTCATCTATAGTCCAACATTCACAAAACGGAAAACAAACCAACTCCTTTGCAATATAATTTATAACATTATCTATACATTTCTTCATTGAGTACTTTGCATTTCTTAATGCCTACAAATGCCCAACATTTGTATTTCTTAATATTGCGTCAATATGCTTCCTCATGGTCTCCAACTACTTTCATTTATGTATGCGCTCATTCAATTGTGACCCTGATTCATCCACATTTTTCTTAATTGAACAAAAATCCAATATATAGTGAAAGCCTAAAAAATATCTACATATGTTGGGGAATGCATTTGATTTGCTAACAAATGAGATTGATATCATTGCCCATGCTTGACAAATTTATTGTCCTTCCATACTCGATCACAATTGCAATTTTCCCGCCAAAGCCACAAATGAATAAGCCAAAATTGAGATAAGATAAATGTGTTTACACATGGTTTGAGAAAATGTTTACATGTAGAGTGCCTAGGGTTGCACATGAATGTATCTCTATATGATTTGAATATATATCCAAAAATAGTGTACTCTCAACTATAAGGATAAACGCAAAGAAGGAAGTCTAGAATGTAAATTTTTTATTGATGTCTTATCTTTGCAATAATTTGATCTATTGAGGGTGATTACACAAAGAGATTTTCAAAAGAGGTTGTAACAAAGAATAGACATGTTGAAAATTATTATATTCAATTTCACACCTTCTACATTAGGGTATCTGGATGCACCTTCAACTCAAAGGAGTTGGTTAGATAGATGAGTAGAGAGATGGATGATTCTCACAAGTTGAAAATGATGAAACACAAATATTGTTGGCACTTCTTAATGTCCAGTGGAGCTTACAAAGTCTAGGACATAAAGGTATGAAAATCCATTTTCCTAAAGTGGAATGAATGCCCCATGGATGAATTAAAAGTCAAAAGATCCAAGTTTGATCCTATCAACACATTCACCAAAATCAAAGGATCGTATTACAAACATGAGCCTCATCTAAAGGATCATTGGACGATTTTTATGTAGGATGAGTATGAAGTCTGTAGGATGAGTGTGAAGTCTAGATTAGGGAATACTATAGGATATAGTTAAAGGTAGCAAACCAAGTTACCCAAATGCATATTCCTCTTGAAAGATGGGATAAAGATTATGAAAATGTGATGCAGGAGCGTCGAGTTTGGATTTTGGTGGGGTTATTCTTTTCATGGTTAGGGATGTGTTGGAGACACATTGGGGAACCTTTCCTCATGATTGCATAGAGATTGGATGGATTGAGTTGAAGTTTGAGCTATTTGTACCTTGTTATTGGAACTATGTTTTTCTTTGGTTTATGGGTACCTGTTGCAAACTATATGACTAATTATCCTTAATGAGTTAGAGATTTTTCACTTCAAGGATTGAAGAGGGCCTAGATTACTATCTATGGTTCAAGGCACAAGTTCTAATTCATTATAGATTGGGAGATATGACAATTCTCACAGAGTATCAATTTTTGGCAATTTTGTGCAACGGTTTGTTGTGCGTGACTTTCAAGATGGATGCATAGATATTCTTAAGGAATAAACCTTTGCATAATTAAGGAGTTGTAGAGGACCTAAAGTACTACCTACAGTTTGAAGCACAAGTTCTAATTCAATTGGAGCTAGGAGATATCGCGATTTTACTCGGATATTGAATTTGGGCATTTAATTTCTATTGGAGGCCAACTTGTGGCATTTAATTTATGTATGGGCATTTAATTTGTGTGTTAGGTCAACTTGTGGCTTAGTTGGGTATAAGTAGGGGGTCTTGTGGAGTCTTTATTCATGATGAGATGATTCATTCAGAGGAGAAGTAAATGTGGGAGTAGCTGAAGGGTGAGTTTTTTCGAGTATGTGGATAGAGCGCCGAATGTGAGGTAGTTTACACTTGGATCTTGGAGAAGAGCTAGGGTTATGGCTAGAAAACAATGAGGTTTCTTCGTGGGCTTGTGAGCACAAGTTTAGATTTCCTTGGTGGTTTCTTTTAGATTGTTATTATGTTACAGATCTGGACTAGCTAGGATTGGTTTTTGTAAGTTGGATCTTGAGGGATCTTGTAGAATTGATTTTGTAATTGCTTTTGTATTTGGCCCTAACCCAGAAGGCCTTACAGCTAGGCATATTACATGTAATCAGTTATATTTATGAACAAATCATTGTGAGTTGGTTTTTATCTTTCATTGTTGTTTCTTGTTGTTGTGTTTCCATTGTGTGGTATATTGCTGGGGGCTAGGATATCTTCTTTGGGGATTCTCCATGCCTTGCACTATGTTAGGTGCTATCAAAGAAAAGGTTTTTCCTGAGTATGTAGACATATCACTGAAGTTGTGGTAGTTTGCACAAGACTTGGGTTGGAGAAATAGATCTAAGTTTATCTTGATCTGGTGGTGGATTTTCTTTCTAGAGTCCTAGATCTCCTGGTTGTGAGGTGATAGATCGTGGTTCTAGCTTGCAATTGTAGAGGGCTTATAGATGGATCTATGGTTATGAAGATGGAAGACTAATCTTGTTGAGGCATTATCATATAGAGTTTGTGGATTCCAAATCCGTGGTCCTAGACTTGTGATTTGGTTCTTGATTATTCATACAAGGTGGTAGGTTACAATTTGACTTGCAAACAATTCAAGATTGTCATAATAAGTGTGGGAAGGATTTGTTGTAGAGGGTTTACAAAGATGGCTCTGAGAGGATTGGACCCTGAGATGATTGTGAATCTCCATGATGTGGTGGAGAGGAATTTGTCTAAGATGTTTGCTCAGTTTGAAGCTAGTTTGGTTGATTGAGCTAAGAAGGTGGTTGCTTAGTTTGAAAGTAGTTTAGATGATTGAGATAAGAATAGGATAAGTAAGGCATTCCATAAATGTTTGTGGAGCTAGAGTATACGAATCTAGAAGAGAGTTGTCTAGTTGGTTAAGAGATTTGTTCATGAGATAAGATGGTATAACAAGGTCTAGGTGGAAGAGGTTGGTTTTGTTGATCAATTTGTGAAGTCTGATATAGAACTTATAGAGTAGTGAGAGGTTGTTGCTAAAGATATTCCTAAGCTTTTTTATGCTGGGATAGAGGTTGGTTTTCATGATTAGTTGGCTAAATCTAACATGAAAATTATAGAGTACTTGGTCGTGGATGATCTGGCTACTACTGGTGATGAGTTGTGTATTGTAGAGCATCTTGTTGTGAGCAATGAGGTTGCTAGTGTTGAGATTTTGGCATATGTTTCTTAGGAGTTACATATTGCTACTGATATGGAGTTTGTTGCTATTGGTGTGGATTCACTAGTTTCTAATGTGGATGAGGGTTTGTTGATGAAGCCTTATGTTCAGTTTATTCTTGGGTGTGAGCATGCTGATTTAATTGCTGATATGCATTTGATTCTAATGTTTCAGTGGATGAAGCATAGATGGTGGATTTTTAGATTTTTTCTATTGACTTTAACGAAGTAGAAGCCTTTGGTAAAGATGAAGTTGGTTGCAGATATTTCTTTGGGCATCAAAGTATGGGACATACTTTTCTATTTACCTGGGGAGTCTGATGCAGGAGCATAAAGTTTGGATTTTGGTAGGGTTATGCTTTTCATGGTTAGAGATGTGTTTGAGAGACATTCATGAACCTTTCCTCATGATTGCATAGAGATTGGATGGATTAAGTTGAAGTTTGAGCTGTTTGTACCTTGCTGTTGGAACTGTGTTATTCTCTGGTTTTTGGGTGCTTGTTGTGGGCCATATAACTAATTATCCTTAATGGGTTAGAGGCTAAAAACTTCAAATATTGAAGAGGGCCTAGATTACTATCTATGATCGAAGGTACAAGTTCTAATTCATTATAGGTTGGGAGATCTGACAATTATCCTAGAGTATCAAATTCTGGTTGTTTTGCATAATAGTCTATTGTGCACGACTTTTAGGATAGATGCATAGATATTCTTAAGGAATTAGACTTTGTGCACTTAAAGGGTTTTAGAGGACCTAAATTCATACCTATGGTTCAAAGTGCAAGTTCTAATTCAATCAAAGCTAGGAAATATCACGATTGTACTTGGATATCATTTTTGGGCATTTAATTTCTATTGGAGGCCGACTTGTGGCATTTAATTTATGTATGAGCATTTAATTTGTGTTCTAGGCTGACTTGTGGCTTAGTTGGGTATAAGTAAGGGGTTTTGTGGAGTCTTTACTCATGATGGGATGATTTATTCAAAGGAGGAGTGAATGTGTTAGTAGCTGAAGGGCCAGTTTTCTTGAGTCTGTGGACAGAGCGTTGAATGTGAGGTAGTTTATAGCAGGATTGTGATGAAGTTGTAAGTGTGTGGATAGAGCACCGAATGTGAGGTAGTTTACACTTTGATCTTGGAGAAGAGCTAGGGCTATGACTGGAAAACAAGGAGGTTGCTTGGTGGGCTTGCGAGCACAAGTTTAGATTTCCTTGGTGGTTTCTTCTAGATTGTTGTTATGTTACAGATCTGGACTAGCTAGGATTGGTTTTTGTAAGTTGGATTTTGAGGGACCTTGTAGAACTAATTTTTTTATTGCTATTTGTTTTTGGCCATAACCCAAAAGGCCTTACAGCCAAGCATATTGCATGTAATCAGTTATATTTATGAACAAATTATTGTGAGTTGGTTTTTGTCTTGCATTGTTGTTTCTTGCTATTGTGTTTCTACTGTGTGGTTATATTGCTAGGGGCTAGGACATCTGCTTTAGGGATTCTCCTACCTTGCACTATGTCAAAATGTGTTGGATCCATTGTATAATCAAGATAAAATATAAAACCTATAAATCTTGAATGTTAAAGTGGAAAACCAAAGAATGATGTCATCTAATATAGGAAAAGGCATGTAGTGGCATTAACATAGAAGGGGATACACATGTTGAAAACTACAATTGGAACAATAGTTATTTGTCATTGATGTCAAACCTAATGGAGAGACATTTATTGATAGTGTAGAGTGCCATATCAGTTGATTTATGAAGAGGACTTGAAAAGAGAGATAACAAGATGAACTAGTGAAGTTGTTGAGTGAAGAGGAGCAAGTATGTTGGAATTAAAATGAGCACTTGATTAGTTAGTCTTTGATAACATAATAAGTTGTCTAATCATCATATGAAGTGAAAAAGACAATTGAGTTGATGTGTAGAAGAGAAGACAATGTTGGAATTACAAATGGGAAACATGTACTTCTGAGAAGGAGGGGTAAATCAAAAGTTTAAAGCTCAGCTATTGAAACTTTCACCATTTATTAGATACATGTAATATATGAATTGGAAATAACATGTAAAGCACATACATCTAAATCATGTAAGCATATTATCAAACACACACACACACACACACAAGACTAGATATGATTACTTAGAAACCCTCCAAATGAGAAGGTAAAACTAGGGTGGGGATGACACTTGCAAATTTTCACTACTGCAGTTGTAAAGTGTAGCCAATTAAGGTTACAATGGTTTGACCATGAAACATGATTTGCCCTGTGGAAGGCTTGCCCTGTTAAAGGCTTAAAAAGACTGTTAAGTCCCACCTTGTTAGAAGTGTGCCTGGTTAAAGGACTTCTAATCACTCACTTGGAATGTCACCTTGTTAAAGGAATTACTATAGCATGTTAGGACTACTCCGTTTAGGAGATTTAACTAAAACCACTTGTTAGGATGTTTCAGCATAGATCTTGTGATTGGCTCTGGTTGTCTAATTAAAGATCAAATCTATATGGTGTCCTTCTTGATCCTCTTTGATCTGATATAACAATTGTTCTATCCTTCTATTCTTTGTTCTCCTCCAACTGATTCTACAATTCACTTTCACTACTAAGTCAACTTAAATGTTTTGTGAATAAATTCGATCATTCACCCCTTGTTACTCTTGTAACATAATCTCTTTCAGTCTCTGGGGCTTCATCTTCCTTATAAAGGCTTTGGTGGCTTAGGGTTAGGTATGAATCTATGACTGAGATTCATTCTTTTTGCCACTTAATCCTTCCTATTTTTTGATTGGCTGTAGATTCGTCCTTATCTTTAAGGAATCAAAATCTAACCTTAGGTCGAATTGAAAATGGTTTACATAGTTGTTTGTGCAATCACAAACAAATATGTCCAATTTGTGTTATTGGACACTTGAAGTCATTGATGCTCGGTGTAGAAGTTGATGGAAGGAAACTTCACAACTCACCAAGATCACATGCATACAAATAACCTATTGAAGGGAAACCAAAGAAGGAAGAGGTAGAGCTTGGAAAAACTAAATGGACTGAGAGAGAAAATATTGCAAACAAAGAAAAATGTATTGCTATACAATATGACTTGAAAATGAGTTGAGTTATGAAATACAATGAGAGAGCCCAAATATAAAGGCCTCAAAGAGCCTTCTAGAATAAGCTAGAAGGCACTAGGAGATAAGTATGATAACTAAGCATACATTCACAAAAGGTGGGATACCCTCGATCAAGGTGAGAGGATAAGTATGACTTTAAATAGGAACAAACTCCCTTGTTGTCAACAACTCCTAAACTATAACTAATAAATAAATGCATTAACCTAAGTAAACTTAAGTAAAAGCATAAATAATAATTATTTACTGTAACACTCAACACAAACTATAATTTTGTTTCTGACTTGGCATCTGAACTACTCGACATCTGCTATTCACTCGACACTTGAATCACTCAGCAGGGTCTATTTGCTCGACACTTGAGTGACTTGGCACATGAGTGACTCGACATTCATTGCAACTTGACAATCTTGTATTTATATATTATACTCGGCATGCATTACTAGTTCGACATAAACTAAGTAAATGTCTTAAGTGTGTTGACACTTAATTGTCAAAACCAATCTGAGATCAACAATCTCCCCCTTTAACATGAGTGTCAAAAACACTTAATTGTACATAATCAATCTAATCTTCTCGAGTATAACATATTCACAACTTAGCTTATACACAAAACTTCAAATTTTCAAAAAATTTGTAATAACCTATATGCCTCAAAATTTATAACTCCCCTTGAGTTAATGTGCTTGTTTTGTATCAAAAATTTGTTCTCTATTTTGAGTAGATTGTTGAGATAATGGGTGTTGCACACATTGCATAATATTGTTATATTATTTTATTTTATTTTATTATGTAATATTGCACCTAGATGGATGTGCAACATGAAAAGATTCTCACAAGATATACTTGATGTGTTGTATTGTAACATTGTGATAATATTTCATGTAATTATTTAATATTGGGGAAAATAATTAAATTTTCAATATTAAATGTGGGGTTGGTGGGTTAGGTAGTAGATGGTTTATGTAATACCACTTGGTGGTTTTGTGGGGCTTGCTACTATATAAGCAGCCACAAGGGTAGCTATTGATATGAGAAGAAGAGGGTAAAAAGGGAAAGAGTCAGGCAGGACAAGGCTTGACAGGTTAGCCAAGGGAGCATTTGTGAAGGTTGGAAGCATGGTATGGGATGTGTGGATTCATGCTTGTTCACATAGATTGCTCAGTGGTGGATATGGATTTGAAGGCTTCCATGGTTGTATTACAATGGTGTTTTTGCTAAATAATACATGGTAATGGATGCTTTTGGAGGCTAGATTTTTCCCTCAATGAGGGTTTCCCAGGGTATATCTTGTGTCACATTTTTGTGGATATGTCGTCTATTCTCTTGCATATGGATTTTAATTGCATATTTATTTTAGATCTATTATGGATTATGTGGAAACAATTGTATCTTTATTGCAAATTTCCTTACAAGTGGTATTAGAGCTATGGTTTTATTGTTGTAACCCTAGATTGAATCCATGGGAATGCATGAGAGGATAAAAGAAAGGGGAAGATATATGAAAGTTTTTTATTGTAGATCTGAGGGTTTTGGGTTTGTTGTTATGATAGGATATTGGTAGATTTTGTGCATGTGAAATTTTTGAACAAAAAAAGTTTTTTAGATGTTTCATTTAAATGAGGGTTTTAGAGGATAGCTTGCAGAAATGACCTCTTGAGTAAAAACAAACCTCACCATTGGATCTAGGTCAATGTTTCCATAAATTTTGATATATAATATGCCCTAGCTTGCCCATGTTTAGAGGAAATGAAAGAGTTCTTTTTAGTTTCAACCTGTGATGCCCATCAAATTTAATCCTGCCAAAATTTTCATCACAAAAAAAAAAAATGCAGTGAAAATGGTGAAAAGATTGTCTTGGTAAAACGGCCATAACTTTCTCTCAGGATATCAAATTTTAGACTTCTTATAGGCGTTAGAAAGCTAATTCAGGGCACTACATATTATTATAGGTTTAGTTTTGTGATTATGACATTTTGTCAAGTTTTAAGAGCCTAACATTTAGATTTTTTTTATTATGAGCATAGATTAGGACATAACTTGGGCATATAGAGTTGGATTTTGGACTTTGAGTAGTCAACGAAAAGCTTTTGTAGAGCTCTACACATTGGTTCAAGTTTGGTGCAAGTTTGGCATAGTTTATTTGGTGATATATTAATCTGAATAGTTTATGATATATATTGACTATGGTAACATTGTGAGTTTATGCCATTGTATGTTTGGAGATTTAAGATTTGATGTCATTGTTTATGCAGTTCATATTTCAGATTGGTATCATGATGATATGTTTATCAGTGTTTGGTTTGGATATGTATGATAATTTTTTGAGTCTACAAGTTGTACAGTGTTGTAAGTGGTCTATACTTATAAGTTGCATTTATAGCTTGGATATGCGTTGTCTTTGCCTATTGATCTTTCATTATTGATGCATATTCATATTAGTGGCTTGTATTTGGGTTGTCTATGTCCTAAGTCACATGATTTGCTAATTTTTTCTTCATACAGAAGGGATGAGATGTTGTTACTAGGTATAATCATGGTGGAGAATTGTTGTTGACCATTTTATGCTAACATGTTGGACATATTGAGAGTTAGAGGCTCGGTTCATGTGTTAGATTGTGGTGACTGATCAAGAAAGTACTGTACATACTTCATAAATTTTTGAGCCATGGCCGACGTTGTAGTTGACATATGGTCGAAATGTTGTAACCCTAAAATGATATAAAATACATGTATAAAAGGGTTTAAGGTTAGGTATTTTCATTATGTTGTGATGTGAAATTGCTTCTTGCAGCGATATTGAGCTGTAAGGGATTACGGATTGTAATCAAGTTTTAATCACTGGATTGTAATAATATTGGACTTGCAATTTCGTGGACGTAGGCCAGGGATTGGCTGAACCATGTTAAATCTTGGTGCCTTGTGTTCATTTCTGTGTGATCTATTATTTTCTATTATTGGTTATATTTGCATGTAGTTTTTATTTATGTTCGTGGTTTTATCCTAACAAGTGGTAGTAAAGCCTAGTTATTTTTCAGTTATCCTCTATAGGAAAGTTTCACAATTGAGTGGGAGTCTCATGGTTGAGTGGGAGCAATGGCAAATGAGGGTAAGCTGAGGGTTGATAAGTTTAATGGGTTGAACTTCTAGTTATGGAAGATGCAAATGGAAGATTATCTTTATCAGAAAGATTTATGGAAGCCATTAGAAGGCAAAGCCAAGAATCAGGGATCTATGTCAAATGATGAATGGGATCATTTAGATAGAAAGGCACTTGAAAGCATTCGGTTATGCGTGGCACCATCGGTGGCATTTAATATTACAAAAGTAAAGACGACAGAAGAGTTGATGAAAACCTTAGCGACACTATATGAAAAGCCCTCCTCTTAAAACAAGGTATTTTTCATGAAGTGTTTATTTAATATGAAAATGGAAAAAGGTGGATCTGTTGCAGATCATTTAAATGAGTTTAATACTATTACTAGTCAATTATCTTCTATGGGTATCAATTTTGATAAAGAAATTAGGGCTCTCTTGATTTTGTGTTCTTTGCTTGAAAGTTGGAATGGCTTGGTAATGGCTGTGAGTAATATTGTTCCTAGATCTAGTACCCTAAAATGTGAAGATGTGATCGGTGTTGTTTTGAGTGAGGAAACTTGTAAGAAATCCTCAGGTGGATCTACATCAAGAAGTTCTTTGAATGCACAAAGTAGGGGCAGAACAATTGAGAGAGGAAATAACTCTGGAAATCATGAGAAATTAAAAGGAAAGTCAAAGGGGAAGAGGTCTCAATAAAGATGACCAAACGATTGTTGGTACTGTGGCAAACTAGGTCATAAAAAGAAAGATTGCTGGAATCAAAAGAAAAATGAAGGAGATAAATCAAATGGAGATAAGGAGGAAAATGTGGTAAGAAAAAAATTCGAAGAGGATGCTTTGCTTCTGTCTTTAGAAAGTGTTGATGATTCATGGGTTTTAAATTCTAGTGCTTCATTCCATGCTACACCTCATAGAGGTTATTTCATTGATTATGTCCAAGGGGATTTTGGGCTTGTTTATTTGGGGGATAATGAACCCTGTCAAATTGTTGGAAAGGAAAAAATTAAGATTAAGTTGTAGAATGGGAATCATTGGCTACTACATGAGGTAAGACATGTTCCAAGGCTAGGTAGGAATTTAATTTCAGTGGGGCAACTTGGTGATGAGGGTTGTGTGGTTACTTTTAATGATAAAAATTGGAAAGTTTCAAAAGGTTCCCTTTTAGTAGAAAAAGGTGTGAAAGTAGGCACCTTATGTCTTTGTATAGGTCATATTGTTCCTTCTACTTTGATTGTTTCAGAGAAAAATGAATGTTCATGAACAATTGCTACAGTTGAGCAGGGAGAACAAATAGTTGTTGTAGATTTTGATACAGTGTTGTGGCACAATAGACTTGGGCACATGAGTGAGAAAGGTATGAAAGTACTTCATTCAAATAAAGTTTTACCAGGTCTGAACTGTGTTAAAGTTGTGTGTATGGAAAACAAAAAAGAGTGAGTTTTGTAAAGACTGGGAAGGAAAACAAAAAGGAGAAATTAGAGCTTGTCCATACAGATGTATGAGGACAAGCTCAGGTATCTTCCCTTGGTGGCTCTCATTATTATGTTACATTTATTGATGACGCAACTAAAAAAGTATGGGTTTATTTCCTTAGACAGAAATCTGATGTATTTCAAACTTTTAAGAAATGAAAATGCTTGGTTGAAAATGAGACTCGTAAGAAATTAAAATGTCTCATATCTGATAATGGTGGTGAGTATTGCAGTCATGAATTTGAAGATTATTGCTCCACTAATGGTATTCGTAGACATAAAACTATTCCAAGGACTCCATAAGAAAATGGAGTGGTTGAACACATAAATATGACTATAATGGAGCGTGCAAGGAGCATGAGGTTGCATGCTGGGTTGCCCTTACACATGTGGGTAGAGGCTATCAATACTATTGTATATTTGATTAATAGAGGTCCCTCTACTCCTTAGGGCTGTGGTATTCCAGAGAAGGCATGGATTAGTAAGAAGGTGAGTTATTCTTTTCTCAAGACCTTCAGTTGTGAAGCGTTTTCTCATATAGACTCTGAAAATAGAACCAGGCTAGAAGCTAAATCAAAGAAATGTGTTTTTGTTGGATATGGCACTAATAAATTTGGTTATAGACTTTGGGATTTCAAAAATCATAAAATTGTTAGAAGTTAGGATGTCATATTCAATGAGAAAGTGTTGTACAAAGATTTGTTGCACCAACATGAGAAGAAAGAAAATAAGTATGTAGTGCTGGATGATACTCCAAAAGCTGATATTCCAACCATTCCTCGTGATGGGAAACAACTGCAACAACAAATACCACACACACCAGTGAATGTTAGATGGTCAACAAGGCAAATTAGACCTCCACAAAGATTTTCTCCCTCTTTGTATCCTATTTTACTTACTGATGTTGGTGAACTTGAAAGTTATGATGAAGTTATGTAGGTGGATACTAAGATTCAGTGGGAGTCTGCAATAAAAGATGAAATGGACTCTTTGCTAAAGAATAAGGCATGAGATTTGTGCAAGTTGCCTACAAGTAAAAAGGTTTTACAAAATAAGTGGCTTTACAAGTTGAAAGAAGAGGAAGGAGGTAAGAAAAGATTTAAGGCCAAGTTAGTTGTAAAAGGATTTGCACAGAAAAAGGAAATTGATTTTGATGAGATATTTTTTCTTGTTGTTAAAATGACTTCTATCTGTACCATTTTAAGTCTTGTGGCTACTGAAGATTTGCATTTAGAGTAGTAGGATGTTAAAACAACCTTCCTTCATGGTGATTTTGATGAAGAAATATATATGGCTTAGCCACGGGGATTTGAGGTCAAAGGTAAGGAGAACTTAGTGTGCAAGTTGAAGAAAAGTTTATATGGCTTAAAGTAAGCACCTCGGCAATGGTATCTGAAATTTGGCAGGTTTATGCATGAGCATAGTTATAATAGGTGTCATTCAGATTATTGTGTTTATTTTAAGAGGTTGGATGATGATAGCTACATTATGTTATGTTTATATGTTGATGATATGCTTGTAGTTGGGTCTAACATGGATCATATTAAGAGGCTGAAATGCCAGTTAGCACATGCATTTGCTATGAAAGATTTGGGGGGAAAAAATAAAATCCTTGGTATGAAGATTTGCAGAGATAGAAAGAATAGAACATTGACGCTATCTCAAACTGATCATGTTGAGAAGGTGTTGCAACGTTTCTCTATAGAGAATGCTAAAGCTTTCAACACACCTTTACTTGGTCATTTGAAGTTGACTAAGGAGATGTGTTCCAAAACACAAGAAGAGGAGGATAAGATGTCCAAGGTACCCTATGCTTCAGCTATGAGAAGCTTAATATATGCTATGGTATGCACTAGGCTAGATATTTCACATGTAGTGGGAGTCGTTAGCATGTATACGACTCATCTAGGATTTGAGCATTGGAATGCTATCAAATGGATTCTCAGATATTTGAAAGGAACATCCAATAAGTGTTTACACTTTGGGGGCTCTACTACTACTTTACAGGGCTATGTTGACTTAGATTTGGTAGAGGATATTGATACCAGGCGAAGTACTACAGGTTATGCCTTTACTGTTGGTGGGGTAGCCGTGAGCTGAGTTTCTAGGTTACAGAAGATTAATATCTATCCACTCCAGAGGCAGAGTATGTTGTTGCTATAGAGGTAGCCAAAGAGATGCTATGGCTTCAATTCTTTTTGGAAGAATTTGGACATCCTCAGAAGGATAATTATTTGTTTACAAATAATCAGAGTGTCATTCATCTTGCAAAGAATTCAGTTCTGCATTCTAAAACTAAACACATACAGTTGCAGTAACATTTCATACAGTTAGTTTTGGAGGATGGATAGTTAAAGCTGGAGAAGATACATACAAATGACAATCTAGCAGATATGTTGACAAAGGTTGTAACAAGGGAGAAGCTGAACTTCTCTTTAGCTTCGGTTGGTTTTTTAGACTGAACATGAATAAAAGAATAGCAGAGTCTAGGGTGGTTTGATCCAATGGGAGCCCCATGTGGTAGTGGTATTTCTCCAAGATCAGTTTCCAAGTGGGAGATTGGTGTTTAGTGTGGAGCCTAATCAGCCCCCAAGTGAGAGATTGTTAGATTGTGGTGACTGATCAAGAAAGTACTGTACATACTTCATAAATTTTTGGGTTGTGGTCGACGTTGTAGCTGACATATGGCCGACATGTTGCAACCCTAAAATAGCATAAAATACTTGTATAAAAGGGTTTAGGGTTAGGTATTTTCATTATGTTGTGATGCAAAATTGCTTCTTGTAGTGATATTGAGCTGTAAGGGATTACAAATTGTAATTAGGTTGTAATCACTAGATTGTAATAATAATGGACTTGCAATTTTGTGGATGTAGCCCAGGGATTGGGTGAACCATGTTAAATCTTGGTGCCTTGTGTTCATTTTTGTGTGATCTATTATTTTCTATTATTGGTTATATTTGCATGTAGTTTTTATTTCTGTCTGTGGTTTTATCCTAACATCATGGATGTGATCATGGTGCCATGGATTTTGGCATGACATGATGGGATATATAGGTACGTCCTTGATGTTCAATGGTTTGGATTACTAACTTGGTTATGGTGGTATATCTTCTTGGTTGAGGATCATGGTTATTTGGTTTCTTTTAAGGAGCTCATGATGTGCACTTTGAGTTTTTTGATAGTTTAATGCCTTGGGTTGATTCTCATGATTAGAGGATGGATTTTTCATCATGACATCATAGATAGCTTGGATACACAGTTCATTGGGAGCTTGTGATAGTGATGGCGTGACAATGCAAGATTAGTTTCTGGTTTGATTTGTATCTTCTTGGTTTGGAAATCTTGATTTCACTTGGTGCTAACACTTTGGTTGTGTGAGTTTAGACCTAGAGGATTTTCATGTAGGAGATGGATTTATATGATGCCATACGTGACTTGGTAACATAGTTGAGTGGGAGTTCTTGGTATTGATATATTTATTGAGTGTTTGCAGATATTGGAGGTTTGTATTAGATCCTATTGCTGCAGAAGCATGTTTGACATTTGCATGGTGCACTTGGTTATCTTCATGGTGTATGAAGATGGTTAGATCTTAAGGACTCATGGGGTTCTTGGTTATCTTCATGGTGTGTGGAGATGGTTGCATCTTGAGGACTCACAAGGTTCCTAAAAAAGATTTGGTTTATGCTTTCATTTGATATGTTATCCTTGGAGTTAGGATGGTTTCATTTCTATGTCATGGTATACTCTTGATACATGTAACTTAGAGTTGTGACATGTTATAGTATGTTCATATGAAGCATGTTATATCTTTGGTTGAGATGGTTAGATCATGTTGTCATGTTTATGTTCCTGAGGCCATGATTAGAACTTTGACAATGATCTTGGTTTAGTTTCTTGGTATTGAGTACATTGATCAAAAGCTGGATACTTCATGATATTACTATGTTGCATTTGGAGTTTGCATGGATTGATTGGTTACAAGTGCTCATGGATACTTAGAGATGGTGGTGATGCTAGTTTCTCTTGGATTAGAGAAGTATTTGTCGGGACAGTTGATGGTTTCAGCAAGAAGTCCAAGGGGCAGTCACCTGTTATGGACTTGAGAGGAGATTGTTCTTAGATGAGTCTTGGTTGGAGACATGGGTATCTTGATGAGCATTCTCATTCCACACTCTTGATCTACTCAACAGTTTGCTACTTGAGAGGTATAGCCCATTTTTTTCTTAGGTGCATTATGTTTATGCTTATCTTTCATGGATACGAATTTTGAGTTACGGTACATGAGTTAGTTCTGGAGGGTTCATTTGAGAGATAATTTATCATTGGTTATCTCCATTTGCATATGTTGTTATGCTGGTTGAGTTTAGGAGATGGTTTTATATTGGACATATTCCTTGGTTTAGGAATGGTTATTCATTGAGTTAGGAATGGTTTATGAGTTGATCTTCTTGTGAGAGGCTTACATCCATGATTAGTATATGGTATAGTTTGGGTGTTGTTGAAACTACTTTTTGGGGTTTTATGAAAGAGATCATACTTGCATAGTTTACATCTAGAGGTGTGTGTAGAAGGATATGATATAGGTTATTATTTGCATGGTTTCTATCTAGTCTTGGTTATCTTCTTGGATGTTCAATTTTGCTTATATTGGATTTGAGATTGGTTAGAGATTGTGATCACTGGTTTGTGCTCATGTATGTCATGTGAGAGATGACATGGTTATTCCTTTATCTCTTTCCTCTGTTAGTTGTGGAGAGCTTGGAAGATTTTTGGAGATTTGTTATGAGAGTTGTTCTTGGAGGTTATTGATTTATGTGTTGTGGATGTACTTGAGACTACATGTATTCACTTCTTTGAGATGGTGTGAGTGTATTGGTTATAAATTTAACATTATCTTCAGCAATGGAAACTTCTTGGTATATATGTGGCAAGTATTGTTTTTGAGGCTTGTGATTGCATGTTACAAATTAGATATGTTGATGATGTGAGATTTGTTTGGTATACCTTTGGAGGTATGGATAGTTGGATGGGTTTGGCACTCTTTGTGGTGCTATTTCAGTTATGGATATATTTTAATACATGTGATTACCTTTGGATCAGCTTTTTTGTTCTTGGAATTTCAGTTGGTACAAGATTTTATGATCTTCTAATGTGATAGGTTGGGTGGCTTTCTCTTTGGATGGCTTCTATGTATGTCCAGTGGTAGTGGCATAATAGGAGGTGAGATCATTCATGTTTGAGATGCTAGACACTTTGATTTTGTTGTAGGTACTAGAATGGAGCACATGGTGTACTTTGATCCATGATGGTGGATGTGCTAGGATGGATTGTTCCCTTATTCATTTATGTGGCTACAAATTGACTTTATGCAATGTATACAACAAGTGGGAGATTGTTCAGATAATGGGTTTTGCACACATTGCATAATATTGTTATATTATATTATTGTGTAATATTGCACCTAGATGGACGTGCAACATGGAAATATTCCCACGGGATATACTTGATGAGTTGTATTGTAACATTGTGATAATATTTCATGTAATTATTTAATATTGAGAAAAAGAATTAAATTTCTAATATTAAATGTGGGGTCAGTGGGTTAGGTAGCAAATGGTTTTAGCAAATGATTTATGTAATACCCCTTGGTGGTTTTGTGGGACTTGCTACTACATAAGTAGCCATAAGAGTAGCTATTGGTGTGAGACGAAGAAGGGAAAAAGGGAAAGAGTCAAGCGGTACAAGGCTTGATAGGTTAGCTAAGGGAGAATTTGTGAAGGTTGGAAGTATGTCATGGGATGTGTAGATTCATGCTTGTTCACATAGATTGCTCGGTGGTGCATATGGCTTTGAAAGATTGCATGGTTGTATTGCAATGGTATTTTTTCTGAATAATACATGGTAACGGATGCTTTTGGAGGCTAGGTTTTTCTCTCAATGAGAGTTTCTTAGGGTATATCTTGTGTCACATTTTTGTGGGTATGTTGTATATTCTCTTGTATGTGGATTTTAATTGCATATTTATTTTAGATCTATTATGGGTTATGTGGAAACAATTATATCTTTATTGCAAGTTTCCTTACATATATTTGTCTCTTGCTGATACTCTTTGACTTCACATTTTGAGTAGATTTGTCTTTTGTTGATACTCTTTCATGTGATATGCTCTACTTCTATTCTTTTTCTATTCTGAGCTTTCTTTCTCCTTTTTTTATTCTATTTTCTCCCCCTTTCATTATTCTCTCCTTTCTTTATCTACTCCTTCCCTTATTTCCTTTTCTTGCTATCTTACTCTCCCCCTTTGGTTTATCTTCCCCTTACTCTTTTCTTTCTCTCCCCTTTTTTGACACTTATGTCAAATGGACTACATACTTAGAGTATATTTGTCCAAAAAGTATTTGTGGACTTCCACGATTATCTTCAAAGCTGCATTCCAGTTGTCACATGCAACATCCAGTGACTTGAGTTGGATTGCAAGCTCAGCTGCTAGGTGAACTAGTCCTTCTAGTGTTGAAAGATGAGGATCTTCCTTTAAAATTTTTTTTGCATATCCTAGTTGTTTATGGAGTATTTCCATGTGTGGGGTGAAGAAGGCTTGAATTTGTGTCAACTTGGCTCTTATATTAGCCTCTTCTACTGTTAACACAACTAGTTGACTCTATGATTGAAGCAATGCATGAAAATGTTTCTCACTCTGAGTTGGGTTCTAAGGTAGTTGCATACCTAATACATTGAGATTTCTTTCTAGACTAAGAATTCTATGTCTTTTGTCTTGAGTGAAGAGTGTGGGGTCACACCGTTTATTGTACAATGAGAAAATATTCTCAAGTACCTTCTTTACATCCTCAACCTTTGTAGTTAGTGCAACTTGAGTAAGTACTATCTCACCAGATATTCTCTCATTCACTTTACTCTGGAATTTCTTCTTTGACCACTCAAGAAGTTTTACACTTGTGTCAATATGTTTATTATTGACCTTTTCAACAATTTCTAACAATTTCTCTAACAAAGGCTTTGTTTCTTCAGGTGTAGGTAGACTGAATGCATCCAAGAAGATTTCCTTGATGTATTGTAATGCTTGCTTTTGCCTAAATTCCTTTCTAAGCACTTCTTGGTGCTTCTTCTTTTCTAAAGCTTGTTGTAGTATTCCTATTTCCTTTATAGTCATAGTGTCATAATCATACTTAGGAATAATGATCTCTTCATCTAAAGTTACATCACCATAGTGAGTTACCTTGTCAACTTTTGTAAAGCTTGAGCTTGGTGCTGAAATTTTCAAGGGTATAGTGTGGAAGTTGATGAAAGAAAACTTCATAGCTCACCAAGATCACCTGCATGCAGATAGCCCGTTGAAGGGAAACCAAAGAAGGAAGAGGTGGAGCTTGGAAAAATTAAATGACTGAGAGAGAAGATATTGCAAACAAAGAAAAATGTATTGCTATACAAGATGCCTTGAAAAATGAGTAATAAAATACAATGAGAGAGCCCAAATATAAAGGCCTCAAGGAGTCTTCCTGAACAAGCTAGAGGTGCTAGGAGATAAGTATGACAACTAAGCATATATCCACAAAAGGTGGGATATCCTTGATCAGGGTGAGAGGATAAGTATGACTTTAAATAGGAACAAACTCCCGTGTTGTCAACAACTCTTAAAATACAACTAATAAATAAATGCATTAACCTAAGCAAACTTAATTAAAAGCGTAAATAATAATTATTTACTCTAACACCCCCTTAAGTGCAACTTAGGGGAATGCACTTAAGCTCACAAAAACTAAGATGAAATGAAAAATGGGTCCCAACAACTAGGCCATGTTAGGTACCCATGAACAATGCAAAGAAATGCAACTTCTAAAAAAGGAGAAAGAGAGAAAACCACATGGAAAAAACCCTCCACCAAAAAGAGTTAAAAAAACCTAGTGAAGAACTAAAGAAGCCTCCAACTAGAGGAATGTCCCATAAAATAAGAACAAAAAGTGATCATGAAGAACATCATTGAAGCATGAAGAAGCCACAAATTCTATTATCAGAAAGAAATTTTTGATCTGAAGAACCTCCATGGAAGAAGAAGTCATAAACTGAGCATGTCTATATGGTAGATGATCCATCTCACCGGAATGCATAGGTAGCCAGCCACTGTAATCTCCTAGTATATAGGATCAACCACTGAATACATAGTTCACACTATCGAACCATCAAACCAAGGAAGTATTAGAATAATAAAATAATGCCCCCTTAATGCAGATAGGGTGAGATGATAGGCAACTAAAAACGTGGGCCAAAATCCTCTATAGAAAGAACCAAGAATGACAAGAGAGTTGAAGAGGTACAAACACCTATAAAGGCACGATCACCCATGCTGCATGGGGCAAAAAAGGAAGAGGGCACAAAAGTTGCAAACAACTATTCCTCCCATGGTGCTTTATAAAATAGTGCGAGTACAACTATCTCAAAACAACATTCATGAACCCGAAATGCAAGAGTGGCACTTTATCTCAGTGTGCTTGCATAAAGATGCTTACAAATGATATCAACAATGATCAAAAAGTGAAAAAAATTAATACAAAAGATAGTATAGCCCAAAAGAAAATATCTCATGCCATGAAAATGATCCTTAGACCTGGAACACCCAAGATATCCACCATAGAGTAAAAACACCAAAAAAATGGTAGAAAGAGCATGTGGTAGGATTTGAAGGAGATGACAACATTCTTGAAAAGATGAAAAAATCATCTTTCCAAAAATATAACATTTTCAAAAAATGGAGATGGGACACAAAAGATATGCTTGCCAAAGTCAAAAATAGAACTTTGGACTTTGACTACAAAATTGAGCCACAAAATTGCATCAAAACCATAAAATACCTACACCAATGTCTTCATCTCGAAACTAGATTTCTGTTGCTTCTTTTGGATTGGCCTCCGTATGCTCAAGTTATGGCCAAAATATTGCGAGTAGGTCAAAAAGGGACTTGAAGGAGAGGCAGGAAGGTGTTGATGATGTAGTGCTAACATCATGTTGATGTCAGCAAGTCACTACATTAAAATTGATAGCCATGGGGCCCGTTGCAATAAAAAAAGAAGCCACGTGGAAGTTGCTGATGTGTCCTAGTGATGTGGCAGAGGCCATGTGGCAAGTGCCAACATGGCACCCATGCCACATGGCACTTAGAAAATTCACCACCTGTGCTAGAAATACCAACTAGGCTGTTGAAGTGGCTAAGGCTATAGGTGGGTGGCAGAACCCAACTCAGGCGGAGGCAGAACCACAAATCAAGATAGAGGGCCAATAGAAGCAGTGCCGAGGTGACTGGTGGGAGGCTCGTTAGTAGTGGCCAGGCCACGATGTTGTCGTGATGGTTCTATGGTGGTATGATTAGCTGTGGCGGCTCTCAGGCTTTACCTTGGCCATGAGTGGGTGGTGCGGTAGTGGAGCTCTGGTGGCCACTGGGTGGTGGTGCCAAATTTTTTTTTTTTTTCATCTGTACAGCTCCTAGACTTAAAAACAATTTGCCTCCTGGAGTAACTTTCACCAAAATTAGAAAATTTTATATGGATTATGACTGTAACAGGCCTTCTAAACTCAATGGCATTGTCCATTTAGGCTTTAAGTGCTCCAAAAAAATGCTCTTCCCCTGGATTGAAGAAACAAATCATAAACAAACTAAGGTTTATGTCTCCAAATCATGGCTTCAAAAATCCTTAAGCCAATAAGTAGCAAGGTGGCTTTGATACCATATAGAAGTTGATGAAAGCCAACTTCATAGCTCACCAAGATCACCTGCATGCAAATAACCTGTTGAAGGGAAACCAAAGAAGGAAGAGGTAGAGCTTGAAAAAACTAAACGAACTAAGAGAGAAGATATTGCAAACAGAGAAAAATGTATTGCTATACAATATGCCTTGAAAAATGGGTTATGAAATACAATGAGAGAGCCTGAATATAAAGGCATCGAGGAGCCTTCTAGAACAAGCTAGAAGGCGCTAGGAGATAAGTATGACAACTAAGCATACATTCACAAAAGGTGGGATATCCTCAATCAAGTTGAAAGGATAAGTATGACTTTAAATAGGAACAAACTCTCATGTTTTCAACAACTCCTAAACTCTGTATTCGCTTCTGGGTGTGATTGTGTATGTTTTTTTAACATCAATGTTTCGGATCATACTCTATGATCCATATTCAGGATGATAAAGAGAGCTAAGAAACATAATGATATGTTGCAGACCAAGCTAAGCAATAAGAGGAGAGGGAGGGGTAGGGAGGAGTCATGCACAAATCAAGAACAACTACCAACTAAAGAAAGAAATAAAACCAGAATAATAAGTTTATTACTACAACTAAAGAAATAAAATGACACTAATTATAAATCTAATAAGAAAAGATAGTGAAAACTAGCAATAAGACACCTAAGGAAAATAAAAGAAACCAAATAAAACAATAAGAAAAATATATACATATTTGTGTATGTATACACACACACACAAACACACACACACACACACACACACACACACACACACACACACACACACACACACACACACACACACACACACACACACACACACACACACACACACACACCCAGAAGCCTACAAACCAATGCCTACAAAAGAAGCAATTAGGAAAAAGAATTAAAAAGATAAAAATTAAAAATTAAAAATTAAAGATAAAAGAAATTAAAGGAAAAATAATTTTAAAAATAATAATAATAATAAATAAATAAATAAATAAAAATAAAAAGAGAGAAATAGAAAACAACTAAATAATAAAAATAAAGGAGGAACAATAGGAGAAAGAATGACAAGAAAAACCAACAAAGCAAGAAAGAGAAAAAACAAGAACTAACAAAAATAAAATTTCAAAATATAAAATAAAAGAACAAAATGAACAAGATGACTAAATAATAATAATAAATATAAAACCTAGCCTATAAATCAACAAAACTACCCAAGGGAAAGAAGGGGGAGGGGGGGGGGGAAGAACGAGGTCAAGGAAGGAAAGGTGGGGGGTAGAGGGAGCAAGAGATTGGAGGCAGGAGGGAAAGGGAGGATGGGGGGCAAGGGGGCAAGAAAGATGCAAGAGATACAGAGACGGGAGAAGAAAGAGAACGGAGAAAGAAGGGGGAATCAACTGGGAGATTGATGGGGTCTATTAATGGAAGATAACAGTGGGTGCCATGCTAGGCTAAGGGCTAAACCATCATCTCGATTTAGGTTGGAAGGATGGTTGAAAATTTCGATCGCTTCCTTCATCTTCCTCTTAAAATAGCTATCCTCTTTTGTGAGGATCTGAGCGTTCTCCAAACAAATGTGATGTTTGGTAGAGGATGAATGCTCGACTAGGGCCGATTTATACACCCTATCATGCTTGATGTCAGCACTATGCTCCCTAATTCTTGTGGAGAATGATCTATCTGTTTCTCCAATGTACAGGATCCCACAAGAACAAGAAACTTTGTAGACACCCGAATCAGCGAGAGTGTTTCTAGAGTCTTTGAGAGGGGGCAAGTGATTCTTGATAGTTGAAAGGGGTTTGAAGGCACAACGAACTCCTTAGCCTAGCGTGGCACCCACTGTTATCTTCCATTAATAGACCCCATCGATCTCCCAGTTGATTCCCCCTTCTTTCTCCGTTCTCTTTCTTCTCCTGTCTCTGTATCTCTTGCGTCTTTCTTGCCCCCTTGCCCACCCATCCTCCCTTTCCCTCCTACCTCCAATCTCTTTTTCCCTCTACCCCCCACCTTTACTTCCTTGACCTCGTTCTCCCCCCCCCCCCCCCCCCCCACCTCCTTTCCACTGGGCGGTTTTGTTGATTTATAGGCTAGGTTTTATATTTATTATTATTTTTTAGTCGTCTTGTTCATTTTGTTCTTTTATTTTATGTTTTGAAATTTTATTTTTGTTAGTTCTTGTTTTTTCTCTTTCTTGCTTTGTTGGTTTTTCTTGTCACTCTTTCTCCTATTGTTCCTCCTTTATTTTTATTATTTAGTTGTTTTCTATTTCTCTCTTTTTATTTTTATTTATTTATTTATTTATTATTATTATTATTAAAATTATTTTTCCTTTAATTTCTTTTATCTTTAATTTTTAATTTTTAATTTTTATCTTTTTTATCTTTTTAATTCTTTTTCCCAATTGCTTATTTTGTAGGCATTGGTTTATATCTTTTTTGGTATATATATTTATATATACATATATATATATATATGTGTGTGTATATATATATATGTATATATGTATATATGTATATATTTATACACACATATATATATGTATATATATAAATGTGTATATATATATACATATATAAATGTGTATATATATATATATATATATATATATATATATATATATATATATATATATATATATATATATATATATATATATATATATATATATATATATATATATATATATATATATATATATATATATATATATATATATATATATGGGTGTGGGTGTGTATGCCTTTAGTTTTATTTCTGTCTTTCTTCTCTTTTTTGTCTAAGGTGAGTTTTTGGTAGTTCTTTGTGCTTTCTTAATTTTCGTGTATATATATATATACAAATATGTATATATTTTTCTTATTGTTTTATTTGGTTTCTTTTATTTGCCTTAGGTGTCTTATTGCTAGTTTTCACTATCTTTTCTTATTAGATTTATAATTAGTGTCATTTTATTTCTTTAGTTGTAGTAGTAAACTTATTATTCTGGTTTTATTTCTTTCTTTAGTTGGTAGTTTTTCTTGATTTGCATGTGACTCCTCCCTACCCCTCCCTCTCCTCTTATTGCTTAGCTTGGTTTACAACATATCATTATGTTTCTTAGCTCTCTTTATCATCCTGATGATGGATCATAGAGTATGATCCGAAATGTTGATGTTAAAAAACATACACAATCACACCCAGAAGCGAATACGAAATTTTATGGATTGTGGAAATCTATTACAATTAATCGAAACCCTTCATGGGAGGGAAATATTCATGAAATGCAAGCAGTTTGAGGGTTTAAGAATAAAGCTTTACAAGCTTGTTGCAGATCTAGCCTTTCAAAAAAGATGCAGAGACTCCCGGCTGATTTCCTCTTTCGTTTCTGTTGTTCATCACCTGCGTAACATCCACACTGACTGCATTTTCATCCATGCAGGTTTGGCCCTCCTCAGATTTGTCATTTCTTCCTCTAGGAGGAAGATCAATGCTCTCAACTCCAGGCTTTTTCCTCTTCATTTGGAGCTCGCATCTACACTCTGTTCAGACTTATGGATCCATTTTGACACAACATCTTTTGCTCATGCCTAGGGTCGTTAGCTGGATTCTATTAACAGGAAAAAGAGAAAGTTCTTTAGTCTTCTCCACAAGTGTAGATCTCCTCTCTCTTCCCTTGACACATTGGTTGACTAATCATCTCACTCCTCCTCTCTAGTAGCTTCCTCCCCTCTCAACGCAGGCAGGAACCTTCATCATGCCTCTCTGCAGTGATGCAAGCCCTGCTCGTCATCTCTGCCCAAATCTCCTCTCTCTTCCCCTCGCGCGTTGGTTGGCCACTCAACTTGCCCTTCCTCACTTGCAGCTACCTCCCCTCACAACATAGGCAGTTTCCTTATTCCTTCCCCTCTGCTTAGTTGCAAGCCTGACTCTTCACCTTTGCCTACGTCACACATTACTGTCTCTCTTTCTTCCTTGCAATGTGGCTCCCTCCATTCACGACTTGGGCCTGTGTCATCCTCTCCTCCATAGGGTTCTCCCTCCCCTCTCCCTCCTATCTCTTCTACAGCCCTTCCTGTAGGTTCAAGCTCGTGTTCCACTGTCCTCCACTTGCTCGCCACGACTCCCTTCGATGCTGAGGTGGGCTCTCACACACTACCAATCAGCTCCAATGGCTCACTAGCAGCTACTCTACAGATCAGTCTTGTCATCAACGGATCTTTGTCGAGATTGCCAGGTACGTCCACACCTAACTCATTTGTTTCTCCTTTGGCTTCACATCGCATTCATGACTGTTATCTTGCTCCCAGCCAGTTGAACCTTTCTCGAGCCCCTCCCCTGTCATGTATTACTTCTAACAACATGAGGAGTTTATCTTGGTCCTCTCCTCCACGTCTCTCAACTTGCTTTTTTCCTCCCCCATGCTCTCAATGTAAGCCACCCCAGCCTTGCCCCAACATTCTCCAACTGGCTCCCTCGTCCTTGTATTCCATTATTAATGATTGGGAATCCAAGCTAGTGGTTGACCTATCACATGCCATCATTGATCCCTTGTGTTTCAATTTCCTCAAGCGTGGCCTTAATTTTTCACCCTCTCCTCGCTTCATTCCTTGTGTTGACTTCCTCGCCAAAATTGAAAACTCCATTCGTGCTCTCGCATCTGAAGTTCGCGAAGAAGTCAGACAAGATTGCACTACTGCTCTTAGACAAGCCAAGCCTCCGAAGAGCAACATCCCTAATCCAGAATTTCTCGCTTTCAAGAACCTTTTGCGCAACAATGACCTAATTATTTCTAGAGCCGATAAAGGCAACACCACGGTCATTTTGAACAAGGGAGACTACATCTCCAAGATGCTTACTCTCCTTTCTGATTCTGTGAGCTACCCGTAACCCGTGTTCTCAAATCCTCAAAAAAGTCAAAGCCGCGATCAATGGCTCTTCTTTTGATGATTCCACCAAGTGACTTCTCATTCCTTCCAAAGAAGTCACTCCTCACATATACAGAGTCCCAAAGATCCACAAAGCCAATGTCCCTCTCAGGCCCATTGTTGATACGATTGGCTCACCCACTTACCCTCTTGCTTCTTTCCTTGCGAAGCAGATCTCCCCTCTAGTGGGTAAATGTGACTCTTTTATCAAAGACTCCAACCATTTTGTTGACTTCATCAAAGATGCCAAACTAGAAAATGATGACATTTTGGTCAGTTTTGATGTGGTCTCCCTTTTCACCAAGGTCCCCATTTCAAACTCCATCGAAGTTGTCAAACGCAAGGTCAATGAAGAGGTGGCCCATTAGTGGAGTTATGTTTTAGATCCACCTTTTTCACCTTCCAAGATATTATTTATGAACAAGTCGTGGTGTAGCTATGGGCTCCCTGCTTTCTCCTATCATTGCCAATCTTTACATGGAGTACTTCAAAGATATGGCTTTACACTCCTTCCCCTTCAAGCCTAAGTGGTGGAAACGCTATGTTAATGACACCAACATTTGTTGGCCTCATGGTCTCCAAAAATTAGAAGAATTTCATGCACACCTTAACAAGGTGTCACCCTGTATTTCCTTCACCATGGAGCTTGAGAGGAATGGATGTCTGCCATTTCTCGATGTTTTACTCTCAAGGAAACCAGATGGCTCGCTAAGTCATCAAGTGTTTCGTAAATTCACCCACGTTGACTTGTATCTCCATTCTTCTTCCCATCACCACCCTTCCCAAAAAGTTGGAGTGCTCAAAGCCTTGGCTCTCAGGGCGCTTCGCATTTGTGACAAGGACAACATTGACAAAGAGCTTTCCTACCTTCGCAAAGTCTTCAGGCTCAATGGATACACCAACCAAAATATTTCCAAATTTTTCAAGCAAGCCAAGTTGCTTCACTCCACCCCAAGAACCCCCCCTTCCTAGCACAACATTACCCCCTTCGTCATCCTTCCTTTCATTGAAGGCATCTCGCATAAAATTTCAAAAATCTTTCTCAAAAAAGGAGTTTGTTGTGCCTTCAAACCCCTTTCAACTATCAAGAATCACTTGCCCCCTCTCAAAGACTCTAGAAACACTCTTTCTGATTCGGGTGTCTACAAAGTTTCTTGTTCTTGTGGGATCCCATACATTGGAGAAATGGGTAGATCATTCTCCACAAGAATTAGGGAGCATAGTGCTGACATCAAGCATGATAGGGTGTATAAATCGGCCCTAGCCAAGCATTTATCCTCTACCAAACATCACATTTGTTTGGAGAACACTCAAATCCTCACGAAAGAGGATAGCTATTTTAAGAGGAAGATGAAGGAAGCAATCAAAATTTTCAACCACCCTTCCAACCTAAATTGAGATGATGGTTGGGCCCTTAGCCTAGCGTCGCACCCATTGTTATCTTCCATTAATAGACCCCATCGATCTCCCAGTTGATTCCCCCTTCTTTCTCCGTTCTCTTTCTTCTCTCATCTCTGTATCTCTTGCATCTTTCTTGCCCCCTTGCCCCCTCATCCTCCCTTTCCCTCTTGCCTCCAATCTCTTTCTCCCTCTACCCCCCACCTTTCCTTCCTTGACCTCATTCTTCCTCCCCCCCCCCCCCTCCTTTCCCTTGGGCAGTTTTGTTGATTTATAGGCTAGGTTTTATATTTATTATTATTTTTTAGTCGTCTTGTTCATTTTGTTCTTTTATTTTATATTTTGAAATTTTATTTTTGTTAGTTATTGTTTTTTCTCTTTCTTTCTTTGTTGGTTTTTCTTGTCATTCTTTCTCCTATTGTTCCTCCTTTATTTTTATTATTATTATTTTTTTCTATTTCTCTCTTTTTATTTTTATTTATTTATTATTTATTTATTTCTTTATTATTATTATTATTTTTTAAATTATTTTTCCTTTAATTTCTTTTATCTTTAATTTTTATCTTTTTTATCTTTTTAATTCTTTTTCCCAATTGCTTCTTTTGTAGGCATTGGTTTATATCTTTTTTGGTATATATATATATATATATATATATATATATATATATATATATATATATATATATATGGGTGTGGGTGTGTACGCCCACACACCCACACCAAATAGAGGATCACATTCGGATGATTCAGTTACAGGGTAGACATAAGGGAGTTCAAACAAAATCTTCTTGTGTTGACTTACAAGCGATTAGGGAAGGAATGGGAACGATTAAGTTGAGTTATTTACATCTTCTATCAGATCGTGACCATCTTCTTAGCCTTGTTGGAGACTATTCAGACGCCTTGAGGAGGAAGGAGGACGAAGTTGACAGGCTTTCTCATGAGCTTGAGGAAACTCGAGCTTCTTTGGTGAATACTCCATTGGCATTACAAGACTGGGAGAGACATGGGGATAAGCATGGCATGGAATTGAGTTTAGTTTCATCTTGCACTCCTAATACTCAACTTTCTGCGAATAGTAGATCATATGTGGTCATTGATAATGTTGCGAGTTCATCTTGCATTCACATCCAGGATATAGGGACAATGTCAGACAGGTATGTGGAATTAGTTGGCATTGGTCATATTACTCAAGTGAGGAGTTTGCTTGAGTTACCAACTGATTATAGTTTACGGATATGGACTCAAGATTGTTATATTAGCATTTGGGATTCAGTTGACTGAAAATCTTTAACATTTTTTGGTAGTAGTGATTGTTTGGGTGCTATCATGGATTTGATTAGCAGATTGCACGGTGTTGTCTTTTCTTGTGTCAGGAGCTTATCTGATGTTGTGTGTACAGATGAGTCTTAGGATCATATTGGCATTGATGACATCCAGGAGGATGCAATGGGCAATTTTGAAGACTTAGTTTCCTTGGTGGTTTCTTTTGGTACAGAGGAGTTGGATAGTAGTGCTACAGTTTTTGATACTCCGTATGTTGATATGAGCTTTGGAGTTGATTCACATGATATGGATGGTAATACTCTAGAGACCAATAACCTTGAGGATACTCCTTTAGATAGTGTGTCAGAGGAGGTTTGTAGGATATAGTCTAGCCAGTGCCATCATGTGTCTAGTCAATTGAGAGTTAGTGAGCGAGACATTGCTATCGCTTGCCAACATTTCGATGTTGCTCGTCAATTGTTAGCAGTTTATGGATGGGTTCTCCTACTAGTGATGAGCAAGGAGGTAGTTATCTTTCCTTGACAGAGTTCCACTCTTTATGGGAGGCTATTCGGATTTTGAGACAGGATTATATGTAGTTGGTAGCCGACAGAGATTATATTATGGAGTGGGGCAGTACAACATACGATGCATTGTTGACCAAGGAAGATGAGGTGAGTGAGCTTACTCAGTAGCTTGAGGTGACTTTTGAGATTCTTGAGAGTACACAGTTGGCTTTCAAGGAGTCACAGTTTCATTTGGCTAAGTTGACCATGGAGTTAGAGCAACTACAGTCTTTACCAGATTCTGTATAGTCACAAGCCGTGGAGTCTGGTGATCTGAGGATGTCCATGGTCGAGATTGTCAAAGATAGTGGAGATGGGGATACATCCATCCTTGATACTAACATTGGTATATCGGGTTCGTCCCCACTAGAGTCAGGTTCAGTTGAGTTGGGTGTTGTAGCAGATTGTTGTGGTATGCCTGACATGATGGTGACCTTTAGTACTAATGGCATGCAGACTAGAGATGATGTATCAAAGACCATGTGTGATGTTGGTGAGCCGATAGTTGGCATGGTTCCTACTAGTAATACTACTCCCTTGGCAATTTTGGTGAGCTGATAGTTGGCATGGTTCCTACTAGTAATACTACTCCCTTGGCGATGTCTTCAGAGGTAGTAGTCAGTTCCAACTTGGTTAGTGATGAATTGCAGTTAGTTACATCTGGATTGTAGTATGAGCCACTGACTGAGATTGGTGCATTCTATCGACATTAAATTGTGAGGTATGCTCATCAATTCACCTTTGATGACCATGTTGATGAGATGATGATACAGAGATGTACTTTGATTCCTAGTGCTTATCATCGGCTATGTTATAGTTTGATGCCTCGGGATGAGAGTTGTGATGGGCACGACATGGCGATAGGTTCTGCAGTTGACAGCTTGATAATACATGACTTAGAGTAGGAGTTTTGGAGTGATGCTTCAGCGGGTGTTGTTATTGATTCTACTCCTTTGGCTATGACATCTCCTGACTTAGCTGGTGATCAGTCACAGTGGGTTGTATCACTTGTTCATGGTGAGTTATTGACTGAGGTTGGTTTTTTTTATCAACATTATATTGTAGGTTATGTACATCAGTTAGCATTTGATCCTTGTGTTGAGGAGTTGATGGTAGGCAAACTTGGTTTGGGTTCCATTTCTTGCTGTTTATCTTGTGATGGCTTTTCACCATCAAGGGTGCATGGGAGTTATGGTTATGAGATAGTGGCCGATGATCTGCAAAGTTGTGTTGACTGCAGGAGTTGTATAGTGTGTGGATTCTCCATACTTGGTATAGTTTCATTGAGGAGCGTTCACCATTGTTGCAGAGTTGGATTCTAAATTCCCTATAGGCCAGTGGGATGCGTTGATGGTATTTACTATGTTGGCAGTTTGATTTGTCCACTTCACTTGAGTTTTGATGTTCTAAGAGTTTGTGTCTCATGGGTTTTTGACTATGGAAGTTGTGACTTTGGAGTTTGGTTGAACAGTAATTGTCAGTTTGATTATGGATTCCTCTTGGTTATATTGCAGAGGATATTGCAGGAGCCTGTGTTAATTGACAATAGTATAGTTCATGACTACATTTGGGATCCAAGTGGATTGATTGGTCTATTTTTCAGCCATTTCTTGAGGACAAGGAATATTTGGAAGGGGAGGACTTGTCATGTCCCCTTTTCAAATAATTAAAAATAATAATCTTTGCTAAGGCAGGCAGGCCCAAAAAGGTGAAGTTTCGGAAAAAGGGGATAATCTTTGGAAGCTAATGGACTAATAAATGAAAATTATTATTAAAATATGTTTTATTAACCCCTCTTGGACGTGAGTTAGGGTTATGCCCTCTTTTAAGGGGTTTGGAGGCATTTTTGGGCTAATTCCAAAACTTGATTTTTGTTATTTCTTTGTTGTTCTTCAGGGGTTGCCAAACCTGTGGAGAAGGAGACCCAAGAATGGGAGTTTTTAGGTTTCTAGGAAGGCTAAAGATGGGATTTTGAAGCCATTCCATGTGCATGCTCATGCAAACTTTTCCTTTGTGCTGAATAGTGCAGATTTATGGGTTTTCGGGTGTGTTTTTTGTAAGAGTTTGGTGTTTCCGGTTGAGTATTTCATATCAGTTTGGGTTGCTGATGTATTTTAGACTTTAAGATGTTAAAATAAAGCTGAATATATGTATTGGGATGTGGTTAAACTTCTAAGATAGATTATTAGTGTTTTTGTGGTGTTTTCGAGCATTTTTGTGCTAATTTTGGGAGCCCGATGAGCATGGTTTTTGTCCCATGTTTGGGAGCTGTTGTGTAAATGCTATATAGATCTGAAAATTTCATTTTGTAGGCCATTATTCTGGTTAAATTTCTGTAAAAATGTCCATTTTTAAATTTATTAATAATATTTGAAGTTGTGAAATTTTTGGCACTATTTCCGACATACCCGATTTGGGGGTTTTATTAAGAAATTGGTGGATCTTTGTAATATTGGTTGTTTGATTTTGAAAATCTGATTAGAGGCTTGAAATATCATATAAAATAAAAAAAGGGACATTTCAGTATCTTTTTCAAATCTTATGTAGTTAAAGGATTGATGTTTTGAGTTGAACTATCAGGAACATCCTTAATAGTTATGGTTTCTATAGGTATACTAGTGTTGTGAGGAGGGCTTATACTTGGCAATGGTGTGTCTTGCACACTTTGTTCTTCCTGCCACTCTTTAGCTATAGCCATGTCATTAGTTTTCTTTTGTATCTCTTCCACATTATTATCCTTTTCTTTATCTTCCTCCTTGTCATCATCTTTATCTCCATTATTTCTGCCCTCAAAGGGATCTTCTTCTCCTTTTTTGATAGTTGTCAATCCATAAATCAATTTCCACATTTGGGTGGATTTCTTCACAATATCATTAATTCTTTTATGAAGAACGTTGAATACCTTGTGTTTTGGTGCAAACCTTCCACCATATTTCCTATTGACCTTGGTAATTTTCCCTTTTGTTAATTTTGGCATTACCCAGGCTAATGTGGATTCTCTAATTTATTTTTCTAGGTTTAAACAATAATGCCATTTATTTTCAATAGTAGTATATAATTCCTTAGACATCATTTCATATATTGATTCTTCAATCAAATTCTAGTTTTTTGTACCTAGTTTTTCAAAATTAATCCTTTTCAATCTAGTCAAATCTACATTATTTCTATCATTCTCATAGATATTTTCAAGATCAGATTTTGGTGGATGACTTACCACTCTAAATTGGCTTGTATCCTTTGATTATATTCTCTCATCATCAGTTTCTGGTTGTACAATATATTTCCTTCTTTGTTTCTTCTGCTCCTGACCTCCTTGTTTTGTAGCCTTGGCCTTTTTGTGTGGTGGCCCGTGTGCTTGCTCTAGTTTTTGGTGTTGTTGGCTTTTTTGAGCTTGGCTTAGCAATTTTCTTTGCCTTTATCTTTTCCATAGGTTGTACCTTAGACTTTCTCTTCTCTGGTTCTACTTGTACTAGTGCTTCCTTGGTTTCTTCTTCCTTGACACCTTCTACCTCTTCTTCATCCTTATCTTCTCCCAATCATTGGGTTAATGCAAGAGGTTCTTGAGCTTGTTCCTATTCTTCCTCTTCATCTTCATCATCATCATCATCTTCTTCTTCACCTATACCTTCACCAAATTTAGCCTTTAATTTCTTCAACAATTTGTCTTTCTTCTTCAATGTGGAGTTAGTCTTTAATTCCATTTCTACTATGAACTTCATGACATCATAACTTCCAAATATTTTGGTTTTTTTATCAACTTCTTCAGCAAGAAGTGTAGTGATGGTAGATGAGGCTTCATCAACATTAATCTCATAACCTAAGGGTCTTAGCCATCTTACCCTAGGTATGGCAGCCTATACATATGCATAATCAACATCAACAAGAAAGCATATGTCATAGGGTCTTAGCCATCTTACCCTAGGTATGACAACCTATACATATGTAAAATCAATATCAACAAGAAAGAATATGCCATTGTAATACTGTTTAACCAATGAAACAAGTATTCTCATCCTCTACTTCATAAACTTCTTGAAGTCTTCAAAATAACTTGTTATGAAAATTTCAAAGTTATCTCCCATTTTCTCAATATACTCATTGATTTGAACTGCAACTGATCTATTTGTCTTCCAACTCACCTTGCCAAAAGATGGGAAT
The DNA here is from genome assembly GCA_028749045.1 of Cupressus sempervirens. NCBI lineage: Eukaryota > Viridiplantae > Streptophyta > Pinopsida > Cupressales > Cupressaceae > Cupressus > Cupressus sempervirens. The sequence continues at coordinate 734,527,372 of CM053793.1, forward strand.
GCATTCTAAACATAGAAAAATATGCAAATTAGGATTGATCCAAATTTGCACTGTGCACTCTTGGTTTTTCTAATGGCACCTAGGTTCTCCATTATTTGTTGCAATTTTAGTGTAGCTAGATTGTAGGTATGATCCCTCTTCACAATTTAATCCCACATCTACTGCAATATAGGGTACACTGTTCAATCTGCTCGATTGATAAAACTTATGAGAAATTACCCTTATGGTAAAGTCAACTAGTGGGTCTGTGATGGTATCAATTTTCATTCCACATTTGTTCCATTTAGCTCCTATGTTTTTCTCAATAACCTCCTTTGAATCACTTCACAGAGTCTTCGGTCGATCTAGGGTTGGAAAAATAGTCACCCTATGAAATATTCTCTTTGAAATTTTGATAGGACCATCTTCTAGCCATAAGCATCCATCATGTATTATGCTCAACACTATCTTGATCCATTCTATTTTGAACATCATGGGAAAGTCTAGGGCATGGGTCAATCCCTTCCTTCCAAAAATCTTAAATTCTTCTTTCAGAATCCTATTTTCACACAACTTTTCATAGGCTTGCCTTATTTCCATGCCTCCTATTCCTCCTATCTTGCAGTTGTAGTATTTTTTGATGTCTTGGACCATTATGACTTTCGAGGGAATCATGGAAAGCATGCCTAATAGGTCTTTTTTATAAGAAACATCTAGAATTGCTCTAAAATTTGGCTACTTTACTTCATTGCTAACTAGTTGAATATTTAAAACTTATTGTCCCTCTACATTCCTTGAACTGGACAATATTTGACAAACTAGGGTTTATACAAATTTCAAACTGCGTGACTTGGCTTATGAAGAATACCTTGGAAATTTGATGAACTGGTGTTGGATCATTGCTAGAATCTGTGCAAATGCTTCAAACAAACTTTTGAATCACCTTATGAACCTTTAGATCTTGGTCGAATTTGAAATGATGAGAAATGAGTGAAAATTGACCTTATACCCTTTCAAAATTCTACATTTAATTCTTAATTTTTCTGCAACTATAAACTCGACATCAACATGATTTCTGTTTCACTCGACATCTAATGACATGACCATCACTTGGTAGCTACTACAAGCTCGACATCAACTAACTTATTTTTAAAGCTTGACACTAACAAGTGTTTTACTTGGCATACACAAAACTTTTCATGCTCAGTAACAACATGAAAATTTTGAAGATTTAACGTGAATTTTCACAACACTTTGCATCTTTATTTATGTTGATCCATACTTTTCAGTGCTATTTTCTTTTGGAACTGATGTATAATATAATACTTTAAATATTAGTCCCACATACCTCTTGTTTGCTTAGTTTGATGAGGTGTGACCACTTGACACATTGGGTGAAGTGATCCTTTCTCCATTTGATGTACTACAACCATCTTTCTTCTTCCATGTCTTATTCATCTCATTCTTGATGTGTTCAACATCTGCCTTGCCTTTGCCTTATCAAGTTAACAACTTGGTGCCTTGGACATAGTTGGATAATGTTTACTAATGTGACCAGTCTTCAAATAGCTAAAAAATGTAGTCTGACTCAACCACCTCTTGTAATTATCACTAAAGTGAGTCCTAATACAATTTTTAGGTACATGTCCATATTCCTAATAATAGTGATAGCTATATCTTGTATTGTAATCCTAGTTATAATAATTTCCATAGCTTCTTTCCTTTGTTGGTTTGCATTCAAAGTCTCTATGTCCATACTTCTGACAGTTGTAGCAATATAATTAAAATTTTGGTGCATGCATGGTTCTTGTTCTGCATTCATGTGCTTGATGACCTTTTTTATTACACTTATGACATTGGACCATGTTCTTAGGCTTAGCATTCTAATTTGTATTCTTTCTCTTGCATACATTAGTGGTATGCCCTTTCTTTCCACAATTATGACAAGTGGATTTGGAATTCTTACCTTTGTTGTTCCTTTTCTCAGCAGCTTTGGATGATTCTCCTTCTTCAGTGCTTGTGTAGCCCAATCCTAATGTATCTCTATTGGATCTAAGGGATTTTAGTAATTGTTCAAAGTACTTGATGGCTTCATTTGGCTTGTTGAAACTTTTAGCAAATTTCTTTTCTCTTTTCAGGTTATTTTGCAGTTGTTTATTTTGCAACTTCAATGTAGTTATCTCAATGTCCTTGACATCCAACTCATGATGAGCATTCATCATTTGGCTTAAGGTATCCAATTACATGTTTGAGACCTTGGATAGCTCTATTGACTTTTCTTCCAATCCTTTTTCCAAAATTATTTTGTCTTTTTCAATCATGGCCTTGTCTTCTTTAGCTATCTTCTTTTGTTCAGTCACTTCACATAGTATCATGGCTTGTGATTCTTGATCCAACTTGAGATTTCTAATTTCTTTAGCTTGCGCTCTATTCTTCTCCATTAGATTTGCAAGTGCTACATCAAATTCAATAGAGTTACCATCTGTAAATAGCTTTGTGGTGTCAATCTCTTTGTATTGTTTGTCATTTTCTGCTATGGCAATCTTTTTCCTTCTTTTCAGGGAACTCTTCAAAGCATCTCTAGCTTCATCCAATTTTTGTAGTATAAAATGGATTTCAATCTCTTGGTTCTCAATGGTCTTTCCTAATTTGTAGACTTCTATTTCAAAATATTTCCTCTAAACTGCAAAGCTTCTTCTTCTAAGAACTAAGCTCTAATACCAATTATTGGAATCACATATGGGAAACATGTACTTCTGGGGGGGGGGGGGGGGGGGGGGCGCGATGAATTATAAGTTTAAACTTAAGCTATCAAAAAATAACATATAAAGCACATACATCTAAATCATGTAAGCATATAATCAAACACACACACTTAACATGAGATATGATTACCTAGAAACCCTTCAAATGAGAAGGTAAAACTGGGGTGGGGATGACACCCACAAATCTTCACTATTGCAGTTGTAAAGTGTAGCCAATTAAGGTTACAATGGTTTGACCATTGTTAGATTGTGGTGATTGATTAGGAAAGTACTGTACATACTTCATAAATTTTTTGGGGCTTAGAGCATTGCCCCAAAAAAAAAAAATTGGGCCCTATCTTATCAAGATTTTGGGCCAAGATGTAATTATTAATTATAACCTTAAAGTGGTAAAAATACTTGTATGAAAGAGATTAGGGTTAGGGATTGTTTCATAGTTGTGATGCGAAACTAGTTCTTGAGGTGGTATTGAGTTGTAAGGGATTACAGATTGTAATCAAGTTATAATCACTGGATCATAATAATATCAGACTTGTTGTTTGGTGGATGTAGCCTAGGGATTAGGTGAACCATGTTAAATCTTAGTGTCTTGTGTTCTTTTCTGTGTGATCTATTATTTTATGTTATTGGTTATATTTGCATGTAATTATTATTTCTGTTCGTGGTTTAATCCTAACAAGTGGTATTAGAGCCTAGTTGTTTTTCAGTTATCCTCTATAGGAAAGTATGATGGTTGAATGAGAGTCTCATGGTTGAGTGGGAGCGATGACAGACGAGGGTAAGCTAAGGGTTAGCAGGTTTAATGGGAAAAAATTTTAGCTATGGAAGATGCAAATGGAAAGAAGGATTTATGGAAGCTGTTGGAAGGCAAAGACAAGAATCAAGGATCTATGTCAAATGATGAATGAGATATTTTAGATAGAAAGACACTTGGAGGCATTTAATTATCCTTGGCACCATCAGTGGCATTTAATATTACAAAAGTGAAGGCAACAGAAGAATTGATTCAAACCCTAGCAAAACTATATGAAAAGCCCTTTGCTTCAAACAAGGTATTTCTCATGAAGTGTTTATTTAATATGAAAATGGTAGAAGGTGGCTTTATTGCAGATCATCTAAATAAATTTAATACTATTACTAGTTAGTTATCTTTTGTGGGTATCTGTTTTGAGGAGAAAATTAGGGATCTCTTGATTTTGTGTTCTTTTCCTGAATGCTAGAATGGCTTGGTAATGGTTGTGAGTAATTTTGTTTCTAGATCTAGTACCCTAAAATATGATGATATGATCGGTGTTGTTTTGAGTGAGAAAACTCAGAGGAAAACCTCAGGTGGATCTACATTAGGAAGTGCTTTGAATGTACAAAGCAGGGGCAAAATGGCTGAGAGAGGAAGTAATTCCAAAAATTATAAAAAATCAAGAGGAAAGTCAAAGGGGAGGAGGTCTCAATCAAGAGGACTGAATGACTATTGGTACTATGGGAGACTAGGGCATAAAAAGAAAGATTGTTAGAATCAAAAGAAAAATGAAGGAGATAAATCAAATGGAGACAATGAGGCAAATTTGGCAAGTAACAAATCCGAAGAGGATGCTTTGCTTTTGTCTTTAGAAACTGTTGATGGTTCATGGGTTTTGGATTTTGGTGCTTCATTTCATGCGACACCTCATAGAGGTTATTTCATTGATTATGTCCAAGGGGATTTTGGACTTGTTTATTTGGGGGATAATGAAACCTGTCAGATTGTTGGATAGGGAAAAGTTAAGATTAAATTGCAAAATGGGAATCACTAGCTACTACATGAGGTAAGACATGTTCCAAGACTAAATAGGAATTTAATTTCAGTAGGACAACTTAGTGATGAGGGTTATGTAGTTACTTTTAATGATAAAAATTGGAAGCTTTCAAAAGGTTCCCTTTTAGTAGCAAAAGGTGTGAAAGTAGGCACCTTATTTCTTTGTACAGGTCATATTGTTCCTTCTACTTTAATTGTTTTAGAGAAAAATGAATGTTTACAAATAATTGTTGCAGTTGAGTAGGGAGAACAAATAGCTGCTATCAATTTTGATACAGTGCTATGGCACAATAGACTTGGGAACATGAGTGAGAAAGGTATGAAAGTACTTCATTCAAAGAAAGTTTTACTAGGTCTAAATGTGTTAATATGGACTTTTGTGAAAGTTGCGTATATAGAAAATAAAAGAGAGTGAGTTTTGTGAAGACTGGGAAGGAAACCAAAAAGGAAAAATTAGAGCTTGTGCATACCGATGTATGGGGACCGACTCAGGTATTTTCCCTTCGTGGATCTCATTATTATGTTACATTTATTGATGATGCAACTATAAAAGTATGGGTGTGTGCTAGAAAATGTGACCTGTTAGGAGCATGGGTTAACAAACAAACATTAACTAAAAACTTTGAAATTGCATCAAAGATTCATCAAAATGAAAGGAACAAACACTAACTAATGCTTTCTTGGGTTTTGCAACCCTAAACAACTAACAAACCCAATCTTCCAGCCACCTCTATAGCTCAACAAAGGCACCCATAAGAGGCCTTGTTGGTGTGTTAAGATGGGGGGTATGTTTGGTGTGCTCTGCCAAACACAACAATAAACGAATCTCTTGAGTGTGTGAGTGCAAGTGTGAATGCAAATGTGAATGAAAATACACTAAGATCCTAAGCTATGTGGGATGAAGAACACTTCAAGAAATGGCTATGGAGAAAGCCATTCTTGAAAGCATTCAATAATGAAGATGATATGCAATAAAGGAAACTAACTAAGAATGTAAGCTATGGAATGGAAATGCAAATGTATGAAGAAAACTAAATGAACAATGCAAGATGCAAACTAAATCAGCTACCAAATGATTAGTATGATCTTAGAAATCTCTATGCAAATCAAGCTACAATGCAAAACTCTAAGCATGAGAACTCAAAACTCAAAATGGCATGGTAACAATGCAATAATGGGAGATGTCAAATGCTTGAGACAAGCCCTCTATTTATAAGCTCAAAAGAGGGCTTGGTGAGGTGGCATCCATGTAGATGCCACATAAGGCGACATGCAAGCCATGCAAATGGTCAAGAATTCAAAGTTTTCTCAAACATGTGTGAGCAAACTTGAGAAGAAGAGTGGGAGACAAGAGTGTGTAGGCATGCCATCTCACACATGTGTGAGCACACTCTTAGGCTAATGAGGGGGATTAGAGAGATAATTAGGAATGATCAAGTGGGATTAGAGAAGAAGTAGGCTTAAGAGGATGAAAATGATGGTTATAGGTTAGGCTCTAGGTTAGGCTTAAGATTAAATTAAATGAGATTTAATTTAATCATGGGTTTAGAGGAATTAATAGGATGTGAGGATTAAATAAACAAAATTTATTTAAAAAGGGGGAAACATGGAGGATCATGTGTTAAATTAATTTAATACATTAAGGTTAGAAGTATTTAAATTAGATTTAAATACTTAAGAGAATGAACTAATTTAATTAATTAATTAAATTAAATAAGTAGAAGAATGTCAGCAATATAATTAATTACAATGTCACGGGCAATATTAAAATTAATTAATATAGTGTTTAGGGACGATTTTAAGAGTCTACAATGCATTTATTTCCTTAGATAGAAATCTAATGTATTTCAAACTTTTAAGAAATGGAAATGCTTGGTTTAAAATGAGACTAGTAAGAAATTAAAATGTCTTAGATCTGATAATGGTGGTGAGTATTGTAGTCATTAATTTGAAGAATATTGCTCCACTAATGGTATTCATAGATAGAAAACTGTTCTAAGGACTCCAGAGAAAAATAGAGTGGCTAAACACATGAATAGGACTATAATGGAGCGTGCAAGGAGCATGAGGTTGCATGCTGGGTTGCCCTTACACATGTGGGTGGAGGCTGTCAATACTTCTATATATTTGATTAATAGAGGTCCCTCTACTCCTTTGGGTTGTGGTGTTCTAGAGGAAGCGTGGATTGGTAAGAAGGTGAGTTATTCTTTTCTCAAGACCTTCGATCACAAAGACTTTGCTCATATAGATTCTAAAAATAGAACCAAGCTAGAAGCTAAGTCAAAGAAATGTGTATTTTTTTGATATGGCATTAATGAATTTGGTTATACGCTTTGGGATTTTTAAAATCATAAAATTGTAAGAAGCAAGGATGTTATATTCAATGAGAAAGTGTTGTACAAGGATCTATTGCAGCAACATGAGAAGAAAGAAGATGATTATGTAGTGCTAGATGATACTCTAAAAGCTAATGTTCCAACCATTCCTCATGATGTGCAACAACCGCAACAACAAATACCACACACACTAGTGAATGTTAGACAGTCAATAAGGAAAATTAGACATCCAGAAAGATTCTCTCCCTCTTTGTATTCAATTTTACTTACCAATTCTAGTGAACCTGAATGTTATGATGAAGCTGTGCAGGTGGATACTAAGATTCAGTGGGAGTTTGCAATGAAAGATGAAATGGACTCTTTGCTGAAGAATAAGACATGGGATTTATGCAAGTTTCTTGCAGGTAAAAGAGCTTTATAGAATAAGTGAGTTTATAGGTTAAAAGAAGAGGATGGAGGTAAGAAAATATTTAAAGCTAGGTTAGTTGTAAAAGGATTTACACAAAAAAAGGGTGTTGATTTTGATGAGATATTTTCTTCTGTTGTTAAAATGACTTCTATTTGTACTATATTAAGTATTGTGGCTACTGAAGATTTGCATTTAGAGCAACTTGATGTTAAAACAACCTTTCTTCATGGTGATTTGGATGAAGATATATATATGGCTTAGCTACGGGGATTTGAGGTTAAAGGTAAGGAGAACTTAGTGTGCAAATTGAAGAGAAGTTTATATGGCTTGAAACAAGCACCTCGGCAATGGTATCTAAAATTTGATAGTTTTATGTATGAGCATGGATATCATAGGTGTCATTTAGATCATTGTGTTTATTTTAAGAGGTTGAATGATGAAAGCTACATCATTTTATGTTTATATGTTGATGATATGCTTGTAGCTAGGTCTAACATGGATCATATTAAGGTGCTAAAACACCAGTTAGCACATGTATTTTATATGAAGGGTTTGGGGGCAGAAAAACAAATCCTTGGTATGAAGATTTGCAGAGATAGTAAGAACAGAACATTGATGCTATCTCAGGCTGATTATGTGGATAAGGTGTTGCACGTTTCTTTATGGTGAATGCTAAAGCTGTCAGCACACCTTTACCTGGTCATTTGAAGTTGACTAAGGAGATGTATCCCAAGACACAAGAAGAGGAGGATAAGATGTCTAAGGTACCCTATGCTTCAGTTGTAAGAAGCTTGATGTATGCTATGGTATGTACCAGGCCAGATATTGCACATGTAGTTGGAGTTGTTAGCAAGTATATGAATCATCCAGGCATTGAGCATTGGAATGCAATCAAATGGATTCTCAGATATTTGAGAGGAACATCTAATAAGTGTTTACACCTTGGAGGCTCTACTACTGATTTACAGGGCTATGTTGACTTAGATTTGGTAGGGGATATTGATACCAGGCAAAGTACTATAGGTTATGTCTTTACTATTGGTGGGGCATCGGTGAGCTGGGTTTCTAGGTTACAGAAGATTAATGCTCTATCCACTATCGAGGTAGAGTATGTTGCTACTATAGAGGTAGCCAAGGAGATGATATGAATTGAATTCTTCTTAAAAGAATTGGGACATCCTCAGAAGGATAATTATTTGTTGACAGATAGTCAGAGTGCCATTCATCTTGTAAAGAATTTAGCTCTGCATTCAAAGACCAAACACATATAGTTGTGGTACCATTTCATTCATTCAGTTTTGGAGGATGGATAGTTAAAGCTAGAGAAGCTACATACAAATGAAAATCTAGCAGATATGTTGACAAAAGTAGTAACAAGGGAGAAGTTGAACTTCTCTTCAGCTTTGGTTGGTTTTCTAGATTGAACATGAATAAAAGAATAGCAGAGTCTAGGGTGGTTTGATCCAGTGGGAGCCTCATGGAGTAGTGGCATAGCTACAGGATTAGTCTTTAAGTGGGAGATTATTGTTTAGTGTGGAGCCTGATCAGTCCCCAAGTGGGAGATTATTAGATTGTGGTGACTGATCAGGAAAGTATTGTACATACTTCATAAATTCTTTGGGGCTCAGGGCATCGTCCTAAAAAAATAATTTTGGGCCCTATTTTATTTGGATTTTGGTCCACCATGTAATTATTAATTATAACCCTAAAGCGGTAAAAATACTTGTATAAAAGAGCTTAGGGTTAGGGATTGTTTCATAGTTGTGATGAAAAACTAGTTCTTGAGGTGGTAATGAGTTGTAAGGGATTACAGATTGTAATCAGGTTATAATAACTGGATCATAATAATATCGGACTTGCTATTTGGTGGACATAGCCTAGGGATTGGGTGAACCACATTAAATCTTGGTGTCTTGTGTTCTTTTCTGTGTGATCTATTATTTTATGTTATTGGTTATATTTGCATGTAATTGCTATTTCTATCCATGGTTTAATCCTAACAACCATGAAACATGATCTGCCCTATGAAAGGCCTACCTTGTTAAAGGCTTGCAAAGACTGTTAAGTCCCACCTTGTTAGAGGATTTCAACACCTTTTTAGAAGTGTACCTAGTTAAAAGACTTTTGATCACTCACTTGGAATGTCACCTTGTTAAAGGATTTACTATAGCCTATTAAGACTACTCCGCCTAAGAGATTTAACTAAAATCACATGTTAGGATGTTTTAGCATAGATCTTGTGATTGGCTCTAGTTTCCTGATTAAAGATCAAATCAATATAGTGTCCTTCTTGATCCTCTTTGATCTGATATAACAATTGTTGTATCCTTATGTTCTTTGTTCTCCTCCATCTGATTCTGCAATTCACTCTCACTGATAAGTCACCTTGAATGTTCTATGATCAAATTTTATCATCCACCCCTTGTTACCTCTTGTAACATAATCTCTTTCACTCTCTCAATTCATTATAATTATTGGGGCTATGTCTTCCTTATAAAGAATTTGGTGGCTTAGGGTTAGGTACGAATCTATCGCTAAGATTCATTCTTTTTGCCACTTAATCCTTCCTATTTTCTAATTGGCTGCATGTAAATACATAGGGATTTGATAAATAGATTCGTCCTTATCTTTAAAGAATCAAAATCTAACTTAGATTCAATTGAAAATGGTTTACATAGTTGTTTGTGCAATCACAAACAAATATGTCCAATCTGTGTTACTCGGGACTTGAAGTTACTGATGCTCGACACATACTGTAATTCTATTTCTGACTCAACATCTGAGTTGCTCGACATCTACTATTCACTCGACACTTGAATCACTTGGCATGGTCTATCTACTCAACACTTGAATGACTTGGCACATGAGTGATTCGACATTCATTGCAACTCAACATAGTCTTGTATTTACATATTATACTCAACATGTATTACTAGTTTGACATAAACTAAGTAAATGTCTTAAGTGTGTTGGCACTCAATTGTTAAAACCAATTTGAGATCAACAAACAAGAAGTTGAGTAAAACAACAAGCTTGACCAAGTGTCAGTTTCACTAGGCATTAGTAAATTTGTACCTATTTTTTGATGATGGTTTGTCAATATTTCAATGAACAATGGTCAAAAAATTATGTCGCTATAATTTTGTCAAAATTTTGATGAAATCTAGGGCTTTCTATATATTGATGGACAACCCCATCAAAAATGATCCCAATCTCTATCATTAGGAAGTGTCAGACAATTACTAGGAAACATCAAAACTTTGACAATTAGGAGAATGGTATTGATGAGCACCCCATGCCATCCACAACAGGACTTGTCAAAAAATTGACAAAACATTGTCATAATCCTATGAGATTCTGACGATGTTTCCATGTCATTGACAACAGTGACCATCAATAGATCGACTAATGGTCATCAAAACTTTGAAAACAACCCTAGTTTTTTTTAAATAAAAAAATTATAAGAATCTTATTTGTTTGGTGTTTAAGGAGTTGAGTCTTGAATAGTGGCATTGTGGTTGGGAGTACTAACTCTCAAGAGAACTCTTGCTCTTCCTAAAACCTATTCTTTGGTCTTATTAGGGTATTACACTCTACCCTACTCACATATCACTCCTAAGATTCTCTTTCTCCTTAAAAAACTCACCACCAACTTCAAACACTCAACTATGTTCCTCAATCCAACTATGCACTCATGGGCTCAACTTAGCCACTATGCTCCCAAAGTGATCTTGGGACTAGAAATAGGTATCCTAGCTATCCCCTTTTTAGTTTCAATAGATTTTGATCCACTTGGATGGATTCTTCTTTGGATTTTCCATCGAGTTCTTACTTTCCAAGTTTTAGGCCTTGTAGCCCTTTTAACCCAATTAGGCCTCTTAAAATTAGTGTTCTTGGAATAATTGTCAAATTCTCCAGACAAACCCGCAACATGTTTAGGCCCCGTTTGGTTGGGGAAGATGAATTTTCCTCATAACCAGGTTATCTGATAACCAGGTTTTCGAAAACCTGGTTATGTATTTTAGGAAGATAGTTGGACCGTTTGGTTGACACGGAAGATGAATTTTCAAATCCATATTCTGCATTTGGTTGCCAATTTAGAAATTGGAATTGGAACAGAATATGACTAGGAATATCTTTTTGTTGCGTTTGGTTGTTCATTTTCTAATTGGAATTGGAATTTGATGTAAATTTTTTTAATCTTATTTAATTAGTGAAACACAAGGATTAGAATGAGTAAAGTATTAATATTTATGATTTAATTTATTTATAATTAGACTACATTATTATTATTATTTATTCTTGAATATTCACAGTTTTATTTTGTTAGTCAATAATAAATAAAATGATTATTATTTTTTATTTTAATTCTATTTATTAGCAAAGAAAAGTTAAAAATAATCATACATGCAATCATTTGTACGAAGTTATTTTTTGTCCCATTGTTGGAAATTGTGATCATATATATTATATATTTTTGAAAAATTGTGTAAGACAAATTTATCGTCGAATTGAATTTATTGTCAAGTTCATCCGAACTTCATAATTGTCGAACTCGAATTGAAACTTGAACCTTGTGACTTAGCCGCTAAATATGTGTGTTTGTGTCCTCTCTCTATCCCTCCCTATGTTTGTGTTCATCCACGTGATTTGGCAGAAGGATTGGACACAATAAATGTTGTTTATGCAGATGAATTATTGCCTACACTATATGAGAATTCTCGCATCTCTTAAGACTAGTTGCCGACACAGAGAGGGATTGTGAGGCGTGTTGTGGCTCTTGGTCGGTATCTTCAGAATCCATTGGCCATGGTTGCAACATTATATAGTCTTGGTAAAGAAATATTATCATTGAAGCTTCATTCACTAGAACATTTCCTTACTCCAGATGAAAAGTATGAAGCTGTTGAGCAGGTAATAGTTACAACAACCAACTGTAGAGGCTATGAAGCCACTTGTCTTTATAAATGCTATTGGTTTTTTTATGGGTTAGAGGGAATGGACAAGCAGCATCCGAAAACCATGTTATGGATCCATTGGATGATACTAGAATTCATCCAAAGTCATATGAATTTGCCAAGAAAATGGCTAAGGACATATATTGTGAAGAAGCTGGACATGATATAGATGATATGGATGAGGAAACACAAGAAATGGTTGTTGAGCATGTCAAAAATATCCTGATTTGTTAAATGCCCTTGATATTGATGAATATGCTAGAAGTGTGGAGCAATGGACATCCAATAAAAAGCAGGAAACCCTTGCTGACATAAAGAGTGAATTGTTACATGGATTTCAAGATTTGAGATCGCCATATAAAGAGCCATCCCAGGATGAGGAATTTTATCTGCTGACTGGAGAAAATGAAGAGACCCTGTTAATGGAAAAATTTGTCCCCGCAGAGTCCAAAATCATCGTATAATTTGTGATCTGGAATCAAGCTTGACATGAATAATATTGAAAGAGGAGCTTTCTGATGATCTAGATATAGATCCTTTAGAAAAAATTGCAGAAGGCAGCATCCTTACCTGTTGGGTGAAAACTATGACAAAAGTGAAGTACCTAGTTGAGTTAACTTGCAAAGAGAGTTCACTAAAGAATGATAACTATCAGGGTGCATAGGATAAGGATAAGGAGGTTAAGGATCCATATTTTGCGGAAGAGGATTCCATTTCACGAAGTGAACAAGAGAATGAAACCATTAAGTTCCTAACAGATAAAGAGCCAGGGGAGAGTATTATCCGTCCATGCTTGAAAGGGCCTACTCACTTGATTCTAACACTGAACATTTTCAATGGAGTTTATGCACACAAGGATATTGTGGAGGGAGGAAAAGACCAAAAGGATTTTGCTAGCTATCTTTGACTTGGAAAATACTTTCAATTGGGGAGGAGACATTTGAAGATCTTGATGAGGTCATAGACGGATATATATTCAAGAGAGGATAAGATATTTCAGTATTTCGTTCTACTGTTTGGTGAGTCATAAAACACACATCAACAGACACCTTTCTACAGATGCAGGAACACACAAGCTCCTCTCTCTCTCTCTCACTCTCTCCCTCTGTCCCTCCGTCCCCCCTTCTTATCCCGCACTCTCTGCCCCTCTATGTATCTCTCCCTTTTAATAAATTTATTAAGTTAGTTAATTATTCAACAAAATATGCAACTAAATTTTACGTGAAATATTATATAGGAAAAATACACCATTTTACATTCACATACATTAAACATTTGATGAGAACTTTAACAAGAAAAATGATGCTTTGTTAATAATTGCTCTTAAAAAATGTGGAATTTTGGCAACATAGATTTTACATGCAATTTAAAAAAAAAGATCATGAAAATCATTAATCATATAAATCATATTTTAACATCATGAAATTCTAATAATGAATTTCACATAATTACTACAATATGAAAACTTGCTAACTTGATAGAACAATATCCATGATTTGATGGTGGTGTGAAAACACACCGTTAAACACGAAAACACTGAGAAATCCACGATGTATGCCTTTATGCCCCACATTCGATGACACACCGTTACATACAAAAACACTGAGAAATCCACGATGTATGCCCTTATGCCCCACATTCTACGGCAACCCTCTCATGCTACTCAATCTTCCCATTACTGTTTGTGTTGTTAGATGGTCAATCCTGCATATATGAACTAAACATGATTGAAAAATTAAAACTTGATTATTTTTTTAATGGAATACACCAAGGAGTGGCATCAGAAATATTGATCATTTACAAACACAGTAAACAATCATCCGATAGCTCATTTTTTATCAGCATGTGTGGTCTTGCAATATTAGCAAATCAAGAGCAATAAAAAAATACAAGAGAAAGACACTTTATCAATACCGTTGACAATCTTGTCAAGAAGCACGTACATAGGAAACCAAACTGTGGAAAAAAAAAAAAGAAATTTAAAAAATATCCAAGCAAATTAGGAATATACATATAACATGGGACATAATCATGACTGTACAATCATCTACCAAAAATCCTCAATACTTTTGATAATCTTGTCAACGAAAACATACATAGGAAATCAAATAGGGACAAAAAGACAAAAAAATAAAAACATATGCAAGAAAATTAGGACTATAGATATAACATAGGACAGAATCATGAACTATACAATCATCTAGCAAATCACATTTCTATATGCTTTCAAGTTCTACAATTGAGCATTCATCATTTGCCACTCCTTGTGTATTCTTCATCATTTGGTACTCCTTGCTGTATTTCATTTAAAATTGAAGATGATAAACTTTAAATATCATTTTTTAATACATCCTAATGCAATGAGGCTAACATTTAATAAACTTGAAAGAATTTAACTAAAGATGATACACATTTTAAGCAATAATTGATGATAACACATCAACATAAAAAAAACTACCAGTAAGACAAAATGGTGATATCAATGGCAAGTAAATAGTCATGAGCCCCATTATGAAGCATGTTATTGTACTTTCTCAATGCAAAGATGTATAATAATTGTGCTTTCTTGCATTTAAATCAATGTAATCTATATTTCAAGTTGAATTGTGTATTGCAGATATGATCAACAATTTTTGTACATAATGTAGGTGTGAAATTGAAAGTTAATGTTCTTTTTATTTAATTAGAATGTAGCAAAGACTGATATCAGAATAACGAAATCAAACACCATCATTGTATATGCATACATCAATTTAATCATATAAAGCACATTGCCTTCTAATAAATCATTTATTCTCGAGATCTATAATCTTCCCACATCCTATTTGCTATATCTTCTCGAAATTGGGCCCACTCATTTCTATCCTCCTGAGACAACCCATATGTCTCAAGTAGTGGCACCTCTATCCCATCACGATCATCTTCCTCTTCAATAGCTTCTTCCGATGGAAGGCCATCCTCTATCGTAATGAAATTGTGAAGTATGCAACATGCTAAAACAATATAGGATTGTGTCATGATATCATAAGACGTTGCATGTCTTAAGATTGGAAAACGCTGCTTCAGAATACCAAATGTACGTTCTACTGCATTTCTAAGAGAGGAGTGTCGATGGTTGAACAACTCATGTGCAGAGTTTATTGGGTTTTCTCTTGACCACTCTTTCAAGTGGTAGCGTGTACACCGATAAGGAGCGAGAAATCCAGGTGCATTTGGATATCCAGCATCCACGAGATAATATTTTCCTATATAAAGAAAGTATATTGTCAATACTTGAACCATTTAGCATAACCTTGAGTATATTAAAATGTGATTTGGCTTACCAGGGGGAACTACAAGTGGATCTGATCTGGATAGAGCTGAGGCTAGAACACGACTATCTGCAGCAGAGCCTTCCCAACCAGCAAGGCAATACTGAAACTTACAATCAAAGGAGCAGACACCCATAACATTTTGCGATAGGTTCCCTTTTCTATCACGATATTTACCCTGTATGTCGACATCAACTCGCACTAGAATATGGGTACCGTCGATGGCTCCAATGCAATCCTGTGGGATATGATACACTGATCAAATGTATGCTCAAGTAATAATAAGATAAGGACAACATTCTAGACAATAAACTTGTAATAATGTGTGATTTACCTTGAAGAATGGTTCAAAACGATCCTTCCCACTAATTTCAGGAGGAGTGCCTGGACTAGGTGGTATGAAGTAATCTCTATGAAGGGCTAAGATAGCCATCAAAACCTTGTGGAAGTACCGACTGACTGTCTCTCCTGAGTGCCCAAAGTTATGGGCAATCTTGCAGTTCCTTAGATTGTGCCCAAGGGTGTGGAGGAACATCACTAGTTGTTCCTCTAACTTCAAGTGGATCGTATCTCTCAAGCTTCCTTTCAGCCTCAGAATACGAGCTAGAGAAAAGAAGGCTGCCCTACTCATCCGAATCTGATCATGACAATCCACCTCATTCGAATGAATAATGTCTCTACAAAAGAAATTTCCTTTCTTATTCATTTACCCATTTGACTACCTTCTCGGGCTACCAGTACTTTGGCTATGCCAACAAAAGAAAAAAGAATTGTGAGAATGCGGGTGTATGTGGTCTTCCTAACTATGCTTCCTTGGACCTCTATACTCTCCATAGGATCCATTAGTGACCTGAAATGTGGACAATTTAAACACTATCAGTTATGAAATATCAACTATCACCTATCGAGATACAACATGATTATTTGCTAGCCTCATTGCATCAAGAAGTCAATTATTTATTCAAATACAACAAGGAGTACCAACTACCGAGGATCATAAGCCCATAAAGAACAAATTACAATGTGTCATTATACTCCATGTAATCTATCTATACCAATGAAAGCATAATATTGATTCCATTTGTCTATATGTATACACACATGTATGTATATATGTATGTGCACACACATGTATGTATGCATGTATGTACGTACACACACACACACATGTATGTATGCATGTACGTACGTACACACACATGTATGTATGTGTGTATGTACACACACACACATGAATGTATGTATGTATGTATGCATGTATGTACATACACACACACACACATGTATGCATGCATGTAGGTAGACACACACATGTATGTATGCATGCATGTACGTACACACACAAGTATGTATGTGTGTACGTACATACACACACATGTATGTATGTACACATACACATGTACAAACTATAACTTGAATTTGGGCTTTTATGAATGTGTTTTAATAAATTGTCGGGTCCGCTGAAATTGAGGCTCGTCTTTTAGAAGATGAAAAGTAACATAGTTGGCAATAGGAATAGAGTTTCTTTCTGCATTGATCTATACATAGTTTGAAATCATGGCTTTTATCTATACATAGTTTATGACCTCATAAGTATGTTGAATGATTTTGCATGGATCAATACATACTTGATATATCCATAGTTTAGTTGTTCATTTCATTGGCATGATTCACTTTGATTAATGGTATTGCATTGATCTCTCACATCACTATACTGGAACTCATTGGACTATTTTGCTAAACAGATTTGAACCATGATAAACTATATATAGGTCAACTTTGTATAGATAAAAGCATGATTGCCATGTTTTGCTATTATGATTGGCACTATAATATATACAGGTAATCACATGATCACATACTGGAATTCATTATTGAGCACATATTGAGCACATATTGATTATGTATAGATAAAAGCCATGATTGCCATTGATCTATACATAGTTTATGATTTGGCTCTATTTAATGGTATTGCATTCATCTCTCACAGCAGTACACTAGAACTCATTACTGGCAAGAAACTGTTACAAAGTTTAGTTGTTCATTTCACTGGTATTGATCTCTCACAACACTATACTGAAAGTCATTAGTGAGCATATATTGACTATTTTGTCAAACAGATTCTAAACAAACTGTTACAGGATATATTGGACTGTTTTGCTAAACAGATTTGAACCATGATAAACTACGTATAGGTCAACTATGTATAGATAAAAGCCATGATTGCCATGTTTTGCTTGATTGGCACTATGATATATACAGGTAATCACATGAGCACACACTAGAATTCATTATTAAGCACATATTGAGCACATATTGATTATGTATAGATAAAAGCCATGATTGACATTGATCTATACATAGTTGATTCATACATAGTTTATGACTTGACTCTATTTAATGGTATTGCATTCATCTCTCACAGCAGTATACTAGAACTCATTACTGGCAAGAAACAGTTAGAAAGTTTAGTTATTCATTTCACTGGTATTGATCTCTCACAGCACTATACTGAAATTTATTAGTGAGCACAAGTTTATGACTTGGCTCTATTTAATGGTATTTCATTCATCTCTCACAACAACATACTAGAACTCATTACTGGCAAGAAATTGTTACAAAGTTTGGTTGTTCATTTCACTGGTATTGATCTCTCACAGCACTATAGTGGAATTTATTAGTGAGCACATATTGACTATTTTGCTAAACAGATTTAAAACAAACACCCAGAAATTGTTACAAAGTTTAATTTTTCATTTCACTGGTATTGATCTCTCACAGCACTATACTCGAATTTATTAGTGAGCACATATTGACTATTTTAAAAATAGATTTGAAACAAACAGTTACCACATATATTGACTATTTTGCTAAACAGATTTAAAACAAACACCTAGAAATTGTTACAAAGTTTAATTTTTCATTTCACTGGTATTGATCTCTCACAGCACTATACTCGAATTTATTAGTGAGCACATATTGATTATTTTAAAAATAGATTTGAAACAAACAGTTACGTTTGAATGAACCAAAAAAACTTAAAAAAATCCAGTATGCAAAGGTGGGTGTGAGAGGAGAACCGTTTACCGCCGCCGCTGTTCAAAGTGGAGAAGAGAAATCGTAGAAAATGCCACAGCCACACGCTACGGCCACAGGAAACCACGGCCACAAAAAACCCACAAACCAGAAACCCTCGCAAACCACGGCCATAGAAAACCCACAAGCCCAACAAACGCAGCAAACCAAAAACCCTCGCCTTCGCACAACAGAGCACGAAAACAATACAACCGTCGTCTTCCAAAAAACCCAATTTGTTCTTCCAAAAACCTAAGGCGGATTCGGCGGACTCGACGATTTATTCAAACGCATTCATAAAAACCCAAAACCTGGTTTTCATTTCAACTTCCACCTATTTCTTGGAAGAAATTTCTTCCAATTTTCGAGCGAAATTGGCAGACGAAACTCGAAATCGGGTTATGCGTTTGATGAACCAAACGCCACCATTTTCTTCCATAACCCGATTTTGGCGCTGAAAACCCTATTCCGCGCCCGGTATTCCCGTAACCAAACGGGGCCTTAGGGATTATTTTTAAGGACTTCCTAGGCTTCTAGATTTCCTAGGTTTTAGATCTCCAAGGTGTCTCTACATAGGTATGTTTCCAATCCTCTATCTTCTTGGGGTTTTTTAGGGCATGTGAACTAGTATGGGTTCTTGGCTTTGATTAGGTTCTCTATTCAACTTCACCACTCCTCTCCTTGCAATCACTTATCAAGGACACATTTCCTTACTTACTCCAACCATTAACTGACATAGACAAATCAATGTTGCAAGCTTTCTTGATATTGTTCTATGCAATCTCCTAGCCAAAATTCTTTGCACTCGCCTAATGCTTGATGAAAAAATAGCTCCACTACAAAAGAGAACCTCAAAACACATATTTACACTATTTATAGTGTCCCTTGATTCCAAGTGGCCATTGAATTTCAACCACATAGATTCAAGTAGGGCTTATATTCACATAATTGGCACTGTTCAGGACAACAAACTAGAGGAAGTTAAAGATTTTGCAAAATGACAAAGAAAAATTCAAACACTTTAAATTAACTCCGAAAAACCTAACTATATAAAAAGAATCAACAACTCAATCCCTCACATTAATCCATTTAGAGTTTGGATGAAGGTAAAAGTCTCCCTGTCATACAAAATTCAGTGTCTTTCCCAATGCAAACCATACAATTTGACAACTAACTCCCATATTAGTGTTTATCTAACCTTAAAAATGTCAACCCCTTGTGTTCAAACCCTAAGGTTGGGGTTAGGACTCCTTTAGAGTTGTTTCCTAGATTTTAGGAAATGTTGTCATGACAACTTTGCAAAGTTACAAAGTTGTCATGAGCAACTTTACATCATTTTGCAATTTTACATTTCTACTATCCTCCCATGTACAATTCAACCCAAATCACATCCCATGGTCATAAAAATGCTTTAAAACATCAAATGTATAATTCCCACTCCATTTTGGAGACTTGGTCAACCTTTGACCCATGTTGACTATTCTAGGACTCAACATTAGACCTATTGAAAATATACCACAAGCATGACTCTAAGAACACCTATCTACAAGCACACAACACACCTCACTTAGGACATTATCAAAAATCCTTATTACCTTGGCGGTTGGCTATAACCACCTACAAGTCAAAATAAACTAGAATCTAAACAAGACCCTAGGGTGCTCCGACACCACATTGGTAATTATGGATAGATGATGTGAGAAGTTGTGTCTTACAAATAGTTGAGAATTTATCTTTATTTAAAAATTGTGTGTAATACCCACTTATAACCAACCAATCTATCCTTGGAAGGGTGTGTCTCTTTACATCCTTGCAAGATATAAGATGGGATTAAAATTCTTTTCAAGGAGGGATCAGCCAGATATTTTAATATTACAATATTATCCTTTATAGATTACTACAATTAGAGTAGCCTTAATAACATTCTATACAATAGGAATAAGAAGGAGAAGATCATCGATTGTCATCCCTCATTTAGAGCCAAACATGTAACAAAATAACATTATGCAAGTCTTAAAAAAATAGTCATTGATACTTTCCTTCTAGATTCAAACCATAAATAGATTCAGTCCTTACTTGGAATCGCCCTCAAATGATGGAGAGATGCTTTCTTTACCATACAACCTCAATTTCTCATTCAGTTCTACTACTTGGTACCCTACAACCAAATACAAAGAAATCATGATCAATTAGCATTACAAAAGATGTTGAAAAGTTTCATCAAAATATGGTCCAATTTTGTTGCATTGGTGAGTGTGCTATATGCATATTAGGATCTATAGTGTTATAACAACTTTAAGAAGACTAAGATCAACATGTTACCAATATAATATCAATTAGCATAGATCAATTTCATTGAATGAAGGCATGCCACATTTCAACAAAGGAAACAAAACATCACTTTTAATAACATCAAAATATAGAATGTAGCAATAGTAAAAATAAGGAACTTGACAATAGAAGTACAATATAAATAGTGAAGAATCATTGTTTGTAGCCACTTAAGCATCCATATGTCTTTGGTTTCTCTCCCTTCCATCCAAAAAAAAGTGTCTGATGCAGATTCAGTAAATAGTTTAAGTGTTGCTTCAATTAGCTTAAATAGTTACAAAATAGAAATAGAAGACAAACAAATTATCAATATTAATTGCAAGATTCTCAACAAGGTATGTAAGGTCATCATAGGTTTTGGTTACATTCAATGTGGCAGATTTAAAAATGTATAAAGGGCCCTGAAACTAACTTCAAGAAAAGAAAAATCAATCCTCAACTACATACCCCTATTGTCCCATGACAATTGCTTTCTTTTTGGGGGAGAACGATGTAGGAGAAACCTAGTTTTGGCTTGCAAGACTCGATTTTGGGTCATAGATATGGAATAAGGGTTTCTCAGTTAAGCATCTCATCATAACCAACCTCAAAATTTAAAAAAATAGTTATTTAAGAGATGGAAAAATGACATGTATCTATTCTAGAATATGAAAGTGGTTGAGGCCAAACATCATTTTATCATGGAATGTTTGACTTATAACAACATTAAAATCCAATTATGTGGATACTTTAGAGGCAGGAAAATCAAACTACCTATTTGAAGAAAATCAATTAGGTAGAATTGCAAACCTAATGAACAAAATCCATAGTTCGAGAGAAATTTAAATAAGAAGTTGCAACTAATCTAAATTTCTTGATATCTTATCCAAAGCTATATGCTAGTTTACAAATTCCATAAGTTGCTTTAGCCTCATGAACGTTATTAAAATTCTACATTTCATTTCATGTCAAGCTTATTAGAGAGTAGGCTATTATAAGAGGATACTTCACTAAATCATCATATCTCATATGACAAGAAAAAACCTCAATTAAAATTTGTTCACCTTCCTGGTTGCTTGCTAATTTCTAGGTAGTCAAAGGTGGTCAAACAACCACAATATGGTCACAAGCATGAAAAAAGGTGGAGTGAGGTGTAATAGGGTTTGAAACACCATAAGACATGCATTTTTCTCTAGTGGTGGCGAGGAAGCCAAAAGTTATCATGCAATTGTCAACTTTGCAAAAATTGAAAAGTTGCAATGTTGCAACTTTGTTCAACTTTGGAAAATAGGTAGGATGTTTGAAATAATAGTTAGTTTTCACCTTCCTTAAGTTGGTAATCATCTTTCCATTTGAGGAACCCCAGCCTATCTTGGCATTACTATTATTTCTTTGGTTAAACAACCTTAATCTGTTAGATTTATTATTAGTTATTTTCTTGAGAATTTTTGATTTGATAGTGCTTGCAGATTAACATAACCCACCCCTTTCTCTTTGACTATATTTACTAGGTTTGATCTAAATGTCATGAAATAGTAGTGAGATAATTGTGTTTCAGGTGTGTACCTTTTTTAATGTCTACTATTGTTGATGTTTAAGGCCACATGGATGTTGTGGCACCAACTACTTCAAGATTGGGCACTGAAATAGAAAATTGAGTTAGATTATGTTGATAAAAATGGACTATAGCCAATTTGAGCATACAATTTGAAATATCAAACTGTTTAAAAATTTCAGCCAAGTAACATGTACAATGCATGACTAATGTTGAATAAATCAAAATAAAGAATGGATTTTTTTGAACTTGAGATTTCCTACCTATCAATTAGAAATGAACCTAAAAGTCTTCTTTGTACTAGCAAGAAAGGAAAATAATCTTTGTTAAACTTATGATACTGATTACAATCTTGAATTCTAGTAAATTATTTCTATGTATAATGATCTCTAGCCAATCCACCATTAATATAGACTCAACACTTAAAAGACACTAAAGACTTTACACAGAACATAGTTATAAAAGAATCTCTCTGAGATGGAAAAGATCATTTAATACCAGGGTTAATTATTTGTTCCAGTATTCCAACCTGTAGAAATGTATAGACAAAGTAAACATTTTTTAGACTATTCCTTTCCTAATGGCCTTCCCCTATGAAAGGTTGCCATGATAAGCTGAAATTAAGACAAGAGAGGAAGAAAGTATTTTCATAGTCTTGGAAACATTTCTTTACTGAACTATTAAATACTACTAGATAGCCTAGATAGAAAAGGTCATAGAAAACTCTCAATTAATCTATTGGTGGAGAACTTTTGGCTCTTATATTAACAGTATATCATTGAATCATTATAATCACATAACATTTATTAACACGACATACAATTCATTAATGTGTATAAACATTCATCGATAATTTGGGAACACATCAATCGTTATATTACATAACATTCATTAACACGATATATTATTCATTAATATGTATAAACATTCATCAATAATTCATGAACACATCAGTCATTATAATCACATAATAATATTCAATAACATGACATAAAATTCATTAATAAGCAAAATTCATCAAAAATTCATCAACACATTCATCATCAAACAAGGGTTTTAACATTCATTTCTTCTTTTGTTTTTTCTTTTGTTGAAGATAAAGACTAATAAGCACATCGTGACTATCTTCAACATTCTCATGTGGCTTTTGTGGTTCTAGTCTTATGACACAAGGCTTCCTCTTATATTTTTGAGGACAAGGCTGATATGCCCCTACAATAAGAAATAAATGAGTTTAATTCTAAACATTTTTAAAAATGTTATAAGTATTCATTAATCTAAAGAACATAACAAGGATTTTTCTTTACCTAGTAGTGCCACATCATCTACTATCACATTTTGTTCAGCCCCAACTTCAACATGCTCAACACTAACATCATGCTTGACTCCATCACCATGACATTCTGCATACTAAAAAAATATCACATTAAGGTGACACCTATTGCAATTTAAGATGTTAAATACTATTAATAATTACATAATTAATTTTTAATAGAAATTGAATATGTACCTCTATCATTGTGATTCAAATCAAGGCCTTTGTCATGTGTAGGATTAGTGCCTTCATCATCATGAGTAGGATCTATGCCAAGAGTAGAAGGCTGTAGTGAAATGTCATGCACATTGTTATCATTGTTTGAACTTGACATCAAATAGATTATTTCTTATGAAGCTCTCAATTTTTATTATTATTCATTAGGCATATTTAACTGTGTGTGAACCAATGCACCAAAATATTCTACATTTCTTTGGCCACTAGAAGCTATGTAGTGGCAGACAACCACTTCTTTATAGCCTTTCTTGAAGTCAATTTGTTTGTCCTCTTTTATGGGTACTAGATAAAATTCAATGCCCTATATTTTTTTCATAATATCGTCAATATTGAATACATTATTTATTTTTAATTTTATGTAAAAAAATTGATATGAAATTTCATATACTACTACTTACAAGTCGTGAATGGATTTTCATATATCCACTAGAGCCAAGATGGTGTTGACCAACCTTATCTTTCCTAGCTTGTGTAGCCTTTGATGTGTCCTATAGCCTATATATGTAAACTTTGAAATATGTTAGAACTATGTTAGATCATATAAATATAAAGATCACTAATTTGTGCATAATTACAGTAATACCACCGCATACCTATTTTTTTCGGGTGGTGGGTTAATTCCTTTATCTCTTAGTCTTATCTCTTTTGCATCTTTAATGATTTCATTACACTCCAACTCTTGAACCATAAGAGGATGTTCATACTTTGGTTTGAGCTTTAGAGCCCTTCTATATTGGTCTCTCATAGTCTTTAATTGTTTCAACACTTTTAAAAAAAATTGGACTCTATTCAAAATATTTTGACCAAAGAGATCCTCTAAAGATTTTATGAGCTAATCTTTCAATTTAGGGCCTTGTTCTACCTTTTAACAAAAAATAAAATTGTTAGATACAAAAATTAGTTCAAGCTATGTCCCTAGAATATATTACAACAATGGATGAATCAATTATATGAAGCTATGTACCTTTTATGTAATGTGGGCCTAAATATCTTCAATGTTAAATCATAAAAAAGATCAATTCCTACAAAATCGTCATGGGGTCATTAGTAAAAAATGAGTTATGAATAAGTAAACTACAATTACACTCTAAATAATTACAATTTTAAAGTACTCGAAATCTTAGGCAATTTTAAGGGAATTATATCTTTCTCAACCATCAACAATGATGCCTTCAACAATCTAGTAGAAGTAACATGGGATGCTCCAAGAAAGGCTGATAAATTATTGCTATTACTATTATCTGTTCTATTATCTTGAGAAGTTGTACCTATCAGTGCACAAAGTTAATCAATGTCATACTATGATCAAATGAACAAGAAAGTACAAATCAAATAATTTTTAACACAATAAAATGTAGCAAAAAAAGGATTTACCAACTCTAGTTGCAGCAAGTGTGGATGTTTGCATGCTCCTTGTTGCTGATCTTGCAATCGGCAATCTCAAAGTACTGGTCAACCTCATGGAAGGAGGCATACGCACATCATAATGACCTAAAAAATTATATATATATAGAATGTATTGTCTATTTAAAGTATAGATTGCAAAAACATGACAACAATAATATAAAACTATCCATTATAATCATTCAGAAAATAATGTCCCTTATGATGATTGAAAATTGAAATCACATACTTGTAGGAGCTACACTGGTACCCTTGTCAGGTGAGATAATATATATACAATATATTTTCTTTCTAAATTATACATTACACAAAACATGACAATAATAATATAAAACTATCAATAATAATCATGAAGAGAATAATGTCCCTTATGACGATTGAAAATTAAAATCGTATACTTCTAGGATCTACACTAGTACTATCAGGTGGAACAACTCAGTAAGGTCTCAAAAATTATTGTAACAACACATGTTGACATTAAGTCAAGTTTGTTATTAGTGACAACACTTATTTAGATTTTGTATGGTTACCGAGCTCATTGAATGGTCTATATTGTTTTCCATGTAATTCAATAGCCACCAAGCTTCACACTTCCTACCATGCATTCTAGTGGTTACCAAGTAAATTTAGGCAGTGTGAAGTCCTACAGTTCCTACCAAGTAGTTCAGTGGTTACCAAGTTTCATAGTTTCTAGCGAACCATCAGTTCATGTGAAACAAAGTTAGTGTTAACCAAGTGATGAGATGATTAGCGTTTATAGAGTTTAGGTATGGTAAATGTGGAATTTAGTTTCTACCAGGTTGCACAGTATCTACCGAGTTTCCAATGTAGACCAAGTTCGAGACTACTCTAAGATGTTTTAGTATGGACCAATTTTCCACTTCTACCGAAGGCATGACAATGCCGAGTAATGATAGTGGACATCATGAATCATAACATTACCAAGTCAGTCTTCAGAACCTAAGTGTCTTCATTTGAGCCAACTTTATAATATTGGTGTTAACTTGTATATTGGTCGACTTTGTAATTTTATAAATTGGATTGATATATATATATATATATATATATATATATATATATATATATATATATATATAATATCATATCAATGATGTAGCAATAGTAGTAATGGATCGATGAGATATGTGAATGAAATGTATGCATACAAATGTGAATCAATAGTAGAGAAAAGTGTATTGTAAGGCCATATTAGGAGTAGTAGAGTTATATCTATCACATAAAGGTGATTAGTTCTTCAAAGAATCTCTATCAAAAAATTAGTTGTAATTCATAGATCTACGATTTCATCCTAATAGGTGAATTAGCTCCAAAATCCTCTAACAAGGTAGACTTAAAAGTCTTTTGTCAAATCTCTTTATCAAGTGCATACTTCATTGTATGTTTGTAAATCCTCTAACAAGGTCTATCTAGTAGTCCTAATTGCTCCTAATAGGGCAGATCATTAGAAGTGATCATTGTAAGCCATAACAAGCCAACTTTATGTTATAGAATTGAAGTTTTGTGGGTATCATCCCCACCCCAGTTTTACTTTCTATTTGGAAGATTTCTTGGTCACCAAATCATTGTGTTCATGTGTCATGAATGTTTATATTTTCAATTTCTCATGCATGGAGTTAGATCTAAGTTAATGAATTAAATGATTATTGGGTTATTGAAATTAAGGTCTAAATCTGATAAAGTATTTAAGGTTGCTGATTCACCCCTCCCCTCTCAGTAACCTAGCATAGTCTTGAATATTTCCAACAATTGGTATCAAAGCTTTGTGGTTCTTAGATAAAGCTTGATAACTTGAGAAAAGATCAAGGACAATGGAGATTTTCAAACTTGATAAAGCAATTGACAATGAAAAGCTAGATCTAGAAATGACCATTGCACAACTCAAGAAAGCTAAGGAGCAACTTTCCCAATCCCTGAAAAGAAGGAAGGAACTTGCAAATCAGATGAATGATCATCAGTACATTGAAGAAAAGATTAAAGATTTTTTCCCTTCAAGCAGTTCAGATGAAGCAAATGATGCAATCAAAGAACTCCTAGAAAATAATTGTTCTCTACAAGAAGAAGTTAGAAAATTGAAAAGAGAACAAGAAATTCAGTTAATAAGATTGTGTGAAATCTCATAACAAAGAAATAAGGCAAAAGAAGACTTGGATGCAAGGAACAATGAAATTCAAAATCAATCCTTTCAGCAAGAAAATCTTATTGATCAACTCTCCAATGCAAATGGAGAAATCATGAGTCTGAGATTTGAAAATAAAAAGTTAAGAAATGACTTAAACACTAAAAGGAAAATCAATAAAAGGATGAAAATTGATCTAAATTCTGAAAAGCAACTCAATGAAAGAATAATGAAATCCCAAGCAAACATGGATCAATTGAATTAGCAAAGTGAGTAGAATCTTTATAGGCAAAAGGGTAAGGCAGGACTTGGATACAAAGAAGAAGGTGAAACCTCCAAATAAGGTGCTCAAAGGAATCAAAGACCTACTTGCAATCACTATGGTAAGATAGGCCATACATCACATAAATGTTGGAGTAAAGTAAAAGAAAAATTCAATGGTAAATTTTACAATTGCAATCAGCATGGTCACAAGGCTAATGAATGCAAAGAGAAACCAAAATTTGAAGGAAAATGTCACAAATGCAAGAAACAAGGTCACAAGGCATCAAATTGCAGAACCAAGTCATTCAATCCAACAGAGAAAATTGTGAAAACATTATTTGGTTGGGACTATAAAACTTGGTGTAGATGTCATTACTATGGAGAGTATGGACACATTGGCATGAACTGTGTTAAACATCAAACAAGGAAGAGAGATACCACCATAAGATGTTACACTTGTAAAAAACTTGGTCATCTAGCCAAAAATTGCATGAATACAGGTAGAATTGAAGATGAAAAGAAGGCAAAAGTAGATAACATCAGAAAGAAAATGAGGCAGCACTAGATTCCCAAATCTACTGAGCAAGCTAGTCCAAGCAATGATGGTCATGTCACTCAAGAAGTGGGTGACTCCACCATTTCCAACTAAATTCTTAAGTAAGAATTGGAACTACGTAATCACAGTCACATCTAAAATAGTTCTAGAATTGAAAAGGAAGTAAAGATCCAAATTAGTATTCAAGATACAAGGGGATCACAAAAGATCAGTATCAGTTATCACCGAGTAAGGTTGGGTCATGGACTCTATCGAGCAAGGTCGGGAGTAATTAGTCACAAATGTTTGGTTATCGAGTTATGAAGTATTTACCGAGCAATCTGAGTAGATAGTGGATGAAAGCCTATCATGCATAATGATGTCATCACAGCTACTTTTGTACTGAGCATTAATGGAAAAATGTTATCAAAAGGGTAGGAAATTGAAATCATTTTTTCACTAAAATCTTAAAGTGTTATTGCAACCAAATGAATTGCAAAGTGATCGAGAAACTTCGAGCGAAATTTGTAGTAAATTTTTTTGAAGTTTTCCATATCCTAACGAGTAACCATGGCAACATCAAGAAGCAACAATAAGGCAAAGAAAGGGTCAGAAATGTTGGTCTGAGGAGTCGAATGGAAACTACCAGATTTTAAACTTGTACCAGTAATTGCGAAAACTCTTGATCTAAATGGAGTGCAATCACAAGTCCCTCCTAATGTACTTCTCATTAATGATATCTAAACTCATTTTTAGTGTGCAATTCAAGAAATTTGAACCCTAGAGATGGACGACGCCATAGGTGAATTATGTGTGAATGGTGTTCTTAAACCCAAACATAAGCACTTGGAAGATAAGGGTTTAACCAACATTCCCCACCTACCCTAGAGTTTGCAAATCAAATGGATTAGATACATCCTAAGTCGAGTTCATAGTGGGTAGTTAGGGCTCGAGTTCATAGTGGTTAGTTAGGGCTTGAGAAACTAGTTTTGATTACTATGAAGATTATTCATCATATCACCGACCTTCCCATGCTCTCTAAAGACAAAGCTACTAAAACCCTAGGTCGGGTGGAGTTAGAAAAGAAAACCCTAGCTGAGTGGGATAACAGAGGCATGAAGATTAGTAGTGTAACTAATACATAACTAAAATTTGGCATACATGTGATAGCACACAAGATCTATAGTTTGAGCCATCTCAATAGTGTGTCGAGTGAAGCAGTAGACTTGGCATTCAAAGTCATGAAAAACAATATGTCATATGATCTTGCAGACTTATTGTTGAAATAGTTCAACAAAAACATGGAAAGTATAAGGACATCCAAGAACAATCCTTGTAAATTTGGTTCATTATTGACATGTCTATTTTTCTATGTTCAAAAGTTTTTCCCTTCAAGAGGTATAGTTGTATGGAGAAAGAATGTGCCAGTTTTATATCAAATTAACGAGTACATTACAGAAATGGGTGAAAATTTTAACAACATAATGGATAACTACTTTGATGTTTTCAAGGAGAAAATGAATAACAGATTCAGGATTCTCATGAAATTGGTTGAAGATTACAAAGATGATGTTTGTTTCATGGAAGACAATGACAAAGTCTACATTCAACTAGTGATTCCAAGAGTTGTATGGGTAAAACCTCTTCCCTATGAGGTGAACATTGATGAAGAAAAAGACATAATTGAAGCCTTATTAAAGAAAGGTAGTGAATTTCTATTTAGCAAGCCTCCTCTCACCTTTTAGGAAAGACTAGAAAAAATGGAAGAAGGTGCAGGCATAACCAACTTCAAATCATTGAAGTATGAGACCAGGACAGAGGCTAAGAAGAAGTAGATTGAGGAATTAGTGCTAACCATGATGGGTAATGGAAGTATTCCCCTAATCAGATAGCTTCTAAGATTTTTAAAGATCTATTAGAGAGATTGAAGCCAAGATGGGATTAAACCATGCAAATAGCAAGAGATATCTATGAACAAAACCTGAGGCAATTATTGCTAAGCATTACAAATGCTGAGGTAAAAGAGTCTATGAAGAAATATGAAGACAAGATGACTCTTAGATTCAATACTTGTTTAATTTTGTTAAAGGATATAGAACATGTAGTCAAGAATGCTATAGGCATGTGGAAGAATATCTATCACTTGCAGAAACCAAGTGACTCTCTAGTAGAAGTCAAGGATGATGATAGTGATGATGAGGAAGAAGAAACAAATTTTGAAACAATTCAGTTTGACAACGAAGGAGTTGAAGAAGATAAAGAGGAAGAAGTTATTGAGGAAATCAAATAAGATGATGAGGAGACTAATCCTATGAAGATAGCTATAGTAGTCATTGCCTCACTTCACATTCTCCAAGCAAATCAACAGCTACATCAAATTTGGAGTCAGCTTCAGCAAGTTTGATTGTGACCACAGTAGATACATCAAATGTCCAATCACTTTTCACTCCCTCTCAGCTCAGTGTGTCACTAATGGAAGTGTCTACCACTTCATCTACTAAGCTACAACCTCCCTCTTCTTTAGTTCTTGAGTCAGGTTCTTTAGCAATAAGTACAACATGTTCTACAATTTTGTGTTCTTCAGCAGTGAGTATAGTTTCAAGTTCTACAATTTTGGATTCTACAGTTTGTTTTTCTACAGCTTTGGATACTTCTATAAGTATATCAATTTTGATTCAGTGAGCATTCCAGTCACTATTCCATCTATTAGTGCTATATCAATTTTTATTGCTAGCCCTGCTATCTCTACTATTGTTTCTATTCTAGATTCTAAGGCAGTTTGTACTAACGTAGTTGAACTCAAGGCTCAACCTTGTACAAGAATTTTGAGTGGAAGGGAGATAGAGGAAGATATTGATTTAGATGAGAAAATTGAAATTCCAAAGTGGGATTTTGATAATGCCACTATAAATCAAATGCAATTAGCTAGTCAACTCCTCCACAAGAAAGCCAAGCAGAAGAAATTAAGAGAAGAAAGAGACAGAGAATATAAAATCATAGAGAGTGCTAAGGATATTTGACTAAGGTAATAGGTGTTGAAGTTGATACTTCTTAGCATATTTTATTTCAATTGGAAGAAGTAGTTCAAAAATTCAATGAGGACTCTAATGGTCAAGAAAAATTGATTGAGAAAGTAGAGAAGGAATTTAATAACAAAGTGCTTAAGCACATTGCTCAACAAATTTCTATTTAGCAAGTGGAGCTTTCCTCAATTTTGACCAATCTTGAAAATTCTTGCACAAATGTTACATCACTTTTTACAAAGTTATGTGATATCACCAAGCATACTAAGGAAATAAAGAGCAAATTGAATAAAATTGATGAAGATCTGAAGGCTAGTGCATAGCAGTTGCAACTTGACCCTAGTTCAAGCTCTGTACATAATATGAAAATTAGATTCTTGTCAGATATGCGAGCAGAATTGTTAAGAGAGGAAGCAAGGATCTGTTCTTTACTCATAGACATCCAAAATATGATCCTTTCCATCATGGATACAATGCAGAGAACATTGCCTATTCCAAAACATTGATCCATGACAATAATTTCTCAATTGTAGATCACATGATCGAGCTCTCTGCAGAAGTGCAAGTTGCTCTACAAATGTGCAAAGTTTTGCAATAAAATTGGGATAAGACTTTAGCTCTCATACTTAAGGTACATTATGAGTTTCTTTCTTACATTGATGTATCTGTAAAAATAAGTTTTGAGCAAATCTTTGGCGTTATTGTCAAAAAGAGGAGAAACAGAATATATCTATGTGAGTCTGTATGTATATATGGGGAGAAACACATAGTATGTATATTTTATGGGGGATAATCATGCAAAGCAAAGGAAAGTACATACAAAGATGGATTTTGAAAAATCTCAAAAAAAATAGTATTCCAGTACTGAGCCAGTATCACACTATAATGTATATAAGTTTTGGCTAATAATGTTTTTGTCACTAATGCCAAAGGCGGAGATTGTTGACATTAAGTCAAGTTTGTTATTAGTGACAACACTTATTCAAATTCTATATGGTTACCGAGCTCATTGAACATTTTGTAGTTTTTTCCATGTAACTCAGTAGCCACCAAGCTTCACAGTTTCTACCGAGCATTCCAGTGGTTACCAAGTAAATTCAAGTAGTGTGAAGTCCTATAGCTCCTACTGAGTAGTTCAGTGGTTACCAAGCATAGTTTCTACTGAGTCATCAGTTCATGTGAAAAAAAGTTAGTGTTAACTAAGTGATGAGATGATTAGTGTTTATCTAGTTTAGATATGTTAAACGTGGAATTTAGTTTCTACCAAGTTGCACAGTATCTATCGAGTTGCCAGTGTATATCGAGTTTGAGACTACTTTGAGATGTTTTAGCATGGACCGAGTTTCCACTTCTACTGAATGCACGATGATGTCAAGTAATGATAGTGGACATCGTGTATCAAAACTTCACCAAGTCAGTCTTCAAAACTCGAGTGTCTTCATTTGAGCTGACTTTGTAATATTGGTGTTAACTTGTATATTGGTTGACTTTGCAATTTTTTAAATTGGATTGATATATGTGTGTGTGTGTGTGTGTGTGTGTGTGTGTGTGTGTGTGTGTGTGTGTGTGTGTGTGTGTGTGTGTGTGTGTGTGTAATGTATTGTATCATATCAATGATGTAGCAGTAGTAATAATGGATTGATGAGATATGTGAATGAAATATATGCATGTGAATGTGAATATATATATATATATATATATATATATATATATATATATATATATATATATATATATATATATATATATATATATATATAATGTATTGTATCATATCAATGATGTAGCAGTAGTAATAATGGATTGATGAGATATGTGAATTAAATGTATGCATGTGAATGTGAATCAGCAGCAAAGAAAAGTGTATTATAAGGCCATATCAGGAGCAACAGAGTTATATCTATCACATAAAGGTGATAAATACTTCAAAAAATCTCTATCAACAAATCAGTTGTAAGCCAAAGATCTACTATTTCATCCTAACAGGTGAATCAGCTCCAAAATCCTCTAACAAGGTAGACTTAACAATCTTTTGTCAAATCTCTTTACGAAGTTTATACTTCATTGTATGTTTGTAAATCCTCTAACAAGGTGGACCTAGCAATGCTAATTGCTCCTAATAGGGCAGATCATTAGAATTGATCATTGTAAGCCTTAACAGGCCAACTTTATGCTCTAGTATTGAAGTTTTGTGCGTATCATACCCACCCCAGTTTTACTTTCTATTTGGAAGGTTTTTGGGTCACCAAATCATTGTGTTCATGTGTCATGAATGTTTATGTTTGCAATTTCTCATGCATGCAATTAGATCTGAGTTAATGAGTTAAATAATTATTGATTTACTACAATTAAAGTTTGAATCTAATAAATTTTTTAAGGTTACTGATTCACCCCTCCCCTCTTAGTAACCTAGCATAGTCTTGAACATTTCCAACAACAAATACATATTTTGGTTCATGATCCATAAATTATTATAAAACATAAGCTTTTTTGAACTATTTTCCTAGCAAAAGATTCATTGTTGCTTACTTCTAGAAAGCATGCTCTCCAACACAATTCATTTCTTGATGCCTCTTTCTCTATGGTTGGATTTGGATCCATCACAAGTGCAAGAATTTATAGATTGATGCTTTTGAGGCTCTTTTTACACATGCTTATAGGAAATTACTAGTATATGCGATTTCATCATCACATAATACTGTGGCGGCCATATCAAATATTAATTACTCTTATGTAATATATTCTTTTCCTTTTCCCTAAGCATCAAATTGTGACAAAAACATCAGTAAAACAATCAAAACAAGTCCAAGACCTTAATGAAAATAACATAATAATATAACATTTTGTAAAATTACAATTACATAAATTTTTATACAAAAGGTTTAGCTGCACAGGAGAAGGGGTGGGAGAAACATCCTTGCCTCTATCATTTGATGGACCAACTATGTCACCCTATGAAAAAGAATATATATAAAAGCATCACCATAATGAAAGGAATAGTTGACTTAGCTAAAGAGCTTATTAATTAAATGGTATATTGTATATTGGAGCTCTAATTGGATGTAATTTTTTTAAATATTATATATATAGTACTTACAAGTCCCTTGATAGTAACTTTCTTTGTATCTATGTGATTCAGATTGTAATCTATTAGCAACTCTTACTCTTCCCCTGAACTTATTAATTTTATCGCACATACAAAAACATGATTTCCCTCACACACCTCAAAAATGTAATTGTGTCTCATATTAGTTGACCCAGGATGTGTACTATTTATAAAAGCTATAATGTTCCCTTTTTCATTTGGCCTTCCATCACTATACATAGCAAGTCTTTTACTTTGATCATTTTATTTCCATTGTAGACAATTTGCTGACAATGCATACCTACACATACTTTTTTTATATTAAACTATATGCATCCAATTATTGTAATTGTAACAAGGTCCTACAAACTCCATCAATTCAACTACTTTTTTATAACTATCCTTTATGCCATCCATGGAAAATAGGCCCAAACCATGTAATGATGATGAAGCTATGCAATATATGCTCTCATTACACAAAAATCAATGTTAATTGGAGGTAAGTCCTTGGGTACCCATTCTTTCTAAAGATGTATGTACCTCAAGGGAACCTTAATGTTGCTATTTATCTCATCATCATTAGAACATGATCCCCCTTAAGAAAGGAAAAATTGCATGTGTTTATTGAATTTTCTTCTAATCTTTTGACCTCTAGTTTGTATCTCTTTCATAAACCTACTTCATGTCTCACTTATTAGAAATATAAGAGTAATTGAGAGCGAAGTAGTGAATTAGCTACCACTAAAAAATTCCAAATAGTTTTAGATATCAGTACAAACTTCCTTTTAACTCATAGTTTGGTTAGAACTAGATATTCACTTTAACTTAGTTAACAAAGCAATCTTAAGATAATGATGTGTATTAACCTTTGGTAACTTAGTTGTAGAAAGATAAATCAATAAGAAAATGACATGAACACTTGAGACACCAAGATTTAATGTAGAAACCCAATTTGGGAAAACCACCATTGCAACTAGTTACAACTTTTTACTCTTTTGAAGTGAGCCCTATTAGGAGCCAACCCTATTAAAGGTTACAAAACACATTATTAGGTGTGCCCCTATTAAAGGAATTTAATCACCTTGTTAGAAGTGGCCTTGTTAGAGGTCTTAAGATACTTCAATCTAGAAATGCCACCTGATTAGAGGATTTAAAAAATGACTATTAAGTCAACTCTCACTAGTAAATTTGGACCTATTTTTTAATGCTTTTCTGTTGAAATTGCGACTCAAAAATGTTAAAACCTACTATCACTAAACTAGAGTCCAAAATTCAATGGCCAAGATAGGTGTTGATATATTGACGAATTGTCAAAAATTATTGCCATCATTGTCCCATGGCAGTGCTAGAAAACTAATTTGAAATGTCAAACTATCGATGCCTATGAGAGATGGTTTGATGGGTAGTCCACATCATTGATGGAAAAAGGCATCAAACTATCAACTGCCTTGAGATATGTTGTGATAGATTTGTCATACTCTTGACAAAAGTATCTATCGAACTATCGACAACCTGTAGAGATGTTTTGATAGGTTGCTTATATCGTCAACAATAGTAAATGTCAAAACAACAATGGCAGTCAGAGTTTAAAAATAATAATAATGTAGAAGCAAGCAGAATTCTATAAAATAATTAATATTGAAATCACTTGTTGATTGATTGTTTTTCACATCAAAATGTTCATTAATTGATTTACTTTATGATTATTGTTTAAAGTTTTTACATGTTGAGAGACCTTGCCTATTTTTCTAATAAAATATACAATTAGATATTGAGGATGATGTATGTATAAGATTTCAAGAAAAAAAAATCTTTCATGTTTTCTTTTTGTACAAAATTGGTGAAGGTTGAGACTAGAACCTTAGCAGAAGTAAAGAAGCTTTTGTCATATATTGATCAAGGAAGATCTATGGTAACACATATAATGTTAGACAATATGATTGTTCCACTCCCTAATGGAGATGTTGATGTGTCCATGCTTTAAAAAAAATTTCTATTGATCAGTAGAAGATTTGAGACTGAGGTTATAATTTTTTTCTACATTCTACTTTCCCTATCCTACGTGGTTGTAGACATTGATTCTCTAATTCTAGTATAAGTATTTGGATGTTTCTAGAAGTTTCTCTTTAAATGGAAATTATTAATATTTTCTTATATAGTCTAAAATTTTGTTCACAACAAGTATGAAATTGAGAGAAAGACATGCTTTGACGATTTATTATTTTGAATGGTACCTTTAATAGGAAATACAAGATGAACAACTATCCATTCTAATGACAATTTCTACACTGAACTAACTAGAGTCTCAAAACTAAACTAACTAAAATATTGTTCATCATGATTAGATTTCTATGATCCTTATCAATGTATATTTTTTATTTTGGGGTTCAGCATCAACATCTCAAATCACACTAAAAGATCCATCATTAGGATGCAAGAGAGACAAGGAAAAGAAACTATTGCTATTGTGACATGCCAACATTCCCCACCTTAAGAAACCATTGCTATAAGATATTGATAGTAACAAATATAGTATAAGAAACTTGAAGCTAGTAAATTTAGAAGATTAATATACCTTAATATTGACAGTAAAATACTTTCTACTTCTTGGTGGACAAGTGTGATACACAATCTCTTGTGAGAGTAGCTCCATGTTTGCATACAACTTATAGAGAAAGCAACATGTTGTCCATTTCTACCATAGAAGCAATTAGTAATAAACAACAAATCATAATCTATATACAACTTATAGAGAAAGAAACATGTTGTAATTCATAGTACTTATGTTAACGCCATTTTAACACATTCACCTAGAACCTGCTATGTTGACCCACTAAAAGTAAGTACCATGTCGGAGACTTCAAAGTTTGAGCATCCCCATGATCTACAATAATGACAATAATGCATGTGAAAGTCAATAATGACATGATACAAAAATAAGCTACAACTAAAATGCTTTTAATGGGTTTAGTTTGATCTTCACTTGGTTTCAAGAATCCTTTCATATTCTCTACTTAACAAAGCCAAACACGTGAAGGTGGAAGCTCATTTGGCCTCTCCCCCCCCAATAATCACTCTAAATTCCCCATTAACAACCAAGTAAATATTTCATTCATTCATTTTAGAAGTATATCATTGAGTCATTATAATCACATAACATAAATTAACATGATTTACAATTAATTAATACATATAAACATTCATCGATAATTTGTGAACACATCAATCATTATATTCACATAACATTCATTAACACAACATATAATTCATTAATACCTATAAACATTCATGAGTAATTTGTGAACACGTCAATCGTTATAATCACATAACAATATTCAATTAAATGACATAAAATTCATCAACATTCATCATCAATGAGCAACATTCATAAAAATCCATTAATAAGCAATATTCATCATCATAAAAAATCCATTAATAAAAAACACTCATAAATATCCATCAACACATTCACTATCAAACAAGGTTTTTAACATTCATTTCTTCCTTACTTTTTTCTTTTTTTGAAGATAAAGGCTAATAGGCACAGCTTGACTATCTTTGGCATCCAGTGGCTCTTGTGGTTCTGATCTTATGACATGATGCTTCCTCTTCTTTTATTGAGGAAAAGGCTGATGTGCCCCTATAATAAGAAATAAATGGGTTTAATTCTAAACTTTTTTTAATGTTATGAGCATTTCATTAATCTAAAGAACATAACATGGTGTTTTCTTTACTTAATAGTGCCACATCATCTATTATCACATTTTGTTCTGCCCTAACCTCAACATGCTTAACACTAACATCATGCTCTGCATA
Source organism: Cupressus sempervirens (assembly GCA_028749045.1). Lineage (NCBI taxonomy): Eukaryota > Viridiplantae > Streptophyta > Pinopsida > Cupressales > Cupressaceae > Cupressus > Cupressus sempervirens. The sequence continues at coordinate 734,565,678 of CM053793.1, forward strand.
CTCAAAAATATATCACATAAAGGTTACACCAATTGCAATTTAAGATGTTAAATTTTATTAATAATTACATGATTAATTTGAAATAGAAATTGAATGTCTACCTATTTTTATTATGATACACATTGAGGTCTTCGTCATGTGTAGGATCTATGCCTTTATCATCATGAGTAAGATCTGTGTCGTGAGTAGTAGGCTGTAATGAAATAGTGTGCACACATTGTTATCATTGTTTGAAATTAACATCAAATGGATTATTTGTCATAAAGTTCTCAACTACTATTATTATTCATTTGGCTTATTTATCTATGTGTCAATTGCTACACTAGAATCTTCTACACCTGTTTGGCCATTGGAATATGTGTGGTGGTAGACAACCACTACTTTATAGCCTTGCTTGAAGCTAATTTGTTTGTCCTCTCTTGCAGGTGCTAGATTAAATTCAATGCCTTGCATTTTTTGCATAATATCATTGATAATTAATGTATTGCTTATTTGTAATTTTAAATAAAAAATGAATATGAAATTTCATTTACTACTACTTACAAGGCATAAGTGACTTTTCATATATTCACCAAAGCCAAAATGGTGTTGACCAACCTTCTCTTTCCTAGCTTGTGTTGCCTTCGATGTGTCCTCTAGCCTATATATGTAAACTTTGAAAATTGTTAGAAATATGTTAGATTATATTAATCCACAATCAACATAGTTGATCTTCTCTATTAAACTCTTTAACATGTTAACATTTGAAATAAAAGCACAAACTCTTGAATGAGATGCATTCTATATGTGAATTATAACTTACACATGTCTAACATCAACACATTATAGAATTGCTTTTATGTGTTAGATATAATAACTTATAAGGATTAAATCATTAAGGGGTGTCTTGTTTTTATTTAGTGAATCAACTTCTATATACTAAAGAAGAGTTACAAATATGACAATATACAATCATATGCATTTGTATAGACAAGATACAATCATTCCTTGCATTTATCTCCATCTAACTCATAGCACTTGATATTGTGTAAAATCCATCTAATTTAATATGGTGTAATGCTAGCATAGCTCCACTAAATGGAGCCCTATTAAGATGCCTTGATATAAACCAAGTTGAAAGAATAGTCAAAGAGCTTCATGATGGTCCTGATGGTGGCCATTTCTCAGCAAGGACAATTGCAATGAAGATCATGAGAGCTAGTTATTACTGGCCATCTCTGTTTCATGATTGTCATAAGTATGTGAGGAAGTGTGAGAAATGTGCTTTCTTCTCTGGCAAAAAAAGACTTGCAGCTCTTCCCCTTCATCCTATTCAGGTGGACCAGCCTTTTGCTCAATGGGGATTGGATTTCATAGGCCCTATCAATCCTTCTTCTAGTTCTGGTCACAAGTGGATTCTAGCTGCTACAGATTACTTCACTAGATGGACAGAGGAAGTTGCATTGAAGGATGCCACTGAATCTTTAGTTGTTGAGTTCCTTGATGGAATTGTGACCAGGTTTGGTGCCCCTTCAACCATCATTTCAGATAATGTAAAATCTTTTGTTGGAGCTCAGATTTGTGCATGGGCAGTGGACCATAATATCTATTTGAGCACATCGTCAAATTATTACCCCCAAGGTAATGGTTTGGCTGAGTCCTCCAACAAGAACCTGATCAGAATCATGAAAAGGACAATAGAAGATAACCAGAGGTGTTGGCATAAAAAATTGAAGACTGCACTGTGGGGTGACAAAATAACGCCTGAAAGGTCAATAGAGAATTCACCATTTGTGTTAGTCTGTGGCAGAGAAGCAAGGCTTCCAATTTCATTGGAGTTCCCATCCCTAGAGCTAGCTCATCAACTAGAGTTGATTGAAGATGATGCCATGACAATAAGAATGGCAGAGCTGATGGAGCTAGAAGAGAAGAGAAGTAAAGCCATGCAAAGCCTAGAGACACACCAATAGTGAGTAAAAAAGAGTTTTGACAGGAAGGCTAGGGTCAAAATCTTCAAGGAGGGAGATCTAGTTTTGAAATGGGATGCAGATAGAGTGAAACTAGGAAGACACTCAAAGTTTGATGCATTATGGAGTGGTCCCTATCTGATTGTTAGTTGCAAGTAGGCCAATTCTTTTCAGTTAAGCAAGCCTGATGGTGAGATTCTGCCTATCCCAGTCAATGGGATTTATCTCAAGCCATGTTTCTGAGGGTTTGAGATTCCATGTACATAGTTAGCTTAGTTTCATTTCCAGTTTGTTCCTTTTTTTTCCAAGAAGTGCATGAGCACAGGATTGTTTCCGCAAGATAGCAAGTTTTGAGATTTTGAAGGGCGCAAAGGAGGATCTTTTGTCTCTGGTTCCAATTGCAGAGACAAGGGTTTCAGGGTTTTCCTCTCAGAGGTGGGGTTAGGGTTTCACACTGCTTAGAATCTACATATTTTTTATGACTCAGTAGCCCAATGGATGCTTCAGGTCACTGGTCTATACATAGCAGGCTAGCATCCCCTATGAGTCGCCAGAAATGTTACATATTGTACCCCCCGCCAAATATTTGAATTTTAAATACTTGCCTGCCCAATGGTCACTTCCCGATTTAATGTGATTTTAAAACATCCCAAGAATATCAAAAAGATTAAATGATCAAACCTTATGATTTATTTTTGTAGGCCCACAAGTTCCTCATTGTTGGATCAATCTAATCAACGGTTGGCGCTATCTCGCTATGGAAAGTTGCACATTGTTTATCCATAGTGACATAGTGCCTTTTGGCCATGTGTCAAGTGGATCCTCCCTTTCCTTATTGTTTCTTTGGCACCGAATTTTGCTAGGTCCACGATGGGCGCTATAGCGCTATTGAAAAATCTATGTTCCTCGCCGTTAGCGACATAGCGCCTAGACGAAAAATGATATTACGACAACATCAGGAAGACGGTGGGTCCCAAGCATGCCCCATTGGATATCAGTGACAACAAATTCGGCACACATGGTGGGACCTCAGGCGGTGTGGAAGGATGACTGTGCTTGGAAGGAGGATTTTGATTTGTCACCAGCTGTGCAAATTTGTTGATGTTAGCAGTTACCTGGACCCACGCCCCTTTCAAATGGAAGAAGATTTCCTCACCCTCAGATCAGTTTGGATCAATGGTGGGCGCTATCTCGCTATGGAAAGCTGCGAGGATTTTAACCATAGCGACATAGCACCTCGGTGATGTGTGGCACAGGTGATAGAATGGGCCCTCCCTTCTCCAAAGTGATATTGCGGCTCGTCCTTGGTGGTAGTTGTCAAGTGGGTCATAATACGATGGCAATATTTCATTGGTCCATTCAGCCAGCTTGATGTGCAATTGTACAATTTTGTTGATCACCGTAGATCTAAAGAAAATCCATGATAGGCGCTATCTCGCTATGGAAAGTTGTGAGGATATTATCCATAGCGACATAGCGCCATTGTGCCACATGGATCAGTGGGGCTAGATCTCGCCAAGAAGAGGATGCCAGGTTGTGCCAGGTGGTTGCCAAGTTGGTTCATGGGCCCAAAAGTTTAAAGGAAGCGAGCACAGTAATTCGGCGAGTCTTCACGATCGTTAGATCTAAGGAAATCGACGGTAGGCACTATCTCACTATGGAAAGCTATGAGGATATTACGCATAGCGACATAACGCCTCGGTGACATGTGTCCTAGTGGGTCCAGTTAAGGCATTGATGGTTAGCAGCCGACAGTTAGTGTGACCGCCGCAGTCAGAGTTTGAGAAGTTGGCGCGATTAGTTAAAAGACATGGTCAACTCGAGGAGACTTTGCAGGGTGGCGAAAAGATAAAAGACTGTTGGTCCATGTGGCTCATCCCAGTGTCAAGATAGGTGGATTTGCTGACCTTGCTGATTCATGAGACAGAAATAGGGGAAATCGAGGGTTTTGCACAAATTTGATCTTCATGGTCGATTTCAACCACCCTGGAGTAAATGCAAAACAAAGAAGAACACTCTACCACCCCGATCTATCTATCTACCTGGTTAGAGCACAATTATGGCACCGTTTTTGTCTTCTCGGGGCCCTGTTCCAACCAAGATCAGATATCATTGCATCTGGATCTGTATCCAGATCATATTTTCTCTATGATTGTTCCTTGCGGGACTTAATGGCAGGTAGTTGTGAAGTAACTATAGTTAGAAGACATCTCAATTATGTTTGCACTATAAAGGCAAAATTTTATGAATTCTGTAGGGTGGACCTTTCTTTGTTTTCTCTATCACTGCTCTGCAGATTCTCAGTGTAAATTCCCTTGTGCCTCCAAACCACATGATTTTCTGTCTTATCTCTTTCAACCATTGGTATGAAAGTGCAAGGATTCTTTGCCTCTTACTGGTGTTTTGTAGAGATCTATGATCTGCATGACTGTATCTCCTTGGCCTATGAATGATAATATAAGTGGATCTCTCTTTCCTTGTGTCATTCCTCTTGGTCTCCTAATTTGCATGTGATTATCAGATTAAAGAAAGTCTGAATGTGTATATCCTTAGTTTCATTCTGGTTCAATAGTGTATATATGGGCAGAGTTTGGTCTGAACACTCTATTTTGGTGCATCACCTCTTTAGATTAGATTAGGTAGATTTTTTTTCATGCTCTCCTTCTCACTTTTCCTCTCCAAGAGTAGTTAGGTGCATCCTGATAGTAAGAGGAAGCTGGCATTCTCCGGAGACTCAACCTCATAGTTCAAGTCCCACAGCTTGGAGGTTGTTTCCATGTTTCACTAGGTTGTCCTCATGCATAGGCTTTGGACAAGGGTGCAAACCTAAGTGACAACAATGCTTACAAGGGTGAAGCACCAGGAGGTCACCCATCCTAGGAGCGCACTTAACTATGGAGTTTCCTCCAAGTCAATTGGGTGACCTCTTGGTACTTCACCCCTATGAGCATCACCTAGATCCAATTGAGTGCTAAGTCTTCCATTTATTCTCATGAGAGATGGATGCATCTTGAATCACTACTCATGAAACATTGGTCAATGAGTTTGACTCAAAATCACACAGTTAAATCTTGATAGCAATATCATAATGGAAACGAGTTAGTTGTCACCCATGTTTTTATGACGACCACATCCACCATTATCATCCCCCATGATTATGGCTCAGATCACACATGTATTAACAATTTATCATTTTTAAGTTTTCTTGGTTGCTAACTGGTCCATTTGTACAAAAAGTTCTATTTTTTGGGTGAGGTGCTATTGGGGGGTCTTAGTGATTGGTTTCGAGAGAATGGTTTTAAATGACAGTTTTAGGCAGTAAATGTGAAAAAGACGAAAGATTAGTTTTAAGCTCTTCACTCACCTAGGCAGGTTCAACAATTCAACATAGTGTGTTTATCAATACAAGAGACCACAAATAATTAGCCTCTCTATATTTGATGGAGACAGAGAAGATGTTGGCAGTATTTGTTAAAAGTGGTCTTACACCTATTTAGTGCACTTCCATCGTATGCATACAAACCTTCCAAGCATTTCAATTTGTAAAAAATGATGTAAAGAACAACTATTTGAATTCAAACCATCACAAAATAAATGATTTAAATAAAAACTTTAGTTTCACTACTTTATTATCTCAGAAAATTAATAGGAGCCCTCACTTTTATAAAATTTGTCAAATATAATCTATTAAAATTTATTTCACTCGTTCTTTTGATAAAATGTGATCAAATTTGAATAACAAAGGACTTAATTTTTCTCACCATACACAGTTCTTTTGTGGGCCTGAGTTAAAAAAAAAGTTTGAATTCAACTACATTTAAAAAGTAACTCAAACCACTTCAACATACAATTTAAACAAAATTAAAAAATTGACCACTAAAGTTTGAAGAGTGATCAAAATGTATGCATACTAAGCCCGATGAAACTTTCAAAGAGTGACCAAATCACATCATGAGACCACAACATTTGTTGGGAGCCAAACTGCAAAATTCTTCACCAAAGTTGGCCCCTTCATTACTTTTACACCTACACACTAAGACTTTATAAATAGCATTTTATTTTGGCCTTGAAACAAATCAAATTTCGTCCTTAGACATTTCAACTGAGCATAGAAGCATATTTTTTCACGTGAACAATACGGGGAACTGATTTTCATCTCTTAACCATCAACTGGATGTGAGATTTTAAAATTCAAAGAGCCTAATAACATAAATTTCTCTATGCAAATTGTAAAGCACGATAAAGCAAACTCCCGGAACCCTAAAACTTTGCACACGAGTACTGTAAGTTGTGCATGGATTAGCCTAAGAAAATATATCAAATCCGTTGGCACTACTAATGTTGTTGCCTTTCTTGCTATTGTAACATCATTTTACACATGCAATAGTAGTTTGAATTTTCAATAAGAGACATTGTGGAAGTTATTTGTACAATTTTTTAGTTTATTTTTCATTCAAGTGAATTGTTTATTATAGAATTTGAATTTTTTTTCTGAATATATCATATTTCTTTTAATTGTTTTAAAAGAGGATTTTAATAGATCGAATTTATCTTGTATTTTTTATTTCTTTATTTGAAATTATAAAATTAATAAAAATTCGGACATTATGATGGTTTTAGAGCAATGATCTTATCAGCGTGTAGGACACTCTAATAATTGATGTTTCTAAGTGGTAGATAACATAGATAAGGAGAATTTAAAAACAAAACCAAGAAAACAAAATCAAATATCTTGATGCTAAGTCTTTCTACCTTTGATGGCTATGAGAGTACTATCACAACTTGGACAAAAGCTAGATACTTATCTATCTCTCAAACCAATGGATAAATGTGAAACAATTATGTTTTTCAACCTTTATCTAGAAGGCATTGCTTGTGATTGGTGGTATCATGAGTTTAATATCTAAGGTCATAATTTAGTTCATACTTACGATGGTCTGGAAAGTGGTTGATCAAAAAAATATCTTAATCCCACTTCATTGCGTGAAGTTATAAATAAGTCTTTAATGCATGCAACATTTGGTTTCTCCCTTAAGCAATCTACAAGTAACTCGTATTTCCTTCATCTGCACACATCAGTTTAACACACTTAAAGCTTAAATCAATCTAATTAAATGAAGCAAACTTAATCTTTAAATTTGACAATTCCAAACCACATAAAATTTCCTCCACACTTAACTCCCTATTGAAAACTACCTTCATTTATTTACCTTCCACCTATTCAAGTTCATTTACTTACCTTCCACATATCCCCTTTTCCAATTTGTTTGACAGTAGAAAGCACCTCTTCCTTGGTCAGTTACTATTACTCATCGCACCATGATATTCAAATGTATTTGGAAATGCCATGTCCTAGTTGTTGCTTTTCCTATTCCGTCCTACATCTAGGGGTTGAAGCCAAGATTATAAGCTTTGACTTATCATTACGAATGACTAACCTAGCCATATTGATTAAGATTAAAGAGTAATTCTAAGTCAATAAATATATTGCGTACCATGTAAAATATATGCAAGGGAGCTGCATTGGTTAAAAGGGAGTTGCATTGGTTAAAAGGGAAACATGGTCATTTGAATCTAACGTTGTTTTAATAACATTCATGTTTTGATGTTTAACTGACATTTTCAATTATATCGTGTTTGATTCATATTATTATTAAACTATTATAATTTATTAATTAATAATATCAGATTTCCACAATTCATTTCTAATGATATTTTTATTTCTGAATTTAATTGTGTATGTTTTTTGACATCAACATTTCCCATCATCAAAATGAAAGAAGGATGCAAGATGAATATATGTATATTATTATTTAGTTTAATACTGTTGTGAATGATTTACTGAATGTGCTATTTGAATTCATATAGATTTTATCCAGTAAATATTTAATACCAACATTATATATCAAACTCTATGATCTATCATTAGATAATAGAAACTATTTATCATTGTTACTCCTAGTCGAATAACTATAGTTTCTGTGTTGAACTGTGTCTGGCCCCTAATCAAATGGAGAATATATATATTATCAAAAGAGAATGTGGGTAGTCAACTTATACACACTACAATGCGCTTCCAATTTTCTAATGATGTAAAGAGGTGTACCACTTTTTCCATTGTTGAAATGACACTTCTCTGATTTATGTAAGGGTAGCCATTGCAATTTAATGTGGTGTCGATAATGGTAAACTATAGAATGTGAATTGTCTGCTATGTAAGGTATGATGTGCAATATTTTATGATGTTAGAATAGTAATTTTAAAATATACTCTGCCAATTTTACATTCAGAAGACTATCTAAAGATTTTCACAGGACTTTTTGTTTGCTCTCCTCATCCTTCCTCCACATGAATCTTTGTCCAAAACTCGTCAGTTTCGAGAGTTCGTTTTCCTTGACAGTGATGTTCATTTTCTTGACTGAAGACAATACAATGAAAATGGTCCTGTTACATCCTCCACCTACCATATGTAAGAGAAGTCATGATGATTACAGCTAGACAAATGTTTACAAGTACACTTATTTAAAGTATAGTAGAAGATATGATCTATCGGAGATAATGTTGTATGGAGAAAAGACAGGATTGATGTAATGTGTGTATATCTTGCCTATTCATTACTTGTACTTTCTCATAGTACTCAACGGCAGAATGAGAGTATTATACTACCATCCATATATACCTGCTGGTCTTGGCTCTTCAAGTATGAACACAGGGAACACACAGCATCTCAATAGTCAATACATTGAATTGAAATTTTTGGAGTTTCTCATGGTGTTATTGTCTTGGTGTTAGGTGGTCAAGAAGATTAAATTCTACGTTATTATTATTATTTCTATTGTATACAAACAAAATATTTATCAAAGCGTGAGACCATATAATGAAATAAAATTGCAATATAAATTAGGGAGGGTATAGGGTATGCCAATGTCTATACTGATATTAAAATATATCATTAATCGTAATTTGGAATTATCTATAATATCATATCAGTAGTAGTTATCTTCATAAATATTTAGTTCTTAAAAAGTATATTTAGTTCTTATCTGTTATAATTTAAGAGTCGAGATATACAAGGATCAGAGCTAATATTCTGTTAGTTATTTATCCTGATTACCACAAAATTTGTATGACTGATTCAATACTTGTGAAGTGAGCAGTAATCATGTATCAAGCTTACCTAATAAATTGCACAATTCTTCTGATTAGTAATTATTTTTTCAGCTATTAAATATACAAATAGATGGCCAAAAATTCAATAGACAAATTTTTAATAGATTTTAAATAAAATAACATTTTCAAAAAATGGTCATTGAAATCTAAACATAATTTGACACCTTTCCTGAATTTTAAAAAGTTAAGAAAAAGGAAAAAAACACAATAACATAATAACATTCATGGACTTGTGTGAGGATGAGATCATCATCAAAACATGACAAAGAAACATCTATAAAACATATACATTCTTATTGTTCTAAATGATATATGAGATTTTGACAATCGAGAATTTATTGTCAATAACCATTCATTCAAAATCAGTGGTACTTGTGGAAAAATGTTCACTCAAAATCATTAGTACACAAGTACTCATTGTCAAATGCTCTAATAGCAGCAGACAAATATTTCACTAGTGGTTCACACATTTCCATTAGTGGTACAAATTGCACCATTGAATAAATTTCAAAAAAACCAAAAAAAAATAATGAAATTTTAAAAAAAATTCAGCATTTGATTTTCATGTATATTTCGCTGTATTTTTGTAAATCAGGAAAAAAAATCATTCATTTTGTTGGAGATTAGCCAGCGCTGATCACTATTACCATATAAATGAAATCCATTATTGAAATATATGAACTTATTTATATTTTGCTGTATTTTTGTAAATCTGGAAAAAAAATCATTCATTTTGTTGGAGATTAGCCAGAGCTGATCACTATTACCATATAAATGAAATCCATTATTGAAATATATGAACTTATTTAAATGAACAGTTAATAAGATCACTATAACAATAAATAAGCGATCAGCCCACTATCATAGAATATTTCCCCTTATTCAACAGATTTTATTACTGTAATTTCCATGAACAATCCACAAGGGAATACTCACATGGACCCAAGAACGGTAAGTTCTCATTAGCCATTAATGGCTTCCACGCACCAATTGACTTGGGTAAACTCTTTTTCGTCTTGAATGAAATTCTATCAAGAGTTATCGTTCAGTAATTATGTTGAAGGTGACGTAAATTAATTGCAGTCTCTTTCAATGAAGTCCGATATCTTTGAAATAATAGGCCAACAACTTTTTTAACAAAAAGGATGGGTGGATTTCAACGTTAAGCATTCATCACATTACTTATTATTATTATTATAATGTTAGCACAATTATGTTTTAGATTGCAAGTGCAGCCTTCGTACAGTAGGAATGACAATGACAATCTGTTGTGGACAGTTTCTACTGGTCAAACTTTGAAGTTAACGCAGTTTTTAAGGCAATGGGGTTTGGGTATCAGGACTCAAAACTTTGAAAAATACATACCTACTGAGATCTACTGATATGACATATTTGACAACACGGTCCGGTGAGGAAGAGAGTTATGGCTATAGTTATTTTCTTGACTGGAATTTTTCTGCAATTTTTCAGCACCAACTTGTACAGTATTGACTGTAATAGATGAACAGTTTGAGAAAGGTATAGCATATAGACTATTGTGAGAGTTTTAATTGGAGATTTAGTTGTGTAGTTGAATGGTTCTCAAAGAGCCTATTGAGGGATTAAGTCTTGTTGAGGCCAAGATTGTGCTCCCCAGTCCTTAGTTCTAAGTGGAAGAGGTTTCAGCGACTAGTGAGCCTGTATCGGATTCCTAAATTGTTTCAATGCTAGCCTTTGTTGGTTGGTAGCTCATAAGCATCGTGCTGCTCACACCTTGGAACCCTCCATGTAAAAATAAAATAAAAATTTGATTATCTTTTTTATTTTTAGTTTTCAAATTTTAGTTTTAGTAATAATTGTGCGTACTTTCTTTTCTTTCATTTAATTTATTTGGTTGTGGTTAAGTGTAGTATTTTTATTGGATGAGTTATAGAGGGTTTCACATCTCTAAGGTTAGATTTGAGATCATCAAGTTAATTTCTATTTAACTTTTCTATAAGTGTTGTGGAACAATTTACCTAAGATGGGGGTTATATCAATAGAATGTCAAATGAATTTAATCTCTTATATATAGGTATTTTTATTGTGCATGACTTTAAGGTCCTACTAAAAGAATTTTGACACAATTTTGTGTGTATGTGGTGAAACTTATAGGGTGAGTTCATAAGTGGCTAGCCTTGAAGAATAATAAAATAGGAGAAAATTCCAAGGATGTGCCATACTTTTGACCAACAAAAGTGTTTATAATGAGGTATTTTCTATTTAAAAAGGTTTAACCTAAAACCACATTTGTGTATATGTGGATGACATGTTTTCAACCAAAAACGTTTCACCTGTATCCTTTTTGGTTAAATTAGTTTCTTTCATCCATGTTATTTAACAGAATAAAATGAAATAAATTTTCCATTTCACCCAAAAGGATTGAACAGATGATGTCTCACTCACTAACCAACATCAAACATTCACTAAGCCAACCAAATAGTAAGCCACTTGTCATTGGAGTAGGTCGTGTTGGTACGATTTTGACTTGTTTAAATTGTCATGGTCTACACTAGACCATTAGCCTCAAACCTCACCATTCTAAATGGTGTAATAATGGAAATCAAAGAAACATCAATATATCTAAATTAGCTAATATCCACTTTTGTATGAAGTCTAACAATTTGTCATATGATGTGATTTTTGAACATCAAGATGTCTAGTTTCCAAAGATTATTACAAATGATGATGTTTATTATTAGAACCATCTAAACACATTTATATTCTTAGTCCTGTCAAAATTTAGTATGATGCTGCATAAGGAAAAATACATAAAATTAATTAAATACTTAAATCCATTGAAAACCATAGGCATTTTGAGAAGCATGGAGTAATGGAGCAAATTTTATAAGAATAGAGAGATTGACCAAAGAAAAAATGAAGAAAGGAGAGCAATAAGAATGGAATATACATAAAGATTATTCTAAAGAAAGTGGGCAAGAATAACATAATAGGAGATCATCTATCATTTTTTGTAGAAGCAACATTTACAACATGGAATTTAGATCAAGGGGTTGGTTCCTCTAGTGAGTTTTTGCTCATAAATTGAATGTAGGGATTGGTTCCTACAATTTAGAACTAGGAGTTGGTGTTTCTAATGAATTGGTGCTCACAAATATAGGGGTTAGTTCCTCTATTAGGTTGGTTCCCACAAACATTGTAAAAGAGGAAAAATATACAACCATTGATTTTCATGATTTTATTTCATTTGGTTTCCATGTAAAACAATGTGATGCATTCTCACGTGCTAAATTGTTAAATTTACTAATTGATGCTATTGTGATGAATGGAGTCTTACATTAGCAAAAATAGTTGTTATAATTGTTAAACCTTCCTCTCAATACAACCATGTGCTCAACATTCCTTGACCTACTAGATGAGTTTTTGAATACTAGACATTGAATCTAGGATCCTATGAGCTTTTACCCAATTCTTGCCAAATTTAATTGCTTTTAAGAGGTCATGTTTTCTCAAAGAGCACTGAATACATACATCTAGGATGCTCTAAATTATCCTAACTAGTACAAGGCACCCTAAACAACCCTAACTTGGTGTTAGCTTTTAGGGAGAGGGTCCATTTCATTATTTTGATATTTATTTTTTCACTTTTTGTCTTCGTTGGAATCTTGTAATTGGACCTAGATTTGTATACAAGGGTTGAAAAGTGGTGTTTAGGTCTATATAGATTATTGCCTTAGTCAAACCCTAGGTTCAGACTCTACCCTACAATGATGATGAATTGGAATTTAAAATTTGTAATTGAAATTCTTTAATAGAATGCTTAATTGAAATGACTATACCTCAAATTGTTGATACAATGTTCTCAGTATAAGTCCTCTATATGTTGATGCAATACTATGATAAAACATCATTAAATCACAATTTAAACAATATATTGAAGATCCTTAGATGTAGTTATTCGCTCCTTGAGTTAGAATATCTTAAAGTTTTATGATAGTGAGATGTTGAAATGAATTAACGAAGAGGCCTTATATAGGTATTTTAAAGTGAATATGTCATTGGGCAACTTATAGTCATTATATTTTCACATCAGGGGTAGTTTTAGAAAGGGTAAGACTACCATATTATGAACATAAATTTTTAGGGATAAAAGTAGGGGTCTAGGTTACCTTGGATGACTTAGTCTTGACTAAAGTGGCCCAAATTTTTAGGCGTGTGAGATATAGGATCTACATGCCCCAAGATTATTTGTACAAAATGATATGACATTTAGATGCATTAAAACATGTCTTGAACTTTTAAATGAGGTAGGACATTTAAAGTAATGAAAGATAAAGTGCACACCTATAATTAAGGTCCCAAATAATAAAGTCTTAATGATTTGAAATGGAAGACAATACATCATATTAATTAAGTCAATAAAATTGGTGCAGAATAATGCATAAATAAATGTAAAATTATAAAATGAGCGATAAGATAATATGAAATTGGACACCATAATGAAAGATGCATAATGTACTACATTGCATTTGACCCCTACTTTAGCATAGTATGTTTTTATTGTCTTACTCAAGGTAAGTTAAAAATGAATATATAATGCATATGATAAAAAGAAAAACTAGGGATAGGATAACACTATCCTATCAATCCATACAAGTAACCTTCAAATATAGAGAAATAACATTAATACTAAAATAAAAAGTTTCCATGTCAACTAGTTGAAGAGATATCGATAATCAAAATGTCTCATCCAATAATATCATTCTTATTATAGAAAGAAAAAGGGTATACACCAATTAAAGGTTTAGAAGGTACTATGATCTAAGGTTGGAGAAGTGTGTTATGCTATGAATTTATGGTATAAAGAGAGATAAGAAACATGGATTCTATGAGCTAGTAAACTATGTTATGCTAGGTGATCTATGAGAAGAGAGGAAAAATAGACAAAACTAAATTCTAGCAAGCTGTGTTATACAAGTTCCATTCATCCTAAGAGAAGGTTTGGTGTGAATAGAGTTAAATGGTGTAGAAACTTATGTTATGCTAATTAACTCATCTGAAAAATTGGTGCCAAGGGTCAAATGGTCTAGCAAGTTGTGGTGTTATATTAGTCAACCCATTTCATAATATTAGTGCCAAGGATAAATCAAATGGTGTAGCAAGTTGTGTTATTCTAGTCAACTCATCTAACGGATAACCAAGGAAATCATTTCTACTAGAAAATTTGTAAATTTATTCCAAGGAGAGTAATTTAGTATAGTTCAAGTTGTGCTATGCTAGCTAACTCACCATAAAATATCTAAACAAGGATTAAAAAATGTACAATGCTTCTAAGGAAATGTTGCAAAATTTGAGTGAAGGAGTTTTTATGTATTCCCTCCTTAAGATAGAATTATAGGTCTATGATGACATATTGAGGAAAAGAAGAAAGGTATAAACACCTTCAACACCAATGATATATCTTTTAACCAACAATGCACACGTGATCTAAGCCAAAGAAGAGGTAAATCTTTTGAGTTGAGGAAGAGAAAGTTGTAAAAGGATATCTTGTAACAAGTGTAAAAAGGATCCTTTTGAGGGATGTCTACGGAGAGGAGGAAAATATATTTTCTCAAAGACATAATCCCAAACATAGTGAAGATATTAAATAATTATGTCATCTTTTCAAATTGTATGCAAGAAAGGACATCAAGTTATGAAATATGTTCAACTCAAAAAAGGAAAAGTATATCATTAAGAAAGATATAAAGTTGAGCACTATTATTCCCCCCAAAGCATTGAGAAATGGATACAAAAGGATATTATGCTCCTCACAAAGTATGATTGCACCTAAAATTGTACCACCAAAATGAAAATGAGCTCCTAAAGGATAAGAAACCATTTCATGTAGTGAGAAGACCCATAATAGGAGCATAGATGTTATTTGAAATGATCATGCCAAATATTCCACTCATTTTTACCTATTACTTGAATGATAGAAAATCAATTATTTTTGAGTTTTAATATGGAGAGTCTTGCATTCATTCTTTAAATGTTCATGAAATTGATTATATATAATGAATGGGTAATTCTCAAGAGCTTGTCTTTGTTTATTTCTTTATTTGGGTTGAGTGAACTATTGGTACTCTCAAGATTTGCAAGAATTTTAGTGTCATGTTGAAAACTTTATAAAAGTGACCCCTATGTGAGCTTTTATTGTATATGTATCTGACTTGTGTTTCAAGGTCTACCTTGAGTCTCAAGTTCTATACACCTTTCATTTAGTATACATAGACATCTCAAGTCATTAGTTTCAAGTTTTAAGTCATTTGGTGAGATGCCATTTTCAGCACCTATTAGTTCTGCATTTTTGGCTAAGTGTCAAATAGTGTGAACATACCTAATTTGCATGGTCATATCTTGTATCTTGTTTTATTTCATGACTCACCACTTTGGAGATGTTTTATATGCATATCAGATAACCTATGTTTCATATTTAAGGTCTTCATGGTGAGTTTTGATAGATTTTAAATCCCTCAAAGTTTAATGTTCACTGTTGTTCCCATGTCCTACTTTGTCCAGAAATCCAAGTAGCCCACTTTGGAGGTTAATAAATTTTGCCTAGTTGGTCATAATTAAGAAATTCTTTCATCATTACATTCCAAAGGTCAAAAATATTCTATGTTCCAAGTTGTAGCTCTCGATGAATCTGTTTGATCAGTTTTCAAAGAAGATTCCAAATGAAATTTATTTTGTTATAATATTCATTGGACACATAATTATTGGAAGCCCTTTTTGTAACATCATAACTTACAATTGGTTATTGATGTGTCTAATATGACTACACTACTCCATTCTACACATAAATTATTTTCCCCATGCAAATTTTTAGAACCCCAAGTAGTCAATTGCCCTATTTGCTAGCCTCATTCTAGTTGCAAAATCTATGTTTTACGAGAGTAGCTTATTCTGCAGATTTAAGTAACCAACTTCAAAGGCTTGCCAAATCACCTAGTTATTGGTTAAAATCCCAAATTTTATTTATATACTCTTCATATCAGAGATGTCAAGTAGCCCTAGTTTTGGGTTCCTGCATAATCAGTTGATATGTTTGATAGTGCCCCAATTGAAGTAGTGATATCTTTTGACCCAGAAACCATCATGAGATGAAAATTTGCAAAGTGGATATTTATGTAGTATAAATCATCCTTGACAAGTGTTAGACTCTAGCTATTAGGATTCATTAGTTTCTAAGGCGAACAAACTAAGCATTTTCTTCCAGTTTGATACTTTATTGAATAAGTTGAACATTTGAATTTGGGTGACTAGTTGAGAATTAATTTCTTTCAAATTAAGAAGAGAGATTGCTTAGAGGTTTTCATAGGGTTCAGTTGAGTGAAATTGAATTGGTTTTAGTTGGACCCACCTAAAACCTAACTTGCTTCAATTGCCTTTTATTCTTTCAAAGTAAGCATTGGTATTTAAGTGTTTTAAATCTTTTGAATTAAATTTTGAATTTATTAGTGAGAAAAGGGTATAAGGAATTCTTTGATGCATAAGGTAGTTATGGTTCATATTAATATGACAACGTTCTTTCATAAATGCACATATTAGAGGGAGGAGAATTGTCTTAAACAAACATGAGAATGCATCATTCCTTGTGCAGCTGGGTTTTTTAAATGACCATGCCAGTACAATGTATTTTGAGGCAGTATGAATATGGTCTTGAAACACCATATAAAACATATCATCATTTCATATTCAATTGGTCATATGAGATGGAAAGCTTTATGGATTCCTTCACTAATGTACACAATGGGTCTCTTGTTAGATGTAGCTTTCCTTTTGATCAGCTATGGTATGCCCATGTTTGCAGGGCCCTTTTCCAAACCATAGGGGTGGTGTTTAATTAGAAATGAAAAAGGATTGCTCATGTTTGTAAGGCCCTTTTTCCAACTTGAGCATACAAGTTATGAGGGAGACATCGTAACATATAAGACTAAGATCAGGGTATCAAAGCCCTATCTTGAAGCATAGTAAATATAAAGACATATACAAGAAAATGGATGAAAGACCTGCATTGACCATTGCATGAGGGAATATGGAATGTTTTAGCAATGAATATAATGGTTTGGGCACTTCTATTTTGGATACATCGATTAGTATAGGGAGGGCACGTGTATTTTTAGAATGTGTTTTTGTGAGTAGGGTAGAGTTGTTTTAATGGAAAAGTTAGGAGTTGTTAGGTATAGTGGAGATTAGATGCTTGCAGTGTGAACAAGGAGATATGCAAGTTAAAATTGTAGAGCCCTTGATGTAGTGCATGGACACTCTTTTCAACACCAAATGCACGGGTCTTCCCATTTTAAATGGGGTCATAGAAGGAAGCAGAATTATATGAATTTAGGTGCTGGTCCATGTCAATGCCAGGTTGAATAGATTTGTGCTCAACATAAGGTGATGGGATGTAGTGCCTCTCATGTTTGTAGTCTGTACCTTGTTTAAATTTTGATTCGAGAGATACTTGATACTCTTATTATTTGTACTTTCAGATGACCTAAGGGTCAGATGTTATACTTTGATTTCAGTATCATAGATGCTTTACTGGTATGTTGTTCAGTTTATCATATTTGCATGTTGATGCCATTTTGAGATGACAATAGGTCTATGATGATATTTGATTATATGGTATTTTGGACATATCACTGATTTTGTTATGTGATGTATTTTATGATATGGATATTTACTTCATTCTTGTTTTAGTATGTTTTATGCGAACATGAGTGATGTAAATGGTTAAATTAGGTATTTAATGCATTTGTTTCTTTGATTATGATATTATATGCAATTGTACTTGATCGTGTGTTTTAGTGTGCAAGAATTATATCCCTAGTAGTGGCACATAGAATTAGTGATCTTGTTATTCATATTTTACCAATGTTGTCCATGTATGGTCTACGTATCCTTAATTAATTGTTTAAATTAAACATTTTGATGATTATTAAATCCAAAATCATTTGCATAATGTGATTAGACTAGTGAGCATGTCTGTACATTTAGAGGTTCGCATTGTCGTGAAAGTAGTTAAGGTAATTTATGTGATTTTGTATTTTTAGGCTTTATTTAATCAATTTTTCATTTCTGGCAGCTTTTCCTTAGGTGAGTTTCTATTACAAGGGATAACCTATTTTCACTTGGGTTGATTCAGAACCTAGCTAATCTAATTGGTTATTTGCCATAATTAATTATTCACTCAAAAAGTGAATATGTATGGAAAGAGGAATTTAATTTCTCACTTCTCACTTTTGAAAAACACAAAGTTGAGAGCTTTTTTGAGAATCCTCTTTTGGAGGATCACGTTTCTATTTGTTGTGAGAGCTATGGGCATGGGATCTTCGTGAGGTCAATCTTATTGGATCCAACTCGGGTAGACCTTGCTTTGCCCAAATTTCTAGTAGTTTTAGTGAGCGATTTATTTTACTATGTTGTTTCCAAATTTAGCCCCATTTGCTATCAGGTAGGGCTCTCCCATTTTCTTGTTTCAGCTTAGATTTTGTATCTATTTTTGGTAGCTGAACTAGTTTGGAGGCTGAGAACTAGTGTTCCCCTTTGTTTATGTTTGCTAGATTTTCCCGGTTGGTCGAGTATGAACATTTTCCCTATTTTTGGAATGGGGATTTGGAGTTTCGCATCATTATGCTGACCGTTTTTTCATACGGTATCCCAACCGAAATTTTATTGGATTTTTTAGGCTTTTGTGCCCAAAGACCAAATGGGTTTTAATTTTGAAGTTTTCCAGTTCTAGGGGTTTTTACCTCATTTGGCGTGCTACCCCATTTTCTTAGGTTTTCTTGGCATGATGTTGGTCATGGACCTAGATCATCCATTTGGATGTTAGTCTAACCATTCTTGCACTTTTATGTTGCATTGGGATGTGTGTTGCATCCTTCCTCCCAAGTCAATTTTGGTTGAGTGTATTTCTACATTGTGTTCTCATCCAGTCCTTGTGTTATGATCTTCGTGATGGTGGTGCACCACACACAAGTATGTGCAAGTACATTTTTTAGGTGACTTACAAGACCTAATCTTCCATGGTACTTCTAGGAGTTATGATCATTGGGGTTGGGTTGGGAATCTGCATGCCTACGGGCACTCATCATTGAATGAGCATGGGTAGGGTAGGGTAGCACATGGAGGGGCTTCTATCCTACAACTTGGTGACTATTTCCCATTGGTTGGCAGAGGAAGTTTTATATAAGTGATAACTATATTAAAAAATTCGATGGTAATAAATATAAGATAATTAAAAAGTTGGGAAGTGTACCTTCCATTGGGAAGAGTTACCACCCGGATTGTGTGCCTTCCATTGGGGAGTGTAATTACCAAGCTGGCTTGGGCTTTTCGATGCCAAAAAACTCTCCATGATGTCAACCCCTACTTAGTAGCCCATTCAGTGTTTGACCAGGACCTATTGTACTTACATTATTTCATGATCTTGGTTTCAATCATTATTACTGTCTGGCATGAGTGTTAGCCATGGATGTTTGCTTTATGTGTGTTTGTGGTTGGATGATTATCTCCATTAGTACAATTGGAGTGGACCTATGAGTTTCATGTGGTTGGGAGGCATAACTACTTTCATCACTATTAGGGACTGGTGTACAGAGACAATCTATTATCCTAGTGTGACCATTGCTGGATGTTTTCACTTGGTACTTCGAGTTCTGGAGTATGCTTTCTTGTGATTTATGCTTTCATTGGAATGCTTGTATATCATGTTTAGATGATGTTAATATTGACACATTTCCTTAGTATGATGTTTAGCATATGATGTTATGATGTCATTTGCTTTGTTGGAGTATCTATTGCTTAGGGTTTAACATGTTAGATGTCCTAATCTTATGATGTTATTACACTTTAGTAGTGACATCTTTATCAGACAACTTTGACTATCTAGTTAGCAGTTTGGGATGTTACATGTGGGGATGGCTAGGATCTTCGAGGTCTCATGATGTTATTACGATTAGGAGGAACCACACACTTAGTTCATTGTTCCAATTCATTGCAATGTTGCTTCTATACACTGCAATGTTGCTTTCAGTTATTTCCCTTCACTACTTTGTTTGAGGTTCTAATTCAAATTTCATCTTTCAATCTTTCAATTATTTGATTAAGTGTCTTTCCTTGATATGTGGATCTAGTACTCCTCAGTGTGGAGGAACTTTATTCCTTTCTTTTTACCCTTTCTTCTTTATGGTGTGTTGTCTTGGATTCTCATGCAAAATTGTACTTTCTCATGCAAGAATGTAAGATCTTGTGTGGTGTGCTGGGCTTTCTCGCGTGGCTTTTGACACTTTCTTGCACAAAATCCCACACCAGTTTTGGGGTGCTTTGGCTACTGGGCCAAGTAGTTCCTCATGCCCTTTGATGCATTTTCTTACACGAAAGGAAAATTTTCATGGGTAGTGTTTCACTTCCTCATGTTGTCAATCTGTTGTCCTTGCATGAAAAATAGGGGGTATCTAGGCTTACCTAGGAAAATTTCAAAAGTTGGTTTTGGACACCCTATTATGTTTTACACCTTCCTAGTTCAAAACAAATTTCCTATGGGGTTTAAAATATATCATTTAAGTTTAAGTTCACATATATTTAATTCATACACTTAATTAAATATACACCAACTTATACTTAAGATATATTTTAATATATGCGATGAGTCTTTTGAGATAGGTTCCAGATCTCTACGAGATAAGATAAAGATTCTAGGAAATTTTAGGGCTTCATAAATTTAGACTTAGCCAAATTTTAGGGCTTCAGGATTTTAGACTTAGCCAATTTTCAAGAGTTAATATTTGTCTTTCAGCATGGTGTTCAATAGTTGAGTTGTGCTTCCTTTGCACCCTGGATGTATGTGAGACCATGTTTGGTCTCTAATGTTTTCTTGTTTATGTTTTAGGTCAGTGGTGATACTTGGAAATCTTTAGTGTTTGGTTCGTCTTCCATTGCGATCTTTGTGATCTTTGTATGTTGGTTGTTGTGTGCATCCATACTTAGAAAAAAAAAGTTGTTTAGCTTTTATCTATCCTTGTTCCAAGGATCTCTGGGTGAGGCATTACATGGGAGATGGGCTCCACGCTAGTGTAAATTGTAATGGCACACTAAAGCTCAATCATTTTAACTCTTTTTTTTTAACTACTGAATGTTTATATTCTTACTGTTACTCTTCCATGATGTATACTTGGAAAACAATATTAAAATGGGATGCTGGAATGCTGGAGTTGTTGTATGTATTGAGAATAATAAACAGATTTCCCCTACTTGTAGAGTGGATGTAGTTCAGAGTGGATGAAATGAACTACAATAAAATCCATTTTTTTATTTCTTTCTATGTGTGGGGTTTTTATTTTAGTTTTATTTTTGTAAATTTTTAGTTCAATAATTAGTACTAGGGCTAGTTTGGCTTGAGAGAAAGATGCTGAAGCAAGTGAGGATGAAGTTGAGGAAGTTGAAGAAGTCAAGGGGATTATGAAAAGGAAAAAAATGTGAAGTTAAAGGAAGATAATTTCCTACTCATAGACTAATAGTTTTGTCTAGACTAGAAGTTGGAGGTTTTATGTTGTAAACTAAATGTTGAAAAAGATAAAAGTGAGAAGGATTTGGAGTTTTTTGAATAGTCTCTGTTTCAGGAAGAGGAAAATGATGGGATCTTGACAAAGGACTCTATTCTCACAAAATTTTATATGTTGTTGACAAAGATATTTCCCATTCGTGGAAAGAAATCACAAGAGGATTTCAGGTGACTGGCAACTAAATATCTAAGGAGCACAAAGATTATAGAGCTCAAGGAGGTTAGAGAGAGACAGCGGCTCAAGACTGCACATGATCTAGAAGCCTTTGACATGTCAGAGAATACAAACTTTGATGATTTATTGTTGTGTATTTTTAGGCAAAAGTAGGCAAACCACTCGAATATATATATGTATATGTATATCTATGTATATATGTATGTATATATATATGTATATATTTATGTATATATATGTATATATGTATGTATATATATATATATGTATGTGTATATATGTATGTATGTATATATATGTACATATATATATATATGTATATATACATATATATATATACATACATATATATATACATACATATATATTTGTATATATATCTATGTATATACATATACATATACATATACATATACATATACATACATACATACATACATACATACATATATATATATATATACATATACATACATACATATATATATATATATATGAGAAAAATATTCTATTTCAAATGCTCAACTGGGAAAGAATCATGAAGAAAACTCAATATCCTTGCCAATAAACAACATGAAAAGAAAGAGAAGATAGAAGATGAAGTTGAACACCCATCAATGAGCTAGGGAAGGGGAGCTGAAAGAGGAGGTCAACACTTACAGTCTAAATTAACAAGTTTAGAATATATTAAATTCCCCAATTCGGGAATCAAATTTGAGATTTGGTCTATTGAAAAAGACTCAATAAAGTTTCTATCACAACCAAGATTTGATAAGTAGTTAGCCACCTTGTTACCTTCTCTAAGCATGTGTGTGATGCAAGTATCCTGAAATGAATGATGTAATTACCAAATTAGATTCAGAATATATCATAGCTACCAATTTTGAATATTCTTGATCATGCATGCATCAATTACCACAAGAGAATCCCCTTCAATGTGGACTTTACAAAAACCACCCTTCTTTGCCAAAACTAGTCCATGAAGAAGTGCATGTGCATCTGCCATGTTTTTTATGCTAGGATTAATGGGAGCAACCTTAACTACTAATAACTTGTCTAACCAATCTTTGATACAAATTCCTATTCCAAAAATACTGGGATTACCTCTTGAAGCTCTGTCGAAATTGATTTTGACAAAATCTCAAAAAGGGGGATGCCACTTAATAATAGACCTGTCTTTGGCGTGAATGGATTTCCAATTTGGATTTGATCCAATTGGTAGGAAAATGTATTTTCATTGTTTTAAATTCATATTGTCCCAGTGAGAAAAATAATGATTTCATTTGACATTAGATAAATTAGAGTTAGCTATCTCTGAAATAGAAACTTCCAACTTATCACAAGCCTGATCAATGAAAGAGATATCTTTCCTGAAAATTCTTTTATTTTTTTCCCACCATATAGCCAAACAATTGAAGAAGGTTATAAATTTCTAGAGGTAAGAGAAAATGTAGGAAGTGAACAACAGGGGCCAAGATTCAAACAAATCCCAAACCTTGTTGGGAGGGGCATGGACACATTAGGTTTCTTGAGGAAAAACAACCAGTAGGAGAATGCAAATTTGCAATGATAAATTGATAAATATATAGTCTACTGTTAATAAATTTGTAGAGTGAAATGCACTAACTACAAGTTCCTCTCCCATGCCTTCAAACCAATAAGTTGGGTGCCATTGCGGTGTGAATGATGACATTGCAGTGGGGATGTGTCAAGCATTTTTGGTGAGTATGGTGCTTTTTTTTCCATTGAAGGGGAGTTGGTTAATGTTTGTGGTGATTAACTAGAGGACATCATTCTTTGCTAAGGATATTAATTTACAACATGTGGGAAAGATAAATGCTAATGATAGTTTAAGTCCTCCAAATCTTATTTGTATATTTGGGTGCTATAGTCAGCTTCCGGGTATGAGTGAGGAGGCTTCATAATTAGGAGAATTTATTCTTTATCTATGTAGGATTGTAGAGAAAGGGAGAAGAGAGAGATGTTTGAAGGAATTCTTGATGGATGGAGGAAATTATTTTGAGTCTACAAAAGTAGTAAATTTTATTAGGGATTGATGGGCCATATTATGTCTGAGTTTGTTGTAAAAGAATGTATTTTTTCTTCTGATTCGAATTAGAGAAGACTCATTCAAAGTGTGCTGGGACAAAGTATAGAAATGTTGAGATATTCTCAAGGCCTACTTGCCTATGATCAATGAAGGAGGATATCTATGTGCAACTCTTCTTGAAGTACTGATTAGACTTCAAGTGGGAGATTGTAATAGTTCTATCACTAATAGTTCTTACAGTGAAGCCCAATAATTTTTAGTCTTTTTTTTTTTTGTGAGTGCTGACTATCCATATTCTTATTGTTTCTCTTCCATCATGTATACTTGAAACACAATGTTAAAATGGAATGCTAGAGATGTTGTATGTAATATTGAGCACTGAGATTAATACAAAGATTTTCCCCTTCATTGGATGAAAAATCTTTATCTGTATTTTTGTCTTTGTGTGTGGTTTTTACTTTAGTTTTTTTTCTGAAATTTTTAATTCCAACATAATTGACGAGCCAAAAATATTTTGGAGTGCCTTTGAAGATTGCTAAATGAAGGCATGCATTCCAAGTTGATTTTGTGGAGAAATCACTTAATCAATAGGGGATCACATGCTACTAACTCATAGAGAAAGTGTTAATGCTAAAATTGATAGGGGGGATTTTGTGTAATGTTTAACACCAATAGATTATTCTTCCAAGGGAATCTCAAGTTTTACATTGCACATAGTGATTTTGGGGCCCCAAGTGCTACAATGATTTACCAGGTAAGAGATGTCACCATGTTACATTATGGTGATTGATCAAGGAAGTACTGTACATACTTCATAATTCTTTGGGCTAACATGTTGTAATTAATTATAACCATAAAGCAAAAAAAATACTTGTATAAAAGAGCTTATAGTTAGGGATCTTCATAATGTGTGATGCAAAAATTGCTTCTTGCAGTAGTATTGAGCTATAATCAGGTTGTAATCACTGGATCATAATAATATTGTACTTTCTATTTGGTGGACGTAGCCAGGGATTGGTTGAACCACACTAAATCTTGGTGTCTTGTGGTCTCTTCTATGTGATTTATTATTTTCTGATATTTTTGATATTTGCATGTAATTGTTATTTTTGTCCGTATTTAATCCTAACAAGTGGTATCAGAGTGAGGTTGTTTTTTAGTTATCCTCTGTAGGAAAATCTCATGCTTGAGTGGGAGCAATGGAAGAAGAGGGTAAGATGAAGGTGGAGAAGTTTAACAAGAAAAACTTTTAGTTATGAAAAATGCAAATGAAAGATTATCATTATCATGAGGATTTATGGAATCCGTTGGAAGGAAAATCCAAGAAATAGGAAACTATGACAAATGAGGACTAGGAGATTTTAGATTAAAAGGCACATGGAAATATTCGATTATGCCTAGCCCCATTAGTGATGTTTAACATTGTAAAAGTGAAGATGACAGAAGAGTTGATGCAAACCCTAGCAAAATTGTATGAAAAGCCCTCTGCTTCAAACAAGGTATCTCTCATGAAACATTTATTTAATATTAAGATGGCAGAAGGTGGATCTATTGTGGATCATTTAAATGAGTTTAACACTGTTACCAGTTAGTTATCTTGTGTGGGTATTAATTTTTATGAAGAAATTAGGGCTCTCTTGATTTTATGCTCTTTGCTTGAAAGCTAGAATGGCTTGGTAATGACTATGAGCAATTTTGTTTTTAGATCTAATACCCTAAAATTTAATGATGTGATTGGTGTTATTTTGAGTGAGCAAACTCATAGAAAAATCTCATGTGGATCTACATTAGGAAGTAGAGGTAGAATGACTGAGAGAGAAAATTTTTTTAGAAATTGTGGAAAATCAAGAGGAAAGTCAAAGGGAAAGAGTTCTCAATCTAGAGGACCAAGAGACTGTTGGTATTGTGGTAAACTAGAGCATAAGAAGAAATATTGTTGGACTTGAAAGAAAAATGAAGGACATAATTAAAAAGGGAACAAGGAGGCAAATGTGGTAAGTAAAAAATTCAAATAGGATGCTTTGCTTCTTTCTTTAGAAAGTGTTGATGATTCATGGGTTTTAGATTCTAGTGCTTCATTTCATGCTACACCTCATAGAGGCAATTTAATTGATTATGTTCAAGGGGATTTTGGGCTTGTTTATTTGGGGGATAATGAACCCTATCAGATTGTTGGAAATAAAAAAGTTAAGATTAAGTTGCAGAATGGGAATCATTGGCTACTACATGAGGTAAGACATGTTCTAAGGCTGAGTAGGAATTTAATTTCAGCAGGGAAACTTAGTGATGAGGGTTGTGTAGCTACTTTTAATGATAAAAATTGGAAGGTTTCAAAAGGTTCCCTTGTAGTAGAAAAATGTGTGAAACTAGGAATGTTATATCTTTGTATAGGTCATGCTAGTCCTTCTACTTTGATTGTTTCAGAGAAAAATGAATGTTCAAGAAGAGTTGTTGTAGTCGAGCAGGGAGAAAAAATGGTTGCTGTAAATTTTGATACAATGCTATGGAACAACAGACTTGGGCATATGAGTGAGAATGATATGTAAGTACTTCATTCAAAGAAAGTTTTACCAAGTCTGAAATGTGTTAATATGGATTTCTATGAAAGTTGTGTGTATGGAAAACAAAAGAGAGTGAATTTTGTGAAGACTGGGAAGAACTAAAAAAGTGAGAGATTAGAGGTTGTGCATACAAATGTATGGGGACTAGCTTAGGTATCTTCTCTTGGTGGCTCTCATTATTATGTTATAGTTATTGATGATAAAAATGGAAAAGTATGGATTTATTTTCTTAGATAGAAATTTGGTGTATATCATACTTTTAATATGTGAAAATGCTTGGTTAAAAATGAGACTGGTAAGAAATTAAAATGTCTTAGATCTAATAATGGTGATTAGTATTACAGTCATGAATTTGAAGATTATTTCTCCACTAATGGTATTCGTAGATAGAAAACTATTCTAAGGACTCCATAAGAAAATGAAGTGTTTGAATGAATGAATAAGACTATAATGGAGCATGCAAGGAGCATGAGGTTACACATAGGGTTGCCCTTAAATATGTCGGTGGAAGCTATCAATCTAACTATATATTTGATTAATAGAGGTCCCTCTACTCCTTTGGGTTGTGTTATTCTAGATGAAGCATAGACATGTAAGAAGGTGAGTTATTCTTTTATCAAAACCTTTGGTTGTGAAGCATTTTCTCATATAGATTCTAAAAATAGAACCAAGTTGGAAACTAAGTCAAAGAAATGTGTATTTTTTGGATATGGCATTGATGAATTTGGTTATAGGCTTTAGGATTTTGAAAATTGTAAAATTTTAAGAAGCAGGGATGTCATATTCAATGAGAAAGTGTTGCACAAAGATCTAGTGTGGCAACATGAGAAGAAAGAAGATGATTATATAGTGCTAGATGATACTCCAAAAGATGATGTTCTAGAAATTCCTCATGATCTGCAATAACTACAATAACACATACCACATGCACCAGTGACTGTTAGATGGTCAACAAGGCTAAGTAGACCTCCAAAAATATTTTCTTCCTCTTTGTATTCTATTTTACTTACTGATGCTGGTGAACCTGAATGTTATGATGAAGCTATGCAAGTGGATACAAAGATTCAATAGGAGTCTGTAATGAAAGAAGAAATGGACTCTTTGTAGAAAAATAAGACATGGGATTTATGCAAGTTTCTTGCAAGTAAAAGGACTTTACAGAATAAATTGGTTTACAGGTTGAAAGAGGAGGATGTGTAAAGAAACTTAGGTATGGAAACAACTTCTTACACTAATCCCTAACGAAAATATTGTGCAAATTCCTATTAAATCCTTACAATTTCAGATTTGATATTATATAAAAAATAATATTGCAATCAACCATGAATACATAAAATAAATAGAGAAAGAAAACACATAAACATGAAGATATGCCGGTGGGGAAAAACCTTCTGGTAAAACAACCCCACCCCTCCAAAATCTACACAATGTATTATCTTCAACACAAAGGTTACAACACACTTGCAATGCAAGTTCTTTTAGGACATGGAAGACTTCTCCAGTACCAATCAACAATACACTTTTTACTCTCTCCTATCTAAAACCCTAAAAATGCCTATATCATGCACTTTCTATTTGCGAGAAACTTCCAAAGAAAAACCGTATTAGGGTTTTACCATTCTCTAAAAAGTAGGAAACCAAAAAAATTCAGGCCGATGCCCCAAACCCTGTGCGAGTTGGAGACTAAAGTGTGCAATACTCAATGATCAATTGCCACATGTCTTCACATCTTGACCAATCATCAAATCTTCTAGAGATAGCTCTTACACATCATAGAAATCCATCATAAAAGTTTCAGCTATGATCTCCTTACACACAATTCAAGATGCCGACACATACAAGTGGAGTGACACATCAACATGCCAACTAGACATGTACACTCGCACTTAATTACATTATTTGCAAAAAATACATTTCAAAAAATGAATAATAAGAATAGGAATTATCCAAGGTTGAGACACCTTATTGCTAACATTCTCCCACTTGTTGAACTCCTTGTAAGAGCAATAGGAACATAATAGAAACTAACCACTATAGGCCAAAAGGCCCATAGACTCCGAACATCATTTGAACTTCTTTGTGCCCACTTGTTTCGTCAATGCATTTGCAAAATTCTTTATAGTATCTACCTTCTCCAAATTTACCTTTACATCTTCCACCATATCTTTCACAAAGTGAAACTGCACATCAATGTGCTTTGTTCTGGCATGGAAAGTTGGATTCTTTGCAAGGCAAATAGCACTCTGATTGTCACACCAAATAGTAATTTGTCCTGCATTGAAACCAATGTTATAACACAATCTCCTAATCCAAATGGGTTCCTTACAAGCATGAGTAACAACCATGTACTCAACTTCTGTAGTGGACAAAGGAACCATAGGTTGTCGCTTACTCATCCAACTGATGGCACCGCCAAACATAGTGAACACATAAGTACTGGTGGATCTCCTACTATCAATATCACCTGCCCAATTTAAATCCACAAACCCACAAATACAAACTGAATGTGGAGCTCCAAAAGAGTTACCATGATAAAAAATGGAGTAATCTGATGTACCTCTCAAATATCTGAATACTCACTTAATTGCATCCCAATGTACCCATCCAGGATTAGCCATAAACTAGCTCAAAACTCCCATTGCTTGGGCAATGTCTAGTCTAGTATAGACCATAGCATACATAAGACTACCAATTGCACTAGCATAAGGTACTCTACTCATGTCCGCCACCTCACTAGGAGATTTTGGACAATCATCTATAGATAACTTTGTTCCCATAGAAAGAAGAACACACAATGGTCTACAATTTTCCATGTTGAACCTGTCCAACATAGACTTCACATACTTACTCTGACTCAACCAATTTTTTTTAGACCTATCTCTATTGATTTCCATACCCAAGATGTACCTTGCTACCCCAAGATCGTTCATCTCAAACTGTGCTGACAATTGAGGTTTAAAATCAAAAATCACACCCTTACCCTTCCCAAATAGCAACATATCATCAACATATAATGCAACAATAAGAAGACAATCATTTCCAACTCTGAAATAAACACAATGATCTAATTTTTTTTGGAAATGATTGTAAAGATCATGAATGAAGAATAGTGGAATTGGTAAATAATGCTTTCAATCATTGTTTTGTCATTGATGTCAAACTTGCTACTTGCAGGAATGACAATTGCTTTAGTGATCCAAATACTATCAATTGGTTGATTGACAAGATGGAGGTAATCAATAAGGTGTAACTAGAACACCTAGAGAAAAGTTGAAGTTATGATGTTGTAATAAAGTATAAAGATCAGCTAAGCCATTGATGAAATAGTGTATTGATGACATACTCTAAGACACAGGGAATGGACACACTAAGACACATCAAAGATGTAAGGTTTAACTAAGTCATTTGTAGAACCTGACTAAGTTCATTTGTGAGTGCCGAGAAAACTAGTTGAAGCCGAGCAAGTTCAACTTCAGTGTGTGCCAAACAATCCTCCAGGTGTCAAGTAACATAGAAGGTTTCGTGCAATCCTTTGGGTGCCGAGTAACACTAAATGTAGTAGAAGTCGAGTAACTCAGGATCCAACAAGAGCTGAGCACTATGAAATAAATAGAAGCCGATTGATTCAAGAAAATAGTAGAAGCCAAGAAATTTAGGAAAGCCTCAAGTGTTGAGTAAAGAAAAAACTACAGAGGATGCCGAGCAATCCAGAACCAGTTAATGCCGAGCATTAGTAAACAAATGATGTCAAGTTGTTGCATTATTTGTTAAGTCAAAAAGATTCACTAGATCAGTAACGATAAGTTTGTTATATTGAATTTTGTGAATTAGTTGGATGATAAGGATGATAAGTAGATGTCACAAAATTTCATGTAAACCATGCAAACCAGTTTTGAGAAAATATTGATGGACTTATCATAAGTTTCTAGAAAAAATAATTTGGAGGGAAAATAATATCATTCTCTCAGATCAAATCAAATTGATGAGCAGGAAGATTTGAGTGGGAAATGAAGAAGAAAACTTCTTTATAAAGAGTTACAGGTTAGAGATCGAAAGTGAGGAGTGAGTTGGTCATAAGTGTGGTCGTGCAAAGAAGCCAAGAGAAGGCTAGTGTGAAGTGTCAAAAGGAGGAAACAACGAGGAGTAAGTACAGAGGATTAAGACTCTGAGTTGATCAAGTGACCATAGAGTGCATTGGCATAACAAGTGGAAGAACTCAAGGAGATAGATCTTGAAGGGTGAACAAGTTGTCAGCACTACAAGGAAGAAAAGCCAAGCAAAGAAAAGAACTGAAGAGTGATCTAAAATCTGCAAGGTTAGAGTTGATGTCTTTATTAGGTCAAAAACCTTTCTAACACTTTCTTACCATTGTATTAGATATTGAAATCCTATATTGCTAGGTTAGCTTAACAGCTAGGTGGATAAGCCTCAAGAAAAGGATAGAAGATCCCTAGGAGAAGGATAAGAGATCCTCAGGAGAAGGATAGGAGATCCTTAGAGAGGGATTAAAGATTCTTTTGAGAAGGTGACTATAAATCCCATGGACTTGGGTGAGCCTAACAGCTCTATGTAAATCCCTTAATAGGGTGGCATTCTAAGTTGAATGTTCTTAAGGCCTCTAACAGGGCACACTCCTAACAGGGTGTAGAAATCATTTAACAAGGTCACATCTGAAAGTGTGTAAAGCCTTTAACAAGATAGGCCTTTAACATGGAAAACCATCAAAAGTGGTTGAAATCTATTGCACAGTAATTTTGTGGGTGTTATCCCCACCCCAATTTTACCTTCTTATTCCTAGAGGGTTTCTAGGTCATCAAAATCCTTTGTGTTATGTGGTGATGCATGTTTACTTTTCATGATTATTTAATGTTTAATTGCATGCATGATAATTTAAATAATATGCCATTAAGGATTTGACAAGAAAGTAAAAAGGCTAGAAAGAAAAAAGTTGTATTGGACATTATTGGACCTTGAATAACTGATTCACCCCGCCCTCTCAGTTATTCTAAAAGAATTCTAACAATTGGTATCAGAGCCCATTGCTGATTTGTTTCAAGGTACTAGCAACAGAAAGATCAAGATGTCCAAGAAAGAAGTTCCCAAGCTAAAAAAAGACAACTTTATTGCATGGCAAAGTTTGATGAAGTTGCACCTTGGATCAATAGGTGACTATGCACAAACCTCAATCACAGTTGATCATGTAGACCCTACAGGACCCCTCACTGTAGATGACATGAACAAGAAGAAGGAGCACAATCAAGTGATGTTAGAGATTTCTTCAACACTAAGCTATGTCAAGTATGATGACATGAAAATGGAAGAAGGAGAGAATGTTGCTCAATACGGTGCAAGAATGAAAGAAGTGGTAAGTGCCATAAGAAGCCTAGAAGGATAGTTATTAGAAGAAATAGTATGTAGAAAATACTTGAGAACTTTTCTTCCTATCTATGCTATAAGAGTATTAGTCATTCAAGAGCTAATGTGTGTACCAGGAAACACATTGTCATTTGAAGGAATAATTGGAAGACTCACTGCCTTTGAGCTATCCAGCTTTGAAAACTACAAGCCAAAAAACTTTGAATCTACATTCAAAGCCAAGATGACAATAAAATACAATGAGAAGGTGCAAACAAAGAAAAAGAGTGGAAAAGGAAAGTATGTATCTAGTGACAACAACATTGATGAAGATGATGTAGACCAATTGGAGGCATTACTAGCAAGAAGATTTCACAGAGGAAGAGGAAAATTCAAAGGTAAGCTACCAATCATTTGTTTCAATGCATGCATCAAGCTAAAATAGAGTACCTCTCCTAGTACCCTTAGCTCCTCTCATCATCTTACATCCATCTTTAGAAAAAAAACAACTTGCACACCTACATCATTCAACATACTTATAGATAATAGGTTTTGTGCCAAATCAGGGATGTGCATTACCCCGTTGATCCCCTTTACTCATCCATCAGGGAATCTAATAGTGACTTGTCCTCGTCCAACTATCTTTAGGTGAGAATCATCACCCAAGTACAACTTTCCACCATCAAAAACTTCATACTTTGAGAACTAGCTTCAATGAGAGGTCATGTGGAAAGAAGCACCCGATTCTATCAACCACACATCATCAGATGCATGCACTACCAAGGATGCAATGAAAGCATCACCATCTTCTCAAATTTTTTTTGAACCTGAATCTGAGGCCTTCTTCTTGTTCTTTGGCTCTTTACAGTCTTTATGGAAATGCCCAATCTTATCACAGTTCCAACATTTTGCCTTGGACTTTCTAGGATTCTTTGATTTTCCATTGGATTTGAATCTTCCCTTTCGAGACTTTTTGTCATTTTTCTTCCCTCTATCGTTAGATCTCATATGAACAGTAAGAGCTTCCTTAGCCAAATCTGAAGAATTTCTTTGTGTCTCCTTAGATAACAATGAAGACACTACATCATCCACTCTGAAAGTGACTAAAGTACTTCCAAGAGCCATCACAAGGTGGTCTTGTGAATCCAACAAGGAACATAACATGGCTATACATCGATCCTCCTCCTCTATCTTGACACTAGATGATGTCAATTGTGCAATCAATAAAATAAAAGCATTTAGATGATCTATAATAGATCCTCCTTCCTCCATTCTTAGAGAATACAATTCTTCCTCAGTAACAACTTGTTCACTAAAGATTTTGCCTAATACACAGACCCAAGCCATGTCCACAAACTGTTTGTGGTCTTCTCATCAAGAACATTCAGGAGAACTAAATCAACTAGACAGAGTCTAATGAGACCCTTAGCTTTCCTATCCTTGAGATCCCAATCTTCTTGAGATATTGCTGCGGGTCTCACATAAAATGAAGCCACCTCCCAGAGATCATGATCTTCAAGCAAGTCTTCCATCTTGAGTTTCCACAACTCAAAATTACTACCATTAAATTTCTCAACCTCCATTTTTTTGAATGATGAACTAGCCATCTCAATTTGTAAATAAGATTCAAAATGCTCTGCACAAAGCTCCCTCTCAACTTAAGATTAGCTCAAAAAACCATACCCAACAACTAGGATCAAAAGTTGGTGAAGCTCTGATACCGCTTGTAAGGAAACTCAGGTGCGAAAATAGATTCCTACACTAATCCCTTAAGGAAAGTATTGTGAAAATTTCTATTAAATCCTTATAATTGTAGATTTGATATTATGTAAACAATAATATTGTAGTCAACCATGAGTATAGAAAATAAATAGAGAAAGAAAACACATAAAGACAAAGATATACCGGTGGGGAAAAACCTTTAGGTAAAACAACCCCACCCCTCCAAAACCTACACAATGTATTATCTTCAACACAAAGGTTACAACACACTTGCAATGCAAGTTCTTTCAGGACACAGAAGACTTCTCCAGTAGCAACAAAAAATACACTTTGCACTCTCTCCTATCCACAACTCTAAAAATGCTTATATCATGTGCTTTCCATTTTAGGGAACTTCCAATGACAATTGTATTAAGGTTTTACCATTCTCTGGAAAAGTAGGAACAAATTTATTTTTTAGGGTGATGCCTCGAACCCCACAAGTGAGTTGGAGACTCAAGTGTACAATACTTAATGATCAATTGTCACATGTCTTCACATCTTCACCCATCATCAAATCTTCCAGAGATAGCTCTTATGCATCATAGTAATTTGTCATAACCATTTCAGCCATGATCTCCTTAGACACAATTCAAGATGCTAACACATACAAGTGGAATGACACATTAACATGCCAACTAGATATGTAAAGTCACACTTAATTACATTATTTGCAGAAATACATTTACAAAACAAATAATAAGAATAGGAATTATCCAAGTTTGAGACACCTTATTCCTAATAGGATGGAAGTAAAAAATGATTTAAATGCAAGTTAGTGGTAAAAGGATTTGCACAGGAAAAGGGCATTGATTTTGATGAGATATTCTTTTCTGTTGTAAAAATGATTTCTATTCGTATTATTTTAAGTCTTGTGGCTACTAAAGATTTTCATTTGGAGTAGCTTGATGTTAAAACAACCTTCCTTCATTGTGATCTGGATGAAGAGATATATATGGCACAACCACAGGGATTTGAGGTCAAAGGTAAGGAGAACTTAGTGTGCAGATTGAACAAAAGTTTATATGGCTTAAAGCAAGCACCTCGAAAATGGTATCTAAAATTTGACATTTTTATTCATGAGCATGGATATAGTAGGTGTCATTCAAATCATTGTGTTTATCTTAAGAGGTTGGATGACAACAGCTACATTATTTTATGTTTATCTATTGATGATATGCTTGTAGCTGGGTCTAACATGGATCACATTATAGGGCTGGAATGCTAGTTAGCACATGCATTTGCTATAAAGGATTTGGGGATGGAAAAAAAATTCTTTGAATGAAGATTTGTAGAGATAGGAAGAATAGGAAATTAACATTATCTTAGGCTAATTATATTGAGAAGGTGTTGCAATGTTTCTCTATGGAGAATACTAAAGCTATCAGCACACCTTTACCTAGTTATTTGAAGTTGGCTAAGGAGATGTGTCCAAAGACACAATAAGAGGAGGATAAGATGTCCAAGATATCCTATGCTTCATTTATAGGAAGCTTGATGTATGGTATCTACTAGGCTAGATATTACAGTGGCAGTCATTAGCAGGTATATGAGTCATCTAGGAATTGAGCATTGGACTGCAGTTAAATGGATTCTTAGATATTTGAGAGGAACATCTAGTAAGTGTTTACATTTTGGGGGCTCTATTATTGATTTATAGGGCTATGTTGACTTAAATTTGGCAAGGAATATTGATACCAAGAGAAGTACTATAGGTTATTTATTTATTATTGGTGGGGTAGCAATAAGTTGGATTTCTTGATTACAGAAGGTTAATGCTTTATCCACTATAGAGGTAGAGAATGTTGCTACTACAAAGGAAGCCAAGGAGATGATATGGCTTTAGTTCTTCCTAAAAGAATTGCGGCACCCTTAGAAGGATAATTATTTGTTTATAGATAGTCAGAGTGCCATTCATCTTGTGAAGAATTCAACTCAGCATTCAAAGACAAAACACATATAGTTGTGGTACCATTTCATTCAATCAGTTTTGGATGATGGATTGATGCAGAAGCATCTTGCATGGGACAATTTTTTTTTAAAAAATTGGAGAGAGAAAGTGACAAAAATGGAAAGAAAATAATTTGAAAAATAGAAAATAGAAAAAAGAGGAAAAGAGGAATTTCTATTTTCAAGGTGCATAGGTGGTGTAAATAGAAAATAAGAAAAATAGTTGTCATTCCATTTATCAAAGTGTGTAGGTGGCATTTTAGAAGCTTGTGGAAAGTTCCTTAAATCATGCATTTAATTTTTGTTGTGATCCATAAAGGAAATGTAATTTTCTAATTGGGCCACATGGTGGTACTTAGTTGTATTTTGGTGAGAATTTAATATTTGTTGTAAGGTAGTTGCATTTACCTTTTATCCCACATTGGTTGTGTTTGTAATGTCTTGGGTTGGAAGTGCCTATTTAAGCAAGCCATATGAAAATTTGTAATCAAGCTTCAAGGTGTAGCTCTTCAAGTAGAAGTTTGGGAAGTGTAAGCTCTTCTTATAGAAGCTCTTGGTGTGCAAGTTAGTTGGAAGCCCTCAGTGAGGAAGCTCTCTCATATTGTAAGAATTTGGAGTTCTCTTATTTGGAATATATTGTAAGGATTTTCAACTATAATAAAATTTCTTGGGAAGCATTTTTTCATCTCTTCGTCTCCATATTGTTGCATTTTTGGTTAGGAGTTGGTAGGGTGGTGTGGCCCTTCATCAAGTGGTATTAGAGTAAGAGTTCCTGAGTGTGTAGACTGATCACCAAAGTTGAGGCAATTTGCACCAGGACTTAGGTTGGAGAAGTAGATCTGAGTTGATCTTGATCTAATGGTGGATTTTCTTTCTAGAGTCCTAGATCTTGACGCAGGGGCATCTAGAGATTCCAATTATTTCCCAGCTCCAGGATTCTACATACATTTTAATTGGTTATTTTTAATAATGGTTGTGTTGATTCTAGGTTTTCAATGGTTAATTTTAATAATTTAGGGTTGTGTCGTAGTGGAGTAGAATTAAGTGTTTTTTATTAAATAAATGTTATGAATCATCGTGAAGTTGACATTGTCAACTCCATGATCTATTTTCTAGTTTGTTTAATGAGATTAAAGCTTACTCTAATCGGTGATAACAACCGTTAGAGAAACTAGGATATTGTAGTTTTTGGTTATGGGAAGTTATTGGGTCTTAAGATCTTTATATATACAATGTAGAACCCGAGAACAGGAAGAGAGTATGGGATGGAAACATAAAGAAATGAGAATGAAACAATGTAATAGAGAAAGGAATAATGGAAAGAAGGATTGAAAGTTCTGTTAAGAATTTTGGGTCTTGAATTTCTTATTCATGTTTATTGTTCTTAAATTTATAGTGGCTATGTGAAATATTAAAAAGGCTACACAAGTCATAGATTTAAATCGAATTTGAATTATTTACTATTTACGGTTCAAGTTTGAAGATCTTTGTTTCAGTTTAGATATCAACTAATTTTGTTATCGATTCATTGGAAGCCATTTGAATGTTTATATGATGCCTATTGTGGTTTTGAAGATCTCTATTCTAGTTGGTTCTTGATATCAATTTAATTGTAAAAGATTTTATGGAATCGGTCTATTTTGTAAACTATTATTGAGTAATGCTTCAGTCATATTCATGCTCGATTTCTCGAAAAATTTGAATGTATACAAATAGTTTTAAAGAAACTGTGATATGTATAGAATCAAGTTTGAATTAATAATTGTTGAATCAAGTTCCCATTTGTCATCGACAACCAAATGAATCAAACATTCATTTCATGCTTTTGATTAACTTTATGGATGAATTTTAAGTTTGTTTCAAGAATCATGATATAAAATTTATGCTAGTATTGATTCAAGGTAGAATAGTCTACTCTCGGCATTTGGTTTATATTCAATGCAACCAGATCGGGTTATTTTGAAGAATATTTAAATTCTTGAGAGTATGTAAT
This sequence comes from Cupressus sempervirens, assembly GCA_028749045.1. Classification (NCBI taxonomy): domain Eukaryota; kingdom Viridiplantae; phylum Streptophyta; class Pinopsida; order Cupressales; family Cupressaceae; genus Cupressus; species Cupressus sempervirens. The sequence goes on from CM053793.1 coordinate 734,603,225, forward strand.
GTTGTGGGAATGGTATATTTGTGTTTAGATACTCACTGTGGAATCCAGATTGAGATAGACTCACATGATGATACCAACCTGAGTTTGCAAGGAACCATAAGACTACAACACTTATCGAAGCTTTGTGAATCACCAATTGGTTGAGTAACATAATAGTGAGCAAATGTTGTTATATTTTCAAGTTATTATTATTATTTTTGTTATATGATTGGAAATTGAAATGATTATGAACCTTTGATCAATGTTTACAAAGAAGAATAACGAGAATGCAAATTTGAATGGATGATTGGAATCCTCTCTGCATTACGTGGTATTAGAGTAGGAAGATCTTGAGCATGTGAAGAAGTCACACCAGGACCTAGTGATGAATTGAAAGATTATTTTCTTGGTTCTGAGTACCCATTTGAAGATGATTGTTGGGGGAGACCAAATCCAACTTGGCCAACTGGGTTTGCGTCCTTCACAAGCATTCAAAAGTGTTGGATCAGTAACAAGTTACAGTAATGGAAGATAAAGATGAAATGCCAAAGTTATTACTCAAGCTAGATAAATGGATTGCGTATGAGGAAGCACAAGAGAAAAAGAAAAGGCAAGAAGAGAAAAAGTGAAAAGATGAAGAAAGAGGAAAGAAGATTGAAGAGGATTTAACAACATATGAACTGAAGTTAGAAATGATGGAGAAAAGAGATCAAAAGATACTGAAATTGATTGAAGAATAAATTGCATTAGAAGAAGTAGAAATGAAGGAGAAGAGTTGTCCATTGGAAGGAAAAGAGAAGAAAACTAATGCTAGTGATGAGCAGAAGGTCAAGATGAGCATTGTGTGGAAAAGGTTCTAGTTGTAGTTAATAATGCTAAAATGATTGTTGATTTGGGTAATAGTGTTTTGATTCTAGAAAAGCCTGAGGATATGGTTCACAACGATCAAATGGAGGATAACATGAAAATTGTTCACGATGCAAGATATTTTTCAGTGGCTGGAAATGATGATGAAGATATTTTCTTGGAGGATCAATTTAGTGTTCATCTTGTTGGAGGTGAAATATTGGTTTTTTCTGACATATCTTATGTAGGTAATGAAGACACCTATTTTGGTGAATCTTTTTGCTGGTGTATGCCTGGACTTTGAAGATTTGCTTTTGAGCAATATTTTTCCTCTAGGAGAATACATGCACGAGATATTGACAGAAAATTTTCTTGCTAGAGACCTCATACCATCCTGGAACTGGAAGTTTCGAAAGAAGTCAATTCAAAGGGACTTGAATTCTTTTGTCATGGGGAGCATGATGCAGCGGCATCCAAAGATTCCAATTATTTCCTAGCTCCAGGATTCTACATACATTTTAATTGGTTATTTTTAATAATGGTTGGGTTGAGTCTAGGTTTTAAATGGTTAATTTTAATAATAATGGTTGGGTTGAGTCTAGGTTTTAAATGGTTAATTTTAATAATTTAGGGTTGTGTCTTAGTGGAGTAGAATTAAGTGTTTTTATTAAATGAATGTTATGTATCATCATGAAGTTGACATTGTCAACTCCATGATCTATTTCCTAGTTTGTTTAATGAGATTAAAGCTTACTCTAATCGGTGATGACAACCATTAGAGAAGCTGGGATATTGTAGTTTTCAGTTATGGGAAGTGATTGGGTTTTAAGATCTTTATATATGCAATGTAGAACCCGAGAACAGGAAGAGAGTATGGGATGGAAACATAGAGAAACGAGAATGAAACAATGTAATAAAGGAATAATAGAAAGAAGGATCAAAAGTTCTGTTAAGAATTTTGGTGCTTGAATTTCTTATTCATGTTTATTGTTCTTAAATTCAGAGTGGCTATGTCAAACAGTAAAAAGGCTACACAAGTTATAGATTAAAATCAAATTTGAATTATTTACTATTTACAATTCAAGTTTGAAGATCTTTGTTTCGGTTTAGATATCAACTAATTCTGTTATCGATTCATCGGAAGGTGTTTGAATGTTTATATGATGCCTATTATAGTTTCAAAGATCTCTATTCTAGTTGGTTCTTGATATCAGTTTTATTGTAGAAGTTAAGATTTTATGGAATCAGTTTATTTTGTAAACTGTTATTGAGTAATGCTTCAGTCATATTCATACTCAATTTCTTGACAACTTTGAATGTATTAAAATAGTTTTAAAGAAACTGTGATATGTATGGAATCGGGTTTGAATTAATAATTGTTGAATCAAGTTCCCATTTGTCATCAGAAACCAAATGAATCAAACATTCATTTCATGCTCTTGATTAACTTTTTGGATGAATTTTAAGCTTGTTCCAAGAATCGTGATACAAAATTTATGCTGGTATCGATTCAAGGTAGAATAGTCTACTCTCGGCATTTGGTTTGTATTCAATGCAACCAAATTGGGTTATTTTGAAGAATATTTAAATTCTTGAGAGTATGTAATGTTGTGGGAACAATAAATTTGTGTTTAGATACTCATTGTGGAAACCAGATCGAGATAGACTCACATGATGATACCAACTTGAGTCTGCAAAGGAACTGTAAGACTACAACACTTATCGAAGCTTGCTGAATCACTGATTGGTTGAGTAAAATAACAGTGAGCAAATGTTGCTATATTGTCAAGTTATTATTATTATTTTTGTTATATGATTGGAAATTGAAATGATTATGAACCCCTGATCAATGTTGACAAAGAAGAAGAATGTGAATGCACATTTGCATGGATGATTGGAATCCTCTCTGCATCAGATCTCTTAGTTGTGAGGTGGTAGATTGTGGTTTTGACTTGCAATTATAGAGGGCTTGTAGATGAGTTGATGGATGCAGAGATGAAAGACTAAACTTGTTGAGGCATGATAGTAGAGAGCTTATGGATTATAGATCCGTGGTCCTAGACTTGTGATGTGGTTCCTGATTATTCATGTGAGGTGGCAGGTTGCGATCTAACTTGCAAACAATTCAAGGTTGTCACAAGCAGCGTGGGAAGGATTTTTTGTAGAGGGTTTACAAAGATCTTAGGAGATGGCCTTGAGTGTTAGAGTAAATAATTAATTAATTATTAATTATTTATTCTATTTACTTAAGCTTACTTAGGTTAATGCATTTATTTTATATTTAGTAGTTAATAGTTGTAGTGATGAGTTGTTGACAACACGGGAGTTTGTTCCCTTCTAACATGTTCCACCTTTTTGTGGAAGTGTGCTTAGTTATCAACCTTATCTTCTACCACTTTCTAACTTGTTCTACAAGCTTCCTTGAGGCCTTTATATTCAGTCTCTCTCTCATTGTAAATTCATTCATTCACATAGCAATTTCATTTTCCTATTGTGAAATATTTTCTCTTGCATTATTTTTTCCAAACTCTTGCTCCTTCGGTTTCTCTTCAGCAAGCTGTGGAGTTAGATTTCATCAACTCCTACATGGTATCAGAGCCTCCCTGTTGCTTCTTGTTCGAAGGATTTTTTTAAGCCATGATTTGGAGACACAAACCTTAGTTTGTTTGTGATTTTTTCTTCAATTAGGAGGAAGAGCATTTTTTCAGTATTTGGAGAAAAAGGAGAAAAAAGGTCTGACATAACAGATCTGATATTTTTAGGGCATTTTCTTTTCTGTAATTCACTTCAGAATAAGACCCTTCTACTTCCATCTTCTTCTCTCTCAATGGCGGATCCATCTGTGACCCATCTCACACCACACAACTATCACACCTAGAAGGCACAAATGATGGCTTCTCATGTCAAGAGGCTTATGGTCATGTCTGGATGAGAATCAACTTGTTCTTACATGCCCTTTTGAGGTTCTTCAACACATGAATAAAATAGATGATGTTAGAGTAACTAATTAATTAATTATTAATTATTTATTCTTTTTACTTAAGCTTATTTAGGTTAACACATTTATTTAATATTTAGTAGTTAATAGTTGTAGTGATGAGTTGTTGACAACACAGGAGTTTGTTCCCTTCTAGCACGTTTCACCTTTTTGTCGAAGTGTGCTTAGTTGTCAACCTTATCTTCTACTACTTTCCAGCTTGTTCTACAAGCTTCCTTGAGGCCTTTATAGTCAGTCTCTCTCTCATTGTAAATTCATTCATTCACATAGAAATTGCATTTTCCTACTATGAAATATTTTCTCTTGCATTATTTTCTTCAAGCTCTTGCTCCTTCGATTTCTCTTCAACAAGCTATTTGCATGTAGGTGATCTTGGCGAGCTACGGAGTTGGATTTCATCAACTCCTACATTGAGAGGATTGGACCCTGAGATGATTGTGAATATCCATGATATAGTGGAGAGGAACTTTTCTAAAATGTCTACTTAGTTGGAAGCTAGTTTGGCTAATCGAACTAAGAAAGAGGTTATTCTATTTGAACTAGTTTAGCTAATTGAGATAAGGACAAGATGAGGAAGGCATTTCATAGATGGAGCTGGAGTATACCAATCTAGAAGAGAGTTGTTTAGTTAGTCAAGAGACTTGTTCATGAGAGAAGATGGCATTGCGAGGTTGAGGTGGAAGAAGTTGGTTTTGTTGATCAGTTTGTGAAGTTTGATATAGAACTTGCAAAGTAGCTGGAGATTATTGCTGAAGATATTCCTAACCTTGTTGATGTTGGGATGGAGATTGGTTTTCATGATCAGTTGGTTGAGTCTGACATTGAGATTGCAGAGCACTCAGTCGTGGATGATCCAGTTGTTGTTGGTGGTTGCTTGTATGTTGCAGAGCATCTTGTTGTGAGCAACGAGACTGCTGGTGTTGTGAGTTTGGAATGTGTTGATGGAGATCTACATGTTGTTGCTGATGTGGAGTTTGTAATTGCTAGTATGGATTCACTAGTTACTGATGTGGATGAGGGGTTTCTATTGAAGCATTATGTTCAATTTGTTCCTGGGGGTGAGCATGTTGATTGGATGGTTGAGATTCTAGTGTTTGATAGAATAATGTAGATGTGGAGGATTTGCATGGTGGTTTTCTTGTCCTTGTTGAGGTGGAAGCCTTTGGTGAAGATGAAGATGGTTGTAGATCTTTCTTTTGGCATCAAAGTGTGGGACATACTTTTCTATCTACTGAGGGAGTTTGATGCAAGAGCATCTTGCATGGGAAATTTAAAAAAAAAAATTAGAGAGAGAAAGTGACAAAAATAGAAAAAAAATAATTTAAAAAATAGAAAAAAAAAGAGAAGAGAAATTTCCATTTTCAAGGTGCATAGGTGGCGTAAATAGAAAATAAGAAAAATAGTTGTCATTCCATTTATCGAAGTGTGTAGGTGGCATCTTAGAAGCTTGTGGAAAGTTCCTTAAATCATGCATTTAATATTTGTTGTGATCCATAAAGAAAATGTAATTTTCTAATTGGGCCATGTGGTGGTGCTTAGTTATATTTTGGTGCGAATTTAATATTTTTTTTTATGGTAGTTGCATTTACCTTTTATCCCACATTGGTTGTGTTTGTAATGTCTTGGGTTGGAAGTGCCTATTTAAGAAAGCCATATGAACATTTGTAAACAAGCTTCAAGGAGTGAAAGCTTCAAGGTATGGAAGCTCTCAAGGTGTAGCTCTTCAAGTAGAAGTTTGGGAAGTGTAAGCTCTTCTTGTCGAAGCTCTTGGTGTGCAAGTTAGTTGGAAGCCCTTAGTGAGTAAGCTCTCTCATATTGTAAGAAGTTGGAGTTCTCTTATTTGGAGTATATTGTAAGGATTTTCAAGTATACTAAAATTGCTTGGGAAGAATTTTGTCATCTCTTTGTCTCCATATTGTTACATTTTTGGTTATGAGTTGGTAGGGTGGCGTGGCCCTTTATCATGGATAGTTAAAGATGGAGAAGATACAAATAGATGATAATCCAATAGATATGTTCACCTAGGTAGTAACAAGGGAGAAGTTGAACTCCTCTTTAGCTTCAGTTGGTCTTCTAGACTAAATAGAATAAAAGAACAATAGAGTCTAGGGTGGTTTGATATTCTAGTTGGAGCTACAAGTTTAGTAGTGCTATGACCAATCTCCAAGTTGGAGGTTATTATTGTGGAGTCTAATCGATCTCCAAGTGGGAGGTTATTATTGTGGAGTCTAATGAGTCTCCAAGTGGGAGATTATTGTGATGTGGAGCCTAATCAAACTCAGAGGTTTATTCAACGTGATTTTCTCTCCATATTATTTCTATGCGGGTTTGTGGGTAGTGCCCCTATAGGGTCATAGGGTAGCACCCTAGGTATAGGGTGGGTTAGAGGGGCAACACTTTGTGAGGGTTTTCAGGGCAGTGTCGCTGAAGCCAAAAATGCCCTTATAATGTAAAAAGCATTGGCTACTATTTTTCCTATTGGATGACTTATTCTAGCCCTAATTTTGACAAAAGCTTGAATAAAAAGGCTTAGGGTTAGGGATTTCATAATGTAATGGTGATATTGTAGCTTCTTATAGTGGTATTGAGCTATAAGGGATTGTGGATTGTAATCACTAGATAATAATAATATTGGACTTGTTGTTGGTGGATGTAACCCAGGGATTGGGTGAACCATGTTAAATCTTGGTGTCTTGTGTTCTCTATTGTGTGATATATTATTTTATGATATTGGTTATATTTGCATGTAACTATTAGTTATGTCTAAGGTTAATCCTAATAGGTTGTGAAATAGGAAGGGATGCAGGAGAAACACTCATAGGAATAGAGGGAACCATCACAGTCACCAAAGAAGGAGCATAAGTAGGAACACTATAAGGAAACCCAGGTGTGCAAACAACTTCCTACACTAATCTCTTAAGGAAAGTATTATAAAAATTCTTTTTAAATCCTTACAATTTTAGATTCGATATTATGTAAACAACAATATTGCAGTCAACCATGAATATAGAAAATAGATAGATAAAGAAAACATAAAAACAAATATATGATGGTGGGGAAAAACCTTTTGGTAAAACAACCCCATGCCTCCAAAACCTACACAATGTATTATCTTCAACTCAAAGATTACAACACACTTGCAGTGCAAGCTCTTTTAGGACACAGAAGACTTATCCAGTAGCAATTGACAATTCACTACTCACACTCCCTCACACTATCTACAACCCTCAAAGTGCTTATACAATGCACTTTCCACTTTTAGGGCATCTTCCAAAGATAGCTCTTACGCATCATAGGAATTTGTCATAACTATTTCATTCATGATTTTCCTTACACATAATTAAATCTTGCAAATATAGCTCTTATGGGTCATAGGAATCCATCATAGTTCAAGATGTTGACACATGCAAGTGGAGTGACACATCAACATGCCAACTAGACAAGTACACTCACACTTAATTACATTATTTGCAAAAAATACATTTACAAAACAAATAATAAGAATAGGAATTATCCAAAGTTCAGACACCTTATTCCTAACATTCTCCTACTTGTCGAACACCTTGTAAGAGCAATAGGAACATAACAATAAGTAATTGCTATAGGCTAAAAGGCCCATAGACTCCAAACATCATCTAAACTTCTCTGTGCCTATTGGTTTCATCAATGCATCTGCAACATTCTTTATAGTATCTACCTTCTCCAAATTTACCTTTCCATCTTCCACCATATCTCTCACAAAGTGAAACTGCACATCAAGGTGCTTCATTCTGGTATGGAAAGTTGGATTCTTTGCAAGGCAAATAGCACTCTGATTGTTGCAACAAATAGTAATCTATCCTACATCAACACTAATAACATAACACAATCTCCTAAGCCAAATGGATTCCTTACAAGCATGAGTAGTAGTCATGTACTCAACTTTTGTAGTGGACAAAGCAACCACAGGTTGTCACTTATTCATCCAATTGATGGCACCATCAAATATAGTGAGCACATAAGCACTGGATGATCTCCTACTATCAATATCACCTACCCAATCTAAATCCACAAACCCATGAGTACAAACTAAATGTGGATTTCCAAAAGAGTTACCACGATAAAAAATGGAGTAATCTGATGTACCCCTCAAATATCTGAATACTCACTTAACTGCACTGCAATGTACCCATCCAGGATTATCCATAAACTGGCTTAGAACTCCCACTGCTCAGGCAATGTCTAGTCTAGTACAAACCATAGCATACATAAGACTGCCAACTACACTAGCATAAGGTACTCTACTCATGTCCTCCACCTCACTAGGAGATTTTGGACAATCATCTATAGATAACTTTGTTCCCATAGAAATAGGAACACACAATGGTCTACAATCTACAATGCTGAACCTTTCCAACACAAACTTCATATACTTACTCTAACTCAACTAGAGTTTTCTGTTAGATCTATCTCTACTAATTTCCATACCCAAGATGTACCTTGCTGCCCCAAGATATTTCATGTCAAACTATGTTGACAGTTGAGTTTTAAAATTAGAAATCATACACTTACCCTTCCTAAATAGAAACATATCATCAACATATAATGCAAAAATAAGAAGGCAATCATTTTCAACTCTAAAATAAACACAATGATCTAATTTTGATCTTACAAATCCAATTGACAACACAAATGCATCAAATTTGAGGTACCACATCCTAGGAGATTGTTTCAAGGCATACAAAAACTTTGTTAATAAAAACTTTGTTAATCTGCAAACCAAAAATTTCTTTACCTTTATCAATGTATTGCTCAGGCTATGACATATAAATCTCTTCCTCCAAATCACCATGACAGAAAGTTATCTTTACATCCATCTACTCTATCTCTAAATCATATGATGTAGCAAGAGATAACATAAATCTAATGGATGTCAACTTTGCAACATGAGAGAATATTTCACCATAATCTATTCCCTCTACCTATGAATACCCCTTCACAACCAATCTAGCTTTGTACCTTATAACACTGCCATCTACATAGAATTTCTTCTTGAACTCCCTTTTGCTACCAATAGGCTTTTTTCTTTTAGGAAAAGGTACAAGGTCCGATTTTTTTTTAATTCAATGAAGCCATCTCATCATCCATGGCCTCAATCCAAGAACCTGCATCTTCCATATCCAAAGCCTCTTTCATAGATTTAGGCTCATCAGTGTTACTAATCAAAGCAAAGGCACAATTGGAATCTAACATAGAATAAGAAAACCTTTCTGGTTACTTCCTTACTCTCATGGATCTCCTCAAGGGCTGAGATTAAGGTTGTTCTTCCTCTTCTTCTAAACTATCAGAGCTACTAGAGCTCTTCTCATCATTAGACCCAACATGATCTTTCTGTTCAATCTTCTCAGGGGTAGGAGGCAACCAAACAATATCTTCTTTCTTCTTCTTTTCATTTGGTTGTAGCACAATAGGAGAAGATGTTAGCTCTCTAAAAATAAAATTTTTTCTATACAACACTTTACTAGTCACAGGGTTCCAAAGCTTGTATCCTTTCATACAAACACTGTATTCGATGAAAATACACTTGACAGCTTTGTTTTCCAGCTTAGATCTTTTCTCCTTTGAAACATGTGCATAAGCTTCACAAACAAAAACATGAAGATGTCTAATTGAAGTCTTCTTACCAGACCACACGTCCATGGGTGTCTTACCAATAAGAGTTGATGTAGGAGATTTGTTAACCAGATAGCATGAAGTGGCCATAGCTTCAGCCCAAAACTATTGTACAAGATTGGCTCCACTAAGCATACTCCTAGCCTTCTCCATCAATATCCCATTCATTCTTTCTACAACTCTATTTTGCTATGGGGTATAAGGAGTTATCTTATGCCTCTCGATACCTCGTTCTTTATAGAACTATTCAAACTCTACTGAGAAAAACTCACCACCATTGTCATTCTAACACAGTTAATCTTCTTACTAGTCTAATTCTCTACAGGGCTTTAAATTCCTTGACCTGACTAAAGACTTGTGTCTTACTTTTCAAGAAATAAATCCACGTCCTTCTACTATAATCATCTACGAAAGATACAAAAAATATAGACTTGGAGATTGAAGGAACTTTTATAGGACCAAATACATCGGAATGAATAAGATCCAAAGCATTAGAAGATTTGTGAGAACGAGAGTAAGATTGAACAGAATTTTGTTTACCATAGACACAATGTTCGCAGAAGTTGAACTTGAGATTATAGTCATTTAACCCCTCAACAAGGTTCTTTTTTTTTAGGGTTTTGAGACCCTTCTCACCAATGTGGCCAAATCTCATATGCTACAACATTGTCTTTTCTGTAGGAAGCTTCCTTCCAATGTGTTTGCACTCTTAGGTACACATACTGTACTGCCATCAAAACCAATAACCATAGTCTTTTTTACTACTTTTTTAGATGGTGGGGATGAATTGATAGCTACTCTCTTCTTTGAAATAGAAGAGCTATTGCACTGAGAAATGCATGTATCAAGCTGAAATAGAGTACCTCTCCTAATACCCTTTGCAAACACCATATCTCCTCTCATCATCTTACATCTATCTTTAGAAAAAAAACCTTGCATACCTACATCACTAAGCATACTTACAGATAATAGGTTTCATGCCAACATTACCCCATTGATCCCGTTTACTCATCCATTAGGGAATCTAATTGTGACCCATCCTCATCCAACTATCTTTAGGTGAGAATCATCACCCAAGTACACCTTTCCACCATTGAAAACTTTTACTTTTAGAACTAGCTTCGATGAGAGGTCATGTGGAAAGAAGCACTCGAGTCTATTAACCCCACATCATTAGATGCATGCACTTCCAAGGCTGTAATGAAAACATTGCCATCTTCTTGAGATTTTTCTAAACTTGAATTTGAGGCCTTCTTCTTCTTCTTTGGCTCTATACAATCTTTACGGAAGTACCCAATCTTATCACAATAGTTTAACCTATTTATTTGACTTGCAACTAAATTTTTCAGTAGTGAACTTTGAACTTCATTCTTATCATATCCCTCTCATATACCCAAAACCCTACCGCTTATTGAAAGCAATTCCTTAATTCTTTAAACTAAATGCAATCAACAAGAAATATACTATCTATTTAAATTGTATTAAACTAAAAGAACATGCTCATTTCAATCTCAAAATCACAGATATGCAAGGAAGGAGAAAAAATTTAGATACATAGATATGCAGAAATTCCCTTTTGTATTAAATTCCTTTGAAAATACATACAAGACTTGATATAAACTCACAATATAACTCAAAACTTAGAAATTTGATCATTCATAGTCATTGTTCTCTCAAGTTCACAAGTTTGAACACATTCAAATAATCATAAAAGACTAGACAAACTATAAAAATAACATAGACTTAAAAAATATATAGACCTCCTCAACTCCCCATCTTGGAAGTCCTTATATAGGATTGCAACACACTACAAATGGGATGAGGACACATTTCATGACCATAATGGAAAATAAAAAAGGAAAGACATAAAAAAAAAAAGATATTCAAAACATTCTCCTGTGCTTGATCCAAAATTAGGAAGGTAGTTGAAAAGTTAGCAGGTGGCACTTTATTGTAGCAACTTTATCATCAAACTGCTTTTTCTTCTTTTGCCATCTACTTCCTCAAAAGTTTCAAAATTTGATATGAATATTTATGAGAGTTTTATCCTTTTGATGAAGTTCTTAGTGCATCTAGTCTTATCTTTTAACCTCTCATTGCCTTTAACCTTAATTATACCTTAGCTGCTACAAGTAAGGCCTTTATTTCTCTTACTGCTTCCCAAACATATAACTCTCACTTGGTGGGCCACTCAGTGGTTTTAACTTTTTCCAGGTCCTTAGTGGCTTTAGTCCACCTAGCATCTATGATGGCCTTAGACTCCACTAAAAAATTGTTTAACTCTAACTCTGTTTTGAACAAAGAGTCAATTAGTTTATTGAAATAGGCATCACTATTGTCTTCAAAAATTGCCAATGTGGCCTCCTGAGTCAAAATGGAACCAAAGGAAGTAGACCATTCCTTCCAATCCCTCACTGTGTTAGTAGTATCAAAAATTGGTGGAATGTAGGGCTGAATTCCTCGAGATAAAACTTTCAACTTTCCTTATATGATTTGCAATTTCCTAATGAAGAAACCAATTAAATCTTTAACTATTTCCAGGCTCTCGTTCATAGTGATTATCTTATTAGGAAAATTTGGCTTTTTAGCCATCAATAAAATAAGCCTACCTAAAAATGGAGTATATGGCCCCCACATATTGAATGTGGACCTAATAGCCATGAAAGTGCCTCATTCAAAAATTGCTCGACACTTTGTAAAAGAACATAAAAAGTAAGAGCCTGTTGTGATATACTCTTTAGAGTCTCAACCCTATGGCTCATCACACTCTTAAGGAAAAATGTTCTTGCCTCATCTCTATGTCAAGTTGGTGGAGTAACAATACTCACCCTTTCAGGCCATGTTGTATCCTTTTTATCCTACTCACCTATTTGTGTTGGGACCTCAGTTGTGATTTGAGTTGACTACTGTAGATTGTCCTATTCTTTATTCTATTTTGTAGTAACTACTTACTCTACATTTTCAAGTGTCTCTCTGGGAGAAGCAACTTCAACCTCTAGTACTTGGACCTTAGCCTCAAGTTCTTCAATATTTTCCTTGTAGACATGACTCTTCCTAAGCTCATCCTCATAGATATTCCTCACATCAGTATAATCATGCATTGACTTAGCAAGTTTGGTCTCTATCTCCTCTACCTTGGCCTCATTCATGATTGAAAAATGTTTCATGGCCTTTGAGATTTATGTGCCTAAAGTTCCTTGCAAAGTCCATACTAAAATACTACCATGTTCTATGCTCTACACATCCATTAATTTTTTTTTGTTTGATAAAGGAACCATACTCCATACTACTTGGGATTTGGTGTCAATGTTAAATCCTGATCCTCTCTAGAGTCCATCAGCACCATATGCCTCATATGAGATGTAATTTTCTTATCTTCGAATCTAGTCAAGTATAAATACTTGATCCAAATCTCATCTGGGTACTAGCAACATCCCACTTCTCTATATAAGGCCCCTTGCCTCCTCTTGAGTCATGACTTCACTCTCAGGATCATAGGCTTGCAACTTCTCAACCAGTTCTCAATTTTTCTTTTCTGATTCTCCTGGTTTCATTTTCAACACCAACTCACTCTATTTTATCTTATAAAGAAAACATTTGAACTTTGTCAATTTAATGAATTCATCATCCTATATGAATTGTTGGGCTTGGATGATGCTACCATCCAACCTTGTTGTAGCTAGTTCTAGCCCTATGAGTGTGTTCTCAGCTGCAATAACCCTATTTTGTATATAACTTTCCCTTAAGTTAGTAGAGTATTGACTCTTGCCTGGTAGAATTTTTAGTGTCCTTTTTTATGGAGTTCTTTTTGGCAAGGAACATATCAGGTGGTTTTAAACCTAATACCAAGAAGCATAAGATAGGGACAAGCCTAAGGATGAGCTAAATCCTATATTCAATAGGGCTAAATATTAGTTCTGGGCCAACATTAATAGATTCTTCAGGACTCACTTCACTTTAGGCTCTGTAGGGCCAAGGCGAGCAAACCTTATTAACTTGGTACTCTTTTCTTCAAAGATTGACCTCTATAGCAGAAATGGTCAATATTCTTCTTCAATTTGCTAATAAAATTCTTGATTATAGTAGCTAACTATAACCAAAGGGAAAGTAGATGCAAATAAGTAATGACCAACACTTCTAGTTCTTCAATATATATAAAGGTAAATTGATATTTGATTAAAGATTTAAATCTTAGCATAACCCAAGTATGCAACAACAAGAACATGTGACCTCTAAGTTGACCAGTCCATTATCAATTGGGCATTAACTAAACCTTAACATACAGATGGATATCCTAATATACTCATATACTTAGACATTTGATCCATCTATTTGGCTTGCAAATAGACATCTATCTTCATAGAACCTCTCGTACTTATTGTAATGTCCTCCTGGTGAAAACTGCAATCCTGTCAAGGTAAATAAGCATTTACTTGGCTCTTTGTTCCAATAGAAAAACTATCCAGACATATAATCTTAAGGGATTACAGTTGAGTTTAATCTCTCTATTCTTAAACACAAAAAATTGTAGATAACAGAGGAAGGAGATGAGAATCAGATTGAAACTAAGAAAAATGAAGCTCTTGTATTAATCCCATTGAAACCAACACATCATCTATATATCAAAACTTAGAAAACAACACAAAGGGATGACTGTGTACTATAAAATGCTTCAAAAGAAATACACTATTGCTGTTCATAGCAGAGATAATTTGAGAAAAATGGTATCATAGTAATGGGAAAGGATTTCAACTAGACTAGAACCATAGAGTGGTCACACTGTAATGAAAGATATCCAAAAACTGAAACCTCTACCAAAAGAATAGAGAAGAGATATATACACAAGAAGAGAAGAAGTCTCCTAGATATGAAATCTAATTTTTGACAAGTGTCATGTTGAAAATTCTTCTTCTTGATGTTGTTGAAATTGAACTTCTTCATCTATCAACAATCAAATATCATCAATTGCTATAATAAAATATCTAATATATATCTCCTTAAAGTAATCAACAAAATATCCTTTGAAGAAAATATCAAATTCACATCATAGAATGTGCTAGAGCTTCAAATCTAATCTTGGTTTCTCACTTCTGCTTTTGTTGTGAAAATCAACTGTATTGTCAACAAATTTTTCATTCCTTCTAACTGCCTCTAAAATAATCAATTTGACCTTTACAACTACTCAATGAAATTAAATTTTATGAAAATCTGGCTATATCTAATCCCAATTCAAATTGAAAACATCAAATCTACACTTTATCATTAAGGAGCCCCTGGAATCACAAATCCTCCTATAGCTACATCTGGTCAATACTTATATGAAAATGGACTGCAGAAATAGAAAATTCATCTCTTCCCGATTCTGTCAATATATTATAGTGTACATTTTGGATAAAAATCATGCTCCTGAGATTGATTTGAATTTTAGGCCTCGGGCCATGAACAATCATTAAAAGAAAAATTTAAAAGATTACATAGTATAAACCATATAGTATCATAAATCTTTCAACATTGAAAATTTGAGCATTGAAAATCTCTGAACCTTTAATTTTTATTCATTTTTTACCCTATCTCTCCAATTCACATGTGCCAAGTGTTGGTATCTGATTTGCCATCACCATCTGGGAGGTCCCCACATCCTCATCAACATTTGGAATATTTGAAATATTTGATATTTACGAGTCTACGATATCACACTAATACGATACTACAATGCATCTTATTATCTTAGCATTAAGATTTTACTTCTCTATTCATATGAATTTTGTAAGATTGTAAGCCTTCATCCTTAGATTTATGATCATATGATGTACACCCAGTTGTAACATCGTATCTCCTCTTGTTGCATCTCCCAACCACATGGTTGTCATAATCCTATGACTGAACATAACATCTTAAGGCATGTTATTTTCCTTCCTGATCTTATCATGGATCGTAACATCATAGCCTTCAAACTTCTGGCTCCCAAACTTATGACAAAATCGTAATGTCGCACACCTTCAACTTTGTTCTCTGATCTTATGATGGTTGCAACATTAGAGCTCCTTCATTCTCCATCTCTGATCTTATGAAGTAGTTGTCAGATTGTATTGTTAGAAATAGGGATTATTGAGAGGGAGGGTGAATCAATAATCTACAAACTTTATTTTCCAACTAGATATTATTACTTACTTTAAACCATGCATAACAAGTCAATAAAGTAATGCTGAATAGTAACATTAATAATGCACAAAGATAACACATGACACCATATTCTGTTAACTAAGGAAACCCCAACCAAGGGAAAACCCTAGTAGGGATGATACCCACTAGATAATATATTGATATATATGTTCCTTGTTAGAGGATGGACCCTGCTAGGAGTCAATGAGAAAATTCAGTATGATAGTCCATGTTAGGAGACTTTGAATCCCTATTAAAAGATTCCAACCCTGTTAGGAGTTGTAGTGTAATGTAAGCAAGGTGCGCCCACTGCCGAAACATGCAATTTTAACTACATTAAGAGCTCACTGATCAAACAAGTAATCTATTATTATTTTCCTTCCTTTAACTTGATCTTGGATCACTAGATAGTTCATACAAAACTTCACATAATCGCTTTCACAAAAGTTCACTCACAATTTTGCTCTCATGATACCTCAAGATCGCACATTTCTTATTGCAAGATGTCCTTTGCATAAATACCATGCCTTTACATAAAATATTGCTGGGTTGGCTATTACCATAATTCACTTTTCCAAGTTAGAGTAAACATCTAGGATGTTGGCCCTAAATGGACAAGTAATTGTTTTGGGTTTCCTATCAACATGTTCATCATGTGGTGCCATTAATGACAACAATTACATATCATAATCAGCCAATTGTCAACAATCTCCCCCATTGGCATTGATGGCAAAAAAAAGGTAAAATTGGTTAAGTGACAAAAACTTAACTAACAAAATAAACATTACATCTATTACAATATGCTCCCCCTTACAATATACTTCATTCTAAACAAGTATTTCTCTGCTTTACAATTTTTCTTTGCTATTAGTCCCCCTTTGACATCAATGACAAAGATCATAAAATGTCAACATTCTATCCAAAACTATTTTCCTTTCCTTTATCCTTTAATAATATTCATGCAATCTTCAAAAATAGTTTTCAAGTTGTCCATACCATTTGTCTATGTCTCTTTTGTAGACTCTACTAATGAGAGAATTGCACATAATGCATATGATGCAACTCAATTGTATTGATATCTGAATACAAGAAGTTAGTATATGTGTCCTTGGCCTTGAAACATTCTTCTAATTTCTTTTCAACAAATGATAACTTCAGAGCAATGGATTCTCTGAAATTAGATGTTCTCCTTAATAAATTTGCTCTTTCTGAAGTTCTAGTTTCCTGATCTCACTATGAACACTGGCAACTTGCATTTCAATATCATCAACTTTACTTGATGGGTGTTGGATTAGGATAGATAAGGCCTCTATCTCATTCAACTTTTCCTCTAACTAACTATCTAAATTCTTAGTCAGTTTGTATAATAAGGTACACTTAACATACAAGAATTTCCCTTCTTGCTGACACTTTCAAAGTTCTTTGATGCATGTATCAAGGTTGACTAAGTCATTCTTGATGTTCTAGAAGATGGTACTAAATAGGTTAGCATCATGGGAAATTTGAGTTTTTGCCTTTGCAACATTTAGTAAATTTGTAAACTCTTCATCAAAAATCTTTAGCACTACCTATGCTCTTTGTTCGAGATCTGGTTCTGAGTGCTGAACTGCTAATGTATTGTGTAGCTTATCTATTACTTCCATCAATGTTCTTTGTAAACTCTTTACTTTCCTATTTTTCTCAATTAATTTGGTCAAGGATGAGATCAAATCTGTGTGATCATCATCATCGGTAGATAGACTAGCAAGAGAGAGTGGAGTAGATGAGCTAGATGGTTTAGTTTCATCCTCCCTCT
Organism: Cupressus sempervirens; assembly: GCA_028749045.1. Taxonomy (NCBI): domain Eukaryota; kingdom Viridiplantae; phylum Streptophyta; class Pinopsida; order Cupressales; family Cupressaceae; genus Cupressus; species Cupressus sempervirens. The sequence continues at coordinate 734,620,657 of CM053793.1, forward strand.
ATTTCTTTGCTGCTTTCTTAGTTTTCCTCTCTTCCTCTTCTTTCATTTATTTTTCTTCTCTTTCCTTCTTCTCTTTTGATCTTTTCCTTTATTCCTCCTTTGCTTTTCTTTTATTATCTTCTTCTTCCCTTCTTTTCCTTTCATTCTTAAGCAATTGTTGCTTGGCTTCCTCTATCTTTTGCATTTCAATTTCTTTAAGCCTCTTTTCTTCCTCAATTTGCTTCAACTTATCTTCAACATCCTCAGTGTCAGGTATATTTGGTTTGGAGCCACCAAATGGATTGGTATCATCAATGTTCAAAGTAACATTGGTTTGATCAATCTTCATGGTATCACCACTTATTGATACTTCCATTGTTTTAGGGACTAGAGGAGTTGATGTCTATGATTCTGACAAAATCTTGTTGATAGCTACTACTATCTCCTTCCTCAACATATCCTTCTCTCCAACCATAAATAAAAATGGCCTTAATTTATTTCACAAGTATGGGGTGAGGTTATTCAACAATATCTTAATCTCATCTTCATCATCAGTCTTACAAATTGTCCTTAGCATAGACTTCCAAAGTTCAAGGTCTTCTTCCCTTGCTGGAGTCCTCTTCTCTATAAGTATCTCATAGTCTTTTTAGTTCACTACTCCTTTGATATCCTTCATACTTAGATCATTTGCAATGATATGTCTTATAGTAGAAATATCAATTTGATCTTTCTTGAAGTTATTATAAAGATCATAAAATTTGTTTATTTGAACAAAATTTCCCTCATTTGCAATTGTTATGTTTATCTTTTCAATCTTAGGTTTCCATGGTTGCCAAGCTTTTCCTACTACTTGTTTAGGTGAAGTCACCTCAATTTCTTGTTCCTCAATTTCATCATCACTACAAGATTTAATTATCAACAATACTTTCTACTTCTTTCTAGGTCTTGAAGCCATCTACTTGACTCTCTTTTCCTTTCTTGGCTTCAGCTAATCTTTTTTATTTTCTCTTATGTTCACTAGGCTAAACATTGAATACTATTGCATAAGGCATACTCTATCTCGAAGTTGTCTCTACAACTAAAACTGACAAGGGTTTAATATTCAATACACATTGTTTCAATATTTTTCTCACTACCTCAGAGTCACTTTCTATCATTCTGGCCTTAGATAACACCTTCTTCATAATTGATTCAACCTTCTTGTGAGATGCCTTCTCCAAGGTTGCTTTATGAGCATGTTGTTTGATCTCATCAAATGTACTAAATCTATACTCAACTTTATGTATCTTAGAATTCATCAACAAATCAATGTAGCCAACTGCAATATCATCACTCAACTTCTTGGTGTTTAAAAATGCATAGCAATAAAATATTCCAGAGGGAAACATAAATGAGAATGTCTAAGGGTTAGCTACTTCTCTATCTTCAACAATACCTAAATGGATTTGGACCAACATAACAAAGCATAATGCTTCCTTCACTTTTGACTCTACAAAACCAAGGCAGGAGTACCTAGAGATCCTATTGTGTAACTAGTGCAAGCAACCATAGTTTAGAATCTGAACAAAGAAGATTAAAACTTTATTTCTCCTATTGACTCATGCAATAACATAGATCTGCAATAGCTAAATGCAAGACAATGCAATTCATAAGTTGAGTGAGGGCATCCTATTTTAGCTCTTAAAACATAAAATATAAAGATGATTTGAATTTGATTTGATTTTATGTGGGTGGGAAAAGTGGATGAAAACCAAGTATGGACAACAAACTAATGATCCTATAGTTGATCAATGCCTCATCCATTGGGTAATTCACAAATCTCTCTCATGCATTTTGGATATCTAAGACATATATCCTATGCCAAGACTCTAGATCTATCCATTTACCTTGTAAATTGAATATCAATGTTCAATCTAAATCTCATTCTTACCTGATATCCTCCTCAATAAACCTACAACCCTATTGATTTCCCTGAAGCATTTACATAACTCCTTGAATTATAAGCAACAATGAAATAAAATACAACCTTAAGGGACTACAACTATGATCTAGGCTCTTTGTTCAAAGATCATAAAACATTACAAATCACTGAGAAAGGAGACAAGATTTAAAATGAAACTCAACACTTGCTATTCTTTTTATTGATTTCCTTGAAATAATACATGAAAATGTATGAAATTGACTCACAAAATACCAAATAAACTAGACTATACAATATACATATGTTGTCATACAAGAGATAAAATTGTGGGAATGAGAAACTAATGAGATGGGAAGGGGATATCACAACCAAAGCATAGCTTCATGGTCTGGAACCAACACATCCTAGATACTTTCCATTCAGACTTCATCAATTTCAGAATTTCCTTTCCAATTTCCAACTTCTAACTTTTTCCAACCCCTAAAATGAAAGAGAGACAATCCATATATAGGATGGAAGAATTCAATCCTAACCAAGAGATATTTTCCATTTCCTCTTTCATTCCAAAAAGATCTAATTCTTCAATCATGACTCCAACTTCCATCCTAAAATTCATCACAGCTAGAAAACAAATATTCCTCATAACTGAAAATTGGAGCCAAATTATACTAGAATGGCATAATATTCTCAAAACTAACCCAACAAATCTTTTACCATGTGTTTTTACCAGGCCTATAATTGTATTTTCAATTTTCACCAATTTCACATTTTTGCCTATAACTTGAACCAATGAAGACCTGCTCAAAATCTGATTCCATATTTGGATTCTTCATCTCGAGACCTTTCCAATAGTATATGATACTTGATAATTTAGATGAAAATAACCCCTCTAAAGGCCATTTGAAGTTTCGAGCTCCCAACTATGAATAGAGCAATTAAAATGAATGAAATTGAAAAATTATAAAATTTCTATAGTATAAACTATAGAAAATTCATTTTTTAAAACAAATTTTTCAATCTAGATACTCGAATGCTCAAGATGGAGATAAAAAGTATTATTTTAATAAAATTCTTCTTATACCTCCCTAGGTGATTTTAAAAATGCCATGTGTCAAGTTGTGATAGGTCCCCTCCTAGCCATTGGTAGGTTCCTGGACCTTCTCGCCAAATTTTTAACTTTCCAAGAGGTCACCATGTCATTACTAGCGAGACCCCCCTATTTTTTGGTGGCAACATGGTGACCATTGGAATCCGACCATTTTCTAGTGGGTTTCCACATCATACCTCCTATGTCAAGCTGTGATAGGTCCCCTCCTAGCCACTAGTAGGTCCCTCAACCTTCTCGCCAAATTTTTAATGGTCTCCATGTCGTTACCGACAACGCCCTCATTTTTTTGGTGGCAACATGGTGACCATCAAAATTCGACCATTTTTCGGTGGGTTTCCACATCATACCTCCTGTTAGGATATTTGTTCAAATTTTACTTTGTGGTTGCTTTTATCCTAGCAATGGGCTCAACTCACAACCTATAGCTTACAAAAGCTCATGTCTTTCAAGACACTTGGTGTTAGTGCATTGGGGCATTTAAACATTGAGATCAACTAATCCCCACCCAATGTGGGATGAAGAAGATAATATTTTATCTACATTCTTTGCTCTGGCTTGGTGTTTCCTCTTAGGCTCATGAGTTGTAACAATAACCAGCCCATTAGAACTCATAATATCTTCATGTAGTTTCCAATGGTGGTGATGAGGCTCGATTTTCCAATCCTAGGAGGGCTGTAGAGAATGTACCCATGTTTCCAAGCTTGCCTTGTTTGACCTTGCTCATGATCTCCTTTTATAACAATAGGATCTACACATTTTTTAGTGACTCACGTGTTTTGAAAAAAAAAAGAAACTTGGTGCATTTGCAAGACATTTTTGCTCCCACCATGCCCTATGTAGTAGTCAATTTTATTCATCTCCACAACCATAACTACCATCTTTAGGAAGTTTGAAATGGAAAACCATAATCATCTCATCAATAGCCTAAGATTTATGGCTATGATGTAGAATCTTGTTGTGCTTGATAAGCATCCAAAAAGCTTGATGAGAATCTAGCATTCCAGCTTGGGCTTGCAACGATGTTGAATACTTTAATATCCCTTGTGCTCTAACACCTCAGCGATATGCTAGGCAGTTGCCTCCACTGCTTAATCAAACATTTCTCTTTAGCATTGTGGCTCCTTTCATATACACTTTTGATCTGTGGGAATCATTCAAAAATTTTGTTTTGACTCTTGCGATTTGGGAGAGAAGGGAGTTAAAGTTTTCACCACGACATTTCCTTCAAAACCGTTGGAGCCATTTTTGAGCTCTCTCCATTTTGACATCTGTGGTGACATGGAGAACTAAAAGTGTGTTTGCAATCTCTATGAGAAGCTCCACAAGTTTTTCCACATGAGATTTTGGCAATAGATGATGAACTTCCTATAGAAATTGTGTTATAGGGTGGTATTGGCATGTCTTGGTACAAGAATGTATTCCACATTGCCTTTTTTTACCACAAAGTTTGTTACATTTTATTTCTCATGAACCACAAGGAACATTTCCAAGGACTACATGATTTCCTAAACATCATTTTGTAACACTCATTATGCAAGGAAGACACTCTTCAAGATGGAAATTATGAGTTTTAGGATGTCCACATGGCTAGGGAATGGAGCAAAAATATGGGCATGAAGGAATAGGTTTCCCACATGGTATTGGAGGAGAAATTAATGTCTTCCCACATGCACAAGATAGATCAGTAAAAATAGTTTCAAGACATGGAGGATAGTGGCCACTATGGCAAAGTCCTTGGCAGTAATGTTGACCACATCTCATCTTTTTCCCAGAATGCATAAGACATGAATGTGGATCCTAGTCCCCTGTATGGATGTCAAACTCACCTTGATATGATAGAGGGCAACATTTCTCATTGCATCTGTGTCTACCATAGTTTTTCTCTTGTCCAGAAAACTTTTCACACAAAAATTCCTTATTGTCCTCTGTGACTGACATAGTTTTCCAGCAACTTACTTTTCTAGAAGAAGATCCACATTGACACTTCTGATCCATAGAAACTAGACAAGATGGACAGATGCCTTGGTGCCAAGAACTTAAGCATGTGTGTTTCCCACAAGTAAGAAGCTTTTTACATACTTTTGAGCATGTTGGCATTGGGTCTAGGCAACTCTTTCTTATTGTGAGGAGGAAAGCATTATGAATTCCTCAGCTAATGTAACTGCCACTAGAGGTAACTCACTTGTTACCTGGTTAGTATCATACTTAACCACTTCACTCTGTAAGATGTTCCCAATTGAAACATCTACTTCCCCAGGAGCCTCTTTTCATTCATTTGCATCAACTGTGAGGGATTCAGTATGCATATGATTCTTTGTTAGAATGTGTGATTTCTCAAAAACATCACTTGTTTGCTGATTATTATTAATCTCCATAGGCATTTGAATCATTACAATCCTTTTATAATCATTTAAATTATAAAAGGGGCAAATGGTTTTCAAGCTTATCATTAATACCATTCTCAACCAAAATCCTCATTGTAATGATTTTAAATCATTATGACTTCTCTTCTCCCCGTTTTAAAAATTCTTAAAATTCAAATACCTTATTAATCTGACAGAATTAGTCAGGCCTCAAAGTGGGTTTGGCTAAAAAAAATTCATTTTCAAACACTTGAATTGTCAAATTAATATATTAAACATCTGATACTGACTGGGATTAATTTTGAGCACTAATTGATCATTGAAACTCATTTCACATCATATCTACAAAATGTGATTTTCTTCTAACAACATCTGTTAGTTGGCATTAAAAATCAACCCGAATAGATAACTGGGCTCTGAAATCAAACCTGCTGATTCTTTGTTCCATGTACTCTTACCCTGTCAAATCTTGTCTCATGAAGAATTCTCAGTCAAAAGATATGGACCATCAAAATTTCCCTCTCAAAATTGCTTACAAGAAAACATGACAAAAAAAAAATTGCATTCGGATTTGGCTTCAAAGATTGGGCAAACTGACACTTGGGGAAACGAAAACTGGGGCATTAGTTCACTGTCATGAGGAAAATATGAATCTATGGTTAGGGCACATGACAAATAATTGGGAAATTTTAGCGAACAATCAAAGTGGGCTACTCAAAATTTGTAGACTAGAAACAATGGCAAAAAAGCAGCTTTTGTGAATGGAATGGACCAGGGAAAGTGTGCATAAGGACTTGTCAAAATTTGCAAACTGGCACACTTGAAGTATTTTCAAAGGAGAACATAGTGGTACAATCCATTTGATCTCACCTATCATGCATTCAAAGATATGACATCACAAACAGGGGTACTAACCAATTTGCATTTACTGACACAAGTATAACATCATAAATTGCATTTGGAATCACTTTCAAAAACTGATCAAACATATTTTTCATAAGCTCAAAATTGAAACATTGTAAGTCTTTGACCTCTAAAATACAATAAAAAAAGATTTTTCTCATTTTAGTCAACTGGTTCAAACTTATAACAAGTCAAACAGGGCCTTCCAGAATTTTGAATAATTCACATTAGCATGATAACAATAAATGACCAACTTTGAGGGATTCAAAACCTAGTCAAACAGATTCAAAATGACTCAAAATTTGAAACATAGGCCCTCTGGTATGGAAACTAAATTCTCCAAAAGTAGCAAGTCATGAAATGTTACTGGTGTGAGATATTCAAATGCAAACATGGCTCCTATCGTTGTTTGACACTTAGGCAAAAATACAGATTTGGGCATTGCTCAAAATGAGACTTCACCGAATGGCTCGAAATGAAAATTTATCTTCGTGGAACACATAGACGCACTGAATGCAAGGTGTTAGAAACATTAAACACCTCTTAGGCCTCAAAAGAATAGCTAGGTACATATGCATCAAAAAGCATTTATAGGACTTGATTTTCTCAATGGTACTCAAAATTGGGGCTTCAATATTGAGTCCCAACACAACTCATAGCTCAGAGGATCCAAAAATGTTTCCCAAGGTTCCACTATTTGAATTTATGTATAGTCAGCATCAACTAAAATACATATGTCCTCTTTAAATCTATCCATAATAGTAGGTGAGATCCTAAATCTCTGTTTCATCTCATTTTGGAATGTTCTCATAATCAAATTACCACTGTCCAATACCTTGTCTATAGGGTGTCTTTTACATACCTCTAATACCTTTTCCATAGTGCATCTATCACTAAGTAAGGAAATCTCTTTAGCACATGAAAGAATATGTGATTAATCAATGATTGGAACCTAAACACACCATTCTTTATTATTTTAATCTTCTCAAGGTTCTGCAAGAGTTGCATTCTCAGAATTTCACTCAAATTCACCTATTCTTTCTCAACACAAATCTTGTAAGCTGCATATATAAAATCTACTAAAAGTTCATCTATCTTAGAACTTGCACAAATTTAATAATCTATTATTCTACTAAGAAATCTAACATCATCCTGCTTGATGGAGCCAATTACTATAGCCTTCCCATTGTAAACTACCTTAGTGTAGCTTTCTACTATCTTCTTGACCAGTTTCTCTCCTATGGGTACACTGCCTTGTTTGCTAAGGCCATTTATCTCATGTATAAGGCCAGCAAAAATTTCTACTACATTATCCTTCATCCATGACTTTCCATCATGTATTCTACTTAGTATAATTTGTGTCCATTCATTTGTATCTAGTTTGTGATAAAAATAATACTTAAACAAGTCCAATTCACTCAAATGCTCAATGGTCTTTACTATCATGTCATGGTCAAAGACTATTTCCATGTCCTTATTCATATATTCAATGCCAATAGACTCAAACTTACAATTCAAATAGTTTTCTATATCTTCCAAATAGACTACATTGTTTGGGGTGATAGACAATGTAGAATTAAGGTTTCCATCACTAGGTTTTATAGAAACTACCTTAAACTCAGGCTATCCTTATTCTTGATACTATGAACAACTGACATATCCATAATTCTTATCAACAAAATCTTTTATCAAACAAATATTGTAGAAAAAATGACAAAATACCTCTTTTTGAAACTAGGGTTTGCTTCAAAATTACTTTGACAAGTCACTTCAGAATGCACTTCACTTTGAATGTGTTCGCAAATGAAGTAAAACCAATTATGTACTCCATTTATGTATCAAGTTGAAATTGAATTAATTGCATACTTTTCAAACATGAAAAAGTTGCAATTTTCATTCTATAATTAGATAATTGCACAAACTAATCTATCTGATCTTCATGTTGGTGTTTGGAAACATTACCCATTCCCAATTACCCTGACGAGAACACGATGCATCTAGGGGAAACTAACTCCCATTATCAACACATCTATTCAGACACCAGGCCAACTATAAGGCTATACTCCTTCTGCACTTCAGGCTCTGCAAAACCTAGGCGGGTGAACCTATAGATTCCTTATATGGTACCAGTTATCAAAGCATACACTAAATCTAATATAAAGCAGATAGAAACCCTTATTTCTCCTAATAACTTATGAAATAACATATATCTACAGTAGCTAGATGCAAAACAATGAAATTCATAAGCTGAGTGAGGGCATTCTTTTTATAGCTCTTCAACATGAAAGGGAAATTCATTTGATTAAAGATGTTGATTCAACAAAACCTCAAAAATGCAACAATATAACCAGTGATCCTATAACTGATCAGTGCCTAATCCATTGGGCAATTCCATGAATTCAAAACATACATCTATGACATCAGGACATATCTCATATACCCAGACATCAGATCTATCCAACCACCTTGTGATTCAGACATCAATGTTCATTCAGGTCTCATTCTCACAAAATATCCTTCTCAAACAACCAGTAACCTTGTTTAAACATATCAAGCATTTACTTGGCCTTTTGGTCCAACAACAAAATACATAAAACATACAACCTGAAAGGGATGCAAATGGGTCTCAAATCTTTGTTTCAAAACTACATAAGACTTACAGATTGCTGAGATGGGAGACAAGAACCAGAACAAAACTAGTGAAATTGTTGCTCATATGTATTCATTTCCTTGAAACTATACATTTAGATGCATAAAATTAAAACATGAAACAACCTAATATCTCAGAACTATCTATATTATCTCTACAATGCTGTTCATATGAGAGTTCTGCTGAAGAAAATGGTGTCTCGGTATTGGAAATGCATCAAGAACTGGATCCAAAATCTGGTATCACAGTCATGAGCAGATTTTTTCCAAGGAACTGGAACCAATAAATGATAGAAAGAAAGAATGATATAGAAGAGAAAGAATTCTCAGATCTATTCTGAAGACAAGTGTCAACTTGAAATTCAATCCTGTGCAATTGAGTAACCTCTTTCTTCTTTCATCCCATCTGATTTGATTTTTTGTTTCATCATTACATTGCAACTGCTTTGAAATATCTCTGCCTAATGATGAAATCATTTTGCATCTAAAATATCTGAAACCTTATGCAACTCTGGTGAAATTATGAGTTTTTACTGATTTTAATGTAACCAATTCAACCCCAACTGCATTATTACCATCTTTTATGCATATCCAGGTCATTATCTTGACAAAAAATCAAAAATAAACTTCTTGGTTTGAATATAGTTGTGATTCTGGTACCTGATGGAAAACCTCGTGTAGCTCAAACTAACTGATGTCTGTGTAAAAACTAATCTCAGAATCGGAAAATTTAGACTTTCATGATTCCGACAGTATATGATAAGGCATACTTTGCCTTCTGAAAATGCCCAGAATCTCGATTTGAAAAACACTCCTATCGTAAGAGTGTTCAGGTCTGTATTTAAAATAATTTCAAAAAGTTTAAACTTTAAACTTTAGGAAATAAAAATTTCAATTTAAAAGACCCTGCTCAGTTTGTTGGCAAAATAATTTTAAAAATGAAAATTTTAAAATCAATTTATTTTTTCTAGCCCTTCCAAATTCAAGTCAACTCTAGGTTTGACCAATGCCATGTGGCGCACTCTGATTGGACACCTGATTTGCATCATCCACCATGTGTCATCTCCTCGCTACTTCGCCATGCTTAACTAGTGAGCAACTTCAGTTAGCGAGGTAACGCGAACAGTTAGATCTACCATGTGGCGCAATCTGGTGCGCTCCTGCCATTTGTCCACCACATCACTGCCCAATCACTCTGTCACTGCCACTTGTCAACATTCGATTAGCTATTGTCTCGATGCGGGACCCACTTGGCATTCTAACTCTTGCCGAATGTTGGAAATTTTCCAGCGACCTCGCTATCTCGCTAGCCGGAGTTGCCAAGATTTCCCGGCTGGTGAAGTAGCGAGGTGCCGGATTCTTGGATTTTTTGATCACCTTTCCTGCTGACATCATTCCTTGTTTTACATGCTTGCATTGAAAATTTAACCTTTGTCAGCGTCCATGTGCACAGGTTCTCTGTAATGAACTAATGCTTTTACTTCAAAAGTGTGAGTGTCTTTTAGACACAACCTTTATTTCTTGTTGACGTATTTAAAAACTCAAAAAAGATTTTCCCTCCCTGATGTGGGATTAAGAGTTTTTTTTAAAACTCCTCCTGGGATTACCCTCCTCACTAGTCAGCGGCTTCTCTCTTTTAAAGGTGAGAGCCTCTGTTAGTGCCTGGTGCCATGTTGCGGTCTGCTACTTATTGGCATAGTTGTTTTTTACAAACTAATCCTTTTAATGGATGCAACTCCAAAGCAGCTCCCCTACCTCACGCAAGTCACCTCCTCTCCAAAGATAACAAAAAAAGGTGGTTCCCTTCACACTGCCGCTTGTTCACAGCTTCGACTGCGAGTTCCAACCTTCAAAATGTTTTACGTCCCCTTTTTTCTATGGATTACCCTTTGATGGCATTTCATTCTAGAAACAGCGGCTTCCCTCCTTACATGGAGTGTCCTACTTCTCTGAAATGCATGGATGCTTTTGTTTGCCTACTGTCACGCATCCCTCTCAGTGTGAGTTGGCATCTCTGAGTCTTTTCTCTGTGGCATTACTAAATCTGTCGGCTTCCTTTAGCGCAGGTGCCTTGCCTTGTGACTGCGGATTCCTTCTTTTACTTATAATGTGGACCTCCCACTCAGCAACAAGCACATCTTTACAACTGAATACCAATGGAGACATTAAAGACGTCCCCCCGTATGGATATGGGCATTTTTTTATATCATCACTGGCTGCTTATCTTTAGACTTCTCTGCTACAACTTGGTTCTAACTCTGTCTTTAGCATGGACTTTTCTCTGATTTTCTTTTCCTTACGTTGAGATTGCAAGGTTTCTCCGATGCAGAGGCCGACTTAGGGGCACTAGTTCTCATAAATTGTGTGGTAGTTGAGCCAATAGATTGCTGGCTGCTAAGACGAGTTAATGCAGATTGATGAACTAGGGGGCGGTGATGTGGTACTTGTGATCGTTGACCATGTCTTGGCATGAATGCCTAGCTAGGTGTTGCAACTTGGTTATGTATTGCTTGTAATGCTTTGGTTGGACCACGAATAGTTTGACCATAATTTTGAGCTTCTCAAAGTTGATGGAAATAAGTAATGAATCCTAGCCAAATCCTTTCTATAATAGAAAATCCACACTATAGTGTCCAACTGCGATCTATAATTCACAACAAGTGCCCGACCTACCATAAGTAATTTCACCTTTGATGAGAAAAAAATCCCTCCAATCTTCAAACTCAAACTCAAGAATCCAAGGTTAAAGTAGCGACACACACTATGTTTGAAGACTCCATTTTAGAATCATTTCCAGCATATAATTCTCAAATTGGTAGTGATGTTTCTTAATGCAAGTCTCATGGCAACAATAAGCCACGCTCAAATGCCTTTTCATAATTCCTCACAAATCAATTGCACCCATATTAACTTTCAATCTACAAATATGAGTTTTTTGCAGTCTTCAGTAGTTGGGTCACATTAATTGGACCCCATTAAGAATTAAGTCACCCTTGCAATGCAACAATGCTGATAGAGCCATATCTTGATGACTGGAGTCGGGTCACATGGTGACCCAGCTAAAAAAATTTCATTTTTGGGTGACTAACTTTTCAAATTGGCATATCAATCATCTTGAACTGATTAGAATCAAATTTGACCACTAAGAAATTAAATATAACTCATTTCACCACTGATCCGCAAACTGTCATTTTTTGCGGCAGGAGCTCCTGTTGACTGCCTTTGAAAACTGACCCGAACAACTGACCAAGCTCTGGAAACTAGCACACTGAATCTCTGTTCTACACACTCTCAGCCTGTCGAATCTCATCTCATGATGAATTCGGGGTCTAAAGATATTCATTGTCAAAGTTGCCTACTCAGAATTACCTGCAGGTAAACATGTCAGAAAACAACAAACTGGGCTCAGAATTGACCTTGAAAATTGGGCAAATTAGCACATGGGAAAATGAAAACTGGGACACTCATTCTTTGTCATGAGGACATTACAGATCTATGATTTAGGCTCATGACGAATAATAGGGTGCAAATGGCGATCAATCAAAGTGGGCTACTCAGAATTTTGCAAACTGGACATGCTGACAGAAAGCATTTTTTGCGAATAGAATTGACCTAGAAAAGTGTGCAAATGAATTCGTCATAACTTGCAAACTGGCATACTTAAAGTACTTTCAGTATAGAACACAAGGAAACCAACCATTCGATCACACCTACCACAGATTAGGAGATATGACATCCCGAACAAGGGTTACAATCAATCTGCAATTACTGACACCAGTTAAAACTTATAAATTGTGTTTGGAATCATGCTTGAAAAACTGACCAAACGGATTCTTCATAAGCTGAAACTTGGAACATAACAATTCTTTGACATCTACAATACAACAAAAAAGGAATTTTCTCATTTGGGTCAACTGGTCAAAAGTTATTGCACGTCAAACAGGGCTTCCTAGAATTAGGTGCAAAGTGAAAAAGCATGAAAACAGTAACCGACCAACTTTGAGGGATTCAAAACCTAGTCAAACGGACTTGAAATAACTCAAAATCTAAAACATAGGTTTTTGGGTATGGGCACTAGATAATCTCAAAATGGAAAGTCATGATACATTTCTGGGTGCGAGATATTCAATGGAAAACACAGCCTCTTGTCGCTGTTTAACACTTAGGTGAAAATGCAAAATTGATATTAGCTCAAAGCAGAACTTCGCCGAAAAGCTCAGAATGATGATTTGACCATATGGAATAGGTAGGTAGGCTGAATGGAAGGTGCCAGAAGTGTTAAACACCTTAGGGGTCTCGAATGGACAGCCGGGTACAACCATGCACATATGCATTTTAAAAGCGTTTAAGGGCTTGATTTTTTTAATGGTGCTCAAAATCGAGAAGGCAATTTTGAGCGCTGATAGTTCAAATGTCATCTGAGGTTTACTATAGCCTCCTTTCATCATGAAAAATATCCTCAAATCTTCGTATCGCAAAATTCTCTGCAAAAATGTACTTTTCATCTTCTATTATAGAATCAACTCTTATTGTAATACCAATAAATCTTAATTTCATCATAACATGTTTAGATGAACTCCAAATTACAAGTGAGCTTAGGTACCATCTAAACAGAACTAGATACACCTTTTCCCAATTTCACTACCTCTAATTCAGTCTCTAACTAAAGTTCTCAATTTCTAATGCTGTGAACAAGCTTAATTCAACTTAATTGAATCAACTAACTTCAATCTTTCTATCTCATCATCATTTAACTTTTCTTTTGAGATATCTATTCCTTTCACAAAAGCTTTATTAAGTTCTTCTTGGAGTTCACTTACAATGTTTCTTTGTTCTTCATTGCTTTTGCTAGTTCTAGAGTTCCTTTGTGGTTCCTTCTATCATTTTTGGATTTTCTCCCATCATTCCTTCTGTTTCCAAAGTTTCTTCTATTGTTCCTTCTATCTCTAAAGTTTCTATCCATTTACTTTTACCTTGCAGTGTGTCTAAAGTTATTGAATAACTGACATACATGTGCTTTGCTTCTAGGATTCTTCTGATCATTAGGTGCATGACAATTCCAAGCAATGTGTCCTAAGTTGTTACACTTGTAGCACACAATCTATCTTCTGTCATCATAAGATCTTCTTTCTCTTGATGTCCTTTAATTAGATCTTCTTCTATCTATAGGGTTAGTATTTCTAGATATTCTACTATTTCTTCTATCATTATCATACTTAGGTTTCCTACAATCAATTGCATTATGACCCATACCATGACAATTATGACAATAAAGGTCCTTAACATGATTAAATGACTTACTAGTACAATCTCTTTTCATATGACCTATTTCATTACATAAAAAGCACTTACGTCTAAATTCATACCTGGTTGTCATGGGAGTCTCCACTTGCTTTGGTTCATCCATGATTTCAACTTCATTAATTTTCTCAACTTCTTTAGGTTTCTTAAAGGATTGACTTGACTCAATCTTATCATCATATTTGTTTTTTTTCTTTCGGATCTAACCTAATCTCAGGTTTCTTTGTAGACATGTTAATCAAATAACCAAGACTAGTCTTATCATGAGAAGGTCTCTGTATAGACATAGAATCATGAAGCTTTTCTCTGCTAGAATAGAGCTTTTCAAGCTGCTGTTTGTACTATGTTAATTCACCTTTCACAATAGTATTGTACTTATGGAGTTCTTCATGATCTTCTTTCAAGGTTTCAAACTTAGATGTTTTCTTTGCCAAACTTTCTCTCATATCTGCATTTTTGATCTTCAAATCAGATTCAATTTTGCTAGGATCACTTCTCAAAGTCAACTTTAGATTTGTAATCTTCAATTCATGCTTCAAGATTTTGTATTCTATCTTTAACTTTGAATAGTCATCATCAATAGTTCCATATTTAGTAGATTCAGGCTTGAGTTTCATATGTTCAATTTTTTCCTTCAACTGACCAATGGATACTTTGGAGTCTTCATATCTATCCTTTAGCTTATCTCTTTCTTCAGTAAGGAGATCAATTTGTTCAAGATCTTCTTTGAGGTTTTTCATCAACTGTTCTATATCCATAGGGATCTTACTTAAGCTATTAAGCCTTTTCAAAGTAACTATACTCTAATACCAATTGTTAGAAATAGGGATTACTGAGAGGGGCGGTGAATCAGTAATCTACAAAATTTATTTTCAAATTGGATATTATTACTTACTTTAAACCATGCATAAAAAATCAATAAAGTAATGTTGAACAGTAACAATAATAATGCACAAAGATAACTCATGACACCATATTTTGTTAACTAGGGAAACCTTGGCCAAGGAAAAACCTTGGTGGGGATGATACCTACTAGATAATATATTGATATATATATATGTTCCTTGTTAGAGGATGGACCTTGTTAGGAGTCAATGAGAAAATTCACTATAACAATCCCTATTAGGAGACTTTGAATCCCTGTTAGACGATTCCAAGCCTATTAGGAGTTGTAGTGTAATGTATGCAAGATGAGCCCACTGCCCAAACATGCAATTTCAACTACATGAAGAGCTCACTGCTCAAATAAGTAATCTATTATTATTTTCCTTCCTTTAACTTGATCTCAGATCACTAGATAGTTCATATAAAACTTCACAAATATCACTTTCACAAAAGTTTGCTCTCATGATACATCAAGATCACACACTTCTTATCACAGGAAGTCCTTTGCATAAACACCATGCCTTTAAATAAAATATTGCTAGGTCGGCTAAGACCACAATTCACTTTTCCAAGTTAGAGTAAACATCTAGGATGTCGGCCCTAATTGGACAAGTAATTGCTTTGCAACCAAAACAATTCTTTCCTTCAATTCCATTGTCTTGCTTCATCAAAACATGATTAGGTTTGTTCTATATGGTCTGTACAAACTTCTAAGGTTACATACATCATCATCAACATGTCTACTATCTTCATGTAACTTTTCTTGTCATAATATGATGTCTGCAACATGTTATAAACAAAACAATATACTGCTGTAAACTAAATTCTATACTTACACAATTTTTTGATCATCAAACATTAAGTATCTCTATTTATGAGCTTTCCTATCAACATGTTCATCATGTGGTTCCATTAATGACAACAATTACATATCACAATTATCCAATTGTCAACATGTATCTCACAAGTTTGGTGTAACATTGGGGTTCCATTAACTTCTTACTACAATCTTGCGATGAGATGAGATGGGCCATTTGTTATCTCCTCCTATGTTGGGTCAAAAATATGCTAGCTTCATCGTTTAACTAGCTATGTGGGCCCCTCCAAGTAAGCAGTGACTTCCAAGTGTATTGTGTCCTTCAAGATATTTTAATGATGGAGCAATGTGGGTGTTAAATATCTTTATTGGCTAATTCATGCCCAATGTGGGATACTGTAAATATGCACTCCAATTTGTGCCAAATACACTATGGAGATTTTTTCATGCTCTCAATTCCCCAAAATGTTTTCCTCTACAGTTCTTCTCTTTGCATGCTTTCTCCATCAGTCTTTGCATCCTCCTACCTAATGCCATGGAGGCTCTATTGCGTGCCCCAAGTGGGTTTTCTGTAATTTTCTTTGGCCTGTGGTTTGGCTTTGCAATTTTGAGTGCCATCAATGGCTCTATCTAGGGATGCATGTCCCTTGTAGGCACGTCAAGGATTCATATCTCTAGAGGAAGAAGACCACTCCCAAAAAATTTCTTGAACAACTTGATGAAAGCAGGAAAACCTATTCTAACTATACAAAAGGATGACCCTAGGCCACCGAAACTTCTCAAAACTTCTTACCTCTATCAAACACATGATTCTCACTTGCATCTCTTTTGAGGTAAGCTATAAGTACTATTTCCATCAGTTTCACCACACATATCAAGTCTTCTTATTAGTGGATTAGGTAAAACAAAACGATTTTCATAGTGCATATAAAAACTTGAGTCAGTTTCTTCTTCTTGCTCATTATGAAAATGTATATCAACATGCTCTTGAATATAAAAATCAAGCTAAGAACCATCATGAACATATGATGAATGCATGCTATCAAGAGGAAACACAAAGTATTCACATTCCACTTTGTTCACGAAGTTGCATATGTCTGGAAAATGCAACTCACCTTGTGTATCTAGGTGTGAAAAGAACATAAAATCTGATCCCTGCCTCTTTGTAGTTATATTACTCATCAAATTAGATTTACCACTTGCTGAGAATTCTTCACACTGAAAAAACTTGTCAGGTACCAACTCTGAAAACTTGTTTTGAAAAAGATGATCCAAAACATGATGATCACAATTGTTATCCTTCTCTAACAAACTATTAGAGGGAACATTGAACTTTATAAACTTACCATCAGGATGATCATTACAAGATTTGTCATTATAAAAAAGAAACTCATAATCAACAATATTATTTTCAGTATTTTCCTCTTCATCTTATGAAGGATCAAAACTTATTGCAGTGTAATCACCAACATGAGGAAAAAATGAGACAATAGAAAACTTCCCTTCAATGACATCCCTTGCATCTAACAAGTCATCACATGCACATATATTTGAGATACGATCATATGCACCTCCAAAGTTTGATAAAGATTTTTGAGATTTTGTATCCTTTTCCACATCAAACATTGAGGAAGTGGCTTGACTCAATGAAGAAACATTCTGAGAGAAAATATGATCATCCTTAGAAGTAATTACAAATTTCTCAAAATCATGAGCCAACAAATCTAAAATCTCATCAAGGCTCAGGAAGACTTCCTCAAAAATTGTCTCCTAGCTAAGATTATTATCTAGATGACATGAAGAACTTATAGTAGCAGCAACATTAATACAACAATTTGAAATATCAAAATCATTACAACATTCATTTTTATCATGACAATCATTACCTCTACTACTATGAAAACCTTCTTCAATCTCATATTGACTTTCATAAGACTCATTTTCAATTTCATATCCATCTTCTCTATGCTGGTTGCAATCCTCTGATTCACTAAAAACTGAATCCATCTCTTCACATTTGGAAGACAAATTACCATTGTTTATGAATTCATTATATTCATCACTACGTCGACTTTCAACACATGTATTATCACCATTAGGAGACATAATATGAACTCTATTGTTATCACTTTCCATCTCCTTAATGAATATCTCAGCTTGCAAAAGCTCTTGTAACCTTATAGGTGCTGGCTAATTAACTAAATTAGGCAGTAGAATATCTAGGAAAACACTAGGTAGGGAAGATTCCTCTGGTCTAGAATGAAAAGGCATCATACTAATTATTGATTTAAAATTTATATAAACTTTTTTAATATTTAGACCCTAAATACTTCCCATTTCCCTTTTGACTATATTAACAATCATATTGTGGATTTTCTTATTCAACATAACAATATTACTAGCCACAATTTCGAAACTATTAGAAATTAGTAGACTAACCTCAAATCTGATGTTTGACTCCATCTTAAAATAAAAACTTCACCTCTTTCTCTAGTGTTGAAAATCACTGAGTAGAGGTACTAATTTCTAACATTCAACTTTCATGAAAATGGAAATCATGAAAAGAAAAATATCTTCAATGCTGATGTAAAAACTTTCCTTTGCTGATTCTAGCACGAGTGCAAACTAATACTCTTTCACACATTGATCAAAACCTTGTAGATCCACCACCTCCTTTAAGAGGAAAAATAAATCACAATTATGACTCACTTTCAAGCATTCAAATTTTCATATAACAATAGAAGCAACAACACTGAACTTAACCAAGAAACACTTCTTTTCCAAGGAACTATCAACAGCTTTAGATTTGCCCATATAACTAAAAGTCCTTCAACTTTTTACCATGAAATCAAATAGGATATACTAGTACAGAAATAGAGTCACCACTCACAAATGTGAGAAATAAAACAAGATTTGTCACTTGACAAAACCTGAACTAGACTTTTAATGGTAGGAGAAATACAAATCATCAAAGCACTCTTATAGATTTACAATCTTGAAAAATAGAGAACAAACCATGCTTGTTCATTCTTGACTCTGAACACTACAACACTTTGAAAATACTTCTTAGCTAAATTGACTGATGATAGAATTATTAGTAACAATACAATTTTCATTCAACCTTCATAGTTACTATTGTCCTAGATAAAACATCACTGGGAGGCATGAAACTTTAGCATGATCTTACTACTAATAACATGATTTGCACATGCCTTTCTCGTAATTGTATTGAATCACCTTTTAGATTGCAATACTCCCCAGAAGAGTCATCATTTTCTTGGCTACTTGGATGGGAAAAACCATGCCGAAAGACATGACAAAAATATATAAGTTTACACCAGAGATTCTTGTCCTTTTAATAGTGAATTGCTTGACATAGTCCCCAGTAGAGTCACCATTTTGTTGGAGTTCTTTTTGGTAAGGAATATATCAGGTGGTTTCAAACCTAATACCAGGAAGCATAAGATAGGGATAAGCCTAGGATGAGCTAAATCCTATATACAATAGGACTAAATCTTAGTTCTGGGCCAATATTAATAGAGTCTTCAAGACTCACTTCACTATAGGCTCTACAAGGCCAAGGCAGGAAAAGCTTAGGGATTGATCTTATTAACTTGATACTCTTTTCTTCAAAGATTGTCCCCTATAGTAGAAATGGTCAATATCCTTCTATGATTTTCTGATAAACTTCCTAATTACAGTAGCTAACTATAACCAAAGGGAAAGTAGATGCAAATAAGTAATGACCAACACTTCTAGTTCTTTAATATATAAAAATGTAAATTGATATTCAATTAAAGATTTAAATCTCAACATAACCTAGGTATGCAACAAAAAGAACATGTAACCTCTAAACTAACTGGTCCCTTTTCCATTGGGCATTAACTAAACCTTAACATACAAATGGATATCCTAATATACTCATATACTCAGAGATCTGATCCATCTATCTGGCTTACAAATAGACATCAATCTTTACAGAAACTCTCATACTTATTGTAATATCCTCTTGGTGAAAACTACAACCGTGTCAAGGTAAATAAGCATTTACTTGGCTCTTTGTTCTAATAGAAAACCTATCCAAAAATACAATCTTAAGGGATTAAAATTGAGTTTAAGATCTCTATTCTTAAACACAAAAGATTGTAGATAACAAAGGAAGGAGATGAGAATCAAAATGAAACTAAGAAAATGAAGCTCTTGTATTAATCTCATTGAAACCAACACATCATTTGTATATCAAAACTTAGAGAAAAACACCAAGGGATGACTATGTAGTATAAAATGCTTCAAAAGAAATACAATGTTGATGTTCAAAGAAGAGGAATACTAAGAAAAATGGTATCATAATAATGGGAAAATATTTCAACTAGACTTGAACCACAGAGTGGTCACACTATAATGAAAGAAATCCAAAAAGAAAAACCCTTACTAAAAGAACAGAGAAGAGATATATACACAAGAAGAGAAGAAGTATCCCAGATATGAAATCTTATTTTTGATAAGTGTCATGCTAAAAATTCTTCTTCTTGATGTTGTTGAAAATGGACTCCTTCATCTACTAGCAATCAAATCTCATGAATTGCTGTAACAAAATATCTAATATATATCTCCTTAAATTAATCAACAAAATATGCTCTATAGAAAATATCAGATTCACATCATAGAATGTGTTGGAGCTTCAAATATAATCTTGGTTTGTGAGTTCTTCTTTTGTTGTGAAAATCAACTGTACTATCAAAAAATTCTCCATTGCTTCCAACTACCTCTAAAACAATCAATTTTACCTTTACAACTACTCAATGAAATCAAATATTATAAAAATATGTCTATATCTAATCCCAAATCAAATTGAAAACATCAAATCTGCACTTTATCACTAAGGAGCCCCTAGAATCACAAATCCTCCTGTAGCTACATTTAGTAAACACCTGTATGAAAATGGACTAAAGAAATAGAAGATTCACCTCTTCTTGGTTTCGTCTGTATGTTATAGTGTACATTTTGGATAAAAATCATGCTCCTAAGACTGATTTGAGTTTCAGGCTCCAACCCATGAATAATCATTAAAAGAAAAATTTAAAAGACAAGATAGTATAAACCATATAATATCATAATTCTTTCAACATTGAAAATCTAAGCATCAAAAATATTTGAACCTCTAATTTTTATTCATTTTTCACCCTATCTCTCCAATCCAAATGTGCCAAGTGTCGGTATGTGATTTTTCATCACCATCTAGGTGGGCCCCACATCCTCATCAATATTTGACATATTTGAAACATTTGATATTTATGAGTCTACAATATTATGCTAATACAATACTACGATGCATCTTATCATCTTGGCATTAATATTTTACTTCTTTGATCATACAAATTTCATAAGATCGTAAGCCTTCATCCTTAGATTTATGATCATATGATGGGCACCTAGTCGTAACGTTGTGTCTCCTCTTGTTGCATCTCCTGACCACACCGTTGTTGTGATCCTATAACTGAGCACGAAATATTAAGTCATGTTATTTTCCTTCCCAATCTTATGAAAAAATGTAACATTATAGCCTTCAAACTTTCAGCTCACGAACTTATGACACAATTGTAATATCACGCACCATCAACTTTGGCCCTCTAATCTTTTGACCCATCTTCGATCTTATGAATCAGTTGTAAGATTATATCTCACATGTTTGGCATAACATTAGGGTTGCATTAACTTCTTACTATGATCTTATGATGAGATAAGACTCCCAGTATGTGCCATGTGTTATCTCATCCTGTGTTGGTTCAAAAATATGTCGACTTCATCATTTAATTGGTTGTGTGGGTCCATCCAAGTAAGCAACGACTTCCAAGTGTAGCCTATCCTTCAAGACATTTCAATGACTAAGAAATGTGGGTGTTAAATATCTTTCTTGGCTAATTCATGCCCAATGTGGGATATTGTAAATATGCACTCCAATTTGTGCCAAATACACTAAGTGGGATTTTTCATGCTCTCAATTCCCCAAAATTTTTTCCTTTGGATTTATTCTCTTTGCATGCATTCTCCATCAGTCTTTGCATCTTCCTACCCTATACCATGGAGGCTCTATTGCATGTCCCAAGTGGGCTTTTTGCACTTTTCTTTGGCCTACAGTTTGGATTTGCAATTTTGAGTGCCATCACTTTTCTTAACCTCTGCAGGGATATGGACAACCATTTGTCTTTTGTTTCCCCTAGTGGCCCATGATGCCTCAATAGGCTCATCTTCCTCTATTCCTTCTTTAGGAATTATATCAAGTTCAGGGCTATGAGGGCATACCCTCTCTTAAGGGTTCCTCTCCCATTTGGTTCATGATTTAAGCATGGTCAGTGACCATCTTCCTAATCCTATGAGGATAGGGGACATCCATATAGAATCCTATGAAATTGGGATCTATTCTCTTCATTTCACTTTCTACCCTCAACACATCATCAAGCTTGGCCAACTTATCTACTGCCTCCCCCTCTACAATAATATTAGGAATAACATCCTCATGGGGTAGCTCCTTGGTGTTTGACAACACATAGTTCCTTATTTCTTTAAGGGTATTCTTCATCCAATTATTAGTATCATACATCTTGTAGGGACTAGTTGATAGATTGAAATGGTGGAGGAAAGAATAAATTTGATCCAAGGCCTCTTTTCTAATTAAAAGGTCCCCCACCTTAAAACATCTACATAAAAATGCGCCTCTATGAACCTTAGGGCCTAGTACTCCCTATTAACCATAAACAACTACCACATGAATTCAATGATAGCTAGTTTGGAGGGAATGAATTTTGGCAATATGTGGAGTGGCTAGGGACAACCATATACCCTCATCAAAGAAAATGTTGGAAATAGGAAGACATCTCCCCAATTATGGTCTAATCTCTTACTCTCTAGGAGCAGGGTTGGTCTTAAAAGACTTTTTAGGATTTTAGGGGCCCTAAAGTAACCAAGGTCTAACATTTTCATAATAATAGTTTTAAAATTATTGAAGAAGGAAACATAATTAGAAAAATGGTATGAACTATCACATACCCGTGTCTATATCTGAACTGGCAGCTCTTCATTTGCATCATAAGTATGATCAATGAAATCAAGGCTTATGTACCCCACATTCTAGTATAAGATTAGTTGCATTAGTAGTGAATAATGATGGAACTTGAAATCCTTCATTTCTCCACTTTGAGTCAATGCAATGTTTTCCTTCATCACCTCCAAGATATATTAAACATAATCATATTCCCCTCCATGGTATGAGTCTTTCACATCTCTGGCTATGATAAACTCTACTCCATACACCATATTTGTTCCATCTTTTCTAACCATCTTGTGGACACCATATACTATTTTTCTAAAGTAATTCTTAAACTTGTCCAAAGGCATCATTTTATCTACCTTCTTAGGGTAATCACCTACACTCTTCAATTCTATTGGAATATGCCATAACATAGACTTCCCTATGTAAGCTTTTGTATTTCTCTCAAATTTCCTCTATAGATCCTCCAAGTCTATAGGCTGGCCCATGGCACCATCTAATCCAAAGGCTTCAATGAATGATGCATGATCTAGTGTAAAAAGAATGGTTCCATCTCTCCTATGGAATTATTTGGTGGCCAAGTTGTATGACTTGATCAGGGCTTTTACCACATCAACATCGATAAAAACCTTTGAAAAATATTATTTTCCCCAAGTTCTTCTTCCACAGATTACAAACTGAGATCTTCTTCTCTCTTTTATGGTGAAAATACTTGAAAAGCTAAGAACCTGTGACTCTAGGGCATGTAGCATCTCTACATAGAGTATATAGGTCTATAATGGTGGGATCATGTCTACATCATTAGCATTTGAGGATCATGGGAACAATTTTATCCATTATTCAATAAATTAGTTAGGTTTCTTTTGTCTTGTTTTTCCTCCCTTACAAGTGGAGCTCTTTGCAAATTCCATGTCTATCACTTGAATCTCTTTAACCTCCTTATTATACATTCTAAAGTAGCTTGAAAGCACAAGGAAAACTATATATGGGCACTAAAAGTAAGAAATTGCACACACTAGAAACTCTACAACTATGTAGATTTTTTTCTCTTTGTAAATGGTAAACTGTAGCTAATCAATAGAATCTCTTTATAACTTAGTGTACATCATCAATGTCCCTTTGCATTGATTTTTAGCATGCTTGAGCATTAATACTTAGCTTTTTTGTCGCCACAAGGGAGCATCATCATTGCTATTCAATGTTACACTTTTTGTATATTGTTTGAATTTTATTGGTTGGTAACCCTTTGTCATTTCCAACTTATAAAATGGAAAACATATTTTCATGTCAACTTAGGTTTTATGATCTTACAATCAACCCAAGAGTCAACCCCTTCATAATATCTTAGGTGGGGGGAAAATGCCCTTCGATCTTATGATCCCAAGGAATTATAAATTTTATCAGATCATTGTAAGCCTTTTGAAAAGTCTTTACGATCTCATAATATGCTAGCTTTTGTGACATTGGAGCTTATCTTTAACATCTTTAAGATCTTATGAGAGGTAGTTTACACTCACCATCATAGCATCTTATCTCATTGACCTTGGCCTTATGATCATATGATCACAATTTAATGGACTATTTCATAGTTTCGGAAGTCATTCTTCTCACCCCTATGATGTTATATGAAACCATTACCTTCCTTCATCATAACATTGCCAACATCAACTTTTTCCTCTATGATCTCCTAATACACTACCTATAATAGCATCGTAACACTTTTTTCCTACCCTTGAGATCTTATGGAATATCATTTTTCGTAAGATCAGAGAACAAAATCTTTTAGATCATAGACTTATGTAAAGACATATTTGGTCCCACTAGATGGATGTGGCATCCACCTTGTATACATTGCATCATTTGACCAATTAGAATAGGAAACTAATCACATTTCTTACACTAAACTATCACCTTGCTTTGTCTTTTTTTTCTTTACGATCTTATGATCGCCATCCCCATAGCATCATGATCTTTAAAATACTCTTCCTCAATCTTATGACTAGGGTATTTAGTGTACCATCAAAACACTTTACAAAGACCATTACGATGCCTCAATCATCTCTTCATCGTAGAATCAACACCTTATATCTTCTTCATTATATTCTCATACTCCTGTAATCATATGAAAAGGAACTTTATTACATGGTCATAATCCCTCTTTTTTGCTTCTACATTCCCTTAACTACCTATTTATTATAACATTGCACACCATGACTTAAAACCTTCCATTAGAACTTATGATATTATGACCATATCGTATCTTAACATCAGGGAACTTAAAACACCACACTATGATCCTTTGCTAATCCTTATGTTGTAACTTCAGGAGAAAGAAAAAGTGAGCTCATGACTACATGCCAAAGCCATGATCATAAGATTGGAGCTCTAGGTTTTGAAGGATATACAATCTCTCACCTAAAAATAATTAGGATGAGGGAAAAAAATTTGTAGTCTAGGTTGAAATTTTTGATGGCAAGATAAGAACACAACCTTAAGATACCAAAATAATCCCCTAGGGAAGGATTTTCACTATTTGAACCAAGGTAAAATAATTTGGCTAGGGTTCTTTTGAAAATTGACAATAAATGAGACACAAAACCCTAACAATGCAAAACAATATTAGATCATTTTCACAATGAAAATCAAAATTTTAGTATAGTGAAAATGAGGGCTATCAGTGGCTTTATCTTGGGATGATGGATACCTATATCTATGCAAGAATTTAGATTCTTTGGGTAAAGAAGACCACACACATGACAACCTAAGACAACTTTCCTAAGATTGTATAGAAACATATACATATATACAGAGGTTGTAAGCATATGCACAAGAAAATACACAAATGTATAAAGATATACAAACCTAACGATTATTCATGGAAAATAAATACTTTCAACAAAAGTATCTCTTCAAGAATTGTTCATGAACTGGCAATTCAAGAAATTTTCCTAATAATTCCTTGATGAAGTATGAATCCTCACCCCATCTAGAGTCAACTAGATAAGGGCCAAGTCATTTAGAATTGAATTTTCCATACTTTCCTTTATCTTCAATTGTTGCATTCCACATTAGGACAAGGTCATCTAGTTGAAACTTTCTAGCCACTACCTTCTTATCATACAAAGGTTTTGTTTGCAATTGTAAGTTTACATCTCTTGTAGAGGCTTCCTTCCTAGCTTTAGTCAATGTGACCTATTCATCCATCCTTTCTTGCATATCATCAATGATATCTTCATCATACATTTGGATGTAATTATATAGGCCTATGATGTTGTTCTTAGGCATTCTAGCCTAGATTCTATACACTAGGTCAAATGGTGCAACACCAATTTCGTTTTTCACTGTCACCCTATTAGCCCAGACTGCCAAGTGTAACTTAGAGTCTCATGCCTTCTTATTATCATCTAAAGTCCTCTTTATGATTTTCAACAAACTCTTTTTTGTGGATTCAGCCTATCCATTCCCTTGTGGATGATAAGGTGATGAAGTTGACTTGGTAATGCCATATTTTTCACAAAAAATGATAAATTCATCAAACCTAAAGGAAATAGCATTATCAGTTACTATTCTCTCAAGACATCCAAACCTTGTAATGATATTATCTAGAAGGAAATCATTTACCACTTTACTAGTAGCTTTTCTTGTAGGGATAACTTCCACCCATTTGGTGAAGTAATCAGTTGTAACCAATAACCATTAGTAGCCACTACTAGACTTAGGTGATATTTCTCCTATAAAATCCATTCCCCATTGGTAAAAGGGTGCCTAGACCTCAACTAATTTCAAAGGTGTGTTTCTAGAGAATTTTATTTTTCTAGCAAATCTCTGGTAAGAGTCACAATTTCTAACTAGGATTTGGGAATCCTTAAACATGCTATGCCACCAAAAGATTTCCCTCATTACCTTGTGGACAATAATCTATTCCATTTAATACCCACCACATACTCCTGAATGCATCTCATTCAATACTCTTTCTGATTCTTCTTGATCAATGCACTTCAAAAGTATGCCTTCAAAAAATTTCCACCATAGATCTCCCTTAACAATAATGTATCTAATTGAATGTATATTCACTTTCCTTTTTTTGTTCTTAGTCAAATGGGGTGGAGCTTGCATATGCTATAAATAATAAATCACATATTTATACTAGTTACATTGATCCATATTACATTTGTGAGAACTAAGGTCTTCTTACAACATTTATTTGATTGGCATCTAAATTTGACTAAGCCATAAGCTTTGCCAATCCTTGACATCTTACTAACTTTGTGATTTGAGTATCTATATTGAATTCTTATATTCTATTGATCCGTCTATACCTTCTACCAAACACATCTTGCTGAGAGAAAATATCCTTAATTGCTGCACTATGTATAAAGGTAATGACATCAACACCTACTAGGTAGCACCTAAAGGCCTTGACAACATTAACAAGTGCACATGCTTGTTTCCCATTGATCTCATACTTAAGTTTTGGTGGTTGAAGTGATTTGATAAAAAATGCAATAAGTTGTTCATGCCCATCCTCATTTTTTTGTAATAGGACTACAACTATAGTATGAAAGGATGCAAAAGAAAAAATATCGATAGGCTTTCCATAATCAGGTGTCCTAAGAATTGGTACATTTCTGATTGCATTCTTTATTTCTTGGAAAGTAATAGTAAGTTCGCCTTCCCAATCTCTAAAAGTAAGATATTTATGTTTGGGAAGCAGTGGGAGAAATAGAGGCCCTACCAATAGGGGATGCCTGAGAATGTACCTGATGAAAGGTAATGAGAGATTAAGGATAAGATAAAATACACCAAGTAGTTCATCAGAAGGATAAATCTCTCATAATATTCCTATCAAATTTTGAGACTTGTGAGGAAACAAAGGGCAGAAGAAGACAAAAGGGTTAAAGTTAAAGTAGCTACAATAAAGTGCCACCTGATAACTTTTGAACTACCTTCCTAATTTTGGATGAAGTGTAGAGGAATTTTGTATATCTTTTTGTATATGTCTTTCCCTTTTCTCTTCCATTAAGGTTTTGACATGTGTCCTCCTCCCATCTAAATCTTGTTGCAATCCTTTATAAGGATTTCCAAGATGAGGAGCAGTGGTCAGAAGTCTATATTTTTTTTCAGTTTTATGTTATTTTATAGTCTGTTCAGTTTTGTGATTGTATGAATGTGTTCAAGCTTGTAAATTTGAAGGAACAATGAATATGAATGATCAAGTTGACAAGTTTTGAGTTATACTGTGAGTCTATATCAAGTATTGTATGTATTTTCAAAGGAAATTCTACATATCAGTTTATCTAGGTTTTATTTCCTTCATTTCATAGCTGTGATCTTGAGATTGAAATGAGCAATATTCTTTCAGTTTAATACCATTCAAATAAATTGTATATCTCTTATTAATTGATTCTAGTTCAAATAATTAAGTAATTTATTTTAGTAAGTGGTAGGGTTTTGGGTATATAAGGGGGATATGATAAGAATGAGATTCAAAGTTCACTATTGACAAATTTAATTGCAAGTCAATTAAATAGGTCTAAGATTTCTTGTTTTGAATCCATATTGTTGAATAAAATTGATTAATTATGTATTGTCTTTGATGTTACAAAAAATATCATATCATTATCAGTCAGTGTATGCCAAGCTCACTCAAGCATTGAAGATAGTTTTCTATGTCTACCAAGCAATCCCAAGTTTTCCTAGTTTAGAAGGCAGTATCTATTGAGTTCACTCAGGCATCAAAGGAAAATCTATAAAATATGAGTGTTAACTGAGCTCATTTAGTTAATGAAGGAACATGGGGTGGAATCAGTGTTAACCAAGTTCACTTAGTTACCAAAGGAACTTTGCTAGTATGCAGTGTTGATCGAGTTTCAATTGGTTAACACAAGAAAATCATTTCTAAGTTAGTATCTACCAAGAAGGGTTGACTAACAAAGTATTTTCTTACTTTTTCATATTGAGTTCAATTGATTAATCTAATGGTTCTAACTGACTAAGAAGATGAATATTAATTATTCTAAGTTTTATTTGAGCTGACTTGACAAAATGAAAAATATAAATCATAGGTCAAGTTTTGAGCTAGAGTGTGTGAAATATGTAAGAATGTGAATGCATGGAAGATTTTGAAGATATAATGATGCAATAAGGAAGTGAATTAGAAGGATGATTAGAATATCCTCGTAAAGCTAAAATGATATATTCAATCAGGAAGGATCGAGTATTCAAGCCAGAATTGAGATCTATAATTAGATATTTAGTTGCATCCAAATCAGGTTATGTCATTGTTACTCTCTAACCATTGAAGCAGTGATCTAAATCTCTTAACAAAGTTGGCTTAATAGCTATTTGTAAATCCTCTAACAAGGTGGCAGTTCTATTGAATTGTCTAAAGACCTCTAACAAGGCCACTCCTAATAGGGTGATTAAATCCTCTAATAGGGCCACACCTAACAGTGTGTTTTGTAACAATTAATAGGGTTGGCTCCTAGTAGGGCTCACTTTAGAAGAGTGAAAACACTAACTAGTTGCAATTGGTGGTTTTTCCCAAATTGGGTTTCCACATTAAATCTTGGTGTCAAATGTGTTCATGCTATTTATTTTCTATGTTTACAACTAAGTTAAAGTAATAAGCACTCACAAATAACATCTTAAGATTTGCATGTTAAGTAATTACCGAGCATTCTCGAGTGTTTACTGAGTTACAAGATCTCTTTCTTTACTGAGCATCAGCAAAATTATTTTGTACTGACATCTAAGGGATCTAGGATTTATTTTTTGGTAACTAATTCACCCCTTGGCTCTCAATTACTCTTCTTATATTTCCAACAATTGGTATAAGAGATTTTGGTGCTTGCGCAGAAGGTTTCAAGGACCTAAGCTAAAGATTGAGATGTCTTACAAAAGAGAGATTGCCAAGTTGAACAGAGACAACTTTGCAACATGACAAGGATTTATGAGATTATATCTGGTGACTATCAATGATTTAGGTTGTAAATATCTTGATGCTGAATACAAGACTCCTAATGGAACATTATCAGTAGAAGACATTGCTGAAAAGAAGAATCATAACATAATGATGATTGATATTGCATCTACTCTCAGTTATGCTAAATTTGATGAAGTAAAAGACTAAAAAACAATGCATGAAATGTGGACCAAATTGAAAGACATATATGGAGGAGATGACAATGTAAGAAGATCCAAAGCAAAAAGTATCATAGGTCACTTTGATCAAATAAAAATGAAAGAAGATGAAAACATTGCAAAATATGTGGAAAGAATCAAACTAAGTGTGAGTGCAATCAAAGAATTTGGAGGAGGCATTGATGAAAAAATAGTTGTAAGAAAGGCACTCATAACTCTTCTTCCTATTTATGAAATTAGAGTATCAACTATTCAAGAAATGAGATGTGATCCAAATGAAAAAATAACTTTGGATTCTCTAGTTGGAAGATTGAAAACTTTTGAGTTAGATAACTATGATAACTATGTTCCTAGTTCCAAAAATATTGAGTCTTCATTTGAAGCCAAACTCTCACTCAAAGAAAAGAGCAAGAAATAAAAGGACAATTAATTAGGAAGTGAAGAAGAAATAAAAGAAAGTTTTGATCGTGATCTTGAAATTGTTGAAGCCCTACTTACAAAGAAATATACCAAAGGTAGAGGAAAGTACAAAGGCAAGATTCCTTTAATCTATTTTTCTTGTGAAGAATTTGGTCATGTTGCTGCCAAGTTTCCAAATAGAGAAAAAAAGGATGAGAAGAAAAGTAATAAGTACAAAGGCAAGAAGGAATTCAAAAACTACAAGAACTACAAGGACAAAGGTAAGAAATCTTGTTTTATGGCTAAAGATTCTGATAACAATGAAGATGAAATGGTATATATTGTTGTAAAAGATGAATATGATGATGAATAAGATAAAATGGCACTTATCTCTCATGTTAGTAAAATTGATACATGCATTATTGACAGTGGTTGCTCACATCATATGACTAGTGATAAAACAAAGTTTGAACACATGGAACATTATGATGGAGGTAGTGTAAGATTTGGAAACAATGAACCTTGTTGCATAAAAGGAGAAGGTTGTATCTTTTTGACCAATGAACTTGTATGTGATAATGCTTATTGGGTTGAAGGACTAAAGCATAATCTACCGAGTGTTGTACAATTGAATAACATTAGATTCATGGTAGAATTCATGGATGGAAAGGCCAAGCTATTGGATGGTAAAGGAAATCTAGTTGGTTCTAGCAAGCAAACAAAAGGTAACCTATTGTATCTTGATCACAGTGAAAGTTCATGTTTTATTGCTCAAGTAGAAGAAAGTTGGTTATGGCACAAAAGATTATGTCATGTAAACTTTGATAATCTAGTTAAGATAAGAAAAAACAAAAGAGTAAGAGCTATTCCTAGTTTGAAAATGTTGGAAATATAACAGGAGTAACTAAGAGGGGAGGGGTGAATCAATTACTACTAAAATAAATCCTAGATCCCTTAGATGTCAGTACAGAAATGCAAACTGAAAACTAATTATTGCTGAAGTTTAGTAAACACACATCAAATGTTGTAACTCAATAATAACTGATTATGCTCAGTAAATGCTTAACATATAAACTTTAGGTGTTATCTATGATTACCATTACTTTAACTGGGTTGCAAACACATAAAAGAAATGAACACATTTGACACCAAGATTTAACATGGAAACCCAATTTGGGAAAAACCACCAATTGCAACAAGTTACTATTTTAACTCTTCTGAAGTGAGCCTTGTTAGGAGCCAACCTTATTAAAGGTTACAAAAAACACTATTAAGCGTGACCTTATTAGAGGATTTTATCACCCTGTTAGGAGTGGCCTTGTTAGAGGTCTTGAGACAATTCAATAGAACTGCCACCTTGTCAGAGGATTTGCAAATAGCTATTAAGCTAACTTTGTTAGGAGATTTAGATCATTGCTACAATGGTTAGATAGTAATAATGAGATGACCTAATTTGAATGGAACTAATTTTCTAATTACTGCTCCACAAGAATATTCTACTTATCCTTCAAATTCACTTCCTTTTCTCATTATTAAATCTTCAATAACATCTTCATGTATTACACACTTTTAAATCACAACTTGACCTTATACTTATATCTTCCACTTTGTCAAGTTGGCTCAAATACAACTTAGAATAATTAATATTCATCACCTTAGTCAGCTAGAATCAATAGATAAATCAATTAAGCTTATTATGCCAAAATAAGAAAATCGTTCGTTAGCCAACGTAGCTCGGTAGAAACTAACTTAGAAATTATTTCCTTTGTTAACCAACAGAAGCTTGGTTAACACTAGAAACTTGCAAAAATCCTTTGGCAATCGAGTGAGCTCAGTTAGCACTAGTTCCATCCAACTTTCCTTCATTAACCAAGTGAACTCAGTTAACACTAATCTTTTGCATATTTTCCTTTGACACTCAAGTGAACTCAGTAGACACTACCTTCTAAACTAAGCAAACACAAGAATTTTCAATAGACACAAAAAAATGTTTTGACTACCCAAGTGAGCTCGGCATATACTAAATGATAATGATTATGACATTTGTGTAACATCAAAGACAATACACAATTAATCAATTGTATCCAATAATCTCCCTCTTTTGCATTGATGGCAACACAACATGTCATAGCATAATGAAAGTTTGGATTTTGAAAACTCCCTCTATTAGTATGAGCTCTTCCTTTCACTCGATTCTTTCTATGTCTGAAATAACTACTACCAAGTTCATTCAAAACTTTCTCCCTCTTACAACAAACTTCTTCTTCTTTGGAAAACTTCTCCCTCTTTAGTTCCTTACTTTATTTAGGTTCCAAAATTTTTTCAAAGATATGGGAGTGAACTTCTCCCTCTTTGACAACACATGCCAAAGACAATAATTTTGTAAATACCAATGTACCTTAAGTACTAATTCATTTATAATATGCCCTTGCCAATTCTACACCAACTAATTAATCTTCAATATGTTCTAGTTGATGCATCACTAAACTTCATTTAGTGAGCTTTAGATAGGGGAATGACCCCTAACTTACCTCTTAGATACAAAAATGCATCCTTAGGTAATGTCTTGGTGAATATGTCTGCAATCTATTCCTTTATATTAACATATTCCAATTTGACTCCATTCTCTTGTACCAACTCTCTTAAGAAGTGATATTTTATTGCAATGTGCTTTATTTTTGTATGCATTATTGGATTCATTGATATATTAATTACACTGGTGTTATCACAATATATGACTATTGGATCCTTGATCTCTATCTTCATTCCTTCCACCAATTGTTTGAACCAAACAATATTCAAACAATTAATTACTATTACTACATATTCTGGCTTTGATGTGGATTGAGATGTACAATTTTGTTTGTTTCTTGTCCAAGATGCTAGTCTTTTACCAAGAAAGAATGCTCCACCACTAGTGCTTTTTCTGTCATCAATACTTCCTTCCCAATCAAAATCAATAAATAATTTCAAGTCCAAATTGCCTCCAAGTTTATACCATAAACCACAGTCTTTAGTACCTTTTAGATATCTCATGATTCTCTTGATTGCCATCATGTAATTTTCCTTAGGATTTTCTATGAATCTTGCCACTATTCCAACTACTAGAGCAATATCAGGTCTTGTGTGTACTACATACTATAATTTCTCAATCATTGATCCATATGTGGTCTGATCTACTTATTTGGAATCATCATTTTTGGAGAGCTTATGTCCAGTAGACATAGGGGTTCCAACTAGTCTTGAATCTTCCATTCCAAATTTCTTCAGTATCTCCTTGATATACTTAGATTGAGTGATGTAGATACCATTTTTGTTCTATTGTATCTATAATCCAACAAAGAATTTAATCTCAGCAAACATGGACATTTCAAATTCTTTACTCATTTCTTCTGAAAATACTTTGCATAACTCATCATTTCCTGTAAATAGAGTATCATCAAAAAATATTTCTGCCAACACAATCTTTTTGTCTTGTCCTTCTTTGATATATAGACTACTGTTATCATTTTTCCTTTGAAAGCAAATCTATATCAAGTAATTATTAAGTCTTTCATACCAAGCTCTAGGAGCTTGCTTGAGACCATATAATGCTTTGTGTAACTTGCAAACCATATCCCTTTTGTTAGGATCTATAAAACCTTCTGGTTGCTCAATGTAGACTTCCTCATCAAGAATTCCATTCAAGAATGTAGATTTAAGATCCATTTGATATACTTTAAATCCTCTATGTGTTGCATATGCTAGTAAAGTTCTAACACCTTCTAGTCTTGCTATAGGAGAAAAAATCTCACCAAAGTCAGTACCTTCTTCTTGAGAATAGCCTTTGCACAACAATCTTTCTTTGTTTCTTGAAACTTTTTCATCTTCATTCAACTTATTTATGAATACCCACTTTGTACCAATTACATTTTTATCCTTGGTTCTAGGAACAAGAATCCAAGTTTTGTTCTTTTCTATCTTTTCTATCTCTTCATTCATTGCTTCAATCCAACTTTCATTTTCCAGAGCATCCTTAACACTTCTAGGTTCAAATTCAGCAAGTAAATATGTACCTTTTAATTTGTCTCTTGTCATTGTTCCATCTAATTTGTCTCCAATGATTTGATTAGGTGCATGATGCCTTCAACATATCTTGCTAATTGTTGGTGTTTGAAAACATTACCCATTTCCAATTACCCAGATGAGAACAAGACACATCTAGGGGCAACTAACTCCCATTTTCAACATGCCCATTCAGACACCAAGCCAACTATAAGGCATGACCCTTCTTCTTCTTCAGGCTTTGCAAAACCTAGGCAGATATACCTATAGATACTTTATATGGTACCAGTTGTCAAAGCATACACTGAATCTAATATGAAGCAAATAAAATCCTTATTTCTCCTGATAACTCATGAAATAACATCAATCTACAGTAGCTAAATGCAGATCTAGGAATCTCATAAGATGAGTGAGGGCATTCTATTATAGCTCTTCAACATGAAAGGGAAAAGCATTGATTATTGATGTTGATATCAACAAGACCCAAATATGAGCAACAAAATCTAGTGATCCTATTTCTGATCAGTGCCTTATCTATTGGGCAATTAAATGAATTATAACCATACATCTTTTGGAAATCTAAGACACATTACTACATCGAGATCCCTGATCTATCCTTCACCTTGTGAACAGACATCTACTTCATATTTGAATCTCATACTCAAAATATCCTACCATGAAATCTGCAAACCCTGTGATAAATACCAAGCAATTACATGGCTCTTTGATCCATATGCAAGACATTTTAACCACATACATTCAAAAATGAGATGCAACCTAATCTATGATCCTTGATCACAAACTAGAAAGATTACAGATCCATAAATAGGAGACAAGACTCAAATTGAATTTGGAAACCTTTGTTGTATTTTATTCATTCTCCTTGAAAATGAATACACGAAAGATGTACAGAAAATAACTCATAGATCACCTAACAGAAAAGAACTATCTGCATAAAACATACATGTTGCTCAATACAATAGAGAAATGCTGAAGAATGGAGGTGGAATCATAGTTCTGGATCCAAAAAAGTGGTCTCACAGAATGACTATAAATTTCCTATCGACAAAGGTTTCACAGTCACAAAAAATTGGAACCCCTACAATGGAAGAAAGAAAGAATAATATAGGATGAAGATGAATTCCCAGATTTAACCTAAAATTGACATGTGTCCCTTTAGAATTCCATCTCTTGCAACTGAAAAGACTCTCTCTAACCTCTTTCTTCCATCTGATTTGAATTTCTGTTTCATCATTACATTGCAACTGCTTTGAAATATCTCTGCTTAATGATGAAATCCTTTTCAATCTAAAATATTTGAAACCTTATGCAATTCTAGTGAAATTATGAATTTTTACTTATTTTAATGTAACCAATTCAACCCCAACTACATTTTTACCATCTTTTATGCATATTCAAGTCATTTCCATGCTAGCAATCAATTTTGAACTTTGTCATCTGAATTCAGTTGCAAAATAAGTACCTGACACAAATCCCCATGTAACTTTAACCAGTTGCTTCCTGTGTAAAAACTGACTCTAGAATCAGAAAGTTCATCTTCTCTTGATTCCGACAGTATATAATATCACCTATTTGGCCTTCAAGAAACCCATTGAAACTCAATTTGAAAACGGTTCCTCTACTAGAAAAGTCTAACTTGCAACTTTGATTTTTTAAATTTTTCAAAAATTTAAATTTTTTCTAAAGTTTCAACTTCACATTTAAACCCTTTTAAATTTAAAATGAGTCTGACCTTATTTGATTTGAAAAAATTGAACGTGCATTCCTTTTGAGAAAATAATAAAAAATTATTATTTTTCATCACTTTCAATTTTCTCCATTGCTTTTTGAATCCAAGGTCAAACCTAGTTTGACTAGTTGCCACATGGCACTATTTGATTAGCCCACCTCTACATTAGATGCCACATCAGTACCACGGGACCCGCGCCATGTGTCGCAATCTCGCTTTCCCCCATTATTTATCCCCCTTGCAACTTGATAATGCGAGAATGCAGGCATCGTCCGATCGGCACACTTGTCAAAATCTCATGCGATCTACATTTTTGATGCCACATCATCAGAGGTGTAGGGTTGTTTAAAAGTTTGCATTAATTGGCTGACGTCATTCTTTTTGGTCGGCTATAGGAGGGTGGGCCCGTCACGCAGGCGGTGCCTTTCAAAAGGCGCCTTTACTTAACTTGCAATGCTTTGTGATTTGAAACGTATTTAAAAACTACAAAATACTCCCACATAATCAATATGGGATTAAATCCTTTGCCTTGCGGCTTTATCAATCTAACTGGCTACATGAAACGTTCCTCTATTAATGCATTCGTGGGTTTCTTTTCCAATTGCATGCCTTCCCTGCTATATTGTTGCGAGTGGCTTCTCGTGTGGAACGATGGTCTCTTGGTTTTGCAAGGATCCTTGGTTCTATTTTTATGTCACCATCTTCTTCAAATATCTTGAGCTCCTCTTTATTTGTTTTGGTGTTGAAACTTCCTTATGATGGCATTGAATTCTATTTTGTTTGGCTACAGGTTCTTCATCTTTTTTATTTATTTATTGAAACAAAGAAAATTTACAAAGAATAATAGCTACGCAACATATAAAACTACAAAACATTACATTGAAAAAGCAATGGAATGAAGCAATGGAATGTTATCTTTAAATGGAAGGAAGCTCTCCTTGGTTTTGGCCTTCACAAGGATGTTATTATTTGGAAAACTGGATGCAGTGTTGTTTTTAGGCAGGAAAGAGGCATCTTAATGTTATACTCTGATGTAGTTTTTCAGGTTGCTTTTTTGTTGTCTCAAATATCAGATCTAAAAGGAATCCGTCGGCCATGGCTCAGCTACAGCAACTTAAGACCAAGTGAATCAGCTTCAAGCCATACCTAAGTTCTTCATCTTTGCAGGGACAACGTGATTCACTTTATGTTCAACGTTTTAAAACTTCTTTTCTTTCAAATATTTGCTAGAGGTTTTAAAACTTGGCATTTTCAACTAAATCATGTTGTCTATTTCCTAGCAGCTTCCTTACAATAGCATGGGTTTCAAGCTTTACTACAGCTTCATCCTTTTAATTGATGAGCAAGTTGCTTTGTTTCATATCTAAGAAAACACTTTCTTTTAATTGCTTGAATGTCCCCTATCCTGCCGAATCCAAACAGCTTCTTCTAAGCACAATCTTCCACTCTTTTATGCCTAAGATCTCTGTCTTTTGCATCATGTGCTTTGACATGTTATATCTACTAGCATGGGGCCTTTTAATATGGCTTTTCATTTTAATGCCTGAACAAATTGTTTGAATGGCATGATCTTTCCTATCATAGCCTGCTTCTTTATTGCTGCATTGGGTCTCCATTGGATCTCTTTGCAATGCGTGTGTGCTCCTTGTGCTTTTAAAATTGCGACCTCTGCTAGACATTTTCAAACAAGTGGATGACTTTTTACATTGTTGTGGAAACCTTTCAAAAAATGGCTTTCTTTTGAATTTGCGTTGGAGACTCCTTTCATTGAATTGAAGTTTCTTTGGTATGCCTACATGGGTATTATTATGCTTTGAACATTCCTTACTTGATGCCATTGACTAATCTATTTTCCTTTAGATTTATTCTCAATAGCAGCATGTTCTGTACAACACTTGGGACATTTTCCATTTGTGATTTATAAATATGTCTGCCCACTTGTGATTCTTTTGACTTTCTTCCAGGTTAGCTTGCCTTCCATTCATTAGACTTTCTTCCTATTTATGATACATATGAAATTTTTTGCTTGATTGCTCCTTTGTAACTTTGCATTCCTTTGTTACATTGTCGGCTCATTCTTTATGATTATTAATGCCAAAATGAATTAGCCAACACTTGATGACCTTTTGCATACCTTAAATCAATTGATTTAATGGCTTTTCAAACATAGTAAATCCTTTTTCTATTGCATTATAGATGAAGTCCCCTTTTTAACTTTGAGCACTGATAATTAAAACTCATATCACTTCTTACCTACAAACTGTGAATTTGTGTCTGGAGGCCCGCCAGCTAGGCTTAAAAACTGACTCAATCAAATAGTCAGGCCACCAAAATTGGCATGAGTGTTCAATCCTACACACTATCATATTGAAAATTTTCAGCCCATGAGGAACTCTCAGTCAGGAGATTTTAATTTCTGAACATCCATACTTCAATTAACCTACAGGCAAACAATGTTAAAAAACATAAACTGGGCTCGAGTTTGGCATTATAAAATTGGGTTATTGAACACTTGGGATTCTGGAAACTAGGATATAGGTTCTTTGCCATGAAGAGAATATAATCCCATGTTTTGGGCTCATAAAAAATCACAGGGCACATTTGGTGAATTTTCGAAAACAGGCACTTAGAAATTTTGACTAAGAAATGTGTCAAAAAATATTTTTTTGGCAAATGTATGGACATATGAAAATATGCAAATAGATTCATCATGACTTGAGAATTGGCATACTTGAAGGATTTTCAGGACACAACACAATGGTACAATCAGTTTAGGCTTACCAGTCATAGGATCAAGGTTATAACATGCCGAACAGGGGTATGGATCAATCTGAATACCTTAGCCATAACAAAACAATGTAAACTGGGTTTTAAATCATGTTAGCAAACTGACCAAATGGATTCGTCATGATCTCAAAACTGGAACATATGAAGTGTCTGACCCCTAAAACATGATACAAAAGGAATTTTCTTACTCGGGTCAACTGGTCAAAACTTATAATCTGTCAAATAGGGCTTCCCAGAATTGTGAACAACTACACAAATGTACAAAATAGTAAATGATCAACTTTGAGGGGTTCGAAACCTAGTCATACAGATTCAAAATGACTTGAAAACTGAAACATAGGTTCTTTGTTATGGAAACTAAACACTCCCAAAGTGGTGGGTCATGAAACATTCTTGGGTAAAAGATATTCAAAGACAAACTGGGCCTCCCGTCGCTATTTGACACTTGGCCAGAATTGCAAATTTTGACACTAGCTCAAAATGGGACTTCGCAGAATGATTCGGGATGGTAAAATAACATTTTGGATCACATGCATATTTAAAATGAAAGGTGTTAAGCCACTCAAAAACCATCTAGGCCTCAAACCGACAACCAACTACATATGCATAAAAAGGCACTTTAGGGCATGATTCTTCGAAATTCACAATATGTGACTCAAAATTGACCATGCAATTTTTAGTCCCAACAGTGGCTCTGTCTGGGGATGCATGCCCCTTGCGGGTATGGCAAGGATTCAAATCTCTAGGGGAAGTAGACCACACACCTGAACTTCAAAAACTCTCTCGAACAACTTTATTGAAAACAGGGAAACTACTCTACTATGTACAAACATGCCCCGAAACTTAGCAAAACTTTTACCTCTGTCATATACTTGATTTTCATTTACATCTTCCTAAGGCAAACTGAAACTCTCATCCTTATTTGTTTCACCCATCATATCAACACTTTCAATTACTTCGTTAGGCAAAACAAAACTGCTATCATCATCTTCATAGTGCATATAAAATTCAAACAAACTTTCTACACCTTGCCCACTATGAAAGCATGGATCAGCATGATCATGATAACTGATATCAAACTGAAACTGATCACTACTGACTAAATCATGGATTCTTCCAACTAGAAACACAAAGTGCTCATATTCAACTTCATTCAACGAGTTACATGGAGTAGATTGTAACTCACCTTGTGCCTCCATAAATGAAGAGTATGTGAAATCTAACCACAAGAGCCTACTGATGATATTGTGATAAGCTAGCAAAGACGTGAAGCAATCCTCCTTGTTCATGAGATATTGATGACCTTTAGAGAAGAACAAGCTTGGCAAATCAAATACCCATATTATAACCTTTGTAGTATTCCAATTCCTGTGAATTATAGTCAAGATGCCTCCTAAGAAAGCATTTTTTGGGAAAGTTTTGTGAAATTTGATAGGTATTTTGCCTCCAAATTGAGATGCCTCATATTGAGTGACAATCCTAGGATCCCCAAGGTGCTAATAAATCTCATTAGGCCTATTGATAACCCTCATAATTTGAAAGTTTCAAATAATTGGGGAGATATTATTCCTTACTCTATTTCTACTATTTTCACAATTTATGGTTTTAGGGGGAGCCCTCATGTATTTCCCTACCAAGTACCTTTAAAGGTAGGAATGGCTGAAGTTTTATGGCAACTAGGAGGAGTGGAGGAGATGTTTCTATCGAAAAGGTCACTGGGGTTAATTTTTCCTACTTACGCTATGGCATATTAGTTTGTGATTACCAAAGGGGGTTGGCTCTTTTTGCATAAAATTTTGGATCAGTATAAAATGGCTATCTCTCATCCCCATTTTTGTAATACTGAGGGATTTTTTAATCAAACCTTGAGACATAGGATTAAATTGGGCTAGGTCAAACATGATTCATATTATCTAGAGAACATTATAAGGAATGAATTATTATTGTAGGAACAGGCTACTAAAAAGGAAAAATGGAGAGTTTATTTCTGTGTTTTAGAATTCATTCATTGTTTTTATCAGAATTATGGTCTTCTAGATAATGCTAATACAAAGGCTGATAAAGTAAATAAACTCATGAATACCTTCCCTAAAATAATGGAAGCTATGAATGAGAAGAAACAATTTTTTATTGATTCATACCTAGATCAGACCAGAGAGGTCATGAGGAGGTTAGCTTTCACTCCTAATATAGGGGCTAGACAAATAGTTGTTCAAAAGAGACCTGGTTATACTATAATTCAGAATAAAAGGGCTCCTGTAGATAAGGCCAAGAAAATAATGGGATCCACTACTGTAGTCCAAGAAGAGAGACCCAATGAACCTTCTCCCAAGAGGTAGAAGGTACTGAAGGAAAAGAGTCCTCAACTTGAGGAATATTCACCCACCCAATCCCCTTTGAGGATTGGAGAAGAATAGCTCACTAGTTAGTAAATTGAGCAGATTGGATCACAGGGAGGTATTTTTATTACTCAAGCAGAGTTAGATGAAGGTAACCCTTAAGAACCTCCTCCACCATGTTTGGATCTAACAATAGTAGACTATCGAGGTAGGGAGTTGGACCCTATATTAGAATAGGTAAGTCATCAATTTTTGGTTGATGATAGTTTTGTAAAGTCTAGGGCTTTCTAGCAATTTTCTTGGAGGGCAAACATGAATAATTTGGAAGAAAGATGTAAAAGGTTGAAAATAGAGCATCCAAAAATGGATGAGGCCTCTTTTGAGAACCAAACAAAAGAAGAAATGATAAGATAATTTCATAATATAAGCCTTGAAGAGGGAAGACAAATGGTGAAGGCATCTAGCATTTTGTTGTTACCAAATTGGGACATTGTTGATGCCTTAGTTTTAAATTCTATTTCAAACAAATTGAATTTGCAAGATCAAAAGAAAAAGGACTTCCAAGGTACTACTTTTATTGAGGATCAAGCTGCATTGGTTAGTTGGTCATTAAGAAGAGGGTCTAGAGCCACATTATCACAACCAAGTATGGATTGATGGGAAACATAATTGTAAGGAGAGTTGCTAATACCTCTCATGTATAGGTAGCACATTGGAATGTGGATTCATCCCAATTTATTTTGGCCACTGCTAAGAAGGAAGAATAGGCCATGTTTAAATTATAGATCAAATATGAAACAATTCTAGAGGCCTACAATAAAGAAGTTAAAAAGAGGATTGAGCTTGAAAACAAGCTAATTGGGAGATTGAAAATACCAAGAATAGCATACCCTCACCCCCC
Organism: Cupressus sempervirens; assembly: GCA_028749045.1. Taxonomy (NCBI): domain Eukaryota; kingdom Viridiplantae; phylum Streptophyta; class Pinopsida; order Cupressales; family Cupressaceae; genus Cupressus; species Cupressus sempervirens. The sequence continues at coordinate 734,662,994 of CM053793.1, forward strand.
AATTGAACCTTTCAAATCCACCCCCCTCATAGAAATACCAGATACACCCCAAAGGCAAAAATACTACACAATAGAAAATTCTGAAGAAGAAAAAAGCAAGCTGTGGGCATTACATGTGGAGTTGGAGGCAAAACATGAAGATAAATTAAGAAAGACTCTCACATATTTGGGGGAAAAAATTCAATTGCCACTAGTCTATGATTAGTTGGCTAGGGTGACAAATGTTTGGGAGGAATTGAAAGAAAGTGATGAAGTTTTAAAGCCTATTGTGAATAAGTGGGTAAGGAGGAGAAAAGAAATGTCATTTTTATGTTATTCTATCATAAAAACCTCTTATGATCAAATTGAGAAAACTTTTGATATTGTTTCTAACCTTTCTAATTTTGAGAATAAAAGTTTTCATTTGCAAAGAATAATAGTTTGCTACTTGAACAAGTACAAGAGCCAAAAGCTTAGTTTGTTTCCTCATGCCCTAGATAGGAGAAATAATTTGAAGAACAAAGATGAATGGGCCAAGGAGCTAGATGATTTATTTTGTTTAAGGATGAATAGGATTATCAATGAAAAAGGGCATGCATGGTGGGCTACCACAACTGAAGAAATAGTGAAAGCCCAAATATTCTTTGATTCTTTAAAACAAGAATTTGTTGATATTGACAAGGATGCAGAATATGTTATAAATAAGAAATGAGATATCCTACAGTTTGATTGGCCAAATGATATAGTGTTTGACACATGGATGGTGGATATTACTTCCAGTGAAAATTTGAGGTAGTTGGAATAGATGATGATGAGATACACGATGACAAGGTGCAGATTATTAACACATTAGCACCAAATATGAAAAATGAAGAAAGTGAGGGTCACCAGTTAGCTCTAGTTGCAGGTATAGAAGCCCAAGATGTGGACATGAAAGAGAAAAAATCAAGGATAAAAGTAATGTTGTTCATCCAAGGTGAAAATAGTAAAAATCCAAGGGTAAAAGTTGATTTAGAAACACCACGGGACTCATCATTGGCTAGCCTAGTGGCAACATATTCAAAAGATTCAGACTAGTGGTGGCAAATCAAAATAGCCAGTTATTTGTTATGATGTAATAGAAATGGGCCTACCAAAGTATATATTGATGTGTTAACTTTCAGTTACATTAAGTTTTGTTTTTCTGGACACTTGTCAAGTTTTCCAAGACTGAAGCTTGTTGCATCTCACATATCTAAGTGAGATCCTAGGGTTGGAACAAGGGTTCAAATTCTAATGTATTTTTTGGGATTCTCAAGAAATAGTACAGTTGATATAGGCATGTGTAGTTGTGTTTGAGTTTATTCCCAATTATGTAATTTTTTGATATCAAATAGAAATGATAGTATTAGCATGAATTCATGGGTTCTTCATTGAGTCTTTATTGGTTCTTGTATTAATTAGCAAAAGGATAATACAAAAGGGTATTTACACTAGATCTATATCACTATTTTCTGTCTCCATTTCATGAGTTTATTAATTTTGAGATCATTTGAATAAGGTTCACTTGGTTGAATGTAGTCTGGGTGGGTTGTATATTGGTTTATTGTTGCTTTTAATTCAAGGGATTATGTAAATGCTTTAGTAGATTGGTAGAATTCATGAGTTTATGAAAAGGATATTTCATAAGAATGGAAGTAGGTGATTATAGTTGATAAATTCAATTACAAGTTAATTGAACGAGATCTCCTACTAATAGTTAACTCTTTGCCCCTATGGATAAAGCACTGGTCATATAAATTAGAGGTGTTAGAGAGGAAATTATGTTGCTATATATCCACATTTTTCAATTCTAAAATCATTCTTATTCCATTTTTTTTAGAGTTATAATGTTGGTTAGCACTCATTTATATTTTACTCCTGGATATTAGATAGCAACTATTCCTAGAAGTAATTGTAAACTTAAGGAGAATTAGGACCAAATCTACTTAAGAGGGATATACATGAACCAAAGAATATCAAAAAATGGATGAATTGCATATGTGATAGGGATAGAGGATGAAAATTAGAATGGAACTAAATTAAGTCCCATGCAGCAGTATCATGGTGAATTATCTCCTAGGTATTGCAAATCCTAAAGAGTAGGAAACCATCCATGGTTTTGTTGAAGTTGGGTCCAAATGGTTTACTTATGTAATTTTTAATGGGAACTAGCTAATCCTTAGGTTATGTGAGTGTTATCTTTTGGTATTGAACATTTTTTTGATTTAGTAGTTTTAAACACCAAGAGTTACAACATACAAGATCTTGCGGTAATGCTATTACTGGTCTAGCATGTTCAAGGATGCTTATAAGTGGGTATCCAAGTGTGATAAGCATAGGATGTTCTCTAATAAGCCTCAATTAGTTTCTCAACCTTTAAAGCTAGTTGTAATTAAAGGCCCCTTTTAGCAATGGGGAATTGATTTCATTGGACCGATCAATCTGCCCTAATCTACTGGTTATTTATATATCATCACTATTGTGGACTACTACATGAACTGGGTGGAGGCCAAGCCAACTAAGAAGACTACATTTGAGCTCATCTATGAGTTTATCAAGGAGAATTTTTTGATAAGGTTTGGAGAGCCCATGAAGGTTGTCATGGATAATGCTTCTTAATTTTCTTTTACAAAAATTATAGAATTTTGCTATGAAAATAGTATACACTTAAGTCATTCATCAAAGTACTTCCCTCAGGGAAATGGTCAATAAGAATCAAGTTATAAAAACTTGATCAATATCATGAAAAAATTGGTCTCTAAGAACCAAAAGAACTGGCACAAAAAATTGTATGATGCACTCTAGGTAGACAAAGTTGCACCTTAGAAGGCAATCAATATTTCCTCATTTGAGCTAGTTTATGGGGTTGAAGCTATTCTTTCACTTCCCCTAGAGCTATCCATTTGTATACTATAGGAAATGATCAAGGATCAAAAATTCCAAGATGGTTTAAAGAAACACATTATGTATCTGACTAAGCTAGAAGAAGAATGTGAAAGGATGGTTGATCATATTGTAGAACATCAGAAGCGCATGAAGCCATTCTATGATAAGAAGGCTAGACCAATGAAGTTCATGGAAGGAAACCTACTCCTATTATGGGATAGAAGGCATGAGCCCAAAGGTGTACATCACAAGATTGAATCCCTCTGGAAGGGCCCTTTCAAGGTTTTGCAAGCGAACCAAAACAATTCTTTCATTTTGGCATATCCTTCTAGAGAGATTCTTCCATTCTCTTATAATGTCTAGGATATAGAGTTCTATCAAGTTCACATTTGAAAGCAAGTAAACCCTATAGTTAATGTTAGTCTAGGTAGATTTTCTTTGTGTCTTTCCTTACTTTGTTTTCCTTCTTTCCTTGTTTAGTTTTCCTTTTTGTTGCATGCTTAGTTGAGCTGCCCATTGTAGTTTGTCATTCTAGCTATGTGAAACTAGAGATTTTGGGTCGCTTCTTAGATATTTATAATCTTTATGTCCCTAGTCAGAGCTAGTTGTTGCTAGGTTTTAGTCTTGCCCTTTAAAATTTTTAATTCATTGGTAGAAGTAAATGTGTGTCCAAGAAAAATGTGTCTAACTATTTTTTAGGTCACTTCTCATCTTTTCTGAGTGCTCCACTCTCTTTATTTTTTGGGTCTCCCTTGCATTACCTTTATGTAATCTTTCTAAGTGGGTTTCCTATTTTTTATGGTACACATGGGGTTTAGGTGATCTAGGCATGGTTGGGGTGTGTTATGGTGTTCTCCTAATGAGAAGCAAGTTTTTTGCATGTCATTATCTATTATCCTTCCCTAACATTCCATGTCCCATAGATTCTGACCTTTGAGATGTCTTTCCCCTTGAGCGAACTACATCAAGTGTGAATCCAAAGTATGAAGATATGACAGTGACTAATAGGCTATAAATATGATTTTTCCTTTTCCCAAAAGCCTATGAAGATGTGGATAGAAGCATGAGTGATTTTTATTCAAATTTGTGGAGATAAGATCAAGTACTATGAGGGAACATGGACCTATGGTTTTTCTGTTGCATATTCAATTAGATAAAGTTGTTCAATTTTTTTTCTGAAGTTGTATGAACTTCAGACAAATCTAAAGTCCAATGGTCAAATAGTGTGAGCATGATGTTGAATGAATAATTTAGGGCTCATAACAAGTGAGCCATGCTCAAAGATCTAGCTTTGAGGCCATCAGATTGAAGCAAAAGGTTGAACGTTGTTTGTTGTGCTTCAGTCTGGGAAATATAGTTGAGGGATTTTTCCATCCCATGAAAATGAAAAGAACTACATCTACAAGGGATTTGAGGATAAAAAGTCAAGTTACCCTAAAATATGAATATCCTCCAAAGATGCTCAAAGGATACTTCCATTGAAATTAGTGTTGGAGATGTGAACCTGTTATAAAGGAAATAAAATATTAAAGCCTTAGGCAGAAAGTGGAAGAATGGAGTGTGCACGCTAGCAAAAGAACTACTCCCCTCGTTGTGATTTTGAATGAAAGGAAAATGGGTTTGTAGAAAAGCTAAGTGTCTTTCTCTCCCACATGTGTTAATATCATTAAGTATATTTTCATTCCAAATTTTGAAACAAAGTGAGGCACTTCTCATAAAGCTAAGCATTTGTGTTGTTTAGTGACTCTTATTTATATCACTTTAAGTAAATTTAGAGATCTTTCAGGAACTTAGTATTTTATATGAGAATAAACATAAGGTTTAAATAGTCATTACCCATGGAATTAAATACATATCCTACCATTTTAATCATTGGTCGAACTTAATTTTTGTGTGTGGTGCCAATGCTCTAATTCCTAAAGCTATTTCATTAGAATTGCATGTAATTACTTTCCTTAGGTGTATTTAAATGAATATTTATTGAGAACTACATCATGTGCAATAATAAAAAATGGAAATCAAAGTGGCTAGTTATGATAAGTTAATTGGATTGGAATTTGAGTTAAAAGAGCTTCAAGATACATCCTTCAAATTGTATGATATGGGTGACTTTCATAGTAGAATTAACACTCAACCCATTCACCTAATTACTCAGAAACTTAAAGAGAGTGGGCTGATTGAAGGAACTAGATTTCCAATGGTACTTCATGCACCAGAGTTAGTGAAGAAATGCATCAAGAGATACAACGTAGAAAAAAGGAAAATTTTATTTCTGGACCAGTCTATTCCAATATCAATCGACAAGGTATTGATGCAAATGATATTTGGCATCCCTGTGAAGGAGAAGTATTTTGATGTCAATTTTGGGTCCTACATGTCCATGTTCAATGAGAAGAAGACCCTCAGAGAGGAAGACATGTAGAGGACCTAGTTCCAATCTGTCTTCTCAAAGAAGAACAAAATGCCGAAGACTCTATTTGGCGCAAAAATAAAGTGATTAATTTTGAATATCCTCTCACTCCTCCTCAGACTAAAAGAAAATGAGGAATTTTTTCCAAAGGATAAAATAAATTCTGCATTTCCTCTTATTTTATCTATGCTTTGGAAACACACCACTTGTGGCCTAGCAGCCCTTGCATCCCAAATTATGATGAGTGCACCAAAGTTAATTAATTTTACCTATATTTGCAACTACAAAGAAGCTTTGAGGAGTACATAATTTTCAATGATGCCTTCACAATGTGGCTATGGAAGGAATTGTGAGGATACCCTGAAAGGAGATTCTTACTGGAGGCAATTTCAACCATAAGAAAAATTGGATTCTTGTATAGCCAGTTTCTGAGTTTTTCCTATTTGTGAATATGATCTTATTATGGATTTACCAAGAGGTTTGCTAGATATCCAGAAGAAAGGGTAGTCCTAGTCAAACTATGTCAACAAATCCTAGAAGGGAACAACCTATGTTCAAATGTGAAGAAGATTGTTAGGATTCCATTCCCTATAGTGGTAGGCTTGTATTCATGTGCCTCTGGATCAAATGCTCAAAATCATGTAAAGAGCTTTGAGAGAAAGATTAGGTTTTTAGACTATGAGGTTCTAAGGCCCCAATATGATCTAGTTTACTTTGTAAGGGATCATCTAAAGTTAGGATATGCCTACGGGCATGTCCTAGATGTTGAAGACTTCTGGTCTGGGTGTCTCAATGAGTACCAAACTCAGGAGATATTTTGGTCACAACTAGCTATTGATGAAAAAAATTATATAATGATTATGTAAATGTTTCTAACCTTGTAGATTATGGAGCCTATATGCACCTCACTTCTTACAAGAAAATAAAAGGCACACCAATTTTGTCTACCCCACCTACAAATCCAATCATTGACATTATGGAGGTTCTCATGCAGGGGATAATCAAGAGAATAGATAAATGGGTGAGGTGGACCAGAGAAAGGAAGAAAAGGACTAGAAGCACTAGTTCCATGGGTGGAGTATCATCTAGAGCCATCTAGTCAGCCACAAAAACAAACACTACAACCACTACATCAATAGTTGTAGGGCCATTAGAGTTTATTGGCCAAGGTGGAGACCAGCCTTTGAAAAAGAATGTGATACTCATCCCTACCTACAAAGTTGGCCCTCTTCTAAACATTAGGAAGACTAGGGAGAAGGATGATGGAAAGAATAAGGGGAAGGAACCAGAGAAATCAATGGATTCTAAGAGAAAGCCAACTCGATTAATCCTGAGGAAGTTGTTTGACTATACAACATTACAATCCACTATCAATGTGCTCTCTATAAAGTCTTGGCTTGAAGAGACTATTGATAGGTAGAAGAGGAGATATGAGGATGCAACTCTACCATGAAATAATCACACAAGTCACTTCTTCTCATCCATCCAAGAAGACAAATAGGTAGAAGCCAATTATTGCATTGGCTATAGATTTTACAACTAGCCACATATTAGTTGAGATTGTTGAGCCATAAAAGAGGGGAAATTTTCATGATCTCTCAAAGGATGATTTCTAGATCAGGACAGTTGATCTTGGCATCCCAATTCATCATTGCATGGTAAACATGTGGAAGTCAACTAATAATATATAAGGTTTGCACTTGGAAGTGAATATTTGATTAAATTTGACTTGAATACAAAGGAGAACAAGAAATTACTCCTAAAAGTGCAACAAGAAAGACAATTTGGGCAGGTAGGCCAAGCATGGATAGATCAAATGAAGGCTCAAAGTCCCCCACTAGTTGAAAAATTAGGAAGCCTAGTATTGGATGCTCACAATCTTAGGGAAGTGGCTTCAAATCATCAGCCAACCACACAGAAGGCAATAGACAACTTGACAGAGCAATTGACCCTTCTACAAGAAGTAATAGATATGAAGACAAATGTGGCAATCGCTCACGAGATCCTAAAGACTAGGGAGGAGTCACTATTTCACTTGAAGAAATCCCTGGAGTTCATCATAGAAAGCTCCATGAGATTTGCAAATAAGCTCAAGGATGTGAACAATCTTATGCAAAAGATCATTGAAAAGTTTTATTAGTATTTAAAGATCTTGCACATAGAGTCCTTTGTGTCTACTAATGGCAAGCTAGTGGACATTGAAAGAATGAAATCAAAGTTCTTGGCATTTGTCAAAAAGGTCATTGACCCACTCTACTTCCAAGTATCCAAGATATAAGAACTGTAAAAAATGGATGCAATCATAAAGAGGGAAGTGGAGAAATTCTAGTCATGGGTGACTAGAATTGATGAACTAATGGAAATGCATGACTACTAGATGGTCCTAGCTGATAATATCATTATTCTAGATGTCGAAGAGCTAGATAAGGTAATCAAAGCTATGAAATCATATAGAGCTAAATTAGTTACTTCTAAGAAGACATGACGTTCTAAAACTTTTCTAGACACCTCTCTTTCTTCCCCTCCTCTTTCTTTTGTCACCATTCATGGAATTTTATCAATCTCTATAATGGAAAATGATTCGTGCTTGTCCTATTTTTAGATTATTCCATTTAGAGATTCTATAGAAAGAAATCATCCAATGCAACTTGCCATTTCAAGAAGGCCTATAAATGTAATCTGTAGTGCCTGCCCCTAGTTTACATTTTTGAGCTACATTTTTGATATCATTGCCAAACTCTTTTAGGCCAATTTATGTTTGATGATTAGTATTATTATTTTAGAGATTATCAGATGATGTTTACACTCAGTTTATTATATGATGAGATTACTTGGTACTCTATATTTCATGCATGTATGATGATTATTCAATGGTTTCAGATATTGATGATGATTAGTTAGATGGTTTATTATTCCATGTGCTTCTTATGGATAGTTACCCCATACTGCATGTGTATGGTGTGCGTGTTGTTTTATTTATGTATGGTGTTTCTGATATGGTTAAAGAAGGGAGTCGTAGTCACCTGCTAGTCGGGATCTACACGATGCACCACTTCTTGCCATTGTTTGTTTAGCTTAGAATATTGTGTTTGTACATGCGTGGATTTTATGCAGGTTGCAGGTACCGGGTATCGACTTTCCTGAATTGTCAGGATGAGCGTACCCTATCGCACTGTCTCAATGGTAAGAGAGGGGAGATAAACTCTTAAGTCCAAATCCTAAACCCTTTAGCCAATTGTCCTAATTGATAATTAAGACAAGTATCTGAGTTAAGTACCCTCCAAATGCATCAAATGATGTAATTTCGTGATTATAACCCTTTTGTTTGATATGGTATGTATTTTTCTATGATGGGTTTTCTTATGTTGCTTTATGAGTCCTTGGTGTATTTTCTATTAATTAAGTCTAATTAAAAAGATTAATTAATGATTTAATTTAATAGAGAATTATTATGATATCTTTATATTTAATTAATTAATTAATTAATTAAAAGAATTAAATTTGGAGATTAAAATTCAAAGATAAATTTAGAACAGGATAATATTTATTTAATTTAATAATAATATATTTGGAGTTCATTTTTAAATAAATGCTAAATATTATTGTTATTTAAATTAATTAAATATGTTATCAATTAAGTTCTAAAATAAATTAAAAGTTGAAAGATATTAAATTATTAAGAATTCTAGATCGCATGATCTAAGCATGAGTTTAAATATGAGAATTAAATTAAAAGATTAAATTATAGAAATTAATAATATTATTTTAATTTCTTAAAAGTGCACATAAGATTAAAGTAATAAATTAATTTAAAATAGAAGTCAAGTGGAATTATTAAATAAAGTTATTTAATAATTCCACTTGACTTCTATTTTAAATTAATTTATTACTTTAATCTTATGTGCACTTTTAAGAAATTAAAATAATATTATTAATTTCTATAATTTAATCTTTTAATTTAATTCTCATATTTAAACTCATGCTTAGATCATGCGATCTAGAATTCTTAATAATTTAATATCTTTCAACTTTTAATTTATTTTAGAACTTAATTGATAACATATTTAATTAATTTAAATAACAATAATATTTAGCATTTATTTAAAAATGAACTCCAAATATATTATTATTAAATTAAATAAATATTATCCTGTTCTAAATTTATCTTTGAATTTTAATCTCCAAATTTAATTCTTTTAATTAATTAATTAATTAATTAAATATAAAGATATCATAATAATTCTCTATTAAATTAAATCATTAATTAATCTTTTTAATTAGACTTAATTAATAGAAAATACACCAAGGACTCATAAAGTAACATACGAAAACCCATCATAGAAAAATACATACCATATCAAACAAAAGGGTTATAATCACGAAATTACATCATTTGATGCATTCAGAGGGTACTTAACTCAGATACTTGTCCTAATTATCAATTAGGACAATTGGCTAAAGGGTTTAGGATTTGGACTTAAGAGTTTATCTCCCCTCTCTTACCATTGAGACAGTGCGATAGCAAGCTTAGTAAAACTTAAGGTTAATTCTTTTGGATCCCTTGGCGGGGCATTACATCTGGTATCAGAGCCTGAGTTTCTACATTGGGAGCTCTGGGCATATTGGAACGCCACTAGTGTTAACTAGTTGAATAAAAATGCAAACCTTAAACTAAAACTTGAAACTAGTTGAACTGAAACAATATGTAAACTATTAGTTACCTATTTTTTTCATACTTCAACATTGAAGACTTCAAACTAAAATTATACTTAAACTAAAATTATAGGTAAACTGAAAATTGAAAATATCTTGTTGCAAAACATGTGTCTTCTATCTATGTGTTTTAGTAGTATGTCTCATGGTTATTTTAGCATCTTGTGTCTTGGATATTATTGTAGGATGGTATCTGGGATGAGATCTTCCGTTAGAGGCCGTAGTCTTGGCCGTGGCAGAGGTCATGGACGAGGCAGAGATATTAGTGTTCATGAGTCTATCCACGAGAGCCCCATTCAGGAAGAGAATAGGGAAGAGCATGTCAGTGAACATCAGGAAGAGAACCACGAAGAGGGACATGCCGACTCTGAGGAGGTTGATCTAAGGCAAATGATGCGAACCCTTATTGATTGCTTACCTCCTATTCTTGAGCAAGATAGAGCACACCAGGTTGGACATGAGCATAGACGCAGATCTAGGAGTCCTCAGAGGGATCGACATAGATCCATAGTATCTTCTCAGATGAAGGATCTTCAGAGGTCCAAGATCAAGCCCTTTAATGGGCAAGGTTCTAGGTATGTAGCTGAGCAGTGGCTTATTGCCCTTGATAGGATTTTTGCTATGCAGGACTTTGACAGTAATGTCAAAGTGAGGTTTTCCATTACCAATCTAGAGTTATTTGGGGCCACCTGGTGGACTATTGAGGAGAAGAAGTTGGGCATTAACATGGGTAGTGTCACTTGGGAGATTTTCTTGGAGAGTTTTCATGAACGATTCCTACCAGAGGAATGGAAGCAGCATAGAGCAGATGAGTTCCATAACCTGAGATAGTTCACTATGACCGTTGTAGAGTATGAGCGCAAATTCTATGAGTTCATGCCTTTTTCGAGATTCAGTGACAACCCAGCGCAGTTGACACAACATTTCATTCGAGGCTTGAACAACCATTTTGTTGGGGGTGTTAAGGTATTTGAGCCTAAGACCCTCAAGGATGCGGTACATTGAGCTATCCTGGTAGAGCAGAGTGTCAACTTTGGGCAAGGAGGATTTGTGGGAGCGCCTACTATAGCAAGATCTAAGGGCAACCACAATTTCGGTGGAATCAGGAAGCCTCCCTTCCCTAGGAGGAATCAGCATTCTCAGTAGCATAAGGGATTTTACCCTCAGGCACAGAGTGGTGGCGGTGGATCTAACTCTAGGATCAATCGCAATGCTCAATGTAATAGACAGAATCAGCAATCTCGGCCTGCATAGAGCAACCAGTCTTTTGCTAGCAGGGGTAGCCACCAGCGGTTGAATGCACCACCTATAGGGAGAGGATCTAGTAGAGGCATGGAATGTTATTCGTGTGGACAGATTGGTCATATTGCAGCATACTGCCCACAACGAGCATCTCAGTATTTAGGACCCAGGCCAGCAGCATCTGAGCCTACAATCAGAAATGCAGGTAGATCTCATAGAGTATTTGCAGTGGTGGATCACCGTCAGGTAGACCATCAGGGGATAGTAGTTGAGACTACAGGAGCTATCCGAGGTACACCTCTCTCTGTATTATTTGATTCAGGTGCTACAGATTCTTTCATTTCTCCATCTCTAGTTGATAAGTGTAAGCTGGAGTCGGTTAAGCAAGATCATGGTTGGCAAGTGGAACTAGCCTTAGGTGCTAAAGTTTCCACAGATTCTGTAGTTCATAAGTGTGGACTTAGCATAGGAGGGTTTGAGACTTCAGTCAATTTTCGAGTTATTCCTCTTGGCTCCTACGATGTGGTCTTAGGTATGGATTGGCTTGGCTCTCATAGGGCTAGTATAGACTACAGAAAGAAGACCATTATGTGTCAGGATGACCAAGGGAAGGATGTTGAGATTGTGGGGATACCGAGGCCTATATCCCTACAGATGATCTCTGCTATGCAACTAAAGCGAAGCTTTCGTAAGGGATGTCAGGTATTTGCCATTACGGTAAATGAGCTAGATGAGGAAGACTCTACGAGGAAGACCCTAGATCACCCTATTTTACAGGAGTATGCTGATGTCTTTTTGAGTGAGATTCCAGGCATGCCTCTGAAGAGAGACATTGATTTTAGCATTGAGCTCACTCCAGGAGCAGAACCTATCTCTAGAGCTCCTTACCGTATGACCACTCAAGAGTTAAGTGAGTTGCGTTTGCAGTTAGAGGAACTTTTGGCCAAGGGTAGTATTCGACCTAGTGTATCACCATGGGGAGCTCCAGTGCTCTTTGTGAAGAAGAAGGATGGTTCTTTGCACCTTTGCATTGATTACAGACAGCTGAATAAGGTGACAATAAAGAACAGGTATCCTTTACCAAGGATTGATGATTTATTTGATCAGATCAAGGGGGCTACAGTGTTCTCTAAGATTGATCTTAAGTCAAGATACCATCAACTTCGCATCAAGAAGGCTGATATTCATAAGACCGCCTTTCGAACTCGCTACGGGCATTATGAGTTCATAGTGGTACCCTTTGGGCTGACGAACGCTCCATCAGTTTTCATGTGCTTAATCAATGGGGTGTTTCGTTCCTATCTTGATAGATTTGTTCTTGTGTTCCTCGATGATATTCTGATATATTCTAGGTCCCAAAAGGAACATGAGGAACATTTGAGTTTAGTTTTGCAGTGCTTGAGAGATAATCAACTTTATGCGAATGCGGCAAAGTGTGATTTCTTTCAATCAGAGATACAGTATTTGGGACACGTTATTTCAGGTGAAGGTATCTCTGTAGACCCTGCGAAGATCTAGGCAATAGTAGATTGGCCTGCACCCACTACTGTGTCAGAGATTCGTACTTTCATGGGTCTAGCTGGGTATTATCGCAGATTTGTTCAAAACTTCTCCAGAATAGCACACCCTATTACCTCCCTTCAGAGGAAAGGAAAGAAGTTTCTTTGGATAGAAAAGTGTGTAGAAGCATTTCAAAAACTCAAAGAGCTTCTGACCAGTGCATCGATCTTAGCAGTACCTGATCCAGAAGGTGATTTCATGGTGTGTATAGATGCTTCCCTTGAGGGTATTGGAGTAGTTCTAATGCAGAATGGTCGAGTGATTGCATATGAATCACGCAAACTCAAGGATCATGAGTTGAATTATCCTACACATGACCTTGAGTTAGCCGCAGTAGTTCATGCCTTAGTGAGATGGAGACATTTCTTGTTGGGACACAGATTTGAACTACATAGCGATCATCGTAGTCTTCAGTTCATATTCACGTAGCCTAATCTGAATGCTAGGCAAAGGCGTTGGATGGAGTTTTTGTGCGAGTATGAATTTGAGGTAAAGTATATCCAGGGGAAGGAGAATGTTGTAGCTGATGCTTTGAGTCGCAGGAAACATGTGATATCATCTATGACTTTTAGTGTCAATTTGAGGTGTCAGATACTTCAGGCACTCCCCACTGATTCATGGTATTTGGAGGTGTGCAGTGAGATCAACTCAGGGAGACCCTTGGAGGGTAAGTTTTCAGGCTATGTCCTAGAGTCGGATGGCCTTTTGAGACATTCAGGAAGGATCTATGTGCTGCTACTGGATGAGCTTCGCATATTGATCCTATCAGAGGCCCATCATGCACCTTACTCGGCATATCCAGGTGTCAAGAAGATGCATGCAGATTTGCGACATTTATTCTATTGGTCTGGGATGAAGCGCGACATTGCTGATTTTGTGGCTAGATGTCTTGAGTGTCAGAGAGTCAAGGCAGAACACCAACATCCAGCGGGACTTTTGCAACCGAATCTCATTCCTTCATGGAAGTGGGACATCATCTCTATGGATTTCATAGTAGGATTACCTATGACTCTTTGTCATCATGATGCTATCATGGTCACCATTGACCGGTTGACCAAGGTGGCACATTTTGCACCAATCAGGTCTTCCTACACTGTAGCTTCTGTAGCTAATGTCTTCATGTGTGACATTGTGAGACTACATGGTATTCCTCGAAAGATCATTTCAGATAGGGATCATGTTTTCACTTCCGCTTTTTGGACATCACTACAACATGATCTTGGAGCGCAGCTAAATTTTAGTTCAGCATATCACCCAGAGACAGATGGGCAGACAGAGAGAGTGAATCAGGTTCTTGAAGATATGTTGAGGATGTACGTGATGGATAGGTAGACTCATTGGGAGGACTATCTCTATCTAGTGGAGTTTGCTTACAACAATGGGTATCACAGTTCTATTGGCATGGAATCTTTCCAAGCCTTATATGGATGCCCTTGTTGTACACCTTTGAGTTGGGATAGCCTTGAGGATCGCATCCTGTTGGGCCCAGAGATGCTTCGTGACATGGAGCAACAGGTGGTGCATATTCGAGAGCACTTGACAACGGTACAAGATAGGCAGAAGAAGTATGCTGATGCACATAGGTCAGATAAGTAGTTTGCTGTGGGAGAGAAGTTTTTCTTGAGAGTGCATCTGCGGAAGAGTTCGATCCGTTATGGAAAGGGCTCAAAGCTAGCACCTCGCTTTGTGGGACCATTCGATATTCTTGAGAGGATTGGTCTAGTTGCCTATCGTCTTGCTTTATCGCCCAGCCTTGCTCGCATTCACGATGTTTTCCATGTTTCAGTACTTAGACAGTATATCCCTGATGTTGTACACATTCTTGATTGGAATGCATTGCAGGTAGAGGATGGGCAGCTGGCTTTGGAGCCAATTCCTATTCTGGAGCAGCGGGAGTTGACCCTCAGGGGTCGAACCATAGAGCAGGTAAGGGTCCAATGGGACCCTACTGATGACTCTTCAGCTACATGGGAGGATGCATCTAGATTATGGGATTTATATACCTATTTGTTTATAGGCTTCCAGGAGTAAGCCTAAGTCTAGGGGGGGTGGATGTAGTGCCTGCCCCTAGTTTACATTTTCGAGCTACATTTCTGATATCATTGCCAAACTTTTTTAGGCCAATTTATGTTTGATGATTAGTATTATTATTTTAGAGATTATCAGATGATGTTTACACTCAGTTTATTATATGATGAGATTACTTGGTACTCTATATTTCATGCATGTATGATGATTATTCAATGGTTTCAGATATCGATGATGATTAGTTAGATGGTTTATTATTCCATGTGCTTCTTATGGATACTTACCCCATACTGCATGTGTATGGTGTGCGTGTTGTTTTATTTATGTATGGTGTTTCTGATATGGTTAAGGAAGGGAGTTGTAGTCACCTGCTAGTCGGGATCTACACAATGCACCACTTTCTGCCATTGTTTGTTTAGCTTAGAATATTGTGTTTGTACATGCGTGGATTTTATGTAGGTTGCAGGTACCGGGTATCGACTTCCCTGAATTGTCAGGATGAGCGTACCCTATCACACTGTCTCAATGGTAAGAGAGGGGAGATAAACTCTTAAGTCCAAATCCTAAACCCTTTAGCCAATTGTCCTAATTGATAATTAAGACAAGTATCTGAGTTAATTACCCTCCGAATGCATCAAATGATGTAATTTCGTGATTATAACCCTTTTGTTTGATATGGTATGTATTTTTCTATGATGGGTTTTCGTATGTTGCTTTATGAGTCCTTGGTGTATTTTCTATTAAGTCTAATTAAAAAGATTAATTAATGATTTAATTTAATAGAGAATTATTATGATATCTTTATATTTAATTAATTAATTAATTAATTAAAAGAATTAAATTTGGAGATTAAAATTCAAAGATAAATTTAGAACAGGATAATATTTATTTAATTTAATAATAATATATTTGGAGTTCATTTTTAAATAAATGCTAAATATTATTGTTATTTAAATTAATTAAATATGTTATCAATTAAGTTCTAAAATAAATTAAAAGTTGAAAGATATTAAATTATTAAGAATTCTAGATCGCATGATCTAAGCATGAGTTTAAATATGAGAATTAAATTAAAAGATTAAATTATAGAAATTAATAATATTATTTTAATTTCTTAAAAGTGCACATAAGATTAAAGTAATAAATTAATTTAAAATAGAAGTCAAGTGGAATATTAAATAAAGTTATTTAATAATTCAACTTAATGTGCATGAAAGTTGAATGCAAAAGAATAAGAAAAGATAATAAAGGTTAATTTGGAGTTAACTGAGTTGTGCAAAGAGTCTTCTTGGGTAAATGCACAATTAGTGCCTCGATTTGAGGAGAAATTGCTTATCACAACTTTGGGGGTTCATTTTTGGGATAGACGAATTTGGACGGGAATTTTTGAGGAGACAATTTTTGGTAGCAAATTTCAGAAGGCTGATACCAAGAAAGTTTTCCAGGAGAAGGTTATTGAGAGGAGCGAATTCGCATACAGTTCCTGGAGATTGCATAATAACATCAGGATCAGGTAGGGTCTTGTGTTTTTGATTATCCATTAAATATGCAATTATCCCTTCCTGTCTTCTTCGTGTCTGGGGTTTGTAGATCTGAATTCTCTGTGATGAAAGTTTTAACTGTTCAATATTGTGAATTTATTAATTGCTCTTCAATAATTTTTTTATCCATGGAGACTGGATGAATTATTAGAACCCTTGTTTTCTTGATTTAGAAATTAAGATTTAATTTAGTAAGGGTTTTGTTTTTTTGAAATTGAAAGTTCTAGATATAAAAATTAATATATATAGACACACACACACACACACACACACACACACACACACATATATATATACATATATATATACATATACATATACATATACATATACATATACATATATATATATATATATATATATATATCCTTTAAAAAAAAAATTGTTTTATTGAAAATTAAACAAAACTAATTTTTAAAATAAAATTAGATTTATTTTATTTATATTAAAATAAAATAAAATATATAAAAAAAAAATATAATAATAGTTATAATGTACTTAGTGGGGAGGGAGGGAATCACCCCGTACCTGCCCCCCACTGTCGGCAGGCCGACAGTACCTGCATCGCAGGTACTGCGACGACAGGTACAGAGTACCTGCCGTCGCAGGCCTTGCGACCGCAGGCCTGCGGCCAAGCCGACAGGCTATAAACATTTATTAATTTAATAAAAACAACTTTTTTTATTTCATTTTTTTTTATATAATTTTAAATTTTTTTTAAAACAAATTTTATTATTTAAAATTTTTAATTAATAAAATTATAATATATTTTAAATTAATAATAGTTTTAACTTTATTAATAATTAATAAATAAATATTAAATGCATAAACATAGTTGTAAATATTAATTTATTAATTTTGGTATAAAATTAATAAATTAACAATTAGTGAATAGATTAAGATAAGTAAGTAGAACATGCAATTATTGGTTAATTTAATTAAAATTAGTTTAATTAAGCTAATTAATAATGAATATTATTTGACTAAATTATAGATTTGGATTATTGATTTAATGAAAGTTATTATAGAAATGGGTTAATCGTAAAGGATAGTTGTGAAAACCTAGTTACTTGAATTCGACATTAAACTGAAACATAAACCTTACCTTAACTCAAATAATATACTTTCAGATCCAATCTCTGAGACTTTGATGTTGTCTTTGTACTTTGAATGTTTTGGGGTTGGTTTAGCGTTGACCAGTTTAGGTTGTTACCAGAGGCTCGGGGGTTGTGAATGTGATGTCATGATGAATTGGTCTCGATCTTTCTTAACCCGACCATGGTAATGTGATGAAGTGCTCTATGACATGATTGTGTTTACTGTTTGTTATTGCTTTCTAGTTTCCTTGTGTGAAGCTGAGGTGTATGTATTTGAGATACCTAACTTAACCATTTTTGAGTCTCGATCAGTTATATTGATAACCATTTCTGAGTCTCGATCAGTTATACTTGTATTACTTTCTGGTTGCTCATTGGAGAACCATAGGATTTTGTGACTTATCATTGATGCCTTCAGTTGCTGATAGAGAACTGTCGTGATTACATGATTACTATTTGATATTATCTGTTGCTCATGAAGAACTGATGTAATTTTGTGGATTATCTTTTTATGATGTTTTTTCAGTTGCTTGTATAGGACTGAGGTGGTTTTATTATGATTCTTTGATTTATGAGTTCATGAGCTAGGGTAGGTTATCTATGTGTAGAGTCAGGAAGTGGCTTGCAATGGGGGTCGGAGCCCTAAGAGGCTGCCTTGAGAAACCCATTGTAAGTCATTTTTAATAAGTGAAAACATTTACACTAAATGAGAGAAAATGAACCTAACAAGATAATTTTATGTTCTCTCCCATGCCTTGAGTGCTAGTACAGGCTAGGATGGGGTAGAGAGGATGCTTGGTTACGACCTTGCATTCCATAGTAGGCCTCGTCAGTACGAGAGGATACTAGTGGCCGCAGGATCAGTAGGGACCCGAGATTCCTAAGGGATTGCTCGGGTAACTTCTACATGACTTTTGCGATGACACTTTCCCGCTTGCATATTAGGTTTCCTACGTGTCTTGTGGTACCTCTGGGATTTAGATGTTGATCTTTTTAGGAACCCTTGAGTTAGCATACTTATAGGATTTCCTGGACTTAGAGAGTACTTATGATTATAGGTTTTGTTATCCTATTTGGGACTTGAGACTATCTCCTCAGTGCGGTGGGAGTGGACCATTTAGGTTCCACGCGGTCGGGTGGTAGTGCTTTTACTCTTACCATTGAGATCTGTTCCGTGGTCACTGTGGTTGGAGTTTTCGTGATTGGCATTTACCTTCACTATGTTCTTGGATTATTATGATGAATGGTTAAATTTTATGATAGATTTTTTATCATTATGGATGTATGGATGTATCATGTATGGTGAATAGTTTCATATATTTTTACTGTACTTTGTATCATGGATTTGAGGATGTTGTATCTTGATCTTTACATATGTATTTTCTTTTAAGCCTTTCATACCCTGTGACTTATACAATGGATGATTGAGCATTCCGAATTAATTTGCCGAGAGGCATTCAGAACAAATGTATATTATGGACATGGGACTTCTGATTATTCTTTCATATGTATGTGATAGTTGTTAGACTTAGATTTAATTAAATTTAAAGGTGAGTCAACGTCTTGGGATCTTTAAGAAATGTAACTTGCAATGTATGTTTGTCGATGATTACATGATATTGCTTCTGCTACTATGTGTTTGATGTGTATGTTATACTTTCTTACTTTAAAAAAAAAAAAGTTTAGGAAACTTAGTAAAACTTTAGGTTAATTCTTTTGGATCCCTTGGCGGGGCGTTACATAATCTTTGGTGAAGTTAATAAGATTGGCAAAATTTACTTTGGGAAAACCCATGTAGCTAGGACTACTATGTGTGGCTCTAAGTTCATTTAAAATTTTGTTGTTTATTTAGTTTAAAGTTGAGTATATGAAATGAATGTGTTAATGTTGAAAGTTGAATGAATGTGAGTGAACTTGGTTTTGTTTCCTTCATTCAGTAGATTGTATGTCTTAATCTTTTTAGCATAAGCATGTCTTTTTTTCTCTCTGTTATTTTTCATAGTTCCTATGTTCTATTTAGTTCATTGCATAAAGAAGTTGGAAACTAGTGTATGGAGTAGCTAAGAGATAGACAATTTGGGTATTGTCAAAACATTAGCTAATTGTGTAATCTAAGAATTACTTACTTCACCATCTCTTCCATTCTTCCTGTTCTCATAACTAGTTATGCATGTTTCCATTCCATTGTACATTAGAATAGATTGCATTCTATGAGTTATTCCCCCTTCTTTTGCCTAGGTTATTTAAAGTGTTGAGAAACTTGATATTTGGCCTCTTCTTCTCTCTGATTAAGAGCATACCCCCAAAACATGAAAGAAAAATTTATCACATATTTTGCACTCATAAGGGAGTTGTACCTTTCAATTCAAGAATCTTTGATAGATTATTACACTTCCCATTATGTTGTTTATTTCTTTGTTTTCTATAAGCCATTTGGCAAGTCAAGAGTCAAGGTATAAACCAAAATATTAAGGAAGACAAACTATAAATTGATAGACATCAATGCAAAATATAGTCATGAATGAAACACACAATAATACTATCAATCTCTCCAATGCTCTAGCAAAAAATGATAAGATACTCCCCCATAGGAACATCATCAACATTCATGCTCATAAAATTTAGTGGAGAATATTCTCCAATTGGAAAAAATTTCTCATCAACCTACATTGATTTGGAAAAAAGAATCCACATATGGGCTACAATAGCTTACCCCAACTTTACCCAAAATGGGTTACACCCACAAGTCCATCATTGTAGGACTTATGCAATGAACTCTCCTTTTCATGCAATATAGCCAATCTAAATTATTTTTTGCATGCAAAAAGCTAAATACATTCACCTATGCTCTCTGAAGGGAACTTTTTGGACAACCTAAATTAACCCATGGTTTTAAAGTTTTCTTTTGGAGAGGGATGCCATTCACCACACACTATTTCAATTTTTCCAACTATATTATACATGGAAATATATTGGATGAACAATATTCACCTTAAAAATTTACATAAGTTTTTATTATGTAGGCTTCACCAAATATTTTTAATACACTATAATGATCTCATAGAATTTTCCAAAAAGAACTGGTATAAACACATTTATAGATCATTAGGTTCTCTCAATTTTGATCGATAGTGAAGTTTCAATTTCTAAAAATAAAAATTCTTTTATGATAGCCATGAAAGTGCCTCATTTCAAAATTTCTCAACACTTTGTAAAGCAACATAAAAAGTATGGGCCTATTATGATAGACTCTTTAGAGACTCAACCCTATGGCTCATCACACTCTTAAGGACAAATGTCCTTTTACCTCATCTTTATGTTGAGTTGGTGGAGTAACAATACTCACCCTTTCAGGCTCTATTGTATCCTATGTATCCTACTCCTTTGCCTCCTCTACATTCATGACTTCACTTTCAAGATCATGGGCTTGCAACTTCTCAACTAGTTCTAACTTTTTCTCATCTGATTCTCTTGGTTTCATTTTCAACAGTAACTCACTCTATTTTATCTTATAAAGAATTCATTTTTGAACTCTATTGATTTGATGAATTCATCATCCTATATGAATTTTTGGGCATGGATGATGCTATCATCCAGCCTTGCTATAGCTAGTTCTAGCCCTGTGAGTGTAATCTCAACTGCAATAACCCTATCTTATATTTAACTTTTCCTTAAGTTAGAAAAGTATTGACTCTTGCCTGGTAAAATTTGTAGTGTCCTTTTCTTAACCTCTACAGGGATATGGGAAACCTTTTGTCTCTTTTTTCCCCTAGTGGCCCATGATTCCTCAATAGGCTCATCTTCCTCTATTTCTTCTTCAGGAATTATATTCAGTTTAGGACAATTAGGACATACCCTCTCTTAGGGGTCCCTCTAGCATTTGGTACATAATTTAAGCATGGTCAGTGACCATCTTCCTATCCTATGAGGATAGGGGACATCCATATAGAATCCCTTGAAATTGGGATCTATTCTCTTAATTTCCCTTTCTACCTTCAAAACATCATCAAGCTTGGCCAACTTATCTATTGCCTCCCCTTCTGAAACAATATTAGGAATAACATCCTCATGGGGTAGCTCCTTAGTTTTTGACAACACATAGTTCCTTATTTCTTTATGGGTGTTCTTCATCCAATTATAATTATCATAAATCCTATAGGGACTGATTGATAGAATGAAATGGTGGAGGAAAGAATGAAATGGAATGGGCCTAAAAGTATCCATTTATTGAACCTATACACAATCCAAATGAAGGTGAGCCTCTAGTAGAATGTAGATGTATGATATGCACAAGGATAAATAAAAAGTGAAAGAGGTTGCAGCTAAAATTTGACACCATACAAAAACATTTGGTTGAAGCTTATGAGAAGACAATCATATACATAAGATGGAAAATGAAGGAGGAATGTCAACATGTTAAGAACGCAAAAATCTTAGAATTATAAGAGAAAATATAGACAAAGGATACTAAAATAAAATGCTTAATTGTATCTTATCTTTGGAAAGCAATAGAAGTAGAAGAAATGGGTAAAGCTCTTTAGTTCAGTATATTCTTTTATATTTTGAACAAAGGGTGTTCCTGTTAGAAGTGTTATTGGGAAACAAGATACTAGGAGGGGAGTGAATCAAGATCAATAAAAAAATTTACTATTAAAACAATATCTCAAGTTAAAATCCATGAAAACATAAACACATAAGAAAAAAGATTTCACTGTAACCCAGAAACCCTCCAAGGTGAAGGTAAAATTGGGGTGGGGATGAAACCCACAAATCTTTACTACTACAACAATAATTTTTTCTTGTTAGGGCTATAATTTGATCACTTCTAGTGATCTACCCCATGAGTGGTTTTCTCTTTTAAAGTATTTACAAAACTATTAGGTCTCACCTTGATTAAAATATTTTAGACTTACAATGAAGTAAGGACTATGTTAGGAGTTTAAATAAGGCCTATTAAAACAACTCTCTTAAGAAATTTTCCCTTACTCAATTTATAAAAAATGAATTCAGTACTTGATCCTTTAGTTTTCTCTACAAGTTGTTAATGAATCTCCTCTCTTCAATGTCTAAATCTAATCTCCTTATTTGATATGCTATGTTCTATACTTCACTACTAGGTTGCTCTTCTAATCTTCTCTTTGAATTACGATCTACATTTTATCCTTTTGTCATTTTAACCTTCTAATTTTATGATTGGTTAATCTTATTTTCTTGGGGATTAATGTCTTCTACCAAAACATGTAATCTACTCCTTAACTATCTCTATATTATTTAAATGTCACATAGAAGTTGTCTAAAATAATTTACATAAATGTTTGTGCCATTACAAACTCATATGTCAAAATTGGTTTACTTGGCAATCGAATATTTTGACACTTAGTCACAACTAACATTCATGTTGGCACTCAAATTTTATAGGCCTAACATATACCAATTTACTTGGCATAATTTAACATTTTCTTCACTTGGTCTCCACTATTTTACTCTACATGCATGTGGATTTAGTCTCTACTAGAGTGTTTGACAACCTTTGACTTTTTCAACATGTAGTGATATGATATAAGTCCTTTGTAGCTCAGCCTTATCTAGATGGCTCATTAGCTAACACTACATTGGAAATGACTAAGTGTTAGACTCTAATAGGAAACTTGAGCTTAGAGTGATGCAGAGCACACAACCCACTTTCACCACTTACTTCCTAGGTGTCTAGTAGCACCCAACCCACTGCAAGATACCAATTTGGTTTACCATCCTTTACCAAATGTTGACCTCTATCTCTCAAAGTGGACTCCACTTTCTTAAGGTCTTTCGCCTTCTCTAGGGATCTTGGAAAATTTGGGTCAATTCTAGGCTTTAGGGGTGCTAGCCCTCAACTAGGCCAAATAAGGAAAAATATGCAACCAAGTTTCAAAACTCCAAACTTAAGCTAGGATTAGCATAATTAGGCTTACAATACTAAGATTAATGCACTTTTAGGGATCTAACATCCCCACAAGACCAATTTCCAAAATCAGGCCTAGAAATCTTAGTAGGTCAAATTTCAGTTTTCCTTGGAAAACTTCCAAACTTTCCAAAGGAAGTGACAAAAAAATCACCTTTTAAAATACCCTTTTCCTTGTTCTTGAAGACTCCAAAGGGTCAAGTGTTTAATCTATTTTAGCATGTCCAAACTCCACCTTAGTCTACATACCTAATAGGCCTAATTAGGCTAGGTTTCCAAAGCAAGTTATTTAAAATGGGTGCATAGAATTAACTCAACCCCATTTATCTCTTCCTCTCCTTCCTAAAACACCATTTCATCTTTTACTTGGGTTCATAAAATCAGTTTGGAAGTTTGAATGCCACTTCTCCTTCACTTTCAGGCTGGACACATGAGGATGTTTAGCATAGGGCCTACTAGTAAAAATAGTGAACCAACTCCTCTAGGTCTAAAACTCTACCATATCAAAGTAAACTCCCCTAAATTGCATTCCCCCAAGTGGCATCAAATTCAAACTGTGGGATTGCAAGTTAGAGGCACATGTTTGCCAAAACCCTTGAATTTAGGCCCAAACAAGAAACTTGAACAAAAAATGAAATAACTTGAGCAAATGGAAAGATTAAACCTTCAAACCAAAAGAAAATGAAGCCTAGTTCATTAGGATATCCAACCATGTCAACTGATCACCTTTCCCAATCTCTACAGATTTGTACAACATAGAAAAATAGTGAAAATGACATAAAATCAGAATTTTATTCATGTAATTGTTCACCAGTGTGTATAACTCTGATGTTTTATTCCTGAACATCATTTTATAACATCCATTTTTTGCCTCCAATAGTCATAACCATCATCCAAATGGTTATACCAATGTTCAACAACTTTTTGATTAATTTCCATAAAATGTTATCATTAACTTGCATTTTTGCATGACAACATTAACATTTTTGTGTTATTGTACTCCTAGACACCTAGATTCTTTTCTAATGATCCTAATAACACCTAAATCCCTCTAAGGACTTACAAACTCCATATTCTACGTAAAACAACTCATTTTTCCATAGTGTGACCTTTTGGTTCAATGTGGTATCCTGGTTTATTTTCCTTGGTGCGTTGCACCATAGAGATCAATAGTTCCATGGTAGACTACCCATCATTGATTGCTTTATTACACTTTCTAAAATTTCATTAATATCTAAGGAGTCACTGGTTAATAAAAAACACATGAGAATGGAAAATTTGTCTTGTTGAGGTTGAAAATGAAAATGTCAGAGAAAAAAATTAAAGATTCAAATTTTATTGTATTTTCTTTGGATGAGGTGACAATAGTAAACAATATTTCCTGGGGATATATGCATGTCTATACAGTACACATTTTTTTTTTCCACCCTAACCTAGCAATTATTTTTAAAATAAAGGATAATTCAACAAGATAATATATATTTGAACTAGTAAAGGGTTCTCTAATTAAATATAGAGGTATAGATGACATGACAATTTCCTAAAATTTGGTGTGTGCTAGACCAGATGGAGCTTCAGTAATGCAAGACCACAATAATTGTTTTTCCATAAAGTTAAAATATTTTATTACACCTTACATTGTTGGCATTCACTACATGGCCCATAGAATGACTATCTTTTTGAATTGTCAATAACTATTTACAAATATGTAGAGTTGAAGATTGAATCAAAGAGATCTATAGACACTATTGACCTTATGGTAAAATCATTTGTCAAGTAGTGCCAAAATAGTTTATCATTTGGTGGGTTAGATTGCTAGAGAGATTTGGAGTGTTAACTAAGCTATTGTAGTGTTAACCGAGCCTCACAGTGTAAACTAAGTTGCTATAGTATCAACCAAGAAAAAACTAACTGTTAACCGAGCATAATAAAAAGATAATGTAAACTGAGCTAGCCATGTTAACCAAGTAGAGAAAATTTAGCATTGACTGAGCTTCAGTTTCAACCAAGCTCTATAGTGTCAATTGAGTTCATTATTTTTCCAACTATCAAAATATCACCTAAGTGATCTTCAAAACTTTAGTATTAATAGTGAACCAACTTGGTGAAGATTGTTGATTTTGGTATTGTAGCCAATTTCAGAAGGTAATAATTTGGATTCGTATATAAGAGAGATATCTTGTCATATCCAAATGAGAGTAAGTATAACAAGTATGAATGCAAATTGAAGAGTAAAGGCTACCAGAAGTATAAGGAAAAGAAGATTCTCATCTATCACAATAAGGTGATCATTTTACATCAAAGGAATCTCATTCAAAAAACTAAGTTGTAGAGAAAAGGTCAACTACTAGTTCATCCTAATAGGTGGACTTAACTATCTTATGCAGAATCTCCTAACAGAGTACATACATCATGGTATTGTATCAATGAACCCATTATCCAAATGATCTCGATATCATTCCTTGCAGAATAATAGAACTGAAATGTACTTCCTTCCCCTATCTTTTTCCTATCAACCAAACTTTTTCTCCTTTAGATCTTGTAACCAGATTTCATATTGCCTATCCAATAATCCCTTGGATCTCTTACTCGCATTTAATAAGCATTCTACTCCTTTTTGCACCTCACAATTTACTTTGCATCCCACTTGATACAAGTACAATCACACTCTACGAATAAGGAAAACAACTTTCCTTTATACCATATCTTCATAATAATTCCTTGAGTTGGCCTTGAGGCTTTCCCAATTAATTATAATAAGATAATTAATTAAATTCCCCTTTGGTCTTGATGACAACATAGATGAAAAAAATCTAAGTTCTAGGAATACCAAATCTCAAATCCTTTTCATCAATCTAAAATCTTTTGGCTGCTAGAATGAGCATCAATTGTTCACATGCTAAAAGATCTCAACACAACATATGTAAATCCTATCTCTTGATAGACATTTATTTTTTGCTTCACAGTAAAATCTCACAATACATTAGATATAGATCAGGTGCACACTCTTACTTCTTTTACATGAATATTTCTAAATCTCCCTAAAGAGATGTTTCTTTCTCATAGATACTTATGAGTTCTTCTCCCCCATTTCTTAGGACATGGTTTTCATGTAAATTATCTCCCCCATTGACATCAATGTCAAAGGCCTCAGAGAAAATACAAAATAACTACCAATTATTATTATTACTTCTTCAACTCTTCAATTAGCTCAAGTTTCTAAAGATATTGTTCAATACCAAATACCAAATACCAAGAGTCCTCAAAGACTCAGTACATACTAGATGCTCCCCCATACATCAAGCATCAACATTTAGTCTAGTCTAATCATAGTTCTTTTGTAGATTCAACCTCATGTGCTTCTGCAAACTCATCAAAATTCACATTTGCACTTTCCACAATTTTGTTAGTGTTAGTATTTAAACACTTGTAAGCTTTACTAATTGTGGATTAGCCAAGGAATATACCTTCTTCACTCTTTGCATCAAACTTTCCACTCCTAACATCTTTAAGAATATAGCATTTGCTTCCAAATACCTTAAAATATTTCACATTAGGTGGATGACCATACCATAGTTCAAAAGGTGTTGAGTGAGTACCTTTCTTCACTTGCACATGGTTCAAGGTGTATACAACATTACTTATAGCTTCTCTCTAGTATTTTAGAGCAACATTCATCTCCATCATGAGTGTTCTGGCATAGTCCATTATAGACCTATTTCTTCTTTTAGCAATTCCATTTTGTGAAGGGGTCCTAGATGCAGTTGTCTATCTCTTGATTCCTCTTTCATTCTAGAACATCTCAAACTCTTTTGAAGTGAATTATCCTCCTCTTTCTAATCTCAATCATTTTAAACTCTTACATATTTCCTTTTCAACTCTTGTCAAGTGCCATTTAAACATTTGAAAAGAATCTTATTTTTATTTTAGAAACATGATTGTCATCATCCTAGAGTAATCATCAACAAACATCATTATATACTTATCTCCTTTGTAGCTTTGCACTTCAATAGGTCCATACAATTTAGTATGAACAATTTCAAGTATTTCCTTAGAGGTATAAACTTTACTTTTAAAGCTTGACTTTGTCATCTTGCCTAGCTGACATTGTTTGCACATTATATTTTCTAGTTTCTTCAACTTAGGCAAACCTCTAACTCTTTTCATGTTACTGATACTAATCAAATTATCAAAGTTAACATGACATAATCTCTTGTGCCAAAGCCATACATCATCAAATTTTTCAATAACGCAAGTAGCATCTTCTATATCTAAATAGAAGAGATTACTTCTAGTTTGATCACCTTTTCCAAATCAAGTTTCCATTTGTATAATATTTCTTGTCTAATTTATTTTCAAACTCAACTTTGCACCCAAAATTATTCAAGTGTGACACACTTAACAAGTTATAATTCAATCCTTCAATATAATAAGCATTGTCACATGAAATCTTGTCTGTGAGTTTGATAGACCCTTTTCCTTTTATTAGACATGGTGCATCATTACCAAATCTTACACTATTTCCATCATAATAGGTCAAGGTAATGAACTTACTTTTGTCTCTAGTCATGTGATGTGACATCCACTATCAATGATCCATTTGTCATTCTTGTTCACACAAGTCATAAGTGTAGTTGCCTCATCCTCATTAGATTCATCCTTCATTACAACATATACCACTTTATCATCATTTTCATCAGAGTCATGTTCATCAACAATGTAGCATGACTTCTTGCCTTTATCTATGTAGTCTCTTCCATCATCTTCTCTTCTATTTTTGTTCTTGTTCCCTTCTCTTAATTTCTTCTTCTATGTACATCTTGCTGCAATATGACCAGCTTCATTGCAATTAAAACAAATGATAGGCAACTTACCTTTGAATTTACCTTTTCCTCTATGAAATCTTCTTGCCATAAATGCTTCCAATTGTTCAATGTCTTCCTCATCTATACTACTATCATTGGATTCATCTTTTATCTTTCTTTTCATCTTCTTCTACTTTACCTCCTTATAATCCTTCAGTAACAATTTTACTTCGAAATTTGATTCAATATTGTCTAGTCTATAGTTGTCCAAATTAGATAGCTCAAAATTAGTGAGTCTTCCTACTAGACCTTCAAGGGTTAGATCATTTCGTAGTATACATATTAGCTCTTGGATTGCAGCTACTCTAATGGCATATACAGGAAATAATGTTCTCAAGACTTTACTCAACATAGTATCATCATCTATTTAATCTATAGCACCTTTTATTGCACTAACAACTTCTTTTATTCTAGAAACATATTGAGAAATATTCTCACCTTCTTCCATTCTCATGTCATCAAACTTACCTCTAAGGCTTTCTGACTTGGCTCTTTGAACATTTTTGTCTCCTCCATAAATGGTGTCTAGGGAACCCGACATCTACTTTGCATTCATGAGGCCTTTGATATCATCAAATTCAGCATAGCTTAGGGTAGAGGCAATCTCCAACATCGCCTAATTGTTTTCTTTTTTCATATCTTTAGCAATTAGGGCTCCTACTAGATCAACATGTTCCATTGAAATGCAAGATTGTGCATAATATCCAAGTCCTCCAAGGTGTAGCTTCATCAAACTTTTCCATGCAGGAAAGTTATCTCTGTTGAGCTTGGGTACCTCTCTTTTTGACAACTTGATTTGTGTGCTTGTAGAACCTTAAAACTAATCCTCTTAAGCATATGGCTCTAATACCAATTGTTGGGATTCTTTTAGAATAATTAAGAGGGGGGTGAATTAGTTATTCAAGGTCCAAATGTACAAATAAAACATTTCACAATTCAGTGAACCCATAAAAATTTCTTAACCATGCATGCATTCATTGTGTGTTAGCGAAAACTAATATGTTACTATCAAATCAACATGTAGAAATGTAAAGTATAAAAGAGAACATATCCATCAGCACATTTGACACAATGATTTAACATGGAAACTAAATTTGGGAAAAACCACCAGTAACATGTTACTCCTTTTTCACTCTTCTAAAGTAATGCCCTATTAAAGGTCAACCCTATTAAAAGTTACAATACACACTATTAAATGTGACTCAATTAAGGGATTTCAATCACCCTATCAAAAGTGACCCTTGTTAAAGGACTTTAGGCCATTCACTTGGAATGCCACCCTATTAAAGGTTTTCCCAATAAATGTTATGTCAACCTTACTCCAAAGGATTTACCCTACGCTGATACAATTTTTAAAAAGTAATAGTAGAGCTTTGATCTGATACAACTTACAACCTTTCTTATAGATTATAGATCATTATTTAGTCCTCAACTCTGCTTGTCTTCCAATCTTTGTAGCTCTAATAGCTTGTTCACCCTTCAAGAATTCATCCTCTTTAAGCCTTCTTGCTTAGTACGTCATTATAGACTTCTTCTCTTGGGATACTTGATGAAGCAAACCCCTTTCCTTCTACTTGTCATATTTTTGCATTAAAACTCTCTAACCTTTTTGCTTCATGACCAGACATTCCTACATATAGGAAATTATAATACTTTTCCTTCTCATTATCCATCACCAAAATTAGGGTTTTCAATGGATTAGGTAGGATACAATGTATCTACCCCATATCTTGTCTTTTCCATAAACTTCTAGAATCTATTTGAATTCATCTCCAAAATGGTTTACATAAGATTCTGTGCCACCAGCTCATCAAACTTATCTTCCTCCTGATTCACAAGTTCCAAGAAATAAATTTTTTGGCTTTTATTTGCCAAATATTTGATCTTTTCATACTGCAACAACTTGCCATTATCAATTTACTGATGCTTGACACATATTGTGTTACTCGACATCTACTGCAAAATCATCGGTACCAACTAGATTTTACTAGTGCTTGACATCAACTAAAAATTACTCAACATCTATTAACTTACTCAGCATCCACTAGAATTTACTTTCACTCAGCTCCAACTAAATATTTGCTTGGCTTGCACTAACTTTGTTGGACACCTTCTATCAACTTGGTCAAGCTTGGCAAATGAACTTTGTTCAACCTTATTCTTCTAAACATTCTAAGTGTAGCCAATCATTTTGTAAGTTCAAGTAGATCATCAATACATTATGTTATCACTATCTTAACTGATTCTTGCACTTCAATACATATTCATAACTCAACCTTTCCTCTAGATACTTTTGTTACATCTTGTCGATCAAATCCTCCTCATCAATCAACTAAGTGATAGTGCTTGAAACATATAAGCAATTGTCTTACTAGCATATAGTAGGTTTGACATTAGTGAAAAAACAATGATTGAAACACACAGTCTTCTTCTATTTCCACTCAAATGATCTTTTCAATCATATATCAACATTATCAACTTTTCTCAAGTACAAATTACCATTTGATGTAACTTTAATAAATCCAAGCTTAGTCAAACACATGTCCAACCTTGCATACTAGGTTCTAGCTTCTTGGTTCAGACCATACAATAGTTTCTTCATATTGCATACCATCTCTTTTCTTTTGTCAGAGGGAATCCATCAGGCTTCTCAATGTAGAATTCTTCAAGTTCTCCATTATGAAAAGTTGACTTGACATCCATCTAATAAACCTTGAAGTCCTTACTTGTTGCATAGGCCAGGAACATCTTTATTTCTTCCATTCTAGCAACATGTGCATAAGTTTCCTTGTAATCTATGCCTTCTTTTTGTGAGTAACCTTTGTAATCAAGTCTAGCCTTGTTTCTGACAACTTCTCCTTATTCATTCATTTTATTCCTAAATACCTACTTTGTTCCTATCATATTCTTATCTTTAGGTCTAGGAACCAATTCCCATCTCTCATTCTTTTAAATGTAATCCAATTCTTCTTTCATTTATTAAATCTAATTATCATCCTTACAAGGTTTATCTATGCTTTTAGGTTCCACTTGCGAAATTAGACACAACTCGTCATTCACTCTACTCCTTGTCATCACACGTCTATCTTTTCTCCCAATTATCTTCTCTAGAGGTTGATTCTTTGTCATATTTCTATTGGAGGTAGGAGTTGACATCTCAACTCTTATCTCATCTCTAGGTTCAGAACTGTACTCTTATTTATGCTCAACACATAGCACATCATTCTACAAGTTAGTGTTAGTCTCAAAGAAAACTTAAACATTTTGTCTAACAATTCCAAAATTATCCTCTTCTTCATTAGAATTATAGTCTACCATCTTTTCTTTAGTGCCAAAATTTTCATTAATTCTTACATGTGTGCATTCAACTATTGTCTTAGTTCTATAGTTGAAACATTGGCTTGCCTTGCTCTTTAATGAATATCCAAGAAACATAACTTCATCGCTTCTAGGATTGAACTTAGAAATGTCATCATCTCTCTTAATGTAACATTTGCTTCCAAATATTCAGAAATATTTGACTGATGGTGAATGACGAAACCATATCTAATAACTTGTCTGATTTGCACTCTATTTGAAGTGTACACTATTGTATTACTTGCTTCTCTCTAGAATGTTCTTAAGACATCATTCTCAAATAACATTGCTCCAGCTGTTTATGCTACTAATTTATTTCTCCTCTTAGCAGTCCCATTTTTATCAGGTGTTCTAGGTGTAGATAATTGTCTTTTGATTCCATTCTCTACATAGAGGATGTTAAACTCTCTAGAGGTAAATTCTTCTCCTCTATTTGATCTTAAATATTTTATCTTAACTCCAGATTAATTCTCAACTCTATTCTTAAATATCTTAAAATTTTCAAAAGATTCAAATTTATCTTTAAGAAATGCTACCCACATCATTCTAGTGAAATCATCAACAAAAAATCATAAAGTACCTTCCACCATAGAATATTCTTATTCTTGAAGGACCACTCAGATTTCTATGAACGGTCTCCAACTTCTTTGTGGTAGTGAACTTTTTGCTAGGAAAAGACACTTTCTTCTACTTAGCCATAATACATTCTTTGCACACAAAATTGGTAGGCTTTGTTATCTTAGGCAAGTCTCTAACTAAAAATGTGCTACTAACCTTCACAATATTGTCAAATTTTATATAACAAAATATCCTATGTCATAACAAACTATTATCAACTTTTGCAACCAAACATGTCATTTCAATAGGATTTAATTTAAATATGTTACCTCTAGATCTAGTTCTAGTTCCAATCATCTTACCATACTTATCTTTTACAATTTAGGTCTTTTTTGTGAACTGCAATTGATATCCCTTGTCCACAAGCTATCCAACACTCAACAAATTATGTTTCAAACCATCAACAAAATAAACATTGATAGTGTTAGTCCTTCCATCTAAAGTGATGGATCTAATCCTTTTTATATGATAGGTTGCATTGTCACCAACCCTAAAAATACCTCCATCATAGTTTTTAAATTTAACAAATTTATTTATATCACCAGTCATGTGACGTGAACAACCAGTATCAATTATCCAATCTGACTACCTTTCAATCATCTTCATGTTGGCATTAAGTTATTATTGCCATTAGTGACAACACTTATCTATATCAGTATAGCTACTGAGCTCATCACTCAGTCTACAATGTATATCGAGCATTCAATGGTTACCTTGTACATTCATCACTTAAGCAGTTTACACCTAGCATTCTAGTTTTAATCGAGCTGAGTATAGCTACTAAGTGAATGTGCAATCCAGCAGTGTCTACTGAGTTTACAGTGTTCACCTAGCTTCACAGTGTTTACCAAGTGATGGAAGCACAGTGCCTACCGATTGATGAAAGCACAGTGTTTACCAAGTGATGGAAGCACAGTGTCTACCGAGTGATGCAAGCGCAGTGCTTACCAAGTAATGAAAGTATAATGTTTACTAAGTGAAAGCAAGTTAAATGAAGGATTCAATTTTTACTGAGTGATACTATATCCACCGAGTCTTCAATGGTTACTGAGTTTAGAACTACGTCAGGTGATTAGTATGGACCAAGCCTTCACTTCTACCGAGTGCATGATGATGTCGAGTAATGCAATGGATGTCGAGTATCAAAAGGTCATCGAGTCAGTTCAGTGAACTTGAGTTATTTACTATTGGGATGACTTAGTAATGTTTTGTTCACTTGTGTTTTAGCCAACCTTGCAATTATAGTTATTGGGATGGTATATATGTAATATATTATATCACACTAGTACAAAACCAACAATATATTACTAAATAAACTACTAAAAATTGTAGATATGTGACTAATTTTGACATGTGACCAATGGTAGTTTATTGTCAGACATTTATCTCCCAACCAAATTTATGACTAAACTATTTTAATCATTGATTTAGTCATTCATTGTTGTTGGCTAGTAGTTTATTTGGTAGTTTATGTGGTAATTTTGGTAGTATATCTAGTAGTTTATTTGGTAGTTGAGTTGATAGTTTATTTACCGGTTTATTTGGTAGTATATTTGGTACTTTATTTTGTAGTTTATGTGGTAATTTTGGTAGTATATCTTGTAGTTTATTTGGTAGTTGATTTTATAGTTTATTTAGCAGTTTATTTGGTAGTATATTTGGTAGTATATTTGATAGTATATTTGGTAGTTTATTTTGTAGTATATTTGGTATTTTATTTTTTAGTTTATTTAATCATTAATTTAATCATATTAGGGTATGGTGGAATCGAACCACCACCCTCGTACTTGTAAAGCAAGTGCTCTTCCATTGAGCTAGTACCCTTTAAAGAATAGTGATGTTATTAAATGCATAATATAAAGATCAAGAGAATTTTTTCATTGTCATATTCATTACATGTGACTTGTTCCCCTTATTATAATAAAATTGTGGAACAAAAAAAGAAAAACCTTAATAGTGGTAGTTAAGTGCAAAAATCCAACCAATTCATTTCATTATAACCAACAACACTACTTAGATTGTGAAATAGTTTATTTAGTAAATTATTAAGTGTTTATGAATATGATCTTCATGGAATCACCTTCTTTCCTAAACACTAGTCACCCATTTGTTAACCTAGCCTTATTTCTTGATCATTGTTATGGTGGTCGTATTCTTCCAAATGACATCTTAGAGGTACAAATACAAATACAATGCTTCTTATTTTATAGAGCCATGGCTTAAAAAGGAATTACAAATCCAATTTGAAATGCTTCCACACAATCTTCAACTAGTTCAATTCTTGGTGGAATAATAGACAAACACTTAAATACTCAATATAAACTTGCTCAATACCAATCATGAGATTATGTAAGGGGAATGATATGGAAAAAACAATCTTTATTGTTTTACAAACACAAAATGTGGGACAAGGTTCCAAGACCTCTTTAAGACAAATCCAAACAATTCCCTTTGACACAAATCATGTTTCAATCATTCAAGGAAAAAATCTTATAGTCCACTATTTCTCAAGATTAGAAGAAGTAGATTATGAATCCTTTCTATGCATTTGCACTCATATTATTATAGTTTAAATAAAATTATGTTTCATCCTCTTCTTAGTTCCATATATGGGATTTTTCTATAGAGATATTTTTCTATCAATATTTTGGATCCATAATTTCAATGGTAGTAGAAAGTTCTAGAGATCTTATAATAGCTTTGAAATGTTAGTGAAAGTTATCTAAATAACCTAATGGATGAACATTTATAATAAATACTCATATCCCTAATGTTTACACAAACTGTTGTTTGTAATTTACAACTATTTTACTTTATTACAACATATAACTTTGTTTCTTTACATCAAGATAATCTGTTATGTAGAACTCATAATGTGCTAAGTGATCTAAAAGATGCAATTTTTGAAATATAAATTTTGAAACCTTGTTTGATTAAAATTTTAACAACTTTTTCTCAATTTAAATTTTAAAATTGTATGCTTATTGGGTACTTGAGCAGGTGGTCATTGATATTAGGGATATTATTTGGTTTGGTCAAATAGATAATGGGATAAAGAATTATTGGAACACTTGTTTGAGCACAAAAAGAAATTCCAAACTGTTGGATTAGAAAAAATATGAATATAAGAAGTGCAAGAAATAAGAAAAAAACATTATTGCAATATTGTTTAAGGAAATGTAACACATATATAACTTTAAAAGCATCAAATAACATTGATTAAATAAGTGGCATAACTTTAAAAGCATTAGATTTTCACAATCTATAAAACTGATGTATGTAAATTTTTAGGAACAAAAATTGACCACAACTATTTAATATATTAATAAAAAAAGGTAGAAAAAGAAGTTATTAGATTTCCATAATTTAATGAATTTTCAAAAGCTCGTCTATTAAGTACCTTATTGAATTTTTTGATTGTGTTATGCTTAAGGATAATTACCAAGACTATTGTGCCATGTCGATGCAGCTCTTGATTGTACTTTCAATTCACCTACATAGCCAAACACCACTCTTGACTATGCTTCTCTATTGAGGGTTACCTATAATGAACAACTATAATATTGAAGACAAAAACAAATATAAATAAGGCAAGTCTTAGCAAATAAAAAAAGGTAACCCCTGTTTCCAAATTACATGAAGTGGTATTGGAAGAGGCTTTAATGATAAAGTGGATTTTGAATGTGGCTTTATTTAATTATGCCATCTCAAAATTATAACCTCCGACAAGAATTGATGTTTTCTAGTACTCTTTTGAAGCCATCAGATATTTAGCCAAGTGAACATGATGTGCTACGAAGTAAGAGAATATACTACCAAGCACAAGTGCAACAACAATTTTTTTAAAAAAATTAAGGTTGAACTAGATAAAATATTCTTCATAACAAAACATTTCTCTAGATCAAGTTATACATTTTGTGGCCATACCCAACTACCTAATGCAATTGAAGAATTCAAACTGAAACACAGATCACAAGCACCTAATTGAAAGATGAGCAATATAATTCAGAATAAAGGATTCCTGTTAATGAATTCAACAAATACTTTTCACATAATCTCAGGTTAATGTTACTGATTGACAAGATTGGCATGTATCAGCCTCCATCATCTCCTTAGTCCTTGATTGAACTTCTCTTCAAGATAGAATGTTGCAAGAACAACATTGCCTACATAAACGATGTGTATCTTGTATGGCCAAACTCAAATGACACAACACAATAGAATAATTTACACCTAAAACACTGATTGGAATAACTTATTATAAAATTAACTATACAACCCTTGAATGATTTAACATATAGGAATTTTGTTAATGAATTCAAATATAGACATAAAAACACTCAGCATTGTCCCAGGCTAATATTACCGATCAACACAATTGGTATCTTTCAACCTCCATAATCTACTTGTTCAAACTTCTATTCAGGATAGAATGTATCAAGAACAACATTTCCACTGAATTTGTGCCCATTAAGAGCTGAAATGGATTTTATTGTTGCTTGAGAATCAAAATACTCAACAAAAACCTTATTATAGTTTATGATGTTAGTAGGTATAGCATAACTGAAATCTGCATAAAACCCTTGAATCCAAAATCTGTAAATTTGTATGTGGATGCAATGCTGCATAGAAATTAGTTTATTGATATGGTTGCTCAATTAGCTACCCCAAAAAACCTCTTAAAATCATTGAAAACACATTCTAATTTCAGTTCTAAAAGAATTAGGACATTAGTACACCAGACAATTCCTACCCACACTGGTTAGAATCATACTCATCGTGTATTTTCTTATTTCCTGTTGTTGTCTGAATCATTAGCCTGATACTCAAGCTCACATGGTACTGGCCATCTTTCTAAGCCCTAAAATTTTGATAGATGTTTCTTGGATATTTCTATAAACAATTGAAATATCTCTATTAAATATTGAAAGTGAAACTTTGTATTCAACATGCAATACTGATTTTTTGTTGTATTCAAACAAGAATATTTGACATCCACTTTCTACTTCTTAAGAGAGATGGTGAGAATGTATTTTTCCAAAAGTGACCAGTAAAATGGTTGGAATGATGATGGAAATTCCACCAATTAGGAAAACTAGGAGATAATTGAGTATAATATGGTAACTATACTTGAATCGAGCGTATTTCAAATGAAACTGCTTGATTTTCAAATGAACACTTTCTATCCACCACCACACACAAAAGCAAAATAGTATTGGTTCATCATGCCTAGAATAGTGAAAATTGGCATATTGATAGTTGAACATTAATACATAGATCTAATTGTACTATTATAACTGGTAACACTTACTCTATAACAGGTTTTATATTTTATGTTTGCTTCAGACTTTAAACCACTAAACATGCATAGCTACAAGTAGATAAAACACCAATAAAGGTAATGCGATATGGCTTTAAACTAACCACTTAGTTTGATGGATTTTCCACCATGTCCATGATATCAATATCCTATACTCATTGTGTTCCATGAAACTACATCATGATAGGGTATTTCCTCAAAAACAATTAGTGCACCTTTTATACTCCTACATTTGGCATACATGTCAACAAATGCATTTTCCATACAAACATCCAATGAAAATATAGTTTTAAAGATATAAGAATGAAATTGTAAGCCATGTTGTAAAACTTCTACACTAGCATAGGGTTGAAGAATACTTATGAGAATAACTTGGCTTGGCTTCATTATGTTCTCCTAGATTTTACCAAACAACTTCAATGCCAATTTAGTATACCCAAGTTGCACAAACCTGATAATCAGTGTATTGCAAGAGACTTCATTTCAGTTTGACATTTCACAAAAAAAATTCAAAGAATCTTCTATACTTGTGTGCTTGGCATACAAGTCAATAAGGGAACTTCTAGAAAAAGAATCCAACTCCCATCCAATTTTGATTATGTTCCTAAGAATACATATCTTAACTAGAACATAAATGATATACCCAACCTTGTCCATTTTTATATGTTGTCCAAATGATTTCGTTGTGAACCCTGGGAGTTTTCCAACCACAAACAAGATAATGGATTGTGATATTGCTATCAAGATTTAACTGTGTAGTTTTTGAGTCAAACTCATTGACCCATGGTCGTGAAGCACCAAGACTTCCTGGGAGATCACCCATCCCAGTACTACTCGAGCTTGAGTGCACTTAACTATGGAGTTTCCTCCATGGTTAAACCCACTCTGCTTGTACCCCCATTTGAAAAACCTTCACCAAGTATTGTGCCTTATAGACCATTTATTAGAAAGCTCTTAAGCTCATCAATAGATTTCAACCACTGCCTATAACATTTCATTTTTGATTATGGTTGAAGCCTAGTTTTGTTACCTCTGCACAATAGAAAAAATCTTGATTTCAATTTTGTTCTATTCGATGTAAATGTTTTCCTAGTGATAGAATAAGATTTGATACTCGGATTGTATATGTTGTTAACAAGCCCATTTGCAAAAACTGTGATAGATACAGTTTACTTACTAGATGAAATTTTTGGATATGATATGTGAGATAACCAAGTCACAAGGAGTACAACCTGGTTTATTCCAAGAGGTGGGTATAAGAAGTTTCTCAAAAATTATGAGCTACAGGGAAAGGTTGGGTATTTTTCAAAGCCAATTTTTGGTCTAAATCATATGCAACAATATACTTTGAGAAGCATCTCACAACCATGAGGTAATGTTGCATTTTTTGTAAGTAGAAAAATACCTTACATTGTAATAAATGAGCTAAACCCAAGGGATGTACTTTGAGATTTCAAACCAACTTTGTAGCGAACATGTATTCTTCTTAGAGAAATAAAAATGGACTTAAAACACTATTGATGTATCGTCATGCAGGCAAAAAGGTGGGACTTTGGTGAAAAATCCTATTTTTAGTGATCTGTTGAATATAAGTAGCAAAATGGCAAAAATAGTTCAAGGGTTTGATTTTAAATATGATCTCAATATCTACCTTTCATAAATCCTCCAGTCTCCTGTTCACACATTGGATGACATCATATCCTTCAATTAAAACACATTGTTGAAAATAAGTCCAAATAAATGATTTTTACTAGATTTGTAATGCAGTCAAGGAGGACTATCAAGGATTCTGTTGAAAATTTTAACATTTTCTTACCCGAGTGGTAGGGTTAAAGTGGATAAATTTGACCTCTTTAAATTTTAAATTTTAATAAAATTTGGAATATGATTATAGCAGCATACAGAAGGTAGAGGTGTCCTCACAAGGAATTCACACTGTTTCAGCATATGCAAAAAGAAGGCCTCCAACTTGATCGATTTACATTTGTCAGTGTACTTATAGTCTATACACAAATTTGGAGCTCTACAATAGGCTATGGATATCCATGAAAGAAAAGACATTTTGTGAGATGTTTTACTGCAACTGTCCTGGTATGCAGAAGTGTAGATAAGGCATTTGAACTGTTTGATAGATTGCCTACCCAAAATGTGGTTTTATGAAATGATATGATTGCAAGCTATCCACAAAATGGGTTTAATGAGAAAGCTTTAAACAATAAAATGCAATAAGAAGGTGTAAAGATAGGCTTGGCGACCTTTGCCAGAATCCTTCATGCCTAAGCCAAATTCAGAGATTTGAAACTAGGTGTGGAGATCCATCAAAGCATGAAGAACACAATGATTTTGTCAAATATTGTAGTTATAACTGCTCATATAGACATATATGCAAAATGTGGAAGCATAGACAAGGGATATAAACTATTTGACAGAATGTCAGATGAATTCTTGTTGACTACAATCTTTGCAGATTATGAACAAAATCAATTTATTGAAAAGACTTTAGAAGCATTCAAGGAAATTCTGATTGTATGGATATATTTGCTTGTTTCTTGCAGATTTCAAATGAATGTAGGCTTAGGCATATTCATAGCGAATCTACTTTTTAACGCAATTCTTAAAACATATTGAAGCAGAGTGTAAGCTCTGCCCATGAAAGAAATTGACCAGGAAAATCTTTGACCCCGGATTATTAGTGAAGTGATTAATATAACATGGAAATATAATGAAATGTTGAAGACAATATATATCAGTAATATTCTAAGGCTATCAATGTTAGGCATTGTTGGATTAGGGATAGATATAGAGGTTATAAAATGTTTAGTTATTTGATGAGATATAGGCATATATGATATGATTCGGAGGGTATGAGAGGAGGAAAAAAAAATACCATGTTTGTCCTTTCCTTTGGAACTTCAAACTTTAGAGATCAAATAATTTGAAGCCTACTTGTAGCCCAGCCCAATCAGACGCCTCTAACTGGAATATAAACCATTTGTAGGCTCCTAAATCTTGGTTTTAGAGGCTGCGGCAACTCTCCCATTGGAATCCATAATATTGGCTCCATTCACCAATGCAAGCAAGGGAGTATGAACATCACTACCACCTGGACATGAATTTGGCATTGGCTAAGAGTCTGCCAGATTGACTGACGCTAAAAGTCCACGAATTGACCTAGGCTTGTAAGTAGCTCAGGGTTTGGTTTTGGCACCGACAACCCTAATCCCCTCTGCAATACATTCGAAATAGATATATTCAATATTATTTATTAATATAATTATAAAATTTTGAAGTATTAGAATGATAAAAGAATTGAATGTTTAAAAAGAGTAAATTAATTAATTAATTATGATTATATTATAATTAATTATAGATATAATTCTTTTGTACTAATATCAATTTCATTATTTGACATAAGTTAGTATTTTTAATAGTGAGTTATTATTTAAATAACAATTTGAAATATTTATTTATTTTATTTTATTTTAGTTAAGGTAGCAAAATTTTATTTTGTGTTATTAGATGAAGTAAAAGTGAAGTAAAGATAAATTTGTATTAACATTACATC
Organism: Cupressus sempervirens; assembly: GCA_028749045.1. NCBI lineage: Eukaryota > Viridiplantae > Streptophyta > Pinopsida > Cupressales > Cupressaceae > Cupressus > Cupressus sempervirens. The sequence goes on from CM053793.1 coordinate 734,704,137, forward strand.
AATGTGACAAAATATTATATTATAAGTAAACTTGAAGAATATAATTTATATTCTTGTGTTTATGATCTTGATTTTGCATTCCTAGTTTAGTGTTGTTGCATTAATAGCATAGAAAAATTGAGGATAATTTTAAAAAAAGATATTAAATATTTTTTTTAATAAAAAAATTAAGAGATGACTAAAATTGTGTATTGGTTGATATCTTTGGATTTATTACAATTTTCATTAAACGATTTGATTATAAGTATTATATATATATATATATATATATATATATATATATATATATATATATATATATATATATATATATATATATATATATATATATATATATATATATATATATATATAGATAATAGCATAGTTTTTAAATATTTACAAAAACGTGACATGTGAAATGTCAAAAATAAACAACTTAGACAATTTTCCACATATATAATACTTGTCCAACTCAAAAAGTATAGTAGTTTAGCTTTATTGTATTAATATACAAATATTGTCCAACTCCACTCCAAAACAAGGTATGTTTTACATTCTAGGAGATAACCCTAATAGATAAATACATTGTAGACCTAATTGGAATCTTACGAACTTGCACAACCCTAGAGTGATGAAATGCAAGTTAACACTAAAATAAAAACCTAATATATAACAAAATATAAAAAGCAATAGTTAAAATAGTATATATTAAGAAGTAGTTAATATAAATAATTGGCATATATAGAATATATTTTAAATTATATATTAAGTAAAATATTAATTAATTAATTGACTTTTTAATATGCTTTTATTTTATAAGAAATTGTCTAAACTTGTTGTCCAAGTGTAAAACAAATCCTAATGTAAATGAGATTTTTAAAAAATATGTATATTTAATTCATAATAAAATATTTTATGTTTATAAAAATAAATCTTACAACTCACGATTTTAGAAAAGGTGATGTGACTCCTAATGTTGTCAAACAAAAGAAAGGAAGTGATGGACAAACAATGGATGGTATGGAGAAGGGACTATACATGGTAATCAGGCTAGACAAATGTGTTGATTGTATAGTCAATATTTTTGGCCTTAAACTTTTTGAGCAACAGACTACTAGTGGTGAGGATGTGACAATTTTCAGGCCAAGTAATTGGCTCATCAACTAAATTTAATAATAGATATAATTTAGGGCGAAGGCCCTAGCTTGGTTGGCTAAATCTTCCCTGTTGCAGGGGGTTGGTCATGGGTTCTAGTCTCCTCCATCCTTGTGGTACCGGTGAGCGTGTCGTGCCAGCGCTACCAGTCACGTTAAAAAAGTTTACCAGGTGCACTGCAGTTTATAGGGGGGTCGTGTTGCACCGATTCCTGCGGTCTAAAATAATAATAATAATAATAGATATAATTTAAATCATAAATATTTATTATTGAATTATTATATTTCGAGGTTTAATGTTTAATAAATATTGGTTCTCTGTATTTACTAAATACAAAAATATCTTAAAAGCAATTATAGTAAAATGAAATGTTATATATTATTAAAATGGTCATTACATAATAGTAATGTGATTAATAAAAATTATATCTGAGATTACAAAATAATTAATTAATATTTATTTTTTCTGATGCGTAGAAATAGACTTGGAGTTTTCTTTTGAGTTCATGGAGGGTTTTTATTATCTTTAGGAGTTTATAGATAGAGTTGAAGGAGATTGTGTGCAGATTGAAGTGATTTTGAGTTCATTTTAAGTTCAATATCAATCACAATGATGATTTATAGAAGCTAACTGATAATGATATATTGATAGGACAAAAACTTTATCAATGTTTAATAGAAGTTATAAAAAAATTAAAGAATGTATTAATATGATTAAAAAATCATTAATCATTTTTTTGGTGTGTTTAATTATTAATGATCAATTATTTAGTTAGTTATTTGATCTTTTATTTAGTCACTTATCTTTGCTTAACTTTGTGATTTTACCCGATGACCAAATTAGTCATTTGTTTAGTGACTTATACTTATAAATTGCAAAATATTATTAGAATTTGATCTCTTTTAGTCATGTGACCAATATGTTTAGTCTTGTGACTAAAATTTTTAGTCACGTAGTCATTTATTTGCCAAAATTCTACTAGTTTCATTTACAATAAGTGAAGGAATAAACCAAGACATGTAAGGTTTTGAGAAGGGTAAATGCGAATCAGTGGAAGAGCAAAATATTTAGCAAGGTCTACAAGGAGCAGTAATGATTCATCAGTCACAAGAGGTGATATATACTTCAAGGATCCAATCAGCAAATCAAGTTTGTAAGTAGATCCACTATTTCATCCTAACAAGTGAATTAGTTTTGTAAATCCTTTAACAGGGTAGACTTAACATTCTTTGTATAAATCTCCTAACAGAGCGCATACTTTAGTGTATGTTTGTAAATCCTCTAACAAGGTGGACCTATCAGCCCTTTGTGCTCCTAATAGGGAAGATCACCAGAAGTGGTCAATGTAAGCCTTAATAGGCCAACTTCATACTGCAGTAATGAAGTTTTGTGGGTATCATCCCCACCCCAATTTTACTTTCTATTTGGAAGGTTTCTAGGTCACCAAATCTCTGTGTACATGTGTTATGGATGTTTGATTTCTCAAATAAGTAGTAGATTAGATGAATGAATGGTGAATAGTTAAAATACTAAATTTTTTAAAGTTTTGAAGTTATTGATTCACCCCTCCGCTCTCAGTAACCTATCATATCTTGAATATTTCCAACAATTGGTATCAAAGAATTTTGGTTCTCAAGACAAAGCTTGACAACTTGAGCAAAGATCAAGGACAATGGAGATATTCAGACTTGACAAAGGTATTGAAAATGAAAAGCTAGATCTAGAAATGGCTATGACTCAACTCAAAGAAGAAAAGGAGCATCTTTCTCTTGATCCATGAAAAGAAGGAAGGAACTTGCAAGAAAAATGAATGATCATCAGTATATTGAAGAGAAGATTGAAGACCTTTTACCATCAAGCAGTTCAGATGAAGCTAGTGAGGCTATCAAGGAACTCCTAGCAAAGAATGGTTCCCTGCAGGAAGAAGTAAGAAAGGTTAAAAGAGAACAAGCAATCCAATCAATCAGGCTATGTGAAGTCTTGGAATAGAGAGACAAGAAAAATGAAGACTTAGAGGCAAGAAATAATCAATCCCTTCAGAATGAAAATCTTGTAAATCAACTATCTAATGCAAGTGAAGAAATTATGAATCTGAGATCTGAAAATGAAAGCCTGAGAAATGATCTGATCACTGAAAGACAAATCAATGAAAGCTTAAAAAATGACTTGAGATCTGAAAGACAAATCAATGAAAGTTTGGAAAATGACCTAATCACTAAAAATAAAATCAATGAGAGAATGATTAAATCTCAAACAGACATGACTCAATTAAATCAACAAAGTGAGCAGAATCTTCATAGACAAAAAGGCAAAGCTGGAATTGGTTACAAGGAAGAAGGTGAAACCTCCAAACAAGGTGCCCAAAGGAATCAAAGACCTACTTGTGATCACTATGGTAAGCTAGGTCACACATCAAACAAGTTTTGGAGCAATGGAAAAGGTAAATTCAATGGTAAATGCTACAATTGCAGTAAGCATGGTCATAAAGCTAATGAATGCTAAGAAAAACCAAAATTTGAAGGCAATTGTCACAAGTGCAAGAAGTATGGTCACAAAGCATTCCAATGCAGATCCAAATCATTCAATCTAGTTGAACAACTTGTTAAAGAAATATTTTGATGGGATTACAATACCTAGTGTAGATATCATTATTGTGGAGAATATGGACACATTGGCAAAGACTACTCAAGGCATCACTTGAGGAAAAGAGACACAATAGTAAGATGTTATACATGTACAAAACTTGGTCATATATCTAAAAATTGCGTGAATATAGGACGAGTTGAAGATGAAAAGAAAGCTAAAGCTTAAAACATTCGGAAGTAAATGAGGCAACAGTGGATTCCAAAATCTACCAAGCAAGATAGTTCAAGTGATGGCAATGTCACTCAAGAAATGGGTGACTCCATCATTTCCAATTAGATTCATAAAGGATTTGGAACTGTATAAAAAAGCTATATCTAGAGCAATTCCAGATGCAAGAAAGAAAAATGATCAAATCAGTATTCCAAATACACAAAGATCAAAGAAAGCGTATCTTTTGCCGAGTTGCATCTACCAAGGAAAGTCGATTGAAGACCTTACCGAAATAGGTCAGGAGTGACTAAAAGTTTTTTTTCGACCACCGAGTTGCAAGCTTCTACCGGGCAAATGAATGACACCCTGTCAAACACTCTGTCATCTCATCTATCTTTGTACCAATAATTTATGACAAAATTTTCATCAAAAGGGAAGAATTTGATTTCATTCTTCACAACAATTTCAGAGCTAAGAAATTTCCAGTGATTCCAAAGAAAATTCCAAGCAACTCCAAGAAATTTTAAGCAATTTTTAAAGCTAAAAATCTGTTCAAAATTTTATTACACTTACCGAGTAGAAATGGCATCCAGGAGTAGCAGCAGGACAAAGGCAAAAAGAGGTTCAGAAATGCTACTCAAAGGTGTGGAGTGGAAGGTGCCAAATTTCAAGCTAGCTCCAACAATCATAGAATTACTCAACCTGAATGGAGCTCAATCAAAAATTCCACCTAAGGTACTTCTTATCAATGATATTCGTACTCATTTTAGATGTTCTGTTCAAGAAATTGGAAACCTAGAGATGGACAATGCCCTAGGAGAAATGAGTGTAGATGGCTCTCTAAAACTTGAATACAAGCATCTTGAAACCAAAGGCTTGACTCATATCTTGCATATGCCAAGGAATTTCCAAACCAAGTGGATTAGGTATATTTTGAGTCGAGTACACAATGGGAAACTATGGCTAGAACAACCTGTGTTGATTACAAAGAAGATGATTTGCAAAATCATGGGTCTCCCTATGCTTAGCAAAGCAAAAACCACAAAAACCCTAGGTCAGGATGAGTTACAGAAGAAAACCCTAGACAAGTGGGATGGTAGAGGTTTGAAGGTTAACACTGTATCAGATGTTGAACTAAGATTTGGCATTCATGTCATTGCCCACAAAATCTATAGCTCTAGTCGACTGAACAGTGTACCTTGTGAGGCTATGGATTTGGCCTTCAAAATTGTAAAGAAGAACCTTGAATTTGACCTATCTGAATTACTATTGAAAAAATTAAACAAGAATATGGAGAGTATAAGGACTTCAAAGAATAATCCTTGCAAATTTGGCTCTCTATTAATTTTTTTATTTTTCTATGTTCAAAAATTCTTTCCATCAAAAGGAACAGTTGTATGGAGAAAAGACATTCCAATTTTGTATCAGATAAATGAGTTTGTAGCAAAAATGGGTAAAAATTTTGATAGCATCATGGATAATTATTTTGAAGATTTCAAGGAAAGGATGAACAACAAGTCTTGGATTCCACCAAAATTGGTTGAAGATTACATAGATGATGTATGCTTTATGGTTGATTGTGATAAGGTATACATTCAGGCAGTCAGACCTCGAGCTGCATGGGTAAAACCTCTTCCTTATGAGATAAATATTAATGAGGCTAGGGATATTATTGAAGCACTGGTGAATGAGCTAGTAGACCCAAGGTAACCAATATTTGGAACATATGATGAGGCAAAGGCCAAAATTGAACTTGAAATCAAGCTACCCCAAGCCATAAGCAAAGGCAAGAGGAAGATATCCAAATTGAAAACTACAACAGGTCCTCTTATGCTTACCGAGGGAAAAGGTGAGGATGAAGAAGGTCATGAAAAAGAAGAAGGAGAAGAAGAAAAATAAGAACATGAACCTGAAGAGGAACAACCAAAGAAGAAAGGTAAGGTAATTATTACAAAACCTAAGAAAAAGCCTACTACAGTATTCTCCAAAAGAACCAGAAAAGGAAAATAGGAACCTATACTGGTCAGGCCTCCACCCACATTCAAGGAAAGACTTAAATAATTGCAAGAGGGAGCTGGCATCACAAATTTCAAAGCATTGAAATTTGAAACAAGAACTGATGCTAAGAAAATGCAGATTGAGGAACTGGTACTCAATAAGATGGGTAAATGGAAATACTCCCCAGACTAGCTCGCCTCTCAAATCTCAAAAGAACTATTGGAAAGATTGCAACCGAGATGGGAATCAACCACCCAAATGGAAAAAGACATATATGAGAAATCTTTGAGGAATTTTCTATTGAGTCTGACTGGAGCAGAAATAAAGGCTGTAATGAAGAAACATGAAGGTAAAATGATGATTAGATTTGACACATGTTTGATTTTAATCAAAGACATTGAGCATTTTGTAAATGATGCAACAAACATGTGGAAGAACATCTATCATCTACAAAAGCCTAGTAAAGATCTAGTTGAGATCAAGGATATCATCATTTTTGGGAAGTATTCCAGTTTTTTATCTGGTTAATACTTCTATTGGCATTCAATCCTCAAGTCCTATCCCAATTTTTACTGGTAGCCCTTCCATTTCCACTATTGTGTCTATTCCTAAGGTCAAACCAATCATCATAGAAGTAAAAAAAAAAGCATCCATTAAGACTTCTGATCACTGGAAAGGAAATTGTAGAAGATATTGACTTAGACACAGAGATAGTAATTCCAAAGATTAACTATGAAAATGCTACCATTGAAGAGATGAGGTTAGCTAGTCAACTAATAGAGATGAAATATATGCAGCAGTAGTTAAGGTCTGAAAGGGATAAGGAATATAGGATAATTGAGAATGCCAAGAACATAATTACAGATGCTATAGGTGTTGAAGTAGATTCTACTCAACACATTTTGATTCAATTAGAATAGGTTGTACAGAAATTCAATGAGGATTCTTTTGGACAAGAAAAACTTATTGAGAAAGCTAAAAAGAAATTTGATAATAAGGTGCTAGAGGATATTGCTCAAAAGATAGCAATAAAGTAAGTTGAATTATCAACATTTTTGGGAAATTTTGAAAATTCTTTTAATAATGCAGCATCACTTTTTGCTAAACTTTGTGATATTTTTGGCTTTACCAAAGAAATAAAGGATAAGTTAAATAAGATTAACATTGATATGCAATCAAGTGCCTCCAAGATAAAGGTGGACTCCTCCACAACCTCCCATCACACCAAGATCAAATATTTGGTAGATGTTCAAGCAGAATTATTGAGAGAGGAAGCTAGAATCTGGTCATAACTCATAGACATCTAGAACATGATCCTTCCTATCATGGATACAATGCAAAAACATCTTGTACATTGCAAAACATTGGTCCAAGATCAGAACTTCTCAGTGGCTGATCACTTGATCCAATTATTAGTAGAAGTTCAAATTCTCTCTCCACCTGTCAAATTTTGCAACAGACTTGGGATAGTACTTTTGTAACTATTCTTAAGGTACATCAAGAATTTCTATCTCACTTTGGTGTAACCATATAAATTGTATATATGTAGTCCTTTGGTATTATTGTCAAAAAGGGGAGAGATTCAAAGATTCAAAGATTCAGTATAATAAATAAGGAGAGGTATCACTATAAGTGATAGGGGGAGTTAGCACACAATAAAGTTTGCATGTGTATATAAGTAAATTTGTATATGCAGTAGTTCTACAAAGATCAATTTTGAAAAACCTAAATTCATTCAGTCAGGCTGTGTACATATGTTTTGGCTTATAAGTGTTTTTGTCACTAATGCCAAAGGGGGAGATTGTTGGCATTAAGTTATTATTTCCATTAGTGACAACACTTATTTGTATCAGTATAGCTACTGAGCTCATCACTTAGTCTACAATATATACCAAGCATTTAGTGGTTACCTTGTACATTCATCACTTAAGCAGTTTACACCAAGCCTCGCAGTTTACACCGAGCATTCTAGTGTTAACTGAGCTGAGTATAGCTACCAAGTGAATGTGCAATCCAGCAGTTTCTACCAAGTTTACAGTGTTCACCTAGCTTCATATTGTTTACCAAGTGATGGAAGCATAGTGCCTATTGAGTGATGAAAGTGAAATGTTTACCTAGTAATGGAAGCACAGTGTCTACCGAGTGATGCAAGTGCAATGCTTACCAAGTAATGAAAGTATAATTTTTACCGAGTGAAAGCAAGTTAAATGAAGGATTCATTTTTTATCGAGTGATACTATATCCACTGAGTCTTCAATGGTTATCGAGTTCAAAACTATGTCAGATGATTAGTATGGATTGAGCCTTCACTTCTATCAAGTGCATGACAATGTCGAGTAATGCAATGGACGCCGAGTATCAGAAGGTCACCGAGTCAGTTCAGTGAACTCGAGTTATTTACTATTGGGCTAACTTAGTAATGTTTTGTTAACTTGTTTTTTAGCCGACATTGCAATTATAGTTATTGGGATGGTATATATGTAACATATTATATCATTTACAATAAGTGAAGGAATAAACCAAGACATGTAAGGTTTTGAGAAGGGTAAATGTGAATCAGCAGAAGAGTAGAATATTTAGCAAGGTCTACAAGGAGCAGTAATGATTCATTAGTCATAAGAGGTGATATATACTTCAAGGATCTAATTAGAAAATCAAGTTTGTAAGTACATCCACTATTTCATCCTAACAGGTGAATCAGTTTTGTAAATCCTTTAATAGGGTAGACTTAACAATATTTATATAAATCTCCTAACAGAGTGCATACTTCAGTGTATGTTTGTAAATCCTCTAACAAGGTGGACCTAGCAGTCCTTTGTGCTCCTAACAGGGTAGATCACTAGAAGTGGTCAATGTAAGCCTTAATAGGCCAACTTCATACTGCAGTAATGAAGTTTCATGGGTATCATCCCCACCCCAGTTTTACTTTCTATTTGGAAGGTTTCTAGGTCACCAAATCTCTGTGTACATGTGTTATGGATGTTTGATTTCTTAAATAAGTAGTAGATTAGATGAATGAATGATGAATAGTTAAAATATTGAATTTTTTAAAGTTTTGAAGTTACTGATTCACCCCTCCCCTCTCAGTAACCTATCATATCTTGAATATTTCCAACACTTCATTGATAGCTACAAATCATAATTCATCATCACTTTCACTCTGACCTCTTTCATTAGATTCTTCATCCTCATTAGTATATAAACAATTTCTATCTTTATCTCTTCTAGGCTTAGACTTTTCCTTATACTTTTTCTCTCTTTTAGGACACTTAGATGCATAATGACCAAATTCATCACAAGTCCAACATTTAAAGATTTTGTTACCATCTTTATCTCTTCTTACTAGAAATGATATCCCTTCCTTAATCTCCTTTTCTTTATCATATATGCTACTACTAGAAAAATTACCTCTTGTTCTTACACTTCTTAATAGATTAGGTTGAATGTTCAGAGCACTAAAAGCTATCTCAAATCTGGATAGTTCTCCAAATTGTCTTAGTTCTACTTCTGCAAACTCTAATCTTCCAAGCAATGTTTCCTTTGTGAAATATTTGGTGCAAGGCACTACTAGCTAAATCATTTGAGTGTGTTTCTTGAATGATGGTGTCCAAATTTTTAAGATCTTCCATATAACCTCATCATTTTCTTTAGTTCCACTAAGAGACTAGATTCTTGCAATAATTTTTGATATTCTACCTATGCAACTTCTCACAAATTCATCTTCCAACATCGTAGCATCTTGAAATGCACAAACCCAATTTTACAATCTCATTCTTTTTGCATGATCATCACCTTCAAAAGTAACTTCTAATTCTTTCCAAATTCAATGAGAAGTTTGAAGTGATTTTACTTTATTGTATTCATTGTTTGGAAGAGTTGATATTAGGGCTTCTCTATCTCTCATGTTAGACATAAATAGATCTATTTATCCCTCACTACATTCCTCTAGCTTTCCTTCATCAAAAATTGTCTTATTAGCTTTTGTCAAAATCTAATATCCATGACCCATGCACAATAGATGAGTCTTCATTTTTTCCTTCCAACTATCATGGTTGGCCCCATAAAATCTTGGACTATCCTTCTTGGACATATTCACCATTGACCTCCCAAAGTTGTTAAGCTTATTATTGAAGGACTCGATCCCGTGACACCAATTGTTAGAATATATAATCCACTGATATAACTGAGAGGGCAAGAGCGAGTGAATCAATTATCCAACTATTATCATAAACATCAACCTTAAACAAACTTAACCATATAAATAATATAAATTGAAACCAAAACAAGATACTCATACAAAATTAACACCAGATACGCTAAGTAGGGAAACCCTTGATCAGAGGGAAAACCCTAGTGGGGATGGTACCCACAAGATGATGTACTAATATAAATATTCCTTGTTAGAGGATAGACCCTATTAGGAGTTTGTTACAACATTCAATACATATGAGTCCCTACTAGGAGACTTTGAACCCCTATTAGGAGATTCTAACCCTATTAGGAGTTGTGACAATCCTGTTAAGAGTTGTGGAAGATAACTAGATCCATTGCCCAAACAATTTCAAAGCTAAGAACAATGAACCCACTATCCAAAATGATCTCTGTATTATTCCTTGTAGAATAATAGAACTAAAATGTACTTCCTTCCTCTTTCTCTATCCTATCAAGTAGACTTCTTCTCCTTTAAATCTTGCAACCAAATCTCATCCTGCACATCCAAGAATCCCTTGGATTGCTTACTTGCATTCAGTAAGCATTTTGCTCCTTTTCACACTTGACAATTTACTTCACATCCCACTTGATACAAGTATATTCACACTCTAAAAATAAGGGAAATTTTTTCCTTTATACCATATCTTCATAGTAATTCCTTGAGTGGGCCTTGAGGCTTTTCCAATTAATTATAATAAGATAATTAATTAGCTTACAATTAAAATAGCACTATCAGCTCATAGTCTATACAAAAATTCACACATGTGATACCAGCTCTTACACACTCACTAACATCACCATACAACTATCCTATATCACTGTGACTATGAACTTCTTCATTACATCTCATATGAAAGATAGCAATCAAGCATCATAACACTATTTTCCAATACTCTATTTCTACACTACTCTTAGTAAATAAAGTACAAATATCATACGCCATCAACTTAGCCTTTGCACACTTAAACCACATCATTGGGACACAGTCTAGAATATGTCATTAATTATGCATCACTAGAGAATCAAACCATTGTCTATAACAATAAGATTTTTGATTGGTGTTCTTCCAATCTTCATAGAAACCATGTTATGTTGACATCAATGATAAACATAGTCATGAGAGAAACATATCAATAATCTCCAATTCTTAGGATACTCCCCTAATGTAGTATCATCAATATTCATGCTAACATTTACAAGGTGGAACTAACATTCCTTATTGCTCCTAACAGGGCAGATCATCAGAAGTCATCATTTGTAAGCCTTAACAAGCCAACTTTATACTATGTTAGTAAGGCCTATGGGTATCATCCCCAACCCATTTTTATTTTCTATTTGGAAGGTTTATGGATTACCAAGCATTGTGTCAAGTGTTGTGAATGTTTTATTGCTTTCAATTTTCATGCATGCAATTAGATCAGATTATCTTAAAGAGGATTAATTGGTGAAATGAAGTAAAAGTTTTATTGGTTCTTGATTCACCCCTCCCCTCTTAGTCACCTAGCCTATGCTAAATTTCCAACAATTGGTATAAGAGAATTAGTTCTGATGTTAAAAGTTTAAACAACTTGTGAAAAGATTAGAGGCAATAAAAGTGTATAGACTATAGAAATCTATTTAAAATGAAAAGTTAGATCTACAATTGGCCATGATATAATTCAAGAAAATGAAAGAGTAACTCTCCAAACCTTTTTAATGAAGGAAAGAACTAGCGCCATAGATGAATGAGAATATCTACATAGAAAAAATAATTGAAGACATTTGTCAAGACAGAAATTTAGTTGAAGCTGATGCAATAATTAAAGACCTACTTGAGAAGAATCTCACTCTTCATGAAGAAGTTAGAAAACTAAAAAGAGAACAAGCAATTTAGTTAGTTAGAATGTGTGAAGTTATAGAAAAAGAATATAAAATATTTCAAATTAAAAGGATAGAAGAGAAGAATAATGAAATTCAACGCCTATCTCTTTAGCAAGAAGATTTGAGAAATCAACTCAATTGTGCAAATCAAGAGCTTATCAGCTTGAGGATAGACAATGAAAGATTGCAAAATGATCTCAGAATAGAAAGGAAAACCAATGAAAGAATAATAAAATCTCAAGAAATAATGAATTAATTGAATGAGAAAACCCAGTTTAGATAGAAAGGAAAATAAAGATTAGGCTATACAGATGAAGGTGAATCATCTCAACACGGAACTCAAAAGAACAAAAGACCTACTTGTAATCATTGTAGAAAGATAGGGCATGCATCAAACAAGTGTTGGAGCAATGAAAAATCAAAATTTAGAGGAAAATTTTATAGTTGTAACAACCAAGGTCATAGAGAAAGTGAATGCACAAAGAAAACCAAGTTTGAAGGAAAATGTTTTAATTGCAACAAACAAGGGCACAAATCTACACAATGCAGGACCAAGAAATGGAACCCAACATAATAGATTATGAAAGCTATCTTTGGTTAGGATTATAACACATGGTGCAAATGTTACTTATGCGGTGAGCATGGACATATTGGAGAAAATTGCATAAGAAATCACTTGAGGAAGAGAGACCCTACAAAGAGATGTTTTGTATGCATAGAACTTGAAAATTTAGCTAGATATTGTATGAGGGTAAAAGCACAAACCTATGTCACCCTTTTGTCAAGGAAAAGGCTAACAAAAGTATAACTATTCAGCTTCAATAAGATAAAATTGGTATTATTATTATGAATTTGAAAATGAAGTAAACTAAATAAACATGTAGAAATGGATAAAGTTTATTATTATAATTCTTAATAATTATTTGGAACAAGAATTGATATATTTTATTAATTTTTATAGATAAATTTTTAGCTGTTGAAAAATGTTGAAAATTAGGGGTCCAGTTCCCACCTCAAAACTATATGGAAATAAACTTATTTTCAAAAAATAAAAATTTTCTTTAGACATATATTTTCTCTTTTATAATGATTCAAATTTCAACTCACCTTAAATTGATAGTTTTTGTCTCCCACCACATTTTTCAAAACAAATCTATTATAACCAAGAGAAAATGTATACATTCTAGAAGAGGATGCTTGCCTCTAGAAGGTCATATAATTTTATTTTATTTTTTGATATGATTTAATATTTTTTCTTTCTCAAAATCAACATCTTTTGTAGTGTTAAAATATGTACTTGTAGACTTTTAAATTATAATATACTATATCTAATTAAAACACTATAAACTCTATATGAGAATATTCTTGACTCTCAACTCTATAAAATGGTGTTTATATATTATTAAAAAAATCTTATAAAAATAATAAGAATGATTGAAATGCCACTTATCTAAAATAATTGTTTTTCTTTAGTAATTGGACACAAACTAGTATAAAACATGCATTTAATAGACATTTTCAATTGGAAAAGTGTGAGACCATAAATAACTTAGATTGAATGGATTTATCTAGATCATATGTTTTAAAAAAAATTATTTTTAGATAGAAGTACTCAAATTCAATCATTCTGATAGGTCATCCTAAAATTAGGTGACATAGCTTTGTACTTTTACCCATGAACCAAGATACAGTTAAACATGAAAAGAAAGGAAAGGATGACAATATCAGAACTCAAATGAGATAGCAATAGGTAAAAAAATATTCAAAGAATGCAAGTCAAAGTCATGAGAATGTTGACACCCAACACAATGAATTGGGTGACTCAATCATTTCAAACTAATGATCCATGAGGATTACTAGAACTATGATTCTAAAGGAACATCTTATATTAGTTTCAGACTACAAGAAAGAAGATCCAAATCAGCATTTTAGATGCATTGGGATCATTGAGTCGATGAGCTTACCAAGAAATCTCAAGTTGCAAGACCTTACCAAGAAAATTTGGGTTGTAAGACCTTACCGAGCAAAGTTGGGTTGCAAGACCTTACCAATAAAAGTCAAGTTTCTAACCTAACCTAGCTTTGAGATAGATGGTGTATACCAAGTTCATGACATAATCAAGCTTATTCTTATTGAGTCGAAGACCAAAGGTACATACTGAGTTGAAGACTTAGCCGAGTATTTCATGCCTGGCAAGTTTAATAGGTTGTCACTAAGATGACATTCATATGATACATTAATGGTGACTTAAAGAAAAAAAATAGTTAAAAGGAAGAAACAAAAGGTTTTATTTTACACTGTGAATTTGAGAGTGAAAAGAGCATAGCATTCTAGAGCCTGAAATGATTTAGTGTGAATTTGTTAGAGTTTATTCCTCTATCACTGATCAATATGGAATCCTTGTCAAGAAATAATATTAAGAAGGATTCCAAGATGTTAGACAAGAATGTTGCACCTACGGACCCAAATTTCAAACTTTATCTGAGAATCATAGAAGAATTGGACCTAGTCGATATGTACTCTAGATTCTACCAAAGGTACTATTTTTACATGATATTAGATCATTCTATCATTGTGCAATTCAAGAATTGGTAAAATTAGAGATTAATCAAGTGAATGAAACATTGTGTGTGGATGGAAACCTAAAACCTAAGCATAAACACTTGGAAACAAAGGATTTAACCCACATTCTCTATATTTTGAGGGATTTCCAAATCAAGTGGATTAGGTTCATCCTAAGATGTATTTACAACATGCAATTTTCACTTGTGTTGAAGAAAGAGACTATTGAGAACATATTGATTCAATTATGATCAATATGTTTCAATCATTCTTTGTCATTGATGTCAAACCTACTATTTGCTGGTAAGAAAATTGCTTATATGATTTAAGTACTACTAATTATTTGATTGATGAAGAGGATTTGATCAAAATATGTAATGATAGTAGCTAGAGGAAAGGTTGAGTTATGTTATGTAAAGGAGTACAAGAGTCAGCTAAGATAGTGATAACATGGTGTATTAATAATCTACTTAAGGTTACAAAGGTTGGTTATACTAAGCAGGTTTGGAAGAACAAGTTAAACAAAGTTTGTCTACCAAGCTTGACTGAGTGGATTGTAGGTGCTGAGCAAAGTCAGTGCAAGTCAAGTAGAAATCAGTTGGAGCTGAGTAAAAGTCTATTCTAGTATATGCAGAGAAAAATAGTGGATGTCGATTACATTTTAGTTTATTCTAAGCACTAGTAAAGTTTAGTTCATGTCAAGTGAATCTACAGAGGATGTCGAGCAATGTAGTATGTGTCGAGCATTAGAAGAAAGTTAATGCCAAGTGGATACATTACTTGAAAGATCATGAATTCAATGGATCCAAGCCTACAAGTTTGTTTTCTTAGACTGTGTGAACCAAGTGGAAGATAATATTCATGATTTGGTGGCACAGAATTCAAGGTAAACCATTTTGAGGTGAATTCAAAGAGGATTAAAGGAGAAGTTTCTAGAAGTAATATGGAATAAGAGCTAGATTCATTTTATCCTACCTAATCTCTCCTAACCCTAAATTGGATGCATTGGAAATCTAATTGAAAAGCTCATTGTTGTTGAAGATCAAAGAGGGAGATTGTTGCAAAAGAATGTTTTCAATCATTTTTTTTCCATTGATGTCAAACTTTCTATTTGTATGAATGATATTTTCTTATAAGGTTCAAGCACTATCACTTAGTTGATTGATGAATGGGATTTGATCAACAAGATGTAACAAGAGCACCTAAAGGAAAGGTTGAGTGATGATGTTTTAATGAAGTGCAAGGATCAGCTAAGACAATGGTTAAGTAGTATATTGATAACATACTCAAAGATATAGAGGATGGTCACACTTAGACATATTGGAGGAAGAAGTTGTAACAAAGTTCACTGCAAAGTTTTAATCTTGATCATCAATTGAAGCCGAGCTAATCAGTTGAAGCTAAGAAAATTCATAGTAGAAGCTAAGTACCAGACATTTTTAGTGTGTGCCAAGTGATCTTCAAGTGTCAAGTAAAAGATTAGGTGTCAAGCATCAGAAAAATTTTAGTTGGTGCCAAGTAATCTTTAGTTGTCAAGCATCAAGAAAAACATAGTTGATGCTAAGTAACATAGTATGTGTCGAGCACCAATATTTCAATAGTGTCGAGCTACTTCATTATTTCAAATAAAGAAGATTCACCAAATCCAAGCTGACTTGGTGGTTACATTAAATTTTTTGAACAAGTTGGAGGATAAGGATGATGAGTTGTTGGCACGGAATCCTATGTAAATCATTTTTGGGTGAATTCTAATGAATTATTCAAGAAGTTTCTAGAGGAAACAAAATATGGGTTAGATGCAATGAATCCTACCTAATCCATGTGAATTGAAATTGAAGAAAAGAAGAATCGAGTGGGAAAAATAACTCCAAGACTTCTATTTGAGAAGTCATAGACCAAGAAGAAAAGAGTTGCTAATATTGTTGCCTCAGAAGTGTCAAATCTGTGAAGAGATTGAAAGGGTGTCAAGAAGGAGACATCTAGGAGAAGGAAGAGCACAAAGGCTCTACTTCTATGAGTGATCATGAAGAGATTATTGCACTAGTACATTGAGTATGGAGACTCAAGGAGATAAAGCTTGAAAGATAAGGCAAGAAGTTAAGAGTTGCAGAGATAGAAGGCCACGCAAGAGTATGTGCAGAGAAGTGATCTAAGATCTGCAAGATAAGTTGTATGTTGTAGTCAGGTCAAGATTTTCTAATACTCTCTAGCAATTGTATTAGATCTAAAAATCCTATGGACTTAGGTGTGACTACCAAACATTTGTAAATCCTTTAACAAGGTGACATTCCAAGTGAGTGCTCTAAAGTCCTTTAACCATGCCCACTTCTAACAAGGTGGTCAAATCCTCTAACGAGGTCACATTTAACAGTACGTGTTGTAAGCCTTTAATAGGGCAGGCCTTTCATAGGGAATCACTTCAAAAGGGTGAGAATTGAGTAGCATGTTATTGGTGGTTTTCCCCAAATTGGGTTTCCACGTAAATCACTATGTCATGTGTTGATTTTTTGTGTGTTATACTTGCATGTTGATTTATAGTAACTTGCTAATTAAATAAGTTAAAGCTTGAATGAATGAATGAATGGATTCAACACATTTGGTGTAAAGTTTGAAAGGGACATCTGGACCTTGAATAACTGATTCACCCCCCTCCCCCTCCCCAAGTTATTCTAAAGCAATTCTAACAATTGGTATCAAAGCCTCTGCTGATTTAGTTTCAAGGTACTAGAAGCAGGAAGATCAAGAAGTCCAAGAGAGAAGTTCCCAAGCTTAACGAAGACAACTTTTCTACATGGTAGAGTTTGATTAAATTGCACCTTGAATCAATAGGTGACTATGCACAAACTTCAATTGGAATAGAACATGTAACTCCAATAGAACCTCTTACTGCAAATGATTTGAACAAAAAGAAGGAGCACAATCAAGCAATGTTGGAGATTGCCTTTGCACTTAGCTATGCTAAATATGATGATGTCAAAGACTATGACACTGCATTCAAGATGTGGAAAACCCTATTGAAAATCTATGGAGAAGATCAGAATGTCTAGAGAGCAAAGAGAGAAAGCCTAAGAGAGAAGTTTGATGACATGAAGATGGAGGAAGGTGAAAATGTTGCTTAGTATCCTACAAGAATAAAAGAAGTCGTGAGTGCAATAAGAAGTCTAAGTGGACAAGTGGAATATGAAACATCCATCAGCAAATACGTAAGAAATATGCTCCCTATCTATGCTCTAATAGTTTCATCCATCCAAGAGATAAGGTGTGTACAAGGGAACACACTAACTTTTGAAGGAATAGTTGGAAGACTTATTGCATTTGAGCTATCCAATTTTGACAATTACAGACCTGAGAACCTTGAATCTAATTTCAAGGCCAAGACAACAATAAAAGATACTAAGGAGGACACATCAAGAAAGAGAAGAAGAAAAGGAAAACATGTGTCTAGTGATAGCAACACAGATGAGGAAGATGTGGAACAGTTAGAAGCACTATGGGCTAGGAGATTCCATAGAGGTAAAGGCAAATTCAAAGGTAAGCTTCCTGTCATAAGTTTCAATTTTAATGAAGTAGGTCATGTAGCTATAAGATGCCCACATAAGAAACACTTTAAAGAAGGAAGCAAGTTCAGGAACAAAAGAGAATATGATAGCAAAGATTACAAAAAGAAAGGAAAGCGATGCTACATTGTTAAAGAAGACTCTGATGAAAATGATGATGAAATAGTCTATGTAGCCATGAAAGATGAATCAGACAAAGATGAAGATGAAGCAACAACATTAGTTACCTGTGTGAACAAGAATGACAAGTGGATCATAGACAATGGATGCTCACATCACATGATAGGAGATAAAAGTAAGTTCATTACCTTTACTAAGTATGATGGAAATAACATTAGATTTGGTAATGATGCCCCATATCAAATCAAAGGAAAAGGCTCTATCAAACTTATAGAGAAATTTTCATGTGATAATGTGTACTATGTTGAAGGATTGAACTACAACTTGTTGAGTGTATCTCAGTTAGGAAATGTAGGATGCAAAGTGAAATTTGGAAACAAAACTACCAAGATTTATGATATTGATAGAAATCTGATAGAAAAAGGTGAACAAACTAGGAGTAATGTATTTAACCTAGACATAGAAGAAGCAACATGTCTTATTGTTAGACTTGATGATGTGTGGTTGTGGCATAAAAGCTTGTGTCCTGTTAATTTTGATAATCTGATCAGCATTAGGAAGAACAAAGTCAAAAGATTGCCCAAGTTGAAGAAACTTGAAAACACAATGTGTAAACAATGTCAACTAGGGAAGATGACTAAATCTAGTTTCAAAAGCAAAGCATACACTTCCAATGAAGTTCTAGAATTAGTTCATATAAATTTATGTGGCCCAATAGAAGCACAAAGCTACCTAGGAGAGAGATACATAATACTATTTGTGGATGATTATTCCAAGATCATGACTACTATGTTCTTAAAGAAAAAATCTGATGCATTTCAAATGTTCAAGTGGTATTTGGCTAGAGTTGAGAAGGAAATAGGAAAGAACTTGAAATGCCTAAGGTTAGACATAGGAGGTGAATTCACATCAAGAGAATTAAAAGTATTTTGCAATGATAAAGGTATCAAAAGGAAAATATCAGCACCAAGAACTCCACCACAGAATGGCATTGCTAAAAAGAGAAATAGTTCAGTGATTGATTGTGCTAGAACCTTGATGATGGAGAAAAATGTTGCACTTAAGTATTGGAGAGAAGCTGTAAGTACTACAATCTACAGACTAAATAGAGTTCAACTCAAAAAAGGTACAAATGCAACACCCTTTGAATTATTGTATGGTCACTCACCTAATGTTAAACATTTCAAAGTGTTTGGTTGTAAATTCTATATTCTAAAAGACACTAGAAATGGAGAGTTTGATGCAAAAAGTGACGAAGGAATATTTCTTGGGTACTCCACTAAAAGCAAGGCATATAAGTTTTTGAATATTAACACTAACAGAATTGTGGAGAGTGCAAAATGTAAATTTTGATGAGCATGCAGAAGTTCAAGATGATGAGTCAAAGCAAATAGAGGATTATAGATTCTTTGTATACCTCTACAAAGGAATGATAACTAAAGACAATGCTGCAAATCAAGTTGGGAATCAGCAACAAACTTTGGTATCTATCAAGTCTTAGCCTATGAATGATGAGTTACATTCAGAAGCCAAGTTGCAAAATGTAGAAAATGAACAAACTGGTT
The DNA here is from genome assembly GCA_028749045.1 of Cupressus sempervirens. Classification (NCBI taxonomy): domain Eukaryota; kingdom Viridiplantae; phylum Streptophyta; class Pinopsida; order Cupressales; family Cupressaceae; genus Cupressus; species Cupressus sempervirens. The sequence goes on from CM053793.1 coordinate 734,723,944, forward strand.
CTAAAAATTGTATACATGAAAGGAATGATCAATTAGCAAATGGAGAAGAATGAAATGACTTTGACGCTAAAGGATCAAATATGGAAAGAAGGACTGAACCCAGATTAGCCAAGTATGTAAAAATACATCACCCTACAGACTAAATCATTGGTGATAAGGATACTAGACCAATGACAAGGAATAGACTCAGAAATGAATCATGTCTACTAAGCAAGGTTGAACCCAAAATAGTCAAAGATGCACTAGAAGATGATGACTAGTATAAGGCCATGAAAGAAGAAATAGATCAGATTGAGAAGAACAAAACTTGGTCTCTAGTTCCCAGACCAGCTGATAAGAATGTGATTGGTACCAAGTGGGTGTTCAAAAACAAACATGATGAGAATGGTGAAATGACAAGAAAAAAATCCAGATTAGTTTGCAAAGCCTATGCGCAAGAAGAAGGAATGGCTTATGGAGAGACATTTTCTCCTATTGCAAGAATGGAAGGAGTAAGAACATTACTTGCATATGCTACATATAAAGGTTTCAAAGTCTACTAGACAGACATGAAGTCAACTTTTCTAAATGGTATACTAGAAGAGGAAGTCTACATAGAACAACCAGAGGGGTTTGTTGATGAGAAGAACAAGGACATGGTCTGCAAAATACACAAAGCACTTTATGGACTAAAACACGTGCCAAGAGCATGGTATGAAAGGTTGCACAAATATCTTTTAAGGATAGGATTTGAAAGAATAGATGACAATAGCAATTTGTACATTGAATCTGAGAAAAATAAAGACATTTTGATTTGAGAAATCTTTGTTGATGACATAATATTTGGAGGAAAAGATGTTTCATGCAAAGATTTTGCAAATCAAATGAAGCATGAATTTGAGATGTCAATGTTTGGAGAAATTAAATTTTTTGTTGGATTACAAGTACATCAGTTGAAGAATGGCATATTTGTGACTCAATCCAAATACATCAAGGAAGTACTCAAAACATATGGGTTAGAAGACTCAAAACTAGTTAGTACACCAATGGCAACTAGAAATAAGCTATCCAAGAATGATGAGTCTACTGAAGTAAATCAGACATTGTATAGGTCAATGATTGGAAAGCTACAATATGTTATACATAGTAGACTAGACATTGCATTAGCTATTGGAATAGTGGCTAGATTTTTTTCCAATCCTAGAGAAAATTACTTAATAGTAGTAAACAAAATATCGAGATACCTTAAAGGAACTAATGACTTTGGTTTGTACTACAAAAGGAATGAGAAATTTGAACTGAGAGCTTACACTGATGCAGATTGGGGAGGTAACATTGATGATAGAAAAAGCACCAGTGGAGGAGCACTTTTCTTATGAAAGAGGTTGATTGGATGGACAAGCAAAAAATAAAGTTGCACCTCACAGTCTACTGCTGAAGATGAATATGTGGTAGCTACTATAAACTGCACTAATATTGTGTGGATCAAATATTTTCTGCAAGGTATGAAGGAAGAGGTAATTGAGCCTATGACACTTTATTGTGATAATACAAGTGCTATCAATACAGCAAAGAATCTAGTAGTGCATGCTAAAACCAAGCATATTGCAATTAAGTATCACTATGTAAGAGAGCTAGTGGAAGATAAACAAGTGAAGATGGAATATGTTAGCTCAAAGGAATAGATTGCTGATATCTTCATAAAAGCAGTACCTAAAGATGATTTTGAGTATCTTAGAGGTAAGTTAGGGTTGATACCCCTAGCTAAGGCTATTTAAAGAAAAATCAAGAATTCCCTACATTAAATAAGCTAAATGTTAAAGATTTTACACGTTGATATAGAGGATGTTTACTTTGGGATTCATGCCTAAAGTAATAGAAGTGCTGAAAACCTTAAATTAGTCACAAGAAAGGTGAGAGAGGGAGGAATTGACTAAATCTAAAAGAGCTACATCTGCATATTAAAGATGCTAATATGTCTTTGGCATTATTGTCAAAGAGGGAGAAGTGAACAACTGATCAAAAATTGTTAAAGATAAAGGATCAAAGAAGTAGAGGGAGAAGTGAACAACTGATCAACAACTATTGAAAATAAAAGATTCAGAAAAAGGTTGAATATAGACAACTGAAAAAATAAAGATAGATGGAGATTTTAGAGGTTGATCAAAATAGTAGAAGATGAACAATATAGAGGGAGAAAGACAAAGAACAAGGCTACAGTAGAAAAGAGGGAGAAGTTGAAATGAAGCAATCAGAATAGTAGAAGGAGATGTAATGTTACAATTTACTTTTGGCTTTTGACTTACTATTATAACCTAGTTAGTTTGTGGTTGAATAGTTTAGTCTGATGGTTGATCAGCTTGGTTTGCCATCAATGCCAAAGAGGGAGATTGTTGGAAATCTGATTGAAAAGCTCATTGTTGTTGAAGATCAAAGAGGGAGATTGTTGCAAAAGAATGTTTTCAATCATTGTTTTGCCATTGACATCAAACTTTCTATTTGTAGGAATGATATTTTCTTATAAGGTTCAAGCACTATCACTTAGTTGATTGATGAAGAGGATATGATCAACAAGATGTAAAAAGAGCACCTAAATGAAAGATTGTGTGATGATGTCATAATGAAGTGCAAGGATCAGCTAAGACAATGGTTAAGTAGCGTATTGATAACATGCTCAAAGATATAGAGGATGGTCACACTTAGACATATTGGAGGAAGAAGTTGCAACAAAGTTCATTGCAAAGTTTTAATTTTGATCATCAATTGAAGCCGAGCTAATTAGTTGAAGCTAAGAAAAATCTTAGTAGAAGTCGAGTAGAAGAAATTTTTAGTGTGTATTGAGTGATCTTCAAGTGTCAAGTAATCTTCAAGTGTCGAGCATCAGGAAAAACATAGTTGATGCCGAGTAACACAGTATGTGTCGAGCACTAGTATTTCAATAGTGCTGAGCTACTGCATCATTTCAAATAATGAAGATTCACCAAATCCAAGCCAACTTAGTGGTTACATTGAATTTTTTGAACAAGTTGGAGGATAAGGATGATGAGTTATTGGCACAAAATCTTATGTAAATCATTTTTGGGTGAATTCTAATGAATTATTCAAGAAGTTTCCAGAGGAAATAGAATATGGATTAGATGCAATGAATCCTACCTAATCCATGCAAATTGAAATTGAAGAAAAGAAGAATCAAGTAGGAAAAAGAACTCTAAGACTTCTATTTAAGAATTCATAGACATTAAAGAAGAAAAGGGTTGCTAATATTGTTGCCTCAGATCAAGTGTCAAATCTATGAAGATATTGAAAGGGTATCAAGAAGGAGACATTTAGGAGAAGGAAGAGTATAGAGGCTTTGCTTCTACAAGCGGTCATGAGGAGATGATTGCACTGGTACATTGAGTATGGAGACTCAAGGAGAAAAATCTTGAAAGATAAGGCAAGCATTTAAGAGTTGCAGAGATAGAAGGCCAAGTGAGGGTATGTGTAGAGAAGTGATCTGAGATCTGCAAGATAAGTTGTATGTTGTAGTCAGTTCAAGATTTTCTAATACTCTCTAGTAATTGTATTAGATCTAAAAATCCTATGGACTTAGGTTGGCCTAACATCCATTTTTAAATCCTTTAATAGGGTGACATTCCAAGTGAGTGTTCTAAAGTCCTTTAACTAGGCCCACTTCTAATAGGGTGGTTAAATCCTCTAACAAGGTCACATTTAACAGTGTGTGTTGTAAGCCTTTAACAGGGTAGGCCTTTCACAAGGCATCACTTCAGAAGGGTGAGAATTGAGTAGCATGTTACTGGTGGTCTTTTCCAAATTGGGTTTTCACGTAAATCACTAGGTCATGTGTTGATCTCTTGTGTGTTATGCTTGCATGTTCATTTATAGTAACTTTCTAATTAGATAAGTTAAAGATTGAATGAATGGATTCACCACATTTGGTAAAAAGTTTGAAAGGGAGATCTAGACCTTGAATAACTGATTCACCCCCCCCTCAGTTATTCTAAAGCAATTCTAACAGGATGATGTAGAATGAACAGGATGATGGAGAAGTAAGGGTTTTCATGTGTGAGAACCTAAGGAAGACAAGGAGCCAAGGGTTTTACTTCATCAAGTGACCTAAGAGAATATTTTGAATTGGCATTCAATGTAAATCATTGTGTCAAATGTGTTGTTGATTCTATTATGTTTCATGTTTAGATTTTTGCAAATGTATTTGGTAGTAACCTACAAAGTTTTAAATGATTGCATAATCTTATGGATGCATGCATGATGATAAATATTTTATGGGTTCACTAAACTATGAAAAGTTTTATTTGTACATCTAGACCTTGGATAACTAATTTACCCCCCCCCCCCCTTCTCTCTTAGTTATCCTAAAAAATTCCAACAATTGGTATTAGAGCCATCTTCTTAAGAGAACTAGTTTGAAGGTACTAGAAGCACAAAGATCAAGATGTGAAAAAGAGAAGTACCCAAGCTTAATAGAGATAACTTCTTTACATGGAAAATTTTGATGAAGCTACACCTTGGAGGACTTCGAGATCATGCACAATCTACCATTACTATTGAGCATGTTGATCCTATTAGAGCCCCAACTGCCGACAATATGAAATAGAAGAAATAACATAACCAAGCAATGTTGGAGATTGCCTCTGCCCTGAGCTATGCTGAATTTTATGATATCAATGGTCTTAACAGTGCAAAGAAAATGTGTGATGCTTTAACCACCATCTATGGAGGAGAAACTAATGTTCTAAGAGCCAAAGTTGAGAGTTTCAGAGGTATTTTGATGATATGAGAATGGAAGAAGGTGAAAATATTGCTCAATATGTCACAAGGATAAAAGAAGTTGTTAACGCAATAAGAGGAGCTACTTGCATAATAGATGATGATACTATACTAAGAAAAGTTTTAAGAACACTACTACCTATATATGCTATTAGAGTTTCTATAATTCAAGAACTAAGATGTATACCAAGGAATAATCTATCACTTGGAGGTTTGGTAGGTAGGCTCACTACTTTTGAGCTATCTAACTTTGGTAATTACAAACCTAAAAATATTGAATCTTCTTTCAAAGCTAAGCTAACAACTTGAAGCACTACTGGAAACAAGATTCCATAGAGGTAAAAGGCAAGTTTAAAAGGTAAATTACCTATCATTTGTTTCAATTTCAATGAGGTTGGTCATATTGCTACTAGATGTCTAGAGAAGAAGAACTATAGAGTGGTGACAGGTACAAAAGTAGAAGAGATGAAGACAACAAGGACTACAAAGATAAAGGCAAAAAGTCATGCTACATTGTTGAAGAAGAAATGAAAGATTAATTTGATGAACATGATGATGAAGTGGTGTATGTTGCAATGAAGGATGAATCTAATGAAGATGAGGCAACTACACTTGTGACTTGGGTGAACAAGAATGATAGATGGATCATTGACAATAGTTGTTTACATCACATGACTAGAGACAAAAGTAAGTTCATTACCTTGAATTGCTATGATGGAAATGGTGTAAGATTTGGTAATGATCCTTATTTGTTGAAATTTAAATAGGAAAGGTAAACTTCTGAGAGAGGGGGTCGGGGGGGGGGGGGGGGGGGGGGGGTGTCAATAATTTAAACTTGGACCCTTAAAAATTTCACCACACATCCATCTCATACATTCAATGTCAAAACTGAAATTACATGTAAAGCATGTATATCATAAACATATAAGCAAGTAAACATTCATACACATATAACATTAGATATGATTACCCAAAAATCCTCCAAGTGAGAAGGTAAAAATAGGGTGGGGATGACACTCACAAATTTTCACTACTACAGTAATAAAGTGTATCCAATGAAGGTTACAATGTTTTGATCATGAGACATGATCTACCCTATGAAAGGTCTTCCCTATTAAAGGCTTTCAAAGACTATTAGGTCTCACCTTGTTAAAGGATTTCAACACCCTATTAGAAGCATTCCTTGCTAAAGGACTTTAACTTAAAACTATGTAAGCACCATGTTAAAGGATTTCAATATAGCCTATTAGGACTACTCTATTAAGAGATTTTGATTGAAATCACCTGTTAAAATGTCTCAGTTTTGATCTAGTGGTTAGCACTTTATTGCCTGATAATAGATCACCTCTAACAATTGTCTTACTGATCCTTCTTGATCAGATGTCTCTTTTTTGTATACTCTTCTCTTTCCTCTATCTACTCTAATTGGTTCTTGCAATGCAATCTCACATCATTACTCAGCCACCATGAATGCTCTATTTTTGCATGCAAAATTCTCTATGCTTTACTTCAACACCTTACACACATGCTAGAGAGTTTAGGGTTTGTCCTCCTTAATAAGACTTTGGTGACTTAGGGTTAGGTACGAATCTATGACTGAGATTCATCCATTTTTCTACTTAATCCTTCCCATTTTTTGATTAGCTACATGTAATTGCATAGGGAATCCAACTTAAGATTTTTCCTTGTCTCCAAATTATCATAATTCATCCTTAAGTCAGCTCAAAAATGGTTTACATAGTTTTTTGTACCGTTACAAAAATATGTCAAAATAATCTTACTTAGCATCTGAAGTCTCTGATGCTCAGTATACACTAATCTTTCTACTATGACTTGACATCTATATCACTCAACATCGATTGTTTACTTGGCTCATGAATCACTCAACATACACTGTCTGCTCGGCACTTGAGTGACTTGACACATGAGTGGCATTGCACTCACTATGAACTCGACATGCTCTATAATACATACATGTTGTTCTTGGCATGTACTACTTGTTCGGTATGAACTGAGTAAATAAATTAAGTGTGTTGACACTCACTTGTCAAAACCAATATGAGATCAACAATCTCCCCCTTATAAATGAGTGTCAAAACCACTTGAGTATGAATTAATATCCTTAATCTCATGAACATAACATACCTATAACTCAAATTATATACAAAACTTCAAAATTTTCCAATAACTTGTATACCTCAAAAGTTGATAACTCCCCCTAAGTTGATATGTCTATTATGTATCCAAAATTATGTACTCCTATTGAGTAAATATGCCTCAATTGATACTCTTTGACTTCATGTTTTTTTGTGTTTTCTCCCCCTTAGCTTAATCTATCTTTTCTCTATTCCTTTTCCTTTTTTCTCTTATCTTATGTCTCCCCCTTTACTTACTCTCCTGCTATCTCCCCAAAATTCTTATTATCCCCTCAAATCATTTATCCCCCTTTTTGACACTTATGTCAATGGGCTATACACTTATAGTGTGTTTGTCCAAAAAAGATTTATGGACATCTAATATTATCTTGAGAACTACATCCTAGTTCTCACATGTTAGGTCTAATGACTTGATTTGGATAGCTAGCTCAGTAGCAAGATGGACTAGACCATCTAGGGTAGAAAGATTTAGGTCTTTCTTCATTAGGGTTTCAGCATAGCCTAGTTCCTTGTGCAAAATTCATAGGTAGTTTGGCACCTAATGAATTGATCTAACTTTGCAAGATCAAGATGTGACTTCTAGTTTCTTGGGTGAAGAGTGATGGATTGTACAATTTAGTGTACAATGAGAATATTTTATCAAGTACCTTCTTCACATCATCAACCTTAGTTGCCAATACAACTTGTGTCAGTACTTTATCACCTAATATCTTTTCATTTAAGTTGCTCTAAAATTTCTTGTATGACCATTCTAATAATTTTGGATTTTTATCTAGGTCGACATCACTAACCTATTCTACTATATTTTTTAGTTATTCCATCAGTGGCTTGGTCTCATTCAGAGTTGGCAGACTAAATGCATCTAAAAAGATGTCTTTTATATCCTACAATGCTTGCTTCTACCTATGCTCCCTTCTAAGAATTTCTCGATGCTTCTTCCTTGCTAGGGCTTGTTGGAGTATTCTTATTTGTTCTATGGTCATTATATAATTTTCATACTTGGGTAGAATGATTTCTTCATCAAGGATCACATTTCCATATTGAATTACTTCTTCAGCCTTTGATGAACTTGGGCTCTGCACTGAGATCTACAATGGAGCTGCATCTATGCCATGCTTTTGAAGAGCTTGAGTGGAAGGAGTGCTAGATGCTAGTAAGGTTACTTGGGCTTGGATGGTAACTTGCTCCTTCACCTTAGGTTTAAGTTCTACCTCTTTAGGCTTGCCCTATTCTACCACAATGACTTGACTTGCACCTTTTTCTTGTGTTATAGGTGTAGATGACTCTATTTGACCTATTTCTTGTTGTTCTATAGTAGTGGTTTGTACTTCCACTATATGCTTCTCAATAATATCAACCTTGTGTAATGTAGCTTTAGGTTCTTTTAATAAAGGTTGTACATGAGTGACTTAAGGGATGATAGAAGGTGGTTCTTATGGATTCACCTTTTTGCTTTCAGTTTCAGTTACTAATTTCTATAGTTTGTCCACACTGACCAGTACAAGATTATCGATCAAAATTTTTTTCCTATAGTGTGGACTAATCTAGGATCTTCTTGAGATCTTCCTCTATTAGGGGATTGATGTTCTAAGCTATGACATCAAAAACATCCTTAGCAGTTACTATTTTAGTATCCATACTTGTTACATGTTGAGGATTGACACTCAGCAATTGTGTGTCTTGCACACTCTATGCTTCATGCTGCTCTTCCTCGATTGTTTCCTTGTCATCTATCTACATTTTTGCTTCTCCCTCAACAATTTGATCATTTTTATCATCTTCTTCATCATCCTTGACCTCTATGGGTTCTTTCTCTCCTTCCTTGACTATAGTTAACCCATATGTTACTTTCCACATTTGAGTGGTCTTCTTAACTACATCTTCAATATTATTTTGTAAAATGCTAAAGGCTATGTATTTAGGTACAAACCTAACTACATATTTTTTTCTAGCCTTATCAATTTGTGCCTTAGTTCAGGAATTACTTGTGCTAGAGATGTTTATCTAATTTGTGTCTCCAAGTTCAAATAATAGTGCCATTCTGCTCAACTCTATCATATAAACTCTTTGGCATTGAGTTAGCAAGTTCTAGTGGGGTGGTTTTGAACTTTTCCATCATAGCATATATGGCTTCCTCCACTTGATTTTTCTCCACTTTACCTAAATTATCAAAATCAACATGTGTAAATCCTGACAAGTCTACACTATTCTTAACATTTTTACATAAATTTTAAAGATCTATTTTCTCCTATCAAATTTTTTTTGTGCAACATATTTCCTTCTTGGTCTCTTCTACTCTTGACCTCCTTGCTATGCTAGTTTGGTATTTTCCTTAGTCTTTTCAGCTATTGCAAATGTACTAGCTCTTTTAGTAGGTGCTATTGGCTTGGCTTGGCTTGGTATGATAGTCTTATTAGCATTTGCCATAAGTTGTGCCTTAGCCTTCATCTTCTTTGTATCAGTGGGTGTAGGTGCTTCCTTGGTTTCTTCTTCCTTGACACCTTCAGCTACTTCAGTCTTCTCCTATTCCTGTTGGTCTTCTCCCATACCTTTTATTAGTGCAAGAGGTGCTTGTGTTTGGGAATTTTCTTCCTCTTCACCTTCTTCTTTGTTTGCTTCCTCTTGTTCAAAACCCTCCCCAAATTTAGCTTTTAGCTTCTTTACTATCTTCTCCTTCTTCATTATAGAAGCTTTCTTCAATTCCATGATGATTTTGCACTTTGCCAACTCATAGTTTCCAAATGCCTTGGCATTTTTATCTACATCTTCTGCAAGTAAAGTTTTTATAGTTGTAGAGGCTTCATCCACATTTATTTCATATCCTAAGGGTCTCAACCATCTCACCCTTGGTGTAGTAGCTTGTACAAAAGTATAATTGACATCCAGTAGGAAAAAAATGTCTTCATAGTGTTTCTCTACTAGTGACACCAGTACAGTCTCTTCTTCATTGACTACTTGAATTCTTCAAATTAGCTAGTCATCATATATTCAAAGTTCTCTTCCAATTGCTCAATGTATTCACCTATTTGTACTACTAGTGATCTATTGGTTTTCCATGAAACTATTCCAAATGTAGGGAATGTGTTTGCAAATAAAAGAATATACATATAATTATAGAACCAAATTTACATTGTGCACTCTTTGTCTTTTTTATGGATCCTAGGTTCTCAACTAGTTGTTCCAATTATAGCTCTACTAGATCATATGTGTGATCTTTATTGACAATCTTGTATCCAATATCTATAGCTATATAGGGCACACTATTTAATCTACTAGTTTAGTAAGACTTGTGTGATATAACCCTCACAACAAACTCTATCAAAGGATCAATGATTGTGTCAATTGTTGTGTTTCTCTTATTCCATACAGCTCCAGTGTTCTTTTTAATCACCCCCTTAGAATCACTTCTCAATGTCTTAGGCTGATCTAGGGCTAGGTAACTAGTAACCCTATGGATTATCCTCTTAGTAATTTTCATAGGTCCATTATCCAGCCATAATGAACTATCATGAATTCGGCTAAGCACTATCCAAATCCATTCTATTTTAAACACATTTGGAAATTCTAGGTTTCATTTCAACCCTTTCCTCTCAATAATTTTGAATTATTATTTCAACTTGCCATTATCATAGAGTCTATTGTATTCTTCCCTAATCTCCATATCACCAATGCTACCTATCGTATAGTTATAACATTTTCTCACATCTTGCACCATTAAAACATTTGGTGGTATCATGGATAATGCACCAAAAGAGTCTTTCTTGTAAGCAATATCAGGAATAGCTTTGAAAATTGGTTACTTAACTTCATTACTTACTAATTAAACATTCAAAACTTCCTTTCCCTCTATATTTTTTGAACTAGATGTCATTTGTGTGAAACTAGGGTTTATGAACAATTAAATTGCATAGCTCGGCTCTTGATAAATACCTTATGAGATATGATGAAATGGTGTAGAATTGTTGCTTAGATCTTCTATAACTGCTTTGAATGGCTTTCCAAATCACCTTATGCTCTCCACGTTCTTTCTCAAAGTTGAAATGATGTGAAATGATTCAAAAATTGATCAAATACCCTTTGAAAACCATGCAATAAATGTTGAGTGCTTACACATCTGTAAGCTCAACATAAACCAATTTCAGGCTCACTCAACATCCATTATAAGCTTGACATCAACTAGCTAGTCTATTAGCTCAGCATCTTCTAGCATTTCACTCAGCACACATAGGAAATATTTCATGCTCGATAGTGGCATGAAAAACTTAAAGATTTATTTTGGATTTCTGATAACATCTTGCATCTTCATTCATGCTAATGTTATCTTTTTCAATACTAAATCCTTTGGAACTAATCTATGATATAACCTTATGAATATCAGTCCCACATACCTCTTCATTGCCTAGTTTGATGAGGTGTGATCACCTGACCCATTGGGTGAAATGATCCCTTCTCCATTTGATGTGCTACAATTATCTTTCTTCTTCCATGTCTTCTTCATTTAATTTCTAAAATTTTCAACATCTACCTTGCCTTTTCCTTTGTCAAACTCACAACTTGGTGCCTTTGACCATGTTGGGCAATACCTACTGATGTAACTAGTCTTCAAATAGCTAAAACATGTGGTTTGACTCAACCACATCTTGTAGTCACCTCTAAAGTGTGTCCCAATAAAATTATTAGGGACATGTCCATATTATTGACAATAATGGCATCCATATCTTGTATTATAATCCTAGTTATAATAGTTGTCATTGTTCCTTACCTTTCTTTTCATGTTTGATAACCACATGGGTTTGGATTTGCACTCAAAAGCTCTATGTCCATACTTCTAATAGTTGTAGCAATATTCGTCGAATCTTTTTGTGTACATGGACTTTGTTCTACATTCATATGCCTAATGACCTTTTTTTTTTGCACTTATGATAGTGAATCATGCTCTTATGATTGACATTCTAATTTGTAGCTTTGTTGCTACACACATTAGCAATATGTCCTTCCTTACCACAATTATGACAAGTAGGTTTTCAATTCTTACCTTTTTTGTTCCTTTCTATTAGTACCCATATGGACCCAAAATTTTGAACTTTTAGTTTTAGGTTTTGAATCTCTCTAAAGTACTTCAAACTTAGTTCAATGTGGTTTGAACTGGTTCAAGAGTTCAAAGTGGTTCAACATTTTGACATGTAGATTTAGAAACAAGATTTAGGTTCAATGTCTTCAAGTTTGATGACCCCGTGCAAGGGTATAGAGACCATTGAGTTTAGATTCAGACTTCATAGGAAGCTTCATCAAATTTAGCAAGTTCTTTCTAGGTATATCAATTCAAATTTTAGTATTCAAAGATACAGCCACATGGCTTGGGATTTCAATTATAGATAGTTTGGAATGTTCAAAAAATTGTCTCCTAGTAATATATGAAATAGATAAGAATTCTTTATGGTTGGTCAACCAAACAAGTCAAATAAAACTAGTGCTTCCTCATAGCTTTGAAAATACCCATTTCAAGCTTGTACAAAGACACATGGAGAATAATGATTCTTGAATATGACTGCATAGGAATGATGTGCTAATTGTTAGCAAGAATATCTATCAAACAAATGTGTGATGATAAATTGATTAAATTTTGTGTATTCCTTTCAACTCATTTAGAAGACAATGATAGCAATCTCTCACCATGCATATGGTTTGATAGTGAAGAGATACTTGGATCTCGAAATGCAAACAGATTTTCTCATATCTTCTCAGGAATCTATTAATTGAAGAATGTGAAAGGAACTGTCATTCAATCTTGATCCATTAATGCTTATGGATAATGCTTCAATAATAATAGAAAGCATGAAAATTGAACCTCTGATCTGGGCAAAATTGGAGGTAACATGAAGAGTGTTTGATAGAAACTTGACCCCCATTATTGGATGAATGACTATACATATATGTTTGACAGAGCGTCTGCAATGATGAATTGAAAATGTGCAGAAGTCCATCACTATATGAAAGCATTCGACTTGGGAAGTGAACATCGTGCTTCAAAACAAATGTATGTATCTCAGCCTCAAAACATAAATATAGTGAACTTTGCATTGAAATCTTAAGAAAGTGTTCATCAACGAGAATACCATAGAAGCCATGCAAAGATGACACCCGTGGGGTAAACTAAACTTCAATATTAAAATTCAAAACATTCAAATCAGACCTAGTAGCATAAATGTTGGAGGAGCTACAACATTGGATGTGATAGGATCCACATGTATTTGGAAAGGTTGCATAAAAAGAGTCAATATCGGTTGGTTTAGGAAGAAAATCAAAGCCTTGCACCAAGCTTTTTAGTACATCTAGATGCCCATATGGGGACAATTTCCATTACCTTCATTATGTTACTGGTGGACTCATTTCTGTATCTTAGTTGTCAAAGGTGACAAACACATTAGGAATCTCAAGAGAAGCAACAAGATTCACCCCCAATTTTTCACTATTAGAGAAGATAGGGTATAAGACATGCTTTTGTAATAGTTATAGCAGTTCTGAGGGATGTAAGTATGGAGATAAGTGCCATTTTGCCCATGGAGAAAAGGAGTTCAGAAAAGAAAGTGTGGTTCCAAATGGGGCAATTGCTGCAGCAAATTTTGGCACTTCATCAAAAGCAAACATAAGTATCACTACTGCTTATTATGGTGGTGTAATTGGCAAAGATGGTGTAAACTCTAAGCACATTTACCATGTAACTGGGGTGAAGTTGACAATAAAATACCATGACTCGGATCCTAATTTGAAGATGATTGAGTTTGAAGGTTCATTTGACAAGATCAATCAAGTCACAACCATGGTTCATAAGTTAATTTTAAAAATTGAATTAATCCAGAGAAAACAACCTAGAAATTCTCAACAAAGTCACAAAACCATGGCTTTCAAATTGAGAGATGTGAATAGTGCAAATGATCCAATCGGATTTGATATATGTTAAACACATGATTTCGGAACTTGAATAATTATGTTTACTTTGCTCCAATTCTTATGGAAGGTCTCATTGAAACTTTGGAAGGTGACAAGAGGAAAGTGAGGTTGAACATTTTCCCCATTATTGAGTAAATGAACATGACCTTCTGTGTTTTCAAATTCCCATTGGCATGTATCGATGGTCATAAATGGTTTTAATTGTCAAGCAAAAGAGATGAACAATGTGTGGGAGGCTTTACCAACTCTGAATGGGTAATATATAATATAAGTTAAAGCTTTATTCAACGACATTGGAGCAAAAAGGTAGCGTAATCATAGCTACAATCTTGTTCATGATAAGAAGTTTTATGGTCATCATTAATGAAGCCTAAGTATTCTGCTTCTGAGTGCTACAGTAATGCCACTGGAAATTAAGAAACTTCTGATGATACCAAAATAGAAGTATGGATAGTTTGGAGGTTTCATCTAGAGTTGATACCAAAGAAATCAAATAAAATTTAAAAGGCTAAACTATATGCCAAATGTCCAAAGAAGCACATATTTTATATAATGTCTGGACAAATTTAGGTTTACTCAGAAAAGAATAATCTCACCACTATGGCCCACTATTAAACTTTAAGGACACATTTTCCCATTATAAAGTTGCATTTATATTATGAAAGAAACATTATAAATATCACTCTTTGAATAAAGAAAGGGGTCCAGGAAAAGATAAAGTTGTAAAGACACAAGAATAAACATATTTTAAAAGGGGGCAAGTTATAAAATCTTTCAAGATTTAGTTAAGGAAAGGGAAGAGTTTTTATGGGAATGAAAAGATAAATGAGCCAGCAGCAACACGGCCAGGGGTTCCATTCTTTTTCTACTTCCAGACTATAGATTGACTACTCCAAGAAGGGAGGAGTTTTTCCAAAATCATTCCATTTTCTTGAGAGGTCATGAGAGATAGAGCATGGGTAGATTTTCCTTTTCTAAACTGTGTGTCTAAGATAGAGATAGGATTTTGGTGATTGATGTAATATTGTGAAAAGATTTTTTGTTTTTCTTTAAATAATGGTTTGGTTGTAACATGTGAAAGAATATTTATGGTCTTTTACAATCAAGGAAGGGAGGCTAGAGGTTAAACACATTAAACTTTGATTATAATGTATTTTTCCTTCCACTGATCATGATTTTTACATCATTTTCAGTTTTCTCTAAAATTACATTCTGGTATCATTGTTTCCTTGTTACACTATCATTTCAAAAGATCTTTCAAAGCTCTAATTTTAATTCTCTCAAGAGGATGGAGGACATGTTTTTTTTTTAATTATGTAATGTGGTGTTCAACAAATGAACCTTGTGTCATCTTTTGTTCTTTACTTTCTTATAAGGTTTATGCATCTATGTTGTATTTACAGATAGATACTTGATATCCTTTTGTGCTTTCTGGCTAAAAGAATCCACAATTTATTCATTATATATCTTATATGGGGAGCTATGCCTGATAAAATTCAAAGGAAGGTTATCAATCTAATGATAACCTATCCAACTATTAGTGTCGATTAGTCCTTTCACTTGGGCATTCAAGGTTAGATTTGCACACATTTTCTTGGAGGACAATCTGTTCACTAACAAATTTTTGGCAACTCTATTGGGGAAAGGAAACAAAGATCATTGCCTAACATTTGTTTCCTTAGTTTTATGGTTATCTTCATGTGTAGGAGATTGGTGACTCCATGTTTTGAACTAGTTGAATCTTTATTTTTGGAGTTCTAGTGTGTGTTATGGTTGTGGTTGCAACTCAGCCATGGGGGGCTTGAATTAGACCATTTGCCTTGGCCCAGTATTCAGCCTTACCAAAAAGATCATGGGAATACCTTCCCAAGTTTCATGAAGAAAAAACACAAGATCTAACTAATCACATCAAATAATTTACTGTTGCATGTGGGATTCTTGGTGTATAGGAAGTAGATGTGTTCATCAGACTATTTGTTCAAAGCCTTGTGGGAAAAGCTGTGAAATGATTTCAAAATTTACAAGATGGATGTATCACAACTTGGGATGATCTTGAGGGGAGATTCCTTGAGAGATTTCAACCCACAGTTGATTCCTATCAATTGTTGGTAAATATTATTCAAATTCAGATGACAAAAAATAAATCTGTAAGGGAGTTTATTGATAGATCTAACTGGGTGTTGGTAAGATTCCTCTAGCCCACCAACCTACTGAAAGTAATCAGGTATGCTTCTTTATTGCTGCTATGGATGTTGAAGTCAAGTTTTTGTTACAACACCTTGGAGTGCAAATTTTGGGGACACACAAAAGGAAGCAATTAGGTTGGATGATGCCTTGATTCTTAGTGGTATGAAACCTATAAAGACTCCACCAATAGAAGAATACCTTTGTGGACAACAATACTACATTGAGAAGGAAGCTACAAAGAAGAAGCATGTTCTGGAAGAAACTAAATCCACTCTCAATGTTCCCCTCTTTTTAAAATCTAATTTTTTTTAATGATGAAGATTTTTAAGAACCCTTGTTGGCTGAAGATAATGTTGTAAAGATAATAGGATTCTACTACTGACATATTAAAAATAATGAGGAGTGTGCTGCTCAATTAGACAAACTAGTGAACAGCTTGAATCTACCAAGTGCAAGTAAAGAACTTGTTGCAAATGAGTCAAATAAAGAGTTATCAATGGCTACTTTTTTCCCAAAATGTCAAGGTTGTTCTTCTGAAGTTGCTAATGCCCTCTCTATTATTGATTTAGATCAATGTGATATGGTGCATCAACAAGAGCAAAAACTGATGGATAGCAAAGAAGGGTATGACACTCCTCTCTCTAAATCTTTCTCATATGTACTACATCAAGAGGGATGTTTGCAATCTAAAGTAGTGATGAAGCAAGGAGATCTTCCAAAGAATATGGTGGATCAAACTATGTAACCTTTGGTTTTTTCAACAAGCACTAATGATAAAATGCCTTCACAAGTTAAAACATCCATGAATTTTGATGAAGCAAAATTGCATACTATGGTACAACATTTCATTCCTACCATATTGCAAAAAACACAAGTGGAATCTAACCCGATGAATGTGAAAGATCAATTAGAAGAGTTCTATGATGAGTTGTGGCTATTCAAAAAATAGAGTTGGATCAGCATATGCATGTGTCTTTTTAGTTTGAAGATTGGCAATGAAAGAGTCATCAACAAGCAATGGTATGGAGCCACTCTATTGGGACATGGTTTGCTGATGCGAAAAGGCTCCTATTTCTCCCAAGCTACAAATGGATTCACATAACATCTTCTTTCTTCTGGTTCTTATGGTAGGTTCTCTTCCTACCTTTGTAAATATTGTAAATAGGTTTTTGTGGTGCATAGTTTAGCTTTCCTTGTTTTAGTTTGTTGTTGTTTTGGGTTTGTTTCGATGTTTTAGCTTGCTTGTTTTTTCCTACTCCCCTCCACCCTCTCTACAAGTAGTTCCCAGTATTCTTTTCTTGTTGACTCTATTTCCCAATGCTTAAGGCACTCATCCTTGCCAGAGATAGTTGGATTTCTCTATTTTTGCATCAAAAATAGTCCCTTAGTTAGAGCCCCTATTAGTACCCATATTGACCCAAAATTTTGAACTTTTAGTTTTAGGTTCTGAATCTCTCTAAAATACTTTGAACTTAGTTCAATGTGGTTTGAAGTGGTTTAGGAGTTCAAAGTGGTTCAATATTTTGACATACAGATTCAGAAACAAGATTCAGGTTCAATGTCTTCAAGTTCGATGACCCAGTGCAGGGGTATAGAGACCATTGAGTTTAGATTCAGACTTCATGAGATGCTTCATCAAATTTAGCAAGTTCTTTCTGGGTATATCAATTCAAATTTCAGTATTCAAAGATAGTGACACATTTCTCAGGATTTCAGTTATAGATAGTTTTGAATGTTTGAAAAATCATGTGCCTATGTCTGCTAGCAATATATGATACATATAAGAATCCTTTCTACTTGGTCAACCAAACAAGTCAGATAAAATTGATGCTTCCTCATAGCTCTGAAAATATCCTTTTCAAGCCTGTACAAAGACATATGGAGAATCACGAGTCTTGAATATGACTACATAGGAATGATGTGTTAACTGCAAGCTAGAATATCTATCAAACAAATGTGTGATGATAAATTGATTAAATGTTGTGTATTCCTTTCAACTCATTCAGAAGATAATGATAGCAATCTCTCACCATGCATATGGTTTGATAGCAAAGAGATACTTGGATCTCAAAATGCAAATAGGTTTTCTCATATCTTCTCAAGAATCTATTAATTGAAGAACATGAAAGGAACTATCATTCAGTCTTGATCCATTAATGCTTATGGAAAATGCTTCAATAATAATAGAAAGCATCAAAACTAAACCTCTGATTTGGGCAGAATTAGAGGTAACATGAAGAGTATTTGATAGAAATGCGACCCCCATTATTGGATGTGTTGGTGTTTGAAAATGTTGGAGGGTTTTCAATTATCCCCATGAGAATATGACATATCTAGGGGTAGCTAACTCCCATTCTTAACATATCATTTCAGACATAGGGCCAACTATAAGGCTTGACCCTTCTTCTACTTCAGGCTCTACTAAACCTAGGCGGGTAGACCTCAGATTCAAATGATACCGTACTAGTGCAAAAACATATCCCTGAATCTATTAAGCAAATTTTACCCTTATTTCTCCTAATGACTCATGAAATGACACATATCTATAGTAGCTAAATGCAAAGCTGTGAATCTCATAAGCTAAGTGAGGGTTAAACATTTAGGTCCTTCAACATGAAAGGGAAAGAACGTTTGATTAATAATGTTGATTTCAACAAACCCCTAATATGCAACAATAAGACCTAATGATCCTGTAACCGATCAGTGCCTTATCTATTGGGCAAATCCATGAATCAAATGCATGCATATGGATATCTAATACTTATGTATATATTTAGATATATGATATATTTATTTACCTTGTAAATAAACATGTATCCTCAATTTGAACCTCATGCTTACATGATATCCTTCTCAATAAACATACAACCTTGTTGATTCATTGAAGCATTTACATAACCCCTTGAGTCACAAGCAACAATAAGACAACATATAGCCTTAAGGGAATACAACTACAATCTAGGCTCTTTGTTCAAAGATTGTAAAACATTGAAGCTCACTAAGATAGGAGACAAGATTCAAGATGAAACTCAACCTACTACTGCTCTTTGTATTATTTCCTTGAAATTATATAGTCACATGAATGAAATAAAAAACATGAAAAACCTAATAGATCTAAACTATCTATATATTCCTTCCTATTGTTTTTCTCATGAGAGAATTATGCTAAAAAATATGGTGTCTCAATATTGGGAATGCATCAAGACTGGAACCAAAACTCTGGTATCACACTAGTGTGCAAATTTTCTCCACAAAAAACTAGAACCTATACAATGAGAAAGAATGAGATTGATATAGGAAGAAGAAAATCCCAGATCTAATTAGGAGATGACAAGTGTCCCTTTAGAATTCCTTCCCAAGAACTTGAAAAAGCCACTCTCTACTCAACTGGTGAATCAAATCCTTTCATTTTGACTCTTAGAGGCATTAAATATCTCAAAATGTAATGATGAAAGGATGCAACTAGTTTTGATATCAAAGTGAATTCATGAGGTAAAAGTAACAAATCAGTTCAAATGTGACTTCCAGAATGCAAGAAAACTACTTAAAGATGATTTTCTTCACATTTGGATCCCAACAAGCCTTTAGAACTGCCCTCTAACCAATTCTGATGCTTCATGATCAAATTTGCCTGTTTCATTGAGAAGGCCTTGGAAATCACAAAATCGCTTATAGACTGAACCAGTGAAGACTTGTACAAAATCTGATCTCAAATCTGGAAAATTTAGCTTCTCTCAATCCTGGTGGTATATTGGAATGCCAATTTTTGACAAAAATTGCCCAAGTTATGGCCGTTTGAAAATTAGGCCTCCATTCATGGCTTCCATTTAAAATTTCAAAAATTTAATCCCTTCATATAGTTTGAACTATATTATAAATCAAATTTTATTTAAAATTTCTACTCCTGTACATGAAAGTCTAAGAAGAATAAAATAAGTTTTTATTTGAAATTTTTGAATTTCTCCTATCTTTTCAATTCAAGTCAAACCTAGTTTGACCAACCTTGCCACATGTTGTCTTTTGATTGGATGTCATATTTCTCTATCATCACCTAGTCAACACCTACCTCATCATTTCTATTGGGACCCACTACCACGTGTTGTCACCACATCAACCCTTGCTATGTCACCATGTTATCGTGTGAGCAACTTCTCCTTGGCAAGATAGCGAGGACCGCCGGATGTGCCACGTAGCATGATCTCCTTCCTCTGTCTGCGATCTCGCCACATCACCACCTACTCAAAATTTGTGCCACATGTCATTCACTAGTTTGCTGACTGCAACTACATGCGAGACCGATGGGCTTATTCAACTTTTGCCAAATTTCAAAGTTTTTCGACTCTCTATGTTGCTAGCCGAAAAACCCCATGTTTTTTGGCTAGCGAGGTAGCGAGGTACCAAATTTTTGACCTTTCCGATGACTTTATCTTTGGCAACTTGTCTTGCATTCTACGTCAAAATTTATTGTCTATCACTAGCTAGCCTGCCAAGCATGGGCCCCTCATCATCTTCTTTCAACACGCAAGGCTTATGAAAGCCTCTGTTTCTTTCACATTCAAGCTTATGTGTGATTTGGTATTTAAAAACTCAAAAAGGCCTTCCCATAGGAAATGTGGGAGAATGGCCTTTACAAGAGTCTCACTTTTCCTCTGGAATTTATAGCAGTGATTGCAATATGTATGTTCTCCTTTGTTTCACATAGGCTACCTTTGGAGAAAATGTGGGCTTCAAAAGATGTGGGTTTCATGCAAGGCATCTCCCTTTTTCTTTAAAATTGCTCCTTTATTGTTCTTTGTTATTTCTCTTGACACCTGCGTGAATGCTCTGCCTTTTACATTAGGTGGCCTTAATCTACCATCTGCTTTTCAATTAATATGGACATTCCTTATCAAACATGAGGCTCCCTGCAGATCTAATTGGTTGTGGATATTTTCTACTCTATTTGGTGTGCATGATTTGCGCAGTAGACTATCAAAAATCCTATGGCATCTCTATTATAAGCTGTGGCTTACCTTTATTCTTTCAAACTCTACACTTTTTATTGTGGATGCCCCTTATTTTAAGCCAACTTCTTCTTTATTTGTATTGTTGATTCCTTTGAATAACGTCCACTTTGGAGCCTTCCTTTTAACATGGGCGTAGTGGTTTCTACTTGCATTTGCAACCTCTAAATTTCTTCTTAATACCTATGGCTTCATTTGACTACCCCTTTGTTGTTCACACTTCTTTTTTTCTTTTAATGCAAGCTTTCTCTCTATCTTCTTACACATACGAAGCATCTCGCAAGAATGATTGAGTAAAATGATTACAGGGCTATGTAAGATGGCTGGTAGCAAATTACATCAATTGGGTACTCCTTTGAATTGTGCTTTGCATGTGGAGTTTCTTTTTGACATGCACTGACTTCCTCTACACTTTCTTTGCTATGTTCCTCTATCTCCACTCTAAGCATGGATGTTACATAGATGGAGATACAAATGCAGTTATCGTATCCTCTCACCTATCATTCTACCTTTTATCTTGCCACTCTCTTTAACAGAGTTTCTCCCTTGAATGCATGGACTTTATGTGCTTTATAACCTATTGTCAATACTTTCAACCCTCATTTCTTGTGCAATTTCTCATTATTTTTTGCATGCACTTGGAGCTAGATGTCCCCCATCTACTATGACCTACTCTTCATCAGTGGTTCCTTCTTTTATATTGGGTGGTCTTTAAACTTTGACTACATTTTTTGGATGCTTATTGCCTCTTCTAACATCGCCCTTGTTCTTCTTCCAGCATGAAATTCCCTTTACTCTACTCCATCCTATTCTCCTTGATGTCTTATTATATTGTGTTGTGTGTCAATATCCATAAACGCTGCAATAGAAAGGAAGGAGGAAGAAATTGAGGTCCTCATTATCCCATCAATGTTGAAGAGGATGTTGCATTGATTTCATGGACTTGTATTCAAAAGCTTCTCTTTTAATAATGGATATTGAAGATTTTGGAGCCCAAGCTCAATAAAGAATATGCAAATTTCACATGGGCACCCTTCCAATTTTATTCAACATGGTCACCACTATTAGTAATTAGCAGAAAGGGAGATCTGATTTATCTTATGAAGCTGCATATCTTTAGGAATAAAAAGCATCAGTCTACCATCCAACCATGACTGGCTTTCTTTCTCTTATGAGTGCCTCTTTTAGAAATCCATGCCTCCTTATCTGCTCATACTTCTTCATTTGGAGCATTTTTATATGCAAGAGTTATTTCATATGGCCTTCTTTTTTGTTATTCAATCACTTTCTCTGGTTTTGCCTCTATTATTAATATCCATTACATAGTGAATTAGCTTATTCCAAAGTTGTATTAAAAATTCTAGGTGAAGATGATAACATAGATTGCAAGTCATCCACCATGTCCCCATTGGTAATAGATCTTCCTTGTAATTTTGATGGCACTTTGTTTTCAGTTTCAAGTAATGGGAAGAAAAATGTAGAGAGAATCATATTTTTAGTTAATCTGAGGCTCAGTTGGATTCTCACCAATAAAGGAACAAAAGGTGATGTATATCTTTCAATTTGGAGGCCTTTGGAAGTATAAAAGCACAATTGGGACTCTAATGATAATTTTATAGTTAGGTTTGAATCCATTCTACGTAGTCATACTACTTTGCCTTAAATTAGGGGCATGTAGCATAAAAGTCCTCCTCATATTTCAATGACTAGTATGAGATCATTTTCACCATGTGGATGCTATAGTATTTAAAATCTGCACATTTTATCAATCTTATGCAATTAGTTGAGCCCCATTGTGAGCTCAGCTGAAATTTTTTTTGTTTTTAAATGACTGAACCATGGAACTGACTTATTGATCATCTCAAACTGATTTGAATCAAATTTAATCAGTGACTGACTGTTAAAGACTCATTTTATCACTTTCTTGCAACTTGTCACTTTTGCGTTAGGAGGTCCATTGATTGGCCTTAAAAACTGACCAAATCACCTGATTAGGCTCTAAAAACCACCACACTAACTCTTTGCTTCGTACTCTTGCACCATGTCAAATTTTGTCCCATGAAGAATTTGGGGTCCAAAGATATTTTCTGTCAAAGTTGACCTCTCAGAATCACTTGTAGATAAAATGTTAGAAAACACTAAATTGGGTTCGAATTCGGCTTTGAAAACTGGGTAAACTGACATTTGGGGGCACAAAAATTGGGGCATTGTTTCTCTGTCATGAGGACAATAGGGATCTGTAGTTATGGCGAGTGGTCAAAGTGGGCTACTCAGAATTTTGCAGACTGGAAACACTGACAGAACATTTTTTATGAATGGAATTGACCTAGAAAAGTGTGTAGATGGATTCGTCAAGATTTGAAAATTAGCACACTTGAATTATTTTTAGAGTAGAACATAGTGGTACAATCCATTTGATCTCACCTATCATAGATCTCAAGATATAACATCACAAACAAGGCTTCTGACAAAACTACATTTGCTGACACCAGTAAAAAGATAGAGATTACATTTGGAATTGCGTTTGAAAACTGATCAAACAGATTCATCATAAGCTGAAACTTGAAAGATAACAAGTTTATGACATCTGCAATGCAACACAAAAGGAATTTTAGCATAATGGTCAACTGGGTCAAAATTACAACTCGTCAAACAGGGCTTCCTAGAATTTAGAATTAATTGCAAAAGCATGAAAATAGTAACTGACCAATTTTGAGGGATTCAAAACCTAGACAAATGGACTCAAAATGACTCAAAACCTAAAACATAGGCTCTCTGGTATGGACACTAGACACTCCCAAAGTGGCAAGTCATGAAACATTTTTGGTTGCGAGATATTCAATCACAAACATGCCCTCCTATCACTATTTAACACTAGGGTGAAATGCAGATCTGTAAAATGCTCAAAACAAGACTTCATGAAATGACTCGAAATGGAAATTTAACTTCATGGAATAGGCAGACACAAAAAATGAAATGTGTTAGAAGCATTAAACACCTCTTAGGTCTCAAAGGCACAACTGGGTACATATGCACTTATGGGCATTTATAGGGCTCAAATTCTTCAACGATGCTCAAAGTTTGGGCTACAAATTTGAGCGCCAATAGGATGAATGACTGTACATAAATGTTTGACAAAGTGTCTGCAATGATGAATTGAAAATGTGCAAAAGTCCATCACTAAATGAAAGCATTTGACTTTGGAAGTAAACTTCATGATTTAAAACAAATGCATGTATCCAAGCCTCAAAACATAAATATAATGAGCTTTACATCAAAATCTTAAGCAAGCATTCATCAGTGAGAATAAAATAGAAGCCATGCAATGATGACACCCACAAGCTAAACTAAACTTCAATACTAAAAGTCAAAACATTCAAATCAGACCTAGTAGCATAAATGTTGGAGGAGCTACAATATTGGATGTGATAGGATCTGCATGTATTTGGAAAGGTCGCACAAACAGAGTCAATATCGATTGGTTTAGGAAGAAAATCAAAACCTTGAACCAAGTTTTTTAGTACATCTTGATTCCCATATGAGCAAGATTGCCATTACCTTCATTATGTTACTAGTGGACTCACTGTTGTATCTCAGCTATCAAAGGTGGAAAACACATTAGGAATCTCAAGAGATGTAATAGGATTTACCCCCAATTTTTTACTATCAGAGAAGACATGGTACAAGAAATGCCTTTGTAATAGTTATAGTAGTTCTGAAAGGATGTAAGTATGGAGATAAGTGCCATTTTGCCCATGGAGAAAAGAAGTTGAGAAAAGAAAGTGTGGTTCCAAACAGGGCAACTGCTACAGAAAATTTTGGTACTTCATCAAAAGCAAACATAAGTATTGTTGCTGCTTATTGTGGTGGTGTAATTGGGAAAGATGGTGTAAACTTTAAGCACATTTACCATGTAACTAGGGTGAAGTTGACAATAAAAGACCATGAGTTGGATCCTAATTTGAAGATGATTGAGTTTGAAGGTTCATTTGACAAGATCAATCAAGCCACAACCATGGTTCCTAAGTTGATTTTAAAATTTGAATTACTCCAGAGAAAATAGTCCAAAAATTCTCAACAAAGTCACAAAACCACAGCTTTCAGATTCAGAGATGTGAATAGTGCAAATGATCCAATCAGCTTTGATCTATGTTAAACACATGATTTGGGAACTTGAATAATTATGTTCACTTTGTTCCAATTCTTATCGAAGGTCTCATTGAAACTTTGGAAGGTGACAAGAGGAAAGTGAGGTTGAAAATTTTCCCCATTATGGAGTAAATGACCATGACCTTCTGTGTTTTCAAATTCCCATTGGCATGTATCGATGGTTATAAATGGTTTGAATTATCAAGAAAAAGAGATGAACAATGTGTGGGAGGTTTTTCCAACCTTGAATAGGTAATATATAATGATTTAAAGCTTTATTAAATGGCATTGGAGAAAAAAGGTAGCGTAATCATAGCTACAATCGTGTTCATGATAAGAAGTTTTATGGTCATCATTAATGAAGCCTAAGTATTCTACTTCTGGGTATTACTGTTATGCCATTGGCAACCAAAAAACTTTTGATGATACCAAAATAGAAGTATGGACAATTTGATGGTTTCATCTAGAGTTGATACCAAAGAAATCAAATAAAATTTAAAAGGCTAAACTATAAGCCAACTGTCCAAAGAAGCACATATTTTATATAATGTTTGGATAGATTCAGGTTTACTCAGAAAAGAATAATCTCACCACTATGGCCAACTATTAAACTTTAATGACACATTTTTCCATTATAAAGTTGCATTTATAATATGAAATAAACATTATAAATATCAATCTTGGAATAAAGAAAGGGGTGTGAGAAAAGAGAAAGTTGTAAAGACACAAGAATAAACATATTTTAAAAGGAGTCAAGTTATAAAATCTTTCAAGATTTAGTTAAGGAAAGGGAAGAGTTTTCATGGGATTGAAAAGATAAGTGAGCTAGCAGTAGCAAGGCCAGGGGTTCCATTCTTTTTCTACTTTCAGACTATAGAGTGGGTGCTCCAAGAAGGGAGGAGTTTTTCCAAAATCATTCTATTTTCTTGAGAGGTCATGAGAGACAGAGCATGGGTGGATTTTCTTTTTCTAAACTGTGTCTGAGATAAAAATATGATTTTGGTGATTGATTTAATATTGTTAAAAGAGTTTCTATTTTTATTTAAATAATGGTTTGATTGTAACATGTGAAAGAGTCTTTATGGTCTTTTACAGTAAGGGAAGGGAGGCCTTACCATGTAACTAGGGTGAAGTTGACAATAAAAGGCCATCAGTCAGATCCTAATTTGAAGATGACTAAGTTTGAAGGTTCATTTGACAAGATCAATCAAGCCACAACCATGGTTTGTGAGTTGATATTAAAAATTAAATTACTCTAGAGAAAACAATCCAAAAATTCTCAACAAAGTCACAAAATTGCGGCTTTCAGATTGAGAGATGTGAATAGTGCAAATGATCCAATTGGCTTTGATCTATGTTAAATGCATGATTTGGGAACTTGAATAATTATGTTCACTTTGCTCCAATTATTATGGAAGGTTTCATTGAAACTTTGGAAGGTGACAAGAGGAAAGTGATGTTGAACATTTTCCCCATTATTGAGTAAATGACCATGACCTTCTGTGTTTTCAAATTCCCATTGGCATGTATCAATGGTAATAAATAGTCTGAATTATCAAGAAAAAGAGATGAACAATGTGTAGGAGGTTTTTCCAACTCTGAATGGGTAATATATGATGAGTTAAAGCTTTATTCAGTGGCATTGGAGCAAAAAGACAGTGTAATCATAGCTACAATCTTGTTCATGATAAGAAGTTTTATGGTCATTATTAATGAAGCCTAAGTATTCTACTTTTGGGTGTTACTATTATGCCACCGGCAATCAAGAAACTTTTGATGATACCAAAATAGAAGTATGGACAGTTTGGTGGTTTCATCTAGAGTTGATACCAAAGAAATCAAATAAAATTTAAAAGGCTAAACTATAAGCCAGTTGTCCAAAGAAGAACATATTTTATATAATATCTAGACAGATTTAGGTTTACTTAAAATGGAATAATCTCACCACTATGGCCCACTATTAAACTTTAACAACATATTTTTCCATTATAAAGTTGCATTTATAATATGAAAGAAACATTATAAATATCAATCTTGGAATAAAGAAAGGGGTCTGAGAAAAGAGAAAGTTGTAAAGACATAAGAATAAACAGATTTTAAAAGGAGGCAAGTTATAAAATCTTTCAAGATTCAGTTAAGGAAAGGGAAGAATTTTTACGGGAGTGAAAAGATAAATGAGCCAGCAGTAGCAAGGCCAGGGGTTCCATTCTTTTTCTACTTTCAGACTGTAGATTGGGTGCTCCAAGAAGGGAGGAGTTTTTCCAAAATCATTCCATTTTCTTGAGAGGTCATGAGAGATAGAGCATGGGTGGATTTTCTTTTTCTAAATTGTGTTTTTGAGATAGAGATAGGATTTTGGTGATTGATTTAATATTGTGAAAAGAGTTTCTATTTTTCTTTAAATGATGTAATATTGTGAAAAGAGTCTTTATGGTCTTTTACAGTTAGGGAAGGGAGGCTGGAGGTTAAACACATTAAACTTTGATTATAGTGTATTTTTCCTTCCATTGATCATGATTTTTACATCATTTTTAGTTTTCTCTAAAATTACATTCTGATATCATTGTTTCCTTGTTACACTATCATTTCAAAACATCTTTCAAAGCTCTGATTTCAATTCTCTCAAGAGGACGGAAGACATGTTTTTTTTTTTCATTATGTAATGTGGCATTCAGCAAATGAACCTTGTGTCATCTGTTGTACTTTACTTTCTTATACAGTTTATGCATCTATGTTGTATCTACGGATAGATGCTTGATTTCTTTTTGTGCTTTTTGGTTAAGAGCATCCACAATTTATTCATTGTATATCTTATACGAGGAGCTATACCTGATAAAATTTAGAAGAAGGTTATCAATCTAATGATAACCTATCCAACTATTGGTGTTGATTATTCATTTCACTTAGGCATTCAGGGTTTGATTCGCATGCATTTTCTTGGAGGACAATCTGTTCACTAACACTTTCTTCAGCACTTTTGGATGTCTCTCCTTCTTCAGTGCTTATGTATCCCAGTCTAGATGTATCATTATTGGATCTATGAGGTCTCAATAGTTGCTCAAGGTATTTGATGGCTTCATTTGACTTATTGAAACTTTTAGAAAACTCCTTTTCCCTTTTTAGGTCATTTTGTAGTTGTTCATTTTGCAACTTCAATGTAGTTATCTCAATGTGTTTGACATTCAATTCAATTCATAGTTGGCATTCATCATTTGACTTAGAGTATCCAATTGCATGTTGGAGAACTTGGTTAGCTCTATTAACTTCTCTTCTAGTCTATTGACCAAAACTCTTTTATCATCTCCAATCATGGCTTTGTCTTCCATGGCTTTCTTCTTCTGCTTAGTCACCTCACATAATCATATGGCTTGTGATTCTTGCTCTAACTTGAGATTTATGATTTCCTCAGCTTGGGCTCTATTCTTTTCCATTGGATCTTCAACTACTACTTTAAATTTATTTGATTTTCTATCTACAAATAGCTTAGTAGCATCTATCTCTTTGTATTGTGTGTCATTCTCCATAATAGAAATTTCCTTCCTTCTATTCAAGGATTTCTTTAGTTCTTCTCTTGTTTTATTGAGTTGAAGTAGAATGAGATGTATTTCAATCTCCTAATTCTCAATAGTCTTTCTCAACTTGAAAACTTCTATTTCAAGATCTTTCCTCAAAGCTACAAAGCTTCTCTTTCAAAGAACAAGGCTTCGATACCAATTATTGGAATTACAATAGGAAAGGTAAACTTTTGAGGAGGGGGGATGAATCAACAATTTAAACTTGAACATTCAATGTACAAACTGAAATAACATGTAAAGCATGTATATCATAAACATGTAAGAAAGTAAACATTCATACACATATAACACCAAATATGATCACCCAAAAACCCTCCAACTAAGAAGGTAATACTAGGGTGGGGATAGCACCCACAAATCTTTACTACTATAGTAATAAAGTGTATGCAATGAAGGTTACAATGTTTTGATCATAAGACATGATCTACTCTATGAAAGGTCTACCCTATTAAAGGCTTTCAAAGACTATTAGGTCACACCTTATTAAAGGATTTCAACACCCTATTAGAAGTGTGCCTTTCTAAAGGAATTTAACTTACAACTAAGTAAGCACCATGTTAAAGAATTTCAATATAGCTTATTAGGACTACTCTATTAAGTGACTAAAATCATTTATTAAAATGTCTCAGCTTTGATCCAATAGTTAGCACTTGATTTCTTGATAACAAATCACCTCTAAACAATTGTCTTCTTGATCCTTCTTGATCAGATGTCTCTTTGTTGTATACTCTTCTCTTTCCTCTATTCTACTCTAACTAGTTCTTGCAATGCAGTCTCAAATCATGACTCCTTAGCCACTATGAATGCTCTATTTGTGCATGCAAACTTCTCTATGTTCTACTTCAACAACTTACACACATTCTAGAGAGTTTAGGGTTTATTCTCCTTAAGAAAACTTTGGTGACTTAGGGTTAGGTATGAATCTACAGCTAAGATTTATCAATTTTACCACTTAATCATTCCCATTTTCTAATTGGCTACAATTAATTACATAGGGAATCCAACTTAAGATTCATCCTTATCTCCAAAACATCATAATTCATCCTTAAGTCAACTGAAAAATGGCTTACATAGTTGTTTGTGCCATTATAAACAAATATGTGAAAACTATTCTACTCAGCATACACTAATTTTTTTGTTGTGACTTGGCATTTGTATCATATGGCATCCACTATTTACTCAACTCCTAAATTACTCAGCATACACTATCTACTTGACACTTAAGTGACTTGGCACATGAGTGGCTCAACACTCACTATGAACTCGACATTCTCTATAATATATACATGTTGTGCTTGACATGTACTACTTGTTTGGCATGAACTAAGTAAATAACTTAAGTGTGTTGACACTCACTTGTCAAAACCAATCTAAGATCAACATTACTATTTTAAAGGACATAACTATAATCTATCGAGTGTGTGACAACTAAATAATTTAGGATGTAAGGTTGAGTTTGCTAATAAGATTGCTAAAATATATGACACAAATGGAAAACTAATAGGAAAGGGTGATCAAACTAGGAGCAATTTATTCTACCTTGACATAGAGGATGCTACTTGTCTAGTTGTAAAATTTGATGATGTGTGGCTATGGCACAAAAGGTTATGTCATACTAATTTTGATAACTTGGTTAGTATTAGTAACATGAGAAATGTTAGAGGTTTTCCTAAGTTGAAGAAACCTAATAATATAATATGCAAACAATGTCAGTTAGGCAAAATGAAAAAGTCAAGTTTTTAGAGTAAAACTCATACCTCTAAAGAAATACTAGAGATTATTCATACTAACTCGTGTGGACCAATAGAAGTGCAAAGCTACAAAGGAGATAGGTACATTATGCTATTTGTGGATGATTATTATAGAATGATGATAATTATATATTTGAAATACAAATCTAATGCTTTCCAAATGTTTAAGTGGTACTTAGAAATAGTTGAGAAGGAAATAGGTAAAAGTCTTAAATTTTTGAGATCTTACAGAGGAGGAGAATTTACATCAAATGAATTTGAGATGTTTTGTAGTGATAGAGGAATCAAAAGATAGGCATCTAACCCTAGAACACCTCCACAAAATGGAATTGTTGAAAGGAGGAATAGGTCTATAATGGGCTATGCTTGGACACTCATGATAAAGAAAAAAATTTCTTTGAAATATTAGAGAGAAGTTGTAAGTACAGTTGTCTATACCTTGAACCGTGTATAAGTCAAGAAAGCTACTCATTCAACACCTTTTGAACTATGGTATGGATACTCATCCAATGTAAAATATTTTAAGGTATTTGGAAGATAATGTTATATTCTCAAAGACTTCAGGAATGGTAAACTAGATGAAAAAGTGAAGAAGCTTTATTCCTAGGATATTCCACAAGAAATAAAGCTTATAAGTGTTTAAATACTAATGCTAACAAATTTTTGAAAAGTGTAAATATAAATTTTGATGAATATACAGAAGTATATGAGGCTAAACCTATGAAAGAACCAAATGAATACAAATCATATGTATACTTTTATGAAGGAATGCCTACTAAAGAAGATGTTGCAAATCAAGCTACAAACCAACAACAAGTTTCAGTGACTATCGAGTCCCATACTATGAATGTTGAGTTGCATTCAAGAATCAAAGTACATTCAAATGTCAAGTTATAGAATGAAGTTGAAGTACATTCTAATTTCAAAATTAGTGTACATGATAGAGATGTCAAGCTACCTGAAAGAGATGTACATAGTGACTCTAAAGTTGAAAGGCCAAATGAAGAAACTAGAGTTGAACCAAGATTGTCCAAATATGTCAAGCAACATCATCTTTCCACACAGATTATCAAAGATAAAGATGCTAGACCAATGAAAAGAAATAGATTGAGAAATGATACATGTTTTTTGAGCATGAAAGAGCCTAAAATAGTGAAATATGCCTTAGAAGATGTGAACTAGAGTAAAGCCATGGAAGATGAGATTGAACAAACTGAGAAAAACAAAACATGGACTCTAGTTCCTAGACTAGAAGACAAAAATGTGATTGGAACCAAGTGGGTATTCAAAAACAAGCTAGATAAAAATGGTGAAGTCACAAGGAACAATACAAGATTAGTTTGCAAAGGATATGCACAAGAAGAAGGAATTGACTATGGAGAGACATTTTCTTCTATTGCTAGATTGGAAGGACTAAGAACTCTACTTGCTTATTCTACATACAAAGATTTCAAAGTTTATCAAATGGATATTAAATTTGCATTTCTGAATGGCATATTAGAGGAAGAAGTTTACATAGAACAACTACAAGGATTTTTTGATGTTAAAAATAAGAACATGGTATGTAGATTCACATAGCTCTATATGGTTTGAAACAAGCACCAAGAGCATAGTATGAGAGACTTCATAAGTATCTTGTGAAGATTGGATTTGAAAGGACTGATGATAACAATGAAGTGTACATGAAGACAAAGAAAGGAAAAGGTATTATGTTATCTAAAATTATTGTTGATGATATCATATTTGAAGGTCAAGATGCATAGATGTAAGGCTTTTGCAAATGAAAAGAAGCAAGAATTTGAGATGTCTATATTTGGAGAGATCAAGTTCTTTGAGAGTTTGCAAGTATATTAGATAAAATAAAGTATATAAATCAATCAGTCAAAGTATGTCAAGGAAATATTGAAAAAATTTAGATTAGAGAATTCCAAACCAGTAAGTACACCTATGGTGATAGGACTTAAATTATCAAAGCATGATGATTCAGTTGAGGTGAATCAAACATTATACAGGTCTATGATTGGAAAATTACAATATGTAGTACATAGGAGACCTGACATTGCATTATTTGTAGGGATAGTTGCAAGATTCTTTACTAATCCTAGGGAGAATCATTTGATGGTTGTAAAGAGAATAATAAGATATCTAAAAGGAATAGAGGAGTATGGTCTATACTATAAGAAAAATGAGAAATTTTAATTAAGAGCCTACATTGATGTTGATTGGGTTGGAAACATTAATGATAGAAAGAGCATCAATAGAGGATAATTTTTCTTAGGCAAGAGGCTGGTTACATGGACTAGAAAGAAATAAAACTACACTTCACAATCTACTACTGGAGTTGAATATGTTGTTGCTACTTTAAATTGTACAAACATTGTACGGATCAAATAGCTACTTAAAGGTATGAAGGAAGAGATCATAGAACTAGTGACACATTATTGTGATAATACAAGTTTTGTAAACATATCAAAGAATCTTGTGATGCACACAAAGACTAAGCACATTGCAATCAAGTACCATTACTTGAGAGAATTAGTTCAAGATAAAGAGGTAACGATGGAATATGTTAACAAAAAAGAAAAAAAAATTGATATCTTCACAAAATCATTACCTAAGGATGCTCATGAGTATCTAAGAGGTAAACTAGGGGTGATACCCCTATCAAAGGCTATCTAAGTAACATAATGAGTTCACTACATCAAACAAGCTAATTTTCATATGTTACAAATTAATGCAATGGATCTTACTTTAGGAGCTGCCTAAAGTAATCATAGAATTAGAACTAAATATTAGTCACAAAGAAAGCTAATAGAGGGAGAAACTGAAGAAGTTTTTATCTGCATATTAAGATGTCTATTCTATGGCATTTTTGTCATAGAGGGAGATAGTTACTGATCAAGGAAAATATAAGAAAGAAGGAGATAGTTATTGATCATGAGAAACACAAGAGTTAAACTAATCCTAGAGGAAGAGATATGGAGCTAAGAGGGAGATAGAAAATATACGAAAAGAGATATACCTAGCAAGAGGAAGATAATTAAGAAGGAGTCATAAGGATGAAACAACAAAGCTTTGTAACCTATTCAAAAGATGGAATTTTCTAATAGAGGGAGAGATTTCAAAAGGAATTATTTTCTTTTTTGGTATTTTGTTGGTCTTACTATTCTAACCTAGTTAGTTTGGTTGATCAGTTTGGTTTTCCATCAATGCCAAAGAGGTAGATTTTTGAAGAAGGAGACTCTTGAGAATAGATTGATACAAGTATGATCAATATGTTTCAATAATTGTTTTGTCACTGATGTCAAACCTACTATTTTCTAGTAAGACAATTACTTGTATGATTTAAGTACTATCACTTATTTGATTGATGAAAAGGATTTGATCAAAAGATCTAACAATAGCACCTAGAGGAAAGGTTCAATCATGTTATGTAAAGAAGTAAAAGAGTTAGCTAAGATAGTGATAACATGATGTATTGATAATCTACTTAAGGTTATAAAGGCTAGTTACACTAAGAAAGTCTAGAAGAACAAGTTAAACAAAGTTTTTTTTCCAAGCTTGACTGAGTGGATAGTAGGTGCTGAGAAAAGTCAGTGCAAGCTAAGGAGAAAATCAATTGGAGCCAAGTAAAAGTATATTCTAGTGTATGTTAAGAAAAATAGTGGATGCTGAGTAAAGTTTAGTTTATGTTGAGCATCAATAAACTTTAGTTTGTGGTGAGTGATTCTATAGAGGATGCCAAAAAATGCAGTATGTGTCAAGCATCAGAAGCAAGTTAATGTTGAGTGGCTACATTACTTGAAAGATTGTGAATTTGATGGATCTATACCAACAAGTTTATTTTATTGGATTATGTGAACCAGGTGGAAGATAAGATTGATGAGCTGGTGGCACAAAATTTAAGGTAAACTATTTTGAGGAAAATTCAAAGTGGATTTAAGGAGAAGTTTCTAGAAGTAATATGGAATAAGAGTTAGATTCATTGAATCCTAACTAATTTTTCCTAACCCTAAATTCGACAATGGAGAATGAATGACAAAAGATCTTAATTTTCTATTTATAGGGATGGCTAGTCAGAAGCAAGGGTTGTCATGTGCGAGAACCTAAGGAAGACAAGGAGTCAAGGGTTTTTTTTTCATCAAAAGACCTAAGAGAAGAGTTTACATTGGCATGTTCAGCAAGAAGGCTTAAGGGTATGAATGCTTGAAAGGTGAACAAGCTATCAAAGATGAAATGTGTGAAGGCCAAGTAGAATGGAGGACTAAAATAGAGATTTGTAATCTACAAATGGAGTTGTAATTTGTTATCAGATCAAGCCTTACTATTACTCTCTAATAATTGTATTAGTCTAGGGTAAATCCTTTGGATTAAGGTTTCCCTAACAGTCATTTGTAAATCCTTTAACCAGGTGACATTCCAAGTGAATGGTTTAAAGTCCTCTAACAAGGCTCACTCCTAATAGGGTGATTGAAATCCTTTAATAGGGTCACATTTAATGGTGTGTATTGTAACCTTTAATAGGTTTGGCCTTTCAAAAGGCATCACTTCAGAAGAGTGAAAAAGATTAGCATGTTACTGGTGGTTTTTCCCAAATTGGATTTCCATGTAAATCATTGTGTCAAATGTATTGTTGAATCTGTTGTGTTTCATGTTTACATTTCTACAAATTGATTTGATAGTAATCTACAATTTTTTAAGTGATTGCATAATCTTATGGATGCATGCATGATGGAAAATGTTTTATGGGTTTACTAAACTGTGAAAAGTTTTATTTGTACGTTTGGACCTTGGATAACTAATTCAGCCACCCCCCCATTATTCTAAAGAATTCCAACAACTTGAGCAACACATTTATATCAAAAAGAAAATGATTTAGAAGGTTACCGAGTTTCCCATGCTTGACAAACCTAAAACAACAAAAACCCTAGGTTGGGTTGAGCTGACAAAGAAGACTCTTACTAAGTAGGATGGCAAAGGAATGAAGCGAAATAGTGTTATAAACATGGAGACCAAGTAAGGAATCCATGTGATTTCTCACAAGACATATAGTTCCAACCAAATGTGATAGCCTTCTTTTTCACTATACAAAAGTTTTGAAAAATCTATGGTGAAAATGTCTTGGAAATTATTGTGCAATTAAGATTTTTTATGCATTTGTTATCAGTTCTCCAATAGAAATCCTAACCTAACAAAAATTTCCCTAGTATAAGGTATTCTAGTGTCCTAAAGGTTGTATCATTTATCCTATTCTTAAAGTATTTCCTAAAATTCAAGATTAATTTTTACCTTTACCCTAGGTTTTGTACCCAATTGAGAGATTGCATGTGATTTTAAAATCTTCCATCAATGGTTATGATCTTACAATCATGGTTTTAAGCATCTAGTCATATGACTAAGTTTTTCCCTCTCTTAATGTTATAAAATGAAGACTAGAAAATGATCATAAAGGAAAATGTTGGATCTAATGATGTTACAATATCCAATGTAATTGTAGCATCGTAGATGTGTGTTTTAAAGTTTATGATCTTAAGATTGTCCTTGTATCATATAATCATAAGTGTCTTATCATAAATAACAATTGATATGATAAGTTGAGGAGTGTATAAGTGTAAAGGCTCAAAAGGTAATCCTCAACCATACAAGAGAAAGAGATTGTAAGATTGTAAGACATAAAGAACTAAGGGTGTGAATGGTTACAATCTTATGAAGTGGAACCTAGCGCATAGCGTAAGAAAAATGAATAGATGTCAATTGAATCTCCCCAAGATACGAAGGGTAGTGGATCATAAGATCATAAGGGCATGCCATAAAGGATTTCAAAGCTATGAGGAAATGCTAAGTGTATGGTCATAAAGGTCAAGGAAAAGTAAATGTTAGGGTTTCCAAAGCTATGGTGAAGAAGAGCTACAGTTAGCATATGATCAGGAGGTAAAGTCAGCAATTAAGAGAAAGCTTCTGAAGCTACAATAAGGGTTAAATAAGTGTGATTGAGGGATCATAAGACAAGAAAAGATGAGGCCTGATGCTACACAAAGTTGTGCTTGCAAGTTCACAAAGGTCTATGCATATTGGAATGATGCTATGAAAGGGTTTGTAAATTTCGTAGCATAAGATCGTAGCTACAAAGAAGACATTACACTTGATGTCCCAATCTTATGACAAAATATTGATCATAATATCATAGAAGACTTGAAAGGAACCCTCAATCATGTGATGAGAAAGTGATTATAAGATCATAAAGGCGAAATTCATTTCTAAAGATGATATGAAGGGTTTTTAATTCAAAGTAAGTCATCAGGTTGTAGAGCCTAGAAAAGACATGAAAGCACTTTTTGCCCTTTTTTCTGAGCTGGAAAAGCGACAAAGGTTTTTGACCAATGAAGTTTGTGTAAATTACAAAGAATACAGAGCTAGATAATTATGTCAACACTCCACTAAGGTGACAAAAAAAGTTGAGTTTAAGGCTTGTACATGTGGAAATCAATGCATAAAGATGGTTAATGAAGTATACATAGCATAAAATGCTCTGTTCCAGTAGTAGATTATCGGTTATAGAAAGAAGAATATTTTGAGCATTTGTAGAGTTTTTAGCATGAAGATTATAGAGTTTGCAGTGCCAATTATAGAGTTTCTTGATTTTTAATTCATATTCAAGATGTGAGGTAAAGAAGTAAAAGATATTGAAATTGTAGATATGGAAGTTACTAAGACTTCTACTTCAAAAGGAGTAAAAACTAGGTAGAGGAAACCAAGTAAATTTGTAGATGAATAGATAAATTTCTTCTCGGATTCATCAAATGTTATCTCTACAAATGACCATGATTTTAGAGATTTGTATTTATTTTGCAGGGATGCTACTTGCCTTGGTGTTGACAATTATGAATTATTTATATATTTCTATAGTAATAGATTCAATAAGATTCCTGTGTAATCCATGGAAGAAGAATTTGGCTCAGCTCATTTTCCCAGAGGTATTTGTAGATATTGATCTTGTAAATGCTCTAAATGCTCTAATTAGATCTTAAAACCCATGATGCAGGAGCATCGTGCATTAGAAAATAAAGAGTAAAAAACTAGAGGAGAGAGAAAATGACCAAAATTAGAGGAAAAATAATTTAAAAAATAAAAAAAGAGAAAAAAGGAGAAAAGATAAATTTCTATTTTCAAGGTGCATAGGTGGCATAAAAAGAAAAATAAATCAAAATGGTTTTCATTACATTTATCAAGGTGTCTAGGTGAACTTCTAGAAGTTCATGGAAATATTGTTAAATCATGCATTTAATATTTGTTGAGCCACATGGTGGTGCTTGGTTGTATTTGGGTGGGAATCAAATATTTGTTGAAGGTAGTTGCATTTATCTTTTATCCCACATAGGTTGTGTTTGTAACATCTTGGGTGGTAAGTGCCTATTTAAGCAAGGAAAATGAACATTTGTAACCAAGCTTCAAGGTGTGATCTCTTCTTAGTAGAAGCTTGAACAGAAGTAGGAAGCAAGGAAGTGAGTTTTCCTGAGTCTATGGATAGAGCACCAAGTGTGAGGTAGTTTACAGTAGGATTGTGGTGGAGTTACAAGTTTGTGAGAAGGGCTACTGATTGCAGTTTAGAAACAAGGAGATTACTTAGTGGGCTTTCAAGCACAAGTTTAGATCTTCCTTGGAGGTTTTTACTAGAGTGAGGATCTAGACTAGCTAGTGTTTGGGTTAGATCTTGAGGGATCTTACATAACTGTTATTTTAATTGCTATTATATTTGGTCATAACCAAGAAGGCCTGACAGCCTAGCCCATTCCATGTAAACAATTATTATATGAATAAAGAGTTGCATTTGGTATCAGATTGTGTATTTTATGTTGTGTTTCCATTGTGTGGTTATTTGTTGGGGGCTAGGACATATCCTTTGGGGATTCTCCTACCTTGCACTACATCAACCTAGTCACTAAGTCCTTTCATTGGAATGATGGGATTATCATGTGCACATTGGATTGTGCTTCTTTCATTGAAGCTTTTGGGTTAGATGACATAATGGGTAAACCAATGGACTTAGAAGAACTTTAGAGGAAATTTGAGAGAAATACAAAAGCCTACAATGGAAAATATATAATGCAACACATCCTAATGGACCTCAAGAATTTTGGGGATTTGATGTAGGAGCATCCTAGGTGTAAGAGAAATCTTGCATCACCCAAAAATATTGTAGTTTTTGTCTTTTCTATTATAATAAGGACTAGTAGACAGGGTGGTTACTATTATGGGAACTTACTATTTTTAGTAAGTTTTTCATATAAGCTCAAAATGTTCTCATTTTCTACAAGAAGGTTCATTTTAGAGTTGTAAGCCTACCATAAAAATTTCATTGCTCAAGCATAAGTATCTGTGAAGTTATTGTGGAATTTTGGTGGAAAAAATTGAAGAAAAATCTTCAAGCTCATTGTTGGAGGTCTTAAAGTGCCTAGACGAGGTTTGAAAACTCGAGGGAAGGGTGCTAGCACCATTCCAAGCTTGTAGATTAGAAGCTAACATTTCCAAAAGGTGGTTATAATAGCCAATCAGAGCAATGGTTCAAAAGTTATGGCCTTCCAAACATAGGCTACCCGAAATATCTAAAAAAATTATCAAATATGTATTTGGTTGACTCTATATGTATTGTTAGGGTCTATCAGCCCTAGGTATTAAGTTTCAATGTCTAGAACCTTCATGGGCAGCATAAAATTTCCTATTTAAGAAAGGCCTAAATAATGTCTAGGACAGCTCATGGTGATAGTTCACAACTTATCTTGCAGATTATTGTAATGAAGGTGCCCATGTGGGTTAGCATATTATACTTCTAAATTTTGTAATTCCACATTTGTGGTGCAAATAAGAAGTCCATGTCTTGTTCTCACATTTGCTATTGTTGCTTTGTTATGAGTTCATGGTTTTAATGGGAGCACCCTACATCAAGTGGTATCAGAGCTAGAGTTCTTGAGTGTGTGGATAGATCTCTGATTGTTAGGTAATTTGCACCAGGACCATGGTTTGGGCTAAGTGTGTAGACAAATCACTGATTGTGAGGTAGTTTGCACTAGGGTTTTAGTGGAAGCATGAAAATGACTCCATGAAGAGAGCATAGCGAAAGAGATGTAGGTGTTACACCTAAACATTTCCAAGCCCTTCAAATGAAAATGCTAGAATTGGAAGAATGAATGCAAAGAGGAATAAATCTTCTTGTAAGAGATGGAAGAAAGGATGAGGATGAAGTAGAAGAAAATTCCAAAGCAGAGGTAGTTCTAAACATAGAGGAACTGAGGCTTTTTAGGGTCATCTGCAAGATTAGAAAAAGACCTAAGTTTGAAGTTCCCACATTTTCATGAAATCTTAATCCAAAGAAATTGATTGATTAGATCAATGAACTGGAGGAGTACTTTGAGTATGAAGATATTGAAGATCCTAATAGGGTCAAGTTTGCAAAGGCAAAACTGAAGAGGCATGCAAAGATCTGGTGGCAGGAGTTTCAATTAGAGTAAAATAGAAAGGGAAAGGATTGTTGGAATCATGATATATTTTTCATTAGTGAAAATAGTTTTTCAATTCTAAATGCTTATCTA
The DNA here is from genome assembly GCA_028749045.1 of Cupressus sempervirens. Lineage (NCBI taxonomy): Eukaryota > Viridiplantae > Streptophyta > Pinopsida > Cupressales > Cupressaceae > Cupressus > Cupressus sempervirens. The sequence goes on from CM053793.1 coordinate 734,764,070, forward strand.
GCTCATCACTTAGTCTACAGTGTATACCGAACATTCAGTGGTTACCTTATAAGTTTAGCAGGTAAACAGTTCTCACCAAGCATTCTAGAGGATACCAAGTGAATGAGAAGTTCAGCAGTGTTTACTGAGTGAAAAAGGTAAACAAAGGACTCAGTGTTTATCAAGTGAAAAAGGTAAACAAAGGAATCAGTGTTCACCAAGAAAAGCAAGGTAAATGAAGAACTCAGTGTTCACTGAGCAAAGCAAGGTAAACGAAGAAGTTAGTTTCTACCGAGTGACACTATATCTTCTGAGTCACCAATGGTTACCGAGTTCTAAGTAGTATTATGTGGCTAGTATGAACCAGGCCTCTACTTCTACCAAGTGCATGATGATGCCAAGTAATGTAGTGGATGCTAAGTATCAGAAGGTCACCAAGTTAGCTTGAGGAACCCAAGTTTTCTACTTTTTGGCCGAGTCAGTAATGTTTTGTTCACTTGTGTTTTGGTCGACCTTGAAATTGTAAATATTGAAATGGTATATATGTAATGTATGATATCATTTACAATATGGTGTGTGTGAAAAAGATATAAAAAGGAAGAGATTGATGTTCATATGTAAAGAGGATATTGAAAATTAGCAGCAAAGTAAAAGGGATATAGCAAGGTCAACATAGGAGTAGAAAAGTTATATCTATCACATCAGGTGATCAATGCAACAAGGATCTTATCAGCAAACAGTTGTAAGTAGATCCACTGCTTCATCCTAACAGGTGAATTAGTTTATAAATCCTTTAATAGGGTAGACTTAACAGTCTTTTTGTAAATCTCCTAATAGAGTGCATACTTCATTGTATGTTTTTAAATCCTCTAACAAGTTCAATCTAGCAGTCCTACTTGATCCTAATAGGGTAGATCACCAGAAGTGATCATTGTGAGCCTTAACAGGCCAACTTTATACTACAATATTGAAGTTTTTATGGGCATCATCCCCACCCCAGTTTTACTTTCTATTTGGAAGGTTTTTGGGTCACCAAATCTCTATTTTCATGTGCAATAAATGTTTGATCTTTCATTTATGCAATAGATTAGATGAATGAATGATGAATGGCTAAAATGTTGAAGTGTTTGAAAGTTTTACAAGTTACTAATTCACCCCTCCCCTCTCAGTAACCTATCTTATCCTAAATATTTCCAACAAGGATAAAATCACCAAATGGGAATGAATGGTAGCTAGACTAAAGTGATAATTCATTCTTTTGGATTATGAGCTTGATATGTTGAAGAAAATGCAAGGGTTGAAGCAAGTAGGAAAATCTATTCAAGAGTATAACAAGTAGTTGTACTGAGTTCTCATTAGAACTGGCCATGTAGAAGCTAATAAGGATAAAGTACTCACTCGTTATCTTAATGGGTTAAGGCTAAGCATTTAGGATGACCTAAGTCTAGTTTGAATGAACAATATTGAGGAGACATATTATTTTTCCCTAAGAGTTGAGGAGAAACTAACTAAGAAGTTTGACAATAAGAATAGTGGAAGAGGTCATAGTGGAAGATCCAATGGACAATCTTATGGTGGTAATAATGATGATCAAAAGAAAAAGGATGAGGTTGGAAGTAGTACTCAAAACTAGAGGGGAAACAATTCCAATCATTTTCCTGATTAGAACAATGGAGATTAGAGAAGAAGTGGCAGAGGACAAGGATCTGGAAGAGGAGGCTTCTATGGAAAATTTTTTCACTGCAGAGAAGAAGAGCATAGAGCATTTGAATGTACCCAAGCCAGAGTTGCACATGTTGATGAAGATGCCAGATCTTCACATTATAAATATGTTGAAAGAGTAGAAGTTTTTTTTGCACAAGGTGCAGATGTAAAGATAAATATTGTGATGTGATCATTGATGGTGGAAGTACTAACAATCTAGTGTGACAAATGATGGTCACCAAGTTGAAGCTAAAGAGGTAGAAACACTTGTGTCCATACTCTATTGCTTGGGTGCAAGATGACGACAAGATCATGGTCAATGAGCAGTGCATAGTGAAGTTCAAGATTGGGAGTTACCAGGATGAGGTACTATGTGATATCATACCTATGGACATATGTCATATGTTGCTAGGTAGGCTATGATAGTTTGACAAGCATGTTGTACACGATGGGCTAGCAAATACCTACACTCTGACCAAGGATGGAGTGAAACATAAGTTGAAGTTGTTGAAGGATAAAGAAGAAAAGGTATCTAGTGTTGCTAGAAAATGTTTTGTTGATGGAAAATAGTTTCTTAGAGGTATGAAGCATGAGCATATGTGTTTCACTATAATTCCAAAAGATAGTAAAGAAGAAGTAGAGGAGGTGCTTGCAAAAATTGTAGATATGTTGGGAGAAATTTCTGATATTGTATTAGATAATATACCTAATGGATTGCCCCACTCAGGAAGATCAGTCACCAAATGGATTTGGTTCTAGGAGCCAGTTTGCCAAACAAAGTAGTGCACAGAATGATGCCATGAAAAATTGAAGAGTTGAACAAACAAGTTCATAAGTTGTTGTAGAAGGGGTTGATTCAAGAGAGTCTAAGTCCATGTGTTGTCCCAGCAGTATTAGCACCAAAGAAGAATGGAGAATGGAGGATGTGCATAGATTCCTGCACTAGCAACAAGATCACAATCAAGTACAAATTTCCATTGCCAAGGATGGATGATATTATGGACTATTTGAGTGGAGTTGAATATTTCACAAAGATAGATCTAAAGAGTGGGTACCATTAAATTTTTATCAAAGAAGGTGATGAGTTGAAGACTACTTTCAAAACCAAGGAAGGACTATATGAGTGGTAAGTCATGCCTTTTGGGCTAACCAATTCATCGAGCACTTTCATGAGGCTCATGAGTGAGGTACTGAAGGAATTTCTAGGTAAGTTTGCCATTGTTTAGCTAGATGATGTTTTGATCTTTAGTAACACATTGGAAGAGCATTTGATTCATATTCACAAGGTGTTTGATAAGTTGAGGGAAGAAAAGTTGTTGATAAACCTGAAGAAGTGTAGTTTTGCAAAGGAGTTAGTGTACTTGGGATTTGTAGTCTCAGCAAAAGGTCTAAAAATTGACCTAGAGAAATTGAAGGCTATCCTTGAATGGCCTACTCCAAGGAGTGCAACAAAGGTAAGATCTCTTTGTGGACTAGCTACATTTTATAGAAAGTTCATAAGAAGTTTTAGCAGTATTTATGGACCCTTGAATGAAACAATGAGAGGGGAAAAGAAAGAATTTAAGTGGATTGTAGGAGTAGATAAGAGTTTTAATCTGTTGAAATAGAAAGTTACTAAGCAGCCTATTTTAGCACTTCCTAATTTTAACAAGGTGTTTCAAGTAGACTATGATGCTAGTGATACTATGATAGGAGCTATTTCAAGCCAAGAAGGTAGATCTGTTGCTTATTTTAGTGAGAAGTTGAATGACGCAAAAAGAAAATATTATATTTATGATCAAGAATTTTATGCTATAGTTCAACTATCAAAGAAGTGGAGACACTATCTTCTCCCAAAGGAATTTTTTTTGTATACTAATCACCAAGCTTTGAAATATTTGAATAGTCAAGGAAAATTGAACCAAAGGCATTTAAAGTGGGTTGAGTTTTTGCAAAGTTATACATTTGTTTCGAAACATTAGAGTGGGAAGTCTAACAAAGTTGCAGATGCTCTTAGTGGAAGACAAGTTTTGCTAATAGAAATGCAGATAGAGGTGGTTGGGTTCAAGGAACTCAGTACTTTGTATCCAAATGATCTTGATTTTGGTGAAGCATGGAAGGCTTGTACAGAACCTGTTACACTTGATAGGACAAAGTGGGTGGATTTCATGATCTATGTTGTTTAAAGGAAGCCAATTGTGCATTCATAGAAGTTCAATGAGATAGAATCTTATCAAGGAGAAGCATAGTGGAGGATTGGCTAGACATTTTGGCCATAGTTGTAGCAAGATGTGAAGAAGTTTGTACAAAGTTGCAGAGTATGTCAAATGGAAAAAGGAGTGAAGTAAAATATAGGGTTGTATCAATCATTACTTGTACCAAAGAAGTCATGGGAGGACATCAACATGGATTTTGTTCTTAGATTACCAAGGACACATTGTAGGCATGATTCTATTTTGTGGTGGTTGATAGGTTTTCAAAGATGACACATTTTATTCCTTGCAAGAAGAGTAGTGATGTTGTCCATGTAGCAGAGTTGTTTTTCAAAGAAGTGGTGAGACGACACAGTCTACCAAAGAGTATAGTTTCAGATCGAGATACCAAATTTTTTGGGTATTTCTGGTGTACATTGTGGAAGAAGTTGAAGATAGATTTGAAGTTTAGTTCATCACATCATCCACAGAATCATGGATAGATAGAAGTTGTGAATCATAGTTTGGGGAACTTGCTGAGATGATTGGTTGGAGATAAACCAAAAGGATGGGATATGATTTTACCATAGGTGGGATTTATATATAATAATTTTGTCAATAGGAGTATTGGTAAATCACCATTCAAGATTATATATGGGAGTATTCCTAGAAATTCTTCTGAATTGAGGCAATTGGATAAAGGAGAGACAAGTAGTACTAAAGTAGAAGATTTTGTTGAACATTTGAAGAACGTTCATGAGGAGGTGAGGAAGCACATCATTAAGATGAATACATAGTATAAGGCAAAGGAAGATGTGAAAAGAAGATATAAGGAATTTTAGATTGGAGATGAAATCATGGTTCATTTGAGAAAGGAGCATTTTCCAATGGGTACATGTAATAAGCTAAAGATGGAGAAGTTTGGACTGTGCAAAATAGTGAAAAGGCATGATTCTAGAAATGCATATGAGGTGGAATTGCCTACTGAATTGAATATTTCACCATTATTTAATATTTCAGATTTGATAGAGTATTATGAAGGAGATGATGGAGATGAAGTTGCAGAAGTGTAGTGGAGTATTCTAATAGCTAGTTCGACTACAAAGGAGATTGATGAGATACTGGATAGTTGTATTGGAAAAGGTACATGGAACATAACTTATGAGGAATATCTAGTCAAATGCAAAGGGAGTCTAGTTGAGGATTCATCATGGCTAGCAAAGGAGGAGGTTAACCATCTTGTTTTTGCTCTGAACACCTAAGATGTGATGGGGTCACTTCTCAAATTACCATAGGTGTCTAATGCAGAAGCATCTTGGGTGTAAGAGCACTCTTGCATCACCCAAAAATATTTCATTTTTAATCATTTCTATTTTAATAAGGACTAGTAGATAGGGTGATTACTATTTATGGGAACTTACTATTTTTAGTAAGTCTTTCATATAAGCTCAAAATGTTCTCATTTTCTATAGGAAGGTTCATTTTAGAGTTTTAAGCGTACCATAAAAATCTCATTGCTCAAGCATAAGTATCTGAGAAGTTATTGCAGATTTTTGGTGGAAAAAATTACAGAAAAATCTTCAAGCTCATTGTTGGAGGCCTTAGAGTGCTCAGATTAGGTCTAAAAACTTGATGGAATGGCACTAGCACCATTCTAAGCTTATAGATTAGAAGCTGGCATTTCCAAAAAGTGGTTTTAATAGCCAATCGGAGCAATGGTTTGAGAGTTATGGCATTTCAAAGTTAGACTACCTAAAATATTTAAAATAATTATCAAAGATGTATTTGGCCAACTCTATATGTATTGTTAGGGTCTGTCAACCCTAGGTATTAAAATTGCCTATTTAAGAAAGGCCCAAATATTGTCTAGGATGGCTCTGGGTGATAGTTCGCAACTTGTCTTGCAGATTATTATAATGAAGGTGCCCATGTGGGTTAGCATATTATACTTATGAATTCTCTAATTCCACATTTGTGGCACAAATAAGAATTCCATATCGTGTTCTTGTATTTTCTATTTTTTCTTTGTTATGAGTTTATGGTTTTAAGGCGAGCACCCTACATCAATATTATGCAAAGAAGGTAGATGAGATGATGCCCCTAGACAAATTCAAGAATTCATTCATGAAGATTGTATATGGTATCCACAAAGTAGTAGAAAAAGATAGTTCTAATATGGTAAATGGATCAATATACATTGTGGCTAGAGATCTATAGGATGCATGTCATGGTGGAGAATATGATTATGTAGATTTTATCGTAGAGAAAATCAAAGTTAATATTGAGTTGGCAAGGAAAGGAGAAATGGGGAATTTTAGATTCAACTATTATTCATTAGTTATACATTTGATTCTATCTAAGAATGTGGGGTATATCAGCCCAGATTTTATTGATCAAACATTAGATCCCAATGGAGAGCTACCACTTCAATTGTGGACATGGGTATGGGATAGATTCTATCACTACTTTGATTATGTTTCTTTTTGCAATAACTTCAGTTTGGTGATTATGAGAATGCTAGACCCTAGCTTCTTTAGGGCTCCTAAAGTGTTTAAAATTCTTTTGAGACCAACCCTCCTACCTAAAAATAATAGATTATATCATAATTAAGGAGACATTTTCTAGTTCCTAACTTTTTCACTCATGAGACTATATGGTTGTCCTTAGCCACACCACATATTCCCCAAATATATCGCTCCTAGACTAGCCATGATTAAATTCATGTCACAGTTGTTTATGATTAATAGAGAATACCTAGGGCCTAAAATGCATGAGGGTGCATTTTTGTGTAGGTGATTTAGATTAGGAGACTTTTCAATTGGAAAAGAATCCTTGGATCAAATGATCTCCTTCCTCCACTATTAAAATTTATTAACCACCCCCTATAGAATGTATGACCAAAAGGGTTACATGAGGAACACACTAAAAGAAATTAGGGGTTATGTATGGCCAAATACAAAGGAATCACCTCATGAAGACCTCATCCCAAATATTGTAGCTGAGGGTGAAGTTGTAGATAAGCTAGCCAAATTTGATGATGTTTTGAGGGTAGAGAATGAAATGAAGAGAGCATACCCAAATTTCAAGGGTTTTTATATGGATATCCCTTATCTATAAAGAATGAGGAAGATGGTGGATGATCATGCTAAGATCATGGCACAAATGCCTACAAGGACAATTAGAGAGGAGGAAAGGAAAAATCTTGATGGCTTGGAGCCAAATGTAACTATAGAAATTGAATAAGATGATCTTGTTGAAGAGTCATGGGTTACCAATGGTAACAAAAGGAAGAAAGTGATCCATATACCTGAAAAGGTTAAACAAAGGGCACTTCAAATCATGCCTAGAAGAAATTAGTATTTTGTTGACCTGAGGTAGAGTTACATAAAGGATAGGATGAATGCAACAAATAATCCTTTGACTAATCTAGAGCTGGCAAGAACAAGATTGGATGACATGATCATTCAAGATCAAAAATTTGTAGAAGATGATGAGTTCATCAAATCTACTAAGTTTAAAAGTTTCCTCTACAAAGTGAAGCAAAGTGAAATGGTCCTAGAGCTTAAACTAAGAGAATCTGATGAAAAGATACAACAATTGGTTGATAAGCTTCATACTTATGACCTAGAGATTGAGGTGATGACTCCTACAAAGGCTAGAGACCTAGTACAAAGAAGTGGTATGCTTGTAGTGCCTAGCTAGGATCTAGAACAAGCTTTCATGCTTGACCAGATATAAAGACAAGAAAATGATATATGTTATGAAGCATTTGGATCTAGCAAACTTTAGAGGAGATCACAGTTCAATATTGATTCCAAGTCTCTAGCAGTATGGAGTATGGATCCTGAAACAAATAAGCCTAAGTTAATAGATGTGTAGAGGACTAACCAAGGAAACATGATTTTTTGGACTATGCAGGCTACTTTAGGTACAAAAATTTCTAAGGAAATAAAAAACTTCTCATTCATGAATGAGGATAAAGTGGAAGAAATAGAGACAAAATCAGATAGAACATTCCCTAACTACATAGATGTTAGAAAACTCTATAAAGAAAAGTTTAGTAAGAGTCATGTCTGTAAATAGTGGGTAGGATAATTGGAGGCCAAAGCTTAGGGATTAGCAGTTGAAGTTGCCTCCTTGAGGGAGCAACTAGATACTAGAAAGAAAAATAGGGCACATGCCAGCACTGAACAACCTGTGAAGATTATAAAAGAAGCATCTATCCAAACCACAACACTGATTTAGGATGAAACAAAGCCAAGAAGGATGAGCATTGATGCTCAAATCCCATAGCAAGTTGATGAGGTAAGGACAACTTTCCTGAAAAGTATGATAGGCCATAAAGTAGAGACTCTAAAGAAGATTTCCCAATAGGCTCATAGTCTCTATATTTCTTTACAAGATGTTGAGCATGTTTGGAATGAAGAACTTGCATGGCTATTACCCACTTTTAATCTATGCTAACCATATATAAATTTTTTTGATAGGCTAATGATGTTAGTGGAAAAGAAGCGAGACCTTCCAGAAAAAGTCATTACAGTTAAAGAAGGCTTGGAAATAGTAAGAGAATTAATAGGTTTCTTTACTGGTAAATCACAAATCATACAAGGTAGGATGAAAGTCTTGTCACAATAGACTGAGCCCTATACCCTACCAATTTTGAATGCTGACAGTAAACCAAAAGACTGGCAAGAATGGTCATAGTCTTTTAGTTCAATATTACTATTACAAGCAAGAACACCATTAGTTTTTGAAGATGATAGTGTTGTTCCTTTTAACATTTTGATTGATTCATTTTTTAAATTTGAAATAGACTTAAACAAATTTTCAATCAAAACAAAAGACATCATAGATACCTAGTGGAATAAGGCCAAAAAATAATTAGGCAAAGTTAGATGCACTAAGTGGCCTAGAAAAAGGGAAATATATGTATGGCAAGAGGTTGGAGAAATTAAGGCTCTTCCAGTAGGGAGAAGTTAAAGAATTTCAACAAGATGGTAGAAGAGACAAAAGGGTAAAGAAAAGGGGCAAGGAAAGTTATACGCAGTTAAAGACAAAGAGAAATATGCTGAAGATGCCTACAGAAAGTGCCACCTACCAGTTTTGCAACTACATCCCAGTTTTGATTAAAGTATCGAGAATGTTTGTAAAATTAACATGTGAAATATCTTTGTATTTTCTTTCCAATAGATTTTTGACATCTGTCCTTCCATTTGAAGCTTGTTGCAATCTTTCCTATAAAAGGATTTCCAAGATGTGGTGTAAGGGTCTAAAGTCTATAGAACTTTAGTATTTTTCTATTGTAGTTAGTCTATTTTTTGCGTCAATGATATGTTGTATGCAATTTTGCAAATCCTAGAATATAGTGAATATTGAATGACTAAGATTGTCAAGTTTTGAGTTATGTTCTGAGTCTTATATTAGTAATGTATGATTTTCAAGGAAGATTAATACAAAAAGGGGAGTTTTGAGTCTCTTTGCCTCTAATTTATGTCTCTATTTTCATATGTTTGCTATTTTGAGATTGACTAAATAAAGTTCTTCTAATTTAATGCAACTAGGATAGGTTGTATATGTTGGAATAATGATACATTTGTCATTAGTTACAACAGTTATTTGATTCTGAATGCTTACCGAGTTCATCACTCAGTTTACAGTTCATACCGAGCATTCATTGGTTACCAAGTATGTTCAGCAGTGTTTACCAAGTCAGAAACGTAAACAAAGGTTTTAGTGTTTACCGAGTCAGAAAGGTAAACAAAGGTTTTAGTGTTTATCGAGTCAGAAAGGTAAATGAAGGTTTTAATGTTTACCAAGTCATAAAGGTAAACAAAGGATTTAATGTTTATCGAGTGAGAAAGGTAAACAAAGGATTTAGTATTTACCGAGTCAGGAAGGTAAATGAAGGTTTCAGTAGTTACCAAGACAGAAAGGTAAAAGAAGTATTTAGTGCTTACCAAGTGAATCGAAGGAGTTAATTTCTACCGAGTGACACAATGTTTACCAAGTCACCAGTGGTTACCAAGTTCCAAGCTACTCAGAGTGATTAGTATGGACCAAGCCCCTACCTCTACCGAGTGCATGACGATGTTGTGTAATATAGTGGATGTCGAGTGTCAGAAGGTCACCGAGTGAGTTTGAGGAACCTGAGTTTTCTACTATCTGGCCGACTCAGTAATGTTTTGTCCACTTGTGTTTGGCCAACCTTGTTGTTGTAAATATTGGAATGGTATATATGTAATGTATTGTGCCATTTGCAAAAAGGAAGAATGAATGAAGTGAAGTAACAGTGAAGTAAGAGCGAATTGAAAGAGAATCAGCAACAGAGTATTCAGCAAGGTTATCAAGGAGCAGCAAAGATATATCCATCACATCAAGTGATCAGTACATAAGATCTAATCAACAAACCAATTGCAAGCAAATCCACTGCTTCATCCTAACAGGTGAATCAGTTTTGTAAATCCTTTAATAGGGTAGACTTAACAGTCTTTTGTAAATCTCCTAACAGAGTGCATACTTCATTGTATGTGTGTAAATCCTCTAACAAGGTGGATCTAGCAGTCCTACTTGCTCCTAACAGGACAGATCACCAGAAGTGATCATTGTAAGCCTTAATCGGAAAACTTTATACCGTAGTATTGAAGCTTTGTGGGCATCATCCCCACCCCAGTTTTACTTTCAAATTGAAAGGTTTCTGGGTCACCAAATCAGTGTGTTAATCTTTTCATGCATACAGTAAAGTAGATGAATGAATGGTGAATTTTTTATTATGCTGAATTGGATTAAATTTTAAAGTTTACTGATTCACCCCTCCCCTCTCAGTAACCTTGTTAGTCCTAATATTTCCAACAATTGGTATTAGAGCTTTGTGGTTCTTAGGACAGAGCTTGACAGCTTGAGCAAAGATCAAGGACAATGGAGATATTCAAACTTGACAAAACTATTTAGAATGAGAAGCTAGATTTGGAGATGGCCATGGTTCAACTCAAAGAAGCAAAGGAACATCTTTCTCAATCCCTAAAAAGAATAAAGGAACTTGCAAGACAAATAAATGACCATTTTTATGTTGAAGAAAGGATTGAAGATTTGTTACCATCAAGTAATACAGAAGAAGTTGACAAAGTAATCAAAGAACTTCTAGAAAAGAATGGATCTCTGCAAGAAGAGGTAAGAAAGCTTAAAAGAGAGCAAGAAATACAATCAATCAAGCTATGTGAAGTTTTAGAACAAAGAAACAAAGCACAAGAAGAATTGGAAGATAGAAGTCATGAAACTCAAAATCAATCCCTTGAACATGAAGATCTAGCAGATCAACTATCCAATGCAAATGAAGAAATTAGGATTCTCAGAGCACAAAATGAAAGTCTACAGAATGAATTAAGAACTGAGAGACAAATCAATGAAAGCTTGGAAAATGATCTAAATATTGAAAAACAAGTCAATGAAAGGATGATGAAATCTCAAGCAGACATGAATCAATTGAATCAGCAAAATGAGCAGAATTTCTATAAACAAAAAGGTAAAGCTAGTCTTGGATACAAGGAAGAAGGTTAATCTTCTGAACAAGGTACCCAAAGGAATCAATGACCCACTTGTAATCATTGTGGCAAGATAGGTCATACATCTAACAAATGTTGGATTAATGGTAAAGGTAAATTCAATGGCAAATGTTTCAATTGCAATCAGCATGGTCACAAAGCCAATGAATGCAAGGAGAAACCAAAGTTTGAAGGCAAATGTCATAAATGCAAGAAACAAGGACATAAGGCATCTAAATGTAGATCAAAATCATTCAATCCAGCAGAACAAATTGTCAAAGCAATATTTGGTTGGGATTACAATACTTGGTGTAGATGTCACTATTGTGGAGAATATGGACACATAGGAACAAACTGTAGAAGGCATCACCTAAGGAAGAAAGATACAACCATAAGATGCTATACTTGTACTAAACTTGGTCATATAGCCAAAAATTTCATGAATATAGGAAAGGTTGAAGATGAAAAGAAAACTAGAGCTGATAATATTTGAAAACAAATGAAACAACAGTGGATTCCTAAGTCTACCGAGCAAGAAAATTCAAATGAAGAAAATTTCACTCTAAGAATGGGTGACTCCACCATTTCTAATTAAACTTATCAAGAAGGATAAGGGACTGCATCTTCAAGCCATATCCTAGGTAGTTCCAGAAAGAAGGAGTGGAAATTATAAATCAGTATTGCAGATACAAGTCATAATTTATAGTGTTGCATCTACCAAGGTTGGTTTTTAGACTTTACCGAGCTTGGTCGAGAAAATAAGAAAGGTTTTGTGTGTTCACCAAGTTGCAAGGTTTACCGAGTAAGTCGGTGACTATTTATAAAACCCTAATTCTCAGCTACCTTCGTACCCGAGCATTAATGACAGGATCTTGATCAAAAAGGCATAATTTGATCTCATTCTTCACCACGAATCCAAAATTCACAAAACAAATATATTTTCAAGTGCATCCAAGTGAGTTCAAGTGATTTGAGGCAATTTTTCAGCAAAGAATTTGTGTTACAAAATCATTCTCTCACCGAGCAGCAATGGCATCCACAAGCACCAGTGGCAGTAAGGCGAAAAGAGGTTCTGAAATGCTTGTGAAGGGAGTCAAATGGGAGGCGCCCAATTTCAAAATTGTTCCTAACATCGCTGAATCACTCGACCTGCATGGAGCTCAATCACAGATCCCTCCAAAGGTACTTCTTATCAATGATATTCATACTCATTTCAAGTGTACTTTGCAAGAAATAGGGACACTAGATATGGATAGTACCCTAGCCGAGTTATGTGTGGATGGAACCCTAAAACCTAAGTTTAAACATTTGGAAACCAAAGGTTTAACCCATATCCCGCATCTACCAAGAAGTTTCCAAGTGAAATGGGTGAGGTATATCTTAAGCCGTGTGCATAATGGTCAATTGTGGTTAGAGCAACCCATCCTCATAACAAAGAAGATGATCCACAAGATCACGAGTTTACCAATGTTGACCAAAGCCAAAACCACCAAAACCCTAGGTCGAGATGAACTTCAGAAATTAACCCAAGCCGAATGGGATGGCAGAGGTTTAAAGCTCAACAATGTTTCAGATATAGAACTGAAATTTGGTATTTGTGTTATTGCATACAAACTGTATAGTTCCAGCAGGCTGAATAGTGTACCCTGTGAGGCTATAGATTTGGCATATAATATTGTAAAGAAAAATATGGAGTTTGACCTAGCTGATGTGCTATTAAAACAATTGAATAAAAACATGGATAGCATAAGGACTGCAAAGACAAACCCTTGTAAATTTGGTTCTTTGCTAGTTTGTTTATTTTTCTATGTACAAAAATTATTTCCATCTAAGGGTGCAGTTGTATGGAGGAAAGATACTCCAATTTTGTATCAAATAAATGAATTCATAGTAGAAATGGGTATGAATTTTGATAAGGTAATGGATAATTATTTTGAATATTTCAAGGAAAGGATGAACAACAGGTTCAGGATACCTCCGAAACTTGTTGAAGAGTATAAGGATGATGTCTGTTTCATGGTTGACTGTGATAGAGTCTACATCCAGGAAGTCAAACCCTGAGTGGCATGGGTAAAACCATTGCCCTATGAGCTAAATATTGATGATGCCAGAGATATCATTGAGGTACTGGTAAATGAACTAGTGGATCCCAAGTTGCCTGCATTTGGAACCTATGAAGAGGCAAAGGTTAGAATAGAGCATGAAATCAAGCTTCCTCAAGCAATCTCTAAAGGCAGGAGGAAGATAGAAAAGCTAAAAACTGATACTGGACCTCTCATGATAACAGAAGGGAGAGGAGAAGATGAAGAAAAGGAAGAAGAAGAAGAAGAGCCCCAATGAAAGAAAGGTAAGGTGACTATCACCAAACCTACAAAGAAAACCACTGCAATATTCTCCAGGAGAACAAGATAGGGAAAGAAGGAACCTGTATTTATTAAGCCTCCACTCACCTTTGAAGCAAGACTAAAGCAATTAGATGAAGGAGGTAGCTTCACAAACTTCAAATCATTAAAGTTTGAAACCAGAACAGAACAGGAGAAAATGTAGATTGAGGATCTGGTACTGAACAAAATGGGTAAATGGAAATACTCCCTGGACCAGATAGCCTCTCAGATCTCCAAAGAGCTATTGGAAAGATTGCAACCAAGATGGGAAGCTGCTACCAAGACTTTCAAAGACATTTATGAGCAAACCCTGAGGAATCTCCTGCCAAGTCTCTCTAATGCTGAAGTGAAGAAATCACTAAAAGATCACGAAGGTAATATGATGATTAGATTCCACACTTGTTTGATACTTGTCAAAGACATTGAGCATGTAGTAAATGATGCAACAAACATGTGGAAAAATATCTATCATCTACACAAACCCAATGATGATACTATTGAAATCACGAACAATGAAAGCAGCGATAATAATAATGATGATGATGATGGTGATGACATTGAAGACATTCCAGAAGACCTGCAATCATTAATGTTAGAAATTGAGGAAGAAACTGAAAGAGAAAGGGAGGAAGAAGCAGCCTCTACTGGTGAGATTGTGAGCTCAATAGCCTCGTCAATTGAACAATCTCCACCTGTCTCCTCTGAGCTCCAGGTTTCTGTGATGCAAGTGCCAAGCACTTCATCTACCGAGCTAGTAGTCACTTCTTCAGTTATCGGGCTTCCAAGCACATCATCAACCATCGAGTCATCTACTGCAGTAGTCACTTCATCGAGTGTATCTCTTCCACCTGCAGCTTGTACAGTAAGTCTTCCAAGTTTCATATCAATTTTGTCTTCCTCAGCCACATTGGCCCCAATTTTTGCTCCAGTCAGTTCTCCAATTGTAAATATACTAGTATGTACATCATTTTTGACTAGTACATCATTTTTGGGAAGTATATCAAGTTTTGATATAGCCAACACTTCTCTTAGTTTACCTTTAGTTGGTCCCATTCCAGATTTGACTGCTAGTCCTGCAGCATCGACCATTGTATCTACTTCAAAAGGAAAGGAGGTAAGTACTGTAGATAAACTAAAGACACCCTTGAGACTGCTGCTTACATATAGTGATATAGATTTGGATGAAGAAATTGTCATTCCACAGATAAATCTAGAAACTGCTATAGTTAATGAACTGAGATTGGCTAGTCAGCGTCTAGAGAAAAAGGCACAGCAAATGCAGCTAAGGAATGAAAGGGACAGAGAATTCAACATCATTGAGAGTGCTAAGAACATAATAACTGAGGCTATAAGTGTTGATGTGGATTCATCTCAACACATTTTGTTACAGCTAGAAGAAGTGGTGAATAAATTTAATGAGGATATCTTAGGACAAGAAAAGTTAATAGAGAAAGCAGAAAGGAAATTTGAAAATAAAGTGCTTGAGCACATTGCACAGCACTTAGCAATAAAATAGGATGAATTAACCTCAATTTTGTCTAACATTTAAAATTATTTTAATAATGTAACCTCACTTTTTGCAAAACTTTGTGATATTACCGAGTATACAAAGGAAATAAAAGAAAATTTGAATAAAATTGATGAGGATATAAAGGTCAGTGCCCAAATGCTGCAATCTGACCACAGTGCAAGTTCATCCCATCATCTAAGAATCAAATTTTTGTTAGAGAAACAGGCAGAATTGTTGAGAGAGGAAGTAAGGATCAGGTCTACTCTGATTGACATCCAGAATATGATCCTTCTTGTCATGAACACAATGGAGAAGCACATTGCATATTCAAAAACATTGATCCATGACAAAAACTTCTCTGTTGCAGACCATGTGATTGAACTTTCTATAGAAGTTCAAGTAGCTCTCTCCACATGTAAAATCCTGCAAGACAATTGGGATAATACTCTGCAACTAATTCTTCAGGTACATTTTGAGTTTATCACACATTTTGGTGTCTCCATGTAAATACACTCTTTATTCTTTGGCATTATTGTCAAAAAGGGGGAGAAAGTAATATATAGAGGAAAATCAGACACAAAAGGGGAGAAGGTAATAAAGTAATAAAGAATAAAGTCATATAACTCATGTAAAAACCTTGTGTATATTGTATGGGGGAGTTATATGTAAGGTATCCCATGTATATTCAGCACAGCGGAATCAAATCAGTTTTGTCAGATCTTGTATATAAATTTTGGCTCATAAGTGTTTTTGTCACTAATGCCAAAGGGGGAGATTGTTGGAATAATGATACATTTGTCATTAGTTACAACACTTATTTGATTCTGAATGCTTATCAATTTCATCACTCAGTTTACAGTTCATACCGAGCATTCGTTGGTTACCAAGTATGTTCAGCAGTGTTTACCGAGTCAGAAAGGTAAACAAAGGTTTTAGTGTTTACCGAGTCAGAAAGGTAAACAAAGGTTTTAGTGTTTACCAAGTCAAAAAGGTAAACGAAGGTTTTAATGTTTACTGAGTCAGAAAGGTAAATGAAGAATTTAATGTTTACTGAGTCAGAAAGGTAAATGAAGGATTTAGTATTTACCGAGTTAGGAAGGTAAATGAAGGTTTCAGTAGTTACCAAGACAGAAAGGTAAAAGAAGTATTCAGTGCTTACCAAGTGAATCAAAGGAGTTAATTTCTACCGAGTGACACAATGTTTACTGAGTCACCAGTGGTTACCAAGTTCCAAGCTACTCAGAGTGATTAGTATGAACCGAGCCCCTACCTCTACTGAGTGCATGATGATGCCGTGTAATATAGTGGATGCCGAGTGTCAGAAGGTCACCGAGTGAGTTTGAGGAAGCTGATTTTTCTACTATTTGGCCGACTCAGTAATGTTTTGTCCACTTGTGTTTGGTCGACCTTGTTGCTGTAAATATTGGAATGGTATATATGTAATGTATTGTGCCATTTGCAAAAAAGAAGAATGAATGAAGTGAAGTAACAGTGAAGTAAGAGCAAATTGAAAGAGAATCAAGAGCAGAGTATTCAGCAAGGTTATCAAGGAGCAACAAAGATGTATCCATCACATCAAGTGATCAGTACATAAGATCTAATCAGCAAACCAGTTGCAAGCAGATCCACTGCTTCATCCTAATAGGTGAATTAGTTTTGTAAATCCTTTAATAGGGTAGACTTAACAGTCTTTTGTAAATCTCCTAACAGAGTGCATACTTCATTGTATGTTTGTAAATCCTCTAACAAGGTGGATCTAGCAGTCCTACTTGCTCCTCACAGGGCAGATCACCAGAAGTTATCATTGTAAGCCTTAACCAGCCAACTTTATACTGCAGTATTGAAGTTTCGTGGGCATCATTCCCACCCCAGTTTTACTTTCAAATTGAAAGGTTTCTATGTCACCAAATCAGTGTGTTAATCTTTTCATGCATACAGTAAAGTAGATGAATGAATGGTGAATTTGTTATTATGCTGAATTGGATTAAATTTTAAAGTTTGTTGATTCACCCCTCCCCTCTCAGTAACCTTGTTAGTCCTAATATTTCCAAAAATTGGTATCAGAGCTTTGTGGTTCTTAGGACAGAGCTTGACAGCTTGAGCAAAGATCAAGGACAATGGAGATATTCAGACTTGACAAAGCTATTGAGAATGAGAAGCTAGATTTGGAGATGGCCATGTTTCAACTCAAAGAAGAAAAGGAACATCTTTCTCAATCCCTAAAAAGAAGAAAGGAACTTGCAAGACAAATAAATGACCATTTTTATGTTGAAGAAAGGATTAAAGATTTGTTACCATCAAGTAATAGAGAAGAAGCTGACAAAGCAATCAAAGAACTTCTAGAAAAGAATGGATCTCTGCAAGAAGAGGTAAGAAAGCTTAAAAGAGAGAAAGAAATACAATCAATCAGGCTATGTGAAGTTTTAGAACAAAGAAAAAAAGCACAAGAAGAATTGGAAGATAGAAGTCATGAAACTCAAAATCAATCCCTTGAACATGAAGATCTAGCAGATCAACTATGCAATGCAAATGAAGAAATCAGGATTCTCAGAGCACAAAATGAAAGTCTACAGAATGACTTAAGAACATCATAAAAATTGGATTTAGGGTTAGTAGCTAGAAATTTCAATTCCAAGCTAATTAAGTAGGTCAAGAATTTAGGGTTAGTAGCCAGAAATTTCATAACAATTGGATTTAGGGTTAGTAGCTAGAAATTTCAATTCCAAGCTAATTAAATAGGTCAAGAATTTACTGCTTTGACTCTATATAACAAATGGACAAGGCACTCGTCATAAATTTGTGATGCAAATTGATGTATTCATATGGTTACACAATACATATTAAATTCAATTTTCTATTTCAGTAATGAAGAACTAGATTGTTGGTGATTACTTATTTGTAATAGTTTCCCTCTTAGTTATAGTTGGCTATTGTAATCAAGGAGTTGATTACAAGTCCAAGAAGATTAATGACCATTTTATTCTATAGGGGATAGATCTAGAAAAAAGAGTATGAGTGAACAAATTTTGAAGAAGAATCATAGAATAAATCATTTCAATCCCTAAAGTTTACTCGTCTTGGCCTTGTAGAGCCTAAAGTGTTGAGAGTCTTTGTGATCTATTGAAATTGGTCCAAATCTGAGATAAGTTTGTGTTGAAAACTAGAACTAGCTAGTCACTAGGATTTTCTTTATCTTTTGCATCTTGGTATCGGGTTTTGCAACCTAGTAGTTTTAAAACACCAATAGACTAAATAGTGTCCCACATGAAGTTGTGGACTTAGCATTCAAGGTGGTCAAGAACAATCTATCCTTTGACCTCGTTGAGTTATAGTTTATCTAGTTAAGCAAGAACATGGAGAGAATCTGAGCATCCATGAAAAATCTGTGTATGTTTGGATCACTCCTTGTATGTTTATTCTTTTATGTTTAGAATTTTTTCCCTTCAAAAGGCACTTTATTATGGAACAAAGAAAAACCTATTTTATTTCAAATCAATGAATTCATAATTGAAATGGGAGACAATTTTGAGGGCATCATCGATGCATATTTTGAGACTTTCAAGGAAAGGATGCAAAGTAGGTTTAGAATACCTAAGCAACTAGTGGATGATTATGAACAAGACATATGTTTCTTGTGGACTATGACAAGGTACATATCTAAGCAGTTAGACCTAGATTTGCATGGGTAAAACCTCTTGGTTATGAGGTAGACATTGATGTTACTAAGGACATCATTAAGGCTCTTGTTAATGAGCCTATAGACCCTAAAGCACCATATATTGGAGCATATGAATAGGAAAAAAACTAGGACTTCACTTAAAATCAAGATTCCTCAATTCTAAAGAGAGGAAGGAAGAAGGTAGAAAAGATTTAGAAGTAGAATTTGAGAATTGGTTCCCCTCTCCTACTAATAGAAGGTGAGGGAGATGATATTGAAGAGGAAGAAGAAGAAGAGAAGGAAATAGAAGAACCTCAAAAGAAAAAGGGAAAAGGAATTATAAAAAAATAGCTACTAGGTTCTCTCCTCCATTTTTCACCAAAAGACCAGCTAAGTCAAGGAAGAAGCTCATAATTCAAGATGAAGATGAAGATGAAGAGTAGCATATATCTTTCAAAAGGCTTTCCCTAACCTTTGAAGATGGACTACAGTGACTCAAAGAAGGAGTTGGTATGGCATATTTCAAATTTATTAAGTATGAAACTAGAAATAAATAGGAATAGAAGCAAATATAAGAAGCCTTAGTAGAGAAGATGGAAAAGTGGAAATACTCTCCAAGTGGACTAGGCAGTCAAGTTCCTGGCATTCTACTTAAGGTAGTATAACATCATTGGGACAATGTTGTAATAGTTTCCAAGGATATTTGTGATTGAACCTTGAGAAAGGTAATGCCATACATATCAGATAAAGAAGTCGAGGAGGCATTGAAAAGGCATGAACAAGCATTAAGCGCTAAGTTTAATGCACTCCTAATTTTGGCAAATGGCATTAAGTCTATTTTGCAATCCAAAACAAATGCATGGAATAACATTTATGGATTGAATGTTCCAAAGACCACTAAAGAAAATATCCAAGTTGTAATGTTGATGATGATGAAGAGGAACAAGATGATCAAACAGTTAGTGAAGATCTACCAAACATTTAGAATATCCAAGATTTAGATCCTGAAAAAGATTATAGGAGAGGTAATGGCCTCGGTCCCTAACTCTCTGAGCAAAACCTTAGTGATATCTATCTTAGAGAAGGTTGAAACCGAGTCACAAACAATTGATTTAAACATTGTTCAACCTAGCACTCAATTGATTATTGGAGTTATCTTATCAAGTATAGTGATGAGTATTGTCACCACTACTTCATCTATCAAGCAATAGGCTCCACTTCTCTTAGCATTAACTCAGACCAAGTCACATCAAGGTAGTGTAAGAACTTCTTCTATTGTTTCTATTTCTCCAATCAATAATGTTGTTTTAGTTACAAGTGATTCTAGAGTAAGTGTAATAACAATTGAAGCTAAGCCTCAATTAAGCATTGAGGATTTAAACAAAGATAAGGAAATAATTCATTCACTTCTTCCAATGTAAAAAGGTAAAGAGGTAGAAGTTTCTCATGAGTAAATCAATCTAGAAGAGAACATAGTAATTCCAGATTGGGATCTTTCCAATCTCACCCCTAATTTGATAGATACTCTTGGAGAACTTTGGAAGAAAAGGGCTAAACAATAGAAGCCAAGAGTAGAGAAGAAGAAAAGAAATAAAGTGTTGGAAGATATCAAAAGTATATTTATTGATGCACTGGGTATTGAAATTTATGATAAGAATCCTACTTTGGATCAACTTGTTGACATAGTGCACAAGTTTAATGAAGATTTGAATAGACAAGAGAAACTACTGCTAAGGGTAGAGAGAAAATTTGATAAAAAGTTTTTGGAAAAGGTGGCGTAGGAAATTTCTATAGATCAAGTTGAACTATCCACTATTCTTATTCATTTTGGGATTACTTGTAAATAGTTTGTTTCCTTGTTTGTTAAATTAGTTGATATTACAAACTTCACCAAGAAAATCAAGGGAAAGTTTTCAAAGATTAATACTGATATGAAGGAAAGTTCAAACCAATTATCACTTGACCCTAGCACCAAATAATCATATTTTGCAAAGATCAGGTATCTAACAAACTTGCAGGTAGAGTTACTAAGGGAAGAAGCAAGAATCAGGGCTACATTGGTAGAGATACGAAGTATGATAGTTCTAAACATGGATATAATGCAAAAACACATTGTTCATGCAAAAATATTAATCCATGAAAAAAAAATTCTAATCATATGATCAAATTATTACCTAAATTATAGAGATCTTTGCATACTTCAAAAGTTTTTCAAGAAAATTGGGACAAAACTACGTCTCTAGTTTTGACGGTACATAGTGATTCCCTCTCACATTTTGGTGTTACCTTGTATATTTGTATTTTTTGGCATTTGTGTCAAAAACAAGGGGGAATATAGAATATTGCATATATAAGGGGGATCAAAGCTGAAAAAATAATTTTGAAAAAAAATAGAGTTGGTATCAATATACTAGTCAAAACTAAGTAACAGACTCAAGTACATTGACAGAGGGAATTTTGACTTATCTTTTGGAGGATTTAGAATTTTTGGTATTATAAGTGTTTTGTCACTAATGCCAAAGGAGGAGATTGTTGACCTTATGGTCAAATAATTTTTCAATTAGTGCCAAAACACTTGATCATTTGATTGGTTACATTGCTACCAAGCTTCATAGTGCTAACCAAGCTATTGTAGTGTTAACTGAGCCTCACAATATAAATTGAGTTTTTGCAATATTAACCAAGTAGAAAGTAAGTGTTAACTAAGAAAAATAGAAAGACAATCTAAACTAAGTTGCTCATGTTAACCAAGTAGAGAAAATGTATTGTTGACCAAGCTTCAGTGTTAACCAAGCTCTACAGTGTCAATTGAGTTCACTATGTTATCGAGTGTCAAAATATCACTCGATAGGTCTTCAAAACCTGAGTATCATCAGTGAACTAACTTGGTGAATATTTTTCAATTTGGTATTGTAGCTGACTTCAAAAAGTAATTATTTGGATTTGTATATATGAGAGATATCTTGTTATATCCAAATGAGATTAAGTATAACAAGTATGAATACAAATTGAAGAGTAAAGAGTACAAGAAGTAAAAGGAAAAGAATTGTTTAATCCATCACAACAAGGTGATCATTTTACATCAAATGAATCTCATTTATCAAACCAAGTTGCAAAGTAGAGATGAGCTTCCAGTTCATTGTAATATGTGCATCAGTGAAATCCTCTAACAAGGTGGACTTAACAGTCTTATGTAGAATCTCCTAATTGAGTATATACTTCATTGTATTGTATAAATCCTTTTACAAGGTGGACCTAACAGTCCTTATTTCTTCTAATAAGGAAAATCACCAGAAGTGATCATTTGTAGGCCTTAATAGCCCAACTTTATACTGCAGTACTAAAGCTTATGGGTATCATCCCCACGCCATTTTTACTTTCTATTTGGAAGGTTTTTGGGTTACCAATTATTGTGCAAAGAGTTATGAAGATTTTATTTCTCTCAATCTTTCATGCATGCAGTTGGATCAAATTATCTTAAAGAAGATTAATTGGTGAAATGAAGTAAAAGTTTTATTAATTCCTAATTCACCCCTAACCTCTTAGTCACCTTGCCTATTCTACATTTCCAAAATTTTGTCAAAGTTCTAAATGATTCATGGAATTTCAATATTTTTTTGAGGTAATAATTGATGGGAGGAAGCTTCTTAAGGATAATCATACTAGATTGATCTCTTTGGATAGAACTGTTAGAGTAAGTTGTTATTTTCCATTTAACTCGTATATTTGTTTTACTTAGGTGAGCTCATAAATTAGAAGGAATTATATATTATTGGATATTATTATTAGGAGGATATTGTAAGTCATCCTTTTGACTTCAACTACTCATAAGATATTGTAAGAAAACTTGCAATAAATAATATAACCGTTTCCACATAACCCATAATAGATCTGAAATAAATATGCAATTAATATCCACATTCAAGAGAATAGACAACATACCCAAAAAAAATGTGACATAAGATATACCCTAGGAAACCTTCATTGAGGGAAAAACCTAGCCTCCAAAAGAATCCATCACTATGTATTATTTAGCAAAAACACCATTGCAATACAGCCATGGAAGCCTTCAAAGTCATAGCCACAATCAAGCAATCCATGCGAATAAACATAAATCCACACATCCCATGACATGCTTCCAACCTTCACAAATGTTCCCTTAGCTAACCTATCAAGCCTTGTCCCACTCGACTCTTGTCTTTTTTCCTTCTATCTTCTCACACAACAACTACCCTTGTGGCCACTTATATAGTAGCAAGTGCCACAAAACCACCAACTGGTATTACATAAAACATGTGCTAAAACTGTGTGCTACCTAACCTCTTGATGCCACATTTAATATTAGAATTTTAATTCTTTTTCCCTAATATTAAATAGTTACATGAAATATTATCACAATGTTACAATAAAACTCATCAAGAATATCCCATGGGAATCTTTACATGTTGCACATCCATCTAGGTGAAACATTACATTATAAAATAAAATAATACAATATAAAAATTAAATGTAATGTGTGCAACACCCATTATCTCAAAAATCTCCCACTTGGTTTATATATTGCATAGGGTCAATCTATAGCCACATAAATGAACAAGAAATCAATCCCTCCTAGCACATCCACCATCATGGATCAAGGTACACGAAGTGCTCCATATGGGTACCCACAACAAAATCAAAGTATCCAACATCTCAAACATTAATGAAGTCACCTTCTATTATGTCACTACCACTGGACATACATAGAAGTCATCTAAAGAGAAAGCCACCCAACCTATCACATTAGAAGACCATAAAATCTTGTACTAACTCAAATGCCAAGAAAAAAACCTGATCTGAAAGTAATCACATGTATTAGTAGTTGTCAAAATATCCATAGCTGAAATAGCACCCAAAACAAGTGCCAAACCCATCCAACTATCTATACCTCCAAAGTTATACCATGTGAATCTCACGTCATCAACATATCCAATCTGTAACATGCAATCACAAGCCTCAAGAGCAATACCAACCAAATATATACCAAGAATCTCTCGCTGCAAAAGATAATGTCAAATCTATAACCAATCCACTCACAACATCTCAAATAACTAAATCCATGTAGTCTGAAGGACATCCACAACATATAAACCAATAACTTGCAAGAACAACTCTCATTAAAAGTCTCCAACAATCTCCCAAGCTCTCCACAACCAACAAAGGAAATAGATAAAGGAATAACCATGTCATTTCTCACATGGCATACATGAGCACAAACTAGTGATCACAATCTTTAACCAATTTCAAATCCAATGTAAGCAAATCAAACATCTAGGAAGATAACCAAGACCAAAGAGAAACCATGCAAATAATAACCTATATCATGTCTTTCTACACACACCTCTATATGTAAATTGTGCAATTATGATCTTCTCCATAAAACCCCAACCTTCAAAAACACCCAAACCATACCATATAACTAATCATGGATGTAAGCCTCTCACAAGAAGATCAAACTCATAAAAAATTCCTAATCTAAGGAATATGCCCAATATAAAACCATCTCCCAAACTCAACAAGCATAACAACATATGAAAATAGAGATAACCAATGTTGAACCATCTCTCAAATTAACCCTCTAGAACTAACTCATGTGTCATAGCTCAAGATCCATATCCATGAAAGATAAGCATAAACATAATGCACCTGAGAGAAACAATAGGCTATAAGTCTCAAGTAGAAAACCTTTGATCAGACCAAGAGTGGGGAATGAGAATGCTCATCAAGATATCCAAGTCTCCAACCAAGACTCATCTAAGAACAATCTCCTCTCAAGTCCATATTCAGATGAATGCCACTCAGAATTCCTACCGAAACAGCCATCAGCTATCCCAACAAATACTTCTTTAATTTAAGAGAAATCAACATCACCATCATCTCTAAGTATCCATGAGCACCTATAACCAATCAATCCATGCCAACTGAAAATGCAACATAGTAATATCATGAAGTATCCAGCTTATAATCAATGTACTCAATACTAAGAAACTAAGCCAAGATCATTATCAAAGTTTCAACCATGGCCTCAAGAACATAAACATGACAACATGATCTAACCATCTCAACCAAAGAGATAACATGCTCCATATGAACATACTATAACATGTCAAAACTTTAAACATGTATCAAGAGTACACCATGATATAAAAATGAAACCATTCTAACACTAAAGATAACATGTCAGATGACCTTAACCAAGAACCCCATTAATCCTCAAGATGCAACCATCTCCACACACCATGAACAAAACCATCTCCACATACCATGAAGATCCATCTCCACACACCATGAAGATAACCAAGTCCACCATGCAAATGTCAAAGATGCTTCTGGAACAACATGATCTAAGACAAACCTCCAACATCTGAAAACACTCAATAAATATATCAATGGCAATAACTCCCACTCAATCATGGTACCAAGTCATTTTTGCATCATAAAATCCATCTCCTACATGAAGATCCTCCAGGTCTATAATCACACAACCAAAGTGTCAGCACCAAGTGAAACCAAGATCTCCAAACCCAAGATACAAACCAAACTAGGAACTAATCATGCACTGTCACCTCATCACTATCACAAACTCCCACTAACCCAACTTATCCATGAAATCATGATACAAAACCATGCTCTAACCATGAGAATCAACCAAGGCATGAAATCATCAAAGAACTTAAAGTGCTCCTTAAAAGAAACTAAATAATCATGATCTTCAACCAAGAAGATATACCACCATAACCAAATCAAGAATCCAAACCAATTAATGTCAAGCATGTACCTATATATCCTATAATGTCATGCCAAAATTCATGGCACCATGGTCACATCCATGAACCAAGCATTTGACTCTCAAAGTGTCCAACCTATTAGCATAAAATAGTCAACCACAATCCTCCACCATGACTATACTTGGTAACAACATCTTATCCCTTCTACATAAAGAAAAGTTAGAAAATCATGTAACTTAGGGCATAGACAACCCAAATTCAAGTCACCAATATGAATATGCATCAATAATGAAAGATCAATGAGACAAGACAACCCATAACCAAGCTATAAATGTGACCTATAATTATAAACCACTTACAACACTGCACAGCTTATAAAGCCAACAAGTCATCATACATATCCAAACCAAATATTGATAGCCATATCATCATGAGACCAATCTGAAATATGAACTGAGTATACAATGACATCAAATCTTAAATCTTCAAAATATACAATGTCATAAACTCATAATGTTACCATAGTCAATATATACCATAAACTATTTAGATCAATGTATCACCAAATAAATCATGTCAAACCTATAGCAAATTTGAACCAATGTGTAGAGCTCTTCAAGAGATTTTCATTGACTACTCAAAGCCTAAAATATGACTCTATATGCCCAAGTTATGCCCTAATCTGTGCTCAAATAAAAAGCATCTAACTTTTGGGCTCTTAAAAGTTACAAAATGTCAAAATCACATAATCAAACCTACAACAAGTTGTAGTGCTCTGAATTAGCTTTCCAACACCTATAAGAAGTCTAAAATTGGACATCTTGAGATAAAGTTATGGCCATTTCACTAAGACAAACCTTTTTACCATTTTCACCGCAATTTTTTTTTGATGAAAATTTCAGTGGGATTAAATTTGATAGCCATCATGGGCTGAAACTAAAAAACTCTTTCATTTCCTTCAAACATGGCTAAACTAGGGCATATTATATATCAAAATTTATGAAAACATTGAACCGGATCCAATGGTGAGGTCTTTTTTTACTGAGAAGGTCATTTCTGCAAGCTTCCCCCTAAAACCCTTATTTAAATGAAACATCTAAAAAACTCTTTTGTCCAACAATTTCACATACCAAAAATTTACCAATATCCCATCATAATAGCAAACCCAAAATCCTTAGATTGGCAATAAACAACTCATATATCTTGCCCTTTCTTTTATCCACTCATGGATTCAATCATGGGTTACAATAATGAAACCATGGCTCTGATACCACCTGTAAGGAAACTTACAATAAAGAATATAAACATTTCCACATAGCCCATAATAGATCTAAAATAAATATGCAATTAAAATCCACATGCAAGAGAATAGACAACATACCCACAAAAAATGTGACACAAGATATATAATGGGAAACCCTCATTGAGAGAAAAACTCAACCTCCAAAAGCATCCATCACCATGTATTATTAAGCAAAAGCATCATTGCAATACAACCATGGAAGCCTTCAAAGCCATAACCACAACCAAGCAATCCATGTGAACAAGCATGAATCCACACGTCCCATACCATGCTTTCAACCTTCACAAATGTTGCATTGGCTAACCTATCAAGCCTTGTGCCACTAGGCTCTTGCTTTTCTCTCTTCTATCTTCTCACACAATGATTACCATTGTGGCTTCTTATATAGTAGCAAGTCCCACAAAACCACCAAGTGGTATTACATAAATTATGTGCTACCTAATCCCTTAACCCCATATTTAATATTAGAATTTTAATTCTTTTTTCCCAATATTAAATAATTACATGAAATATTATCACAATGTTACAATACAACTCATCAAGAATATCCTATGGGAATATTTACATGTTACACATCTATCTAGGTGCAACATTACATAATAAAATAAAATAATACAATATAAAAATATTATACAATGTGTGCAACACCCATTATCTCAATAGATATCAGATGTAGTTAATTCCACTTTGGACATCACCCTTCTAGATTGTAAGTGGATGGTAGGTGGTTGATTCCCCAAGGACTCTACTTCTTCCAAGTTGAGACACTTGTCTCAATCTTGTCCAAGTATCCTTCCAGCTCTTGCCTATATAAACAGGCTAGCTCTTATGTACTACATATGAGAAAATATTGACTATATTATTCCTTTAAGAATTTACATCAGAGATTGTTCTTGTATTTTTATTCTGACAATTCTATTCCCTCTTTATTAATCTATGCCTTTTATTAGATTCTGATTATATTTATTGTATATAAATTCTAACATGGTATTAGAGAAAATTTGAAAGAGTAGATTTTTTTTATTAGAGGTCTTTTAATATCTCATATAATGTTCTCTTGTGCTCCTATATGAACTCGAGAATTTGAAAGGATTTATGAAGACTCAGTAATACCTCTTTTGCATATATGTGTTTTTTATTGATCTATTGATTGTAGGGCTCTAGTGGATTCATAGAGTTGTTTTGACAATTCCATTGTTGTTGTGATGTGGAGCCTAATCAGACTCAAAGGTTTAATTGATACAGTTTTCTCCCCATATTATTTCTACGAGAGTTTGTGGGCAGCACCCCTAGGATGGGATCAAGGGGCAATACCCTTGTGGGATCCTGGGGTAGCACACTAGGTGCACTCCCTGTCACAGTATAGGGTGGGATCAAGGGGCAACGCCCTTGTAGGGGTTTTCAGGGCTAGCACCCCTGAAGCTAAAAATGCCCTTATATTGTAAAAAGTGTCAACTACTATTTTTCCTATTGGATGACTTATTCTAGCCCTAATTTTGTATTGGAAAAATGATTGTATAGAAAAGGCTTAGGGTTAAGGATTTCATAATGTAATGGTAATATTGTAGCTTCTTGCGATGGTATTGCAGATTGTCATCACTAGATAATAATGATATTGGACTTGTTGTTGGTGGACATAGCCCAGGGATTGGGTGAACCATGTTAAATCTTGGTGTCTTTTGTTCTCTTTTATGCGATCTACTATTTTCTAGTTTTGGTGATATTTGAATGTAACTATTATTTCTATCTGAGGTTAATCCTAACAAGTGGTGTTAGAGATAGATGGTCATCATATTTTGTTTTTTGTTTTTTTAGCAATCCTCTACAGGAAGGTCTCATGGTTGAGTACGAGTCTCATGGTTGAGTGGGAGCAATGGAAAACGAGGGTAAGCTAAAGGTGGAGAAGTTTAATGGGCAAAAATTTCAGTTATGGAAGATGCAAATGGAGGACTATATTTATCAGAAGGATTTATGGATGTTGTTGGAAGGAAAATCCAAGAAACAAGGAACTATGATAGATGAGGACTGGGATATTTCAGACAGAAAGGCAATTGGAAGAATTTGATTATGTTTGGCACCATCAGTGACATTTAACATTACAAAAGTGAAGATGATGAAAGAGTTGATGCAAACCCTAGCAAAACTATATGAAAAGCCCTCTGCTTCAAGCAAGCCATTTCTCATGAAGCATTTATTTAATATGAAGATGATAAAAGGTGGATCTATTATGGATCAATTAAATGAGTTTAATATTATTACTAGTCAGTTATCTTTTGTGGGTATTGATTCTAATGAAGAAATTAGGGTTCTCTTGATTTTGTGTTCTTTTCCTAAAAGTTGGAATGGCTTGGTAACAACTGTAAGTAATTTTGTTTTTAGATCTAATACCCTAAAATTTGATGATGTGATTGGTTTTATTTTGAATGAGGAAACTCATAGGAAAACCTCAAGTGGATCTACATCAAGATGTTCTTTAAATGCACCAAGAAAAGGTAGAATGACTGAGAGAGGAAATAATTTTCGTAATCATGGGAAATCAAGAGGAAAGTCAAAGGGGAAGAGGTCTCAATCCAAAGTACCAAGAGATTTTTGGTAGTGTGGTAAACTAGGGCATAAGAAGAATGATTCAAGGGAATAAACTAGAAGGGAACAAGGCAGAAAATGTGGTAAGTAACAAATCCATAGAGGATACTTTGCCTCTTCCTTTAGAAAGTATTGATGATTCATGGGTTTTAGATTCTGGTGCTTCATTTCATGCTACACCTCATAGACGTTATTTTATTGATTATGTCTAAGGGGATTTTGGAGTTTTTTATTTGGGGGATAATGAACCCTATCAAATTGTTGGAAAAGGAAAAGTTGAGATTAAGCTATAGAATGGGAATCATTGACTACTACATGAGCTAAGACATGTTCCAAGGTTGAGTAGGAATTTAATTTCAGCAAAGCAACTCGGTGATTAGGGTTGTGTAGTTACTTTTAATGACAAAAATTGGAAGGTTTCAAAAGGTTCCCTTGTAGTAGAAAAAAGTTTGAAAATAGGAAGCTTATATCTTTGTATAGGTCATATTATTCCTTCTACTTTGATTGATTCAAATAAAAATGAATGTTTAAGAACAGTTGTTGTAGTTGAGCAGAGAGAACAAACAAATGTTGTAGATTTTGACATAGCACTATGACACAATAGACTTGGGCACATGAGTGAGAAAGGTATGAAATTACTTCATTCAAAGAAAGTTTTACCAGGTTTGAAAGGTGTTGATATGGATTTTTGTGAAAGTTGTGTATGGAAAACAAAAGAGAGTGAGTTGTGTGAAGACTGGGAATGAAAATAAAAGTGAGAGATTAGAGCTCATGCATACATATGTATCGGGACCAGTTCAGGTATCTTCCCTTGGTGGCTCTCATTATTATGTTACATTTATTGATGATACAACTAGAAAAGTATGGGCTTATTTTCTTAGACAAAAATCTTATGTATTTCAGACTTTTAAAAAATAGAAATGCTTGGTTGAAAATGAGATTGGTAAGAAATTAAAATGTCTCAGATCTAATAATGGTGGTGGGTATTGTAGTCATGAATTTAAAGATTATTTCTCCACTAATGGTATTCGTATATAAAAAATATTTCCAAGGACTCCATAGGAAAATGGAGTGGCTAAATGCATCAACAAGACTATAATGAAACGTACAAGAATCATGAGGTTGCATACAAGGTTTCCCTTAAACATGTGGGAGGAGGCTATCAATAATCCTATATATTTGATTAATAAAGGTCCCTTTACTCCTTTGGGATGTGGTATTCAAGAGGAAGCATGGACTAGTACGAAGGTGAGTTATTCTTTTCTCAAAACCTTCAGTTGTGAAGCATTTGCTCATATAAATTCTGAAAATAGAACCAAACTAGACACTAAGTCAAAGAAATGTGTATTTTTTGGATATGGAATTGATGAATTTGGTTATAGGCTTTGGGATTTTGAAAATTGTAAAATTGTAAGAAGCACAGATGTCATATTCAATGAGAAAGTGTTGTACAAAGATTTATTGCAGCAACATGAGAAGAAAGAAGATGATCATGTAGTGTTGGATGATACTCCAAAAGATGATGTTCCAATAGTTCCTCATCATCCACAACAATCGTAACAACAAATATGACACACACTAGTGACTGTTAGACAATCAACAAAGCTAAGTAGACCTCCAAAAATATTTCCTCCTTCTTTGTATTCTATTTTAATTATTGATGCTGGTGAAACTGAATTTTATGATGAAGCTATGCAAGTGGATCCTAATATTTAGTGGGAGTCTACAATGAAAGACAAAATAGACTTTATGCTAAAAAATAAGAATTGGAATTTATTCAAGTTTCTTGTAGGTAAAAGTTCTTTATAGAATAAGTGGGTTTATAGGTTGAAAGAAGAGGATGGAGGTAAGAAAAGATTTAAAGCCAAGTTATTGGTAAAAGGATTTGCACAAAAAATGGCATTGATTTTGATGAGATGTTTTCTCCTATTGTTAAGATGACTTCTATTCACACTATTTTAAGTATTGTGGCTACTGAAGATTTGCATTTGGAGTAGCTTGATCTTAAAACAACCTTTCTTAATGGTCAAAGGTAAGGAGAACTTAATGTGCAGATTGAAGAAAAGTTTATATGGCTTGAAACCTTAGCCATGGTATCTAAAATTTGATAGTTTTATGCATGAGCATGGATATAGTAAGTGTCATTTAGATCATTGTATTTATTTTAAGAGTTTGGATAATGATAACTACATTATTTTATTTTTATATGTTGATGATATGATTATAGTTGGGTCTAACATAAATCACATTAAGGGGTTAAAAGAATAGTTAGCACATTCATCTACTATGAAGGATTTGGGGGAAACAAAACAAATTCTTGGTATGAAGATTTACATTTTGTCAGCATACCTTTACCTAGTCATTTGAAGTTGACTAAGGAGATGTCTCCCAAGACACAAGAAGAGGAGGATAAGATGTCTAGGGTACCTTATGCTTTAGCCATAGGAAGCTTGATGTATGATATGGTGTGTACTAGGTCAGATATTGCACATGTAGTGGGAGTTGTTAGGAAGTATTTGAGTCATCCAAGAATTGAGCATTAGAATACAACTATATGGATTCTCAAAAATTTGAGAGAAACATCTTGTAAGTGTTTACGTTTTGGGGGCTCTACTACTAGTTTACTATAGGTTTTGTGTTTACTATTGTTAGGACAATAGTGAGTTGGGTTACTTGATTATAGAAGGTTAATGCTTTATCCACTATAGAGGTAGATTATGTTTCTACTATAGAGGTAGCCAAGGAGATGATATGGATTTAGTTCCTCATGGAAGAATTGGGACACTCATAGAAGGATAACTATTTATTTACCAACATCTAGAATGTCATTCATCTTGTAAAGAATTTAACTATGCATTCAAACACTAAACACATACAGTTGCAGTACCATTTCATTTGGTCAGTTTTGGATGATGGATAGTTAAAGATGGAGAAGATATATACAAATGATAATTCAATAGATATGTTTACAAAGGTAGTGACAAGGGAGAAGCTAAACACCTCTTCAACTTTGATTGGTCTTCTTGACTGAATAGAATAAAAGGACAATAGAGTCTAGGGTGGTTAGCTATATTTTAGTGGGAGGTACAAGTTTAGTAGTGCTATGTTCAGTCTCCAAGTGGGAGGTTATTGTTGTGGAGTTTGATTGGTCTCCAAGTGGGAGATTTTTGTGATGTGGAGCTTAATCAAATTTAAAGGTTTATTTGGCATTATTTTCTCCCCATATTATTTCTATAGGGATTTGGGGACAATACCCTAATCAGATTTAGAGGTTTATGTTGCTTTATTTTCTCCCCATATTATTTCTATAGGGATTTGGGAGCAATGCCCCAAAGATGGGTCAAGGGTCAATGCCCCTGTGGGGTCCTAGGGTAGCACCCAAAGTGCACTACCTATCATAGTATAGGGTGGAGTCAAGGGGCAATGCCCCTATGGGGGTTTTGGGGGCCAGTACCTCCAAAACCAAAAATGCCCTTATATTGTAAAAAGCATCGGCTATTATTTTTCCTATTAGATGACTTATTTTGGCCCAAATTTTGTAAGCGACAAAAGCTTGTATAATAAAGGCTTAGGGTTAAGAATTTCATAATTTAATGGTGATATTGTAGCTTCTTGTGATGGTATTAAGATATAAAGGATTAAAAATTATAATCACTAGATAATAATAATATTGGACTTGTTGTTGGTGGACATAGTCTAGGGATTGGGTGAACCACATTAAATCTTGGTGTCTTGTGTTCTCTTTTATGCGATTTACTATTTTTTGGTATTGGTTATATTTGCATGTAACTATAGTTTCTGTCTGAGGTTAATCCTAATAATTGCATCCACAAGGTTTGAAAAATTCAAAATCAACTTTTGTTTCATTCAAATCATAGTTTGTTTTCATTAGTTACAAACACATGCCTAGAGCTCAAACCTAGAGGAAGGCACACAAAATGAGGTAATTTTAGGCCAAACTGACCTTAATTCATATGGGCATGATCAAGCCATCTAATTCTTTTTCCTTGACTACAAATCAAGGCATAAGAGAACAAAAAGGGCCTCCCAAGAAAGAAAAGAAACAAAAGCACCAAGCACAAAAGAATCAAGAAAAGAAGTTTTCTACTTCAAGAGCAGTAAATGATGCATCTTATTCAAAAAGAAATAAGTTAAAGGAGAGAACAACATGTTCCTATTGTAAGAAACTTGGTCATGATGAACATAAATGTCTAAAGAAGCAAATTGATCACTTGTCCCATCTTCTTGAAAGGAACAATATCAAACTGTTTGATTTTGTCAAGTCAAATTCATCCCAAGAATCCTCCAAGGGTTCAAGTAAAGGAAAATGAAAGAGAAAGGCCCTAATAGTTTTTGCTTCACAAAAAAATTCATGGATTATTGATTTGGGTGCTTCATCAAAAGAAATTTTTTCCTCACCAAAGTCATGTTACATGTCATCCATTCTTTTAGGTGATGACATTCCTAATAAAGTTCATGGGAAAGGGTTTGTTTACATGAGTGAAGGGAAATGTCATGATGTTCTTTGCATTCCATCTTTGTCAACTAATCTCTTATCTATTTATCAGATGATCACTCACACGAGCTCAAGCAAGTGAGTTGAGTTTACTCCAAATACAATGGTTATTAGTGAGATGAGAAATGGGTCTACAATTATAGTGGGAAAGATAGAACATCAATCAAGATTGTATAACTTCTCTCACTTTATTCCTAATTCACCTTCACTTGAACTAATCACTCACTCTGATGAAGTAATTCATTTGTGGCATCAATGGTTTGGCCACTTAAACTACCACTACTTACTGTTACTTAGTCAACATGATATGGTTATAGGGTTGCCTTCTATTCAGTTTTCTAATGGAGATTTTTAAGGATACATTCTTGGCAAACATCCTAAAGAAAATTTTGATAAAGGGAAAGCATGGAGAGCCACACAACTTTTTGGGGTTGGTATATAGCGATTTGGAAGGACCATTTCTACATCCTTCTTTTAGCAAAACCAAATATGTTTTAACATTCATTGATGATCTTTCTCGATAAACATTTTTATATTTTCTCAAATAGAAGTTTGAAGTCTTTGAGTATTTCCAAGAGCTCAAAGAGTTTGTAGAGAAACAAATTGGTCAGTTCATAAAGGTCTTGTGCACAAATAATGGGGGGATATATCAACCAAAGGTTTGAGCAATTTTGTATTTCAGGAGGAATTGATCTTCAACACAATTCCCTATAGTCCACAAGAAGTTGGAGTTTTAGAAAGGGAGAATAGGTTCTTAAAGAAAATGACCAACAATATGATCCATTTCAAATCATTGGCACCTTAGTATTAGGCAGAGGCCATCAATTGTACATGTTACATTCAGAATTAGGTTACTCGTCAAGCTATAAAGAAGGTAACTCCTTTTTAAGCTTAGAATGATCAAAAACCTACAATAAAAAATTTTCAAGTGTTTGGGTCTCTTGCATGGGCCCATTTTCTAGCTGATAAATGCAAGGCACCTGATCCAAAAAGTAGGCCTTGTATATTTTTTGGGTATCTAGATGGTTTCAAAGGCTATATCCTTCTCCATCCCACCACACATGAGATTTTCAATGAGAGGAGTGTTCACTTTGAGGAAGATACATCAAGTTCTTCTTATTACACTTCTCCATCATTTATTCCTA
Organism: Cupressus sempervirens; assembly: GCA_028749045.1. Classification (NCBI taxonomy): domain Eukaryota; kingdom Viridiplantae; phylum Streptophyta; class Pinopsida; order Cupressales; family Cupressaceae; genus Cupressus; species Cupressus sempervirens. The sequence continues at coordinate 734,799,328 of CM053793.1, forward strand.
TGGAGACATTGTGACTGGATGATGATAGTTCTTCTAAAGTTATTGATCCTCCTAATCAAGATGAGGAATCTTCTTATACTTAAAAGAATGATGATAGGGATCCATCTTCCTCTAGTCATCATTCAGAGAGTGATTCTCCTATAGATTCTCCACATGCTCTAGATATTGGGCCTCATTGTGCTTGACAGACATTAGAATCAGCAAGAAATTGTGTTGGTGATTCTTCAAATGAGAGAAGAACACAGTCTCTGTCTGAGCAAGATCCACATTTCTTTATTGCTACAAATTTTGATACAAAAACATTTTGAGAAGCATCTAGTGCTCTTGATTGGGATACTACTATGTAAGAAGATTTTAGTTCTTTAGAGAGGAATCATAATTTGGATTTAGTCCCTCTTCCTAAGGGAAGAAAACTTATTGAGTGCAAGTGGATCTATCAAACAAAATTTACAGCAAATGGGTCAGTTAATAAGTATAAGGCTCACCTAGTCACCAAAGGATTCTCCCAAGTTTTTTGATTTGACTTCTCTACTACCTTTACACTAGTTAGAAAGATGAATTCTATCCAACTTTTTCTTTCCATTGAAGAATCCCATCATTGGGAAGTTCATTAGATGGTTATGAAGAGTGCATTTCTTCATGGTGACCTTCAGGAAGAGATCTATATGGAGAAGCCACAAAGGTTCATTGAGGATCCTACACTTTTCTATCACCTTTAAAAGTCCCTCTATGGTCTTGAACAAGCTCCATGAGCTTGGTATGCCAAGATTGACTTTTTTTCTCTATCAGTTGAGTTCACTCAGTGTCATTCTAATCTGAACGTCTACATCTTGTAGTAGGATGACACTCTCACCTTCCTTTTCCTCTATGTTGATGAGTTGTTGATTACAGGGAGTCACTCATCTCACATCATAGCAGTCAAAATTTCCCTTCATGATCACTTCTTCATGTCTAACTTAGGCCTTCTTCATTACTTCTTAGGGATTGAGATTATTCATTCACCTTTCAATATATTTATTAGTTGAACTAAGTATGATTTTGATATGTTCTCTAGATTTCACATGGCCAACTACAAGTCTACACTAACTCCATTTCTATTAGGGGTCAAACTTGAGGATTCTTGTTATTCACCCTTGATTGATGCTACCTTGTATCGTCAATTGATTGGTAACCTCATATGCTTGACTCACACAAGGCTTGATATTTCATATGCTATGGGAATAGTCTCTCAGTTTATGTAGAAACCACATGAGTTGCATTGGAAAGAAGCCAAGAGGATTATTCATTACATCCAGGGTACTCAAAATTATGGGATTTATTATGCAACTATTACCTAATTTTACCCTCACCAAAATTTGAATTTTGAATGCAAACCCCACCCAACGGTCACTTAACATCTTTAGTATTATTTAAATGCCTGGGAAATACAAAAAAAAATTAAAAAGATCAGACTTTTTATTTTCCTGCAAATATCCACAATGTCAGATCTTTGGCGATCTACGGTGGGTGCTTTCTCGCATTTTCAAAACAAAAAACCATTAAATATTGTGAGGAAGCCCCTTTGCAATGCGTGGTAGGTGGGTCTATCTTCTTTTGTGGGCTGCAGGGGAAGCGGTCTCAATCTATTTGGCATTTTGGTTGGCGCCCACTTTCTCGCATTTTATGTTTTTTCAAACTTCTTGACAATGCGAGCAAGCACTAGATCACCACGTGTCCCCATGAGCCAAAAGGAATAAAGGCTACAGTGATGTTACATGTTGTCAATTGTACCTTCTACTGTTAGATCTCCCAAGATCAATGGCCAGTGCATCCCCACAATATGAACATGCAGGGATGTTAAGGAATGCGGGCAAGCACCTCACTGCTGCATGTCCTTGTGGGGTCAAGTTTGTTCCATATGACATAGGGTGATACCAAGGTGGTGCTTGGTTGCTAAGCTGGATACTAGGTTGTGCTGAGTGGTTCGTGGGCCCAAAAATTTTAGTGGGCAGGTGCAGTATAATGTAGGATCTTTTGTGATCGTTGATCTTACAAAGATCAACAATTAGTGCTTTCCCACAATATGAAGATGCAAGGAAAGTAAAAATTGCAGGGAAAAGCCTAAAGGACACATGTCCTTATGCAACTAAGGACATATGTTATGGCTAGGGCATTAATAGTTAAGGCTGTCAGTTGGAAGACATCACGGTCAGGGTTTTCAAAAGGTGGCTTAGTTAGTTAGTTAGATGTGGTCAACCACATGGAGACTTTCTGGGGTGGTAGAAAATTGAAAGACTATTGGCCCACATGGCTCATCCTAGTGGCAGAGTTCAGTTGACTTGCTGAATTTGCTAATTCACAAGCTAGAAATGGAGGGGATCAAGTTTTGTTGCATGATTTGATCCTCATGATCAATTCCAACCACTCTCAAATGAATATTGATCCCAGCAAATAAAAAAAGAATACTCTGCCATCCCAGTTTATCCATTTACTTGGTCAGAATGGTTTAATAGCACCATTTTCGTCAGGGCCCTATTTCAAAAAAATATCAAATTTCATTGTATTTGAATCTATACCTAGATCAGATTTCCTACAAATCTTTATCAAGACTTAATGGTAGTGGTTGTAGAGTAGCTTCAAATAGGAAATATCTCAGTTATGCCTAAGCTATAAAGGAAATTTTTGTAGATTTTGTTGTGCTCGACTCTTCTCTAACTTCTCTGATATTGCTCTACAATTTTACTATAAATTCCCTTTGCCTCTAAACTATATGACACTTTACCTTATCTCCTTTAGCCATTGATGTAAAGTGCAAGAACTATTTTCCTCTCATTGGTGTATTGTGGATATCTGCAATCTAGCATGACTGTATCTCTTTTGGCCTATGAATGGTATATAAGTCAATCCTCTCTTTCCTTGTGCCATTCATTTGGGTTTTATAATTTGCATGTGGTTGTTAGATTCAAGCAAGTCTGGATGTGTATAACTTTTGGTGTCATGATGGTTCAATAGTGCATGTACGGGTAGAGATTGGTTTGAACACTCTATTTTGGTCCATCACCCCCTTAGGTTAGAGTAGGTAGATTTTCTTTCACGCATTCCTCCCTTTTCCTCTCTAAGAGTAGTTTGGTGCACCCTAATGGTAAAGGAAGTTGGCCTTCTCTGGAGACTCAACCTCACAAATCAAGTCCCACAGCTTGGAGGTTGTTTCCATGTTTCACAAGGTTGTCCTTAGGTAAAAACTTTGGACAAGGGTGCAAACCTTTGTAACAATAGTTTTTGGCACACCCAGTGGGACAATATTCAAAAAATTTCAAGTCTACTCATGTCAAAATGAAGATTTCAAGATTAATACCAAGGAGATAGTACTGGCTTTGGTGTTCAAGCCTTCAAGAGGCTCATTCTTCAAGTACTTGGTGACTCTAAGCTTCAAATACACCTGGTTCTAGACCAAAGTTGCAATAATTCATGCCCAAAGCTAAAAAAAGGGCATCTTCTAGAGGTAAATTTCAGTACCAAGAGCTTTCATTTTCAAATCCTAGAAGAAGGAAGGCTAGAGTATCTTTATCACTAGTTAGGAGTGAAATAGTAATAAATACACCTACAAGATCCACCTATAATCCTCCTGCTATTAGATCTCAGCCTAGATTTCCATCAGCACATATCAATAGATCGCTTGTCTATATGGAAAAGCCTAGAGCTCATACTTTTGCCACCTTTAATGGTGGGATTCCTCTTTTATTGGCCCAAAGACATGACATACCAATAGCTGCACTCAAAAGTATACTAGAATTTATTGGTGAAACTTCTATCTCTCCCTCAAAACACATTCAAAAAGTTACAAATGTCTATAATATCCATGGTATTACAAGGGATGATGTTGCAGTTAGGCTTCTAGCGTCATCCTTGAAAGGAAAAGCATTACAATGGTACAGAGGTTTGGCTCATGGTTCAATAGTAGATTGGGATGGATAAGGAGTAGGACTATGTAAACACTTTGAGGAAAAAAGTGACCATTTGTCACTTTTAGAACAGTTAACTACTATAAAAAGAGCTCCCCATGAATGTATGACTAATTTCAACTATAGATTTCAAAAGACATAGGATAGAATACCTAATTCAGTAAAACCTACCCCTGGTAACACCTTCTTGCATTACCTCAAAGCTTTTAATAGTGACAGTGCCACTACAATCCAAACTATAGGAGGAGATACCTTGCCTAATGCTAATAACATAGCAATTAAGTCAAAAAACATCCTAATACAAGGAGGTAAGCTAGCTCCAAGGCCTCCTATGCCTTTCTTTCCTAATATCCCAAATCACCAACCAACAATGGCTCCTCTTCCCAAAACCTCCACATCACAATCCCTCACTCTGGTCCCTCAACCTTCCACATCTTCAAATGGAATAGATGAAATCAAGGAGATGATGCAATCTATGATGTTGAACATAGAGAAAATAGATAAATTGTAGGGCCAATAGAAGAAGTTGGAGGATAGCTTCTCTATGATGCAGAAAGTGAGCAACAAGGTGGTGACTTTAGAGAGATAGCAAGCTCAAGGTAGTAAGGCTCATCAGTTGCAATACCAAACTCTAAATGGTGTTAGGCCTCGAAATCATAATCATGGGAACATTTCTTTTCATCAGAATAGGCAAAATAGCCATGCTTCAACCTCAAATGTAAACCAAAATAGGGCCATGGTTCCTTAAAACAACATGGCCCAAGATCAGGATTTTTGTCCCTCCTATAACTACTCCTATGCTCGTTGCATGTGTCAAAAGGCTAAATCCTATTTGTCTTTGACCATCCAAGAGCCTGCAGTAGGAAAATCATACAAGGAGGACCAATTTAAAGATGGCTCATATATGCAAGGACAAGGTGATTTCTCCTTTATGAATCATCAGATGGAGGAGCATTGTAATGTAAACCAAGATTCCATTGCTCACAAAACTAGGAGGAAAAGAAGAGCTATTAAAGATGCTACCCCTCCTCCTCCAAATTAGGCCTCAACTTCAAATGCAATACCTCAAGAAAAAGTAGTAAATGGTCAATTGAATACCTTTTAGCAGCAAAGGAAAAATAATGGCAGAAAGGATGTAAGTGATCCTTAGATTATTCCATCTCAACCTCCTACAAATGCAGCTCCCAAGGCTTCTACCAAAGTACCTAACATAACATTTAGTGAGGTAGAAAAAATGAAGAAGATAAATGTGAATATTTCCATGTGGGATGATGTTGCTACTATACCCGTGCAAAAGAGGTTTCTACAGCAAGAATTGGAAAGTATTAAACCAAAGGGTTAGCCACCCAGCATGGAAAGTGCCAGAAGCCTAGTACAACCATCAAGGGAGGAAGAAACAAGTAAAAAGGTTAGACCCCCTCCATTTTATGTTTCTCTAATTATAGGGAGTAAATTAGTCCACAATTGCATGATTGATTTAGGGGCTAGTAGTTCAGTGATGCCTAGGTGTGTTGTTGATGCTTTGGAAATGAAATATAAGCCCATTGTTAAGGATGTATTATAGTTGGATGGTAGTACTATCAAGACTGTAGGGATCCTTAGGAATGTGAAAATGGCCCTACATGCATGCCCTGGTTGTACTGTAACTCAAGATATATCCATTGCTGAAGTCAAGCCACATTTTTCCATCTATCTGTCAAGAGACTTCACTGCCCAAATAGGTGCTTACATATCTTCTAATTGGTCATATATGTCTTTTAGGACAAGATATGGGACCAAAGCTTCAATCAGAGTAGAGCCTCTAGCCCTCCATCATACTGAACCCTACACCCCTAATCTCATCAACATGAATTGCACTATCCTAGAAATGGATGAGAATGACATAATCAATGAGCGTACCACTTCCCTAGTAGAGATACCTAATTTTCTCTTAGATGAATGGGCTAATTCTTATCAATTTGATCCTATGTTAGAAGCCCTTGAGACAAGCCTCAGTACATATTATATATTAGAGAAAGATGCTCTAGTTCCCAATCTTGTGGAGACTAAAGAAGATGTGAGTGGGGTATGGAGTATGTACTTTGATGGATAAAGGAATAAGAATAGATCAAGGGCTAGTGTGATGTTGATTTCTCCTGCATAAGTAAGGTACTACTTCTCCTTGAGGCTCTAGTTTAGTTGCACTAATAATGTGTCTAAGTATGAATCCTTGATTCAGGGTCTCCTAATTGCTCAAAAAAGAGGAATTCAAGTATTAAGTGTATATGGAGATAGTGAGTTGGTGGTTAATCAAGTGAGAAATTAGAATATCACTAAGAATGGTTTTCTCAAGTCTTATAAACATAGGGTATGGGATTTTCTTGAGGGTTTCAATGCATTTAATATTCAAAGCATCCCTAGAAAAGAAAATAGATATGCTGATAGACTTGCAGCAATAGGTGCAGCTCATGATGTGCCAGAGAATCTTGAGGAGAAGAAGAAGCAACAAATAAAAATGGTAGTAAGGCCTGTCATCCCTAATAACAAAATCCATTGGCAAGTGTTTGAATCTGGTGAACAAATTGTAAGCTCCTTGCAAAATGAAGCAAATTTTTTAGATAGAAACCAGTTGAGACTACAGGATTAGTATGGTGATCAAATCATTAATCTTAGTTCCAACAAATTGCCTAAGGGTCTCATTACTTTAGATAGTGTTTTCAATCTTGATGACCAAGCAAGAGGCATAGTCATGAACCTAGTTGCTGATGAAGATGATCACACTCCAGTCATGATTGCTAATGGAAAATCCTTAAACATGGGGAAGGTATGTTCTAAGATTGAGCAAGAAAGTTTTATTCATCTATGTCAAGAATTTAATGATATATTTTCCTTGATGTATGATGATTTAAATGGGTTTGACCCAAGGTTTTTTCAGCATACCATAGATTTAATTGATAATGTCAAACCAATAAGACAAGAATAGAGGCTAGTGAATCCCAAGATTGAACCCTTAATGAGAAAGGAGCTATCCAAATTGATTGAGGCCAATATAATTTTCCCCATCAAGCACTCGTCATGGGTAGAAAACCTTGTCCTAGTTAGGAAGAAGAATGGAGAAATTAGATTGTGTGTGGATTTTAGGGACATTAACCAAGCTTCCCTTAAAGATCACCATCCTCTCCCTTCCATGGAGCAGATTTTGTCCAAGGTCAGTGGTTCAAAGAGGCTTTCATTTCTTGATGGATTTTCTGGCTACAATAAAGTGCTAGTCAAAGAGTTTGATAGGTTAAAGACTACATTTACCACAAAATAGGGTACCTATGCTTATTATAAGATGCCATTTGGGCTAACCAATGTCGGTGCTACATTTCAGAAGGCAATGGAGATGGCCTTAAAAAATGTGTTGAAAAGTTTGTATTAGTTTACCTTGATGATATCACAATGTATTCAAAGAGTGTAGAAGATCATTTTGATCATTTGAGATAGGTATTCTCAAGGTGTAGAGAGTTTGGGATATCCCTTAACCCAAGCAAGTGTCTGTTTGCTACCAATCAAGGAAAATTATTAGGACACATTGTATCTAAGGATGGTTTAACCATTGATCCAAAAAGGACAAAAGCAATACTTTCTCTCCGTCTTTTTAAATGTAAGAAAGGGTTGCAAAGTTTCCTTGGTAGGATTTTATTTTGTGAGAAGATTTATCCCTAATCTTGCTACCATGGTAAAACCCCTTATAGCTATGCTCAAGAAAAGTATGGTCTTTGCATGGACCAAGAAAGGGAAGGAAAGTTTTGAAGAGATCAAGGTAGCCATAGCCTTGGCCCCCACTCTCATTAATCCAAATTTTGAAAAGGATTTCATCCTTTATACCCTAGGTGGTGAGTCAAGTATTTCTGCTATCTTGACTCAAACAAATGATAAAGATGAAAAGCAGCCCATAGTCTCATAATAAAATTCATTTGTTAGTACCCCATGCCAGTGTGAAGGATTTCCTTTTGAGCAAAGATATTAGTGAGAAGAGATCTAGTTGGATTACTAAAGTAATGGAATATGATGTTGACATCTAGATCACCAATCTAGTAAGAGGGAAGGGGTTGTGTAAATAGATGATATCATCTCAGGAATTAGATGAGGAAGTTTCTATGATACTAACAGAACAAAAAGAAGCAAGAAATGATGACCCAAGGAACTAGATGGATGATATGAGGAATTTCTTATTAGCCAATGAATATTCTCAAGTATTAGATAGAACTAAAAGGAGACAGTATAGATTACAGTCAATTCCTTATGTTATAGTTGATTGTATCCTTTTCAAGAAAGATTTTAATGGAGCCCTATTAAGATGCATTGATATAGACCAAGCTAAAAGAATGATCAAAGAGCTTCATGATGGTCCTGATGGTGGTCACTTCTCAACAAGGACAACTGCAATGAAGAAAATGAGGGCTGGTTACTACTAGCCATACATGTTCCATGATTGTCATAGGTATGTGAGGAAGTGTGAAAAATGTGCCTTCTTCTCTGGTAAGCAAAAGTTTACAGCTCTTCCTCTCCATCCCATTTAGGTGGACCAGCCTTTTTCTCAATTGGGATTGGATTTCATAGGCCCTATCAATCCTTCTTCTAGTTTTGGTCACAAATGGATTTTAGCTACTACAGATTATTTCAACAGATGGACATAGGTAGTTACATTTAAGGACACCATAGAATCTTCAATTGTTGAGTTCCTTGATAGAATTGTGACCAATTTTGGTGCTCCTTCAACCATTATTTCAAATAATGCAAAATATTTTGTAGGAGCTTAGATTTGTGCATGGGCAGTTGACCATAATAACTACTTGAGCACATCCTCAAACTAGTATCCTCAAGGAAATGGTTTGGCTGAGTCATCCAACAAAAACTTGATTAGGATTATGAAAAGAACTATAGAGGATAACCAAAGGTGTTGGCATCAAAAGTTGAAGGCTACACTGTGGGCTGACAGAATAACACCTAAGAGGTCAATAGGAAATTCACCATTTATGTTGGTATATGGTAGAGAAGCAAGGCTTTCAATTTCATTATAATTCCCATCCCTAGAACTAGCTCATCAGTTGGAGCTAATTAAAGATGATGCCATGACAATGAGAAAGGCAGAGCTGATGGAGCTAGAAGAGAAAAGAGGTCAGGTCATGCAAACCCTACAAACACATCATCAGTAGGTGAAAGAGAGCTTTAACAAGAAGGCTAGGGTTAGAACCTTTAGAGAGGGTGATTTAGTTTTGAAATGGGATGTAGACACGGCAAAACTAGGGAGACATTCAAAATTTGATGTACTGTGGAGTGGTCCCTATCTGATTGTCAGTTGCAAGCAGGCCAATGCTATTTAATTAAGCAGGCCCGATGGTGAAGTTTTACCTATCCCAGTCAATGGGATCTATCTCAAACCATGTTTCTAATAGGGTTTGAGGTTTCATGTACATAGGTAGCCTAGTTTTCTTTCTATTGATTTCCTGCTTTCCAAGAAGTGCATGAGCACATGTGTTTTGCTCAGTTTGTAGAGTTGTAGAAATAGGGTTTTCTAGGGTTTTGTTCCCATAAAGGTAGGGTTAGGGTTTCACAATGTACTGATCCACAATTTTTATGACTCTATAGCCCAACGGATGCATAAGGCCACTGGTCATAAGAATAGTTGGCTTGCATCCCCTCTGAGTCACTAGAAATTTTACCTAATTTTACCCCCACCAAAATTTGAATTTTGAATGCAAACCCCACCCAACGGTCACTTACCATCTTTAGTATTATTTAAATGCCTAGGAAATACAAAAAAAAAATGATTAGACTTTCTATTTTCCCACAAATTTTTGCACTGTCAGATCTTTGGCGATCTATGGTGGGTGCTTTCTCACATTTTCAAAAGAAATGACCATTAAACATTGCGGGGAAGCCCCTTTACGATGCATGGCAGGTGGATTCATCTTTTTTTGCGAGGTGTAGGGGAAGAGGTCTTAGTCCAGTTGGCATTTTGGTTGGCACCTACTTTCTTGCATTCTGTGTTTTGTCAGACTTCTTGGCAATGTGGGCAAGTGCTAGATCGTCATATTTCCCCATGAGCCCAAAGGAATAAAGACTATAGTGACATTGCATGTTCTCAATTGTACCTTCCACCGTCAGATCTCCCGAGATCAATGGCTAGCACATCCCCATAATATGAAGATGTAGGGATTTTAAGGAATGTGGGCAAGTGCCTCACTATCATGTATCTTGTTGGGGTCAGGTTTGTTCCATATGCTGCAAGTTGGTACCAAGGTGGTGCCTAGTTGCTGAGTTGGATGCCAGGATCTATTGAGTGGTTCATGGGCCCAAAAATTTTAGTGGGCAAGCACAGTATAATGGAGGATCTTTTATGATCATTGATCTTATGGAGATCAACGATCAGCTCTTTCTTGCAATATGAAGATGCGAGAAAATTAAACATTGTGGGGAAGCACCTGAAGGACACATATCCTTGTGGGCCTGAGGAGATACGTTACATGGCTAGGGCATTAATAGTTAAGGCTAGCAGTTGGAAGACATCACGGTCAAGGTTTTGAAAAGGTGGCGCAGTTAGTCAGTTAGATGTGGTCAACCGCGTGGAGACTTTGCAGGGTGGCAAAAAATTGAAAGACTATTGGTCCACATGGCTCATCCTGGTTGCAGTGTTTAGTTGACTTGCTGACTTTGCTAATTCACATGCTAGAAAAGGAGGGGATCAAGTTTTGTTGTGCGATTTGATCCTCGTGATTAATTCCAACCACTCTTGAATGAATGTTGAACCCAGTAAATAGCAAGAGAACACTCTGCCATCCCAGTTTATCCATCTACTTGGTCAGAATGGTTTAACGGCATCATTTTTGTCAGAGCCCTATTTAAATAAACTATCAGATTTCATTATATCTGAATCTATACCCAGATCAAATTTCCTCCAAATCTTTATCAAGACTTAATGGTAGTGGTTGTGGAGTAACTTCAGTTAGGAAATATCTCAATTATGCCTAAGCTATAAAGGCAATTTTTGTAGATTTTGTTGTGGTTGACTCTTCCCTAACTTCTCTAATATTTCTCTACAATTTCACTGTAAATTCCCTTTGCCTCTGAACTATATGACACTCTACCTTATCTCCTTCAACCATTGATGTGAAGTGCAAGAACTATTTGCCTTTCATTGGTGTATTGTGGACATCTGTAATCTTGCATGACTATATCTCTTTTGGCCTATGAATGGTATATAAGTGAATCATCTCTTTCCTTATGTCATTCATTCGGGTTTTATGATCTGCATGTGGTTGTTAGATTAAAGCAAGTCTGGATGTGTATATCTTTTGGTGTCATGATGGTTCAATAGTGCATGTATGGGCAGAGATTGGTTTGAACACTCTATTTTGGTGCATCACCCTTAGGTTAGAGTAGGTAGATTTGTTTTCATACATTCCTTCTCCCTTTTCCTCTCAAAGAGTAGTTAGGTGCACCCTGATGGTAAAGGAAGTCGACCTTCTTTGGAGACTCAACCTTATAGTTCAATTCCCACAACTTGGAGGTTGTTTCCATGTTTCACAAGGTTTTCCTTAGTTAAAAAATTTGGACAAGGGTGCAAACCTTTGTGACAACAACAACTAATGCTAAGTATCAAGGAGGAATTAATGAAACCACTGAGGTTATTTGGCTTCAACACATCCTTACCGAGTTTGGCATTTCTTTCTAGAAGAAAAAAATCATCTTTTTGTGACAATCAAAGTTCTATTCAAATTTCATGCAATCCAATCCATCATCAAAGGACCAAGCACATTGATATTCACATGTATCCAAGATCTAATTCATGAGAAGGTCCTTGACCTTCAGTACTGCCAAACATTCAATCAGACTACAAGCATCTTCACCAAACTCATCACTGAGAACAAGTTCATTCACTTGCATGCTTTTCTTGGGGTGTAAGAGATGTCTTCTTCTAGATATTTTTAGCTTCCTTTCTACTCTCTTTTGGAGAGGTTTTTTGTCCCACTAGATTTTCTTCTTTTTTCTCTAGCTATGAGAGGATTCTTTTTAGTTGTACATGGGTGCCTAACATGGTTTTCATGCCAGGACCCATTAGCTATATATTGCATTTTATTACTCCCTAAGTTGCACTTTAGGGGGGGGTGGGCGGGGGGGAGGGGGGTTACAGTAAATTTTTGTTTTTCATTTAACTCTTATATTAAGTTCACTTAGGTGAGCTCATAAATCAGGAGAAATTATATATTTTTTGATATTATTATTAGGAGGATATTGTGAGTCATCCTTTTGATTCCAATTACTCCTAAGATATCACATGTGGTTAATTCCAATTTGGACACCACCCTTCTAGATTGTAGGTGGATGGTAGGTGGTTGATTCCACCAAGAATCTACTTCCTCCAAGTTGAGACACTTGTCTTAATCTTGTCCAAGTATCCCCCCAGCTCTTGTCTATATAAATAAGATATCTCTTATGTATTAAATATTAATAAATATTGATGCTATTATGCCTTTGAGCATTTACATTAGAGATTGTTCTTGTATTTTTATTTTGACAATTTTATTTTCCCTTTCTTAATCTATGTCTTTCATTAGATTATGGTTATATTTGTTTTATACAAATTCTAATAGAAACAAAACATCAATTTATTTTTTCTGAATAACCATTGTTTTCTTGGTATAATAAAGTCAACTCATGACAAGGTGACTAGAAAAAATTAATATAGTGAGCTACTTGAAAGATTTAAGTAATGTAGAGAAACTCTTAATGTTGACAACCATTCTCTCCATGCTAGAGGAAATGAGGAATATAATGAAGAAGATCCAACAAATATTTGTGTATATTGTAGAATATAATATGCTACATAAAATGACATGCACAACCTTTGATAATATCTATAGAAATCTAGATTCATTTTTTGTGGTTAAAAATTTTCAAGGTGGGTGACAATCATAGACTTGGATAATCCTGATAAAGTTTTAAAGATTTATGCAAAAGGGGGAGTTGTGTAAAAATAATTGGGGTGTTGAGATGCCAATGCACTATTACGGAAGACTTTTGTCCATAAGAAAAGGAAACAAACCCACACAACCAAAATTAATTGTTACAAATCAGTAGTTTGACAAGATTGTCCAGTCTATATTTGATTCTGTGAAGAAATTTGCTTATAATATTTCCTTAGAAATTAGAGAAATATTTCCTTGACATGAATTAATTAAAGAAATGTGTATTGTGTTTCTCCATTATTAGACTCTCAAATGTTCAAAACATTTTAGAGATAAGTTATTGGCTTTGATAGATAAATTTTTTAAAACCAAAGAAATCAATGGGGTAGTTGTAAATGGAATTTTAGATGAATCTTGTTTGAGATATGAATCACATAATTTTTCAAAGACAATTAATGAATGATACAATCTTATGTGAAACCCAAGAGAAGAGGCATCACTAACCAAATTTTTGATAAATTTTTCTCAGAGTGAAGTATTGAGGGGTTCAATATAAAAATATTTCAATCTTCATAAATTATGTTTGACCATGATACTGGGGTCTACCAAGGATGAGATATTTTCATTTCTTTAGCATTCCTAAAGTCAAATTCAAGAAACAAACTAGATAAGAATTTGAAAAATTGCATGAGGTTGTATACATCCAAATATGAAGTCAATAATTTTCCTTATAAAAGGGTACTAAAATTATGGAGGAGTAAATGTCAAAGAAGAGGGTTGGGAGACATTTCAAAGAATAAAATTAGTAACCCAAGTAATGATATTGGTAGCATTGATGTTGAAGTTGAGGATCAGGTAAGAGGAGGTATGCAGACTAGAGAAAGTATGGAGCATAATGGAGAACTCTTTGAACATGATGGTGAGGGATCCAAATATTTGGATGATGAGATGCAGTGGAAAGTCTAATAGTTATGGTATGATCTAGAAACTATGAATTTATTACTTATTAGTAATCACTACACTTACTTTCTAGATTTTGGACACTATTCTTTGGAGCTCATAATCTATTATGCATAATAAGATATATAATTTTCTAAATTCCTAATGTCAAACAAACATGTACACTGTATGTTAGATCATCATGACATTAATCATTCAACTTTTACCAATAGTGTGGATTTTAATTTACATTATTATGCTCATATGATACATTGTTATGGTACAATCCTTGACTATTTTCTTTAATTTTATGAAAATATAGCCATTCATATGATAAAATTTGTACTGATTCTCATTACTTTATTTTAAAATGATAATTGATAGAATTGAATGAATTCATTTTGCAAAAGTTAAATTTAAGTACTATTGTCACTTATGTTTGCACCCTTGTCCAAAGCCTATGCATTAGGATAACCTAGTGAAACATGGAAACAACCTCCAAGCTATGGGACTTGAACTGTGAGGTTGAGTCTCCGAAGAAGGCTAGCTTCCTCTTACTATCAAGATGCACCTAACTACTCTTGGAAAGGAAAAGGGAGAAGGAGAGCATGAAAGAAAATCTACCTAACCTAATCTAAAGAGGTGATGCACCAAAATAGAGTGTTCAGACCAATCTCTACCCATATATGCACTGTTGAACCAGAATAAAACTAAGGATATACACATTCAAACTTGCTTTAATCTAATAATCACATGGAGATTAGAAAACTAGAATGAATGACATAAGGAAAGAGAAGATTCACTTATATACCATTTACAGACGAAAAGAGATACAGTCATATAGTTTACAAACTTCCACAAAATAATGGCGAAGGCAAAGAGTTCTTGCATTTTCACACCAATGGCTAAAGGAGATAAAGTAGAGAATCATATAGTTTAGAGCCATAGGGGAATTTACACTGGAATTGTAGAGCAATAGCAGAGAAAATAGAGAAAGACCAATCTGAACAAAATCTACAAAATTTTCCTTTATAGTGCAGGCATAATTGAGACTTTCCCTCCAAAACTTATCCTGCAACCACCACCATCAAGTCATGTAGGGAAAAATCATGGGAAAACCTAATCTAGATGCAGATCTAAATGCAATGATTTTTTATCTTGGTTGGAACAGGGCCTTGAGAAGACAGAAATGGAACCATTAAGCTATTCTAACTAGGTAGAAAGATAGATCGGGGTGGTAGAGTGTTCTTCTTTATTTTGCATTCACTTATGGTGGTTGGAATTGATCATGAAGATCAGATTCATACAAAAACTCAATCTCTTTTCATTTTTTGGTGCATGAATCAGCAGAGTCAATGAGTCAACTTATCTTGGCACCAGGATAAGCCACGTGGACCAACAGTCTTTTATCTTGTTACCACCCTGCAAAGTTTCCAACGTGGTTGACCAATTTTTTCTTTACTAACTATTCCACCTTACCATCCTAACCATGATAGTCACGTTAACTACCAAGGTGTCAAATTGTTACTGCCTTAACTAGACCCACTGAGACACATGTCAATGAGGTGTTATGTCGCTATACATATCATTCGTGCAACTTCCCATAGTGAGATAGCACCCATAGTATATTTGAACTAATCTAACGATCGTGAAGACTCACCATAACACTGTGCTATCTCCTTGAAATTTTGGGCCCACGAAACACCTCAGCAGACCTAGCATCTGACTCAGCTTGAACTGGTACCATCCATGCAGTTTCATAACACTCAGCCCCACCTTGCTACGTGTCACTGAGGCGTTATGTCTCCATAAGGTTTCTGATCCATGAATCCACTTGGCAACACCTGGCATATCCATCTTGGTGAGACCTGGCCCCATTGATCCACATGGTGAAAGGGCACTATGTCGCTATGGTTAAAATCCTCGCAGTTCTCCATAGCAAGATAGCGCTTGCTATGGATTTCCCTTAGATCTGACAATGATTAACAAAATCTCACGATTGCACACTGAGCTGGCTAAATGGACCAATGAAAAATTACCACCATACTGTGACCCACCTGATAACATGCCACCAAGGATGAGCCATAATATTGATTTGGAGAAGGGTGGGCCCATTACGTCATCCATGCCATGTGTCGCTAAGGCACTATGTCACTATGGTTAAAATTCTCATAACTTTCCATAAAAAGATAACGCCTGCCATCGATTTGAAAGAGATCTGATGGTGTGCAAGGTAGATCTGACTTATCAGTGTACCAACCAATAGAAACTAGCCACATCCCAACCTGTCTAACAACCCTTGTTTACGGCCCACTAAGTGAAGTAGGAACCACATTCTACATAATCATTCTTTAGCCAATGAAAACTGATCAACTACCAATGTGTCTAAAAAATTCATCATTGGTATCTGACGGGGCATACTTGGGACCCACTATGTTTCTGAACTTCGTCGTAGTAACACTTTTCGTCTAGGCGCTATGTCACTAACGGTGAGAAGAAAAAATTTCCTAATGGCGCCATAGCACCCACCGTACTTAGTAAAACTTGGCACCAGGGAAATAATCAGGGAAAGGGAGGACCCACATGACATACAAAACAAGGGTGTTATGTCACTAATGCAAAACAACGTGCAACTTTCCATAGCAACATAGCACCATCCATCGATCTTCTCGATTCGATGATGAGGAACTTTTAGTCTCATAGAAATATAATAAGGAATAACATATGGTTCAATCATTTAATTTTTTGATAATCATAGGGGTGTTTAAAATAATATTAAATTGGGAAGTGACCATTGGGTAGGCAGTATTCAAAATTCAAATATTTGGCGAGGAGGCACAAAATGCAACATTTCTAGCGACTCACAGGGGATGCTAGCCTGCTATGCATAGACCAGTGACCTGAAGCATCCATTGGGCTACAAAGTCAAGAAAAATGTGGATCTTGTGAATAATGTGAAACCTTAACCCTACCTTTGAGAGGAAGATTCTGAAACCCCTATCTCTGCAACTAGAACTAGAGACCAAAACCTTCATCTACAACCTTCAAAATTGCAAAATTTGCTACCTCACAGAGACAAAACCTGTGCTTGTGCACTTCTTGGAAAAGTAGGGAACAAATAGGAAAACAAAATTAAGCTAACTATATACATAGAATCTCAAACCCTCATCAGAAGCATGGCTTGAGATAGATCCCATTGACTGGGATAGGCAGAATCTCACCACTAGGCCTGCTTAACTGAAAAGCATTGGCCTCCTTACAACTTCCAATTAGATAGGGACCACTCCATAATACATCAAACTTTGAGTGTCTTCCTATTTTTTCCCTATCTTCATCCCATTTTAAAACCAAGTCCCCCTCTCTAAAGGTTATGACCCTGGCTTTCCTATCAAAGCTCTTCTTTACTTGCTGCTGGTGTGTCTCTAGGGTCTGCATAGCTTTATCTCTCTTTTCTTCCAGCTCCATCAGCTCTGCCATTCTCACTATCATGGCATCATCTTCAATCAACTCCAACTGATGAGCTAGCTCTAGGGACGGGTACTCTAAAGAAATTGGAAGCCTTGCTTCACTACCATAAACTAACACAAATGGTGAATTCCCTATTGACTTTTTAGGCGTTATTCTGTCAGCCCACAATGTTATCCTTAGCTTTTTATGCCAACACCTCTAGTTATCTTCTATTGTCCTTTTCATGATCCTAATTAGGTTCTTGTTGGAGGACTTATCCAAACCATTACCCTGAGGATAGTAATTTGAGGATGTTCTCAAATAGATCTTATGATCCATTGCCCATGCACAAATCTGAGCTCCAACAAAAGACTTTGCATTATCTAAAATGATGGTTGAAGGGGAACCAAATCTGGTCACAATTCCATCAAGGAACTCAACAAATAAAGATTCAATGGCATCCTTCAATGAAACTACCTCTGTCCATCTGGTAAAGTAATCTGTAGCAGCTAAAATCCATTTGTGACCTAAACTAGAAGGAGGATTGATAGGGCTTATGAAATCCAATCCCTATTGAGCAAAAGGCTGGTAGACCTGAATAGGATGAAGGGGAAGGACTGCCAGCCTTTGCTTGACAAAGAACAAGGCACATTTTTCACACTTCCTCACATACCTATGACAGTCATGAAACAGAGATGGCTAGTAATAACTAGCCCTCATGATTTTCATTGCAGTTTTCCTTGCTGAGAAATGACCACCATCAGGACCATCATGAAGCTCTTTGATCACCCTTTCAACTTGGTCTTTGTCAATGCATCTTAGTAGGGCTCCATTGAAATCTCTTCTAAACAAGATATCATCAACTACTACAATCTATATTGTCTCCTTTTAGTTCTATCTAATCCCTGAGGGTATCAGTTTCCTAATAAGAAATTCTTCATGTCATCCATCCAACTCCTTGGGTCACCATTTCTTACCTCTTGTTGCTCTATCAGTATCATAGAAACTTCCTCATCAGGTTCCTAAGATGATAACATCTATTTACACAGCCCCCTCCCTCTTACCAACTTAGTGATTTGGATGTCAACATCATATTACATCACTTTAGTAATCCAACCAGCTCTTTTCTCACTAATATCTTTGCTCAAAATTCAATCCTTCACACTAGCATGGGGTACTAATAAATGAATCTTATTATGGGATAGGAGGTGTCTGAATTTCTTCAAAGCTCTGATGACTGCAAGGGCTTGATTCTCTACATAGTTGTATTTAACTTCATATTCTTTAAGCCCTTCACTAAAGAAAGCTATGGGTTGCTCTTCATTCTTGTCATTTGTTTGAGTCAAGATAGCAGAGATACTTGACTCACCACCTAAGGTATAAAGAATGAAATCTTTCTCAAGATTTGGATTCATGAGAGTAGGGGCAAAGGCTGTGGCTACCTTGATTTCTTCAAAACTTTCCTTTCCTTCCTTGGTCCATGCAAAGACCATACCTTTCTTGAGCATAGCTATAAGGGGTTTCACCATAGTAGCAAGATTAGGGATAAACCTTCTCACAAAATTTATCCTACCAAGGAAACTTTGCAGCCCTTTATTGTGTTTAGGAAGAGGGAGGGCAAGTATTGCTTTTGTTCTCTCTGGATCAATGGTTAAGCCATCCTTAGATACAATGTGTCTTGATAATTTTCCTTGATTAGTAGCAAAGACACACTTGCTTGGGTTAAGGGAAACCCCAAACTCTCTACAACTTAAGAATACTTGTTTAAGATGATCAAAATGATCATCTACATCCTTTGAATACACAGTGATATCATCAACGTAGACTAATACAAACCTTTCAATCATATTCTTGAAAGCCATCTCCATTGCCTTTTAAAAGGTAGCACCTACATTGGTTAGCCCAAATGGCATCTTACAATAAGCATAGGTACCCCATTTAGTTGTAAATGTAGTCTTGTATCTATCAGACTCTTTAACCAGTACTTGATTGTAGCCAGAAAATCCATCAAGAAATGAAAATCTCTTTGAACCACTGACCTTGGACAAAATCTACTCCATAGAAGGGAGAGGATGGTGATCTTTAAGGGAGGCTTGGTTAAGGTCCCTAAAGTCCACACACAATATAATTTCTCCATTCTTCTTCCTAACAGGGACAAGATTTTCTACCCATGATGAGTGTTTTATGGGAAAAAATATATTGGCCTCAATCAACTTGGATAGCTCCTTTCTCATTAAGGGTTCAATTTTAGGATTCACTGGCCTCTATTTTTGTCTTACTAGTTTTACATCATTAATTAGATCTATGGTATGTTGAAACATTCTTGGGTCTGTCATGTCCCTTTTTCAAATAATTAAAAAATAATAATCTTTGCTAAGGCAAGCAGGCCCAAGAAAGTGAAGTTTCGGAAAAAGGGGGTTAATCTTTGGAAACCGTTGGACTAATAAATGAAAATTATTATTAAAATATGTTTCATTAACCTCTCTTGGACGTGAGTTATGGTTATGCCCTCTTTTAAGGGGTTTGAAGGCATTTTGGGCTGATTCCAAAACTTAATTTTTGCTCATTCTTTGTTATTCTTTAGAGGCTGCCAAACCTGTGGAGAAGGAGACCCAAGAATGGGAGTTTGCAGGTTTCCAGGGAGACCCAAGAATGGGATTTTTCAGGTTTCCAAGAAGGCTAAGGATTGGATTTTGAAGCCATTCCATGTGCATGCTCATACAGAGTTTGCTTTTGTGCTGAACAGTGCAGATTTGTGGGTTTTCGGGTGTGTTTTTTGTATGAGTTTGGTGTTTACAGTTGAGTATTTCATATCAGTTTGGGTTGCTGTTGTATTTCATACTTTAAGGTGTTAAAATAGAGCTGATTATATGTATTGAGATGTGATTCAACTTCTGAGATAGATTATTAGTGTTTTTGTGGTGTTTTCGGGCATTTTTGTGTTAATTTTGGGAGCCCGATGAGCATAGTTTTTGTCCTACATTTGTGAACTGTTGTGTAAAGGCTATACGGATCTAGAAATTTCATTTTTTAGGCTATTATGCTGCTAAAATTTCTGTAAAAATTTCCATTTTTAGATTTATTAATAATTTGTGAAGTTGTGAAGCTTTTGGCACTATTTTCAGCATACCCAATTTGGGGTTTCTTGAAAAATTTGGTGGATCTTTGTGATATTAGTTGTTTGATCTTAAAAATCTGATTAGAGGCATGAAATATCATACAAAATCAAAAAAGGGACATTTCAGTGGTCTCAGAGCCATGATCTTGCCAGCCTGAGGGTTTGCAAAAGTTTGCATGTCAGTTTTGACAACTACCTAGATCTTGCATGTCAGTTTTGACAACTACCCAAATCTTGCATGTCAGTTTTGACAACTACCCAGATCTTGCATGTCAGTTTTGATAACTACCCAAATCTTGCATGTCATAATTTATGATTGCATTCTACTTTTAATCATTTGCATGTTAGTTCTTGGTGAAAATGGTGGTTGCATGTTGGTTCTAATCAGCTGCATGTCAAAATTTATGGTTGCATGCAACTAAGTGAAAGAGAAAAAAGATATTTGCAGCAAGAAAAGAATAAAGAAATTTTGATCAAACCTCTAGTTGAAAGTAAAAGTAAAAAATCCAAGGAAGGGAAAAGTATGGCTGATCCAGATGAGATGGCAAATAAATTCTTCCAAGACATCCAAAATACTCAGAAGCAAACAGTGGATAGTTTGGCAGAAACTAGAGAGGCTTTGCGAATATTGATAGAAAAACTACAAGGGGTTGCATCTATTAATGAGAAAAGGAGCACTTCAGAGGAGCCAAGAAATCTGAAATCCACACCATCTAAATCAACCAAAACTATTTTCTTGCCTGCAAATGAGCCACCAGTACCAAATCCAACCATTAATCCTATGGAAGAGGTTACAGGTAACTTGATTACATTAAGAGCTACTTACAATATCTTAGATGATGACTTTCGTAGTTCGGTTCCTTTTAGAGAATATGTGGATATGATGAACACTTTGATGCCCAAGAAAGAGTACAGAAGGGAGCATGACATAAGTGGAAGAGAGCTCAAAAATAAAATAAGCAAGTTTATAGCACCTACTTTTGATGGAACAAATAAAATTTCAGCTAGAGCATGGCTACAAATATTATAGACCTTCTTCACACTTAACCCCATGAAGGAGAGTGGTGCTATTCAAATTGCAAGTCTACACTTGGAAGATGCAGCCTATGATTGGTGGTATCATGGAATGACTACTCATGGTCATGATCAGGTAACTACATTTGATGATTTTAGTCAAAGAGTGATAGATAGATTTGACCTCAAGGATGATGATTATGAGGATGTTGTTGTGCATGATGGTGAGATACTTGGTAGAGATGAGCAGACATTGAGCATTCATGAATTTTCTGAGAGAGAGTACCAGGCACAGTTAGATGTTTCATCACATGAGGTTGAGGCTAGTAGTACTTCACATGATTTATCCTGCCAGCTGAAGGTGAGTGAAGATAGTATTGTGACTACATTATCTCATCATGACAGGTATGTGAAATTAGTTGGTATTGGTCATATTACTCAAGTGAAGATTTTTCTTGAGTTACCAGTTGATTATAGTTTACGGATATCGACTCGAGATTGTTATATTGGCATTTGGGATTCAGTTGACTGGAAATCTTTAACACTTTTTGGTAGTAGTGATTGTTTGGGTGCTATCATGGATTTGATTAGCAGATTGCATGGTGTTGTCTTTTCTTGTGGCAAGAGCTTATTCAATGTTGGTATTAGTTTTTATAAATCAGTGTTGGGCTTTGTTCATATATCTAGTCGACCATACTTGCTGGAATGTGTTGATGATATTTCATATTTGGTAGTGTGTACAGATGAGTCCCAGGATCATATTGGCATTGATGACATCTAGGAGGATGCAATGGGTAGTTTTGAAGACTTAGTTTCCTTGGGTACAAAGGAGTTGGACAGCAGTGCTAATTTTTTTGATACTCTGTATGTTGATATGAGCTTTAGATTTGATTCACAGGATATGGATGGTAATACTCTAGAGACTAGTAACTTTGACAATACTCCTTTAGACAATGCATCAGAGGAGGTTTGTATGAGATAGTCAAGCCAGTGCCATCATGTGTCTAATCAGTTGAGAGTTAGTAACTAAGACATTGCTATCACTTGCTAACATTTTGATGCTTCTCGTCAGTTGTTAGCAGTTTATGGATGGGGTTCTCCTACTAGTGATGAGCAGGAAGGCAGTTATCTTTCCTTGACAGAGATCCACTCTTTATGGGAGGCTATTCGGATTTTGAGATAGAATTATATGCATTTTTTAGCTAACAGAGATTATCTTATGGAGTGGGGTAGTACAGCATATGATGCATTGTTGGCTAAGGAAGATGAGGTGACTGAGCTTACTAAGCAGCTTGAGGTGACTTTTGAGATTCTTGAGAGTACACAGTTGGCTTTCAAGGAGTCACAGTTTCATTTGGCTAAGGTGACCATGGAGTTAGAGTGACTACAATCTTTACCTAATTCTATACAGTCACAAGCTATGGTGTTTAGTGATCTGAGGATGTCCATGGCCGAGATTTTCAAAGATAGTGGAGATGGGGATGCATCCATCCTTGATACTAACATTGGCATATCAGGTTCATTCCCACTAGAGTTAGGTTCAGTTGAGTTGGGTGTTGTAGTAGATTGTTATATGCCTTATATGGTGGTGGCCTCTAGTACTGATGGCATGAAGACTAGAGATGTATCAAAGATCATGTGTGATGTTGGTGAGTCAGCAATTGGCATGGTTCCTTCTAGTAATACTACTCCCTTGGTGATATCTTCGGACGTAGTAGTCAGTTCCAACATGGTTAATGATCAATTGCAATTAGTTTCATCTAGATTATAGTCTGAGCCACTGACTGAGATTGGCGAATTCTATTGGCATTACACTATGAGGTACGCTCATCAATTTACCTTTGATGACCATGTTGATGAGATGATGATACAGAGATGTACTTTGGTTCCTAGTGCTTATCATCAGTTATGGGACAGTTTGATGCCTCAAGATGAGAGTTGTGATGGGCATGACATGGTGATAGGTTCTACAGTTGACAGCTTGATAATATGTGACTTAGAGCAGGAGTTTGGGAGTGATGCTTTAGTGGGTGTTGTTATTGATTCTACTCCTTTGGCTATGACATCTCCTAACTTAGCTAGTGATCAGTCACACTGGGTTGTATCACTTGTTCATGGTGAGCTATTGACTGAGGATGGTTTTTTTAATCAACATTATATTGTAGGGTATGTACATCAGTTAGCATTTGATCCTTGTTTTGAGGAGTTGATGGTAGGCAAATTTGGTTTGGATTCCATTTCTTACTCTTTATCTTGTAATGTCTTTTCACCATCAGCAATGCATGGGAGTTATGGTTATGAGATAGTAGCCGGTGATTTGCAGAGTTGTGTTGACTGCAGGAGTTGTACAGTGTGTGGATTCTCCATACTTGGTGCAGTTTCATTCGAGAGCGTTCACCATTGTTGCAGAGTTGGATTGTACATTTTGTATAGGCCAGTGGGATGCGTTGATGGTATTTATTGTGTTGGTAGTTTGATTTATCCACTTTACTTGGGTTCTGATGTTCTAAGAGTTTGTGTCTCATGGGTTTTTGACTGTGGTAGTGGTGATTTTGGAGATTGGTTGAGCTATAATTGTCAATTTGATTATGGATTCCTCTTGGTCATATTGCAGAGGATATTGCAGGAGCCTGTGTTAATTGGTAGTAGTATAGTTCATGACTACATTTGGGATCTAGGTGGATTGATTAGTTTATTGTTCAGCCATTGCTTGAGGACAAGCAATGTTTGGGAGGGGAGGACTTGTCATGTCCCCTTTTCAAATAATTAAAAAATAATAATCTTTGCTAAGGCAGGCAGGCCCAAGAAAGTGAAGTTTCAGAAAAAGGGGGTTAATCTTTGGAAATCGTTGGACTAATAAATGAAAATTATTATTAAAATATGTTTCATTAACATCTCTTGGACGTGAGTTATGGTTATGCCCTCTTTTAAGGGGTTTGGAGGCATTTTGGGCTGATTCCAGAACTTGATTTTTGCTCATTCTTTGTTATTCTTCAGAGGCTGCCAAACCTGTGGAGAAGGAGACCCAAGAACGGGAGTTTTTAGGTTTCCAGGGAGACCCAAGAACGGGAGTTTTCAGGTTTCCAAGAAGGCTAAGGATGGGAGTTTGAAGCCATTCCATGTGCATGCTCATACAGAGTTTGCCTTTGTGCTGAACAGTGCAAATTTGTGGGTTTTCGAGTGTGTTTTTTGTATGAGTTTGGTGTTTACAGTTGAGTATTTCATATCAGTTTGGGTTGCTGCTGTATTTCAGACTTTAAGGTGTTAAAATAGAGCTTATTATATGTATTGGGACATGATTAAACTTTTGAGATAGATTATTAGCATTTTTGTGGTGTTTTCGGGCATTTTTGTGTTAATTTCTGGAGCCCGATGAGCATAGTTTTTGTCCTACAGTTGTGAAATTTTGTGTAAAGGCTATATAGATCTAGAAATTTCATTTTTTAGGCTGTTATTCTGCTGAAATTTCTGTAAAAATGTCCATTTTCAGATTTATTAATAATTTGTGAAGTTGTGAAGCTTTTGGCACTATTTTCAGCATACCCGATTTGGGGTTTCTTGAGAAATTTGGTGGATCTTTGTGATATTAGTTGTTTGATCTTAAAGATCTGATTAGAGGTTGGAAATATCATATAAAATTAGAAAAGGGACATTTTAGGGTCAAAGCCCTTTAATTCATCATATGTCCAAGCAAATACGTCATTAAATTCTTGACATAGTTGAATAAAATTTTCTTGTTTAGTTTCAGAACATACCTTCCCCATGTTTAAGGATTTTCCATCAGCAATCATAACTGGAGTGTAGTCATCTTCATTAGTAGCTAGGTTCATGGCCCTACCTCTTGCTTGGTCATCAGGATTAAAAACACTCTCTAGAGTAATAAGACCTTTAGGCAGCTTGTTAGAACTGAGATTAATGATCTAATCACCATACTAATCCTGTAGTCTTGACTGATTTCTTTCTGAAAATTCTACCTCAATCTGCAAGAAGCTTACAATTTTCTCATCAGACTCAAACACCTGCCAATGGGTGTTTTTATCAGGGATGGTAGGCCTTACTACTACTCTAATTTGTTGCTTCTTCTCCTCCTCAAGATTCCCTGGCACATCATAAGATGCACCTATTGCTGCAAGTCTATCAGCATGCCTATTTTCTTTTCTAGGGATGCTTTGAATATTAAATGCATTGAAACCTTCAAGAAAATCCCATACTCTTTGTTTATAAGACTTGAGCAAATCATTTTTGGTGATATTCTGATTTCTCACTTGATTAACCACCAACTCACTGTCTCCATAGACCCTTAAGGCTTAAATTCCTCTTTTTTGAGCAAGTAGGAGACCTTGAATCAAGGATTCATACTCGGCTACATTATTAGTGCAACTGAATTGGAGCCTAAAGGAGAAGTAGTACCTTACTTGTGTAGGAGAAATCAACATCACACTAGCCCCTGATCCATTTATATTTCTTAACTCATCAAAGTACATACTCCATATCCCACCCATATCTTCTTTATTCTCCACAAGATTGGGAACTAGAGCATCTTTCTCCAATATACAATATCTACTGAGACCTTTCTAAAGGATTTCTAGCATAGGATCAAATTGATATGTGTCAGCCCACTCATCCAAGAAAAAATCAAGTATCTCTGCTAGGGAAGTGGTGGGCTCACTCACTATGTCATTCTCATTCATCTCTGGGATAGGGCAATTCATGTTGATGAGATTAGGGGATTAGGATTCAATATGATGGAGGGCTTGAGGCTCTACTCTGATTGAAGCATTGGCTCCATATCTCATTTTAAAAGACATATATGACCAATCATAAGATATGAAACCACCTATTTGGGCAGTAAAGTCTCTTGACAAACAAATGGCAAAATATGGCTTGACCTCAGCAACAGAGATATCTTGGGTTACAGTACAATCAGGGCATGCATGTAAGGCCATCTCTACATTCCTAAGGATCCCTACAGTCTTGACAGTACTACCATCCAACTATAATACATGCCTAACAATGGGCTCATATTTCATTCCTAAGGCATCAGCAACACACATAGGCATCACTAAACTACTAACCCCTGAATCAATCATGCAATTATGGACTAGCTTGCCCCCTATAATTAGAGAAACACAAAATGGAGGAGGTCTAACCTTTTTACTTTTTTCTACCTCCCTTGATTGTTGTACTAGACTTGTGCAACTTTCCATATTGAGTGTCTAATCCTTTGTTTGATTCTTCCAAATTCTTGGTGCAACAACCTCTTTTGCATGGGTATAGTAGCAATAGCATCCCTAATGGAGATATTCAGATTTGTCTTCTTCATTTTCTCTACTACATTGAATGGCATAGCAAGTGCTTTGGTAGAAACTTTGGGAGCTGCAATTGTATGAGGTTGAGATGGAATAAACTGAGGATCACTTGTATCTTTTCTACCATGATTTTGTCTATGTTGTTGAAAGGTACTTGATTGATTATTTTCTGCTTGCTCATGAGATATTGCATTTGAAGTTGAGACCTAATTAGAGAGAGGAGGGCCAACATCTTCCATAGCTCTTCTTTTGCTTCTAGTGTTATGAGCAATGGAATCCTAGTTTGCATTACAATGCTCCTCCATCTGATGATTCATAAAAGAGAAATCACCCTGTCTTTGCATATCTGAGGCATCTTTAAATTGGTCCTCCTTGGATGATTGTTTTGCTACAGGTTCTTGGACTATCAAAGCCATTAAAGATTTAGCCTTTTGATATAGACAATAGGCATAGGAATAGTTATAGGAGGGACAAAAATCTTGATCTTGAGCCATATTGTTTCTAGGGACTATGGCCCTACTTTGGTCTACATTTGATGTTGAAGCATGGACACCATGCCTACTCTGATCAAAAGAATTGTTCCAATGATTAGGATTTGGAGGCCTACCACTACTGGGAGTTTGATATTTAAATTGATGAGGCTTACCACCTTGAGCTTGCTGTCTTTCTAAAGTCACCACCTTCTTGCTCATTTCCTGCATCATAGAGAAGCTATCCTCTAGATTCTTCTCTTCACCTTGCAATCTCTTATCTATGTTTTGCATCATAGATTGCATCATTTCTTTGATTTCATCTATCCCATTTGAAGATGTGCAAGCTTGAGGGACTAGGACAAGTGATTGTGATGTAGAAGTTGTGGGAAGAGGAGCCATTGCTAGTTGATGATTTGGAACATTAGGAAAGAAGGACATAGGAGGCTTTGGAGCTAGCTTACCTCCTTGTATTAGGATGTTCTCTAATTTTATTGCAATGGCATAAGCATTAGGCAAGGTATCTCCTCCCATAGTTTGGATTGTAGTGGCAATATCAATGTTAAAAGCTCTAAGGTAATGCAAGAAGGCATTACCAGGGGTAGGCTTCACTAAAGTAGGTATTCTATCCCATGTCTTTTGAAATCTATAATTAAAATCAGTCATACATTCATGGGGGCTCTTTTTATAGTAGTCAACTACTCTAAAAGTGACAAATAGTCACTTTTATCCTCAAAATGTTTGCACAATCCTGCTCCTAATCCATCCCAATCTGTTATAGAACCATGAGCTAAACCTCTATACCATTGTAGTGCTTTTCCTTTCAAGGATGAGGCTAGGAGCCTAACTACAACATCATCCTCTGTAATAACATGGATATTGCAGACATTTGTGACTTCTTGAATGCATTCTGAGGGACAGATAGAAGTTTCACTAGTAAACTCTGGTATACTTTTGAGTGCAGCTACAGGTATGTCATGTATTTGGGCTAATAAGAGAGGGCTCCCACCATTAAAGGTGGAAAAAGTATGAGCTCTAGGAATTGCCATATAGATAAGTGATCTAATTATATGTACTAATGGAAGTCTAGGCTGAGATCTAATAGTAGGAGGAGTAGAGATAGATATTGTAGTTGTATTTGTTACTACTGCACTCCTAACTGGTGATAAAGATATTCTAGTCTTCTTTCTTCTAGGATTTTAAAATGAAAGTTCTTGATACTGAAACTTACCTCTAGAAGATGCCCTTGTTTCAGCTCTGGGCATGAATAACTGCAACTTTGGTCTGGAACTAGATATGTATTGAAGCTCAAAGTTGCCAAGTACTTGAAGAATGAGCCTCTTGAAGGCTTAAACATTGAAGCCAGTACTACCTCCTTGGTATTGATCTTGAAATCTTCCCTTTTGACACCAGTAGGCTTGAAATTTTTCAAAGATGTTGTCCCACCGAGTGTGCCAAAAAATGGTGTCACTTAGGTTTGCACCCTTATCCAAAGCCTATGCATGAGGACAACCTAGTGAAACATGGAA
This sequence comes from Cupressus sempervirens, assembly GCA_028749045.1. NCBI lineage: Eukaryota > Viridiplantae > Streptophyta > Pinopsida > Cupressales > Cupressaceae > Cupressus > Cupressus sempervirens. The sequence continues at coordinate 734,828,028 of CM053793.1, forward strand.
ACAACATCCAAGCTGTAGGACTTGAACTATGATGTTGAGTCTCTAGAGAAGGTCGGCTTCCTCTTAATATCAAAATTCACCTAACTACTCTTAGAGAGGAAAAAGGAGAAGGACAGCGTGAAAGAAAATCTACCTAACCTAATCTAAAGAGGTGATGCACCAAAATAGAGTGTTCAAAATAATCTTTGCCCATATATGCACTGTTGAACCAGAATGAAACTAAGGATATACACATTCAAACTTGCTTTAATCTAATAATCACATGTAGATCAAAAAACCAAAATGAATGACACAAGGAAAGAGAAGATTCACTTATATATCATTCATAGGCCAGAAGAGATACAGTCATGCAGATTACAGACTTCCACAAAACAATGGCAAAGGCAAAGAGTTCTTGCACTTTCATACCAATGGCTGAAGGAGATAAAGTAGAGAATCATATAGTTCAGAGGCACGGGGGAATTTACACTAGAATTGTAGAGCAATAGCAGATAAAATAGAGAAAGATCGACTTCAACAAAATCTACAAAATTTGCCTTTACAGTGCAGGCATAACTGAGATTTTCCCTCCAAAACTTATCTTGCAACCACCGCCATCAAGTCCTATAGGGAACAATCATGGGAAAACCTGATCTGGCTACGGATCCAGATGTAATGATTTCTGATCTTGGTTGGAACAGGGCCTTGAGAAGACATAAATAGCACCATTAAGCTATTCTAATCAGGTAGATAGATAGATCGAGGTGGTAGAGTATTCTTCTTTGTTTCACATTCACTTCTGGTGGTTGGAATTGATCATGAAGATCAGATTTGCGCAAAAACTCGATCTCTTGTCATTTTTTGGTGCATGAATCAGCGGAGTGAGCGAGTCAACTTATCTTGGCACCAGGATGAGCCATGTGGACCAACAGTCTTTTATCTTTTTGCCACCTCGCAAAGTCTCCAACATGGTTGACCAATTTTTTCCTTACTAACTGCGCCACCTTGCCATCCTAACTACGACAGTCATGTTAACTGCCAGTGTGTCAAACTGTTACTACCTTAATTGGACCCACTAAGACACATGTCAGTGAGGTGTTATGTCACTATGCATATCATTTGTGCAACTTCCCATAGCAAGATAGCACCTACTGTAGATTTGAACTGATTTGACGATCGTGAAGACTCACCATAACACTGCGCTATCTCCTTGAAATTTTGAGCCCATGAAACACCTCAGCAAACCTAGCATCTGACTTGGCTCGAACTGGTACCATCCCTATAGTTTCATAACACTCAACTTCCCATAGCAGGATAGTTCTCACCATCGATCTGAACAAGATTTGACAGTGTGCAAGGTAGATTTGACTTATTAGTGTACCAACCAATAGAAATTGGCCACATGCCAACCTGTCTGACAACCCTTGTTTATGGCTTGCCAAGTGAAGCAGGACCCACATTATGCACAATCATTCTTTAGCCAATGAAAATTGATCAACTGCCAATGTGTCTGACAAATTCATCACTGGTATCTGACGGGACATACCTAGGACCCACCGTGTTTCTGAACTTTGCTGTAGTAACACTTTCCATCTGGGCGCTTTGTCACTAATAGCGAGAAGAACAAATTTCTCAATAGCACCATAGCGCCCACTGTACTTAGCAAAACTTGGTGCCAGGGAAATAATCAAGGAAAGGGAGGACCCACTTGACATGCGGCAAAAGGGCGCTATGTCGTTAATGCAAAACAATGTGCAACTTTTTGTAGCAACATAGCACCATCCATTGATCTTCTCGATGCGATGATGAGGAACTTGTGAGCCCACAAAAATATAATAAGGAATAATATAAGGTCCAATCATTTGATTTTTTGATATTCCTGGGGGTGTTTAAAATAATATGAAACTAGGAAGTGATCGTTGGGTGGGTAATATTCAAAATTCAAATATTTGGTGGGGAGGCACAAAATGCAACAAGTACCCAATTACATAATCATGAGTTATAAGTATTGAGTTTACAACTATTACATTTATAAAATGACCCTGAAATCCCTTCTATAGAAATAAGGGAGAAACAATACCTTCAGGTTGATTTTCCTCTTGGGAAGAGTGGCATCCAATTTGGTATAATTTTATTTTCTTTGCATTTTCATTTGACAAGCCTATTCAATAAAATAACATCTCGATTTTGCTATGTTTATCTTATTCAAGAAATAAAGTTCAAACTTTAAACTCATATCAAACAATTAGAAATATAAATTATTGGAATATTAGGAAATGTAGGATGTTGAGAGAAATGGGGTGGGAAGTGTGAATTGGTATCCTTTAAAACTTTCAACTTTAAACATATTTAGTAATCACCTTCTCTCATTCAATAACTTGGTAAGCACACGACATCTACTATAATACTTGTGAATTAAAGTAAATTAACTAATTCGACATGCATTAACCATAAAACTAAAAATATGAAATCATAGCACATAAAAAAGGTATTTGGTTATGCAGAAACCTTTGGTCAGAGTGAAAACTGAGATGAGGATAGTACCCAAAAATCTATCACTACTACAGTAAGAGGGTGCCTTGTTAGGGCTACAATTTTTTCATCACTTCTTATGACTTACTTTGTTAGGAGTATACAATCAGATCTACTAGGAACTACCTTTCTCAAGGATTTTACAACAAGTATTAAGTCTACCTTCTTCAAGGATTTAGAACTATTACAATGATTACAAAGTAGAAACATATGATTTGTATGGTAGAAACTTACTTGGCTTGATCAGATCTAACATCTTCTCATCCTTTTGTCACCTCTTGTAGCTAATTTCCAATTCCTCTTAACATTGCTTGATTATTTGACCTTTGATATCCTCAATTATTTTTTGTATTTAAAACTCTTCTTGTTCACTTCACTACTCCTCTGAACAATACATAAAAACTATTCTAATGTTGTACTTTTATATTACTCTTTTTCCTAATTGATCTCTAACCTAATTAGGGTTTTAAAAGCTTATAGAATACATCATTTATTGAAATTAATGACCTAGAATAGTCTTTATTTCATATGTTTTCCTTTTATTAACTTCATTGGTATTTTTTGCATTGGAATCATACAATAATCAATTTACATCCTTCAAGAAATATTTTCAAAATATTTTCCATGAACTACATGAATACAGTTTCCCACATGGTATATTTATTTCACATTATATTTTGTGTGAATTAAAACTTGTATACAGTCTTTATTCCACTCAGTAAATTCTATGTTCTTTCTACTATCATTCGATGTTGTCTCTTCTTGGTTATAATTACCTTTCTTGGTAATGTCTCTATTGGGTGAGTATAGAATAGCTTAGAAAGTATTGAACTTTACAATAACTATTTACTTATCCTTCTCTTCCTTTATTTCTCGGGCACTGTAGGGACTCAATTACTATGTCCACTGACTGTTATTGGCACTTCTTTGTTTTCATCTTTTTGACACTAATTGGCAACATTATTACTTGTCGGAGTAACATTCTCCCCCTTTAACATTAGTGAAAAAAATATCACGCATAAAAATAATTTGAAATTATACATAAACTCCCCCTATACATATGCTTCCTCAGTATTACCTTTTTTCTAAATTTTTTTAAAAAATCAAAACTAATTTTTCTTTGGAGTATTAACTCCTTATAACTTCTTACCTAACCATAATACATACAAATACTTATCATCCTTTTCCCTATTTTTTTGACACTCATCTCAAAATAAAAATATTAAAAAAAATTACTTTGGATGTAATCCAAAGTGGTTCAGAAATTGTTGAAGTTGATGAAAGATCAATCCCATAGCTCCCAAGAATCACTTGCATTCAAACACCTATCATAGAAGAGAGAAGAAAAATGCTATGGAGGTTGGAATTGTCGGATCCATAAATTAGACATTCTTAATGAGAAAACAGAGATATTGCTTTAATAAAAAGTGAATGAATGAATTATAAAGACATCAATCCTTATAAAGGAGATCAAAACCTAGGTTGCATGATAATAATTAATAAAAGAATTAATTATTATATGCCTAAAGTTTAGCTTAAGAAAACTAGAGAGAATAAGTGACTTAATAATTAAATCAATATGATTTAATTAATAAAAAATACTTTATTACTCTAACATCCCCCTTAAGATAAACTTAGAGAGTAGCTAAAACCCTGGACACTACTACTGAAAGTAAATTTGGGTCTCGACAACAAAGGCTTGATGAGGTACCCAAGCATAACCAAATCTCTAAAAAGAGGAAAAATAGAGAAAACCACATGGGAAAAACCATACTCTAAAGAGAGATATAAATAATGCTGAAAAGAAATAGTGAAGGACTAAAGAAGTCTCCAAACTAGGGAATATCCAAGAAGAAAGGAACAAAAAATGATCATGAAGAACACCATTGAAGCATAAAGTTGTAAATGTTGGAATGTTCAAATGGGAAGAGTACTTTTGAGAAGGGGGGGTGAATTAGAAGTAACCAATTTTTTATCCTTTTAAACCCTTGTTAACACATAACTGAAAGCAATGTACATGCATGTAAACATATAAGCAAATATGAAATCAAAGCATGCATCAACACATAACACAAAGATTTGGCAACCCAGAAACCCTCCAAGAATAAGAAGGTAAAATTGGGTGGGAATGACACCCACAAAAATCATTGTAGCAATTGATATTCAACCACTTCTAATGGCCTGCCCTATTAAAGGCTTTACATTGTATCAATAGTGACCTGGTTAGAGGATTTACAAACACTTACATGAAGTGTCACCTTGTTAAAGGATTTATCATAGGTTGTTAAACCCACCTAATACATAGGATTTTCAATCACCTTCTCCAAAGGTTCTCCTACTTACCTATTAAGCCAACCTATCAATATAGGATTTGAGCATCTAATACAATTATGAGAAAGTATTAGAACATTTGACTTGATTGAATGCAATCTCAAATTATTGGGTTCAGGTACTAGATCTACTCTTCTCATTCTGATACTTGCTTGATCTGATCTCTGTATCTGTTCCTTGTCCCTTGTGTTGTTCTGATCAACTGGATATGAAATTGATGCTCTGTTCCTCTAAGTCTTTTTCCTCTTGACACTAAAATTTTGCTATAATCTTCCCATACACTATTTTCTTCCACACATGCAATGGTGCATTTGACCTCCTTTTAAATAATGTGAAGACTTAGGGTTATGTATGGATCTATGATCCATATTGAATCTCAAATTCCTGCTCAAATCTTTGGATTTTCTTCATTAGTTGCATGCCTTCTCCATTTTTTTGATTAGTTGCATGCAGATTGCATAGGGAATGTAAATGATTCATCCTTATCTCTCTTTTTTTGAAATCCTTCTAAGTCAGCTCCAAAAATGGTTTACAACTTAGTTTGTGAAGGAAAAAACTCTTATGCTAATCCTAAGTTACTCGGCACTCATTACATTATTGATGCTTGGTATGAACTAATTCCTAGATCACTCGGCATCTGTTACTTTCCTGGTTTTCTCAGCACCTATTACTTTCCTAGTTTGCTTGACACTTGTTAAACATAGTATTACTCAACACATGTATGGTTTGTATTGCTCAGCATCTAAACATTTCCTGGATCACTTTGCACATGAACATTTCCTAGATCACTCGACACATACTACGTTCTAACTTGCTCAACACCTATTGAAATTCTAGCTCGACATTCATTGTGTACTTGGCATATATAGTGAAAATGGTTAAGTGTGTTGACACTCAATTGTCAAGACTATTCTTTTGACTAACAATCTCCCCTTTTGACATGAGTGTCAAAAATACTTAAGTAAGCATTTATGAACTTAAGCTTATTAAGTACATTCTTTATTTTCTTGGTATTTATGCAAAATTTCAAAAATATTATGACTAACAATATACCTTATGACTCCCCCTGAGTTGATTATGCCTTGTCCATTCTTGAAACTGAAATTTTGTGCTAATGTGCAAAAATGGTTCAAAATTTTGCATTCTTTCATAGTATCTACATATATACATATGTCCCGTTATACATATATCTTCCCCTTTTTGACACTAATGTCAAAGGGTTCTATGGAGTAATACCAAGCTTAGCCAAAAATGTGTTATTTACCTCTAGGAGTATTTTCAAAGCTACATCCAATTTTCTGGTGCAATGTCCAATGACTTATGTTGGATGGCAACCTCTACTGCTAGATGTACAAGTCCATCAAAGGTAGAAAAATTTGAATCTTTCTTGAGGATTATTTCTACATACATTTTCTCTTTATGGAGTACCTCCAAGTGAGGGGTTATAGAGGACTGAATTTGCATCAACTTAGCTTTTGTATTAGCCTCCTTTGTTGTTAATATAGCTAATTCTCTTTGAGTGTGAGGCATTTGAGAAAAATGCTTCTCACTTTGAGTTAGATTAGATGGGAGTTGCATACTAGAAATCTGTAGATTTCTCTCCAAGCTCAATATCCTTTGGCTAGTCTCCTGTGTGAAGTTGGAAAAATCACACAACTTGTTGTATAGGGAGGATATATTCCCAAGTACAATTTTTACTCTATTCAATTTCTTAGTTAGCTCAACTTGAGATAGTGCTATATCACCAAATATTTTCTCATTTACCTTTCCTTGGAATTTCCTTTCTGACCATTCCATTAATTTTGCATTTGTATCTTGGTCTTCATTTGTCACCTGGTCAACTATTTTAGATAGTTTCTCTACTATTGTCTTTGACTCATCAGGTGTCTACAAGCTAAAGGCATCCATGAAGATGTCCTTTATCTCATTCAGTGCTTGCCTATATTTATATTCTTTTCTCAATACCTCTTGTCTTCTTCTTCTATCCAATGCACTATGTATTTCATTAATCTTCTCTTTAGGGAGAGTGTCGGATTCATAGTAAGGTATTATGATTTCCTCATCAAGCTTAGGAATTCCATACTGAAGTTTATTGGCTACCTTTGTTGAGCTTGAGCCTAGTGTTCTAACTTGCAATGCTAACATTTTAGTGCTCGGCTTCTAAAGAGTTTGAGTGGGAGTACCTATTTTTGGTAATTCAACCAAAGTTTGTATTACAGATTCTTCTTCATCTCTTGTCTCTTCCTTCTCTTCAGCTTTTTTCTCCTTTTCACTATCAATGGTTGGGAGTGTGCTTGCTAGCTATTTTGTTTTTCCTATGTCTACCTCTATTGTTGCACTTGGCATTTGAAGTGCATCTACTATTTTTTTTGGTGGAGATGGAGGTGGAAGCAATAAGAGTCCAATAGTTTGAGTGATCAAAGGTGGTTCTTGTGTTTGCAACTTGACTTCTTTAGATTTTACTACTGACTTTTACAACTCATCAACATTGACCAGTATTGGGCTTGTACATAATCTAGTTGCTTGTGTTGATTGGTCAAGGATCTTTGCTAGATCCTCTGTAGTTAATAGATTGATGTTTTGACCAGAAGTGTCAATAACATCCTTAATCTTGATAATCTCTATAGGTGTGATGGTGGCATGAGGAGAGCTAGGAGGTGATAGTTGTGTGTCTTGCACACTCTGTTCTTGTTGCTCATTTGTACCTTTTTCTTCCTCTTTCTCCTCTTTATTCTTCTCTTCATTTTTATTTTCTTCTTCTACTTTCTTCTCTTCTTCCTTCTTATTCTCTTCCTTCTTATCTTCCTCCTTCTTCCCTATTTCTTTCATTTCCTTTTTCTTGGCACTTGCTTCTGACTTGTATTCCTCATCAAACACATCATCAATTTTCTTGTATATTACTTTCCACAATCTTGTGGATTTGCTGACTACATCTTCAATTTTATTTTACAAAATACAAAATACTCTATATTTAGGAGTAAATCTACTATTGTGCCTCTTGATTGCATTAGTTATTTGACCCTTAGTGAAATCAGGCAACAATCTAGCTAAAGTAGACTCCCTTATTTCCTTTTCCACTTACAAGCAAAAATGTCATTTGTCTTCTACAATTTTATACAATTATTTGAGCATTGAGACATCTAGCTCTAGAGGTGTGTTCTTGTACTCAGCCATCATAGCATACATAGATTCCTCTATTTTATTCTTCTCTTCCTTAGAGAGCTTATTAAAATCTAAATTCTTTAAATCTTTCAAGTCATCATTTCTAATCTTTGTACACAATTTATCTATGACAAACTTGGGTGGACAACTTACCACTTTGAACTAATTGTTATTGTCTGTTTCTATCTTTTCTTCATTTGATTCAAGTTGAGTTACATATTTTCTTCTCTTTCTTGGCTCCTCATCAGTCTTTTTAGTGGCTTTCTTCTTCTTTTCTACCTCTTCTTTGGCCTTTTGTGTTGTAGCTCTGGTGGTGGCTCTGGTAGTAGGCTTCTTTGGTGCAGGTTTTTCCACTTTCTTTGCTTTGGGTTGAGGAGTAGGTGGAGTTTTAGCCTTCCTCTTCATGAATTTGGTTCTCATAAGTGCTTTCTCAGCTTCTTCTTCCTCATCACCTTCCTCTTTATCCTCACCTAGACCTTGTGTCAGTTGTAAAGGCTCATCTTCTTCATTTTCATTGTCATCCTCTTCTTCATCTCCTTCCTCTTCCTCTTTTGTACCTGCTTCTTCAACTCCAAATCTTTTCTTGATCTTCTTGATTAGTTTGTTCATATTATTGATTTTTGTGGCTATCTTAAGATCTATCACCACCCTTTATTTGACAATGTCATAAGTACCAAAATGTTTTGCAACCTTGTCAATGTCTTCTACAAGTAGTGTTGCTATTGCTGCTAAGGCTTGATCAGCATCAAGTTCATAACCTAGTGGCCTAAGCCATCTCACTCTAGGTATGACTACTTGTATATAAGTGTAATCAATATCCACAAGAAAGCAAATGTCTTTTTCATGCTACTCAACCAGTGAGACTGGTATCCTCATCCTATGTTTCATGGACTTCTTGAAGTCCTCAAAATAGCTAGTCATTTGGGCGTCAAAATTCTCACCCATTTTCTCAATGAATCCATTTATTTGCTCAACAATGGTCTTATTTTGATCCCATTTCACCTTGCCTACTGAAGGGAATTCTTTCATAATATAGAAAAACATACAAACCAAAACTAAGTCAAATTTGCATTGAGCTCCCTTAGACTTCCTTATAGCTCCCAGATTCTCATTGATTTATTGTAACATGAGCTCTAAAAGATCATATGTATGATCTTTCTTTACCAATTTATAGGCAACATCCACTACTATACATGGTACACTATTTAGTCTGCTTGACTAGTACAATTTGTGGGATATGACTCTCATAGCAAAATCTAGTAGGGGTTCTATGATGGTGTCTATTGTCATTCCCCTATTATTCCATTTTGTACCTATATTATTCTCTATGGCTTCCTTTTTGTTGCTTCTTAGGGTCTTTGGTCAATCTAGGGTTGGAATACTAGTAACCCTATGAATAGTTTTCTTTGTAAACTTTACTAGCCTTGTCTCTAACCAAAAGGCTCCATCATGGATTCTGCTCAATACTATGCATATCCATTCCATTTTGAAAATAATAGGGAAAACTAGGGCTTTGGTCAGACACTTCTTCTTGACTATGGAGAATTCTTCTTTAAGTTTTGCATTATCACATAGTTTATCAGATGCATTGAAAATTTCCAAATCTCCTATGGCTCCAACTTTGTAGTTATAACACTTTCGAATGTCTTGAACCATAAAAAATTTATCAAGTATTACGGATAGGGCACCAGTGGGATCATTCCTATAAGTGACTTTGGGAATGGGCCTAAACTCAAGCTATTTGACTTCATTACTTACAAGTTGAATTTCATGAATTCCCTTCTCCTTAGTGGTTTTTGACCTAGATGCCATCGTTTACCAAACTAGGGTTTAAAATTAAATAGGTTCTCAAACTCTACGTAGATCAGAACTTGAATGAAATACCTATGAATCGATGAAATCAAGTTGAAACATTGTTGGAATTGCTACAAATTCTTGTTTGATTGCTATAGAATTGCCTCTTCACTCTATTCAACTTCACTTTGTGTTTGAATGATTCAAAAATGAATGATTTTCGATTCTATTAGGTTAAAAAACCTAGCATTTATTGCATTTGTGATTACAATTGTACACTTGGCTTCCAAAGATTTTATCATCTCAGCTTCCATTGAAGTTCATCTACTCGGCAACCACTAACATCTCTTACTCAGCATCCGCTAGACTGTTCAACTCAGCATGTACTAAAGTTTCACTTGACAACCAAAGGTAGCACAGCATCATCTTCCAACTTTTAACTTGGCATATTTTCTCATGCATATTTATTCTTTGCAATACTTCTATGTTTTCTTGGGTTGATGTATGATACATCTTTATATGTATTAGCCCCATGTATCTGTCTTGTGCTTAATTGGATGAGGTGTGATCACTTGACCTCTTGGGTGAAGTGATCTCTCCATTCGATGTGTTGCACTCACATTTCTTCTTCCATGTCTTGTTTATTTTTCCTCTTATTTGTTCAACATCAATCTTCTCTTTTCCTTTGTTGACTTCAGTCTTTGGTGCTTTTGACTTTGTAGGATAGTTTATGCTAATATGACCAATCTTCAAGCAACTAAAACATGTAGTTTGGTTTAGCCACCTGCTATAAGTTCCCTTGAAATGTGTCCTTATGCAATTTTCAAGAATGTGTCCATACTCTTGACAATAGTCACAGCTATACCTAGTATTGTAATCCCAATTGCAGTGATGCACATGATTGATTCCTCTTGTAGGCAGATTAGGTGTCCACATAGGCTTTGATCTACATTCAAATGCTTTATGTCCATACTTTTTGTAGTTGTAGCAGTGACCTTCAAATCTTGGTGTCCTCATGGTCTTGGTTCTACAGTCTTGTGTTGAATGCCCTTGTTTCTTGCACTTGTGACAAAAGTTTTCATTTGTAGGCTTATCATGCTGATGACTATTCTTTCTTTTTCATACATTAGAGGTATGTCCCTTTTTACCATAGAAATGAAAAGTAGGTTTAATTTTCTCACCTTTGTTTATTCTTTCTTCTACAGCCTTGGATGATTCTCCTTGTTCAATGCTGATGTAGCCAAGTCCTGAAGTATCATTACTAGCCCTTGGTGATTTCAGCAATTTCTCAAAGTATTTGATGGCCTCATTGGGTTTGTTGTAACTTTCTGCTATTTCCTTTTCTTTCTTCAATTCACTCTGCAACTATTCATTCTACATCTTCAAGGTGGAGATCTCAATGTCCTTCATGTTTAGCTCATGATGAACATTCATCATCATGCTTAAGGTGTCCAACTACATGTTTGAAATCTTCTCAAATTCAATTATCTTCTCTTCTAGCCTATTGGTGAGATTTATCTTGTCATTTTCTATTATGGCCTTGTCTTCAATAGGTCTTTTCTTTTGCTCATTCACTTCACAAAGCATTATGGCTTGTGATTCTTGTTCAAACTTGAGTAATCTGATTTCTTCAACTTGTGCTCTATTTTTCTCCATTAGTTATGTTATTGCTGCATCAAATTCCTTGGAATCTCCATTGAAAACATTTTTGTGATGTCAATTTCCTTGTAGTGTATGTCATTTTCAGCTATGGATATCTCCTTCCTTCTTTTCAAGGATTTTCTTAGTTCCTCCCTGGCTTCCTCTACTTTGTGTAGAGCTAGTTGCACATCAATCACCTGATTGTCAATGATCTTCCCAAGTTTGAAGACTTCCATCTTCTGACCTTTTTCTCCAAGCTATTAGGCTTCTCCTTATGATAACCAAAGCTTTAATACCAATTGTTGGAATGTTCAAATGGGAAGAGTACTTCTAAGATGGGGGGTGAATTAGAAGTAACCAATTTTTTATCCTTTTAAACCCTTATTAACACATAACCGAAAGCAATGTACATGCATGTAAACATATAAGAAAATATGAAATGAAAGCATACATCAACACATAACACAAAGATTTGGTAACCCGAAAACCCTCTAGGAATAAGAAGGTAAAACTTGGGTGGGGATGACACCCATAAAAATCATTGTAGCAATCAATACTCAACCACTTATGATGGTCTGCCCTATTAAAGGCTTTACAATGTGCCAATAGTGACCTGGTTAGAGGATTTACAAACACTTACATGAAGTGTCACCTTGTTAAAGGATTTACAATAGGTTGTTAAACCCACCTAATACATAGGTTTTTCAATCACCTTCTCCAAAGGTTCTCCTACCTAGCTGTTAAGCTAACCTATCAATATAGGATTTCAGCATCTAATACAATTGTGAGAAAGTATTAGAACATTTGACCTAATTGAATGCAATCTCAAATTGCTAGGTTCAGGCACTAGATCTACTCTTCTCATTCTGAACCTTGCTTAATCTAATCTATCTATATGTTCCTTGTCCCTTGTGTTGTTCTGATCAACTAGATATGAAATTGTTGCTATGTTCCTCTAAGTCTTTTTCCTCTTCACACTAAAATTTTTCTATAATCTTCCCATACACTATTTTCTTCCACACATGCAATGGTGCATTCGACCTCCTTTTAAAGAATGCAAAGACTTAGGATTAGGTGTGGATCTACGATCCATATTGAATCTCAAATTCCTGCTCAAATCCTTGGATTTTCTTCATTGGTTGCATGCCTTCTCCATTTTTTTGATTGGTTGCATGCAGATTGCATAGGGAATGTAAATGATTCATCCTTATCTTTTTTTTCTTTGAAATCCTTCTAAGTTGGCTCCAAAAATGGTTTACAACTTAGTTTATCAAGGCACAAACTCTTATGTTGATCCTGAGTTACTCAACACTCATTACATTACTGGATCTTGGCATGAACAAATTCATGGATCACTTTGCATCTATTCCTTTATTGGTTTGCTAAGCACTTGTTAAACACCATATTGCTCGGCACATGTATGTTCTGTATTGCTCAGAATCTAAACATTTCCTAGATCACTTGGCACATACTACATCCTAACTTGCTTGAAACCAACTATGGCTTGGCACCTATTGAAATTCTAGCTTGGCATTCATTGTGGACTCGGCATATATAGTGAAAATGGTTAAGTGTGTTGACACTCAATTGTCAAGACTATTCTTTTGACCAACAGTAAACACTACGAAACTATTGATTTGAAGAACCTCAATTATATAGAATATGACCAGGTATAGAAGACTAAGTCTAAAGAGTTGATCAATAGAAGAAGCAAGGTATCTTCATGGCCTCCAAAAATAGAAATGAAAGAATGTCTATATGGTAAATGATCCATCTCACCAAAATTCATACATATCAAACCACTACAATCACCTAGTACATAGGTTCAAATATTGAATACATCACTCACTCCATCAAACAAGAAAGTAATAGAACCAACATAATCCCCTATAATGTTGAGAGCTAAGACCTAAACACTAAAACTAAATTTAATATCTCCCATAGAAAGAAGAACCAAGAACATTGAGAGTGCAATAGAAATACAAACACCTATAGTGGCTCATTTCATTGACACATTATGAGGCTAATATCATGGAAGGAAAACTCACTTGAAAAAGGAATATGGAAAACATGAAACCCCCCAAGAAACTTCATAATGTAGTGCAAGTACAACTAAACACAAATATGTGTAAGATCCCAAAATATAATAGAGTGACACTTAATCTTAGTGTGTTTGCAAAAATACTACAAAATGATGTCAAAAAAGATCAAAAGAGACATAAGGATGATAAAAGAGATAATATAATCCATGAAAAATCATCTAAAGCAAAAAATCGATCTTCGGATATGAAAAAACCAAGATATCCATTAGAATGCAAACAAGCAAAAAACTTAATGGAATTTTCCTAGAGCAGAATCTGGAAAATAGAACCTCTGATATTGAAGGCATTAAATAGAAACCAAACAATGTCAAAAGTCCAAATAAACTACACCATCACAAAGGACTCAGAACCATGTTTCTAGTGATATGTCATTTGCAAAAAAAAGAGTTTGGATGAACAAGTTGCGACCAAAAAACTACATGTAGATCAAAACAGAGCTAGAAGGGAAAAATAAAAATACTTACTGCCTTGGGATCCATTTCAAAAAACCTTGAGAAGTGCATTCACGAGCTTCAAAATTACCTTAGGAAGAATGCCGGTTTTATATAAAATTAACTCAATTTTTGTGCCGAAAATTTTGATTTGCATGCCAAAACTCTTGATTTACATGTAAAAATTCTCAATTTTCATACAAAAAATCTTGATTTACATGCCAAACACATCTCAATTTTTTTTTAAAAAAATATCGATTTGTGTACCCAAAAATCTCTATTCATGCATGCTAAATCATTGATTTGTATCAAGAATTCTCAATTTTTGTGCCAAAAAATCTTGAAAATGCCACCTTGGGAAACATGCCCAATCTAGGAGTAATATTTTCTTTGCCTCAGATTTCAATTGTGTCTAAATTGGACAAATTTAATATGAAAATAGGGAATTTTAGGTGCTCTAAGCTCAACAGTGATGTCTTTTTGGGCTCAAACTGCACCAAAAATTAGTGACTTCCTAGATCCAATACAAAAATCTTTTAAAAATGAAACCCTTTGAAAAAAAAGGTATAGATCTTAAAGCCAAGCCAAAACCTCTTGTTAACAGAATATGAGCATGAATATTTAGAGCTCTGATACCATGTTGAAGTTGATGAAAGATCAAGCCCACAACTCCCAAGAATCACCTGCATGCAAACCCTATCACAAAAGAGAGAAGCAAAAGTTGCAGAGGTTAGAATTGCCAGATCTATAGATAAGACATTCTTGATGAGGAAAAAGAGAGATTTCTATAATCAAAAGTGAATGAATTAATTATAAAGAGATCAATCCTTATAAAGGAGATCAAAACCCGAAAAGGTAAAACTTGGGTTGCATGATAATAACAAATAAATGTATTAATTATTATATGCCCAAAGTTTAGCTTAAGTAAAATAGAGATAATAAGTTACTTAATAATTAAATCATTATTGTTTAATTAATAAGGAAATATTGTATTGCTTTACTAGAAACTCCTTGTTAATTCCTCAGCATTATAGTCATCATGGTGTCCCAATTTATCCTTATTACTTCAATTTCCCACTTCTTAGTCATCAACTTGGTTGATAACTCTATCATGTGTTCAATAGTGATAAGCTTGAGGCAACAACAAGATCTTTAGCAATCTCGACGTGATGTTGCGTAGCCTCAAGATGAGGTAATAGAAAATATTGAATATCATTAATTTATACTCCTAGTTTTCTCTCTTCCTCCATCAATTCAAGTTGAAAACTTGTTAGAAATATTACTTGGGAATAGTGGACTAATGTAGTACTAGGAGCTATAGTTAGTGCATCAATATTGGCCTTCACATCATGTATAAGAGATGGAATATCACATAATTTATGAAACAAAGTAATAATGTTTTGTAAAATCACCTCTAGCTTGGTAACATAAGTGGATAATGCTACTTTTTGGATTTCACTATTAGTAGAGAATTTTTCTAACACCCTATATTCAAACTTCTCCTCATCTCTTTGCATCAACTTTGACTAGGTGTTAATTTCTAGTTCATTGAGCTTGTCAACAATCTATAAAATTTGATATAATATAGGTTATTTTTTACTTAAAGTAATATTTGGTACAACATCCTGCAATATGTATTTCACATCATGCAATACTTATTTTTGCTTGTGCTCCTTCCTTAACCTTGCTTGCTTGGCTTTGCTAGTACATAGCTAGTAATGCCCCTCCTAAAGATCCTTGGAACAAGGAAAAATAAAAGCCAATACATTTTTTTAAGGTATCAAGCATGGATTCAAACAACATCAACATGCATTTGATCAAAAGATTGCAATGAAAGACTTAATCAAATAATCAAAGCAACCAATGATCTCCAAGCATCACTACTACCACCGCATTCAACAACCAACTATGAAAGTCAAACAAACAATAAAAATTAATCTTTGAACTGTCAAGACCTAAAAGGGGTGCAAATCAATAGGATATCCAAAATACCCTTTGAAACATGTCCAACAAGTCCAAAAATACTTGTTTTCCTGACCAAGTTTTTGCACAAAAACCATGCAATACTTTTCTAGTATCATATGATAATGTTCACTACTACTAGATGATACTTTTCCAATATCATGTGATACTTCTTACTACTATTGTGTGATATTTTACTAGTATCATATGATAGAACTTGCTACTTTCATTCGATGCTTTCTAATATTGCATTATATTTTTTCCTATATCCATGCAATACTTTTCTAGTATCGTCCAATGTTGAACCAATGTCACCCAAGTTTACAAGGAAAAAGTCCAACAACAATTCTAGAAGGAAGATAGAGTTAGAACCTCCACACTAGGGAGTACCAAAACCACTTTAGTCAAGGCACAAATACTTGAAAACATAAAGGAGATCAAATATCTTTAATATCTAATCCATAGCATCTAATGTAATCATACAGAAAGCAAAATCATAATGAACATACATGTGCATAAATGAAATATCACATTAAGGAAAGCACTAGCAATGAAGCCACCAAACTAAAAACAACCATACTCATTTCCTCCCAACTATAATGGCATCATGAGACCTCAAAGGCCCTAGCCATCCCCCAAGTATGAATCTCAAATTTCCAACAATATAGTTGGAGTTGTGTCATGAGATTGTTCTTACCGATAACCATCAAATAACATCATAAGAACAAGTACATCCAACATGCTAATCTACCAATAACATCACTAATCCAAAGAAGTAGTAAGATACATCATTTTTCAATTTGATACAATGTCATAATAAAGAAATGCATCAAGTAACATACTAATCATCATCTAAACAAGATATCAAGTGAATATCTAGCGTCGACCTTAAACTAGAAATAGGCCATCTCTGTACACCAGTCCCTACAAGTGGTATAGGTAGCTACACCTCCCAATGATATGGTACACATATGACCACTTCTTTTATGCTGATGAAGATAATGATCCAACCACAAACACACAACACAATCATCCATCAATGGCTAACACTCACACCAAGTAGTATAAAGGAATGAAACCAAGATCCTGAGACAATGCAATACAATAGGTCCTGGTTAGATTCTCTATGGGTCTACTATGTAGGGACTCTAGTGGATAGTAGATCAGTTAGCATGATAGAGCCCAAGCTAAAAATTGTACACAAACTCTCCCTCAAGAAGATGTCTATGTCCCTGGATGAACTATGCAAACACTTGGCCCTTAGATAAACTGAATGGGTACATACCTTTAGAATAGTCATATAGGTACATAATATTTTCTTATCTTATTTAATTACCCATGGATTCATTTAGTTATCACAATGCAGTTTCCCAACCCAACCCTAATGAACATAACTCAACCAAAAGCAACTAGGAGTCTGGGTCTCGCAAGAACCCAACAAGTGCATGCTCATGTGATTGTGTGTGGGAACACCAAATACATGATGATCATAAACAACAAGGGTTGGATGAGAAATAATCAAAATGCCAATTATAACAAGATCACTCAACCAACCTATATCTAGGAGTACAGATTCTACATGAATCCCAATGAACAATAAATCACCAAGCATCATGAACTCACTCAATCGGCCTAAATATTGGAGTATGGATTCTACATGAATCTCAATGTCCATGAAGGGGAAACATAACATCTAAGGAAACATGGAATATAGTCCATTTCCACCATCCAAGGAAACAACTCCAAAATCCCAACAAAATATGGGTGACATGCAAACTAAGGCAAGAATAAAAAGCCCAAAACTCAAAGCTCTCATTTAACAATGAAACTAAAAGCTCAATTCAAGAATAGGGTCACAAGACCAAGGGTCCAATAAAATTCACCAAATAGGCACAAATTTCCAATCTAGAAAATCTAGCAAAGGACACAAGTCCACAAAATCCACTATGGAAACACGAGTCCAGATCAGGAAATAAAATACTCTGGAATGTCCTATAACCATTCCAATTCCATGATCCAAATCGTTAAGGCAAGGGCTACAAGATCAAAACTCTTAAGAACCCAAACAAAGAAATGAGCAAAAATCCCAATGACATGCAAAATGAGACAATGCCAAAACACCCTAAACTAAAACATCTTGGAATTTGACAGAATGGAAAACCCACTAAACAAATCTACCCAACATAACACTTTTCAAATAAAATCATGGACTTAGACACTTTACAGAAATCCATCAACATAACAATGCCTAAACTTGTATTTTTAATTTCCTAAAAAATAGAAATGATCATCCTTGTCCAACCAAGTGATATGAATGCATAAAAATAGAGGGGAGCACTAGTTCTCCACTCCCTAACATTTAGCAACATGAAATAGAAGCTAAAACTAAGTAAAACTATTAAAGCCCAAAAGCCCTACCTTGCATCCAAGAGGGAAAAATAAGAAATACCACCACAAAAAAATGGGGATGCCAAATCAGATGAAAACATCAACATAGTGGACCAATCTTGATTGACCTCATAATGATCTGCTGATCCAAACTCCCGCAATGAGCAAAACATCAATTTCTCACAAGAGGGTTTGGAGGAATTTTCTCCAAAATCCTCAAATAACAAAGTGAGAAGTGAGAATAAATTCACTTTTAGCCAATGTGCGTAGCTTTGCAAAGTGACATATTAATTAGATTATTTCAATTAAATAGTCTAATTGGATCCCTTAACCTAGATTAAATTGAGTGATTCCAATTGAATTAGAATCCAACTATGACAAATTAGTCGGCAATAAAATACAGATTAAATAAAATAATTAAACCCTTCTAATCTATTAAATAACATTTAATTTAATATTTTCTATGACCATTATTGAATCCTAAATGCACAAACACGCTCATAGGTCTAATCACCTAATACATTATGAATCTAGATTTACCATTTAGCAAAGGATTAAAATGACAATAAAGATACGTCACGCTTATAGGGATGATAATTGAACATGAAAGGTCTGATCAATAACTCCATGTGCCACTGCTTAGGATATAAGTCCTACACAATAATTGAACACAATCAAGTGTGGATGCACAATAATAATAGCCGAAGTGATAATTATGTGAAATCACATAATTAAAGCATCTAATTAATTTCATTTAAATAGTCTATTTTTCATAAATTACTGAAATTAAAAAGGTATTTATCTGTAGCACTGTAACCAATGAATCCAACATGGGACAATTCATTTCTAATTATTTAAGCATTTAATAATGGAATTAATAGAATTCATTAAACAACATAAAAAGGCACTTAAAACACATAAGTGAATATGGTCAAATACATGACTAACCACTACTATAGGAACCTAGTCAAGTGTAGCAAGATAATAATACATAGTGCAATCTCTGCACACATTTTAGGGTAATCACGAAACAACATCATGATATAACATCAATCTTGATAACCACTGGCACAAACCTTAATGAAACCATCTAACACATAATAATCTCATAAATTAACCATAAGCATAATCAATCCAACTAATACAATAACATAAATCTAATCACCCCAAGGGTGTAGACCACTCATGGTACCAATCCTAATCTCTCAAAAAGGAAGATCATCAAGTTTGCATCCATCAGGATGACTTACATAAATTGAATGGGAGAAGCACTACATAGCTCAGAATATATGTTCATTCTTTCTTTGTCCAAAGTATTTGAGTCCCATGAAGGTATAACAATTACTTCATCTAAAGTAATGAGATTAGACCTAATTGCTTGCACTTCATTCTTCTTTTTTTTATCTTCTTTCATTTTGTTTGTATATGACTTGTGCTCATGGATACTTATAATGGCACTAGAGTTGTGGACTCCTAATGTCTCTATTTGGGTTCCTCAATTTTCTTTGTTTCCTCTTCCTTTTTCTCCTTTATATGTCTACCTTGTGTAATATTAGGAATATTAACAATTTTTGATGGTGGTACTTGTGGCATCTCCTCGAATTGTTTTAGTGTAGAAACACTCTATTTTTGTTCTTTCTTTTATTCTTCTTCTTTGTGTGTAGAGAGTAGATATAACAACATCAGATTGAATATGTACTTGGTTGTACATGTAGATAGTGATAAGTCTTTTGGTTTCTTTACACTTACAAAAATTGATTGGCCTTGCCCAATAATTCCCTCACTCAGAGGTCTATGGGTTGGTGCTTCTTCACCTATAGCATCCTTTTCAACATTTGACTCAATTGAGTCACCTTGTATATGTTCATTATAATGAAATTTAGTTTCATCCTTCCTCTTAGTCTCTATATTGTATTGTTTTTCCTTGGTGGTGTCTCCCCCTTGTATTGTTAGAATGATTTAGAATAAATGAGAGTGGGGGAGGGGGTGATTAGTTATCCATAGGTCCAGATGTACTAATTAAAACTTTTAAAACTTCAAATAACTTATATCTAATATATAATCAACTCAGTCTCTATAGAGACTTATCAGTAATATAAACTTACAATCCATTGTTCCAATTATAATAAACTTACAAAATGTAAACATTAAACAATAAATATTTCAAATAAAATCCACATAAGTAAGACACTATGATTTAATGTGGAAACCCAATTTGGGAAAAACCACAAACAACATGTGACCAATTCTCACTCTTCTAAAGTGAGCTCTATTAGGATCTAACCCTATTTGAGTTTAAAATACACACTATTAGGTGTGACCCTATTAAGGTATTTAATCAACCTATTTGGAGTGACCTTGTTAGAGGACTTAAGAACATTCCATTAGAATGTCACCTTGATTAAAGGATTTACAAATGACTATTAGGTCAACCTTGATTAAAGGGTTTTAAATGATATGATGATTAGAAAGTAACCAAAATTTGATAAAAATAAATACAACTCACTTTTCAAATATAGATCACAATTAGGTTCAATAGCTAATTCATTGATTGGCCTTCATTATCATCTACATCATTGGTTCACTTGGAAACCCTTCAAGAAATCACTCTTCACCTCAACACTTCACTATTTGAGCTTTTGCTCAAGTTCACCAATCAACAAAATCAACAACTTCTTCAACCTTTTTAGGTTTTCTAAACTCTACCAACCTCTTTGGATTATCCCTTATGCCTCCTTAAATAGGTAGCTTGATCTTTTGCCACTTAAACACCACCATTGATACAAGGCTTAGGTCAGATTCATTGAATCCTTCCATTTTTTTTTCCTCCATGTTCTAGAAAATTCTCCAAACTTCTCTTTAAATCCATGCATAAATATGCTCAAACAAGGTTTTTATTGCATGAAATATTCCAGCTCATTAATCCTTATCTTCAACACACTGTACATATTTCAATAATTCAACTATGTCAGCTAGGTATCTCAATTCCTTCTCAAACTATAAAATGTTGTCACTTGTCCAAGACTATTTTCCTTATCCTTGGTCATCACTAGATAACTTGGCCATCATTATCTTTCCTCACTTGGCTTACATTATCTTTGCTCAATCCATTTACTAGTGCTTCGTCCAACTTTTCTATTACTTTGTCTTTTGCTGGTACTCGATCGACACTGAATTTCTTTAGCTTTTACTTTTCACTTGGTTGGCACTAGCATAACTCAACTTCAAATATAATTTCATTAATCTTATGCTTTGAATCTTGGTTAAGCCTAAGTATTTTTTCTTCATTGATCACCTCTTCTAGGCTTTGGCACAACTATCTTCTCCACTTAGTGTTGTGATTAGACACCACATTATCTTGCCAAATTCTAACTGATCAAGTACCCATTTTCATTCCTCATAACTCAACCTTTCCACTAGGTCCTCTTGTCATCTCTTCTTTTAAAATCCTCTTCATAAATCATCTTGATATGGCACTATACTTAGGTAGAAACTATCTCACCAATAATGTTTGACATCAATGGCAGTGTAGTAATTGTTCCAATTATAGTTTCCAATAATTTCCCTCTTTGGCATTGATGGAAACACCTCTAGTTACCATGCAATCCAAAAAAATATTTAATATAACTTCATTAATATCCCTAGTTTCATTTTGATTCCCATGTCAGTATCCACCAATCTCTATGATCTTATCTTTTAGTTTCATTATGATTCTCATTCATACAGCTCTGATATGAAACACCTCTAGGAATAAATCCAACAACTCCCTCAATCATATTAGGACATGAAATAAATAATATCCCTCTTTGATATACATATTCTTAACTTCTTCACTATCTCTAGATGGAAATATCTCTATACACAATTCTCCCTCTTTTATGTATGACTCTTCCATCTATGATCTCTTCTCTACTTCATATGGTAACTACATAATCTTTGACTTATGCTTCTCATGCTCTTCCCCTTTTGCAATATTGATGGAAACTGCTCTCATGTCTCCCTCTTTGCTCAATATCTCCATGGTAACTATATAATATCTCCCTATTTGACAAAAATTCCAAAGGAACTTCTAAGGATACTTCAACAACTTTTATCTCATACATCTTCAACATGTAGATATGTCTTGGTTAGTTCTCTGAACCAAGTTCATCTTTTATCATCTTGCTTATGACTGATTTAACATCTTTTGCTTCTCTCCTCACAAATTTAGGTAGGTCCTAAAGTGTGACCTTCTTCATCAATTTGTAAGATATTCTGATCAATACATTTGATGCATAGCTTCATCTTAGCTTAAGTATCCTCAATTATGGGAATCATCCCTAGTTTACTTCTTAGATATTCATGTAGATGTGAGGTTTTTATTAATGTATAAGCTATTTGTTCCTTTTTATTCACATACTCCAATCTCACTTCTTTGTCTTGAATCAACTCTCTCAAGTAATGATACTTGATAGCAATATTATTGATATTAGCATGCATCACATAATTTTTAGATATTTTTATAACACTTGTAGTATAACAAAAAATAACATCATGCTCATTGATCTCTTCCTTCATTCCTTTCAACAATTGCTTGATCCACACTATGTTAGAATAATTAACTACTACAACTACATATTCAACTTCTTCTTTAGAGTGGGAGATCAGATTTTTCATCTTTCTTGTCCATGAAACTACTCTCTTTCCTAGAAAGAAAGCTCCACCACTTGTGCTCTTTCTATCATTAAAATTTCAAGGCCAATCTACATTAGTATACACTTTTAGTTCAAACTTGTCATTTTTCTAGTAAAATAATCCATAGTCCTCTGTTCCTTTTAGATATCTCAATTTTTTTTCACAACCATCATATGATTCTCCTTACGATTTGTAAAAAATCTTGCAACAATCTCAACTACTTGTTCAATATTTGGTCTACTATGAACAACATATTGTAACTTGCCAATCATTGATCTATACAAATTTTGGTTCACATCAGCAAAAAAATCATTGCTTGAGATTTCATGTCTAGTAGCCATGGGTGTTCCAGACTCATCCTAAGTCTTCCATAGCCAAAGTTTATAGTATATCCTTGATATATTTTAATTGAGTAATGTAGATACCTTTCTTCATTTGATACACTTGCAAGAAAATAAAGAATTTTATCTCTCCAAACATAGACATCTCAAACTCTTGTCTCATTTGATCTACAAATGACTTATACAATGCATCCTTTCCTCCAAATATGATATCATCCACAAATATCTCAGCCAAAAGTATCTCTTTTTCAAACTCAGTCTTCATGTATAGATTTCTATTATCATTGGTCCTTGCAAAACCAATCTTCATAAAATATGTATGCAACCTCTCATACCATGCTTTAAGGACTTGTTTCATCCACACAAATATTTTTCCAACCTACAGACCATATCACTTTTATTTGAGTTAAAATATTCTTCAAGTTTTTCAATGTAGACTTTTCTTCCAAAATTCCATTTAGAAATGCAGACTTAACATCCATCTGGTATACTTTGAATCCTTTGTAATTAGAATCTACAAGCAGAGTTTTCACTCCTTCCAATCTTGAAATGGGGGAAAATGTCTCCCTATAGTCAATACCTTCTTCTTGTGCATATCCCTTACAAACTATCCTTACTTTTTTCCTTGTGACTTCACCTTTCTTATTCAACTCATTTCTTAATACCCACTTTGTTCCAATAAAATTCTTGTCTTTTGGTCGAGGTACCAGTAACCAAATTATTTTTATTCTCTATCTTCTCAATCTCTTCATTCATTACTTGGATCAAGTGTTCATTATCCAAAGCATCCTTTACTAATTTAGGCTCATATTCACATTGTAGATATGTCTCACTTTTGAGTATTTTTCTTCTCATAACTCTAGAGTACTTATCTCCAATGATTTGATCATGTGCATGTTGTCTTCTTATATATTTTTCTAATGTAGTCTCTCTTCTTCTTTCTTCTTCTTCAGGTTCATCTTGCAGATTTTCTTCAAGTAGCACTTCATGTTTTTCTATTGAATCTTCTAGTTGCTTGGCATTCACTTGTTGATGCTCAGCATGCTCTACTTGATGCTCAACATGCACTGGCTAATGCTTGACAACAACTTCCTGATGCTTGACATGATGTTGCTATAAATTGACATGTATTGGCTACTACTACTAAAAATCTTTCTTCTTAGGTTTGGTTAAGGTTCTTGACTAGCCTTCATCAAAGTATGTGAAACTTTTGTAATCCTTAGGTACCTTCTTACATTCAACGTCATTCTTTTTTGCATATTCATCAACTTTCCTATTTCCATTTTCAACAACTTTATTAGTCTTAGAATCCAAATAATTATATGTTTTTCTCTTGGTGGAATAGCCTAAGAATATATTTTCATCACTTTTAGCATCAAGTTTTCCATTGATATTATCTTTTAGTATGTAGCAGTTTCTTCCAAAAACTTTGAAATATTTCACATTAGGTGCATATTTATACCATAAATCAAAAGGTTTAAGGTTTGAACCTTTCTTGACTTGTACCTAGTTCAAGGTATAAATTATTGTACTTACATATTCTCTCTAGTATTTAGGTACAACATTATTCTCCAACATCAATTTCCTAGCATAGTCCATGATTGATCTATTCCTCCTTTTAGCTATATCATTCGATGGAGGGGTCCTAAGTGTAGACATTTGTCTCATGATTCATTTATCAATACAAAATGTGTTGAATTCCTGTGACATGAATTCTCCTCCTCTATCAGATCTTAGACATTTCAAGGTTTTACCCATTTCCTTTTCAACTCTAGCCAAATACATCTTGAACATTTGAAATACATCATATTTTTCCTTAAGAAACATCACAATCATCATTCTAGAGTAATCATTAAAAAATACAATAAAATATTTGTCACCAGAGTAGCTTTGTACACCAATAGGTCCACAAAGTTCAGTATGAACCAACTCTAAAATAACTTCAAAAATATAGGTCTTTCTTTTGAAACTAGACTTTGCCATTTTTCTAAACTAACATTGTTTACACATCACATTATCAGGTTTCCTCAATCTTGGTAACCCTCTTACTTTATTCATCTTACTAATGCTTACCAAATTATCAAAGTTCACATGACATAGCCTCTTATGCCATAACTATATATCATCACATTATTTAAACAAACATGTATCATTAGATAGGTCTAGATAGAACAAATTACCTCTTGTTTAGTCTCCACTTCCAATTAGTTCTCCTAAACCATTGTAGATATTGGCCTTCTTATTCTCAAATTCAACTTTGTAGCCTAAATTATTCAACTATGCCACACTCAAAAAATTGTAGTTAATTCCTTCAACCCAATAAAGCATTATCACATCCAATCTTATCAATTAACTTTATTGATCCTTTACCTTTCACAAGACATGGTGCATCATTACCAAACTTAACACTGACACCTTTAAAATGTTATATGTTTTCAAACTTACTTTTATCACAAGTCATGCAATGTGAGAAACAACTATCAATTATCCATCTTTCACCTTTACTCACACATAAAATAAGTGTAGTTTTCTCATCTTCGTCAAAATCATCTTTCATAGAAACATAAATAACTTCATCATTACTATCAAAATCATCATCACTCACTTCTTCACTAATGTAGAAATAAATCTTACCTTTTCCTTTTTTTTCCTTGTATCCTTTGTATTCTTTTCCATCTCTTCTTTCTTTCCTTTCATCCTTGTCATCCCTGTCAAGACATCTTGCAGCAATATGACCAACTTAATTACATGAAAAAAATATTACAAGGAGTTTACCTTTGTGTTTTCCTTTTCCTCTTGGAAGTATTCCAACCATTAATACTTCAAGATCCTCAAGATCATCATCTGAAGATTCACTTTCACCAACTTCATACTTTCCTTTCTTCTTCTTAGACTTATGCAAAACCATTTGTGACTTGAAAGAAGATTCAATAATAGGGGCATTAAAATTATCAAAATTTGATAATTCAAAAGTAGTAAGTCTACCAACCAAACTATCCAAGGTTATGTCATTACCAAGGGTACATCTTAGTTCTTGTGTTGTAGAAATAATAATATCATAAATAAGAAGTAAATTTCTTAATACCTTGAATATCACAATTTCATAACTTATCTTTCTATTAGCTTTTCTGATAGTATTCACAACTTTGAATCTTATACCATATTAGGGAATGTTATCACCTTCTACCATTCTCATGTCATCAAACTTTCCTCTCAAGATTTTTTATTTGTCTCTTAGTACATTCTTATCTCATCCATGGATTTTTGCCAACTTTTCCCACATCTTCTTTGCAAAGTTACAATCCTTAATATAATCAAACTCTGAATACCTTAGGGAAGATGCAATCTCCAATATTGCTTGATTATGTTTGTATTTCTCTTTTATTTTCTTGGTTATCAAATGTGCAAGTACACTTGCATACTCATCCTCCAAATAGAATACTGTTAAATCTCCAATTCCACCAATGTGCAACTTCATCAGACTTTTCCATGTAGGGAAGTTCTCTATGTTCAACTTGGGTATCTCCTTTCTATACATCTTTATCTTTAGCTTTAAGTACTTTCAAACATTTCTCTAGAAGCACCAAATACTTGACACCAATTAAACTTCTTAACACTTCAAACAACTTAGATCTAATATTTAATCCACTCGGTCTCTATAGAAACTCATCAGTAACATAAACCTACAATTCACTATCCTAATAATAATAAACTTTCAAAATGTAAATATTAAACAATAAACATCTCAAATAATATGCACACAAGTAAGACATCAAGATTTAACATGGAAACCCAATTTGGGAAAAACCACTAGCAACATGTTACTAATATTTCACTCTTCTAAAGTGAGCTCTATTATGATCCAACCCTATTGATGGTTACAATACACACTATTAGGTGTGACCTTGTTAAAGGATTTAATCACCCTATTTGGAGTGACCTCGTTACAGGACTTAAGAACATTCCATTAGAATGTAACCTTCATTAAAGGATTTATAAATGATCGTTAGGTCAACCTTGATTAAAGGATTTCAAATAATATAATGGTTAGAAAGTAATAATAGGTTGATCTGAATAAATACAACTCATTTTGGAAATACATATCACATTTAGGTTCAATAGTTGATTCATTGTTTGGCCTTCATTATCATCTCCATCATTGATTCACTTGGCAACCCTTTAATAAATCACTCTTCACCTCAACACTTAAGTATTTAGTCTTCTCTTTAGTTTTCCAATCAACAAAATCAACAGCTCATTCAATATTTACAGTTCTAATAACCTTTTCCAACCTCTTTAGATTATCCCTTATGTCTTCTTAAATAGGTAGCTTGATTAGTTGCTACTAAAACACCACAATTGATCCTAGTTTTAGGTTAGATTCATCAAATCCTTCCATCTTTTTGTTTCCTCCTTCCTTTTATATAAACTTCTCCAAAACTCTCTTTGAATCCATGCATAAAAATTCTCAAGTAAGGTTTCTCTTGCATTATATCTTCTAGCTCACCAATCCTTATCTTCAACATGCTTTGCATATTCCAAGAATTCAACTATGTCAGCTAAGAATCTAAATTCCATCCCAAACTATAAATTATTATCATTTGACCAACATTGTGTTCCTCAACATTGGTCATCACTAGGTAACTCAATCATTGATGAGATTAGGAAAGATTATATATTTTATGGGTTATATAGTTATTGTATGGTCTTTTCCTTTTATAAGTTTAAAGAATTTTTACTATATCTTCTATATAAACCTATAAAAACACCACTCTTCTTTGGTTGAAGACATCATATGGTTTTATGGATATAATGGTATATTTAGAACTTATATGTCATAAATAAAACCTTATGTGCATATTGATTGATAAAATATTGTCTCCCTTTAAGCTTTTAATGGGTAGGTTCTAAAGCCAAGTATTGTAAGCAAGAAATAGTCTATGTGTGCATTTGGTATTTTCTATGAGTTATAGGAATGAATATGTGTTTTGATATATTTCATGTGCACTAATTTTTTATATGAATAAATCAAATCAAAGAAGAAGGTAGAGAGTGAGAATGTAAATTAATGACAAGTTCACACAGGCACTCTGTACCAATGAATACCTAAAGATCAAGTCAACAATACTGATAAATGTTAACCACTTTCACAAATATAGATATTATGGCTCACTACATTTGTTGAAGAACTCCTCAAATGATAAGAATGTATTTTCACATTCATGTAATTTATTTATAATGCAGATGAATCCTTGCTTTTTGAGGCTAGATTTAATAACTTACTTTCTTTTAGATCTTATATATAAATTTGTAAAATCACACCTCATATATTACAGGAGAGACTACAATATGTAACAATAGTTGTTATTATCCAATTTTTACTCATCATGATTTTATATCAATAAAGATGACACTATTGTTTTTTAGTACTTCATTCTAAGTTTATAGTCTTTCAATCATCCAAGGAGGCCCACTTAGGGATTGAATGTAGATATTAAGATTAGTTTTTATTGTTCCTAAGGTTAGATAGAACTCTATTGTTCGTATAGCCACTAGTAATGGAACCATTGGTTGTTCTTGCATAAAAGGAAAACAATGCAAAATCATGTTCATAATTTCATTTCCATATTCTAGATTAAGTTCATTTGAACCTACACTTAGCAAGAGAATATTTATTCAAGAACTCTTATCTCCATAGTTTAGAAATGACAATGAAAAGGGTCTAGAGCATATACTTTGTAGACATAATTTCAAGTCTATGTCCATAGTCAATAACTAAATGAGTTTAGTAGGCTACTTGGATGCTCAATCCATGAGTGTAAAGCTTTAATTTCCAGAATGGTCATTTGACCAATAATTTTTGGCACCATTGCTAGGGATGGTGTCAATCTAAACCTTTTTAAGGGTCATTTTTCCTATTCCATATGTTAGTCATTCCATTCTTATTTCCTTTTCATGCATAGAAGAAGCTACCATCTCAGGAGATGTCTTTCTCAAAATGACCCACTAGAAATAGAAAAATTGTGTATCTTGAGCAAGAAGACCCCCAACTTGAGGACCAATAAGAATACCAAATTCTTGTAGAAGACCAAGCTATTGTAGATGAACCACCATTTTAAAAAAAAATTCATCCTACCATGTAAATCTCTCTTCATCATCATCTAATGAATAATTAAGCTTGAATAACCTTTTTACTACCCCTGAATACTAGGATAACCCTTTTTATCTTGTCATCTATCAACCAAGACAAGTAGTACTACCACCACCTAGGATGGCACAACCTACATTTCCATTTTCTATTCCTACCCTTCAAGAAAATAATAAATTGGAGAATATTCTTGCATCTTCCCTTCCAAAGTTCTATGGATTAATCACCGAAGACCCTAAGACCTTTCTTTTTGAGTTTGGCATCCTTTCTATGAGTTATGACTATACACTATATGCTCACAAGTTGAAGTTGTTTCCATCTACTCTTAAGGAAGCTTCCTTAAGATGGTTTATCGTGTTAGGATCAAGTGCTCTAGGAGATTAGAATCCAATAAAAACATTTTTTCTTGTAAATTACAAGGAATAATTATAGAGGCTATGATATTAAAGGGGATGACATAAAAAGATGATGAACCACTAGAAGACTACATCTCTAGGTTTATGTCCAATATCCAAAGGAACACTCAACATCAATTGAATGAATAATTACAAAAAAAATATTTTTATTAGAGGTGTTAGTAATGGGAGTATTGAAGTATTAGACCTCATGGAGGGAGGCAATATTACTCAAAGAACCTAGGTTGATATTAAGACAATTTGCCTCAATTATTCAAGAGCAACTATCAAGAAAGGAAGAGGCCTAATATCTATGCCTAGTAAGCTGAATGGTGTTGAGGTATCTAAAATAGAGTTTTCCAATCTACTATTTAGTTTCAAACTAGATATTATCAATAATTTTTCTACACAATTGGATATAATACAAGGAAAAAGGAAGCATGACGAAGCTGAAGTAGTGCTCAAAGAGTATTATCCACACTACAAAGAAAGGAAGAGGAGTTGCAAGTGCAAAATTATGGCCAATCTGGAATCATATCTAGTGGAAACTAAATTTAAAGTCTTGGATGAGAATAATGATGTCCTTTATGTTTCTTAACACCAACCTTGGCCCTAGAGACAAGGTATTCCATAAGACCCTCTATATAATTTTGGTTATAATAATAATAAGAAATGGCTGATTTTTGTTTCCAATCCTGGACCTTAGGGTTTTAATTGGAATAGTAACTAGTCTAGTCAGTCTCAACCCTAGTGGAATAACTAGTGAAAATAATCCAATTTTAACTAGCAATGGAAGATTTCTTAAAATTGGTAGAATAACCAATAACAAAAAGATTTTGAAAATTGGCATAAACCTCACCAAACTTGCCAGCAGTCTAACCAATGATAGCCTCCACAAGGTAACTGGAAATAGTCACCTTAGTGGGAAAATAATTAGTCTAACTAGTAAGCCATACTACCACCACCTTAGCAGTAGGTTATACTTCCTCCTTCTATAACTAATACAAGTGAAATCAAGAAAACCCAACTACCTATTCAGCCCAATCCTAATCCTAATAATAAGCAACCCAATCAGCAACATACTTATTCCATCACTCTTAATGATACTCACCTATGGTTAGGAATAACTCTTCCTACACCAAAGGGATCTATCATTACAAAGATTACTGCTAATAATGCATCTTATGAAAATAAGGATGAACCTGTTCCAATGCCTACTCTTATAGAAACTAATCCTTTGCCAAAAACTCCATCATTTCCTCAAAGGCTTGTTGACCCAACTATTCATATTGATAATCCATCTTCCATGGACCTCCTTAATCAACTGAAGTAAATGAATGTTACAATTTCATTGATGGATGCAATTAAGGAAGTACTAGTATATACAAAGTCCATCATGGAATCTTTTATTAGACAACTTGGTAGGAAAAAAAGGATCCAAAAATAGAAATGTCATGGGACTATTGTTAGATTTAATGTTGGACAAGTTGTCTATTCCCAAGTATGTTGATCCTTGAAGTCCAATGGTTACTATTTTCATCAATGGGGTTCAAGGTCATAATGCATTAGTTGACTTAGGAGCATCCATCAATGTAATGATGAGGGAAGTGTTGTCTCACCTTAATGTCATTGGCTTTAGGGAGATTCCTACCATCCTCCAACTTGTTAATAGCTCCATTATAAAACTTGATGGAATGATTGAAGATATAATGGTTACCTTAGATTCCTAAGAATGTCCAGTTAACTTTGTTATTTTATCCCCCAAGGATACCTTAAGAGGCTGTCCTTTTATCTTAAGAAGGTTATGGCTTGCCACTATTGATTCTTATATAGCTTGTAGATCTAGAAAAATTTCTATCTCCAATGAGATAAACACAAATAAATTAACTCTATATTCTCCTATGAAACCACCCTAGAGGATGACAAAGTAATATGTCTTGAGTTAGGGAAAAATGAGATAGAAATCAATTTCATAAGTCATCTTATGGCCATTGACAAAAATATTTTTATGGTGTCACAAGAAGATGATGATCTCATACTATACATTTTGTCTAATGAATATGGCATTGATGCCTTTTCATGTCAAGAAATACATTATTCCTTACAGACCATTGATCCACATATGCATTCAACTCATTACTTTGAGACATCTCAATATCTTCATACATTATTACCTCATGAGATGTACTCATGTATTTTCTCTTAGGTAGCTATGTTAGATAAGATATCAAAGGTTAAAGTCAATTTAGGAAGAGAATTGAATATCAGAAAAACCTTTCCTTAGAACATCAACAAAGTCTTCTCAGGTTACTATATGAAAACCAATAGGCATTTCCATAGGATTACACTGACATAAAAGGACTTGATCCTAAGCTCTGTACTCATAGAATTTACATTAGTCTTGAAAAAAACCTAGTTAGACAATCACATATAAGGATTAACCCAATATCAAGTGATATAGTTTTAAAAAAACTACTGAAGGTATTAAATACATGATTCATTTATCCAATCTCTGATATTCAGTGGGTTTCTCCTTTAGTAATAGTGCCTAAAAAAGGAGGTAAATGGAGAGTTTATGTTGATTATACAGAACTAAATTCAGCCACTAAGAAGGATCATTTGCCTTTACTTTTCATTGATACATTGGATGGTAAAAGTATTTTTTCTTCTTGGATAGTTTTAGTGGTTATAATCAAATCAAAATAGCACCAAAGGATCAGGATGAGACAACATTTACTTTCCCCTAGGGAACTTTTTCTTATTCAATACTAACTTTTGGTTTATACAATGCACCTACAACTTTTTGAAGAGTTATTATAAGCATATTTTATGACATCTCTGTTGATTGTATGGAACTATATATGGATGATTTCACTATATATGGTTGCACATTTAAGGAGGCTCAATCTAACTAAGAAAAAGTTCTCAAAATATGTCAAGATTAAAATCTCTCTTTGAGTAGTGAAAAATTCTACATGATGATAGAGGAAGGAGTTGTTTTAGGGCATTATATTTCATCTTTGGGCATTCAAATTGATCCAGCAAAAAGTGAAGTGATAACTAGTTTACAAACTCCTAAAAAACAAAAATATGTTAGAAGCTTCCTTGGAAATGATGGTTATTATAGGATATTCATCAAAGAATTTAGCCAACTTGTAGGTCCATTATTCAATTTGTTAAAGAAAGATGTTGAATTTGTATGGAATGTAGAACATGACAATTCATTCAAACAATTCAAAGAAGTTTTAACCACAAACTCTATTCTATAAGGTCCTAATTGGAATCTCCCATTCCATATTAATAAAAATACTTCTAATTATGCATTAGGAGCTTTCTTAGGCCAAAAAGAGGGAGTTGTTGAACATGACATCTAGTATATTAGTAATAACTTGCAAGGAGAAGATATTAAATCCATTATGTATGAAAAGGATGTTCTTGTAGTAATCTAAGTTCTTAATAAATTTAGGCATTACATAACTATATATGAGATATATGCACATACATACCATTCAACTATAAAGTATTTGATGAAGAAGCCTGCTATTTTTGGCATATTGGCTCACTGGTTGTTACTTCAGCAATAATTTGATCTAATGCTAATTAACAAGCGAGGGAAGGCCAATGTAGTAGCAGATATGTTCCAGAAGATCTTGCAACAATAGATGATAGTTTTCTAGATGAGAATTTATTTTCCATCTCCACATAAAATCCATGGTATGTTGATATTGCTAACTACCTTACTATAGGAAGAATACATGTTCATTTCTCCCTAAAAGAGAATAGGTTGTTGGTAGAGAAAAGTTTTTTTTTTCTTGTATTTCTAGTTGTATGTGTTTATACTAGACCTAATCAAGCAATGAAAAATGTTAGAGAAGATAAGATATATGATCTTTTAAGACCATGTCATGATGAGCCATGTGGAGGACACTTTGCAATTAAGAGAGCAAGATTCAAAATTTTGACAAAAAGGTATTACTAGCCTACATTACACAAAGACACAATAAGGTATACTAAAAAATGTGATAGCTATAAATGAATGGGAAGGCCCACAAATTCTAATGAAATGCCCTGCAGCCATAGTTAGTTATTATAACTTTTGATAAATGAGTTATAGACTCTATTAGACCCATAGAACCTTCCTTAAATGGTAAATCATATATTTTAATTTGTACAAATTATGTTACTAAGTAGGTAGAAGTAAAACCTATGAAACATGCTAGGGATAAAAATGTTGTTAAATTCTCATATGAAGTAATATTCATAAGATTTGGTGTTCCTAGGGAGCTAGTAATTGATCAAGGAAAGCTCAATTTACCTCCAATTTGATAAAATATCTCATGAATGAATACAAAATAAAACATGGAACTTCTTTACCTCACCATCGACAAGCCAATGGTCAAGCTGAAATTAAAAATAGGGAAATTGAAGTCATTTTAACTAAAATTGTAGCTATCCACAAGAAGGACTAAGCATTCCTTCTACTAGAAGCCATTTGGGCCTATAGGACTACATGAAAGACTATTACCAATTTTACTCCATTTGAATTATTCTATAGTCAAAAAGCTATGATTCCTATTGAATTTGAGTATAAGATATTGAGGAAAACATTAGAATTAAACATGGACATAACTAAAGTGCAACAATAAAGAATTTTACAACTCAATGGACTTGATGAATATAGAAAATATGCATTACACAATACTAAAATTATCCAAAAGAAGAGGAAAAAAAAGGAATGATAAATTCATCAAGGATAAGAAATTTGAAGCTAGTGACTAGGAATTGTTGTATGACTCATGTTATCAGCATAATACAAGAAAATTTCAAACAAGATGGTTAGGACAATAGTATTTTGAAATGATGCAATACAACTTTCAACAGTTGATCCTATACATTCAAAAATTTTGGTCAATGGTCATAGGATTAAAATATATCATAAGCCTTGAACCAAATAGGAATTCCTATAGCAATTCAATTTTGAGGAACCTAGTGTAGCCATGGTTATTGAGTCTTCTACTCAGTATACCTAATGTCTTTGACTCAAATCACATTCCATCATAAATTCACTTTAGTTTTCTCTATAATAAATCAAATTAACCTTATTTTATTTACCATATTTCACCTCATCCTTATTTTAATAGTATGGTGTGAAGAAGCACATAAATTGCCAGCTCTTCATTCGGGTTAGTACTATGCATTCATACATATTATTCTTTCTAGTAATTTCATAGTTACTATATTTTATGCCACTAGTATTTATGCTCATAAGTGTATGGTGGAACCCATGCTCCACTTTAAGTTGGTGGTGGTGGTGGAACCCATGCTCTTATCCTAGCCTACAATTTATATCTGCTATAGGCTCTAGTCTAAATGAAGCAATTCCCATAGTAGATACATCTTTGTCTTGAAAAACTCTCTCATCTGGTAATGGGGTACTGAAAATATCTCCTAAGAGTCTTGTATTTTTGGATTCAGAGCTAAGCAAAGATGACTCTCTTGCTATTATTGGTTGATAATGGGAATTTACAGAGGCATTACCTCTAGGCTTCCAAGTAGGATTTGGATCTGTTCTTTTCTTATTTTGGTTCTTCCTACCACCTTGGGGTAGATCAGTATACATTGATACATCGGGATTGGCTCTCATGTAAGCCCTTGTGTTTTTTCTCTTGTCAGCCATATTCTTCTTTTGTTACAATAAGCACTAGCTTCAAAACCTTGACTGAGTCGCCACCCTCTTTCGAGAAAAATATAATAACACTTTTACTAACAAAAAGAAAACAATACACAAGTAGGAACAAAAATATAGCACAGACAGACCAATCACTGATGTTGTAAGACTGCAACTCTTGCTTGTTAGATAAGACACTTGGATAAGCTGGATGCGTCAGTGTGTAGCAATGGTACTTGGGTTATATCTTTTTTAAATCCTCAAGGTTTGACACTAAAGATTCCCTTATAGCCACAGGCAAAATAAAGATCACACGACACACACGTACACAGTAAGACTAAAGACAACTGCAGTACTTTTTACAGATGTGTTAGATAGCTCCCCAACAGAGTCACCATTTTTTTGGTGTTTTTTCATGATATTAAAACAATGCTAAAACTACTAAGCGACAAAAGGCTTAATACCTAGATATCAGTACATACACAACCTAAAGAATAGCCAATTCTCATTATCACGTGCATATGCAAAGTACTAGGACCCAAATTCAACAAAACCTCAGACTGTTTTCTACTCTTTTGGCTCTGTACAAACCAGGGCGGGTGTACCCGGGGATGGTTCAAAAATGGAACAATTTTATGAGAATTATTCTTAGTTTCATTTTGATTCTCATTTCTAAATCCTCAAACATATACGTAACTCTTATCGAATTGGTAAACACATCCCTTGAACAGATATGGCCAAGAAATCTTCTATAGCTCTGCAGATGTTCTCAACAGCAATGGCTAAATGAAGCTAAAACGATTCATGCAGGCAAGTGCTGGCCAACTTCGAATATCTTAAAAGTAAAAATTGATTTTATGATGTACTTTGAAAAAACCAGTCATAATATACTTCTCTTTTGGCTGAAATACTTTCGATCAGTGCCTAATCCATTAGGGATTCAAAGTCTATAGTAAATTCTTAGATCTAATTTGTGCTTTGCAACAAATTCTTATCAGCAATTCTTACCAGAATTTATCATTCAAAAATCCTTTTTAACACCAAAGAAACCTCATCACATTCATCAGAGCCTTTATTTAATCCATTGAATTAACAGCAATAACAAATGGATGTACAACCTTACTATATTGCAATCAATTGCATAAGCTTTTACTCACACAACATCAAGGTAGCTAAGTATTTAAAAGGAGACAAAATTCAGAAAGAACTGATATGGGGACAGTTCATAATTTGTATTCATTTCCTTTGAAAATGGTATATCCTTTACAATAGACCCAGAAAGGCCTTTAGAAAAGAAGCACAGTTCTTTCTACATTCATCTATATCTCAGAAATTTTGACAGAAAAGTATACTACAAACTTGCTTTCCAAATGTTTGGACCAAAAATAGAACTAAGCACAATACTTAGTAAAAATAGAAATCGAACCATTCTTTTGCCTTGGGATCTCACTTAAATAGTGTGAGATGCAACAAGCTTCAGGCTAAAGAAGGTGGCAGGTGTCCTTTCAAAAGAAAGACAAAAACAAAATAACAGAAAAATTAACAACATTTCTTGGCGGGTTCCTTTCTGTTATGCTTCTGAATTGTTGAGACAAGAGCACGATCTGACCTTACAATCATTCTTCACTTTCAGAGTATATACCCATGAGGTCTGTAAGTGATGTATCCTCTTCTGTTACCTGCAAACTCACTTTAACCTGGGGATTTTCCATGTCATCATTGCTGATTACAAGGGTAACTATTACTTTTGTATCTTCTTCTTCATTGTCTCCTGACATCTGTTCACTAAACTGATTTTTCCACTTATTAAAAGTATCATCATCTGGCCAATCAAAACTTAGAGTTTCTCTTTGTATCTTTATTAAAGAATTTGCATTTTCCTCTAAATCATCAAATTCTTTTATCATAGCAGTATAGTAAAATTGTACTTTTACCAGCTCCTCGTTTGTCTTTACCCAAAACTAATGGCCAGTCTCACTGATGATGTTTATTATTTTGTTATCGAATAAATCATCCATTTCCATTTTCCATTTTTCCTTTTCCTTTACTATATCAACAGATTCTAAAGCACAAGGAAATAGGGTGAATTTTTCAGCAAGATATTTTGAAAAACAGAGTATTAATCTTCTCTGTAAAGAATCTCTTTCATTTTCAAAATTTTCTAACTTATTCAATAAATCAAAAATCTTTTCAACCTGATGATAAGGCATTTGGACTGTAGATATACATATAATTGTAACATCATTATTTCTCTGTCTCCATTTCTCTTCCTGCTGATTTCTAAATTCTATCTGCCACTCATGTAATTTGGTTTTTTTTGCTTCAAATTCCTCTGCAGTATAGAATTGGGGTCTTTTAGGGGTGTCAGGCATCTCAATAATAGGGGTTAATCCAATAGATGACTGTGGAGGATATGCAATTCTCAGTGTACTAGATTCTCCCACTTTCCTCTTTCCAAGTATCTTCTCCAATTGAGATACCCTATTTTCCAGCTCAATTCTCCTTTTTACCTCTTGATTATAAGCATCCACCACTATTTCATATTTACTGTGCATATCAATCATTTCCTTCTCTTCTCTTTCTGCAGTAGCCAAGGCAAATTTAGAATAATCCACATTCATGTGGGCTGCCTGTACATTTGAAGTATCAGCAACTCTCCTTACAATGATACTCCCTGTTAGTCCTGAATCATCAGGCTGTGATGAAGTAGTCCTGGATCCTCTTCTCAGGGACCACATAACAAGGGCAGCTTGATCATTGCTGAATGTTGTACCCAAGAATTCCTCTTTATTTGGATCCTGGAGTCCTAAATTATTTGATACAGAATTAAAAATTAATGCATCAGCAATATCCCAATTGGGCAATAATAAAACATTAGCATTTTTTACCATCTGTCTACCCTCATCAGGGGTTATATTTTGGAACTCTTGCACCATTTGTTCCTTTATTTGATTTTGGATGGAGGCCTCATCCATTTCTGGATGTTCTATTTTCATATTCTTACACCTTTGCTCAAAAATGTGCATCTTTAACCTCCATGCAAACTGATGGAAAGCCCTAGATCTTACAAAACTGTTATCAGACAAAAAATGCTAACTGGCTTTTTCCAAAACAGGGTCCAATTCCCTTCCTCTGAAATCTGCTATAGTTAATTCAAAACTTGGCACAGGAGGTTCCTGGGGGTTCCCTTCATCAATTTCTGGTTGTGTAACAAAAATTTCTCCTTGTGACCCCATTTGTTCGAATTGCTCATTGGTGAGCTGCTCTTCCTCAATTCTCATTGGGGTTTGAGAAGGTGAGTAACCTTCATCAGGGGATTCTTCCTCCCTTATTATTTTTCTTCTTTTGGGAGAAGGTTCAGGGGGCTTTCTTCCAGGACAGTACTGGTGGATTCAACTATCTATTTTTCTTTGTGTACAATGGGCACCTGCTGCCGAACAATAGTATATCCTGTCTTCTTTCATACCACCAGTGGACCCATTCCAATGTTGGGGGTGAAACCCAATTTTCTCATAACCTCTCTGGCTTTATCTGGAAAAGAATCAATAAAATGTTGTTTCTTCTCATTCATTACTTCCATTATCTCAGAGAAAGTACTCATGAGCTTATTTATCTTATCTGCATTGGTTGCAGCATTACTAAGAGGACTGTAATCTTTGTCAAAACAATTAATGAATTCCAAAACTTTTGAATAGACTCTCCATTTTTATTTCTTTATTTCTTGCTCATGGAGAGAATATTCATTTCTTATTATATCTTCAGGAAAATAAAATTCATGCTGGACTGGACGAAGCTTGATTCTAAGTCTAAGAGCAGAGTTAAAGAAACCTTCTGTATCACAAAAATGAGCATGAGACACTGCCATCTTATATTGATCCAAAATTTTGTGGAGAAAGATCCACCCTTCTTTAGTTATCACAAACTGGTGGGCTATAGTGCAAGTAGGAAAAATTGATCCTGTCCCCCTTTTGTGCAAAAAGGCCTCCTCCACTCCTCCCAACTGCCACAAAAATTCAACTATCCCTACCTTTAAAGTTACCTGATAGGGTAGTACATGGGGTGTTCCTTTGAATCCATAGACCCTGATGACAGTTGAGACTAAATATGGGATAATATCTCCCCAATTATGTGAAACTTTTAGATTATGGGGTTTGTCCATAGGCCTAACAAGATGCATTAGTGCCTTAGGAATTCTAGGATTATCACTCAATATGAGGCATCTTAGTTTGGAGGCAAAGTGCCTATCAAATCTAACAAAGCTAGCATTTTCTGCTTCCCAAGTCATGTCTGCACTCCATAATTGGACTGGCAGTGCCTCCCCCTCTTGTTCCCTATTTAAAACCATTTCGTTACCAAAATAAGTGGCCCCTTTAAAAAGAAACATATGCATCAATAGGGAGTACTGACCCCAAACCTTTTCCACCTTGCCCTTTGCAATCCCCACCAATCCCTAGTGAATCTCATTAGCCAAGTAAGATGCAAAATCAAAAATTATTTCCACACAAAAAGAGGAGATTTGGGTGATCATATACATGAATCTCGCCGGAATAAAATCTTCTTCGCCCTCTCCGAAGACTCTGCACAGGGTCCTATATATCTCTATTGCCCTGGCGTTAAAGCATGATTTCTTGAATGGTTCTTTAGAAGACGATGTTATGGTTGGGAGGCCTCCAATCTGGCCTATGTGGGCTTTCAGTGCACCCTGTCTAACTACATCCCTTTTGGATATATATTCCTTTTCTAACTCTATCAAATTAATGGGCACATGATACATAGTGAGAGGTCCCAGACTGAAAACCTTCCTAATCTCCTGGGGACTGATGGTAACTAAAGCCCCACCATCCATTCTTCTCACTACCTTAGTGGCTTGGTCATAATTTTTTGCTATAGCTTCAAGCAGGTCAAAATCCATAAACACACTGGGGACAACAAGCTTTCCAAGATCAAAATTCCATATATTGGCATGAGGGGCATATAACTTCCTTTTCGCAAACCATTTTTTGAATAAACTCAAACCATTTTGAGAAGTTTGAGCATCCTGAACCCAATTACCCTTATCATACAATCCATCAGCTATCCTTAGCCTAGGGTTTAGTGAGGTTAACCTCTTAACTTGCACCGTTTCTACAGTAGACTCAGGAAGTAACTCAAGCAAATCATCATGCACATTTCTATCCAAGTAGTTTATTGCACCTGAAAATCCCTTCTTCAGAGGCATCTTGGGCTATCTTTTTAGAACTTAAAAGCTCACGAAGATGATGTTAGTTTTACTTACTTGAATTCTGTCTCTGTTTTCCTCTGTATTCCTGCAAATTTTCTGCGAACAAACAACTTGACAATTTTTATCAAACCTTGGCACGCTTTTCTTTCAGTAATGGCTTCTGCACAAGAATGGCTCCAAATCTTTTCTCGCGTGAAATGAAACTGATGAAATCTCTCTATATTATACTCTATTTTTCCTCACAGACGAAGCTTTCTTGTCTAATTAATACAGAGAGTGGCACTACATTTTTCATTTAAAACTGCATCGTCGATCTTCAAAGATCCTACGATCATGTGGTAGAGAGAGAACAACTAGGAGTTATATTTGCCATGTCATTTATTTTACCCAATGAGAACTTGCCACGTACAAAATTCTTTTTTTGATGGTGCTTATATTTGGACCCACTGACGATGGAGAACACGTGTTAGCATGTCGCTACTTCGTTATGCATAAAGAACGAGCACCTTGCCATGGCGAAGCGGCGATAATCATTGATCAGATCCAGAAATGATCAAAAGATATGCTACAGGGCTTCTTAAGAAAGAAGGCGGCGGGCCCAACTCACTATGTCGCTATAATTATCTCCCTTGCAACTCTTCATAGCGAGGAGATGACAGTCGTTGATCACTTACCAAATCAAAGGTGAAGAAGAAACACAAGATCTCCTGATTTATATTTGCTATGTCGCATGGCTTAACAAGCATGCAACTTTTCATAGCGAGGTAGCGAGCTCCGTTGATCCACTTCAAGCTGACGTTCACGATTTTTTGTACAGTCAGTCAGATAGGCATTAATGAGAATCGGATCTCTGCATAGTTGGCACATGTCAAAATTTATCATAGTCATTTGTCATTCCACATCACCAAAGTTCTTGCCAATATTTTACCACTTTACGAGGCCTCGCTAACTCGCTAACGGTGAAGCACCTGAATTTTCCGATAGCGAGGTAGCGAGCTCCGGTACTTAAAAGGATTTCGTGCCAGAAAATGCAAGGGTTACCTAGTAATCACTTCTGTCAATTAAAACTGATTTTGACAACGGTATTTATGACTGGTCATGCCACCTGGTGTAATTATGATACAAGCAAGATGCAATGTCATCATCTTTAGATTTTCACATGGCCTCGCTACTTCGCTAACGACGAAGTGCCTAAATTTTTTGATAGCGAGGTGGCAGAATGTTCGGAAAAACCATCATTCTGGCTCTGATGTCAGATATTCTAGTGGGTCCCTATCCTTTTTGGACGGTAACTTTCAAAGTGTACTTGCATAATAAATCATTTAATAAGCAAATCTCCGATCGTCGTATCTTCACTTTATGGTCCCGCCTCTTAAAATACTCAATACTCGTTACCTCGCCATACTTAATAAGCATGCAAATTTTCATAGCAAGGTAATGCCAATGATAGATCTAGTCAGATCTAACGGTTGGGACAAATAGGAAGAAAGGTAACCCAAGAGAAAAGAAAAGGAATATAACAGCATATTCGTCTCTTTTGAAAATTCAAAATTTTGCGCTCGACAATTTATGAATAGAGATGATATAGGGTTTACATGATGATTATTTCTTATGGATGATTTATCGAAAACCCTATGCTTCACTTAGGAATAGAACATTTGACTTTTCTATGATTTAACTGAAAACTTCTACTACACAAAAAGTCAGACCAACAGTGGCTCTTTCTGGGGATGATAGACTACTTGAGTCTATGCAAGGATTCAGAATCTATGGGAGAGCAGACCACACATCTGGTAAGGTGACAACTTCTTTAGAGAGCACAAAGCAACACACAAAAAATAAAAACCCAGACTGTACAAGGATTTACAGAAAACAGGACAACAGAAAACCCTAAAACTATTGTTCATGGAAGAAAATAAGTATTTTTTCAAGAAAAATACCTCTTCAAGAACTGTCCATGAATTGGAAATTCAAGAATATTATCAAATATATCTTTGATTATGTAAGAATCTTCACCCCAAGCATTCTCAATGAGATATGGGCCTAACCAAATGGGATCAAATTTGCCATGTTTTCCTTTATCTTCAATTCT
The DNA here is from genome assembly GCA_028749045.1 of Cupressus sempervirens. Classification (NCBI taxonomy): domain Eukaryota; kingdom Viridiplantae; phylum Streptophyta; class Pinopsida; order Cupressales; family Cupressaceae; genus Cupressus; species Cupressus sempervirens. The sequence goes on from CM053793.1 coordinate 734,870,889, forward strand.
GGCATTCCACATTAAGACTAGGTCTCCATTTTCAAATTTCTTGTTTACAGTTCTTTTATCATAGAGTGTTTTGACTTGCAACTACAACTTTTGGTTCCTCAGAGATGCTTCTCTTCTGGCTTCGGTCAATCCTACCAAGTCATCCATTCTTTCTTTCATTTCATCAGTAGTATCTTCATCATATGACTGGATGTAATTGTATAGTCCGATCAAGTTGTTCTGGGGCGTTCTAGCTTGAATTCCATACACTAAATCAAATGGAGCTACCCCAATTGCCTTCTTTATAGTTACTCTGTCAGCCCATATTGCCAACTGTAACTTGGAATCCCATGCCCTTTTATTATCATCCAAGGTTCTCTTAATGATTTTCAATAGGCTTTTATTTATGGACTCAGCTTGTCCATTCCCTTGTGGATGATATGGAGCAGATGATGTTCTTTTCATTCCATATTTATCACAAAACTTGATGAACTCTTCAGACCTAAAACACATAGCATTATTTGTGACAATTCTCTGTGGACATCCAAATCTAGAAATAATATTATTCAATAGGAAATTATTTACCACTTTACTTGTTGCATTTCTGGTAGGGATAGCCTCTACCCATTTTGTAAAGTAGTCAGTAGCAACCAGAATCCAAGAATAGCCAGTGCTAGACTTGGGGAAAATTTCTCCTATGAAGTCCAGACCCCATTGTTGAAAAGGTGCTTGAGTTTCAACTGGCTTCAGTGGAGTATTTCCTGAGAATTTCAGCTTTCCAGCAAATCTCTGACAAGGATCACATTTCTTAACCATAACTTGAGCATCTTTGAACAAAGTAGGCCACCAGAATCCAGCCCTCATTATCTTATGCACAGTAGTTTTGGCCATGTAATGTCCTCCACATACTCCAGCATGCATTTCTTTCAAAATCTCTTTTGCCCTTTCTTTGTCAACACATTTCAACAGAACTCCCTCAAAGTTGCTCCACCATAAGTTATTTTGAACAATTACATACCTAATGGCTTGCAATTTGATATTCCTTTTTTCATTATCAGGCAGATGGGGAGGAACTTCCATATGTTGCAAGTAATGTATAACATTGGTGTACCAATCACACTGGCCCATGTCGCATAAGTCAGCTCTGAGATCATCATTTACCAGGTTTATCTGATTAGCTTCTAGGTTAGTTTCGGCCATGAGTTTGGCCAAACCTTGGCCTCTTACTAACTTAGTTATCTGCATATCAATGTTAAATTCTTGGATTCTATTGATCCATCTACATCTCCTTCCTGGCACTTCCTGCTGAGAGAATATATCCTTAACTGCAGCACTAGGTACAAAAGCAATAATAGTAGCACCTACCAAATAACTTATGAATGCTTTTACAGCATTTACCAAAGCATATGCTTGTTTTTCATTTATTTCATACTTCAGCTCAGCATGCTGCAGGGATTTGCTGAAAAAGGCAATAGGCTGCTCATATCCTTCTTGATTTTTCTATAATAAAACTGCAGCTACAGTATGGAATGATGCAAAAGAAAAAATATGCATGGGTTTTGCATAATCTGGGGTCCTCAACACTGGAGCATTCTTTATTGCAGTTTTTATATCCTAGAATGCCTATGAAGGTTCGCCATTCCAATCTATAACAGCTCCTTTCTTGAGCATTTTTGAAATGGGTCTACTAATTTCAGCAAAATTGGTAACAAACCTCCTCAGAAAATTAACCTGGCCAAAAAAGGACTGTATACCTTTCACATTTTTAGGTTTGGGGATTTTATCAATAGTTATTACCCTTTCTGGGTCTATTTTTACCCCATCCTTAGACACTATGTGTCCTAATAACTTTCCTTCTGTGACCCCAAATGAGCATTTCTTTGGGTTTAAAGATACCCCATATTCCAGGGCTTTTATAAAAAAAATTTCCAAGTGTTTGCAGTAATCTTCAGCCTTGTTAGAATACGATGTAAGATCATCCTGGTACACAACCATAAATTTGTCAATATACTCATGAAATGCTACATCCATGGCTCTTTGGAAAGTAGCTCCTGCATTAATCAAGCCAAAAGGCATCCTCACATACACATAGGTTCCCCAAGGGGTTGTGAAGGCTATTTTGAACTGTTCACTTTCTTTTACCAGAACTTGATTATATCCAGAAAATCCATCCATCATTGACATCAATTCAGAGCCGGTCACTTGTTGTAACATGGCTTCCATATTAGGTAAGCCATAATTATCTTTTAGAGATGCAATGTTTAGATTTCTAAAATCAACACAAAGCCTAATATCTCCATTCTTTTTTCTCATAGGAACCAAGTTTGAAACCCAAGTGGAATGCCTAATTGGTTTGATTATTCCACCATCTCTCAGCTTTGTCAGTTCTTCCTGCATTTTTGGGGCAAGGGTAGGATTGATTGGTCTCTATTTTTGCCTAAAAGGTCTTACATTTTCCTTCAACGGTATGACATGCTGGAAAAGATCCTCCCTATAAACCTTAAGGTCATCATATGACCAAGCAAAAAGATGCCTGTACTTTCTAAGTAGGTCAATCAATGCTTTTTTGATTTCAACAGGCAAACCTTGACCAATGTAAACCCTTTTAGGAACTTCATCCGTACCCAAATTTATTTCTTCTAGCTCCTGGGGTTTGGGGTCATTTACTCCCGATTTTACTCTGTCTTGGCTATCAAAAATATTTTCCAAGACTACCAACCCCTTCGGCATTTTATTTGTTTTTAATTGTATTATTTCTTGACCAAAAATGGTTTCTTTCCCATTTATGGTTTCAATCAGTCCATTGCAGTCCATCTCCTGACCATGGTACTTGTCTTCATTTAGCAAAAAATTTGTAATATCTTTGTCATCTTCAAACACCTGCCAATTTTCAATGTTGTCAGGTATAGAAGGTCTATTTTGGACCTCAATCTAGGAGATTCCTGCAAATGATATTTCTTTTGGTTTGATGGCTACATTTGCCAGAAGGTCAGCCATCTTATTCTGGGTCCTATCTCTCCATGAGATCCCAAATGCATCAAAGAATTCTATTTGATCCCAGACTACAGTTCTATATTGTTTTAATCTCCTATTTTTTGAGGAGTAAGTTCCTTTGATCTGAGAGATGATTAGTTCAAAATTCCCTATGACACACAATTTCTTAATTTTATGGTGTGTGGCCACTTTGAGTCCTAGCAGCAATGCTTCATATTCAGCGATGTTATTAGTGCAGGCAAACTTCAAGGTGAATGAATACCTGAAGATGTTGTTTTCAGGGGACACAAAGACTACACCTGCCCCTACACCCTCTTTAAAACTAGCCCCATCAAAGAACATTGTCCACAATTTTGGTGAATTCATGCAACACTCAACCTCATTTTCAATGATAGCAGGTAAGTTTTCCACTTCCTGAATAATTAATTCAGCCCTGAAAGCATTAATCCCAGTGTCTAGGAAACAAGTGGTATCTTTGTCAATTTCTTCACCTAAGATGTGGTTAACCCTTGGTTCCCTATTTACCCTGACAGCTTTGTCCCCTATATGGAAGGTGGCATAAGTAAGGTCATATTGTAGGCTTCCCCCCATGGCAGCACTCCATTTTCTGGAAAGTAGCATCCCGTAGTGTGGAGGTATATCTACCACAAGGACAGACATGGTTAATTCTACCTCAGGAAATGCAACCAGTTTGAATGGTAGGGCATTTATAGTACCTATTACTAGAACCTCTCTAGCATCCATCCCTCAGCATCTACCTTGCTTAGTATCCACCTTCAATCCTAGGGCTTCCATTACTTTGAAAGGCATTATAGTGTTGGAAGCTCCAAAGTCTATCATACAATTTTTTAAGGTTTTCCCTTTTATGATTAGACTAAGGAAAAAAGGATCAATATCTTCTATGAATGCAACTGATGAATCATCTAAAAACATCTGAGGAATCTGGGATATAATACCATTGTCCTCTATGATTAATGGGGTCTGTTGGGCTACAGCTTGATCATCAATACTATTATTGTTTGCTATTCCACCCAACCATGACAAAGCCTTATTCTTATGCTCTTCAATTCTAAAAAGCTCAGACAAGGGCACTTTTACAGTAATTTGAGATAACATGGCAATCATATCAACAGGTTCAACCATAGTATGTTTTACAATAGTACCTGGAATCGGGGTCTTTTGAGTAGTAAGCACCACTTTTTGCTTGACAACATCCGGTTCTGATTTCTCTGGTTGCACTATTGTCTTTGTTGCTTCACCTATCTGAAATTGAACCTTCTTCTTTGGTTCCTATTGTCACTTAGGTTTGCACCCTTGTCCAAGGCCTATGCGCGAGGACAACCTAGTGAAACATGGAAACAACCTCCAAGCTGTGGGACTTGAACTACGAGGTTGAGTCTCCAGAGAAGGCCGGCTTCCTCTTACTGTCAGGGCACACCTATCTATTCTCTGAAGGGAAAGGGAGAAAGAGAGCGTCAAAGCAAATCTACCTAGCTTAATCTAAGGCGGTGATGCACCAAAATAGAGTGTTCAGACTCATTCCTGCCCATATATATGCTACAAAACCAGAATAACATACAAAAGTCATACACATCCAGACTTATATCGATCAGTAATCACATACAGATCAGAAGAAACCAACCGAATGACACTAGGAAAAGGAGATTTCACTTATGTATTATTCGATAGGCCAAAGATAGATACAGTATGCAGATCGTTGATCTCAACAATACACCAATGGGAGGCAAAGTGATGCACATTCACACTGATGGCTGAAAGAGATGATACAGGCTATTACATGGCTCAGAGATAAAGGGGTTTTACACTGCAAGTCTGCAAGCAGTAGCAGAGAAAATCAGGAAGAATCGACCCTCAGAACAGATCACGAAACTACCTTTATAGATCAAGCATAATTGAAGATTTTCACGTTACATTCACTTCTTACCTACTGGCATTAACTTCTTGTCTTGAGAATCCAATCGAGGATCTGGATTGACATCCTAGCCTGCATACCAAGAAATCTCATTTCTTCTGAGAAGAGCTTGGAGAAGATAGAAACGGTGCCACAACATTCCCTGACATGGTAGATGGATCGACCAGATGGGTGGAGTGTCCTTATGTCCTGCATTCATTCCTGGTAGGTCAGAAATGATCGTGAAGATCAGATCGCAAGATACGTCGATCGCCTCTGCATCTTGGTTCATGAATCAAACTGGCCTATTAGCCGACCCGATTTCTTATATGCCGACTAGGCCACGCGGGCCAACCGTAATCCTTTGTTTTGCCACCTGGAGAGTCCTTCTGCGGTTGACTACCTTCATCAAACTAACCGCGCCACCTTATCAGCTAATCGCTGGCCATCAGCTAATTGCCACGTTGAAAACCGAAACGCGAGGACACGTGTCTTCTGAGCGCTAACTCGCTATTGTAAAATCCTTGCAGTTCCTCCATGGAGAGATAGCGCCGACCCTAGATTCCTGCAGATCTGATGGTGGAGAATTGACCCCTCAATGTGCTGATCGCATCAAGAAAATCAACCCCTCGACGCATCTGTGTTCTGACTCGGCACACTTGGTTGTTTCTGATTCGTCGCAGACTCTCTTTCGTGTGACTGGGCCCCATCCGAATCGGCACCACCTCAATGATATTCAGTGAGACTTGACCCCACCGATACGTGTCAATCGGGCGCGATGTCGCCATGGTAAAAATCTTGTAGTTTTGCTAAGGCGACATGGCACCTACCGTTGATATTTTCTCATTTGACGGTTACAGAACCTGACCTTCTGTAACCCTCCGTTCCTATTGATTTGTCGGGCCTGCTAACACATGGTGTCCCTCCGTTGGTTTGTCAGTCACCTCACCCTATCTACTTTTGATGGCATGAAATATAGCCCCGCCAGGACACGTGGCGTACGGGCGCTATGTCACTGATGCTAAAGTCCGGGCAGCTCCTAATGGCGAGATAGCGCCAACCGTAGATCTTTGCAGATCTGACGATCAGAGCGACATCGTACTTCACTCACCGTCCCTCCTGAAACTACTAGGCCTGCTAGTTGCCATGTCCTGACATATGCACATGGCATCATCCAGTTGGTGAACCCGAGACTTGATCCATGGAACGGCCACGCGGCGGGTGGGCGCTATGTCGCCATGATAATATCTGCGCATCTCTGCCATAGCGAGATAGCGCCATCCGTTGATACAATCAAATCTGACGGTGAAGATCGCAAACCTTGACTATGCCAACCATACTGATAGAGACTCCAGCCTGGTTACACGCGGTGGTTCCTCACTGGCCCAGCGGAACACCACTAGGCAATCTTGTGACTTGGCCTCACAGGGTGACCACGTGTCGACCAGGCGCCATGTCGCTATGGGAAAATTGATGTTAAATTTCCATAGTGCCATAGCGCCCAATCGATGATGTGTCCCTATTTGTGCATGGTTCCTTTTGATTCGCTATCGTGACATGGGCTCTGCCAACTGGGCAAATGAGGTACGTAATGGAGCCCAATATTTTGTTTGAGGTTCTCGCCGTTTATTTTCTTCGGCCTGCCAAACTTTATCCGACTGTCGCAATATTTTTTCGGCAACGTGACCCGCTCGCCGACGCGAGCATCTTCGTCCGGCGCTATGTCCCCATGGAGATTTTTTGGTTGGCGTGCGATAGCGCCATAGCGCCTGCGACACCGAAAAACTTTCTGACCCGCCCTCTGTTGTAGCCTCCTGCCGGGCCCACCAAACTCGTGTCATTTGGGCGCGATGTTGCCAACACTACCTCCCATGCAACTTTTGATGACGAGATCACGCTGACCGTCGATCCATCTAAAATCTGACGGAGAGAAACCTTGGCGAGTCAAGCATTAAAATAATAATTTTTTGGCTAACCATTGAACAGGTCGTGGATTTGAATTTAAACCTTTTTCGGCAAAACTAGAGGTAACACTTCTAGCGACTCGCAGGGGGCATGAGCCTGCTCGATGCATGACCAATGCCTGAGAATGATCCATTGGGCTATGGAGTCGAAAGAGGGCCAGGAGGCACAAAGCTGAGAGCTGCAAGAACCCTAACCCTAAAAGAGGAAATCAAAACATTAAAAACCCTTAAGGTTCTAGCTCTGCTTCTATAATTGGAAACAAAAAACAGGACCTCCTCAGTAGCATGAGACATGTCAAACATGACTCATGAAGAGAGCCATGTGCTCGTGCACTTATTGCAAAATAGAAACAAGCAGGAAGCAACTAGATTAACTATGTACATGGATTCACAACCCTTTAGAAACAGGGCTTCAGATAGATCCCATTGACTGGAATGGGTAGAACTTCACCACTTGGCCTGCTTAGCTAGAATGCGTTGGCTTGTTTGCAACTGGAAATCAGATAAGGGCCACTCCATAATGGGTCAAATTTGGAGTGCCTTCCTGGTTTTTCTCTGTCTGAGTCCCACTTGAGAACTAAATCTCCCTCTCTGAAGATTCTGGCCCTTGCCTTCTTGTCAAAATTCCTCTTCATCTGTTGCTGGTGAATCTCTAGAGTTTTCATGGATTTGTTTCTCTTTTCTTCCAACTCAATTAGTTCTGCCATTCTTACTGACATGGCATCATCTTCAACCAGTTCCAGCTGATGAGCCAACTCCAAGGATGGGAACTCCAATGAGATTGGGAGTCTAGCTTCCCTACCATATACTAGCACAAAAGGTGAATTCCCAATAGATCTCTTGGGTGTTATCCTATCAGCCCACAGAGCAATCCTTAATTTCTTGTTCCAGGTCCTCTGATTGTCTTCTATTGTCCTCTTCATAATTCTGATCAGATTCTTGTTGGAAGATTCAGCCAAACCATTACCCTGAGGATAGTAGTTCGATGATGTGCTTAGGTAGATATTGTGATTCATGGCCCACGCACAAATTTGGGTTCCAACAAAAGACTTGGCATTATCTGAGATAATAGTAGAAGGAGCACCAAATCTAGATACAATTCCATCAAGGAATTCAACAACCGATGGCTCTGTGGCATCCTTCAAGGCAACTGCTTCTGTCCACCTAGTGAAATAATCAGTAGCAGCCAAGATCCATTTATGACCTGCACTAGATGGAGGATTAATGGGGCCTATAAAATCTAACCCCCACTGAGTGAAGGGCTGATCCACCTGAATAGGATGAAGAGGAAGAGCTGCAAGTCTCTGTTTGCCTGAGAAAAAAGCACATTTCCTCACATACATGTAACAATCATGGAATAGAGATGGCCAATAATATCCAGCCCTCATGATTTTCATAGTGGTTGTTCTTGCAGAGAAGTGGCCGCCATCAGGGCCATCATGGAGTTCTCTAATCACCCTTTCAGCCTGATTCACTTCAACACACCTCAACAGGGTCCCATTAAAATCCCTCCTGAATAGGATATTGTCAATCACAACATAGGGAATGGATTGTAGTCTATATTGTCTTCTTTTAGTTCTGTCCAATCCCTGAGGGTATCCATTCCCTAATAAGAAATTCTTCATGTCATTTATCCAGCTCCTTGGACCATCAGCATACCTTTCCTCCTACTGCTCTGCTATCACCATGGAAACTTCTTCATCTGAGTTCTGATCTGATAACATTTCTTTACATAATCCTCTTCATCTTACCAATTTGGTAATCTGAATGTCAACATCATATTCCATTACCCTAGTGATCCATCCAGCTCTCTTCTCACTGACATCTTTGTTTAACAGGAAGTCTTTTACACTTGCATGGGGCACCAACAAATGGATCCTATTATGGGATAAGAGGTGTCTGAACTTCTTCAAGGCTCTAATGACTGCAAGGGCTTGCTTCTCAAAAAAGCTATACTTATCTTCATATTCCTTAAGCCCTTCACTAAAGAAGGCTATGGGCTGCTCCTAATTCCTGTCATTTGTTTGGGTCAAGACAGCAAAGATACTTGACTCACCACCTAAAGTGTAGAGGATGAAATCTTTCTCAAATTTTGGGTTCATGAGGGTAGGGGCCGATGCTATGGCTACCTTGATCTTTTCAAAACTCTCCTTCCCCTCCTTGGTCCATGAGAAGACCATATCTTTCTTGAGCATGGTTGTAAGGGGTTTCACCATGGTGGCAAGATTAGGAATAAACCTTCTTACAAAATTTATCCTACCAAGGAAACTTTGTAGCCCTTTATTGTGTTTAGGGAGAGGAAGGGCAAGTATTTCTTTTGTCCTTTCTGGATCAACGGTCAATCCATCCTTAGATACAATGTGTCCCAATAGTTTTCCTTGGTTTGTAGCAAAGACACATTTGGCTGGGTCGAGAGATACCCCAAACTCTCTACATCTTAGAAATACCTATCTCAAATGATCAAGATGATCTTCCACATTCTTGGAATACACAGTTATATCATCAAGGTATACCAAGACAAACTTGTCAATTAATCTTCTGAAAGCTACCTCCATTGCCTTTTGGAATGTGGCACCTGCATTTGTTAACCCAAATGGCATTTTTCAATAAGCATAGGTGCCCCATTTAGTAGTAAATTTTGTCTTGTATCTATTAGACTCTTTAACCAGCACTTGGTTATAACCAGAAAACCCATCAAGAAAACAGAATCTCCTTGACCCACTGACCTTGGACAGAATTTGCTCCATAGAAGGGAGAGGATGGTGATCTTTAAGGGAAGCCTGATTGAGATCCCTAAAGTCCACACACAATCTGATTTCTCCATTCTTCTTCCTCACAGGGACAAGGTTAGCTACCCATGATGAGTGTTTGATAGGAAAAATTATGTTAGCCTCAATCAGTTTGGATAGTTCTTTCCTCATTAAAGGTTCAATCTTGGGATTCACTAGCCTCTATTTTTGCCTTACTGGTTTGACCCTATCAACTAAATCTATGGTATGCTGAAACAAACTAGGGTCAAACCCTTTTAAATCATCATATGTCCAAGCAAATACATCACTAAATTCTTGACATAGATGAATGAAATCTTCTTTCTCAGCTTTAGAACATACCTTCCCCATGTTAAGAGATTTTCCATCAGCAATAGTAACTGGGGCATGGTCATCCTTTTCTGCAGCTAGATTCATCCCTTTGCCTCTTATTTGATCATCAGGATTAAAGACGCTCTCCAAGGTAATGAGATCCTTGGGCAGCTTGTTGGAATTGAGATTAATGATCTGATCACCATATTGATCTTGTAGTCTTAGCTGACTTCTCTCTGAAAATTCTGCTTCATTCTGCAAGAAGCTTACAATTTTCTCATCAGACTCGAACACTTGCCAATGAGTATTATTATCAGGAACAGCAGGCCTCACCACTACCCTTATTTGTTGTTTCTTTTCTTCCTCAAGATTCCCTGGCACATCATAAGATGCACCCACTGCTGCAAGTCTGTCAGCATGTTTATTTTCTTTCCTAGGAATGCTCTGAATGTTAAATGCATTGAAACCCTCAAGCAAATCCCAGACTCTGTGTTTATAAGACTTGAGCAGGCCATTTTTGGTGATATTCTGATTTCTCACTTGGTTCACTACCAACTCGCTGTCCCCATATACTTTCAAGGCTTGAATTCCCCTCTTTTGGGCAAGTAGGAGACCTTGGATCAAGGATTCATACTCGGCCACATTATTGGTACAATTGAATTGGAACCTAAAAGAGAAGTAGTATCTTATTTGTGTAGGAGAGATCAACATAACACCAGCCCCTGATCCATTTCTATTCCTTGAGCCATCAAAGTACATACTCCATACTCCATTTATGTCGTCATTAGTCCTAACAAGGTCAGCAACTTGAACCTCCTTCTCTATTACGCAATACGTACTAAGGCCTGTCTCAAGGGTTTCCGACATAGGTTCAAGTTGACATGCATTTGCCCACTCATCCAAGAAGAAATCAGGAATCTCTGCTATGGAAGTGACAGGCTCATTTACTATGTTATTTTCGTTCACCTCTAGGATAGGGCAATTCATATTGATGAAGTTGGGAGTGTAGGGTTCAGTGTGGTGAAGAGCTTGAGGTTCTGCTCTTATTGAAGCATTGGCCCCATATCTGGTCTTAAATGACATGTAAGACCAATCAGCAGATATGAATCCACCAATTTGAGCAGTGAAGTCTCTCAAAAGACAGATGGCAAAATAGGGCTTAACCTCAGCAACAGATATGTCTTGAATCACAGTACAACCAGGGCATGCATGTAGGGCCATTTCCACACTTCTAAGGATGCCTACGATTTTGACAGTACTCCCATCTAGTTGTAACACCTCCCTAACAATGGGCTCATATCTCATCCCTAAAGCATCAGCAACACACCTAGGCATTACTGAGCTGCTAGCCCCCGAATCTATCATGCAATTATGGACTAATTTGCCCCCTATAATCAGAGAAACATAAAATGGAGGAGGTCTAACCTTTTTATTTGCCTCCACATCTCCCACTGGTTGTACTAAACTGGTGGCACTCTCCATGGTAGATGACCGATCCTTGGGCTCAATCCTTTCCAATTCTTGCTGCAGCATCTTCCTCTGCATTGGTATGGTAGCAACAGCATCCCACATGGAAATGTTTACATTGGTCTTCTTCATTTGCTCTACCACACTCAATGGTGCACTAGGAATTTTGGTAGAAACTTTGGGGGCTACACTTATAAGAGGTTGAGATGGGGCAACAAAAGGATCACTTACGTCCTCATTTCTCGGACCTTGCTTTTGCTGTTGTGAGGTGTATTTCTGCTCATTTGCTGTTTGTGTGTTAGGTATAACACTTGAAGTTGAGGCCTGCTTAGGAGAAGGAGGAGCAACATGTTCCATAGCTCTCTTCTTGCTTCTTTTGTTATGAGCAACGGAGTCCTGGTTTACATTACAATGTTCCTCCATTTGGTGATTCATAAAAGAGCAATCACCCTGCCTCTGAACACATGAGGCCTCCTTGGGATGATCTTCTTTGTGTGATTGTTTTAATGTGGACTCCTGGACAGTTAGGGCCAAATAAGATTCTACTTTCTGACATAGGCAGTAGGTATAAGAATAGTTGCATGAGGGACAAAAATCTTGGTCTTGGGCCAAGTTATTTTGAGGAACCATAGCTCTGTTCTAATTTGATCTTGAAGCAAAAGCATGACTATTCTGCCTATTCTGATCAAAAGAGCTATTCCACTGATTAGGAGGCCTACCACTGCTTAGAGCCTGATATTGCAATTGGGGAGGCTTGCCACCCTGGGCCTGCTGTCTTTCTAGGGCCACCACCTTGTTACTCATCTTTTGTATTAGAGAAAAACTATCCTCTAGTTTCTTCCCTTGGTCCTTCAACTCTCTCCCCTGCTCTTGTAATTTTTTATCAAGGGTCTTTTCTCTTTTATCTGCATTCAATACTAGACCTTGGAGCATTTCTTTGAGTTCATCTATTCCATTTGAGGATGTGGAAGCTTGGGGAACTGGAGTAAGGGCTTGCGATGTAGAAATTGTAGGGAGAGGGGCTATTGCTGGTTGGTGGATGGGAACATCAGGAAAGAAAGGCATAGGAGGCCTTGGGGCCAACTTTCCTCCTTGTATTAGAATGTTCTCAGCTTTTATGGTTGTCTCATAAGCATTAGGTAATGTATCTCCTCCCATAGTTTGGATTGTGGTGGCAATATCACTGTTAAAAGCTCTAAGGTAATGCAAGAAAGCATTACCAAGGGTAGGTTTCACTATAGTAGGTATTCTATCCCATGTCTTTTGGAATCTATAATTAAAATCAGTCATACATTCATGGGGGGCTCTTTTTATTGTAGTCAGCTGCTCTAATAGTGACAAATGGTCACTCTTATCCTCAAAATGTTTGCATAATCCTGCTCCTAGTCCATCCCAATCAGTTATGGAACCATGAGCTAAGCCTCTATACCACTGTAATGCTTTTCCTTTTAAATATGAGGCTAGAAGTCTGACAGCAACATCATCTTCTGTAATACCATGAATATTGCAGACATTCGCTACCTCTTGGATATGCTCTAGGGGGGAAATAGAAGTTTCACCAGTAAAATCAGGTATGCTTTTTAGTGCAGCTACTGGTATATCATGTCTTTAGGCTAACAACGAAGGACTTCCACCATTAAAGGTGGCAAAAGGATGAACTCTTGGCTGTGCCATATAAACAAGTGTTCTATTGATGAGTGATGATGGCAATCTAGGCTGAGTTCGGACAGTAGGAGGAGTAGAGACAGATCTCACAGGTATATTGATTGTTACTCCACCTCTAACTGGTGATAATGAAGCTCTAGCCCTCCTTCTTCTAGGACTTGAAAGTGAGAGTTCTTGATATTGAAAATTACCTCTAGAAGACGCCCTTGTTTCGGCTCTGGGCATGAATTTCTGCAACTTTGGCTTGAAACCAAATTTGTTGATGCTCAGAGTCGCCAAGTACTTGATGAATCAGCCTCTTGAAGGCTTGAATACTAAAGCTAGCACTACTTCTTCAGCATTAATCTCAGAAGCTCTTTCTTCTTTTGACACCAGTAGACATGAAATCTTAAGATTTTTGTCCCACCGGGCATGCCAAAAACTGTTGTCAGTTAGGTTTGCACCCTTGTCCAAGGCCTATGCGTGAGGACAACCTAGTGAAACATGGAAACAACCTCCAAGCTGTGGGACTTGAACTACGAGGTTGAGTCTTCGGAGAAGGCCAGCTTCCTCTTACTGTCAGGGCGCACCTATCTATTCTTAGAAGGGAAAGGGAGAAAGAGAGCGTCAAAGCAAATCTACCTAGTCTAATCTAAGGCGGTGATGCACCAAAACAGAGTGTTCAGACTCATTCCTGCCCACATATATGCTACAAAACCAGAATAACATACAAAATTCATACACATCCAGACTTATATCGATCAGTAATCACATACAGATCAGAAGAAACCAATCGAATGACACTAGGAAAAGGAGATTTCACTTATGTATTATTCGATAGGCCAAAGATAGATACAGTATGCAGATCGTTGATCTCAATAATACACCAATGGGAGGCAAAGTGATGCACATTCACACTGATGGCTGAAAGAGATGATACAGGCTATTACATGGCTCAGAGATAAAGGGGTTTTACACTGCAAGTCTGCAAGCAGTAGCAGAGAAAATCAGGAAGAATCGACCCTCAGAACAGATCACAAAATTGCCTTTATAGATCAGGCACAACTGAAGATTTCCGCATTACATTCACTTCTTACCTACTGGCATTAACTTCCTATCTTGAGAATCCAATCGAGGACTTGGATTGACATCCTGGCCTGCATACCGAGAAATCTCATTTCTTCTGAGAAGAGCCTAGAGAAGATAGAAATGACGCCACAACATTCCCTGACATGGTAGATGGATCGACCGAATGGGTGGAGTGTCCTTATGTCCTGCATTCATTCCTGGTAGGTCAGAAATGATCGCGAAGATCAGATCGCAAGATATGTCGATCGCCTCTGCATCTTGGTTCATGAATCAAACTGGCCTATTAGCCGACCTGATTTCTTATATGCCGACTAGGCCACGCGGGCCAACCATAATCCTTTGTTTTTCCACCTGGAGAGTCCTTCCGCAGTTGACCGCCTTCATCGAACTAACCACGCCACCTTATCACCTAATCGCTGGCTATCAGCTAATTGCCACGTTGAAAATCAAAACGCGAGGACACGTGTCTTCCGAGCGCTAACTCGCTATTGTAAAATTTGCGTAGTTCCTCCATGGCAAGATAGCACCGACCCTAGATTCCTGCAGATCTGATGGTGGAGAATCGACCCCTCAATGTGCTGATCGTATCAAGAAAATCGGCCCCTCGACGCATCTGTGTTCTGACTTGGCACACTTGGTTGTTTCTGATTCACCGCGGACTCTCTTTCCTGTGACTGGGCCCCATCCGAATCGGCACCACCTCAATGATATCTGGCAAGACCTGACCCCACCAATACGTGTCAATCAAGCATGATGTCGCCATGGTAAAAATCTTGCAATTTTGCTAAGGCGACATGGCGCCTACCGTTGATCTTTTCTCATCTGACGGTTACAGAACCTGACCTTCTGTAACCCTCCGTTCCTATTGATTTTTTGGGCCTGCTAACACGTGGCGTCCCTCCATTGGTTTGTCAGTCACCTCACCCTATCTGCTTCTGATGACATGAAATGCAGCCCCGCCAAGACACGTGGCGCACAGGTGCTATGTCGCTGATGCTAAAGTCTGGGCAGCTCCTAATGGCAAGATAGCGCCAACCGTAGATCTTTGCAGATCTGACGATCAGAGTGACATCGTACTTCACTTGTCATCCCTCTTGAAACTACTGGGCCCACTGGTTGTCGTGTCCTGACATATACACATGGCATCATCCGGTTGGTGAACCCGAGACTTGATCCATGGAACGGCCACGCGGCAGGTGGGCGCTATGTCGCCATGATAATATCTGCGCATCTCTGCCATAGTGAGATGGCGCCATCCGTTGATGCAATCAAATCTAACGGTGGAGATCGCAAACCTTAACTATGCCAACCATACTGATAGAGACTCCAGCCTGGTTACACGTGGCGGTTCCTCACTGGCCCAGCGGAACACCACTAGGCAATCTTGCGACTTGGCCTCACAGGGCGACCACGTGTCGACTAGGTGCCATGTCGCTATGGGAAAATTGAGGTTAAATTTCCATAGTGCCATAGCGCCCAACCGATGACGTGTCCCTATCTGTGCATGGTTCCTTTTGATTCGCTGTCGTGACACGGGCTCTGCCAACTGGGCAGATGAGGTACGTAATGGGGCCCAATATTTTGTCTGAAGTTCTCGCTCTTTATTTTCTCCAGCCCACCAAACTTTATCCGACTGTCGCAATATTTTTTTGGCAACGTGACCCGCCTGCCGACACGAGCATCTCCGTCGAGCGCTATGTCGCCATGGAGATTTTTCGGTTGGCGTGCGATAGCGCCATAGCACCTACGGTGCCGAAAAACTTTTTGACCCGCCCTCCGTTGTAGCCTCCCGCCGGGCCCACCAAACACGTGTCATTTGGGCACGATGTCACCAACACTACCTCCCGTGCAACTTTTGATGACGAGATCGTGCCGACCGTCGATCCATCTAAAATTTGACGGAGAGAAACCTTGGTGAGTCGGGCATTAAAATAACAATTTTTTGGCTAACCGTTGAACAGGCCGCGGATCTAAATTTAAACCTTTTGGCAGCAAAACTAGAGGTAACAGTTCCCATTTCTGACCCTTGTTCTCCTTGATCTTAGGCACATCTATACTGACTTTCTTGTGTTGATCATTTGTCTTATGAGTGGTGTCTTTGATGAACACACTAGATGGCCTTCTTGCATCATTATTTATTGCTCTATTTCTCAAATTATAATTACTATGGACTTGTGAAATCATTTCGGCTGTAATTCTATCAATTTTCTCCTTGGAGGGGATTCTTAGATTTGTGAGACCTATGTCAAAAAATGTATTGCATACCTTATCTGTATCATTCTCTTCATCATCTGAAAATATTTGCTGATGATGTAACTGGTAAGCAATTCTCTGGCTAGTAACATCATTCTCAGGTTCTTTTGAATTAGAATCTATCAAATCATCATGTGTTCACCATATTGCAGCTTATATCATCATGGTTTTTCTCTTCAGTTTCTTCTTTTTCTTGCACTCCTTGAGCTTGGGAGAACGACTGGGCAATAGCACAATAATCAGCAGAATGAGGTGATTGGCATATAATGCACCATGGTACATCATCATTCATATTTATAGTGTTCCTTTGCAGGGGGTCTGGAGTACCCTTATCTTTCATTTTTTGGGTCTGGTTGGGAACTGGTTTACCATCTTTCCACTGAGTGGTGTAAGGGTAATTCTGCATCCTAGGCTATCTATTGAAATTGTTGTTATTCACAGGAGTTCTCTCAGTAACATTTGGCTTATTGAAAATAGTGGGATTCATCTTCTTGAGCATTTCTAAAACATGGCCTATAGTAGGTTCTTCAGGCTTTTTTCCTATGGGAGTTTTGTCACCCTCCCTTTTATTATTATTCTTAGGATTGAAAAGCTTAGGATCATCCCTCCTCCCTAGTTTGCCAGATGCCTTTCTATTATTTTCTATATTCTCTGCAACTCTATAGGCATCTCTTAAAGTTTTAGGATCCTTATCTCTCAGTTGGTAGGCCATTTTGCTATCAAAAGCATTGAAATAAGTTGTGAGACGGACGTCTTCATTTAACCTCATAAACTGAAAAAGTTTGTACATCCCCTTTTGAAATCTCACATTGAAATCGAATGTGGATTCATTTGGATTCTTCTTGATATTGTTGAACTCATTCAACATGAATCCTGCATTAGTATTGTCCCCATATTGCTCTTTGAACAATTTCTCCAAATCACTCCATGAAGTAATACTATCATCAGGAAACCTCCTGAACCAATCCCTTGCATCCTCTGTGAGTGAATGCACAAATAATTTCATCGCCATGTCCTCATGTTCAACTTTATAATCATTCAGCATGTCAATGAAAATTCTCAAATGTTCTTCCCCAGTAACAGCATTATTTCCAGAAAACTTAACCACTTTATCCCTTAAATCAAAAGATATGGGATGGGGAGCACCAGGAATACTGGAAAATGATATTTGTCTATATTTTTTGAGGTATATAGGTTTCTTCTGGAAACGAGGAACATTAGAAGTACTAGCTGTATTAGCTTGACTCAGGGGAGCAGCTTGGGACAGCTGTGGTGGGACAAATGGGACTTGAGTGCCAATATTGGAAGATGAAGTAGGAGCAGATTGGGGTACTCTCTGAGTCAGGATTATGAGACCAGTAACTGGTGAAGGATCTATAGGTGGGATAGACAAACTAGGCCATGAATTCAATGCAGAATTAGACTTTATGAATTGGATTTTCCTTCTGGTTTCTACAGCCTGAGCTTCATTTTCAACCTTCTCAAGTTCTTTTGCAAGGTCTTCCCTCTCTTTTCGAGCCTTCTCTAGATCTAGATCTAATTTAGATATGGAGGGTTGTATAGGTTTTCTCGGTATAGCTTGAGGCTCATTTATTTGGATTCCTATAGCCTTGCCTTTCCCTTTATCTGGAACTGTTCCAGTGGGCTCTACCGGATCAACTTGAATGGGTTTATAAGCTTGAACTTGAGCAATAATTGGTTCTTGCCTTTGATTTAGGCGTTTCTCTTGTTGTTGAACTTTAGCTCTTAGATTATCAACATCTCCAAAGACATCCTGATGGAGAGTGGTGGTATTCTCTTCTAATTTTTCATTTTGCTCTTTCAAAGCAGCCATCCTCCTTAGCAGAGTATCTCTTTCTATTATTGCATCCAAAGTGGCTCGCTCCCTCTCCTTTTCAAGATGGATGCATTTAGCTTCTTCCTCAGCAATCCATTTCTTCAAAAATCCTATTTCATTTTGCACTTCTTTAGAGTCAGCAGAGGTTGCCTCGGAATCAGCAGGGTCATCTAGATCTATAAGGTTTGGTTCCATATAAGGGGCCACTCTGGGATTAAAAGGATTATCAAATGAACTCCTAAATCCTAGCCTACAATTTATATCTGCTATAGGCTCTAGTCTAAATGAAGCAATTCCCATAGTAGATACGTCTTTGTCTTAAAAAACTCTCTCATCTGGTAATGGGGTACTGAAAATACCTCCTAAGAGTCTTGTATTTTTGGATTCAGAGCTAAGCGAAGATGACTCTCTTGCTATTATTGGTTGATAAAGGAAATTTACAGAGGCATTACCTCTAGGCTTCCAAGTAGGATTTGGATCTGTTCTTTTCTTATTTTGGTTCTTCATACCACCTTAGGGTAGATCAGTATACATTGATACATCGGGATTGGCTCTCATGTAAACCCTTGTGTTTTTTCTCTTGTCAGCCATATTCTTCTTTTGTTACAATAAGCACTAGCTTCAAAACCTTGACTGAGTCGCCACCCTCTTTCAGGAAAAATATAATAACACTTTTACTGACAGAAAGAAAACAATACACAAGTAGGAACAAAAATACGGCACAGACAGACCAATCACTGATGTTGTAAGACTGCAACTCTTGCTTGTTAGATAAGACACTTGGATAAGCTGGATGCGTCAGTGTGTAGCAATGGTACTTGGGTTATATCTTCTTTAAATCCTCAAGGTTTGACACTAAAGATTCCCTTATAGCCACAGGCAAAATAAAGATCACACGACACACACGTACACAGTAAGACTAAAGACAACTGCAGTACTTTTTACAGATGTGTTAGACAGCTCCCCAGCAGAGTCGCCATTTTGTTGGTGTTTTTTCATGATGTCAAAACAGTGCTAAAACTACTAAGCGACAAAAGGCTTAATACCTAGATATCAGTACATACACAACCTAAAGAATAGCCAATTCTCATTATCACTTGCATATGCAAAGTACTAGGACCCAACTTCAACAAAACCTCAGACGGTTTTCTACTCTTTTGGCTCTGTACAAACCAGGGCGGGTGTACCCGGGGATGGTTCAAAAATGGAACAATTGTATGAGAATTATTCTTAGTTTCATTTTGATTCTCATTTCTAAATCCTCAAACATATACGTAACTCTTACCGAATTGATAAACACATCCCTTGAACAGATATGGCTAAGAAATCTTCTATAGCTCTGTAGATGTTTTCAACAGCAATGGCTAAATGAAGCTAAAACGATTCATGCAGGCAAGTGCTGGCCAACTTCGAATATCTTAAAAGTAAAAATTGATTTTATGATGTACTTTGAAAAAACCAGTCATAATATACTTCTCTTTTGGATGAAATACTTTCGATCAGTGCCTAATCCATTGGGTTTCAGAGTCTATAGTAAATTCTTAGATCTAATTTGTGCTTTGCAACAAATTCTTATCAGAAATTCTTACCAGAATTTATCATTCAAAAATATTTTCTAACACCTAAGCAACCTCATCACATTCATTAGAGCCTTTATTTAATCCATTGAATTAACAGCAATAACAAATGGATGTACAACCTTACTATATTGCAATCAATTGCATAAGCTTTTACTCACACAACATCAAGGTAGCTAAGTATTTAAAAGGAGACAAAATTCAGAAAGAACTGATATGGGGACAGTTCATAATTTGTATTCATTTCCTTTGAAAATGGTATATCCTTTACAATAGACCCAGAAAGACCTTCAGAAAAGAAGCACAGTTCTTTCTACATTCATCTATATCTCAGAAATTTTGACAGAAAAGTATACTACAAACTTGCTTTCCAAATGTTTGGACCAAAAATAGAACTAAGCACAATACTTAGTAAAAACAGAAATCGGACCATTCTTTTGCCTTGGGATCTCACTTAAATAGTGTGAGATGCAACAAGCTTCAGGCTAAAGAAGGTGACAGGTGTCCTTTCAAAAGAAAGACAAAAACAAAATAACAGAAAAATTAACAACATTTCTTGGCGGGTTCCTTTCTGTTATGCTTCTGAATTGTTGAGACAAGAGCACGATCTGACCTTACAATCATTCTTCACTTTTGGAGTACATACCCATGAGGTCTGTAAGTGATGTATCCTCTTTTGTTACCTGCAAACTCACTTTAACCTGGGGATTTTCCATGTCATCGTTGCTGATTATAAGGGTAACTATTACTTTTGTATCTTCTTCTTCATTGTCTCCTGACATCTGTTCACTAAACTAATTTTTCCACTTATTAAAAGTATCATCATCTCGCCAATCAAAACTTAGAGTTTCTCTTTGTATCTTTATTAAAGAATTTTCATTTTCCTCTAAATCATCAAATTCTTTTATCATAGCAGTATAGTAAAATTGTACTTTTACCAGCTCCTCGTTTGTCTTTACCCAAAACCAATGGCCAGTCTCACTGATGATGTTTATTATTCTGTTATCGAATAAATCATCCATTTCCCTTTTCCATTTTTCCTTTTCCTTTACTGTATCAACAAATTCTAAAGCACAAGGAAATAGGGTGAATTTTTCAGCAAGATATTTTGAAAAACAGAGTATTAATCTTCTCTGTAAAGAATCTCTTTCATTTTCAAAATTTTCTAACTTATTCAATAAATCAAAAATCTTTTCAACCTATTGATAAGGCATTTGGACTGTAGATATACATATAATTGTAACATCATTATTTCTCTGTCTCCATTTCTCTTCCTGCTGATTTCTAAATTCTATCTGCCACTCATGTAATTTGGTTTTTTCTGCTTCAAATTCCTCTGCAGTATAGAATTGGGGTCTTTCAGTGGTGTCAGGTATCTCAATAATAGGGTTTAATCCAACAGATGACTGTGGAGGATATGCAATTCTCAGTGTACTGGATTCTCCCACTTTCCTCTTTCCAAGTATCTTCTCCAATTGAGATACCCTATTTTCCAGCTCAATTCTCCTTTTTACCTCTTGATTATAAGCATCCACCACTATTTCATATTTACTGTGCATATCAATCATTTCCTTCTCTTCTCTTTTTGCAGTAGCTAAGGCAAATTTAGAATAATCCACATTCATGTGGGCTGCCTGTACATTTGAAGTATCAGCAACTCTCCTTACAATGATACTCCCTGTTAGTCCTGAATCATCAGGCTGTGATGAAGTAGTCCTGGATCCTCTTCTCAGGGACCACATAACAAGGGCAGCTTAATCATTGCTGAATGATGTAGCCAAGAATTCCTCTTTATTTGGATCCTGGAGTCCTAAATTATTTGATACAGAATTAAAAATTAATGCATCAGCAATATCCCAATTGGGAAATAATAAAACATTAGCATTTTTTACCATCTGTCTACCCTCATCAGGGGTTATATTTTGGAACTCTTGCACCATTTGTTCCTTTATTTGATTTTGGATGGAGGCCTCATCCATTTCTGGATGTTCTGTTTTCATATTCTTACACCTTTGGTCAAAAATGTGCATCTTTACCCTCCATGCAAACTGATGGAAAGCCCTAGATCTTACAAAACTGTTATCAGACAAAAAATGCTGACTGGCTTGTTCCAAAATAGGGTCCAATTCCCTTCCTCTGAAATCTGCTATAGTTAATTCAAAACTTGGCACAGGAATTTCCTGGGGGTTCCCTTCATCAATTTCTACTTGTGTAACAAAAATTTCTCCTTGTGACCCCATTTGTTCGAATTGCTCATTGGTGAGCTACTCTTCCTCAATTCTCATTGGGGTTTGAGAAGGTGAGTAACCTTCATCAGGGGATTCTTCCTCCCTTATTATTTTTCTTCTTTTGGGAGAAGGTTCAGGGGGTCTTTCTTCCAGGATAGTATTGGTGGATTCAACTATCTGTTTTTCTTTGTGTACAATGGGCACCTGCTGCCGAACAATAGTATATCCTGTCTTCTTTCGTCCCACCAGTGGACCCATTCCAATGTTGGGGGTGAAACCCAATTTTCTCATAACCTCTCTGGCTTTATTTGGAAAAGAATCAATAAAATGTTGTTTCTTCTCATTGATTACTTCCATTATCTCAGAGAAAGTACTCATGAGCTTATTTATCTTATCTGCAATGGTTGCAGCATTACTAAGAGGACTGTAATCTTTGTCAAAACAATTAATGAATTCCAAAACTTTTGAATAGACTCTCCATTTTTATTTCTTTATTTCTTGCTCATGGAGAGAATATTCATTTCTTATTATATCTTCAGGAAAATAGAATTCATGCTGAACTGGACGAAGCTTGATTCTAAGTCTAAGAGCAGAGTTAAAGAAACCTTCTGTATCACAAAAATGAGCATGAGACACTTCCATCTTATATTGATCCAAAATTTTGTGGAGAAAGATCCACCCTTCTTTAGTTATCACAAACTGGTGGGCTATAGTGCAAGTAGGAAAAATTGATCCTGTCCCCCTTTTGTGCAAAAAGGCCTCCTCCACTCCTCCCAACTGCCACAAAAATTCAGCTATCCCTACCTTTAAAGTTACCTGATAGGGTAGTACATGGGGTGTTCCTTTGAATCCATAGACCCTGATGACAGTTGAGACTGAATAAGGGATAATATCTCCCCAATTATGTGAAACTTTTAGATTATGGGGTTTGTCCATAGGCCTAAAAAGATGCATTAGTGCCTTAGGAACTCTGGGATTATCACTCAATATGAGGCATCTTAGTTTGGAGGCAAAGTGCCTATCAAATCTAACAAAGCTAGCATTTTCTGCTTCCCAAGTCATGTCTGCACTCCATAATTGGATTGGCAGTGCCTCCCCCTCTTGTTCCCTATTTAAAACCATTTCTTTACCAAAATAAGTGGCCCCTTTAAAAAGAAACATATGCATCAATAGGGAGTACTGACCCCAAACCTTTTCCACCTTGCCCTTTGCAATCCCCACCAATCCTTGGTGAATCTCATTAGCCAAGTAAGATGCAAAATCAAAAATTATTTCCACACGAAAAGAGGAGATTTGGGTGATCATATACATGAAGCTCGCTAGAATAAAATCTTCTTCACCCTCTCCGAAGACTCTGCACAGGGTCCTATATATCTCTATTGCCTTGGCGTTAAAGCATGATTTCTTGAATGGTTCTTTAGAAGACGATGTTATGGTTGGGAGGCCTCCAATCCGGCCTATGTGGGCTTTCGGTGCACCCTGTCTAACTACATCCCTTTTGGATATATATTCCTTTTCTAACTCTATCAAATTAATGGGCACATGATACATAGTGAGAGGTCCCAGACTGAAAACCTTCCTAACCTCCTCGGGACTGATGGTAACTAAAGCCTCACCATCCATTCTTCTCTCTACCTTAGTGGCTTGGTCATAATTTTTCGCTATAGCTTCAAGCAGGTCAAAATCCATAAACACACTAGGGACAACAAGCTTTCCAAGATCAAAATTCCATATATTGGCATGAGGGGCATATAACTTCCTTTCCGCAAACCATTTTTTGAATAAACTCAAACTAGTTTGAGAAGTTTGAGCATCCTGTACCCAATTACCCTTATCATACAATCCATCAGCTATCCTTAGCCTAGGGTTCAGTGAGGTTAACCTCTTAACTTGCACCGTTTCTACAGTAGACTCAGGAAGTAACTCAAGCAAATCATCATGCACATTTCTATCCAAGTAGTTTATTGCACCTGAAAATCCCTTCTTCGGAGGCATCTTGGGCTATCTTTTTAGAACTTAAAAGCTCACGAAGATGATGGTAGTTTTACTTACTTGAATTCTGTCTCTGTTTTCCTCTGTATTCTTGCAAATTTTCCGCGAATAAACAACTTGACAATTTTTATCAAACCTTGGCACGCTTTTCTTTCAGTAATGGCTTCTGCACAAGAATGGCTCCAAATCTTTTCTCGCGTGAAATGAAACTGATGAAATCTCTCTGTATTATACTCTATTTTTCCTCATAGACAAAGCTTTCTTGTCTAATTAATACAGAGAGTGGCACTACATTTTTCATTTAAAACTGCGTCGTCGATCTTCAAAGATCCTACGATCATGTGGTACAGAGAGAACAACTAGGAGTTATATTTTGCCATGTCAGTTATTTTACCCAATGAGAACTTGCCACGTACAGAATTCTTTCTTTGATGGCGCTTATATTTGGACCCACTGACGACGGAGAACACGTGTCAGCATGTCGCTACTTTGTTATGCATAAAGAACGAGCACCTTGCCATGGTGAAGTGGCAACAATCGTTGATCAAATCCAGAAATGATCGAAAGATATGCTACAGGGCTTCTTAAGAAAGAAGGCGGCGGGCCCAACTCGCTATGTCGCTATAATTATCTCCCTTGCAACTCTTCATAGCGAGGAGACGACAGTCATTGATCACTTACCAAATCAAAGGTGAAGAAGAAACACAAGATCTCCTGATTTATATTTGCTATGTCGCATGGCTTAACAAGCATGCAACTTGTCATAGCAAGGTAGCGAGCTCCGTTGATCCACTTCAAGCTGACGTTCAAGATTTTTTGTACATTCAGTCATATAGGCATTAATGAGAATCGAATCTCTGCATAGTTGGCACATGTCAAAATTTATCATAGTCATTTGTCATTCCACGTCACCAAAGATCTTGCCGATCTTTTACCACTTTACGAGGCCTCGCTAACTCGCTAACGGTGAAGCACCTGAATTTTCCGATAGCGAGGTAGCGAGCTCTGGCACTTAAAAGGATTCTGTGCCAGAAAATGCAAGGGTTACCCAGTAATCACTTCTGTCAATTAAAACTGATTCTGACAACGGCATTTATGACTGGTCATGCCACCTGGTGTAATTATGATACAAGCAAGATGCAATGTCATCATCTTCAAATTTTCACGTGGCCTCGCTACTTCGCTAACGGCAAAGTGCCTGAATTTTCCGATAGCGAGGTGGCAAAACGTCTAGAAAAACCATCATTCTGGCTCTAATGTCAGATATTCTAGTGGGTCCCTATCCTTTTTGGACGGTAACTTGCAAAGTGTACCTGCACAATAAATCATTTAATAAGCAAATCTCTGATCGCCGTATCTTCACTTTACGGTCCCACCTCTTAAAATACTCAATACTCGTTACCTCGCCATACTTAATAAGCATGCAAATTGTCATAGTGAGGTAACGCCAATGGTAGATCTAGTCGGATCTGACGGTTGGGACAAATAGGAAGAAAGGTAACCCGGGAGAAAAGAAAAGGAATATAACAGCATATTCGTCTCTTTTGAAAATTCAAAATTTTGCGCCCGACAATTTATGAATAGAGATGATATAGGGTTTACATGATGATTATTTCTTATGGATGATTTATCCAAAACCCTATGCTTCACTTAGGAATAGAACATTTTACTTTTCTATGATTTAACTGAAAACTTCTACTACA
This sequence comes from Cupressus sempervirens, assembly GCA_028749045.1. Lineage (NCBI taxonomy): Eukaryota > Viridiplantae > Streptophyta > Pinopsida > Cupressales > Cupressaceae > Cupressus > Cupressus sempervirens. The sequence continues at coordinate 734,896,608 of CM053793.1, forward strand.
CAAAAAGTCAGACCAACACAAGAGATCTGAGAGCTTAGAGATCAACTTGAGAGATAGTGTGAGGATGCCCATATGAAAACTACACAAGTAGCTTACTATGATGCTACATACATCAGGGTTGTACTAGAGGCAATAGAGAAGGTACCCCATTTTTTAGAGTATGTCAGAGCATCAAAGGCTGCCCATCCGCCAAGTAGAGGAGATGTTCCTTCTCCTCCTCCACCACCAAGGGATGAAGGGACAGGATGCAATTAGCTTTCTATCTATTTTTATCATGTATATGAGATGTATGAGCATCATTTTCTATGATTTTAAGATTGGCAGTGCTCAAGTAGCACTCCTTTTTGTATCAATGTACATTTTAACTCCTTTGGAGATATATATACATGAGATCTCTTATTTGATATCATTACATGTGTCACATTTTATTTCTCATTTAATGTTCATACATGAGATGTTTACATATATGATTTGGATTTATGCAAATGTGTATGATGTATGAATACATAGCATAGATTAGATGTATGTTATCATGCAAATGTGATGAATGAGATATAGAGTTGTGATGCATGTTTATGACATGAGTTGGTTGTATCAAAATTTAGATGAATGATATGATAATGCAAAATAGATATCTACTAACATATCATGCAAGGTTGACAATTGTTGCTCCTGACAGGTTCTCCAGCAAATTTGTAAAGATTGACCAAGGGATCGGACACTTGTACAAGCAAGATGAAATGTGATACATGGAAGAAATAATTAACCTCTCAAGTTGAAGAATGAAATTAAAGAATTAAGTGAGATCATGTCCTAATATAATTTTAGTATGAAATGTAATCCTATGTTAGATACAATCCCTAGGACTAGTTACTAAACCCATAAGATATAGTTTTCACCATAAATCATTTTATTAAGGCCACCAAAATTTGTACAATCCTCATTGAAATTGCAATCATGATAATATGAATATGAAATTTTTCATAGTTTAGTCAAAATTAGACATAAGCATTAAGTCACAAGAAGACAAAATGACTAGAACACCTTTTCCTATTATTGTAGCAAGTCAACATAAGCATCATAGCATAAATGTTAGGATGACTAGAATGTTTCTTATGTACAAACACATCAAACATGTGAGATATCCTTCTCATGCTAAGTAATCAGTAAGTATTCTATCCACAATGACCCTTGCATTTGTAACCTAAGACATAAGTTTTCTATGTATAATCACAATGACCCATTTGTTTACTTCATAGGACAAGTATCAATATTTTACTTTAGCATAGAGAACTCACTCAAACAGTCAAGGAGAAGAACCAACCTCACTGAAGTGTCCATATAAAATGAGTTGAGGTACACATGGCCATCCAACATGAGATAGAGGATCTTATAGTGGACACCCTTTTATATATATCATTTAGATCATAAGAACTAAACAATCAAGAAGAAAACAAAGAAAAGATCATGCCCCCAATCCTTACCTCTCTATTCAAATTAGACATCCCTAAGTTTCTCAAAGGGGAATGACAAAGAAAAATAAAAATACTCAAAGAAAAGATCCTCATAACTCAAAATAGTTTTAGTGTTTTCAATTCACTTGTAGTATCAGGGGATTGATTTCAAGTGTTGTTGTTCAAAATGTATGTGTAAGAAATCTCTTCAGTAGAAGGATCACAGTAGACAGACATAGTTAGGATAACTAGTGACTGGCGTTAGAGAGAAATCTTCTAGGAGAAGAATCTCATCAATAGACTAAGTGATAGTAGATAGACATAGTTAGGACAACTGGTCATTGTTGCAAAAGAGATCCTCTAAAACCATAGGGTATTTCCCCCTAGACTATGACTAGTTTCAATCCATGTAGGTTTGAGTAGATTCTCAAATATAATTTAGAGTGTGTGCATGAGCAAAAGAAGAAAACTAAATTAGGAATGTGAAGTACTAAAAGCAAGAAAGAAATTATACAAGAGCCAAAAGATGTGTTGCAAGATATAGCATTTGAAACCACAGGTGCTTGTTTACCAAGTTTTCACCTTCTTGGCAAGGATTCTATTTTTTATACCACAATGCCTATTTTATAGGTTTTCATCAATGACAATTTTCATATTTTTCAATTTTTTTGTTCTTTTCTCTTTTTTCAATTTTTTTTGTATTTTTCAATTTTTCAATTTGTTTTGGTATTACCAAGGTGCCTATTGCTAAGTTTTCTCCAAGATAATAGATTTTTTTAGAACTTTTTAGACTTTTTTCAGAACATTTAGATATGTACAAAGAGCTTTGAAAGCATATCAGTTGTAGAACCTTTTCAAATGAAGGGTGTTGATTGGCTCCTTGAGTGATTCTCCTTCAATACATTGTTGGAAATGATTGAAAAGATCATGAATGAAGAATAATGGAACTAGTAAAGAATTTTTTCAATCATTGTTTTGTCATTGATGTCAAACTTGCTACTTGCAGGAATGACAATTGCTTAAGTGATCCAAGTACTATCAATTGGTTGATTGACAAGGAGGTGGAAATCAATAAGATGTAACTAGAGTAGCTAGAGAAAGGTTGAAGTTATGATGTTGTAATGAAGTATAAGGATCAGCTAAGCCATTGATGAAATAGTGTATTGATGACATACTCTAAGAGGATAGACACACTAAGACACAACAAAGATGTAAGGTTTAACTAAGTCATTTGTAAAGACTAACTAAGTTGAGCAAGCTAGTTAGAGCTGAACAAATTCTCAGTTGAAGCCAAGCAAGTTCAACTTTAGTGTGTGTCGAGTAATCTTCAAGTGCCGACCAGCCTTCAGGTGTCGAGTGAAGATCAAGTGTTAAGTGACTTCAGGTGCCGAGCATGATACAGGAGCCGAGTGATATTCAGGTGCCGAGTAACACAGAATTGGTAAGGTATTGAGCATCAGAAAAAGGTAATGGATGTCGAGAAAATTTCTTCAGGTGCTGAGCATCAGTAAAAACAATAGAAGCCGAGTAACACGAAAGGAGTCGAGCATCAGTAAACCAATGATGCCGAGTTGCTGCATTATTTGTTAAGTCAAAGATTCACCAAATCAGTAACGATATGTTTGTTACATCAAATTTTGTGAATTAGTTGGATGATAAGGATGATGAGTAGATGTCACAGAATTTTATGTATACCATGCAAACCAATTCAATGTGAATGCTAATGGATTTATCATGAAGTTTCTAGAAGAAGCAATTTGAAGGGAAAACAATACCATTTTCTCAGGATCAAATCAAGATTTGAGCAGAAAATGAAGAACAGAACTTCTTTATAAGGAGTTACAGGTTAGAGATCACGTGTACATGTGTGAGAGGGAGTTGGTCATAAGTGTGGTCATGCGAAGAAGCCAAGAGGAGTAAGTACACAGCATCAAGACTCTGAGTTGATCAAGTGATCATGGAGTGCATTGGCATAACAAGTGGAAGAACTCAAGGAGATAGATCTTGAAGGGTGAACAAGTTGTTTGCACTGTAAGGAAGAAAAGCCAAGAAACAAAAAGAATTGAAGAGTGATCTGAAATCTGCACAGTTAGGGTTGCAATCTTTATCAAGTCAAAACCCTTCCAATACTCTCTTACCATTGTATTAGATATTGAAATCCTACATTGCTAGGTTAGCTTAACAGCTAGGTGGATAAGCCTGAGGAAAAGGATAAAGAGATCCCTAGGAGAAGGATAAAGAGATCCTCAGGAGAAGGATAAAGAGATCCTCAGGAGAAGGATAGGAGATCCTTAGAGAGGGATGAAAGATTCTTTTGAGAAGGTGACTGTAAATCCCATGGACTTGTGTGAGCCTAATAGCTCTATGTAAATCCTTTAACAGGGTGACATTCTAAGTTGAATATTCTTAAGTCCTCTAACAGGGCACACTCCTAATAGGGTGTAGAAATTATTTAACAGGGTCACATCTTACAGTGTGTAAAGTCTTTAACAAGGCAGGCCTTTAACAGGGAAAACCATCAGAAGTGGTTGAAATCAATTGCGCAGTTATTTTGTGGGTATCATCCCCACCCCAGTTTTACCTTCTTATTCTTGGAGGGTTTCTGGGTCATCAAAATCCTTTGTGTTATGGTGTGATGCATGTTTACTTTTTATGATTGTTTAATGTTTAATTGCATGCATGATAAGAAAGTAAAAGGATAATACTTTTGATTCACTCCTATTTTATTAAAAAATTTGAATTGGACATTATTGACCTTGAATAACTAATTCACCCCCCTCTCAGTTATTCTAAAGAGTTCTAACAATTGGTATCAGAGCCCACTGTTGATTTGTTTCAAGGTACTAGTAGCAGGAAGATCAAGATGTCCAAGAGAGAAGTTCCCAAGTTGAACAAAGATAACTTTGTTGCATGGCAAAGTCTAATGAAGCTACACCTTGGATCAATAGGTGACTATGCACAAACCTCAATCATAGTTGATCATGTAGACCCTACAGGACCCCTCACTGCAGATGATATGAGCAAGAAGGAGGAGCACAATCAGGTGATGTTAGATATTGCTTCAGCACTAAGCTATGCTGAGTATGATGACATCAAAGAATGTGTTACAGCACATCAGATGTGAGAAATATTATCAAGAATCTATGGAGGAGATGATAATGTCAAGAGAGCCAAAAGAGAGAGCCTAAGAGGAAAGTCTGATGACATGAAAATGGAAGAAGGAGAGAATGTTGCTCAATATGGTGCAAGGATGAAGGAAGTAGTAAGTGCCATAAGAAGCCTAGGAGGATAGTTAGCAGAAGAAGCAATATGTAGAAAATACTTGAGAACTTTTCTTCCTATCTATGCTATAAGAGTATCAGCCATCCAAGAGCTAAGGTGTGTACTAGGAAACGCATTGTCATTTGAAGGAATAACTGGAAGACTCACTACTTTTGAGCTATCTAACTTTGACAACTACAAGCTAGAAAAATTTGAATCTGCATTCAAAGCCAGGATGACAATAAAAGACAACAAGCAGGTGCAAACAAATAAAAAAAGTGGAAAAGGAAAGTATGTATCCAATGATAGCAGCACTAATGAAGATGATGTGGACCAATTGGAGGCATTACTAGCAAGAATATTTCATAGAGGAAGAGGCAAATTCAAAGGTAACTTTCCAATCATTTGTTTCAATTGTAATGAAGTTGGTCACATTGCAGCCAGATGCACACAAAAGAAAAATTGCAAGGATGGAGGCAACTTCAAGAACAAGAAAGAGGACAACAAGGACTACAGAGGCAAAGGAACAATATGCTATATTGTTGAAGAAGACTCTGACGAGGATGATGATGAAGTAGTCTATGTGGCTATGAAAGATGAATCAGATGAAGATGAAGCAATTGCCCTAGTAACCTACATGAACAAGAATAACAAATGGATCATAGACAATGGATGCTCTCATCACATGACTGGAGATAAAAGTAAGTTCATTTCCTTTACTCAATATGAAGGAAATAGTGTTAGATTTGGTAACAATGCACCATGTCAAATCAAAGGGAAAGGTAGTATCAAGCTTACTGAAAAGATATCATGTGATAATGCATACTATGTTGAAGCCCTGAATTATAACTTGTTAAGTGTCTCACAGTTAGGCAATATAGGATATAAGGTTGAATTTGAAAATAGAGTTGCCAAGATCTATGATTCTCAAGGAAGTCTAATAGGAAAAGGTGACCAAACTAGGAGTAATTTGTTTTACCTAGATATGGAAGATGCTTCTTGTCTCATTGTTCAAACTGATGATGTATGGTTATGGCACAAGAGGCTATGTCATGTAAATTTTGACAATTTGATAAGCATCAGCAAAATGAAGAAAGTCAGAGGTCTACCAAAGTTGAAAAAGCCTAATAACACCATGTGCAAACAATGCCAACTAGGGAAGACGACCAAGTCAACTTTCAAAAGAAAAAATTATACTTCTAATGAAGTATTAGAGCTAGTTCATACTGACTTGTGTGGTCCTATTGAAGTACAAAGCTACAAAGGTGATAGATACATAATGCTATTTGTAGATGACTATTCAAGGATTATGACAATCATGGTCCTAAAACAAAAATTAGATGCATTCCAAATGTTCAAATGGTACTTGGCCAAAGTTGAGAAAGAAACTAGAAAGAGCCTAAATGTCTCAGATCAGATAGAGGAGGTGAATTAACATCAAGAGAATTTGAAGAATTCTGCAACGAAAGAGGAATCAAAAGGCAGACATCAGCACCTAGGACTCTACCTCAGAATGGTATAGCAGAAAGAAGGAATAGATTAGTTATTGACTGTGCTAGGACCTTAATGATGGAGAAAAATGTTGCACTCAAGTACTGGAGAGAAGCTATAAGTACTGTAGTCTACACACTCAACAGAGTTCAAGTCAAGAAAGGTACAAATGCAACACCTTTTGAATTATGGTATGGGCATTCTCCTAATGTAAAACATTTCAAAATATTTGGATGCAAATTCTATATATATAAAGAGTCTAGAAATGGAAAGCTTGATGAAAAGAGTGAGGAAGGCACATTTCTTGTTTATTCTACTAGAAGCAAAGCTTATAAGTGCTTGAATGTTAACACTAACAAAGTAGTAGAAAGCACAAATATGAAATTTGATGAGCTTGCAGAAGTTCAAAGTGTTGAGAACACCAAGGAAGTAGAAGAATACAAGACCTTTGTATACTTTTATGAAGGTATACTTAATAATGGTGAACTTGCAACTTAGAATGACAATCAGCAACAAAATCTAGCATCTGTCGAGTCACAGACAGTGAATGCTGAATAGCAGACACGTTCAGAAGCCGAGATGCAGAATACAGAAAATGTTCATTCAGATTCTAAGAATAGCCAACATGAAGAAAATGAACAAATACTTGATGAAAATATGCATGAGAGATCATATTCTAAAAGAGACAATGTGAAAACAAGGAAAGAACCAGTATTGGCAAAGTATGTAAGAAGAAATCATCCCGTAGATCAAATTATTGGAAACAAAGAGGCAAGACCAATAACAAGGAATAGACTCAGAAGTGAAATATGTCTGCTTAGCAAAATGGAACCAAAAATAGTAAGTGAAGCCATAATAGATGATGACTGGTACAATGCTATGAAAGAAGAAATAGAACAAATAGAGAAGAACAAGACATGGACCTTAGTCTCAAGACCAGCTGACAAGAATGTAATTGGAACCAAGTGGGTGTTTAGAAAAAAGTTAGATGAGAATGGTGAAATCACAAGGAACAAGGCAAGACTAGTTTGTAAAGGGTATGCACAAGAAGAAGGACTAGACTATGGAGAAACTTTTGCTCCAATTGCCAGAATGGAAGGAGTAAGGACCTTACTCGCATATGCAACCTTCAAAGGATTTAAAGTCTATCAAATGGATGTAAAGTCTGCATTTCTAAATGGTATACTTGAAGAAGAAGTCTACATAGAGAAAACAAAAGGATTTGTTGATGAAAATAACAAAAACAAGGTATGAAAATTGCATAAGGCTCTATATGGATTAAAGCAAGCCCCTTGAGCTTGGTATGAGAGACTTCACAAGTATCTAGTGTAAATAAGATTTGAAAGAACTGATGATAACAGCAACATGTACATCAAATCAGAAGAAGGTAAGGATATCCTTGCATATGAAATCTTTGTGGATGATATAGTTTTTGGAGGAAAGAAAGTACTTTGCAAAAATTTTGCTGACAAAATGAAACATGAGTTTGAGATGTCTATGTTTGAAGAAATCAAGTTCTTTGTTGGATTGCAAGTACATCAACTAATACATGGTATATTTGTGACACAATCAAATTACATCATAGAGATACTTAAAATGTTTGGATTAGAAGACTCCATACTATTCAGCACACCAATGTCAATAGGACATAAGCTATCTAAAAATGATGAATCAGCCGAAGTCAATCAAACAACGTATAGATCCATGATTGGAAAACTACAATATGTTGTACATAGCAGACCAGACATAGCACTAGCAATTGGAATAGTGGCTAGATTCTCTGCTAATCCTAGAGAAAATCATCTCATGGTAGTAAAAAGGATAATGAGCTATCTCAAAGGAACTGATGATTTTGGCCTATATTACAAAAAGAATGAGAAGTTTGAGATCAATGCATACACAGACGCAGATTGGGGAGGCAACATTGATGACAGGAAAAGTACAAGTGGAGGAGCATTATTCTTAGGTAAAAGGCTAGTTACTTGGACTAGCAAGAAACAAACATGCACATCTCAGTCCACTGCAGAAGCAAAATATGTGGCAGCAGCAGTCAATTGCACAAACATTGTGTGGCTTAAACATCTATTGAAAGGAATGAAAGAAGAAGTACCCAAACCTGTGATACTATATTGTGATAATACAAGTTCTATAAAAATATCCAAGAACCCAGTAATGCATGCAAAAACCAAGCATATTGCAATCAAGTATCACTATGTCAAAGAATTGGTGGAAGACAAACAAGTGAAGATGGAGCACATTCACACAAAGGAACAAACTGCAGATATCTTCACCAAACCATTGCCCAAGGATGCTTATGAATATCTTAGAGGCAAGTTGGGGGTAATGCCCCTAACTCAAGTAGTCTAAAGCAACAAAGAAGCTACCCTGCATCAACAGGAAAAAATCATTGAAATATCAAAAGAATGATGCAGAGGATGACAACAAGAGCAAAAAATCCAGATTAGTCACAAGCATGGTGACAGAGGGAGAAAACATGAGATGCAAAGCTTATATTTAGCATGTTGAAGATGCTACATCTTTGGCATTTATGTCGAAGAGGGAGATTTATGAGAAACTGATCAATAAATGGTAAAGATATGGAGATGTATGAGATCAGTAGTAAGGATGCAGCAGTCAAGAGGGAGAAGCAGAAAACATATATAATTTTGGTGGTAACTAAGTTGATCAGCTTAATCAATTGATCAGTTTGGTTTGCCATCAATGCCAAAGAGGGAGATTGTTGGAAATGATTGAAAAGATCATGAATGAAGAATAATGAAACTGGTAAAGAATGTTTTCAATAATTGTTTTGTCATTGATGTCAAACTTGCTACTTGTAGGAATGACAATTGCTTAAGTGATCCAAGTACTATCAATTGGTTGATTGACAAGGAGGTGGCAATCAATAAGATATAACTAGAGTACCTAGAGAAAGGTTGAAGTTATGATGTTGTAATGAAGTATAAGGATCAGCTAAGCCATTGATGAAATAGTATATTGATGACATAATCTAAAAGGATGGACACACTAAGACACAACAAAGATGTAAGGTTTAACTAAGTCATTTCTAAAGCCTAACTAAGTTCATTGGAGAGAGCCGAGAAAGCTAGTTAGAGCCAAATAGATTCTTAGTTGAAGTCGAGAAAGTTCAACTTTAGTGTGTGCTAAGTGATCTTTAGGTGTCGAGCAGCCTTTAGGTGCCGAGTGAAGATCAAGTGCCCAGTGACTTCAGGTGCCGAGCATGATACAGGAGCCGAGTGATATTCAAGTGTCGAGTAACACAGAATTGGTCAGGTGCCAAGCATCAAAAAAAGGTAATGGATGCCGAGAAAATTTCTTTAGGTGCCAAGCATCAGTAAAAATAATAGAAGCTGAGTAACACAGAAGGAGTCGAGCATCAGTAAACCAATGATGATGAGTTGCTGCATTATTTGTTAAGTCAAAGATTTGCCAGATCAATAATGATAAGTTTGTTACATCGAATTTTGTGAATTAGTTGGATGATAAAGATGATGAGTAGATGTCATAGAATTTTATGTATACCATGCAAACCAATTCAATACGAATGCTAATGATTTATCATGAAGTTTCTAGAAGAAGCAATTTGGAGGGAAAACAATACTGTTTTCTCAAGATCAAATCAAGATTTGAGCAGAAAATGAAGAACAGAACTTCTTTATAAGGAGTTACAGGTTAGAGATCAAGTGTGCATGTGTGAGAGGGAGTTGGTCATAAGTGTGGTCATGCGAAGAAGCCAAGAGGAGTAAGTACAGAGCATCAAGACTCTGAGTTGATCAAGTGATCATGGAGTGCATTGGCATAATGAGTGGAAGAACTCAAGGAGACAGATCTTGAAGGGTGAACAAGTTGTGTGCACTCCAAGGAAGAAAAGCCAAGCAAAGAAAAGAACTAAAGAGTGATCTGAAATCTGCACAGTTAGGGTTGCAATCTTTATCAGGTCAAAACCCTTCTAATACTCTCTTACCATTGTATTAGATATTAAAATCCTATATTGCTAGGTTAGCTTAATAGCTAGTTGGATAAAACTTGGGAAAAGGATAAAGAGATCCTTAGGAGAAGGATAAAGAGGTCCTTAGGAGGAGGATAGAAGATCCTTAAAGAGGGATGAAAGATTCTTTTGATAAGGTGACTATAAATTCCATGGACTTGGGTGAGCCTAACAGCTCTATGTAAATCTTTTAACAGGGTGACATTCTAAGTTGGATGTTCTTAAGTCCTCTAATAGGGCACACTCCTAACAGGGTGTAGAAATCCTTTAACAAGGTCACATGTTATAGTGTGTAAAGCCTTTAATAGGGCAGGCCTTTAATAGGGCAAACCAGCAGAAGTGGTTGAAATCAATTGTGCAGTTATTTTGTGGGTATCATCCCCACCCCAATTTTACCTTCTTATTCTTGGAGGGTTTCTGAGTCATCAAAATCTTTTGTGTTATGGTGTGATGCATGATTACTTTTCTTGATTGTTTAATGTTTAATTGCATGCATGATAAGAAAGTAAAAGGATAGTACTTCTGATTCACTCCTATTTTATTAGAAAATTTCAATTGGACATTATTGGACCTTGAATAACTGATTCACCCCCCTCTTAGTTATTCTAAATAATTCTAACATACTTGAGAGTTTATAAGCACCTAATCTAAACACTATAGTCACGATGTATGAACCAATCCAGTTGGGATCAAAATTTCTCTTGTGTATCCATTATTGCCGATTCTTAGGGCAACCCTCAAAACAAGTTCACCTACTTGGAAATCCCATGGTTTAACTTTCTTATTGTATCTTTTGGACATCCACTTTTGCTAATCTCGTAGATGATCAAAAACCAGTTGTTGACATTAATCCAATAATTCTAGGTCTTGTAACCAAGATATTTGATAATCATCATCAGTAATAATGAGACCTTTCAAAGACATTCACAGAGTAGGAATCTCAGCCTAAATTGGAAGCACAACATATGTTCTACAGACTAAAGAAAAGGGCAGTGTTATTGTAGAAGTTCTGATACTTGTTTTGTAAGCCCATAGAGCTAGTTTAATTTGAAGGTGTTTGTCCCTTCTAGATTTATTATCTATATGATGTAAGGGGGTGGGGCTAGGGGGGTGAATCATTTATCCAACTAAAAAATTTATCAACCTTAATTAATCTTAACCATATAACTAAAGTAAACAGAAACCATAACAAGATGCACATACACAATTACACTAAATTTGTTAACTGGAGAAACCCTTGATCAGAGGGAAAACCCCAGTGGGAATGATGCCCACAAAGATATACTAATATATATTCCTTGTTGGAGGATGGACCCTGTTAGGAGACTTTGAATCTTTGTTAGAAGATTCTAACCCTGTTAGGAGTTGTAGAAGGTAGAAGGACCTATTGTCCAAATAGCTTTTGGAGCAAGACCACTGAACTTCACTGTCCAACTGATCTCTCAACTATTCCTTAGAAAATAATTGTTCATACTTTGATTTATCCTCTTTCCTCTATCCTGTCAACTAGACCAATCACTGTGAGACCTTGTGGACTAGGTCACAAACCTCAGATGCAAATATCAAACCTCGGATCTCAAAATAAAACATCAGCAATGAATTTTTCTCTAAATTCACTCTACTCTTTTTATCTTCACATAATAACCTAATTACTCAACATTCATATATTTTCTCCTCTTTTCTCTCTTCTTACTTTTCTTCTATATCAAAGGAAAATATCCTTCCTTTATACTAAGTCCATAAAACAATTCTCTTGAGTTGGCTATTACACCTTCTCAATTAATTATTACAGGACCTCATTAAGGACACATTTTACTTAGCGATAACATCAATCTGCCACCTTGTAACTTGAATAAATTTCCATACATTTAATATTATGAAAAGAAAGCTTAGCCATGTCATCTCCAAAATGTCTTCTACATGCCTTTAACCTTGCTTCTCAAAATAACAAATCTGCTAAGAGATATAACAAGTTTATCGGAACATACTTTTGTAAAGTCTATCTATGAACAGTCTTCACCAAAACTTGCATAACTTCTTCTAGACTTAATATTTTTGCACCCAAGGTTAGCTACATATACTAGACACTTCTTCCAGACTTAATATTTTTGCACCCAAGGTTAGTTGCATATACTAGACACTTATTAGTATCTCCCATTAACCTCGCTAGTCAAAATAATCAATGATCTACGCATACCAACTTAATCTTTACCATTGTTCTTCTGTCAAATACCACATAAAATTGTTATGTTGACATCAATGAAAAACACAATTGTGAATGTAACATATCATCATGATAATGATCTAATCATGTTTCTACAATGCTCCCCCATGGGAATATCAGCAGCATTCATGCTTCAAACAATCTCCCCCTTTGGCATTGATGGCAACATAAATGAAAAAATCTAGTTCCAAAAATACCAATTGTTAAAGACTGTTATCTTTTCTTTTCAAATCTTCTTCATCAATCATACTGGCTTCTATGTTTCCTTAACCTTCTTACTGATGTCAATTGTTCACATGCTTCTCCCCTGTAGTGCCCACCCATAGTTTGTTTTTCTTCTATTATATTTATTAAACTCTTTTATGCGTATTTCATAGATGTGTTAGTTTCAATGATATTATTTCATAACTAGGACTAGAGATATATCAACAATGATTACTTAGTTGACTATATTTCATGTGTTATTTAATGATTATGGTCACTGGTGCATTAATGATGCTTTAATGATTTGTAGTTAATAAATATGATTTATTTCATAGCAATGTCAGATGATACTTTAATGATGATTTAATGATGATTACTTCATATTTGTAATGATGCATTATTTTATCTGAACATTTGATATTTGATTTATAATTATTATGGTACTTATCGCATACTTGCATGTGTATGGTGCATGTGTTTGTTTTATCTTTATGTTTGTCATGTTTGATGTGGTGAAGGGAGGGAGTTGTAGTCACTTGCTAGTTGGGATCTACACAATATACCACTCCCCACCATTGCCTGTTTAGTTTTGATATATTTATATACATGTACATGCTTGTCTTTTATGTAGAATGTAGGTATCAGACATTGACTTCCCTGAATTACCAAGATGAGTGTGCCCACAATAACTCAATGGTAAGAATGGGAAGATAACATTCAGGTTCAATCAGAGCCATAGCCTAAATACTAGTCTTGCAAAGAGGACTCGTAACTGACTTTCCACCCTTTTTAAAATCCGTGAGTTTATCTTTGTCTTGTGTTGTTTGATTTTGAGTTTTAGTCTGTTTTGGTAATGTTGTTTTTATGTGAATTTCGCTATGTGATTTATTTGGTAAATGATTTAATTATAATATTTTGGTTAGTCATATAATTAAATATTATTTTTAAAAAAATAAATATTAAAGCATGAGAATATTTAATTAATTAAAAATAATAATTAAATATGTGCTTTAATTTAAAAGCCTTAATTTAGAAAATGGTTAAAGAGAAATTAGAATATGATGATATTTAATTAATTATTAATTAATTAAATATGTACTTGAGTTTAAAACATTTAATTTAAGAAGTTGGACAAAAAGATAATTTAAATATTAACATATTAAAGATTTAATATTGCTTTATTATAATTATTATTTAATATTAATTAAATTAGAGTTGCATTTAAATAATGACCTTTAATTATTATCATCTACTTAAATAATAAACTATGCTTTAATTAGTGCTTGCACTAATTATAAGTGGAAGAAAAGAAAATATAAAAGAATATTTTAATTAAAAAGTTCTTTAAATGTGCATGTAAGAATTAAATTTAAAAGATTTGATTAAAGTTATAATTTAGACGTATTTATATTTATTTAATTTAATAATAATTTATTTAGGAGTTTTATTTTTAATAAACTCTAAATAATATTATTAGTCAAATTAATAAATATTATATTAAAAATGTCACATGATTTAATAAGGGAGAGAAAGTTTTAATTTAATAAAGTTTATTTTAATTAAATTGCATAAAGTGTGTGCATGAAAATTAAAATATAGTAATTGAAGACAAAGGGTTTTCGCATGATTTCATGATCAAAGCCTTGATTGTGAGGGGGAAAACTCTTTATTAAGGAAATTAGAGCTTATTTCTAGATACACAGGTTTTGGGGAGCAAAAAATCAGAATTGGATCAAAAGAATTGTTGAAAGTTTTAGAGAGTTTGGATTTGCATGCATTCACAAATTGTCTCAAATTTTAAATGTGGTTTTGAGGTAGGCTTTGAAAGCCCATTGTAGAATTTTATTGAAAAATTTGTCTACTTCGTGTCTTCCTAATGTTTGCACATTGCTTATTAATTTATTGGAGTGATTGTTGAATAAGAAATTATGTTGTAGAATTTGAAAATGAAAATTTAATAATCAAGAAAACTTGACTAAAGAAAATTATAGAAAAATGTAGAAAAATATTGTGACTGTAATCTTATAAAATGCCTTTTTAATATAACAAAAATTTGATTATTGAAAATTGGAAAAAAATAATAATAAATTGAATAGTTAGAGTTTCAACTTTAAATTTGTCTTTAGAACCATGAGATTATCATGAATATTCTAAATATAGATAAATATTACTCTTATATCTAAAATAATTTAATTGTAAAATTTATTGGAAAAAGGAAAAAGATGAATTAAGAGGAAAATATGTTGTAACTAAACTTATGCATGCATGTGAAACCTATTATGATAAGAATAGAAAGCTAAGTATAGTATGGTTGCATGCATGAGAAAACGAATATTCTAAATATATAAAACTAAGTGTAGTATGCTTGCATGATTTGAGAAATCAAAGATATGCAAAAATACTAATTGCATGTTTATTTTTATTTTATAAAAATATAATTTAATTTTTATATTTATTTATTTAAAAAATAAATTAATTAAAAAATAAATTAGCTAATTAAAAATAAAATTTTAAAATTATTTATTAATTTCTAAAAATTAAATAAATTGTATTCATTTAGTTAAAGTGAATGTTAGTAATATTAGTGATTCTTTAAGTCTAATTAAACTCTTAGTTGCATATAAATAATTTAATATTTATTAATGCAAGAGGGAAGTTAATAAATAAATATTTATAATTTTATTATATTTTAAGAGAAGTTGTGGTAGAGTTCACTTTGTAATCATTTTGTTAATAACTATTTGACTTTATGAGATAAATTATAAATAATTAAATTAAATTTATAATTTTATCTCTAGTTGCATTATGAATTAAAGGAAAAATAAATATTAATAATAAACTTAAATAAAAGTCATGTTGATATTTTAGAAATTGAAATTAATATCAATATTTAAATATAATATTATACATTTATGTTATTAATTAAATCATTTATGATTTAAGATTATTTAAATTAATAACATGATAATATTGTATGATATTTTATATGCACAAAAAGATTGGATATTTAAATAATTAGTATTTTAAATAAGTATATCAATATAACAATTTATATTAACATATATATATTCTTGCTTTATTTCTAAACACATCCTTATGACACAAACTAAATAAGAGAAATTGGTGGAATTAAATCATGTGGTTGAAAACTATGTGTTTTCTAATATTCTATTTATAGTCTTGTGATGTTTATTTTCATGATGGTTTTTCTTGTGAGTTGTTTAGTTGGCCAAGTTAGGATGTGAACTAGAGGTGATTTTTGAGATTTCTTTTATGATTATTTGACTAGATGTCATGATGAACTTTATTATTTGAATTGAGATTTATGTTTTATGAGTTTTATGCTATTGAGAAATTTTGAGAACTTGGGTTTTGAGAACCAATGTTATTTTTTGGGATGCCTGTTAAGGAACCAAATTCAATCAATATTACTTTTTGTGGTATGGGACACTATTGTGTTTTGTGATTCTTGGGAAGGTAGTTTAGGTGCATGTCTATGGGAGTGGCTTGCAATGGGGGTCGGGGCCCAAAGTGGCTGCCAAGGTAACTCATTGTAAGTTGTGTAATAAGTGATAACATAGTAATTAAAATATCTTGCCTAGCCTTTTTCCTTGAGATACATTAAAAAGATAAGTTAGAGACTTTTCCTCATCCATGCCTTGAGTGCTTGTATAGACTAAAGATGAGATGGAGATGATACCTTGAGAGGTATGACTAATTTTCTCGTCATCATGAGAGGGTATTCTAGTTCTACATAGAGTCACTAGGGGGGCAGGATCTTGAGAGACTATGAGGGTAACTCTAGAGTTGGCTCATGTGATGACACTCCATAGTATGTTGCCTAAGTCTCCTTCATGGTTTTTCATATTTGCCTCTAGTGGTGTACTTGTTGGATATTGCTTTTGATGGTGTATTTATTGTGAATTGTTACTTATTGATTAGATGTCATTTATTGTTGACAATTGGCTTTATTAATGAATGGTCAGTTATTCATTATTGGTATTTTTTTATTGTTGGAGTTAGTGATTGGTAGTTTACTTTTATTGATGACAATTGTTATCTATTGGTCATTGTGCTTATGACACTTGACATTGATTTTGAGGTGGTTTTATATTTTTTATCTTAGTATTTGTATGTTGACTTGGTATGTGGTGTTGGTATTAGATGAGTGTCTTTTCAATTTTAATAATATCTTCTTCTTGAGTATTTTATGTTACACTTGAGGTAGATTTGGCTATCAGGATTCCTTGCCTAAGATTATTTTATGATTTTATTATCTGTGTGTGGATTGTACATTATCTCTCCTACACGTTGGGAGTGGGAGCCTGATTAGGTGACCATGCAGTCAAGAGATAGTGTATTCTTACCATTTGGGCTCCCCTCAGATTGATAGATGTTGGATGCTCCTTGATACAGTGGTACCATTATCATTCTTCCTCTTATCTTGAAGACTTCTATCCATTTGATGTATCTATGTATCATGTGTTTTAAGATCCTATGGGATATTGTATTGTATATTGATGTACTTGTATGTATTTTCACATACCATGTGACATGTGCAGTGGATGTTATTCATTAGATGTGCTTTCATATTATTAGTTGTACTTGTGCATTTGCTTATATGACTATGTATGTGTTTATTTATTTTATGATTATGGATATTTTAATTTAAACTTAAACCTATTAATAAAACTTTCTTAAATGTGACTCAACATGAAGGAACCCTTGAGGAATTGAAACTACATTTGTAATTGATTACGTGTTCTTGATGTGTATGTATATATTGCTTCCACATTATTGTTACTTTGATGTTGTTTAAACTTTTAAAAAAATTAGTTCAGTAAACTTTGTAACATATTAGGTTTATTTCTTTTGGGCTCCCGAGCAAGGTGTTACATCCCCCATTGATATAGCTCAATTTTTTCTGTAACTTCTCCCATGTATCAAAATGTTTTTCATGTTGTAATCTCTCCCCCATTGACATCAATGATAAAGTTTTTAGCAACCATCTATCATTGCATCCTGTCAATCTCTGCAACAACTGTCTATGACCTGAACAAGTGTCTAAAGACACTATTCAAAAAAAATCTATCAAGAGTCTTAGATGACTCTGTCCATCATAGATACTCCCCATACAGGAAGCATCAACATTTAGTCCAGACAAACAATAGTGCTTCGTACCACTAGACTAATGCACTCTTGCATCATCTACTCTGATGTAGATAGGGGCATAACCCCTAGCATACCTTACAAATATTCAAAAGTCCCTTTGGGAAGAGGCTTAGTGAAAATATCTACAATCTTCTCTTTGGTGCTTACTTATTCCAATCTGATTTCCTTTTCTACAACATTCTCTCTCAACATGTGATATTTGATAAAAATGTGCTTAGTCTTAGAATGCAACACTAGGTTCTTAGACATATTCACTATTCTTGTTTTATCACAATGTCTGACAATAGGTTCACTAAATTCTATCCTTATATCCTCTAGCATATGCTTCATCCAAACAACTTGATTACATTTGTTTGTTGCTGCAACATATTTTTCCTTTGTTGTACTTTGTGAGATACAATCATGCTTTTTGTTTAACCAAGAAACCAATCTTCCTCCAAGAAAGAATGCTCCACCATTAGTGCTCTTTTTGCCATCCATATTGCCTACCCAATCAGCATCAATATTAGCATATAAAGTGAAATCATTAGATCTATCATACCATAACCCAAACTCTAATTTTTCATTCAAATATCTAAATATCATCTTAACTACTGCATAATGTGCTTCTCTGGGGTCATCTTGAAATCTTGCAACAATTCCAACTACATTTGCTATATCTAATCTTGTGTGAATCAGATATTACAATCCTCCAATCATAGATCTGTACTTCTTCTTCTCAATAGTAGGTGTCTCATCCTTTGTAGATAACTTGTGTCTAGTTATCATAGGTGTTCCAACTAGTTCACATGTTTCCAAACCAAACATTTTCAATAGATCTTTCAAATACTTAGTCTAAGAAATAAATATTCCTTCTATATAATGCACAATCTGCAATCCTGAGAAGTATTTTATTTCTCCAATCATGCTCATTTCAAATTCCTTCTTCATTTCTTCAACAAACTTGTCACTTTCACTATCATTTCCTCTAAATATGATATCATAAAACAAATATTACCAAAATCAATAATCCATCACTTGTTTCTTTTAAGTATAGATTATTGTCTGTCATACCTGTGCTAAATCCAAGCTTTGTCAAATGCTTGTCCAACCTTGCATACCAAGTTCTCGGTGCTTGTTTGAAGCCATACAATGCTTTATTCAATCTACATACCATGTCCTTTTCATTTGTTAAAGGAAAACCTTTAGGCTATTCTATGTATTCCTCTTCTTCAAGTTCTCCATTCAAAAATACTGACTTGACATCCATCTAATATACTTTGAATTTTTTATGTGCTGCATAGGCTAAGAATAACCTTACTACTTTAATTCTTGCCACAGGAGCTTAGGTTTCTTCATAGTCTACTCCTTTCTGTGAGTAACCCTTACATACCAATCTTTCTTTATTCCTTACAAATTCACCTTATTCATTCATCTTGTTCTTGAATACCCATTTGTTCCTATTACATTTTTGTTTGCTAGTCTAGGGACCAATTCTCGTATCTCATTTTTCACTATCTGATCCAATTCTTATTTCATAGCTTGCTTCCAATAGTCATCTTTGCATGCCTCATCTACATTCTTTATTTCTACTTGAGATACCTAGCATATTTCTTCATTGATTCTACTTGTTGTCATCACATATCTATCTTTGATGTTGATGATATGCTCTGGTGGATGATTCTTTGTCATATTCTTACTAGAAGTAGGAGTTGTTATCTCAACTCTTAGCTCTGTTCTAGGTTCTGAACTTTGTTCCTTCCTTAGCTCACCTTCATTTTGCAAATCATTGTTAGTCTCAAAGAATACATCATCACAAATTTTAGTAATAACAAAATTCTCATCATCAGAATTGTAGTCAACTATTCTTTCTTGTATCCTAAATTTCTCATCAACTCTCACACTTGCACTTTCAAAAATAGTCTTAGTTCTCAGATTATAACATCTATAAGCTCTACTTTTCAATGAATAACCAAGAAACATAACTTCATCACTTCTAGCATCGAATTTACCAACATCATCATCTCTTTTGACATAACATTTTATGCCAAAAATTTTGAAATACTTAACTGTAGGTGAGTGACCAAACCATAGTTCATAAGGGGTCTTGTTTGTGTCTTTCCTAACCTACACTTTGTTTATAGTGTAAACTATTGTATTCATAGCTTCTCTACAAAATATCTTTGAGACATCATTCTCAAATAACATTTCTCTTTTTGCTTTTACTACTAACTCATTCCTTCTTTCAGCAATCCCATTCTGTTCAGGAGTCTTCAACTCAAATCTTTCTTCTGCTCTAGGATTGAATCTTTTCTCTTCAATTTGATTCCCATTCTGCAAATCATTGCTAATTATAACTTCCACATTTTCATGGTTAGCCTCTGGATCAAGAATAGTTACCAAATCTATCTCTTCTAATACTTCCTCTTTCTTAACTAATTCAGGTTCATTATCTTTATCATCACAACCATTCAAGAATCTTTCCATACTTGCTTTAAATTCTTCATCTTCATCAGAAAGTGAACTCTTTCTAATTTTCCTTACTCTCTTAGGGCATGTAGATGAAAAATGACCAAACTCATTACATGTCTAACAAGAAAAAACTTCCATACCTTCTGGCTCTCTTTTCATGAGGAGATCAACACCTTCCTTGATCTTCAAGTCTTCTTCAGATTTCGATCTATCTTTACTTGTGCCTCTATCCAAAAACTCAGTGCTCAAATTTGTACACAATTCTGATCTCTTATCAAGAATATCCATCTTCTCTGTGTCAAAATTTCCTCCATCAGACTTAGGACTATCTTTCTAAAATAACTCCTCATTGATCTCCCAAATTTGTTAAGCCTTGTCTTCAAAGACCTTGGGCTTTGATACCAATTGTTAGAAATAATAGTCCACCAAGATAACTATGGGGTGAATCAGTTATCCAACTAAAAAATTTATCAACCTTAATTAATCTTAACCATGTAACCAAAGTAAACAGTAGCCATAACAAGATGCACATACACAATTACACTAGATTTGTTAACTAGGGAAACCCTTGATCAAAGGGAAAACCCCAATGGGAATGATGCCCACAAAGATATATATATATATATATATATATATATATATATATTCCTTGTTAGAGGATGGACCCTGTTAGGAGTCTATAAACACATTCAATACATAATAGTCCCTATTAGAAGACTTTGAATCCTTGTTAGAAGATTCTAGCCATGTTAGGGGTTGTGCCAATCCTATTAGGATTTGTAAAAGGCAGAAGGACCCACTATCCAAACAACTTCTTGAGCAAGACGACTGAACTTCACTGTCCAACTAATCTCTCAACTATTCCTTGCAGAATAATTATTTGTATTGTGCTTTATCCTCTTTCCTCTATCCTATCAACCTAACCAGTTACTGTCAGACCTTATGGACCAAGTCACAAACCTCAAATCTAAATGTCAAACCTTAGATTTCAAAATAAAACCTCGATAATGAAGTTTTCTCTAACTTTTCTCTACTCTTCTTATCTTCACATATCAACCTAATTAGTCATCGTTCATATATTTTCTCCTCTTTCTGCTCCTCTTAATTTTCTTCTATATCAAAGGAAAATGTTCTTCCTTCATACAGATTCCATAAAACAATTCCCTTGAGTCATCTATTACACCTTCTCAATTAATTATTATAGGACCTCATTAAGAACACATTTTACTTAGTGATAACATCAACCTTTCTATTATGATGAGCGAGCTTAGTTACATCATCTCCTAAATGTCTTCTACATGCCTTTAACCTTGCTTCTCAAAATAATAACTCTGCTAAGAGATATAACAAGTTTACCAAAATATGCTTCTGTAAACTCTATCTCTAAACAGTCTTCACCAAAACTTGCATAACTTCTTGCAGACTTAATATTTTTGCACCCGAGGTTAGCTGCATATACTAGACACTTAGTATTATCTCCCATTAACCTCACTAGTGAAAATACTCAATGATCTGTCTATACCAACTTAATCTTTATCGTTGTTCTTCTGTCAGATACCACAGAAAATTGCTATGTTGACATCAATGAAAAATAGAGTCATGAATGTAACATATCATCATGATAATGATCTAATTATGTTTCTACAATACTCCACCATAGGAATATCATCATCATTTATGCTTCCAACTATTAGACCTTCCTTGTGACTAAAATCTTCCTCTTGGAGGCCCTCTTCCGTTGTATTCTCCCCTTTGGAAGGATCCCCTATACTGGTTACCACCACTACTTTCAGTTGATTGTCCTTCATCAAGATTACTAGGACCTTGCCCCCTTCCAAAATTTCCTCTTCCTCTAAATCCTATGTTGTTATTACCTTTTGCCCTCTAATAAGACCCATTCCTTCTCCTAGCTTTATTCTTTGCTCTTAATGCAATTTGGAAACACTTGTGCATGCTATCAAGGGCCAACATAGTGATTTCATCTTAGATCCCTTGCCTTAAGCCATTGAGGTACATTGCTACCTTCTCCACTTATTCTTCTTGTCTTCTATCCATGAAACTCAACCTATTGAACTCCTCAGTGTAGGCATTTACTATCATGTCCCTCTGCCTTAGATTTTGGAACTTCTAATACATTTGAATCTCATAATCGATGGGCAATAAATGAGCCTTAATTATGATCTTCATCCTTTCCCATGGCACATTTTTCTTCTTCCTTACTGCTAGCCAATCATCTTGCATCATATTCCACCATACTAGGGTTGATCCCTTGAGCTAGCTTTAGCATAGATGACTCATTTTTCCTCTTTCACTTCCTTGTAGTCAAATTGGTTATCAATGGCTTTTAGCCAATCTAACAATTCATCCTCATTCAGGCTACCACTATACTAAGGGATGTGTTCCATGTTGTCCTTATTGAGAGACTTGAAGGCTTCCAAGAACACCTTCTTGTCTTGGTCCACCTTTTCCTCTTACACTTCCTTATAGTTAAATTGGTTATCAATGGCTTCTAGCCAATCTAACAATTCATCCCCATTCAGGCTACCACTGTAGTAAGCAATGTGTTTCATGTTGTCCTTGCTGAGAGACTTGAAGGCTTCCAAGAACACCTTCTTGTCTTGGTCCACCTCCTCCTTGCTCTCTGT
The DNA here is from genome assembly GCA_028749045.1 of Cupressus sempervirens. Lineage (NCBI taxonomy): Eukaryota > Viridiplantae > Streptophyta > Pinopsida > Cupressales > Cupressaceae > Cupressus > Cupressus sempervirens. The sequence continues at coordinate 734,919,519 of CM053793.1, forward strand.
TGTCTCCCCTATGAGGACTTCTTCATCTTCCTCATCACTTTCATCTCCCCATTCTATAATATTGTTCTTACTCTTTTTCTATGCTTGATTAGCCTTGGCCAATAGGTCTTTGACCAAGTCTACTATGGCACCCTTTCTCATTTCCTTGGGTGGCATACTATCAGCTTCTTTTCTGCCTTGATTTCCTTCTTCGTTAGACATGTATCAACTAAAGTTGGCTTTGATACCACTCTGATGCAGAGGACTTAGGTATCCTAGGATTTTTCCACTCCAAATGCTCCTTTGATTTCTCTAACCATCCAATGGTTTAAGTTTTCTTCTTAATTAGGATCTCCAAGATCCTTGGGATCAACTTATCCTCCAAGGTATAGCTGATCTTTGTAAGGCTCCAAGATTACAAGGTCAAACTAGTCCAACTAGTCCTCAAATACCTAGTCTTGTTTATTAGACTTCCCTCCTAGAATGGAAAATCCTCTTCCTAGGATCTCTCCACATACTTCCTTAGATTCTTACTAGTCTATTCAAACATTTAGAGTCCCTCTGAGCCTTCAACCACACTTTTGGACCCCTCACCAACCTAATTGGTTTCAAATTCACTAGGAGACCTAATTGCCCCAAGGCCTATTAGGCCTATTTTAACTATTTAATGATAAAAGACCCAATTTCCCCGAATGACCCCACACAAGACCTTGAGAATATATAAGGTACATTTGAACACTATTAGATTCCAAAATCTTGACTTTTGATTAGACTCATAACCCCAATCTCAGCCAAGCCCTAGTTTTAAGCCTCTTAATTAGGCCTATAGACCAGTGAGCACAAACAATTGTCAAAATGCCCCTCAATCTTAAGTTCTACTCCTTCCACCTCTAGATCTTGTCAGGAAACCAAATAGGGCTCCCAAAAACACTTTTAAAACTTTTTCACAAGGCTATGGGCGCATGTCCCAAAACACTGTTGTCCCTATCCTAGCTCATCTTCCCTTAATAGTCAACCATAGGGCTTCCAATTTGGCCATGGAAAACCTTTGAAAAAAATAAATGAAAAAAAAAACCTTATTTACAAGCTCTAACCCTACTTCCCCCATGGTTTAGACAATTCCACCAGTAGGTTCTTAGGTTAGACGCATTTCTTTACAAACAGCATTGTGACTGCTCTTTACAAACAACAACCTTCAAAAACTCCTAATTCTACAAACTTGTAACTTGAAAGAAAAATATTTAACTTAAACAAAATTTAGTAGAATGCTCTACATTTCCATGAATCCTAATCTGTGACACCAATATGTATAGTTCTTACAACATCAAAGAAACTATATAGTTCTATGGTAATACAGTCATAGCAGTCTGTACAGAAGTGCATAAAACATGAAATGCAACCAAAACTTCCATTAACCTCTTCAAGAATCAAATCCATTCTTATATCCCAAGCATGGGTGGTTATAACCAATCTAACCAAAAAGTTTCTCTATATTTACAAAGTTGTCAAAGTTGCTTAAGCAATTGCTTAGCAACTTTTACACAATGAGCATTTTAGCCCATTTTGACAACTCGGTGGTTGAGCACCTTGACTCTAGAAAACATCCATAGAGTCCTAAATCACCCCTAAAACTCATCCTACCCAAAAATAACACGATTCCTCTATTCTAAGCCAAAATGGCAACTTTTAGCAACTTTTCCCCCAGTGAGCATTGTAGGCTCTTACAACATATGGTTGATCCACCATATATCTCAACCCATTGTAATTTATTCAAAACACCTAAACACACCTAAAAAAACATCTAAACCAACCCCAAGAACACCTAAAATAATCCAAAGGAGAGGTTCCATGCACCAAAGATTGTTAAGAAGGACCATGATTATGACCTTGCCAAGCTACAATGAACACAATTGGTTGAGAATTTGGTTTCTATTCACAAGGAAAAGAATTATATGTGTAATTTTGGATCACTTATTGTATGTATGTTATATTATGTTCATAATTATTTCCCTACAATCGGTGATGTAGTATGGGAGCAAGGAAAACCTGTGACCGAGTAGACTAGTGATTTCATTCAGCAAATTGGTGAGAATATTGAGAATGTAATGGACAATTATTTTGAAGGTTTTAAATAGAAGATGAAAAGAGGACAAGGATCCATAGGTCGCTAGTTGAAAAGTATTATGATAATGTATGCTTTCTAGTTGATACTAATAATGCATGTGTTCAAGCAATAATACCTAGGGTAACATGGTTGAGACTGTTGTCCAATGAGATTAATATAGACGAAGTGACTGCTACCATCACTATAATATTGGCTAAAAATTTTGATTCAAAGGTCGAGCCATTCAAAAAATATGAGGTTGCAAAGGCAAAGATCACATTGGAAGTAAATATTGCTCCTATGAATAAGAGGAGAAAGAAGATGATTGAGGATTTGGAAGGCAGATTGGGTAAAGGAGATGAAAAGGAAGCACCCCTACAAATCACTCAAGGTCTAGGAGAGGATATAAGTAGTGATGAAGATGAAGATGAAGAAGAAAAAGAAGGAAAAGGCAAATAACTTTTTGTTGTTGAGCTCAAGGCAACCAAATCTAAGGAGATTATGGTGGTAGATCCTAAAGTGAAGAAGAGTCTAAAGAAAGTGGAAATCCCACCCACATTTACACCTAGAAGAGTCGCCAGGTAAGGATCCAAAGTAGCAAGCCCTGTAGCTGCCGAGCCAATAAAGAAAGGTGTTGTCAATATCACTAGACCTATCAAAGGAAAAATTCCAAAGAAGAGACCATCAAAGGACAAGAAAATTTAGGAGGAGAAGAAACCTAGAAGAAAATTATTTGTCAAACTAGATGATGAAGTTGAGAGGACCGAGTCAAATGATTTGAGTCTATTTCAAATAATACCAAGGACAGAGCCTCAGGACATCTAGATAAGGTATGTCAAGATATAAGAAGTGTGAATGGCTTAACTAATTTTAAGCGTGTAAAATATGAAACTTTAGATAAAGTTGATAAAGAGAAATTAGAGTAGGAAATTGTAGATATGGTGGTGAATTTTAAGGATACACCAATAGAGTTAGGAAAATAATTGTACAAGAAGATTGATGTGAAGTGGAAATGGGATCTGACCATTGAGAGGCAAATAAAGGAAGCTACATTGGCTCAAACAATGCTTGATTTAGACAAAATGCATATGACTATAGCTTTGAGGGATTACACAAAGAAATTTGTGCCAAACTCAAGGGCATACAAAATTTTGAAGAATAGAATCAAGTATGTTGTACAAGAAAGAAAAATGGTTTGGAAGAATTTTTTTGGATTGATGGCTACAACAAAAGAGGAAGAAGAAAAGGATGTTGAAAGAGTTGAATTAGACAATACAAAAGATATCTACTCTGACATCAAGTAGCTTGTGGAAACTATTTAGCAAATGGCACAAGAAATTGTGAAGTCAACTAAGACTGCTATAATTGAAGATGAATCACCATAAGATACAATTAAAGATGTGACTACTTTTGAAGAGGAGTTGCTGAAGATTAGGAAGACCAAGCTAGAGAAAGAATGGGCTCCAAAATCTATTAAGAATATATTGACCAAGAGTGATCTTGTAATTGTGGAAATAAAAGAATATCCTAGCAGTGGAGACAAAGATCATACTCAATAGATAACAATTCAATTACTACAAAATCCACAGTTACTGTTGATTCTAGTGTCCAAGTCTCTCAAGAAGGTAAAAGTGATGTTTTTATTGCTGAGCAACAAAGTAAGTCGACCCATGAGGAGAAAAGTTTAGAAATGGAGAGAAAGGAAGAAGATGGTCAAAAGAATACAGTAGAGCACTCTAGTATAGGTAGTGAGAGGTCACATGTTTGTGGACCTCTGAGTGAGGGAGAAAATGAGATAGGGATATCGAGTTCAACTAGTGAACTCCCAATAGTTGCTATCACTGATCAATCAGGCGGAACAACACCACAGCCAAGTGTAGAGAAGATAGGGGAAGTGGAGAAACAAAGTGATGTGATACAAGGATCACAAATTGTAAATCTAGTAGTTCAAACCAAAGGTTTGCAACTAACATTGTCGAGCTCCAACACCCTAGATTCCAAAGCTAAAAGGTTGAAGAAGAAGGTTAAACACTCACCTTAGGGAATCAAAGGTAAATTGGTTACCTTAGATGAGGATATTTTCGTACCTGATTGGGATAAGTCTACTCTAACAAAGGAGAAAATGATAATTTGAGTGAATTGTTTACAAGAAAAGCTAAGCAAGTTGAGCTCAGAAGGGAGCATCAAAAGAAAAAAAAAATTGTTTGAAATAAAAGATATTATTTTGGACATGATTGTTACTTAATGATTTAGATGAACATTAAACCATTCTTGATCAATTGGTACATATTGTAGATAAATTAAATGAGCCAGATATTGTAGATAAATTAAATGAGCAAGATATAGATCCTGATTCACCCTCCATCTCAATATCTTACTTTCCCATTAGACTTCCAACAATATTGAAGATTATTGGGAATGAGTTCTCTCAACTAAAAGAAAAGTCAAAGAACAAAACTACGGTTATTGACATGTTTGTAACCTTGATTATGCATGTGGACAAAGATAAGGTAGTCATTGGGGACCTTTGTGGAAGGTTATTTAAGGACTTATTTTTGGAGGAATTGGATATTGTTTTGTTTAATATTGATGAAACCTCAACATTTTAAAGTGGAGGGATTACTAGGTAAGAGGATACCCTATTCCTATCTATCATATTCTTATCATTGAGAACTATGGGGTGTTCACATCTAGAATCCCAACCATGTCTAGGAATGTAGAATTCCTAGTGAGGATTACACTCATCAAAAGGAGTTTGGAAGCTAATTGGTTGGAGAACTTCATGGAGGAATATGAGGTTGACCATAGTGATGATGAAGTTGAAGTTGGACCTTCCTCTGTGCCTAGACCTTCAAAGAATTTCAAAGGAAAGAATGTGGTTACCTAAAGACCTTATAGTCTATTTGTAAGGAAACTCAGGTGCGGAAACAACTTCCTACACTAATCACTTAAGGAAAGTATTGTACAAATTCTATTTGAATCCTTACAATTTCAGATTCGATATTATGTAAACAACAATATTGCAATCAACCATGAATACAAAAAATAGATAGAGAAAGAAAATGCAAACACAAAGATATGTTGGTGGGGAAAAACCTTCTGGTAAAACAACCCCACCCCTCCAAAACTTGCACAATGTATTATCTTCAACACAAAGGTTACAACACACTTGCAATGCAAGTTCTTTTAGGACATGGAAGACAAATCTAGTCGCAACAAAACACTACCAACAATACACTTTCACTCTCTCCTATCTGCAACCCTAAAGTCGCTTATATCATGCGCTTTCCATTTTAGGGCATCTTTCAAAGAAGAACCATATTAGGGTTTTGCCATTCTCCGAAAAAGTAGGAACCCAAAAAAAAATCGATCAATGCCCCAAACCCCGTGTGCTAGATGGAGACTCGAGTGTACAGTACTCAATGATCAATTTCCACATGTCTTCACATCTTCACCCATCATCATATCATCATATCTTCCAAAGATAGCTCTTACGCATCATAGGAATCTATGATAATCATTTCAGTCATGATCTCCTTACACACTATTCAAGATGCTAACACATGCAAGTGGAGTGACACATCAACATGCCAACTAGACATGTGCACTCACACTTATATTATTTGTAAAAAATGCATTTACAAAACAAATAATAAGAATAGGAATTATCCAAGGTTGAGACACCTTACTCCTAACACTATGGGATTGTTTTTGGTTATAGACTATGTTGTCGTGTAGATAGATATCATGGATATATAATACATTACTAGTTATTGAAAGACTATGTACAAGTGACTAATGAACTATAAACTGTAGTAGTCTCATAAGCATGGTTAAACTCTATTATACTTTATGATATCTATTATAACTATAGATGATACTTATACTCTTGTTGTGTGTAGTGGCTGTTTACATATATATCTATGTATATTCAAAACTTAGTATGTATATCTCTATATTTTTGTGTGTGTGTGTGTGTGTGTGTGTGTGTGTGTGTGTGTGTGTGTGTGTGTGTGTGTGTGTGTGTGTGTGTGTGTAATAGAGATGTGTATATTTCTTCCTTCATATTAGTTTCGCTTGTTTTGTTTTTGTTTCTCTGATAGTTTAGTACCTTCCCTTTCTTCAGTGGATGGTTTGATTCTCTCTTTTTCTAGTGCATGTTTTTTCTTCTATGTCTACTTGAGGTCCTTTGCCACAAATGGTATTCGTGGGTTGGGTTATGTTGATCTGATTATTTGATTATTATGAGAAGGCTTTGGTATGTCTTCCTAATTGTTGTGTGTTCTCACTGAATTTAATTAAAGGAGTAATTACTAGTTGTGTTAGCTTGAGCATTTGTTTTTTAATAAAATATATTATTCGGTTCTATCCCTTTATGTTGCTCAGACTAATGTGGGGGCAATTACTTTACTATTTCACCAAATTTTCATATTGATGGTAGATGGGAGTATGGGCTTACATGGATGGTAGGGATAGGTGAAACTCTTTTTTGAAGTTCTATTGTTAGTGGTATATGGATCTATTTATGTATTTGCATGGATAGCTTATGCGGTTTATTACTAAATGTTGAAGAAGTTTATGAATGTATTATGTTGAACATTCACTGACACATATTTCTAGGATTAGCTACACAAGTCTAATCATACCAGTTATTTGGGGATGCCCTGAGCTTTTTGCATTAAAAGAATAGTATGGATCCCAATAGTTTATGTGTGGCTCCATTCTCTCAGTATTAAGCTAATATGTAAATACCAAAGGAAGATTTCACCTTGTCTACAAGGAAGAACATGTTATGTGTTGGAAGAAGCAGAAGGAATCTATTCCATCATTGAAAGGAATTGGTGGCCTTACAAGGGGTTAAGGTGATTTGGGGACCATAATACTCTTACTTAAGTTAGGAAACAAAATAAGTTGTTTGAAAATGCTAAAATTGGTTATGTAATTGATGTAATGTGTTCTATATTTGTAATTGTCAAACCATGCAATGGATACCTATTGTAACATCAAGTCCAAATGGAATGATTATCTATCCTACAAAGAAATATTGCATGAATGTAAATATTTATCTTATTTATATTTGAGTCGTCCCAAGCCACATTGAAGGTTTTTCTTTCCTCTACTCTTTTCCTTGAGCGCCCACATTGAACTAAGGTGTAAGATTATTACATTTTGAATAAATAGAACTTTCTAAAGTTTCAAGCCACACTAAAGGTTTTTTTTTCCTCTATTCTTTTCCTTTGGTGCCCACATTGAATGGAGATAGCATACTAGTAGTAATGATGATGGCATACTAAAATATGTTAAGACTCTTTTAATTTGCAGGTGAAGTTAAATCACTTGAAATCAAATATTTTCCTCATCTCCAAATTAATGTAATAAAGACTTCATATGTTCAAATTGTTTCGTTGATGCCACCTACCTACTTTTCGAAGACCAGTACCGCGTTTCTAAATAAATTCTCTACTTAATAGATCTATATGACTTAAGTGTGACAGTTTCTACTCCTGTGGACACCGCCAATATTTTGAATTAAGGATGGAATAAAGATTTGACAGGATTTAATGGGGCCAACTTATTTCGAAAATATTTCTATTTAGGGAGGAGTAGATGGCCACTCTCAATGTTCCATAAATGGCCAGAGCTCTTCTTGATGGCAGGGTACATACCCAAGATTGTCGGGTTTTTTTATTCTCTGTACCAACGACGTAGTGGATGTTTGATGTGATGAAGAGATTAGACATGTTTCTTTACCTGCAACCATCTCTCAAATGAAAAAATTGCGCATCTCCAATAGTTGCAATCAATCAATGTTGACATTTGCCAACAGAAGCTGTAGCTAATACCTTACAGGTTTACAACTAGATTGAGTGCCTTAGAATAAATTGTTCCTCCAATAATGGCTCCCAGTTCGAAAGTAAACAATCCTAGTGGGTCTGATCTAAAACTAGAATCCAACTACGCTCAAAATGGAGTATAAAAGAGATATAACCATTTTGCATCTTGAGATATATGGCGAAACATTCTGAGAGTGTGGGGCACAATGTAAAATTGGGTATGCCTAAGTATAACTATTTGCATGTCAATATTGAATGCTTGCAAGAATATTTTCCTTTTCAGGTTTTGGGAGTATCGACAGAAAGGGATTTGGGTGACGATTGTTTTCCCTGAAATAGGGTGTGAAAAAAATCCGCTTCTTGAGCTTATCAGTTCTATCTTGACTACAAAACTAAAGTAATATAATTAATAAATATTTAATATGTAACATTGAAGAAAATCTATAAAAGACATACTGCATGCAAATTTGAGGTAAGGCCAAGCATGCAACCGAACTTGAAAATATTTCTGCAAAAGAAACATCTTTTTGGCCAGAAGGCTATTGAAGAGGGGAAAAGTTTGCACCCAGTAGTCTCATAGGCTCTTGTCTTTCAAACCGCTTCTTAATTCAAGTTGCATATTGTAATTGACTGATAATTTGAGATTCTTTGGAAGACTCGGCTAGATACGGAATTACCAATTTTTATTGGCAACATTCAACAAATTTCATGTTTATGTCTTCTTATCTCTATATTTTGCATGTAACGGCAATAACAATTTTTTGTGCCACTCAATCGATTAATATCTCATCATTTTTTAGTCTGTTGGGTTTTCCACATTTTAAATCCGTGCGTACCACATTTGTATTTCCAGTTGGCGATGTAGGTAAAATGTTATCATGAATATGCCCCATCTTTTCCGCACATATCATGCACCCAAAACTCTCAACATAGAACAATGTTGAAAGATCAGTAATCTGAAATGCCCACATTTTTGTTCTTGCCTAAGTACTAATGCCGGTGCAGCAGTAATGGGAAAGACCACATTTTTAATTATGAAAAAATATACAGAAACTAGAGGCGAAAGCATAACCTACTGAGAGTGTAAGGGCAATATACCCTTTCTTATGTCTCCCAATAGAACGGGTGGAGATGCGGAGGATACGGAGAACAATTAAGTGGCAGACGAGACTGCTTGAAAGAGAATCATGAAGTAGTTCTCTATTTATCACCCATGCTAGATGAATATGCATCAGCTTATGGGGTCATGAGAACCACGGGGGTACTGAAAAAAAAAATTGTAGCAGCAAATGCGGGCAAATGAACAAGCCCTGTAGGACATTTACAGTGGATGCTGCTATTTAAGCAGCACTAATATATGGTAGCCTCTTTCTTTAGTGGTTCCTCTGGATGTGATATATGGTATTCTCTTTTTTTAGTGGTTCGCCTGGATGTGATAATGGTATTCTCTTTCTTTGGTGATTCGTCTGAATGTGATCTATGGTATTCTCTTTCTTTAGTGGTTCGTGTGATGTGAAGCATCACATTACTTTTCATACCGGGTCAAGGTTGGCTAATTATAAACTACCCTCCACCAATCAGGGAGCCTCCAACAAAATGAACCGCATCCAAAATCATATTCAGACGAGCTTGAAAACAATATTTCTATGACCTAGATATACTCGACATGTAGCATTATTTGAAACTTGCTTTAATAAAATATCAAAATATCATATTTCAAGCATTTGCTCTTGAAAGGAGTACAGCTTGAGTTGGTCTAGCGGTGGAGGACTTGTATGAACCACATGCAAAATCAGATTCAGACGAGCTTGAAAACAATATTTCTATGACCTAGATATACTCTACATGGCATTATTGAAACGTGCTTTAATAAAATATCAAAATTTCATACTACAGCATTTGCTCTTGAAAGGAGTGCAGCTTGAGTTGGTCTAATGGTGGAGGATTTGTACTCTTGAAAAAGAGGTCACAAGTATAAACCTCACTAGGGGATAGGATATGTGCAGCTTGTTTGTAGCACAGTTAGATGCCTCTTGCAAAGAGTACAGGGTAGTCCCTTACTGCTGTCACCGTATATAGACTCAAAAACAGATGCTGGGTATCTTGGACTACAAAAGGACCTTTCCTTTCCCTTTTTGCACATCATTGAGGGAATTTCAAGTTGCCGATGTTGATGTGGATGTGAGAATCAGATGTGCAAAGAAAATGTTTGGACTTTGGATGTGTGTGTGTACAGATATATATATAATTGCAAGAAATATACAAAAATATAGCTTTTGTTGAAACTGTCACCCTTCCACGAAGGGAAGTGAGCATAAGGCTCTGCAACGATCCTGAAATCACAGAGGGTTCCATGTAAAAATAGAGCTTTAGCCCAACCATCAACCTTTCAATTGAAGATGAGATAATATAAGGAAAGTGGAGGCCACAGGAGTCTGTCCAAGGGAGCAGCAGCCCAAGCGAGTAACTTCAATCAATTCTTGGTGACAGAAGCACTTATCCACGCTGCCTAAAATGATGACTGTTGGGAGGACTGTGACCAACATTTCCAACATTCATTTCATTCCACAAATTTATGCACCTTTCTTTCACAAAGCCCTTTACGCCATTGCCAAAGGAAGAAGAGATACCTGAATAGACCAGAAGGGAGTTCAAGTGCCAAGCCCTTACCTCCAGGAGCAAAGTGATAGAGCATGTTGTCAAACTGAAAAGTAGGGAGTGAAATTGTATTTTTTTATCCCAGGGGACCCTTCTTGTTACTGCCTGTTAATGCTATCAGAAAATTTAGATTTTGCAGGCAGCTCAAATTAATTGTGAAAAATCTAAAATTGATAAGTGGATACTGAAATTACAGAGGGTCAATGTAATTCTTCTTGGATGCTCGCAGGAAGCGCATCCTGGGCCTGTGGATGCTTGGTGGAGGAGCAAGCATCTACAGGCCCAGTATGCACTTCCCGCGAGCATCCCGGTAGAACCCAAACACATCCACACTTCTAGATGCATCAGCATCAGCATCTGGCTCCACGAAAAGAGAATCGGTATCTAAGATGAAGGCAACATCAAATCACTTCTACCACATGCCTTGGAGCATACAAAAGAAATTAACAGAATGATATAGAAATTTCTATTAATATTAATAGACAGAAATTGATAGAGCAGAAATGCCTATGAAGCACGATAGTGCACCCTATATGGCTCTGACATTGATACCATAACCACATCTATGAAGTTTTATTATTGCAACACAGTATCTTAACTGTAATCGACATCCATCATGTTTGTGCAATGTTAAATTTGAGAATATGGACTCCATCATCTCAAATTGTGTAAGCCAAACCAAGAATTAATAAGTTGGAACAGAAAAGATATCTATAATAACAGTTTCAGGAGAAGTATATGTAAGATTTGTGATACTCATAAACTTGTGAACTTTGCTTATATCGCACTTCCATAAACAACAATACGGTAGATAAGTTATTGAAATGTTGAGTCCATTTATGCATGTTAAACTGGAATATATTCATAATAAATCTATTTTTACCAATTTCTACCAAAAATTAGATTTCTGTAATATTCTTACTTGAACATTCAATTACAATTTGAGAGATTGGAGATAAGTTATCTTTCAGCAGAGAAATGTTTACAGATGTAATATACAAAAAGAAAAAAAAATATATACACAGATTGAAGAGTTTCTACAAGTAGATTGAAACAATTATATAGAAGTCATTTAACTATGCAAACAATATATCATGGTAAATTGAGTTATGAAGATTCAAAATGCTGCACGGCATAACCGAAAAAATAAGATGCAGCCAAAAAATTCTAGATTCCTATGCAGGACTATACACAGCAAGTTGTATTGCTTCAAAATCCTCTTCCTGTACCCCTTACATTTCTTTGTCAATGAGAGAATCCATCCAAATTTCTGACTGACTTATGCAAATAAACTTTTTCAACATCAGCAGCAGGTATAACACCTCAAAGAACACAACTCAAATCAAATGAAACAAGCATCCAGTGCCATGTGAATTGTACTTTCAAATCCTACTTAGCCATTTTGAGCACCCCCAGGCAGGAATTACCATTCATATTTTTTTTAGGTGTCTCAGAGGCTATTGACAGAACTTTTGGTGATTCGGTCTAAAATTGACCACATGGTCCACTTAGACACTTTGAATTACTTGGGCGTTGGTGTGGACTAACTACATCAATCTGCCCACCATGAATATTTTATATTCCTCTTGGAAGGATGAAAAACTTGGCACTGCCATCCTTTCTCAAATGGTTTACAGTTGGTGATCCCTTCAATTGACCAAATTGGAGCCCTACAGAATGCATAGTTTCTATTGCATTCTTAAATCAGACACTTGGAACTACATTTAGATTCTAGAATGCTGCCTTGAACCTCTCAAGGAATATCAAAGTACCTGAAAATTGCAGTGTCACTTGTATGCCAATGGAATGAGAAGCAGTGTTTCCACTTAAGCTCGCCATCAGTTTTCACCTGATGTGCTGAATGAGAGTATTATGACGACTTAAAAAAAAATGTGCTTCATGCACCTTCCCATGACAATTTCACTTCCTGGCTATATTAAAATTCAAAGTACTCATTTCTTTTGCAATCAAATTGATTCCGCGTACCCAAAGTTCCACATTTGCAGCACTTCCAGCCTCGAAATGAATCTCCCTTCCCTTGATGGTCACAATTCTAAATATAAGTGGCTTATCTGCATCTCCTTTGGAATGATTTTTGCGGAATGCAATGCTTGGTCCTACACCTGCTTCTTTGCAAACAACATTTCTTCTGCTGGATTTGCCCCATGTAAGCAGCCCAGATTTGAGCATTCGAACCATTTTCATATGAGGAGCACCTTTACCTCGTTTTGTGTGTTTGCAGAGTTGTTCGCCTGCAAAAACAAACTTCCGTGCCAGATGATCCAATATTACACCCTCTGCAATTTTTGATGAGTTGTTTCTCCTGGCAAGTGCCAAAGCTGTTTCCCCTCTGGCATTTACCAGATGACAATCAGATCCTCGTTGAAGTAGAATTTTGCAAGCATCTGCATGTCCTTCTCTTGCAGCAAGCATTAGAGGAGTGTAGCCGTCCTCGTCGAAGGCATTGATTGCAGAACCCTTCTTCAGGAGTTGCCCTAGTGCCTCAATATTACCCTTTCGAGCTACATAATGAAGGGCTTTAAATTCATCTTCCTTCAATATATTTGCCAAAACTGCATCTAGGAGAACTCTCTCTAAATGGTCTTTGATTCCACTTAGTTGAGATAGGATAAGAACTGTTTCACCCTTCTTACTCTTCAACCTCACATCAGCTCCTGCAAATATAAGAACTTTAAAAGCCTCAATATGCCCCTCTTTTGCAGCAACCATGGCTGCAGAATACCCATATCTATCCTGTTCATTCATATTTATGTCTGACTGTTCAAGAAGCTTCTGAAGAACCATAGCATCACCAAATCTTGCAACAAAATGAAGACAAGAAAAAACCTGGAGATCACTTGACTTTATTTTCTTTCCTTCCTTTATTGTAGCACACAGAACTTGATGGACACAAGACTCAAACCCACTGTCTTCTGCTATGCTGACTGCACTTTGTCCTGCCCAATTCAATAGCCCAAGATCAGCGCCAGCAGCCAGTAGCTCCATGAAACATTCGTGATGGTTAGCCCTCGCACATAGCATCAATGCAGTTTCACCCATTTCTGTTCTTGCATTCAGATCACATCCATGTTCTATGAACTGCTTTACAATAGGAAGACAGCCCATCCTAGCAGCCATGTGAAGAGGACGAAATTCATGTCCATTATTTGTTCTTACACAAAACTCAGCATTTGCACCTGCATCTAAAAGCACATGAATTGCACCTGAATTACGGCAAAGGACTGCATGACATATAAGTGTTCTTCCATGATGCTCACTATCAGGGGATATGTACCCGAGCAAGATTTTTAGAATCTCTCCCTTTGCTTCATAGTATTCAACTGAACACCATGCTTCATTATAGGGTTCTGCCAGACTTGCCCCAACACGCAGCTCCTCACCTGATGCTTTATCCCACGTCCAAGCTCCCAGGCTAAATTTACAGTCTGTCTTAGCCCCCATCTATAGTTTTCAACAGCAAGAACTAATTATAATTCAAAACATGACAAGAGAGCAAATTTAATTTCATGTTGACTTTTATAATCATAGATTCAAATATGCACAAGCTGCACAATCACTTTGAATTGGGTCAGTATAAACAACATTTTCCACTTAAACAACAAAAAGCATGCAACTTTGTTATAACACTGGCCTTCCTAATTTATAATTTCACAGGAGTTACAATGTAAGATTATCTTGAAAAGGAGTTGGAGCATTTCTATTAAATTCAACCTCGTCATCATAAAATTAATCACCTCCAACAAATACTTCACAACAGGAGCTTGCCGGCTAACAATAGCAGCAATGAGTGGTGTACAGTCCACATTTGCGTATAAAGCGGGCTTAGCAGAACGCAGCAAGGCCCTGTCCCATGAATTTATATCCACTCCATTCTGCAAAGCAACCACAGCAATAGTGCAAGGGCGTCAAATATCTAGGAGATGGTATCACAATTAAAAAGTGACCAGAACACTCTCATGGACATTCATTGTTAACATCAGTCCCTTTTTCCCTCAATAAAATCAATGTCTGTAATCAAACTTCTTATGAGATTAACCCCATTTCACAAGACAACAAACGATCAAGATTTCTTGTGATATATACAAAAAAGCACTGCCAAAAGATGGAATATTGGCTATGCCTTGATTAATATTGCAACAATATCGATGAAGCCACGACAGCTAGCATACACCAAGGCATGCGTAGAAACATCTGGCCTGGTCATTTCAGAGCTAATTAATAATTCGGCAGCTTTGGCCTGACCATAGAGACATGCTTCCAATAGAGCATCCTCACAGGCTGGTTGAGAGGCTCCTGCTTTAATAAGGAGGCCTAGTAGCTGATGGTGGCCTTCTCGAGCAGCAGCAGTTGTTGCATAGCCTCTAAACAGCTTCTGATTGACATCTGAACCAGCTGACTGTAAAAAGGTCAAATTTCAATGGATCAGATATGTTTCATTCTCCTCACTCCCTCACAAATCTCCTGTCCATTTCTTACCAGATACTAAATTAATCACTTTACAACTTGGAACATCTAAAGAAAACTTCAAATCTTATAAGAAAGACACAAGCAACAACAAACAGAATGCAGAGAAAGAAGGAATGTATCAGCAACAAATCTAATGAGGCACACAAATGTGTTTCATTCTTTTTGAGACTGATGTACAATTCCCTATATTCTTAAGGAAACTGTAATATTCTATTAAACACGGCAGAAAACTACCAATACTTTTTAGTCTACGCATATTGAAGAAAAAGAAAGTAAAAGCACAATTCTCATAACTAAAAAATTTGTATTATCCTGTATTCTTGAATTTCACATGCTCCTAGAATTTCATTGACTAGGGCAGCACAAATTTATGATTGATCATTCAATGGAGACAACTCTTATAAGGCATTGACTGCTAGTCTTAAATATTAAATCCATAGGAGGTGCATAATACAAACCTGAGAAACAAAGATTTGAAAAGCCCAAAACATCACTCATTTAAACGACTGGACACATTTTGAATAGATCCCATGTTAAAATCATATAGACCGGCATCAAATAGTGAAAAAGCTTTCTGGGTATAAGAATCATAGTGCTTATTTTCCAAGCCGATACTTACGAGTTCATCTTCCATAACCTCTTTAGCTAAAAGAAGCCATGAATAACAAATTGATCTAATTGTGTGAAAGATCAAAATGTAAAAATAAGATACTAGGAATAAACAGTAAATTCAAAAGGAAACGGTAAAATACGTACACACCTACTACTGTAGAGTGTAGACTAGTTAAACTTTCCTAACTGGAATCCCACCTATCCTACCAAATCCCCCAAAACAGCAGTTCTTAGAATGTTTCTACAAAGAAAGGCGACACAATGTGGTAATATGATCACACATTTTGGAGATATCTGAGTTGAATATAACTAAGAGCAATATACCGTCCTTATATATTGAACATTTATGAAGTTTTAGCAGCGCCGAAAGACCCAGATCATCAAAAATCAAGTTGGCTTCTAACTTACCAGAAGTCTCCGTGTAATGTCATCATGACCTGCGTGAGCGGCTGCAAAGAGGGCAGTCACATCAGTTTTAAACTCTTCATACCCAATTTTCACTTCATCTGGTGCTTCTTCATGGAGGAGAGTTTCTGTACATTTCACTCGTAGGGAAACGGTCCCAATGTAATTCACATCTACAAGAACATTACCTACGCAATCAATTACAGTCTCTATATCACCTTGAAGAGAAGCTTCTATGAGCCTCTGAGAGACATCAGCGCATTCATTATCGGATGGAACTACCTGTCTCAGCATCACCATACTGCACTCTGAATAAAACCCCAATGATCCACAACTTCCAGCACCTGAGGCACCACATGACCCGCTGATATTTCCCTTCAAATGAATTAAGCCCAATAAAAATTCGGACTCAAGCCATTCGGCAGTACATTCAGGAGTCACTGCCGAGTAGTGTTTGATACCTGGTACTGCAAGCAGATCAGAAGATCGAGACACGAAAAGTGAACTGTAAAGTTTAAGCTGAAACGGCTACTCATTTTCAATTCAATACCCTCAATGCTGCCCAAAGAAATGATTTTCGCATTCTCCAAATGAGAGCAACGTAGCAGCCAGTGAAACAAAACCAACAAACCAAACACGGAAAGCATCAAGGACTATAACCCCCAAACCAAAAATGCTACTCGGAATGCGAATACAAGGATATGATCTCCCATCTGAAATAAGCACGACTGTTAACTCCGTCTCCAAATAGAACCACCTAATCCTCTGCAGCAACCCTGAAGTTCGCAGACAAGCCCAAAATTTCCCATGTCACTGGAAATGACAACTAAGAGCAGAATCCGAGGTACAAGATTGGATCAATACACGTCGGGATCACAATCATCTCAATCATCCATCGCCTAATAACCAGCTGAGCCAAATGACACCCTCTGCTATTCATGCATACATGCACTCTATCAGACTGTCCATTTAGGACAAATGCTGCAAACCATCTTCTTACCTCATTGCATCATTCAAGGGGCCGACCCGCATACTGACTCATTTGGCATTTTGTGGAGGGAAAAAGTACAGGAATCCAATGGGGTCTCAAGCTATATTACAATGAGAATCTATAGAAGCAAAGCTCTAAGATGTATTACAAAATGTAAACATATACCCATCGAAAGTGACTATGTGCGGATAAGAATAGAACAGTAAGTGTAGTGCAATGTAATGTACCTTGCAGCTCCCTCACCTCACTGTCTGGTACTTGTCTCACTTTGGCTCCATTGACAATGGAAATATACCCCCGACTCGGAGTCCCAGAGAGTGGGTCAAAATCAACATTAGTGGAAGTCGGTTCGTTGGATACCCATTTGCTACTTGGGTTTTGTCTTGCATAGTTAAATGGCGTGTTCTCTCATTAAAGTCTTCTTCCTCCTTTCTTGGCTTGTTTGATCTTCATCTTGTTTTTTCCTCTGGATTGGCCATGCATTAAGAAAACAGTGGACATGGATAACTCTAAAAAACATGAAAAATACAAAGGCTAAAAAGGCAGAAGAAACTTGTCATATGCCAAGTTGTCCCTTGGCCTTTTTAGTATTGCCTTCAGTGGTGGTCGAAATGGTAGCCTTAGAAAGATGTATAAAAGCACAAACTCTGTCATTCAACATGGCTGATCCCATGTACGGCTGATATACACCTTTTTGAGACTCTTCTATAGAAGGAATTGTAATGGTCTTCATCTTAGGCGCCAGTATTCATCTCCTACTTATTATTAAAAAAATTATCTTAATTTTTGAAACTATTAATAATGGAATTACTATCTACATGATTGCATTAATTAAGGAGACAGAGTCTTCTTAATTAAATAACTACAAGATATAAGCCACTAAAAATAGAGACACTAAAAATAAAAATAGTAGAGTCTAAGTATTAAAAATATTTGAATTGCAATATAGAACATAAGATAATCACTATAGTTGATATAATATTATTTTAATATCATTCTTAAATGGTCATCGTACCACCTTATGTAAGACTATACATGTTGTCTTACGGCTATAAATTCTTCAGAAAAATTGGTGTTGATGAGACCATCCTTAGATCTACAAAATGTTAATGTCCAAGAGTAGCCAAAAAATAAAGAAGGTTGTGCCCTTATTTAGAATGGTTTTCAACAAGAGAGTAGAGTATGTTGACTATGCCACTAAACTTCCCAGAAGTTACAAAGTCGTTGACCATAAATTACCACAAAAACATCTAACTTGATGTTGAATGATTGAGTTGCCCTTCCCTAAAAATAGAGACACACTAAGAATAATTGTCAAACCATCTAAACTATTACAAAAGAGTCAAAATCGACTACGAAATACCATAATTTGAAGTTTACAAAGAATCAATTTTCAAGAAACAAGGGTAAAAACCCTAAATCGGGAAGACTTAACATAAAATCTCACCCAAGCTTCATGTATTAGAAATTAGAAACGATTTTTTAGGACAAAATTTAACCAAAACCAAATACAATTTTTTTTAAGGAACATTTGATAAAAAACCAAACACAATTTTGAGGTTAAAATTTGATCAAAACCAAACACAAATTTTGAGGTGAGAAATTGATCAAAACAAAATGTGATTTTTGAGGTGAAATTTTGATCAAAATCAAACACAAGATCCAAGACATGGATCATCATACAAAACATCATTTTTTAGGAAAAAATGGTACAACCTTTCGAGAAATCATAGAGCCCTCCCAAACACTTTAAAAACCTTGAGCAAGTCAAGCAAGATCAAATTCATAATTTTTTAAGGAAAAATTGTAAACAAACCCGCCAAATAATTTCTGAAGAAAAATTATTAAAATTTAACCAATAATTTGTTTAAAGGAAAGAATCTATGAAAACCCTTAGAAACTTTTTAAGGGAAAAAAACAATGAAGACCCATCAAAAATTTTAAGGGAAAAAATTATGAAAACTCAATCTATACCATCAAACTATTAAAAACAAAATCATTGTCTACATAATTGCATTAAGTTGAGGAAAATTTAAAAAATTGTAAGGCAAAAGTCGCTAAAAATAACAGTCTAAAGCACTAAAAATATCTATATATAAATATAGAACCTAAGATCACCATTATAGTAAATATAATAATATTTTAATAAATTTTAGCGATAAAAGTTTTAGTACTCTTATAATAAAATAATTGTTTAATAAATTTTTGCGATAAAAGTTTCAGTAATGTAGAGGTAATATTCAAAAATGGAGATGCTCTACAGTTTAATGGGTTAATCATAGCCCTGTTATAAATCATGTTGGGTAATAAGTTGTGAGAGTAAAAAATTAATTTAGTTATATTAATTAAATTATCTTTACTCTCTTCTTAAGATTCTCTTTATGCACATGCATTATCATTTTATAATTAAATATTAATTATTAAATACCTTTTACCTCTTAGGGTTTGACTTTTAAGTTTTACAATATCCTTTTGTAAGGATTGATCTCTTTTATTTTCTACTCATTATTTTTGTCTGATAAATATATTCCTACATATTATAGAGCCAACGTTTGCCTTCGTGTGTCTTTGCTTCTCTATGACAAGTTCTTACATGCATGTGGTCTATGGATCTATGGATTTGTATTGCTCATATCCTTCATGGTATCAAAGTCAAATTGGTTGTAGCTTGTTCATTGGATAATATCTAGTATTTTTTTGGATATTTTTTTTGAAATAGAGGGTCTCTAATTTTTGGTGCACTATGGGCTCAAATGAACCTCACCGTTGAGCTTGCAGCGCCCAAAAACCCCTCTTTCCATACAAAACACTTCAAGTTTGGACACAATTGACTTCTGTAGCAAATAAAAAAATTCCTCCAAGGCCTGTATGACCCTCTCAACATGCAAAACAATAAAAAAAATTCCACCAAAAATATTTAAAAACACTTTGAAAAAGTACTACACATTTAAATAAATGTGTAGTTGGAGTGTCGTCGAGCGGCCACCTCAACCCCCGCTCTACCCTAGTTGGCATTGCATCATTGTGAACCTGCTTTAGCTTCTCTTCGCCCAACAACCACCAACACTTCATTCACCCACCGCTCTATCAGCATCCTTCGTCTACATGTCACCGTCAGGTCACCCGCTCCAACCAACACCCACTTGTGGTCACATACACACCAAGGGGGCTACTTTAAGGGGGCTTAAGGGGTTTTAGGAGTTTTTCTAGCCTAACAAGGGTACTCTTACCTTTTTTTGATACCTTGAGAAAACTGAGGCATTTTTGGGCAAACGAGATACCGTCAAAAAGTTGATTCTGAGACGGATGCATTAGAGAGTTTTTTTTGGCTTTTTTTCTAGTATGGTACATGTTTATGCTATTGAAGTGAAATGATCTTTTTTTGCATTTTGAGGGGTGTAAATTTCCCATTTTAGCTCCTTTTTTTGTCCATAAAAAGCATCAGAAAGGTCTTCTTGAGAACTTTCCAAATACTCTATTATTTTCATCATTATTTTTTAAAGGTACACTTGATACTCATCTAAAGTGTTTTTGCTCTTTTCTTGTATATGTTTTATATCTAGCATTTGGTGTTCGGTCATTTGTATTATGTGAGGTGTTTCTATTTCTTGTTTCTATCATTTACATCAATAAAACAAAAATGCATCAAAGCAAACCCCTTCTAAAAAAATGATCGAGACCTCTTCTTATCTTGTTCCTCTAAACCCACATAATTATCATACGTGAATAGCCTCCATGAAATGACTTCTTCATTCAAAGGGTTTGTGGTCTTATTTAGATGAAGTACAACCAATTTTATAGAGGTCTTTTGAGGTCATGCAACATAGGAATAAGATGGATGATGCCATAAGTCTGATTTCTTAACGCATGAAGGGATGAGATAACTAGGGCCAAAGGCACCCCCAGCTATTCCAAATCCCTTGCAAGAGAAAACATAGCAGAAAAAAATACAATAGCAGTAAACACAAGAGATAGAGGAACAAATGCTTTCATAGATTCATCAAATCATCAAATACATGCCTAGTTGTAAGGCCTTCCGGGTTAAGACCAATATTAAAATTCAGATTCAATTCATAATTATCAAACTTCACATTTCAGCTTTCCTTTTTCTCCTCCTACTCTACTTCGATATCATTCTCTAACCTGCTACCTAAAAACTCTAGCAAAAGACCCCTTAAATACATGCATGGCCACAAGTTGGCATATTGCAAATACAACAAAATAAACCCATATTTTAAATGCTAACACAAGCCACAAGTCAGCTCTTAGCAAATGCCTAATACAATATTAAATGCAAAGGTCAACTCCAACTAGAAACCATAGACACAAACAACTCGACACATGAAGGACCAAACAAAATGTTGCAACTCGACGAACTCGACAACCAAAGAAACTCGACAACGAAAGGAACTCAATAACCAAAGGAACTTGGTAGTCAAAGGAAATCAACAACCAAAGGAACTCGACAACCAAAGGAACTTGGAAACCAAAGGAACTCAGCAACTATTATTGACTCAGAAACCAAAGGATAACTAGGCAACAACTATGAACTCAGAAAACATAGAGAACTCGGCAATGTAAGACATTGCAACTCGACAACAACTAAGAAACTCGATAAACATGTAGGATATCAATGCAACCTAGGATGCTCCTACATCAGACAACTGAGTTTGAAAGAAATGATTCTCCTAAATCATTGAGATGTCACAACCTAAGTTGAATCCAACTTAGATTGGGAAATCCATGTAGCATCTACAATTGATTTGTTCTTCCACATAACCAAATATTCATAGTAATCTTTTCTTCTTGTGTTCTTACTAACTTTCTAATCCAATACTTGTTCAACCTCTTCAATCTACTTCTTAGTATAATTATCTGACACAAAAACTTCATCATCTGACTCATGATACTTATACAAATTAGCAACATTGAATATAGTAGATATGTCCATGTCATCAGGTAACTCAACCTCATAAGCATTTCCACTCTCAAACTCCTTCAAGATCTTACATGGTCCAAACTTCTTCATCTTCAGCTTACTGTATGTTCCAATAGGAAATCTTCCTTTCTTCAAATGAACCATCACCTCATCACCAACTTCAAAAACATGGTGTCTTCTAGACTTATCAGCATTATCGTTATACTTCATATTACTTTGTTCCAATCTCAATTTTAATTCCTCATGTAAAGACTTCATAAAATCATAAAACTCTTCTCTTGCAACACTTCTCTTCTCTTCGCCATCAATATCCCTTAAATCTAATATCCCTTTAGGTTGTATTCCAGTGACAATTTCAAAAGATGTTTTCTCTATACTCCTACTCATAGAATTGTTATATGCAAACTCAGCTTGTGCTAATACCATCTCCCAATTATGTGGTTTGTCTCCAACTAAACATCTCAACAAATTTCCCAAGATTCTATTCACAACTTCTATATTTCTATTTGTCTATGGATGGAAAGTAGAACTAAACTTCAACTCAATACCCGTCTTCTTCCACAAAGTCTTCCAAAAGTAAGCAACAAACTATTAGTAAGTGGTGACTGATTAGGAAAGTATTGTACATACTTCATAAATTCTTTGGGGCTCGGGGCATCACCCCAAAAAAAATTATTTTGGTACTATTTGTAGATTCGCCACTAAAGTAATGGCTAATTTATGGCCGACATGTAGTAACCCTAAAGCAGTTTAATACTTGTATAAAAGGGCTTAGGGTTAGGGTTGTTTCATAGTGGTGATGAGAAATAGGTTCTTGCGGCGATATTGAGGTGTAAGGGATTATGGATTGTAATCACTAGATTGTAATAATATCAGACTTGTTGTTTGGTGGATGTAGCCCAGGGATTGGGTGAACCATGTTAAATCTTGGTGCCTTGTGTAATTTTTTGTGTGATCTATTATTTTTTGTTATTAGTTATATTTGCATGTAATTGTTATTTTTCTGTCTGTGGTTTAATCCTAACAAGTGGTATCAGAGTGAGGTTGTTTTTTTAGTTATCCTTTGTAGGAAAGTCTCACGATTGAGTGGGAGTCTCACGGTCAAGTGGGAGCGATGGTAGACAAGGGTAAACTGAGGGTTGACAGGTTTAATGGGCAGAACTTCTAGTTATGGAAGATGCAAATGGAAGACTATCTTTATCAGAAGGATTTATGAAAGCCATTGGAAGGCAAAGCCAAGAATTAGGGATCTATGTCAAATGATGAATAGGATCTTTTAGATAGAAAGGCACTCAAAAGCATTCGATAATGCCTGGCACCATCGATGGCATTTAATATTACAAAAGCAAAGATGATAGAAGAATTGATGCAAACCCTAGCGAAACTATATGAAAAGCCCTCTGCTTCAAACAAGGTATTTCTCATTAAGCATTTATTTAATATGAAAATGGTAGAAGGTGGATCTATTACAGATCATTTAAATGAGTTTAGTATTATTACTAGTCAGTTATCTTCTTTGGGTGTCAATTTTAATGAGAAATTAGAGCTCTCTTGATTTTGTATTCTTTTCCTAAAAGTTGGAATGGCTTGGTAATGGTTGTGAGTAACTCTGTTCCTGGATCTAGTACCCTAAAATATGATGATGTGATCGATGTTATTTTGAGTGAGGAAACTCAAGGAAAATCTCAGATGGGTCTACATCAGGAAGTGCTTTGAATGCACAAAGTAGGGGCAGAATGACTGAGAGAGGAGGTAACTCTGGAAATCATGGAAAATCAAGAGGAAAGTCAAAGGGGAGGAGGTCTCAATCGAGAGGACCGAATAACTACTAGTACTGTGGAAAACCAGGGCATAAAAAGAAAGATTGTTGGAATTGAAAGAAAAATGAAGGAGATAAATCAGATGGAGATAAGGAGGCAAATGTGGTAAGTAACAAATCTAAAGAGGATACTTTTCTTCTATCTTTAGAAAGTGTTGATGATTAATGGGTTTTAGATTCTGGTGCTTCATTTCATGCTACACCTCATAGAGGTTATTTCATTGATTATGTCAAAGGGGATTTTGGAATGGTTTATTTGGAGGATAATGAACCCTGTCAAATTGTTGGAAAGGGAAAAAGTTAAGATTAAGTTGTAGAATGGAAATCATTGGCTACTACATGAGGTAAGACATGTTCCAAGGCTGAGTAGGAATTTAATTTCAATAGGGCAACTCAGTGATGAGGGTTGTGTAGTTACTTTTAATGATAAAAATTGGAAGGTTTCAAAAGATTCCCTTGTAGTAGCAAAAGGTGTGAAAGTAGACACCTTATATCTTTGTATAGGTCATATTTTTCCTTCTACTTTAATTATCTCAGAGAAAAATGAATGTTCAGGAACAATTGTTGCAGTTGAGTAGGAAGAACAAATAGTTGTTGTAGATTCTGACACAGTGATGTGGCACAATAGACTTGGGCACATGAGTGAAAAAGGTGTGAAAGTACTTCATTCAAAGAAAGTTTTACTAGGTCTAAAATGTGTTAATATGGATTTCTGTGAAAGTTGTGTGTATGGAAAACAAAAGAGAGTGAGTTTTGTAAAGACTGGGAAGGAAAACAAAAAAGAGAAATTAGAGCTTGTGCATATCGATGTATGGGGACCAGCTTAGGTATCTTCCCTTAGTGGCTCTCATTATTATGTTACATTTATTGATGATGCAACTAGAAAAGTATGGGTTTATTTTCTTAGACAGAGATCTGATGTATTTCAAACTTTTAAGAAATGGAAATGCTTGGTTGAAAATGAGACTGGCAAGAAATTAAAATGTCTCATATCTGATAATAGTGGTGAGTATTGTAGTCATGAATTTGAAGATTATTGCTCCACTAATGGTATTCGTAGACAGAAAATTATTCCAAGGACTCCATAGGAAAATGGAGTGGTTGAATGTATGAATAGGACTATAATGGAACGTGCAAGGAGCATGAGGTTGCATGGTGGGTTGCCCTTACACATGTGGGTGGAGGCTATCAATACTATTGTATATTTGATTAATAGAGGTCTCTCTACTCCTTTGGGCTATGGTATTCTAGGGGAAGCATGGACTGGTAAGAAGGTGGATTATTCTTTTCTCAAAACCTTTGGTTGTGAAGCATTTACTCACATAGATTCTGAAAATAGAACCAAGCTAGAAGCTAAGTCAAAGAAATGTGTATTTTTTGGATATGGCATTAATGAATTTGGTTATAGGCTTTGGGATTTTGAAAATTATAAAATTGTAAGAAGCAGGGATGTCATATTCAATGAGAATGTGTTGTACAAAGATCTATTGCAGCAACATGAGAAGAAAGAAGATGATTATGTAGTGTTGGATGATATTTCAAAAGCTGATATTCCAGCCATTCCTCATGATGTGCAACAACTGCAACAACAAATACCACACACACCGGTGAATGTTAGATGGTCAACAAGGCAAATTAGACCTCCACAAAGATTTTCTCCCTCTTTGTATTCTATTTTACTTACTGATGCTAGTGAACCTGAAAGTTATGATGAAGTTGTGCAGGTGGATACTAAGATTCAGTGGCAGTCTGTAATGAAAAATGAAATGGACTCTTTTTTGAAGAATAAGACATGGGATTTGTGTAAGTTGCCTGCAGGTAAAAGAGCTTTACAGAATAAGTGGGTTTACAAGTTGAAAAAAGAGGATGGAGGTAAGAAAATATTTAAAGCCAAGTTAGTTGTGAAAGGATTTGCACAGAAAAAGGGCATTGATTTTGATGAGATATTTTCTCTTATTGTTAATATGACTTCTATCCATACTGTTTTAAGTCTTGTGGCTACTAGAGATTTGCATTTGGAGTAGCTTGATGTTAAAACAACCTTCCTTCATGGTGATTTGGATGAAAAGATATATATGGCTCAGCCAAGGGGATTTGAGGTCAAAGGTAAGGAGAACTTAGTGTGCAAATTGAAGAAAAGTTTATATGGCTTGAAGCAAGCACCTCAACAATGGTATCTAAAATTTGACAGTTTTATGCATGAGCATGGTTATAGTAGGTGTCATTTAGATCATTGCGTCTACTTTAAGAGGTTGGATGATGATAGCTACATTATTTTATGTTTATATGTTTATGATATGCTTGTAGTTGTGTCTAACATGGATTACATTAAGGGGCTAAAATGCCAATTAGCACATGCATTTGCTATGAAGGATTTGGGGGTAGAAAAATAGATACTTGGTATGAAGATTTGCAGAGATAGGAAGAACAAAACATTGATGCTATCTTAGGCTAATTATGTTGAGAAGGTGTTGCAACGTTTCTCTATGGAAAATGCTAAAGTTGTTAGCACACATTTACCTGGTCATTTGAAGTTGACTAAGAAGATGTGTCCTGAGACACAAGAAGTGGAGGATAAGACATCCAAGGTACCCTATGCTTTAGCTATAGGAAGCTTGATGTATTATATGGTATGTACCAGGCCAGATATTGTACATGCAGTGGGAGTTGTTAGCAAGTATATGAGTCATCCAGGAATTGAGCATTGGAATGCAGTCAAATGGTTTCTCAAATATTTGAGAGGAACATCCAATAAGTGTTTATGCTTTGGGGGCTCTACTACTAATTTACAAGGCTATGTTGACTCAGATTTGGCAGGGGATATTGATACCAAGTAGAGTACTACAGGTTATGTCTTTATTGTTGGTAGGGCAGTCGTGAGCTGGGTTTCTAGGTTACAGAAGATTAATGCTCTATCCACTATAGAGGTAGAGTATGTTGCTGCTACAAAGGTAGCCAAGGAGATGATATGGCTTCGGTTCTTCTTGGAAGAGTTGGGACATCCTCAAAAGGATAATTATTTGTTCACAAATAGTTAGAGTGCCATTCATCTTGCAAAGAATTCAACTCTGCATTCAAAGACCAAACACATACAGTTGTGGTACCATTTCATTCGGTCAGTTTTGGAGGATGGACAGTTAAAGCTGGAGAAGATACATACAAATGAAAATCCAGTAGATATGTTGACAAAGGTAGTAACAAGAGAGAAGCTAAACTCCTCTTCAGCTTTGGTTGGTCTTCTAGACTGAACATGAATAAAAGAACAATAGAGTCCAGGGTGATTTGATCTAGTAGGAGCCTCATGGAGTAGCAAAATTGCTATAGGATCAGTCTCCAAGTGGCAGATTGTTGTTTAGTGTGGAGCCTGATCAGTCCCCAAGTGGGAGATTGTTAGTATGTGGTGACTTATTAGGAAAGTATTGTACATACTTCATAAATTCTTTGGGGCTCGCAATTTTTTTTATTTGGGTACTATTCGTAGATTTGCCACTAAATTAATGGCTAATTTATGACCGACATGTAGTAACCCTAAAGCAATTTAATACTTGTATAAAAGGGCTTAGAGTTAGGGTTGTTTCATAGTGGTGATGCAAAATAGGTTCTTGAAGCAGTATTGAGCTATAAGGGATTATAGATTGTAATCAAGTCGTAATCACATGATTGTAATAATATTGGACTTGTTGTTTGGTGGACATAGCCTAGGGATTGGGTGAACTATGTTAAATCTTGGTGTCTTGTGTTCTTTTTTGTGTGATCTATTATTTTCAGTTATTGATTATATTTGCATGTAATTGTTATTTTTTTGTCTGTGATTTAATCCTAACACAAACTTACTATCTTTGTTAGAAAATATACTTTTTGGTAATCCTTGCAATCTAACAATCTCTTTGAAGAAAATTTTAGCAACATTCTCGGCATCTGATGTCTTCTTACAAGGTATGAAATGAGCCATCTTAGAAAATATATCCACAACAAAAAAATATAGAATCATACCCCTTCACTGTCTTAGGCAATCCAAGAACAAAATCCATACTGATGTCACTCCAAGGTTTTTCAAGAACAAAAATAGGTGTATACAAACCAATATTTTGACTTACTCTTTTTGCAACTTGACAAACTCCACAACTCTTTATGAATTTTTGAACATCCTTATACATCTGAGGCCAATAATACCTCTCTATATGGTGCTTTATTTGGCAAACTAGCTCTAGAATCAGGTCCATGCAATGAGTTATACTTCTCACTTATACTTCTCATTGGAGTTAAACCATCAAGTATGTCCTTTGCAATAATATCTTTATACTCCTTCAACAATTCTATAATTTTCATTGGCACTTAGTCAATATTACCAGTTTTCTGTTGTCACTCGATTACCATTAGTTTCTATCACTCGGTTGTTACTGAATCAGCTAACACTATTTTCTGATACTTGGCTACTACTAACACAATTTGATCTCCTAGGGATTATGGAAAAACATATTTGATTCTTCTTTATTTCCTTTTTCAAATTTCTTTCCATTAACAATGCAAATTTTCATAGTAGTACAATTAACCTCATCTGAACTTTCAATCAAAGGTAGCAATATTTTATTTTTCTCATTCACCCAAAGAGTATATTTATTCAATCTTCCATCATGTATAACATATCTATCATATTGCTAAGGTCTACCCAATAGAATATGACAACAATCCATAGGCATAATATCACACAGAACTTCATCAAAATAATGTCCAATCTTGAACTTCACAACACATTGTTTACTTACCAATATCTTATGGTCATATTTGATCCATAAAACATGATAAGGTTTAGGATGCTCCAAACTCTACAACTGCAACTTTGTAACCAATTCTTTTGATGCAAAATTTGTGGAACTTCCACTATAAATGATCACCTTGCAATATTTTCTAGTCATCTTACATCTGGTCTTGAAAAGACTTCTCCTTAGGACAGGTTCCTCATCACTTCCCTTATTACATAAGGTTCTTCTCACCATCAAATTTTCTCAAGCCTCAGGTCCACTAAGTGAACTCTCAATGTCTCCTTCAACCACATCATTTATGTTACCTTGCCCACTTTCAGAGGATCTACATTCAAAAGATCTATGCCCTTCTTTACCACATCTGAAACAATTACTACAAAAACCACCTCTACAATAAGAATCACCTCTTCCTTGGTAAGAATCAATACCTCCTTGGTAGGAATCATCACCTTTCTATTTGGTCTTTTTCTTTTATCATCATTCTTCCATTTAGATTTTCCTTTATCTTACATAGAACTATTAGATCTATCGCATTCTCCATAAGATCTACCTCTACCTCTCTGGAATATACCACCTCTACCTCTTTGTCTTTATTCATACTTCTATGTCAAGACCTCCTCAGCTTTCAAGGCATAGTGATATGCTTCCTCCACACTTTCCAATTTCACAAAACTTATCTCATCTTGAGTTCTAGATCTTGGTCCATTTATGTACCTTGCAATTTTCTCAACATCATCATCCACATGTCTAGTTTTGATGTCCAATCTATAGAATTCCTCAGTATATTCCTTTACAGTCATGTCTCTTTGTCTCAAAATTTTCATCTTTCTCAACAAGCTAACTTGGTAATCAGTAGGAAGGAACTCGTTCTTTACCTTGTTCACCATCTTTAACCAATCCTAATATTCTCCTTTCCTCTCCTTTGTCTATTAGTTTGCATATGCTCCCACCACAGTGAGGCATGTCCTTTCAACCTAGTAAGTGTAACTTTCACCATCCTATTATCAAGAGCATTTTCATAGTCAAAGAAATTCTCCATTTCAGAGATCCAATCCAACACAATAATGGTATCTAATTTTCCATCATAAGGAACAACTTCTACAGTAGGTTTTGAATTTTCCATAGACTATACTCTCAAAAATCGTGCCTCATTTTGATCTTCTTCAGGTTTTGGACTAGGGTTAGGTGTTGTTGTTTCATCATCATTCACATAATCAAGATGCCCTCCTCTTCTCTGGGTTGTCTCTACAACATCTAATCTGGCTACAATTTCCCTCAATGTATCCAATACGACATTGTCAACATTTCCTCTACCTCAAACCATCTTTACAATCAAGTTCCTACAAGATCTTAACCCTCTACAAGTTATCGATCAAATCTACAAATTTGTAATTCTATAACCAACTTCACTTAGGGTTCTACATGATCCAATCTCTTGAAGGATGAACATCTTGCTTTGATACAACTTGACGTAGGAAGGGATGAGATAACCAGGGTCAAAGGCACACCCAACTATTCCAAAACACCTACACGATTAAACATAGCAAAAAACAACACAATAACAACAAACACAGGAGATAGAGGAACAAATTCTTTCATAGATTCATCAAATCATCAAATACATGCCCAACTATAAGGCCTTCTAGGTTACGACCAACATTACAATTCAAATTTAATTCGCAGTGATCAAACTTCATATTTCAACTTTCCTTTTGCTCCTCCTACTCTACTTTGATATCATTCTCTAACTTGATACCTAAAACTCTACCAAATGACCCCTTTAAATACATGAATGGCCATAAGTCAGGCTGTTGCAAATACAACAAAATAAACCCATACATTAAATGCTACAACAAGCCACAAGTCGGCTCTCAACAAGTACCTAACACAAAATTAAATGCAAAGGTTGGCTCCAACTAGAGACCACAAACAGACAACTCAGGACACAAAGGACCAAACAAAATATTGCAACTCCGCATGATGGGACTCAAAATTGCATTCCTGTTTTGAGTACCATTCCAAAATTTTGAGTCATTTTGAGCCCTATAAGTGCATTGTCGTGCTTATGTACCCAGTTGTCTTTTTAAGGCCTAAGAGGTGTTTTATGTTTCTAGAACCTTGCATTCAACATATCCATATGTCCTATAATGATAAACTAACATTCCAAGTCATTCTGTGAAGTTTTTTTTTGAGCAGTATTCATTTCTACATTTTTGCCCAAGTGTCAAATAGTGACAGGAGGCCTATTTTTCTTTTGAATATCTTGCACCCGATTATGTTTCATGATGAACCACTTTGGGGGTATTTTGTATGCATATTAGTGAACCTATGTTTCATATTTTGACTCATTTCGATATGTTTTGACTATGTTTTGAATCTCTCAAAGTTGATTACTTATCTCTGTCATGCTAATGCAAATTGCCTTGAATTCTAGAAGGCCCTATTTGGCCAGTTGTAAAACTTACCTAGTTGACCATACTAATAAAATTCCTTTTGAAATGTTTTCTAGAGGTTACACACTTTGTATGTTTTAGATCTGAGCCTATGTCAGATCCGTTTGATTAGTTTTCAAACACGATTCTGAATGTAATTTATAACTTTTTACTAGTGTCGTAAAATGCAGATTGATGAGTGCCCCTATTTGGGATACCATAACTCTAAATCCATGAATGATGAGATCAAATGGTCTATAACATTGTGTTTTACTCTAAAAATACTTTAAGTATGCCAGTTTGCAAGTCTTGACCACTCCATTTGTATACTTTCCTAGGTCCATTCCATTTGTGAAAACCAAATCATGTTGATGTTTCTAGTTCTACAATTCTGAGTACCTAACTTTGACCACTTACCAAATGCGCCCTGTTATTCATCACGAGCCCAAATCATAGAATTATATTCTCCTCATGGCAGTGAACTAATCCCCCAATTTTCAAGCCCTCAAGTATCTGTTGTACCTATTTTCAAAGCCAAATCCAAGTGCAATTTCTTGTTTTCTAACATGTTTGTTTGCAGGTAGTTTCAAGTGGGCAACTTTTATGGTCAATATCTTTTGACCTAGATGTTTTCATGACACAAAATCTGATAGGATGCAAGAATGTGGAGCAAAGAATCAACATGTCAGATCGCAAGGTTCAGTCAAGTGTTTTGGTCAATTTTTATAGCCAGCTCATAGGCCTTCTAGATAGAAAATCACAAGTTTGTAGGAAAGACTAAAAATGTGTTCTAAAGGTTGAATTGATGTTTTTAATAGATTTCAAGTAGTGAGGAAATCATATTGGATCATTTTGACAACTCAAGTGTTTTAGTTCAAAATTTTATTTTAGCCAGATCCACTTTGGGATTTGACTAAATTCTGTAATTGGTAAATCATTGGGAATTGAGAGTGTTTTAAGAGGGGATTATTTTGGTGTTGATTATAATATCACAATACATATTTATCATCTTTTTCTTCCAAAGTGGATGAAAATTGATATGTTAAATGACATGGCTAGCACCTCTGGTCATACCTTTTATTCTCCCTATTGGTATTAGAGTGTATAATGACAGACACGCATGTGTGATGTTGAAGTCCATGAAAGACCAGGAAATTGTTTGATACATATGAAGAGAAATTTATGCAAGATTTGTGACACAAAAAGTAAAACCTTCTAGTATCAAATACTCATCACAGATGCAAATGATAGACTAAAGGGGTGTGCCTATAAAATAGATGGGGTTGTGTGTAGATACTAAAAAAAGACATAAATAGAGGAGCGTCCTAATTTTGGAGATCAAAATGGCTAAATTTAGGAGGAACCTAGGGTTGAATACCTGAGAGAAAGTCATGATAACAATTTTAAGGAAACTTTTGAGAAGACCAAGCATACAAATTCTATGCTAAGTCCCATGATAGTTCTAAAATTGATAAGAAAAGGAACAGAGGACCATTAGAATGTCTATTGACAGAGATATTGAGAGTCAACTATCTGCACATGAAGTCTTAGAGAAAGATGTTTGTCAGATGTCTGAAAGCTCTTATGAGATAGTTAGTGAGCCAAAAATTGGAATGGGTGAGTCCCAACATTAGAAGAGAAATGGTTTCCCAAGGCCAAATCTTGTGCAGGCAATCAATATACATTGAAGTAGTCGTTGGATGTCTCCACTATTACTGATTTTCTCCCTAGCCACATATGTAGAAGGCCCAACTTGAGGATATGCTTTTATGGAGCATGTTTAAAATAGCATCAATCCTGGTGATGTCAAAGCATGAAATTGACAATGAAGGAGATTGCAAGAGGAGATGTTTGAATTCAATGATGCATCTGAGGGAATATCATGTGTACTTTGTGAGCTATCATTAAGTTTTTGGGGAGAAAGTTCATGTTTTTGTGGAAAGAAGTAAATGATTCAATTCAAACTTCAAGTCTTCCCTATTGTATTACTAAGGTACAACGACAGATGCAAGAAGTAGGGCATGGAATGAAAGAAAGAGCTCCAAGGCATGCAAGAAGAGAAGGGCACCCATGTCCACGGCAAGGGCAAGGAATAACACAATTCATGGAAAGAACATAACACACATGTTGAAGAAGTGAGGAAACCCACATCATAAAAGAGAAGTAAAGCCATCCATAGTGAAGCAAGGAAAACCATCAAAGAGGTTAATCCCACATTGATGCCGCTAAGGTGTTTTAATGTACTTATATGCATGAAGGAACAATGAACAAGTATCTTAGAGATACAATGTGTTGTGAGGTCATTGCTTACATGGAAGGGCTAGTCATGTGGGGTCATTTGAATGGCGAAGTCAACTACATTTTTTAAACCATCCAAACATTGAGGATTAGGTACCATGTGGTGGATTGTGGGGGACATTGTAAGATCGCAAAGCATAGCAAAAGAGCTATGATGTTACGATCTCATCATATGATTGGGATTCTAAAGTTGAAGAGTGGAGATGCTGCACCAGGTGAGAAAGTTGTGAGGTTAGGAGAGGTAAAATTGGGAGCTACAATTTCACACTAAATCGTAAGATTGAAGGATGTCAAGTTTGTCGTAAGATCAAAGGGCTTTAGATATTGAGTTAAGATGTCACAACAAACACGGGGATCATAAAATCACCAAGGTAAAATATTAATATTAAGATAATAATATTTCATCGTATGTTTACAGGATTGTAACATTAGGAGGAAAATTTTTAAATTTCATTGTTGCATAGGATGAAGTGGGGCCCACCCTGGTGCATTTCAACAAATAAGTGATGGACAAGTGGTGATCAGTTATTGGAGAAAAGGATAAGAAATGAAAATAAATTATTCAAATTTAGATATCCCTAATCTAAATGCACATTTGGAGTTAAAATTGAAAGATTTGATTTAAATTTGATATATTATATAGTTTATACTAGATAGCTTTTTAAAATTTTCAATTTTAATGCTTAGTTCATGGCCCAGGGCCTAAATTTTTGAATCAACACCAGAGGCACCATTTTCATCAGAGATGTGCAATATGATATACCACCAAAAATGGGAAAGCCTAAATTTTCAATTTCTGCAATTAGTTTTTACATTGGTGTCCATTAGAAGAAGCTACAAGTAGATTTGTGATTTTGGGGCATCCTTAGTGCAAATGCAGATTTGATGTTTTTAAAGTAGAATAATATCAGATTGTTAACAGTTGGAGATAAGATTTGATTCACTGGCGACCACCAAGGATGTATTGAATGTTTTTAAAGAAAATGCAGAAGATAGTGTTTTTTCAGTAGAAGGCAGTTGAAGTTTCACAGAAAAGGCAAAACAAGACAAACATAATCAGATTGAATTTCTA
This sequence comes from Cupressus sempervirens, assembly GCA_028749045.1. Classification (NCBI taxonomy): domain Eukaryota; kingdom Viridiplantae; phylum Streptophyta; class Pinopsida; order Cupressales; family Cupressaceae; genus Cupressus; species Cupressus sempervirens. The sequence continues at coordinate 734,953,913 of CM053793.1, forward strand.
CACATTTTGTCAAATATTTGACATTCCTTCAAGAAAGGGGTTTCCTTATTAACTCTTTAGGGAAGATATTTTCAGACATTTTGCAATAGCAATTAATGAGATTTGATTTGTTGGAAGAGTGAGAAGATTAGTTTCTATAGCATCAAGAAGAAGAAGTTTTAGCATGACACATGTCAGAATTAAATTTTGATCTAAGTCTCTTCTTTACTATATATCTTTCTTCTCTTCTCATTGTACGGGTTCCAATTTTTATGACTATGAGACCACACAATTGGCTTTAGTTCTAGAATTATGATTCCACATTCACAACATGTTTTCCACTATATTGAACAAAAATAGTGTAATTATTTGAAGTATTCAAATTATACAGTCACCTGTTATGTATTTTCTAAGTTTTGTATACACCATGATGTATTGATTTTAAAGAAATGAATAAAGAGCTTCATTGAAAGGTTCATTCTGAATTTGTCTTCTTTTTTATGGGTTTGTAGTTTTCTATTGATACATACTCAAAGTGCATATTGTCTAGTTGAAGCTTTTTTGAAGTTGTATGCCACTGCGTGTCTTGCTATTGGGTCAAGGACCTGAGTAATTTGCTTTATATTGCATTGACAGAATTGTAGGGATCATAGGAGGATGTGATAAGTACAAATTTTGTTTAAAGATAGATCTCTATTTGCAAGGTAGATAGATAGATTAGATATCTGAGTATATGAGTGTATTTAGGTATCCATGTGTATGTTCTCACTTAGTTAATGCCTAATGGATAAGGGACTGATCAACTTAGAGGTTACATGTTTTTGTTGTTGCATACTTGGATTATGCTGATGATTTAAATCTTTAATAGAATATCTTTTCCCTTTTAAAGAACTAAAAGGAAGTTTCCCTCACTTAGTTTGTCACATTCATGTGCCCTATTATTAGCTATTTCATGTCCATGAATGCTTGCATAAATATAGAAGATTCAAGGGTTATTATCTATTATCTAGATTCAATTATGTTCCTTTACACTAGTACCATATAAAGAATCTAAGGTCCACCTGCCTAGGTTTTGCAGAGCTTGAAGAGAAGAAGGAGAGTTAAATAGCCTTATAGTTGGCCCTGGTGTTTGAATAGGTGCATTGAGGATGGGAGTTAGCTGCCCCTAGGTGTAAATGTTCTTATCACTAGGTTATTCAAAATCTATTAATTCAAAAGCCAACATGGCGAACTAAACAACCATAGGAAATCGAAAACCAAAGGAACTCAACAATCAAAGTAACTTAGCAACTAAAGGAACTTGACAACTGAAGGAAATTGACAACCACCTTGACTTGGCAACCAAAGGATAACTCAGCAACAACTAAGAAACTCAATAAACATGCAGGATAGCAATACAACCCAAGATTATCCTACATCATTTCTTTGCATGTTTCAGACCTTACAGTTTCATCTCGATGGGTTAAATACTCCTAAAGAAATATGGTCCAAGTTCAAGGACTTATTTAGTGTTGTCAATGATTTCACAACACTTTAGATTGAGGCAGAGTTCATACATCACTTTTACTTGATGTTTTTCCCTCCATTGAGGACTTTTGATGAGGTTTAAACAACAAAACTCTTTGTTACACAGTTGTGGAAAAGTGAAGACTAATAAAGAGTGCATTTATCTCATTCTATCAAAGCTTTGAGGAAACTTTCAGATTTTATCATCTACCTTCCTTTCCACTATGGATGCTTTGGGTTCTAGATTTACCATGCCCACATTTGAGGTATTTTGTGATTAGTTGACTAGAGATTGAGCCAAGCTTATACATTTGGACTCTCTATGAGGATCAAAGAATCAAACATTGGTTTCTCAGACATCTACAAAGAAGCCAAAGAAAGAATTGAAGCCCAAAATAGATTTAGTTGGTAGTGAATTCCTCCAAGTCACCTCTTAGATGAAATACATGGAAATATAATATGAAGGGAAAAACTTCTAAGTCTGGTTAGTCTTCCTCCAAGACTAAGAAGTTTATAGGTGGGCCTTGTAGTTTTTGTGGCAAGGAGGGGCATCCAGTTTTCAAGTGTTGGAAACATCTTGAGGCTTTAGAGCAGGCCATGCAACAACATAGTATTGCTTCTCTGAAGCCACCACCTCCTCCTTTAGGGAAAGGATGTGCTCTTTTTGTACAAGATTTTTCTTTTCTTGCTACTTGGGTCATTTATTCAGGTGCTTCACACCATACGATAAATTTGGTTGCCTCACTTGCTTAGGGTGTGACTATACAATTTGCACTTAGTGAATTTGTACGCCTTTCAGGTTTAGGTTCTGGCACTATATCTTTGTAGGGTGGTTTTCTACAAGATGTTCTATTGGTTCCATCCATCTCTACAAACCTCCTATATTACTACCAGATTTGTCATTTTGGCTCTAGTAAGACATTGAGTTCTCAAAAATATGATGTGGTTATTCAAGACCTCCATGATCCTGATTTGGTTGTTGCTACTAGGAGTGTTGTTTTATAGTCTCACTTATATCAATTTGATGTCTCTAAGAGTTCTAATTCTACAAATGTTTCTTTTATTGCTAATGCAAACACATTGAGTAAGATTTGGCATGATAATTTTGGCCATGTCAACTACAAATATATATCGTAGATGAGTACACATGAACTAGTAACTAGCTACGTCAGATCTCTTGTGTTGATGGTGTTTGTTGAGGTTGTACAAGTGGAAAACATCACAAAGATCCCTTTCTGATAGGTAGATCGTCGTGTACTAAAGCACTGTTGGAGTTGATACATGGTGATCTTATTGTTGAGTTAATGGGTGTTGCGCACATTGCATAATATTGTTATATTGTATTTATTTTATTTTATTATGTAATGTTATACCTAGATGGACGTGAAATGTGTAGAGATTCCCATGGGATATACTTGATGAGTTGTATTGTAACATTGTGATAATATTTCATGTAATTATTTAATATTGGGGAAAAGAAATTAAATTTCCAATATTAAATGTGGGGTCAATGTGTTAGGTAGCACATGGTTTTAGCACATAGTTTATGTAATACCACTTGGTGGTTTTGTGGGACTTGCTACTATATGAGCAGGCACAAGGTTAGTTTTTGGTATGAGAAGAGAGAAGATAGAAGGGAAAAAGGAAAAGAGTCAAGAAAGACAAGGCTTGATAGGTTAGCCAAGGGAGTATTTGTGAAGGTTGGAAGCATGACATAGGATGTGTAGATTCATGCTTGTTCACATAGATTGCTTGGTGGTGGCTATGAATTTGAAGTCTTCCATGGTTGTATTACAATGGTATTTTTGTTGAATAATACATGGTGACAGATGCTTTTAGAGGTTGGATTTTTCCTGTAATGAGGGTTTTCTAGGGTATATCTTGTGTCACATTTTGTTTGTGGGTATGTTGTTTATTCTCTTGCATGTGGATTTCAATTGTATATTTATTTCAAATCTATTATGGGTTTTGTGGAAATGATTATATTATGTGTTGCAAGTTTCCTTACAAGTGGTATTAGAACTATGGTTTTGTTATTGTAACCCTAGATTAAATCCATGGGAATGCATGAGAGGATAAAAGAAAGGGAAAGATATATGAGTTGTTTATTGTAGATCTGAGAGTTCTAGGTTTATTGTTATGATGGGATATTGGTAGATTTTGAGCACGTGAAATTGTTGGACAAAAGGATTTTTTGGATGTTTCATTTAAATGAGGGTTTTAGGAGGGAGCTTGCAAAAATGACCTCCTAGGTAAAAACAAACCTCACCATTAGATCCAGGTCGATATTTTGATAAATTTTGATATATAATATGCCCTAGTTTAGCCATGTTCAAAGGAAATAAGAGAGTTTTTTAGTTTTAGCCTATGATGGCCATCAAATTTAATCCCGTTGGAATTTTTGTCATAAAAAAAAATTGCAGTGAAAATGGTAAAAAGATTATCTTAGTAAAATGACCATAAATTTTTGTTAGGATATCGGATTTCGGACTTCTTATAGAGATTGAAAGCTAATTCAGAGCACTACAACTTGGTGTAGGTTTAGTTCTATGATTTTGACATTTTCTTAAGTTTTAAGAGCCTAAGAGTTAGATGTTGTTTATTTTGAGTATAAATTAACACATAAATTAGGCATATGGAGTTAGATTTTGGACTTTGAGTAACCAACAAAAAGCTCTTGGAGAGCTCTACACATTGGTTCAGATTTGGTGCAGGTTTGACATGATTTATTTGGTGATATATTGATCTGAATAGTTTATGATATATATTGACTATGGTAGCATTATGAGTTTATGGCATTGGATGTTTGGAGATTTAAGATTTGATGTCATTGTATACTCAATTCATATTTTAGATTGGTCTCATGATGATATGGTTATCAATATTTGATTTGGATATGTATGATGACATGTTGGGTCTACAAGTTGTGCATTATTGTAAGTGGTCTATACTTACAGGTTGCATTTATTGCTTGGATATGGGTTGTCTTTGCCCATTGATCTTTCATTATTGGTGCATATTCAAATTGGTGGCTTGGATTTGGGTTGTCTTTGCCCTAAGTCACATGATTTGTTGATTTTTTCTTCATATAGAAGGGATGAGGTGTTGTTATTAGGTATAGTAATGGTGGAGTAGTGTGGTTGACTATTTTATCCTAACAGGTTGGACATATTGAGAATTAGATGCTCGATTCATGGATGTGATCATGGTGTCATGGATTTTGGCATGACATGATTGGATATACAGGTACATCCTTGATGTTTATTGGTTTGGATTCCTAATTTGGTTATGGTGGTATATCTTTTTGGTTGAGGATCATGGTTATTTGGTTTCTTTTGAGGAGCTCATGATGTGCACTTTGAGTTCTTTGATATTTTGATGTCTTGGTTGATTCCCACGGTTAGAGGATGATTTTTCATTATTTTGTCATGGATAGCTTGGATAAACAATTTTGTGTGTGTGTGTGTGTGTGATAGTGATGAGGTGATAGTGTAGGATTGGTTCCTAGTTAGGTTGTATCTTCTTGGTTTAGAGATCTTGGTTTCACTTGGTATTGATAGTTTGGTTGTGTGAGTGTAGACTTAGAGGATCTTCATGTAGGAGATGGATTTTATGATGCCATGGGTGACTTGGTACCGTGGTTGAGTGGAACTTTTTTGGCATTGATATATTTATTGAGTGTTTATAGATGTTGGAGGTTTGTCTTAGATCCCGTTGCTGTAGAAGTTCCTTTGACATTTGCATGGTGCACTTCTTATCTTCATGGTGTGTGAAGATGGTTATATTTTGAGCACTTGTGGGATTCTTGGTTATCTTCATGGTGTATGGAGATGGTTTTTCTTCATGGTGTGTGGAGATGGTTACATCTTGAGGACTAATGGGGTTCTTGGTAAAGGTGTGATTTATGCTTTCATTTGGCATGTTATCCTTGGTGTGAGGATGGTTTCATTATTATGTCATGATATACTCTTGATACATGTTTAGAGTTTTTGACATGTTATAGTATGTTCATATGGAGCATGTTATCTCTTTGATTGAGATGGTTAGATCATGTTGTCATGCTTATGTTCCTAAGGCCATGGTTGGAACTTTGACATTGATCTTGGTTTAGTTTTTGGGTATTGAGTACATTGATCATAAGCTAGATACCTCATGATATTTCTATGTTGCATTTGGATTTGGCATGGATTGATTGGTTACAAGTGCTCATTGATACTTAGAGATGGTGGTGATGCTGATTTCTCTTGGAGTAGAGAATTATTTGTTGGGATAGTTGATGGTTTTAGCAGGAAGTTCGAGGGGCATTCATCTGATATGGACTTGAGAGGAGATTGTTCTCAGATAAGTCTTGGTTGGAGACTTTGATATCTTAACGAGCATTCTCATTCAACACTCTTGGTCTACTTGGTGGTCCTCTACTTGAGAGGTATAGCCCATTGTTTTTCTTAAGTGCATTATATTTATGCTTGTCTTTCATGATATGAATCTTGAGCTATGGTACATGAGTTAGTTCCGGAGGGTTCAGTTGAGAGATGGTTTAACATTGGTTATCTTCATTTGCATATGTTGTTATGCTGGTTGAATTTGGGAGATGGTTTTATATTGGGCATATTCCCTAGATTAGGAATGGTTTATGATTTTGATCTTCTTGTGAGAGGCTTACATCCATGATTAGTTATATGGTATAGTTTCGGTGTTGTTGTGGCTTCTTGGTTGGGGGTTTATAGAGGAGATCATGCTTGCACAATTTACATCTAGACGTGTGTGTAGAAGGACATGATATAGGTTATGATTTGCATGGTTATTCTTTGGTCTTGGTTATCTTCCTAGATGTTTGGTTTTTTTCTTACATTGGATTTGAATTTGGTTAGAGATTGTGATCACTGGTTTGTGCTAATGTATGTCATGTGAGAGATGACATGATTATTCCTTTTTTTTATCTTTCTTTTGTTGGTTGTGTAGAACTTGGGAGAGCATTGGAGATTAGTTATGAGAGTTGTTCTTGCAAATTATTGGTTTATGTGTTGTGGATGTCCTTGAGAGTACATGGATTCACTTCTTTGAGATGTTGTGAGTGGATTGGTTATAGATTTGACATTATCTTTTGTAGTGGAAACTTCCTGGTATATGTGTGGTAGGTATTGTTCTTGAGGCTTGCGATTGTAGGTTACAAATTGGATATGTTGATGATGTGAGATTCACTTGGTATAACTTTGGAGGTATGGATAGTTGGATGGCTTTGGAACTTGTTGTGGGTGCTATTTCAGCTATGGATATTTTGACAACTATAGATACATGTGATTACCTTTGGATCGGATTTTTTGTGCTTGGCATTTCAATTGGTACAAGATTTTATGATCTTCTAATGCAACAGGTTGGGTGACTTTCTCTTTGGATGGCTTCTATGTAGATCTAGTGGTAGTGGCATAATAAGTGGTGAGATCATTCATGTTTGAGATGCTAGATACTTTGATTTTTTGTAGGTACTAGGATGGAGCACATGGTTTACTTTGATCCATGATGGTGGATGTGTTGGGAGGGATTATTCCTTTGTTCATTTATGTGGCTACAAATTGACCTTGTGCAATGTATATAACAAGTGGGAGATTGTTGAGATAATGGGTGTTGCACACATTGCATAATATTTTTATATTGTATTTATTTTATTTTATTATGTAATGTTGCACCTAGATGGACGTGAAACATGTAAAGATTTCCATGGGATATATTTGATGAGTTGTATTATAACATTGTGATAATATTTCATGTAATTATTTAATATTGCGGAACGAAAATTAAATTTTCAATATTAAATGTGGGGTCAATAGGTTAGGTAGCACATAGTTTTAACACATAGTTTATGTAATACCACTTGGTGGTTTTGTGGGACTTGCTACTATATAAGCAGCCACAGGGTAGTTATTGGTATGAGAAGAGAGAAGATAGAAGGGAAAAAAGGAAAGAGTTGAGCTAGTCAAGGTTTGACAGGTTAGCCAAGGGAGCATTTGTGAATGTTGGAAGTATAGCATGGGATGTGTGGATTCATGCTTGTTCACATAGATTTCTTAGTGGTCAATATGGCTTTGAAGGCTTCCATGGTTGTATTGCAATGATATTTTTGTTGAATAATACATGGTGATGGATTTTTTTGGAGGTTGGGTTTTTCCCACAATGAGGGTTTCCTAGGGTATATCTTGTGTCACATTTTTGTGTGGGTATGTTGTCTATTCTCTTGCATGTGGATTTCAAGTGCATATTTATTTAAGATCTATTATGGGTTATGTGGAAATAGTTATATTCTTTGTTGCAAGTTTACTTACACTTATATGATTAAGAGCTAGTAGATTTCCACAATCCATTAGATATGTTAGTTTTAGTTTATGGATTTGATTGTGTAATTTTTTTTTTTTGCATTGACATTTCGGATCACACATTGTGATCCATCATCGTGATAAAAAAATGAAAACCATAGGAGAAACTTAGATAAGTAGCAAGCTCCACATACTAAAAATAAGGGAGGGGGGAGAGGAGGGAGGAAGGATCGAGGTAGAAATGCCACATGTCAACACCAAAAAAAAGAAGTTAAGGGAAATTAAAAATACAAGCCCAACTCAAACCCTAACAGTCAAAGCAAAAAAAAGACCAAGAAAAAATAAAGATCAAGCACCTTAGAAGGATAAGAAAATTAAAAGAGAAGTCAAAAACCAAGAAATTAAAATCAAAATAAAATGAAAATGAAAAAATAAATGGTAAAAGAAAAAAGAAAAAATAATAATAAATTAAATAAAATATATATGTGTGTGTACACACACACACACACACATGTATGCATGTATGTATACATATATACATACATTCATACATATACATATACATATACATATACATATACATATACATATACATTTACATATACATATACATATACATATACATATACATATACATATACATATACATATATATATATATATATATATATATATATATAGATATATATATCAAAATTTATTATTAAAAATATAAATAAAATAAAACCTACACAATCAAAAAAGACACATACACACATGTATTTATAAATATATATTTATGTATATATGTGTGTGTGTGTGTGTCAAAATAAAAATAAAATGAAAATGTTAAAAATAAAATAAAATAAAAACCTACACATACAACAATTGGAAAATATAAATAAAATAATAATAATAATAATAATTATTATATATATATATATATATATATATATATATATATATATATATAATATAAAAATTAATTATGAGTAAAAACATACAAATGAATGTTAGAACACAAAAAATGTCACAAATAAAAATAAATATATAATATAATGTATATATGTGTGTATGTATAGTCAGATATACATATATGTATATATGTGTGTGTGTAGTCAACTACACGCGCACGTGTATGAGGAAAGACACATAAAAACTATACTCACACCAATCGAGATACACAAGGTTAATACTAGACCTAACACAGACAAAGGGGACCTCAGGCAAGGAGAAAGACCCATAAATAGACTAACACCACACCCAAGTGAAGACAAGAAAGAGAAGATCACAAGGAAATTCCTAAGAGCCGAGGGGAGGGGGAGTGGAAGAAAAAACACAAAGGAGACAACCTAGAGCCGAAGATTGGGAAATGGGGTAAAAGGCAAGAGTTGAAGTCAAAAGACTAATACAAGGAAAGAAGCCAGCAACAAGAACCAAGAGGAGAGAAAGAATAAGGAGGAGAGGAGGGGAGAGGAGTCACAACAAGGAGTGCTAATTGTGGTGTCTATTCCCAAAAAGTAAAGTTTTCCAAGATGTGCTTAAGCTCCATCCTTCATCATGATTAAGATTAGAGGGATGGTTGTTGGTTTCGATGCCTTCCTCAAGCTTTCTTCAAAATAAAATATCTTCTTTTGAAAGAACTTCAACGCTCTCAAGAAAAATACTATTCTTGGTTGAAGCAGAATGCTCTGCAAGGGCTGACTTGATGATTTGTTCATGTATGATATCAGTATAATGTTCCTTGATTATGGTGTTGACTAAGCATGCTATTTCGCTAATATAAGGAGCACCACATGAATGAGTTACCTTGTAAACCCCAAACCCAGAGAGGATGTCCTTATGATCCTTAATCAGAGAAATAAGGTTCCTCACAAGAGAGAGGGGTTTAAAGGAACAACAAATTCCCTTCTTGGAGAGGATTTTGGATAAGGAGAAGATCTAAAGCTGAAGACTAGGAAGTGGGGTAAAAGGAAAGAGTCGAAGTCAAAAGGATGATACAAGGAAAGAAGCTAGAAGCAAGAACCAAGAGGAGAGAAAGATCAAGGAGGAGATGAGGGAAGAGGGGTCATGACAAGGAGTGCTAATCACAGTTTGTAATCCCAAAAAGTAAAGGTTGTTGAGAGTTGCTTAAGCTCCATCCTTCATCGTGATTAATATTAGAGGGTTGGTTGTTGATTTTGATGGATTCCTTAATCTTTCTTTGAAAGAAATTATCTTCTTTCGAAAGAACTTTAGTGCTCTCAAGAAAAATATGATGCTTGGTTGAAGCAAAATGCTCTGCAAGGGTTGACTTGACAACTCGTTCATGTTAGATATCAACACAATGTTCCTTGATTGTGGTGTTGACTGAGCATCATGTTGTTAGAAATATGTTCAGATAGATGTTTTGATAGTTGTCATTTATGGCAACATATATTCAATATTTCATTTATGCATTTAGAGATAGAAAATTGTTTATATGTTAGATAGTTTGCAGCAACATAGAGAGAAGATGTGATGTGTACGGATGACTCATTGTGAGTTAGCTTATGCATAGTTGAGGAAAATTCTATGACAATGTCATGATGATGTATACTGGTGCACAAGTGTCTACGGATAGTATGACATGAGATATGATTGAAATATCAATACATGTATTAAACATTGTAGAACAAAGTATAGTAGAGAATTAGCTTGTATGGATTTAGGAATTATTTTGGTGAAAAAATAATTACTAAGTCATGATGAGCCAACTATGTGGATATTATTCCATAAGTTATTTTATAGTATTCCAAGCATGTAAAAGCATGAAGGCCTACTAAACTGTGAATTATGAATGTGCGAGGTATAAGTAAAAATCTTATCTTGTGAAGATAAGTGTGTGATACATGTATGATCTATGTGGTATTTATGATTGATGTGAAGTCAATGAGATGATATGTGAACTACATCTAATGTATGATAAGAGCAAGTGTGAAATACAACAAACATAAAGTATTGCATGTATATATATTCTTGTGAAGAACTAAATTGTATAATTGCATGTTAGGGAAGTGGGCTCTTCTTGAATACTTTGTATTTGATCTACTAGCTCCTAACATGGTTGAAGCAACTCCTAATAGAGTTGAGTCTTCTAATAGGTTCTATTCCTGTAACAAGGAATCGAGACACTATATGTACTTCATAGACTCCTAACATGGTCAATATCCTTAATATGATCCTTTTGTTTAGTCAATCATCTTGTGGGTATCATACCCACCGAGGTTTTCCCTTGGCTAGGGTTTCCCTAGTTAACAAATAATGGTGTTATGAATTCTCTATGTGCATGGTTATCTTTACTATTCAACATTGTTTTCTTACTTTCATGTGCAAGATATAAAGTAATTAACAATATTTAGTTGTGGAGAAAAGTTTGTAGAATACTAATTCACCCACCCCCCACCCCCTTCTCAATATTATCTATTTCTAACAATTGGTATCCGAGCCTAGTTACTATGAAGAAGTTTAACAACTTGAGTAAGATCCCTATAGATATGTAACAGTTGAAAAAAAACCTTGAAGAAGCTCTTGAGAAGATTAACCTTCTTACTGAAGAAAGAGTTAAACTGAAAGATAAATATGAAGATGCAAAAGTTTTCATTGGTAAACTAAAAGACAAGATTGATGATCTAAAATATAGAAAGGAATCAATTGCATGGACTAGCGACAATGATAAAGTAGGAAATCTCCAAAAAGAAAATGAGATTTTGAAACATGAACTGAAAATTGTTGAACTTAGGTTGAGTCTTAAGATAAATGGTGATAAGAATGGGCCTGAACTAAAAAATAATAATGCATACCTTAGATTCTAGTTAAGTCAAGTTACATCTAAACTAGATACTATCAAGATTGAGCATGTAAAATTAGAAAATTACAATATCATTGTAAAAGGAGAATTGACACAAGCTAAGCAACAATTAGAGAAACTTTATTCTAGTAGTGAGAAGATAGATGAACATATATTTCACCAAAAACCTTCTTATGACAAGATAGGACTTGGATATCTTATTAGAGAGAAATCAACCAAGAAAGTTGAAATCATAAGAGAACCAGATCTATTTATTGAATCCCCTAAGGAATCTAATTTGAGTAAGGTGGAATCAAGCACATCTATTGAAGTATCAAAGGAAGTTGAATTAATTGATTTGTTAGAAAAACATGATGAACCTAAGAAAATAGAGCAAGCTTATAAACCTAGCAAGAGGAACCACCCAAGGAAGTAAGATTTGAGTTCAGAGATGGATGCTTCATATGTAATAAAGCTAGACATATGAAAAGATATTTCATAGGTAAATCTTTTAAACCTATTACTAATTTCTATTGTTATAATTGTCATGGTTATGGACATAAAGCAGTAGAATGTAAGAAACCTAAATTTGATGGTAATAATGGGAATAGTAGAATGTTTAGGAATACTAACCCTATAGGTAATGAAAGAGGGACATTATAGATCAGATCCAATAATGGAGAGAAATCTAATGGAGAAAAGAACCAATTTGTGTGTTACAAGTGTAACAATCCTAGATACATTGCAAGGAACTGCAAAGCACCTGAAAGTTAGAATGGAATAAATTAGAGAAGAAATGCACCTGACCAGTTATGTAATAAATTTGGACACACAATGAGATATTTTAGAATGGATAGAAGGAACTTTAATAGGAATCCCAACTATAGAAAGAACAATAACTAAAATTATAGAAGGAATAGTAATGACAGTGATGCCAGTTAGAAAGTAGTCAAGGAACGTGTTGATGAATTCAAAGAAGCATTTGTGACAACTAATGGTCCTAAAAGCTCTTATAAAATTTTGGAGGAAAAATATTTTGATGCACTTGATGAGAAATTGAAGTCACGGATTGTTTGTGACTCATTTTAGAAGAGGCAATGCATCAGTTGGTTAGAATTGATGTTAGAGAGTGAGTTGGAAGTTGTGTAGTGTAGTGGCTCTCGTGTTTGCAATCTATACCTTATTTATTTTGATTTGAGAGATACTTGATAGTCTTATTTTGTAGCTTACGATGACCTGAGGGTCAAATGTTATACTTTGGTTCGGTACCATAGATGCTATACTGCAATGCTATTCAGTTTATCATATTTGCATGTTGATGCTATTTTGAGATGACAATAGATCTATGATGATATTTGGTCTCATGGTTTATTGGACATGTTTGTTGATTATGTTATGTGATAGATTTTATGCTATGGCGATTTACTTCATTCATGTATCTTTAAACTTTCTGCGAATGTGAGTGGTGTAAATGGATTTATTAGTTATTTAATGCATTAATTGCTTCGGCTATTATATTATATGCAATTGCACTTGATCGTGTGTTTTAGTGTGTAGGAATTATATCCCTGGTAGTAGCACATGGAGGTAGTCATTCAGCTATTCATATTTTACCAATGTCGTCCCTGTATGGTTGAAGTATCCCTATTTTAATTATTTTAGTTAAAACTTTTCGGTGATTAGTAAATCCGAACTCATCTACATTATGTGATTAGACTAGTGAGCGTGTCTGTGCATTTAGAAGTTTGCATTGGTCATGAAAGTGTTAAGTTATTTTCTATGATTTTGGGTTTTCAGGTTTTAAATCTTTTCAGATTTAATTTCTGGCAGCTTTACCTTCGATGAATTTTCGTTACGGATAATAACCTATTTTCCTTTGGATCAATTCAGAGTTTAGCTACTATAGTTGGCTAATTGTCCTAATTGAGTATTCACTCAAAAAGTGAATAAGTGTTGAAAGAGGAATTTTTATTCCTCACTTTTCCTTTTTGGATTTTAGAATTTGGAGAGCTCTTTCCAAAATCCTCTTCTGAAGGATTATAATTTTGTTCTTTCTAGGAGCTGTGAGCATGAGATCTTCGCAAGGTTAGTCTCGTTGGATTCGGCTCGGGGAGTTTATGCTTTGCCATCATTTTCAATTGATTTGGCAGGTTATTTATTTTATTGCATGGGTTTCGATTTCTACCTCTGTTGCTGGCAAGTAGGGCCTTCCCGTTCAATTGTTTTTACTTTGTTTTAGCTTCTATTTCTTTTAACAATTTGTTAGTAGGCTGAGAACTAGTGTTCCCCTCCATTTCTATATGCTGGTTCTACTTAGTTGGTTGGGTATGAACATTTTCCTTGTTTTTGAAATGGGGATAATGATATGAAATTTATGTAACATTAAAGAAAATACACAATTAATCAATTGTATCCAAAAATCTCCCTCTTTGGCATTGATGTCAACACAACATGTTATAACATAATGAAATATTGGAGTAATATTAACGTGTGAGGAGCATATCCTTAGTTTCATTTAGAGAACTCCTTCTGGCAAAATACTTCTATCTGCAACTACTCCCTCTTTGATATTTCTTCATAAAGTTTCTATGATAGAAAACTTCTCCCTCTTTGTAATAACAAAAATTTCTATGAGATATGATAGTAAACTTCTCCCTCTTTGACAACATATGCCAAAGACAAAAACTCTATTAATATCAATGTACCTTAAATATTGATTCATTTGCAATATGCTCCTATCAATTATGCATCAACTGATTGATCTTTAACTTGCTTTGATTGATGCATCTCTAAACTTTATTCAATGAGCTTAAGATAGGGGAATGACCCATAGCTTACCTCTTAGATACAAAAATTCATCCTTAGGTAATGACTTGGTGAATATGTTTGCAATCTATTCTTTTGTGTTTACATATTCCAATCTAACTTCTTTATCTTGCACCAATTCTCTTAAGAAGTGCTATTTTATAGCAATGTGGTTTGTTTTGGTATGCATCACTGGGTTCTTTGATGTATTGATTGCACTGGTGTTATCACAATACATAATTACTAGATCCTTGATCTCTATATTTAGTCCTTCCAACAATTGTTTGAAGTAAACAATGTTAGAAAAATTGCCACATATTCTGCCTCTGCTGTGGATTGAGAGATATAATTTTTTTTCTAGCTTGTCCAAGACACTAGTCTTTTACCAAGAAAGAATGGTCCACCACTAGTGCTTTTTTTGTCATCAAGACTTCCTACCCAATAAACATCAGTAAACACCTTCAAGTCCAAATTGCCTCCAAGTTTGTACCATAAGCCATAGTCTTCAATACCTTTCAGATATCTCATGATTCTCTTGATTGCCATCATGTGATTTTCTCTAGGATTTGCTAAGAATCTTGCCACCATACCAATTGCTTTGGGAGCTTGCTTGAGACCATATAATGCTTTGTGTAACTTGCAAACCATGTTTCTTTTGTTAGGATCTACAAAAAAATTTTGTTGTTCAATTTATACTTCCTTATCAATAATTCCATTCAAGAATGTAGATTTTGTTACAAGCTAGAGTCGTTGTTGCACCAAAAGATCAACCTACTAATGTCCGATACAACCACTAGACTTATAGAAAACAGGAGGTGGTTACACCATGTCACAAATCTTAAAGGGGAAGGCTATCAGTTAGTCCAACAATTCCCCCCTCAATGTTATTTGAGGAGATTTGAACCTGTAACCAAACTCTGATACCACTTGTTACAAGCTAGAGTTTTCATTGTACCAAAAGATTGACATGTTAATGCCCAATACAACCACTAGAATTATAGAACACAAGAGGTGCTTAAGCCATTTCACAAATCGTGAAGGGGAAGGCTGGCAGTTAGTCTAATACATTTAACATCCATTTGATATACCTTAAATCCTCTATGAGCTGCATATGCAAGTAAGGTTATAACACCTTCTAATCTTGCAATAGGGAAAAGGTTTCACCATAATCAATACCTTCTTCTTGAGAATAACCTTTGCATACCAATCTTTCTTTATTTCTAGACACTTTTCCATTTTCATTCAGTTTGTTTCTAAATACCAACTTTGTGCCAATTAGATTGTTATCCTTAAGTCTAGGAACAAGAGTCCAAGTTTTGTTCTTCTCTATTTGTTTTATCTCTTCATTCATTGCTTCAAACCAAATTTCATTATCTAATGCATCTTCAATATTTCTTGGTTCAAATTCAACAAGTAAACATGTACCTTTCAATTTTATTCTTGTCATTGTTCCATCAAATTTGTCTCCAATGATCTGATTACGTGCATGATGCCTTTTGACATATTTTTCTAACATAGGTTCTTTAAATTTGGTATGAGTTTCAATATTTTCTTCATGAACTTCAGTATCAAGCTCAGGTCCTTCTACCTATGACTCAGGTTCTTCAGAATCAGTTTGAACTAGCTCGGTAGCTTCTAACTTTGACTTAGACCCTTCAGACTATAACTTAGGTTGCACTATCTGCAACTCGATAACTGTTGGAGGTTTTGGGAACTTGGGAGGTGAAGCCTCCTTTCTTTTAGATAGATTTGATAGGGTATCAAGTTCTTAGTAAATGAATCTTCTGTAACCCTTTGCTTCTTTGTTGCTTACTTCTTCACTCTTTTTTACAAACTCATTCTCACATGTGCACTTTCTATTATTTTATGAGTAGACAAATTCAAACATTTGTATGCTTTACTTTTGCAGTAGTATCCTAGAAATATGCCTTTATCACCTTTTACATCAAATTTTTCTTTTCTAGATTCTTTTAGGATATAACATTTACTGCCAAATACTTTCAAATAACTCACATTAGGTTTGTAACCATACCATAGTTCATAGGGAGTTTGGTTTGAGTCTTTCTTCAAATGAACTTGGTTCAAGGTATGAACTACAGTGTTGATAGCTTCCTTCCAGTATTTGATTACAACATTCTTTTCTATCATCAATGTTCTTGCACAATCCATGATGGATCTATTTCTTCTTTCAACTATACCATTCTATTAAGGTATACCAAAGGCTGATACTTATCTTTTAATTCCTTTTTCAATGCAAAAATAATTAAATTCATTGGAGATAAATTCACCACCTTTGTCTGATCTTAAGCATTTCAATCTCTTTATAGTTTATTTTTCTACTCTTGCCAGATACCGTTAAATTTTTCAAAAGCTTCTGATTTGTCTTTTATATACATTACAATCATCATTCTAGAATAGTCATCAACAAAAAGAATGAAAAAAATTTCTCCACTACAACTCTCTATTCCAATAGGTCCACATAAGTTAGTATGTACAATTTCTCAGACTTCTTCTGACTGATAGTTTTTGTTTTTGAAGCTAGTCTTTCCCATCTTACCAATTTAGTAATTCTTGTAGAGACCCATATTAGATTTCTTCAAACTAGGAATACCTCTTACTCTTCTATTATTTATTATCTTAACTAGATTATCAAAGTTTACATGACATAGGCTTTTGTGCCATAACCAGCTTTCTTCTATTTGAGAAATAAAACATGAACATTTACTGAGGTCAAGATAAAATAAATTACCTTTTATATTCTTGCCAAATCCAACCAAATTTCATTTGTTATCCAACTATTTTTCTTTCCCATTCATGAATTCTACCTTGAACCCAATGTTGTTCAACTGTGCCACATAGTAGATTTACTTTAGTCCTTCAACCCAATATGCATTATCACATATAAGCTCATTGATTAATGAGATACAACCTTTTCCTTTTATGCAACAAGGTTCATTGCTTCAAAATATTACACTACCTCCATTATAATGTTCAAAATGTTCAAACTTTGTTTCATCTTCAGTCATATAGTGTGAACATCCACTGTCATTAATCCATGTATCATTTTTGCTAACATGAGATATAACTGCCATCTTTTCTCCTTCATCATCAGATTCATCTTTTATAGCAATATACACCATTTCATCTTCATTGTAATCAGAATCTTTAGCCATTTAAAAATATTTCTTACATTTATCCTTGCAGTTTTTCTGACTTTTGAATTCTTTCTTGCCTTTGTACTTGTGACTTTTCTTTTCATCCTTGATTTCTCTATTTGGATGCCTAGCAACAATATGACCAACTTCTTCACAAGAAAAGCAGATTAGAGGAATTTTACCTGTGTACTTTCCTCTGCCTTTGGAATATTTCTTTGCAAATAGGGCTTCAACTATTTCAAGATCACTGTTAGAAATTTATTTAGTTTCTTCTTCACTTCTTGATTGATTTTCCTTTGATTTCTTGCTATTTTCCTTAAGTGAGAGTTTGGCTTCAAATGCAAACTCAATATTTTTGGAAATAGGAACATAGTTATCATAGTTGTCTAATTCAAAAGCTACCAATCTTCCAACTAGAGCATCCAAGGTTATTTTTTTATTTGTATCACATCTCATTTCATGAATAGAAAATTCTCTAATTGCATAAATAGGAATAAGAGTTTGAGTACCTTGCTTACAACAGTTGTGTCATCAATGTCTCCTCGAGATGCTTTGATTGCACTTACACTAGCCTTGATTCTTTCCACATATTTTCCAATGTTTTCATCTTCTCTCATTCTCATTTGATCAAATTGTCCTATGAGACTTTATGCTTTGGCTCTTCTTACATTTTCATCTCCTCCATAGATATCCTTTAGTTTGGTTGACATTTCAACATAAATGAGCGCAAATGCAATATCAATCATCATGATGTTATGATTTTTCTTTTCAACAATATCTTCAACTAATAATGTTCCAGTCGGAGTTTTGTATTTTGTGTCAAGATATTTTCAACTTGAATCACTAATAGTAGCTATATGTAACCTCATAAGTACTTTCCACACTACAAAATCATCTTTGTTCAACTTGGGAATCTCTCTTTTGTAAGACATCCTGATCCTCAACTTAGGTCCTTGAAACATTCTCTACAGGCACCAAAAGCTCTAATACCAATTGTTGGAAATATGAGAGGAGTAACTGAGAGGGGAGGGGTGAATCAGTTACTCCAAAAATTAATCCTTGATCCCTTAGATGTCAGTACATAATAAACTTTGAAATCTAAATACTATTAATGCTCTACAAACACACATAAAATGTTGCAACTCGATAAATACTAAATAGACTTAGTAATGAATTAGCTTTGTAGATCTTAAGATGTTATGAGTGATTATCATTAATTTGAGTTAATTTGCAATCATAAAAGAAATATAATGAACACATTTAACACCAAGATTTAATGTGAAAACCCAATTTGGGAAAAACCACCAATTGGAACTAGTTACTGATTTTCACTCTTTTAAAGTGAGCCCTATTAGGATCCAACCTTGTTAAAGGTTACAAAATACACTGCTAGGTGTGGTCTTGTTAGAGGATTTAATCACCCTCTTAGGAGTGGCCTTGTTAGAGGTCTTTAGACAATTCAATAGAACTACCACCTTGTTAGAAGATTTACATATAGATGTTAATCCAACTCTATTAAGAGATTTAGATCATTGCTACAATGGTTAGAGAGTAACAATGAGATGACTTGATTTAAATCCAACCAACTTTGCTGACTATAGATCTTTGTTCTGGCTTGTACTTGATCCTTCCTAATCAAATGTCCTTTTAGCTCATCAAATAGATCCTTCTTATCTTTAGATTCACTTCCTTAAATCAATTCTCAAATCTTCATCATTATTATCACATATCCCACAACTTGACCTTATACTTATATCTTACCTATTGTCAATTCAACTAGAATAAAACTTAGAATAATTAAAATTCATCATCTCAGCTGACTAGAACTAATAGATAAATTAATTAGGCTTAATATGCCAAAATAAGAATATACTTCATTAGCTATCCTAGCTCGATAGACACTAACTCAGAAATGATTTCCCTGTGTTAACCAACAAAAGTTTGGTTAACATTGCAAACCAAAAAATTTCTTTGGTAATTCAGTGGGCTCAGTTAACACTAGTACTATCCAATATTTCCTTCATTGAATGAGTGATCTTAGTTAACACTCATCTTCTATAGACTTTCCTTCAACGCCCGAGTGAACTTGGTAGATACTGTATTTTGAACTAGGTAAACACAAGAACACTTGATAGACATATAAAACTATCTTCACTGCCTGAGTGAGTTCAGAATGTACTAACTGATAATGATATGAAATTTTTGTAAAATCAAAGATAATACACAATTAATCAATTGTATCTTAAAAAACCAACTTGAAGTAGGGGAGGGGTCTAGGGTCAAGTTCGACAGGTTTAATCCGACTGATGTTGATTTGTCTTTTGTAAATGTTGATAGAAATTAGAGGGATTTTAAAATACCTCTAACTAAGATTTCTCTAGGCCCTAACTTCCTTTTCCACACTTTTGATGATTATTGTGTGGATGCACTTGAACCAACTACTTATCTTCCAATTGTCTCTCCCAAGCTTGTATATTGTAGAGTTCTTAGTCATATACCACATAAGTTTTCTAAAGAGGGAGAGTTCTATATCATATATCATAAAAAAATTCTAAAGAGGAAGAGTTTATTTTCATGGTCATACATAAGAGAAATCTTGTTTGAAAATTTTGAAGTGGAAGAACTTGGTCTAATATAAAAAGACAAAGTTTTCTATTAGAATAAGATGTTGAAGATAGAGTTTACTAATAGAGGGAGAAATTGAAGTCAGAGAGAGTTCACACTAATAGTGGGAGTTATCATAGATGAGAATCAAAATGAAACTAATGATATTGTCCTTACTATTATTTTTCTCTAAAATTTCATTGTATTATGACATGTTGTGTTTCAATCAATACCAAAGAGGGAGATTGTTGAAAATAATTGAACAATTGTATATTGTCTTTGATGTTACACAAAGTCTCATATCTTTACCAGTGAGTGTATGCTGAGATCACTTGGGAAATGAAGATAGTTTCTTGTGTCTGTCGAGCATTCCAGTGTTTTCCAAGTTTAGAAGACAGTGTCTCCCGAGTTCACTTGGGTGTTGAAGAGAAGTTAGCAGAAGTTGAGTGTTAACTAAGCTCACTTGGTTAACAAAGGAAAGTTTGATGGAACTAGTGGTGATTGAGCTCACTCAGTTACCAAAAGAAGTTTGTAGCATTAACTGAGTTCACTTGGTTAACATAGGAAAATCATTTCTGAGTTAGTGTCTACTAAGCAAGGTCGGCTAACCAAGGATTTTCTTATTTTGGCATATTGAGTTTAATTAATTTGTTTATTGGTTCTATATGACTGATAAGATAAATATTAATTATTCTAAGATGTATTCAAGCCAACTTGACATTATGTATAATATAAGAATAAGATCAAGTTGAGGATTGAATGTGTGTAAGTGGATGGAAGAATAAGAGATGCTTAGAGGAAGAAAATTAGAAGGATAAGAAAAATATCCTTGAGAAGCTACAAAGATACATTTGACTAGGAAGGATCAAGTATTCAAGCCATAATTGAGATTTGAAATTAGAAATATAGTTGCATTAGAAATCAGGTCATATCATTGTTACTCTCTAACCATTGTGGTAGTGTATCAAATCTCTTAATTGAGTTGGCTTAACAACTATTTGTAATCCTCTAACAAGGTGGCTTTTCTATATTGAAGTGTCTAAAGACCTCTAACAAGGTCACTCCTAACAGGGTGATTAAATCCTCTAATAGGGTCACACTTAACATTGTGTTTTGTAACCTTTAATAAAGTTGGCTCCTAATAGGACTCACTTTAGAAGAGTAAAAATCAGTAACTAGTTGCAATTGGTAGTTTTTCCTAAATTGAGTTTCCAAGTTAAATCTTGGTGTCAGTTGTGTTCATGTTATTTATTTTACATATATGCAACTAAATTAATTAAATTTAATCATAGATAATATCTTAAGTTCTACATGTTCAGTATTTTCTGAGTAACAATTGTTATTTCAATGGTTACCAAGTTACAACATATTGTTAGTGTTAACTGAGTGATTGTGTGTTAACTAAGTAACAACTATTTTTATATTTTATATTCACATCTAAGGGATCTTGGATTTATTTTCATGGTAACCAATTCACCCCTCCCCTCTTAGTTACTCCTCTTATATTTCCAACAATTGGTATAAGAGCTTTTGGTGCTTGTAGAGAAGGTTTCAAGGACCTAAGCTAAGGATAAAGATGTCTTCCAAAAGGGAGATCACCAAGTCGATCAGAGACAACTTCAATGCATGGTAGGAAATAATGAAGTTACATTTGGAAACCATCAGTGATTTAGGTTTGAAATATTTTAATGCTAAGTATGTGACACCTACTAGAACTATGACTATTGAAGAAATTGTAGAGAAGAAGAATCATGATTGATATTTCTTCAACTTTTAACTATGCCAAATTTGATGAATTCAAAGACTGTGTTACTACTTATGAGATGTGGATCAAGCTGAAAGCTATCTTTGTAGGAGATGATAATGTAAGAAGTGACAAAGCTGAAAGTCTTAGAGGACAATTTGATCAAATAAAGATGAGAGAATATGAGAACATTGCAAAGTAAAATGATAGAATCAAAGTCAGTGTTTGTGCAATCAAAGGCTTAGGAGGAATGATTGAAGATGAGACAGTGATAAGTGAATTTCTCAGAACAATTCTTCCTATATATGCAATCAGAGTTTCAACAATTCATGAGATGAGATGCAATCCAAAGAATGATATATCATTGGGTGTAGTAGTTGGAGAGTTGACAACATTTGAGCTAGATAAATATTATAATTATGTTCCTAGTTCTAGCAATCTTAAGTCCACATTTGAAGTGAAGTTGTCACTCAAGAAGAAAGCCAAAATTTCTAAAGGAAAAAAATCTTAAGTGAAGAGGAAGACAATTCTGATTGTGATCTTGAAGCCACTGAAGCATTACTTGTAAGAAGGTATCCCAAAGGAAAAGGAAAATACAAAGGTAAAATTCCTTTTATCTACTTTTCTTGTGAAGAAGTTGGTCACATTATTGCAAGGTGTCCAAATAATGCTTCAACAAGTACAAAGGAAAGAAGGATTTTAAAAGCTACAAGAACTACAAGGATAAAGGTAAGAAGTCTTTTTTTATGGCTAAACATTCAGATAGTAGAGAAGAAGATGAAATGGTCTATATCGCTATAAAAGATGAATCTGATGATGAAGAATATAAAAAGCAACTTATTTCTCATGTTATAAAAAATTATACATGGATTATTAATAGTGGTTGTTCACATCATATGACTAGTGATAAATTTTTTTTGAACATATGGAACACTATGATGGTGGAAGTGTAAGATTTGGAAACAATGAACCATGTTGCATAAAGGGAAAAGGTTGTATCTCACTAACCAATGAACTTAGATGTGATAATTATTATTGGTTTGAAGGACTAAAGCATAATCTACTGAGTGTGGCATAGTTGAATAATATTGGATTCAAGGTAGAATTCATGAATGGGAAGGCCAACCTACTAGATGGAAAAGTAAATTTAGTTGGGTCTAGTAACCAAACAAAAGGTAACTTATTCTACCTAAATCTTAGTAAAAGTTAATGTTTCATTGCTCAAGTAGAAGAAAGTTGGTTATGGCATAAGAGATTGTGTCATGTGAACTTTGATAACCTGATCAAGATAAGGAAAGACAAAGGAGTGAGAGGTATTTCTAGTTAGAGGAAACCTAATATGGGCCTATGCAAATTTTTTTTAAATTGGTAAGATGGGCAAGACAAGTTTCAAGAAAAAGAACTATCATTCTAAAGAATTCTTGGAGCTGGTTCATACAGACCTTTGTGGAACTATTGAAATTTAGAGATACAATGGAGATAAGTAATTTTTTTTGTTGACAATTATTCTAGAATGATGACTGTACTGAATCTAAAAGATAAGTCTAAAGCCTTTCAAAACTTGAAGTGCTATCTAGAAAGAGTAGAGAAAGAAACAAGAAAGAAATAGAAGTGTTTGAGATCAAATAGAGGAGTTGAATTCATTTCTAATCAGTTCAATGAATTTTACATTTAAAGAGGAATCAAAAGACAAGTATCAGCCCTTGAGACACCACAATAGAATGGTATAGCAGAAAGAAGGAACAAATCAATCATGGATTATGCAAGAACCTTGATGATAGAAAAGAATGTTGAAATCAAATACTAGAGGGAAGAAATTAGTACACCAATACATACCTTGAACAGAGTATAGCTCAGGAAAGACTCAAATAAAACTCCTTATGAACTATAGTATGAATATAAGCCTAATGTAATTTACTTGAAAGTATTTGGTAGCAAATATTACATACTAAAAGAGACTAGGAAAGGTAAATTTGATGTCAAAGGTGATGAAGACATATTCCTAAGATACTCTAGCAAAAGTAAAGCATATAAGTGTTTGAATCTAACAACTCATAAGATCATAGAAAGTGCATATGTAAGAATTGATGAGTTTGCAAAAAAGAGGGAAGAAGAGAGCAGAAAAGACCCTAAATATTACAAAAAGTTTATTAATTTGAACTTTGATACATTGCCTAATCTAATTGGAAATCAATAGATTTCACCTCTCGAGTCCCCAAAATATCTAGAAGCATCTGAGTTGCATCCAGTACAACCCGAGTCATAGTTTGAAGGATTTGAGTCAAAGTTAGAGGCTATCGAGTGTTAGCCAGTGCAACTTGAGTCTGAATCTGAAGGACTCGAGTCATAAACAATGGGACCCAAGCATGATGGCAAATATCATTATGAGACAACTGTAACAAGTTTTAAATCTAAAGTACATGTGATAGAAAGATATGTTAGAAGGCACCATGCACCTGATTAGATCATTGGAGACAAGTCAGATGGAACTATGAAAAGGAACAAACTGAAAGGTACATGTTTTCTTATTGAATTTGAACCTAGATTTGTTAAAGATGCTTTGGATAATGAAAGTTGGATTCAAGCAATGAATGGAGAGATAGAATAAATAGAAGGAACAAGACCTAGACTCTTGTTCCTAGACCCAAGGATCTAATATAATTGGCACAAAGTGGGTTTTTAGAAATAAGCTAATGGAGATGGAGAAGTTTCAAGAAACAAAGCAAGGTTAGTATACAAAGGCTATTTTCAACAAGAAGGTATTTATTATGGTGAAAAATTTTCTCCTGTTGGAAGATTAGAAGGTTTTGGGACTTCAATTGCTTATGCTACACTTAAAGGGTTTAAAATTTATTAGATGGATGTAAAATCTACATTCTTGAAGAGGAAATCTATATAGAGAAACCTGAAGGTTTTGTAGATCCCAACAAAAAGGATATGGTTTTCAAGTTGCACAAATCATTGTATGGAATCAAGCAAGCACCCAGAGCTTGGTATAAAATACTTAATAACTATTTGATGAAGATTGGTTTTCAAAGAACAAATGATAACTATTGGCCATTTTTGCCCCCCATTTAGCCCATCATTGATAAGTGATCTAAGAGATCTTCAATGGGCTGGATTCTTTGATGTGGGTTAACAGACTTTTTAGTTGAGTTAACATCTTGTGTTAACTTGGTCTCTTCATGAGCCAAGTTGGCTCAATTCCTTCATGTGTTAAGCTAGTTTAGCTTGTTCATCGACTGAGTTGGCTCAATTTTCTTTATGTGTCAAGTTGTGGGTTAACATGCATTTTTTTTTGGGGTTAACATTCTACATGTTAATTATTTTTTCCATTTTGGAAAATGACTTTGTTGCTCTTTCTAAAATCGCAAAATTGCTATTGCCTCTTTAATTAAACATTTGAGAAATATGTCGACCACCAGTTTCATGCCACATGGTGGATCCTTCTTGTGCTAGGCTACTTTTAATTAGATGGTTCTCATATTTTAGCATTGTTTCCCTTTGTGCTTGGGAAGATCTGATGGTCACTGG
Source organism: Cupressus sempervirens (assembly GCA_028749045.1). Lineage (NCBI taxonomy): Eukaryota > Viridiplantae > Streptophyta > Pinopsida > Cupressales > Cupressaceae > Cupressus > Cupressus sempervirens. Next base: position 734,979,338 of record CM053793.1, read on the forward strand.
ATCTAGAAGCATCTTGGATATTTATGAGTGCATCTTAGTCATCTGTTGGAGAATAAAGAAGATATGCATCTACGGTTGGGTTCTATTCACTTATTGAGAAGATTTTCATAGCATCTAGGATATTTATTTCAAAATGAAGATCTAGATCAATGGTTCATACATTTTTTTGGCAAATCAGATTTATTCCATGCAGGTCAACTCTATAATTCTTGTGGTAGGTTGACTTGTGTGTTATCCCATCCTGCATTTTTTGACAATAGTGTAAATTTATTTTTTGCTTCCATGACAAATTATAAGGACTATTTTTTAATGTTGAAAGACATTATTTGGACTTGTTTGCACAACATCTCTATATCCCCATGCCTCTTCATTGATTGTAATGATCAAATCTCATGGGATTTGATTTCTTACGGGTGGGTGCATTTATTTTGCCCTTCCTGTCACTTCACTAGAGCAAGTTGATTTCAAGATTATATTTTACTCTGATATTCATTTACTTCTCTTTGAAACTCAACTCCACTTTGGTTGGGGTTCAAACGTCATAGTCAAATCTAAGTTATGCTTGATCTATAAAGGCAAGTTGTAAATATTTTTTCCAAGTTCTTCTTTGTTTATATTTTGTAGCAATATTATGCTATGTAATTCCTTTCTTTCCATTAATGAAAAACCTTCTTCTTACCTATTCTAACCATTCCATAATTTGTGCATGTCTATTGCCTTATTTTGAATGCTTCTTTTCCATTTTCTCAGATATACATGTTGTGTCAAGTCTATTAACAGTCACTGCATAGTGAAATTCTTTTCCTTTCAACACTTCAACTAGTTCTAAACCTACATGTAGTTTCTTAGAAGGTAGACTAGATTTAAGATTAGTGTATTTTGATTATTTCATTGAGGTTTAGTGTAGTCATAGGTAGAGTTGTAACCATATATCTATCTTGGTGCATCACCCCCTTTCCCTTTCTACAATTCCTTTCAATTCTCCTTCTCGCTTTTCCTTCGAAGTCGTAGTTTAGGTGCATCTTGATAGCAAGGAAGCCGACCTTGTCCAAAGATTCATCCTCAAAGAACAAGTCCCACACTTGGAGGTTGTTTCTATGTTACACAAGGTCACCTGAGAAATAGTTCCTCAAACAAAGGTGCATAATTTTGTGTCAACAATAACATTAGCCTACATCAAAGAAGGATTGGACAAGAAGATGGTATTGGTAGAGATCTTTGTGGATGACACATTGTTTATTGGAAATGATGACTTGTGCAAAGATTTTTCAAAGGAAATGAGCAAGGAATTTGAGATGTCCATGTTTGGAGAGATAAAATTATTTGTTGGATTATAGATTCAATAGAAGAAAGATGGTATCTACATTACTCAATCCAAGTATATCAAGGAAATATTGAAGAAATCTGGAACGAAGGATTTAAGACTAGTTGGAACACCTGTGTCTACTAGACATAATCTTTCCAAAAATGATGATTCCAAGGAGGTAGATCATACCACATATAGATCAATGATTGAAAAAATGTAATATGTAGTGCATACAAGCACTAATATTAAATTAGCATTCAATATGGTGGAAAGATTCTCAACTAACCCTAAAGAAAATCATATGATGGGAATCAAGAGAATCATGAGGTATTTGAAGGGTACTAAAGACTATGGATTATAGTGCAAGAAAGGAGGAAATTTAGATTTGAAAGCCTTTATAGATTCTTATTAGGAAAGAAGTGTTGATGACAAGAAGAACACCATTGGTGGAGCATTCTTTCTTGGTAAAAGACTAGCGTCTTAGACAAGTAAGAAGCAAAATTTCATTTCTCAGTCTACAACAAAGAAAAAGTATGTTGTAGCAGTAATTAATTGTTCCAATGTTTTTTGGTTCCAACAACTATAGGAAGCTATGAAGGTAGAGATCAAGGATCAAGTGGTTATCTTCTATGATAACACTAGTGCAATTAATATATCAAAGAAACCTATGATGCATACCAAGACCAAGAACATTGCAATAAAATATCATTTTTGAGAGAATCGATGCAAGACAAAGAGGTGAGACTAGAATATGTGAATAATAAAGAAAAAATTGCAAAAATATTCACTAAGCCATTTTTTGGGACTCAAATTTTCATTCCCAATTTGAGTACCATTTTAGACTTCTGAGTGATTTTGAGTCCTATAAGTGCATTTTAATGCACATATACCTGGTTGTTTTGTTGAAGCCTATGAAGTGTTTACTATTTCTAACACTTTGGATTCAATATATCCATGCATCCCATATTGCTAAATTTTCATTCTAATTCATTCTATGAAGTTTCATTTTGAGAAATTTCAAATTTGCATTTTTGCCTATGTCAAACAACGACATAAAGCCTAGTTTGCATTTGAATATCTTGCAACCAAATGGATTGTTTGAACCAAATGGATTGCAACACTTTCTTCTACTCTAAAAATAATTCAAGTGTGCTAGTTTTCAAATCTTGACAAATCCATCTGCACGCTATCCCAGGTCCATTCCATTTGTGAAAATCACTTTTCTACCAGTGTTCCAAGTTCTGCAAATCCAAATAACCCACTTTGAATGTTTGCCAAATGTGGCCTATTATTTTTCATGAGCCCAAATCCTAGATTTATGCTCTCCTCATGATAGTGAACTAATGCCCTATTTTTCAAGCCCTTAAGTGTTAGTTTGACCTATTTTTGAAGTCAAAACCGAATGCAATTTATGATTTTCTAACATGTTTGCTTGTAGGCAGTTCTGACAAGGCAACTTTGATGGTCAATTGTTAGAAATCTGATTGAAAAGCTCATTGATGAAGATCAAAGAGGGAGATTGTTGCAAAGAAGGAAGATTGTTGTTTTCAATCATTATTTTTTCATTGATGTCAAACCTGCTATTTGTAGGAATGTCATTTACGTATAAGATCCAAGGACTATCATTTAGTTGATTGATGAAGAGGATTTGATCAGCAAGATGTAACAAGACTACCTAAGGGAAAGGTTGAGTTATGATGTTGTAATGAAGTACAAGGATCAATTAAGAAAATGTTTAAATGATGTATTGATAACATACTCAAAGATACAGAGGTTGGTCACACTTAGAAACATTGGAGGAAGAAGTTCCAACAAAGTTGACTACAAAACTTAAACTAAGATCATTAGTAGGTGCCGAGCAAGTTAGTTGAAGCCGAGAAAATTCTCAGTTGGAGTCGAGTAAAAGGAAATTCTAGTGTGTGCCAAGTGATCATCAAGTGCCAAGTGAATTTTAGGTGTCGAGCATCAAAAAATATTAGTTGGTGCCAAATGAAGTTCATTTGCTAAGCATCAAAAAATCTTAGTTGGTGCTGAGTGATCTTCAGATGTTGAGCATTAGGAAAAACATAGTTGATGCTGAGTAACACAGTATGTGTTGAGCACCAATATTTCAATAGTGTTGAGTTGCTACATTATTTTAAATAATGAAGATTTTCAAAATATGAGTTGACAAAGTGGTTACCTTGAATTTTGTGAACTAGTTGGAGGATAAGGATGATGAGCTGGTGGCACAGAATTCTATGTAAACCATTTTTGGGCAAATTCAAGAGGATTATTCAAGAAGTTTCTAGAGGAAACAAAATATGGGTTAGATGCAATGAATCCTACCTAATCCATACGAATTAAAATTAAAGAATGGAAGAATCAAGAAGGAAGAGAACTCCAAGACTTCTATTTAAGGAGTCATAGACCAAGAATCAAATGTTGTTGATGTTGTTGTTGCCAAAAAGCCAAATTGCGAAGTGGTTAGAAGGGTGTCAAGGAGGAGACATCTAGAAGAAGGAAGAGCACAGAGGCTCTACTTCTACAAGTGGTCAAGAAGAGATGATTGCACTGGTACATTTAGCATGGAGACTCAAGGAGACTAAGCTTGAAAAGTGGCCAAGTTGTCAAAGTTGCAGAGATTGAAAGCCAGACAATGGTATGAGCTAAGAAGTGATATGAGATTTTCAAGTTAAGTTGTATGTTGTAGTTAGGTAAAAGATTTTATAATAATCTCTAGCAATTGTATTAGATACTAAAATCCTATGGACTTAGGTTGGTTTAATAGCCATTTGTAAATCAAAAGAAGGAAACAAGTATACGAACAAGAGAGAAGATGATAGCAAAGACTACAAGGAAAAAGGGAAGAGATGCTACATTGTTGAAGAAGATTTTGATGAGAATGATGATGAAGTATTCTATGTGGCCATGAAGGATGAATTAGATAAAGATGAAGATGAAGCAACAACATTGGTTACCTATGTAAACAAGAATGACAAGTGGATAATAGATAGTGGATGCTCACATCACATGATAGGAGATAAAAGTAAGTTCATTACCTTTACTCAATATGATGGAAATAGTGTTAGATTTGGTAATGATGCTCCATGTCAAATCAAAGGAAAAGGCTCTATTAAACTCACAGAGAAAATTTCATGTGATAATGCATACTATGTTGAAGGATTGAGCTACAACTTGTTCAGTGTGTCATAGTTAGGTAATGTAGGTTACCAAGTAGAGTTTGGAAATAAAACTACTAAGATCGATGACATTGATGGAAATCTGATAGGAAAAGGTGAACAAACTACGAGTAATCTATTTTACCTAGATATGGAAGATGTTGTAATAGCCCAAAATTGGCTCATTGCCATGATCACCAATTCTGGTCTATCTAAATCAATTCTAAAGTCCTATTTCACTAGGCAAATTCTTATTATGAGTTTTGCTACTTGACTTAATTGTCAAATGCTTAAAACCCTAATCTGCATTAATCAAACTCTTTATTTAATCTCTATAGTACGCACTCATATTAGCCACGTTAAACCTATTTGATTTCAATTTAATTTAATCTAAAGTATTCATACGTTATTAAATTAAATTATCTCCTAAGGATAATGTACTTTGGAATTAAATTTATTTAATTTAATAAATATGCCTATTTTAATTAATTAAATGAAATTATTTAGTTAAATAGAAAAGCTATTTCTAATAAATTAAGAAAATTTATTTAATTAAATAGGAAGCCATTCCTAATTGATTAAATGAAGTTATTTAATTAAATAAAAAAAGTGTCTATAATTAATTGAATAAAAATTATTTAATTAAATAGAAAAGGTATTTATAAGAGCATATCTCATTTTATTAAATTAAATATTCTTTCTAATTCTTCTCTTCAGTTCAAAAATGGAAATTCTCAGATCACTTGCTTTTACACTAAAGTCTATCTGAGCTGACTGACTCTTACACTCAGATCTGAGTTAGTTAACTCCCTTTAATTTGAGAATCTTCCACCTTAACTGAACCTCATCTTTAATCCTGACCGTTGATTGAAATTGATCTCAACCGTTGATGGATTCCAGGAAAATCTATTTAAGAGACCCTCATTTCTTCATTTTGGGGGGATGAATTGAATTGCTATCGAAGTGCTGTTGAAATTCATACTCACATTTGCTCACATTTGCTCATATTTTGCATACATTTGTATCCTTAGTTTAATTTCATTTAGTATAATATGCATATGATTAATCTAGTTTCCTTTACTTGTTCATAGATTAAATGCATATCTCATCATAGATTACTTTGCATTCTCACATAGATTAGTTGCATATCAAATCCTTCGTTCTTAGAGGGTCTAGTTACCTACACCTTGATTCTGAGGATATTAATAGGAAAAATCCCTTTAGATAGGAGGCAACAGGTCACTTTGTAGGGAAAATCTTGGGTGAACAATCTCATGTTCATTCCAGGATGAATCCGCATACAATGACCGTGTTGAAGTGTGTGTATTAATAGAGGCCATATATTCATGCATATATTTCTGGCGCCCACCGTGGGGCCGAGAAAATCAATTTCTCTGGCCTTACTCTAAATATTTTTTTATCATTTTCATGTTCTCTATCCGTACGATTCTATACAAATTTTGAATTTTTGCGTGAGACTGTTCCTTTTCGTGCGAGGATTCTGAATCTTCATGCAAAGATTCTTTGCGTGTCGCACAAGAAAGTGCCTGAGCGCACAAAACTTTGCACGACACCTATTTTCTTCGTGCAGGCTATAAAAGAATTTTGTGCGGGCCTAAAAATAATTTTGCACGACTCTGTGAAAGATCTTGTGCGAGATCTTGTAATAGCAGCTTTAATTTTGGAGCAATTTTTGATCTTCAGATTATCTGATTTTATTGACGTGCTTGTCTTAATCTATTCTCTAGTTTTTGCTGCAGCCTAACTATTGTTTGCAGGACATTTGCTGAAGATTCCTTCTAAAACCCACTTAAACATAGATTAATAGTTTTCTTGTAGGACGATTGCTGAAGATACGCTTGTCAAAGATCAAATTTAAAATCCACAAAACAATGTGTGTTTTCTTTTCTTTCTTTCAAAATTAGATTAAATAGGGCTTGTGAACTTCTTAGGGTGGAAGACGAAAGAATAGGGGATTATGCTCTTCACCACTTGGAGGTCATGACCAAGGTTGAATAAAAAACCTAGATGCTTTCGAAAGATGGCATTCTGACGGAGGCAAGCAACATAGTGGTTCTTCCAAATGAAGCCTTTAATGAAGGGATGATGATTTCCTTTTAAGAAATCAAAGTCTTGGAATAGGCCAAGGTGGGATTGATTAAGCTAAGTCGGTTATTAACTTATTTTGTGTGTTTGGGCGAGAAAGTAAGGTAGAGGAGTATGCTCTTTCCCCTTGAGGGAAATTAGAAACTTTGACCCTTGCAATCAAACCACCAGTCCAAGTCAATCCTTTAGAGGTCCTGTTAGAGTGATCCAACCTCTGGGAATATCCAAGTGAGCACACTCCTTTCGCCAGAGATTCCAACTCACTATAATCAAGATGCTTTGTAGAGAGAATGACTCCAAAGCCGGATTAATTTCTTCCACTTAATTCTTGATATTGTATATCAAGGGGAAGCTCTATCTATGCACTGGTCGGTGCTAGCCCCTGGCTTATTAAGCAAGTAGTGTGCACTTTTAGATGCTAGTGTGGGCTACTAGCCTCAACTCCACTTGCAGAGCCATCGGGGATTAATTTGAATGGAAGCCAAGTAAAAACCTCTTAGTTAGAAGCCACCTGGTTCACCTCCAAAAGGAGGCATAATCTTTGTGCAAGGAGGGGGAAGAATCTCTCTTGTAGAACTCACCATAGGCATGCTACTGGATGTTTGAAGGTGGTATATGCACTCGTCCCCTGCCAGAAGAGCGCTCATTCAATTTATACTATTGAGTCCTTTGAATATACCAAAAACACGGGCGCCCTCTAGGGGGTCACACGGCTGTGTGAGGTTCACACATGCACATAAGATGTGGGACAAAGGTTTTGCCTTCTCTACCAATTTTTGTTTCTAGGGATAAAGCATGTTTGTTATCAAGTCCTAAACATGTCCAAACTTGCTCAAACAAATTGAAAGTCAAGACTCCCCTATCCCTCTGAGTTGCTTTGCCCTCAGTTGGATTGTATTCGACTACTGCTTACTTCTTATGTCTTGTTGAAAACACTTGCCTTGTTCAAAACCAAATTTTGTTTAAACACTTGAATATCAACCTTGCTATCTATCTAAAATTTGCCAAATGAATCAACAATCTATCCAAAAAATTTGAAAATTTCTTTGAAATCCAACACTGTTGTTAATTTGGTCCTAATTTTCATGTAGAGTTGTACTTTTTCATGCAAGAATTCATCTTTTCGCATGAGCCTGTTCAGTCTTTGCACGTGATCTTGAATATACCCACGTGAAATTAAACCATTGTCATAAGTCTTCGCGTGACTTGTAAAACTTTCTTGCGTGAAATTAAACCACTGTCATGAGTTGTCACGCGACCCTATGAACTTCTTCGTGTGGCTTGTAGAAAATCTTCGAACAAAATTTTTCTCTAAAACTATCAAATCAATTAGTTTGATTAATCTGTGATCTTAGTCTAGTTAGATTCCTACACTAAGTTGTCATTTTTTGTCTGAAAATAGTCTTGAAACAGCGGCACTTTGCTTAACTAAATACTTGTGTCTTGTACTTTGACTGGTCTCATCTCTTGAGTTATCTTTTGTCTTCATCTCTTAAATGCTTGTCATACTTCATGTTACAATAGTCATAACCTTTGGCTTTTCTAGCCTTCAAATCAAACTACTCGTGCCTTAGTATATGACATTCTTGTCCTACACTATTAAGACTCAGTCTTAGTGTAGTACTTATCTAGGTTTTTGCTCTTTGCCCTTGTCCATGACTGTAGTGACAAGGAGTGGAAACATGTTTTATCCCCATAACCTTAGACATGGTAGTGCTAGGGATCATAATCATGGCAGAGGTCACTTACATTTCATTACACAATCTGTGTCTAGTTTAGCTAGTGAGGCATCTTCATGATCTCCCTCACCTACCAGGTCACCTCAAAGTCGGCAAACATTTTGCATAAACTTGCAAAAAATTAGGAATCCTTTATATCAAGAGGACATTGAGATAGGTAGAGGTCCTACATCACTGAACAAAATGTCTGATTCCTTTTTCAGAGGACCTTTTGAAACACAACACACTTAAACTGAACACATTCCAACAAATCATGAACCTGAACATGGTAGTCATAGTAGACATCAAGAACCACTTAGGAATGATAAAGAGAAAGAGAAAGACTATGACACCGATGAGGAATAGGAAGAGTTGGAAATACTCCTTGAACACATAGAAAAATGTTGAAGAGACAAAAAATTTCAAAAAGTCATGGGAATCCTACTCAATGAAGAAAAAGAGAAGTACTTTCTCAAACTTTCCCAAGAGGGAGCTAAGCTACCCTCTCATTTTGATGTGGAAACCATTATCATGCCTGAAGAAGAAACTGAGACTTCTAAACTCCAAAAATGATTGAAAATTATGCAAGATCAATTGGTTCAGATGATGCATGAGAAGGAGAAACTCACGAAGACATACACATTGGACACTCTTTGTTCATTTCCATTTGACAAAAGCATAAACATGTCCCCTTTTCCATGAGGCATAGAGCTACCCAAGTATGACAAGTACTTTGGTACTACAGATCCCCAAGATAACTTGCAAAAATTTGGTACTTTATCTATGGAGTTTATACACAACCAAACATACCTCATGCATTTATTCCCTAGAAGCCTAGGTGGTTAGGCTTTGGAGTGGTTCTCACATTTACCTCTTGGTATCAGGGCATTTGATGAAATTGCCAATCTATTTGTTCAATAGTATTGTCATAACATACAACACCCTGTCAATATTCAAAATTTATGCAACCTTAAATAGAAAGTTGGAGAACCTTTTCTCACATTCCTCCAATGGTGGAGACAACTGTACACTAATTATTCCTGCAAAATTCTAGAAACAGAGAAGCTTGACATTTTCACTGATAATCTTCTACCTAATTTCGGATATAAAGTCCAACTTCAAGGTCCATGTACCTTTGAAGACATGATCACGTAGGCTATCCATATCAAAGAATTTATGGTCAAGAAAGGTGAACTTACTCTTCAGAGGGACATAAAACAAGGTTCCACTTCCAACAGGGATAAAACCAAACATGTCAACAAGAACCAACAAATTGTACATGATGGAGTTGTTGACAATGTCACACCCAAACCTGCTAAAGCTACATTTAATCTCATAGATGGCCTTAAAGAGGCCAAAAATGTTGAGAAACCTCCTCCTAATAAAAAAAATCTGGGAACAAATCGAGAAATTCCTGGGTCACATGCCCTAAGAGAGAATATACACCCTTGGGAGAACCTTTGGATGTGGTTTACAAAACATTGCTACAACATAAGCTTATTTCACCAATGGATAATCCTCATCCCTATGATCTGCAACCATGTTCACCATGGTGGAATGAAACCTCATTCTATGAGTATCACCAAAACAAGGGACACAAAACAAGCAACTACATAAACTTGTGCCATAAAGTCCAAGACATGATTGATGCTGGTGATCTCGTAGTAGATGGACATAACAAAAACTTGGATGACAAGGCATTCAAAGAACCTTTCCTAGCTTATGAAAAAGGAGAGACTTCGAAACCACAACCCTACAACAAGGTCAACTATACATATTCCAATGATGACAATGTCATTCACATGGTTGAACTTGTGGATTCTGAATACTGTGATGTTATTACCATTAATGGAAAAAAAGAATTTGACAAACCCAAGAAACCATTTGTCTAAAGGGGCCCTACTCTCAATGCAATGGATAATACACCCTTGCAACACTACGCTAATGTTGTCATGCATTCTAGTGCCAAGTTGGTGCTCAAAGCCCCTGCGCCTCCTACTTCAGATCTTGAACAACACAAAGACAAAGCCCTTGCTGGTCCATCTAGTAAAGGTAAAAAACCCACAACAAACTTGACAGCAACCAGTTATAGTGTTCTCAATCAATTAAAATGAACTAATGCTCAAATTTCCATCTTTGAGCTACTTAAAATCTTGCCTGCTCATAGGCAGATTTTGGACAAAACCCTCACGGAGACAAATGTTCCTCAAGATCTTGATCTTGAGCAATTTCAATCCATGGTAGGGCAGCTGACCTCGCCTTATCTCATGACTTTCTCCAAGGAGGATGATAAATTGTTGAGTCACCCACACAATCAACCCTTACATATTGAGGTTATGATCCATCAGACACATGTTCATCAGGTACTCATTGATAATGGCGTTGGCCTAAATATTGTCTCTGTTGCTCTCCTTAGACAATTGAATTATTTTGAGAACTTTATTGATCCTCAATGTAAGATCACTATCAAAGTGTATGACAAAGTGGAACAAAAGTCTCTAGGTCTTGTGGTTTTGCCCATTTGTGTCAGTCCTGTAGAAAGGGATGTCACCTGTTAGGTGCTTGACATTCCCTTGGCTTACAACATTCTATTAGGATGACCATGGATACATGAGATGTGCGTTGTGCCATCCACATACCACCAATGCATCAAGTTCTGATTTCATGATTCTGAAGTTACTATTCCTGCCACTACTAGCTATACCTACAATATGCTCAAGGCTACTAAAACTTTCATCCCTGCTAACTGTGATTCCACTGATTATCATGACAATAAGCTGAAACAAATTGAGTAGTCATTCAAATTGAAAGAAACTGGCATGGGAGAGTATCACATTGAGCCAGTGCTTTCATTAACATCTCTCCCAAAGTCTCCTCGACATTATGGGAGAACCTCAGAGGCAAAGAATCCATTCGTGTTGATGCCCCAAACCAAGTACAATAACACTTTTGTCAAGGCTACAATTCCCTTGGAAGATGAAAGTGAAAATAGAGCCATTACTGCATGGCTTTATAGAGAAGAGGCTCTAGTAGATCTAACAAAACAAGCTCAAGAAATCACTCCTGAGAAATATGGGCCTAGTCTTAGGCTTATGAAGCTTTTTGGTTACAAGGGAACTAGCCCTATTGGGTGCAATAACAATGGCCTAATTGATCTTATCAAAGCAAGAACTTGAAGAAACTGTGATACAACTGGCCTAGGGTTTAAGAAGGTTCCTTTTCATTTGGGACCAAATAAATTCATACCAACACCTGAGAGTTCATCTAAAAATGAGTCACAAGCTGAGTTAGATACTCAAGAGGAAGAATCTGATGATGAATATTCCTATCCTCATCCTATCCCTTATGATCTCGCTAAATTCTTTGCTGAGCTAGATGACTTTGTGCAATGTGTTAGCACTGTGGATGATACTAGTGACTCTTCCGAGGACAATACTGGGCAACTCAAATATCATTCAGAAAAGGGAGAATCTGGTCAGTCATGCCATGTTGAGTATTTGTGTAAGAACCCTGAGGATGAAGGTGACTATGTCCCTATTACTGTTGGGGAGTTCTATAATCTCTCGCCATGTAGCACTGATTCTAAGGATTATGAGTTTGACTCTCTTTCAGAAGTGACTACTGATAAAGACATTGACCAAGTGCATGTCTATAAAAACCAAATCAAAGTGGGTGAAACATCTAGGATTAGGTCACATGGGTCAGATCCAACTAGTGTCCTAGAGTCATCAATTACTAACGTTTGTACTCTGAGGCGTTTGAACAGACCTGTGGATGAGGTCGTCGTAGGTCTCAAATTGCTAGTCCAAGCACTTAATGACTATATTATGAACACAATTGAACCAGCCACTACTCTCTCACTCACACATCCCAAGCTTATAGACTGGAACCCCAATGCATCTAGCGAAGTACCCATTTTCTAGAATGACTATGCTCTCGCCTGTTACCTAAATGCTATCAAACCTATAACGTCTTCTACCAATGAGTAGAGTGTCAATATGACTGAGGTTGACATCAAATATCTCAGTCATATAATTAAAAGGAAAAAATGCAAAAGGTCCGATGGTGAAATCCACACTGTGGCAGTGTTAGAACCCAAAAAAGTAAAAAACAAAAGATGTATCCAAGGGTGAAAACTTTTCTAAGGCACTTGCAGATGAGATATTTGACGCACTTCCTAGTCACTTTCAGGAGAGATCATTAGTGTTGATAGAACCAATGCAACCAATTAACCTGGGCATAGAAGAACATCCTCATATGATACATCTGGCATAGTCACTGTCACCTAAAGAAAAGAAAGAATTCATTGACTTTTTCAAAGAAAAGAAAATAAATTTTGCTTGGACATACTCTGACATGCCAAGATTAGATCCTGATCTTATCATGCATCACTTGTTCATAGCACCAGGCATCAAACCAGTTAAATAGAAGCTTCAAAAAATGCATCCTCACTTTGCATTGCTCGTCAAAGCAGAATTGAAGAAACTTCTAAAAGTTAGTTTCATCCATGCAATTGATTATGTTGAATGGATATCCAATATTGTTCCAGTTTCCAAGCACGATAAATCTATTGAGGTTTGTATAGACTTCTGTGATCTTTACTTGGCATGTCCTAAAGATGACTTTCCACTCCCTAATATTGATATGATCATGGACATGACAACTCGCTGTGAGATGTACTCACTTATGGATGGTTTTTCTAGATACAATTAGATAAAAATTGTGCCAAAAGACCAAGAGAAAATGGCTTTCACATGTGCATGGGGAACCTTTTGTTGGAATGTGATATCATTTTGGTTGAAGAACACTAGTGCTACATATCAACGAGCTGTTACCACAATTTTCCATGACATGATGCATAGAACCATGGAGGACTACATTGATGATACCTTGGTCAAAAGTGCTAAATGCAATACTCATCTGCAAGATTTGGGGCCCATCCTCGATTGTATGGAAAAATTTAGTCTTTGACTCTATCCTAAGAAATGCGCATTTGGTGTCACATCAGGGAAGTTGTTGGGATACATTGTTTCTACAAAAGGAATTGAGGTAGATTTGAAGAAAGTACAAGCAATAATGGACATGCCACCAACTCGAAACATCAGTTAGATGAGAGGACTACAGGGAAGGCTTCAATCTATTTGTAGGTTTATTTCACAATTGGTGGATAGATCACAATCCTTCACAAAGACATTACATAAGGATGTGAAATTCAATTGGAGCCAGGATTGTGAGCAAAGCTTAACACAGATCAAACAATATCTTGTCAATCTGCCAATCTTGATGCCTCCTATTCATGGGAAGCCTTTACTTTTATACATTTCAGCTACTGAAACATCTTTGGGAATCCTATTGGCTTAGGAAGATAATGACAATGAAGAAAGGGCTATTTACTATTTGAGCCAAACACTGGTCTCTTATGAGAAGAACTACAACATTATTTAGAAAACTTGCTTGACAGTTGTCTTTTCTTCCCAAAAGTTGAGACACTACATGCTTGCCCACACTACGAGGCTCATGGCTAAGATAGACCCACTGAAGTACTTGCTCAGTAAGGCCACTCTCATAGGAAGATTGGCTAAATGGGTTATGATACTCAGCAAGTTTGACATCCAATACATTGAATGCAAGGCTATCAAGGGACAGGTAATTACAGATTAGCTGGCCGATGCACCCATGAAAAGTCTTCTGCCAATGAACATTGATTTCCTAGATGAGTCGATTCTAACACTCACACACCACACATGGGTTATGTTCTTTGATGGGTCCTTCACACAATAAGGATCAGGTGCTGGATTACTCTTCATTACACCACAGAGATACTACCCAAAGCGTACAAGATTTTGTTTCCTTGTACAAACAACATTGTTGAATATGAGGCTTTGATCAATGGCATGAAAATTGTAGCTGAATGGAGAGTGGATCAGTTAGATATCTTTGGTGACTCTCAGCTTGTCATCAACTAGGTTAATGATGTGTACCAAACAAAGGATGAGAAACTAATTCCTTACAAGCACATGGTTGATGACTTAAAGAAGTATTTTGCACACATCACCTTCCAGCAAGTTCCACAAGCAGATAATAAAGAGGTTGATGCCATGGCCACTTTGACCTCCCTACTACAAATGCTTGAAAATGATCTTCGACATGAGTTCGTCGTGGAAGCGTTACACTACTCAGCCTATTACACTCTTGATTCTAAGATTATCTATTTTATTATAGGACAAGAATCATCTTGCTACCATTACATTTATTCCCACCTTCACAATCAAACCATTCTAGAAGGTCTCACCGAGAATGAGAAATGTTACCTAATCCATAATGCTTTGCATTGTGTCATTATTGCTAATGATTTGTATAGGAGAGGTCTCGATGTAACACTCCTTAGGTTTTTAGAACCTGAAGAGTCCAACTGCGCACTAATTGATGTTCACGAGGGCATTTGTGAATCTCATTCCAATGGCCTGACACTAGCTCGCAAACTCCTTCGTGCTAGTTACTACTAGACCAAAATGGAGCAAGAAGCTATCAAGTAGGCTAGATCCTGCAAGCACTATCAACTACATGGGAATCTCATCCACACTTCAGCTAGAGAGTTGATTCCCTCTACTACAACATGGCCATTCCAACAATGGGCCTTTGACTTGGTGGGATAGATCCACCCAACCTCCTCTAATGGACATAAGTTCATTATCATGGCTATAGATTATTTCACAAAATGGGTAGAGGTAGTACCTCTCATAGTTGTTGATGGAAAAACTGTAGCACTTTTCATCACAAACTACATCATTTGTAGATATGGTGTGCCATCCTCAATCATTACTGAAAATGGAGGACAATTCAAGAATAAAGACCTCAAGGAATTATGCAAGAAATTCAAAATCACACAACATTGGTCTTCCATTTATTACCCCCAAGGTAATCGCCAGGTTGAGGCATCCAATAAAGTGATTCTCAAAATTCTTCATTGCACTGTCAGCAAATCAGGGAGAGACTAGCATCTCTAGATCAATCCAGCCCTATGGGCATATAGGACAAGCATCAGAACTCCAATGGACATGACTCCCTTTGTGTTGGTGTATGGCACGAATGTTGTGCTTCCAATAGAGGTCGAGATTCCTACCTTGAGAATCGTTATGAAGGGCCTTATCACTGATGATGACTACAGGATAGCTTGGCTTCAAGAGCTTGTGTTACTGGATGAATGACGACAAGTGGCATGTGATCATCTATGAGCATATCAACAATGAATGGCAAGAAGCTACAATCAGAGGGTCAAGCCATGTGACTTCCAGCTAGGTGATCTCATCCTGAGAGAGAACCCTAAGAATCAACAACAATGAGTACAAAAAGGAAAGTTTGAACCAAACTGGCTCGATCTGTACATCATTACTACAGTATATGGATCTGGTGCCTATCAGCTTTCCACAAATGAAGGAGAAGTTCTTAAAGAATATGTCATGTCCCCTTTTCAAATAATTAAAAAATAATAATCTTTGCTAAGGCAGGCGGGCCCAAGAAAGTGAAGTTTCGGAAAAAGGGGTTTAATCTTTGGAAACTGTTGGACTAATAATGAAAATTATTATTAAAATATGTTTCATTAACCTCTCTTGGACATGAGTTACAGTTATGCCCTCTTTTAAGGGGTTTGGAGGCATTTTGGGCTGATTCCAGAACTTGATTTTGCTCATTCTTTGTTATTCTTCAGAGGCTGCCAAACCTGTGGAAAAGGAGACCCAAGAACGAGAGTTTGTAGGTTTCCAGGGAGACCCAAGAATGGGAATTTGCAAGTTTCTAGGAAGGCTAAGGACAGGAGTTTGAAGCCATTCCATGTGCATGCTCATATAGAGTTTGCCTTTGTGCTGAACAGTGTAGATTTGTGGGTTTTTGGGTGTGTTTTTTGCATGAGTTTGGTGTTTTCAGTTGAGCATTTCATATCAGTTTTGGTTGCTGCTGTATTTCAGACTTTAAGCTATTAAAATAGAGCTGAATATATGTATTGGGACATGATTAAACTTCTAAGATAGTTTATTAGTGTTTTTGTGGTGATTTCGGGCTATTTTGTGCTATTTTCGGGAGCTCGATGAGCATTGTTTTTGTCCTCCATTTGGGAGCTATTGTGCGCATGTTATACAGATCTGGAAATGAAATTTTATAGGCTGTTATGCTGCTCAAATTTCTGTAAAAATGTCTACTTTTAGATTTATTAATAACAGGTGAAGCTGTGAAGCTTTTTGGCACTATTTTCGGCATACCCGATTTGGGGTTTCTTGAGAAATTTGGTGGATCTTTGTGATAGCAGTTGTTTGATTTTGAAAATCTGATTAGAGGTGTGAAATACCATATCAAATCAGAAAAGGGACATTTCAGTGGTATCAGAGCCATGATCTTGCCAGCTTGAGGGTTTGTAGAAGTTGCATGTCAGTTTTGACAACTACCCAGATCTTGCATTTCAGTTTTGAGAACTACCCAAATCTTGCATGTCATAATTTATGGTTGCATGTTTCTTCTAATTAGTTGCATGTCAAAATTTATGGTTTCATGCTACTTCTAATAATGTGCATGTTAGTTCTTGGTGAATTTGGTGGTTGTAGAAGTTTGCATGTGAGTTTTGACAACTACCTAGATCTTGCATGTTAGTTTTGACAACTATCCAGATCTTGCATGTCAATTTTGACAACTACCCAGATCTTGCATGTCATAATTTGGTGGTTGCATGTTGCTTCTAATTAGTTGCATGTCAAAATCTATGGTTTCATGCTACTTTTAATCATTTTCATGTTAGTTCTTGGTGAATTTGGTGGTTGTAGAAGTTTGCATGTCAGTTTTGACAACTACCCAGATCTTGCATGTCAGTTTTGACAACTACCCAGATCTTACATGTCATAATTTGGTGGTTGCATGTTGCTTCTAATCAATTGCATGTCAAAATCTATGGTTGCATGCTACTTCTAATCATTTGCATGTTAGTTCTTGGTGTTTGAAGAAGTTATATCCTATTGGGGTTACACTCTACTTTATCCAGAATGGACAAGTATAGTACAGAGTCTCAAAGGACACGATCTTGGACAATTGATATCCAAAGTCAAAACAGTAGAAAGGATGGTTATTTAGACATTTGAGATAAACTTATGAAAATAAGCCATGACATGTCTAAACAGTTGGTTGAGCACCACCGTATAATGAATGACATGTTGTCCGACCCATCTAAGGTGGATAAGTTGACTGGATTTCTATTTGGCAGATTTTCTCACATGGCAGATGACACAATTACCAAGAACTTGAATGAGGAGTTTGAGAAACCAACTAATAGCCAGGTAGAGGTCTCAGATTCTACTTTGCCACAGGAGGTGGTGGGAAAGGATATTACACAGATTGATAGTAATGGTTAACTTGATACTCAAATTGAGACAATTGTTTACAGGTCGTCAAAGGGTGATGCCACAGGTATTCAGGATGGTATAGTTACAACCGGCAGTGACTTCAGTGTAGTGGGTTCAGATGATGATTATGAGGATGTTGTTGTGTAGGATGGTGAGATACCTGGTAGAGATGAGCAAACATTGAGCATTCATGATTTTGCTAAGAAAGAGTACCAGGCACAGTTAGATGCTTCACCACATGAGGTTGAGGCTGGTAGTACTTCACATGATTTGTCTAGCCAACTGAAGGTGAACAAAGATAGTATTGTGACTTCATTATCTCATCATGACAGGTATGTGGAGTTAGTTGGTATTGGTCATATTACTCAGGTGAGGAGTTTTCTTGAGTTACCAGTTGATTCTAGTTTACAGATATGGACTCGAGATTGTTATATTGGCATTTGGGATTCAGTTGACTGGAGATCTTTAACACTTTTTGGTAGCAGTGTTTTTTTGGGTGCTATCATGGATTTGATTAGCAAATTACATGGTGTTGTCTTTTCTTGTGCCAGTATCTTGTCTGATGTTGGTATTAGTTTTTATACACCGATGTTGGGCTTTGTTCATATATCCAGTCGACCATATTTGCTGGAATGTGTTGATGATCCTTCATATTTGGTAGTGTGTATAGATGAGTCCCTGGATCATATTGGCATTGATGACATCCAAGAGGATGTAGTGGGCAGTTTTGAAAACTTAGTTTCCTTGGGTGCAAAGGAGTTGGACAGCAGTGCTAATGTTTTTGATACTCCGTATGTTGATATGAGCTTTAGATTTGATTCACAGGATATGGATTGTAATACTCTAGAGACTAGTGACTTTGATTATACTCCTTTAGACAATACATCAGAGGAGGTTTGTAGGAGAGAGTCAAGCCAGTGCCATCATGTGTCTAATCAGTTGAGAGTTAGTGATCGAGACATTGCTATCACTTGCCAACATTTTGATGCTGCTCGTCAGTTGTTAGCAGTTTATGGATGGGGTTCTCCTACTAGTGATGAGTAGGAAGGAAGTTATCTTTCCTTGACAGAGATCCACTCTTTATGGGAGGCTATTCGGATTTTGAGACAGAATTATATGCAGTTGGTAGCCGATAGAGATTATCTTATGGAGTGGGGCAGGACAGCATATGATGCATTGTTGGCCAAGGAAGATGAGGTGAGTGAGCTTACTGAGCAACTTGAGGTGACTTCTAAGATTCTTGAGAGTACACAGTTGGCTTTCAAGGAGTCACAGTTTCATTTGGCTAAGGTGACCATGGAGTTAGAGCGACTACAGTCTTTACCTAATTCTATACAATCACAAGCTATGGTGTTTGGTGATTCGAGGATGTCCATGGCCGAGATTGTCAGAGACAATGGAGATGGGTATGCATCCATCCTTGATACTAACATTGGCATATTGGGTTCATTCCCACTAGAGTCAGGTTCAGTTGAGTTGGGTGTTGTAATAGATTGTTGTATGCCTGACATGGTGGTGGCCTCTAGTACTGATGGCACGAAGACTAGAGATGTAGCAAAGATCATGTGTGATGTTGGTGAGTTGGCAGCTAGCATCGTTCCTACTAGTAATACTACTCCCTTGGTGATATCTTCGGAGGTAGTAGTCAGTTCCAACATGGTTAATGATCAATTGCAATTAGTTTCATCTAGATTACAGTCTGAGCCACTTACTGAGATTGGCCAATTCTATCGGCATTACACTGTGAGGTACGCTCATCGATTTACCTTTGATAACCATGTTGATGAGATGATGATACAGAGATGTACTTTGGTTCCTAGTGCTTATCATCAGTTATGGGACAGTTTGATGCCTCAAGATGAGAGTTGTGATGGGCATGACATGGTGATAGGTTATGCAGTTGATAGCTTGATAATATGTGACTTAGAGCAGGAGTTTGGGAGTGATGCTTCAGTGGGTGTTGTTATTGATTCTACTCCTTTGGCTATGACATCTCCTGACTTAGCTAGTGATCAGTCATAGTGGGTTGTATCACTTGTTCATGGTGAGCTATTGACTGAGGTTGGTTTTTTTAATCAACATTATATTGCAGGGTATGTACATCAGTTAGCATTTGATCCTTGTTTTGAGGAGTTGATGGCAGGCAAATTTGGTTTGGATTCCATTTCTTACTCTTTATCTTGTAATGTCTTTTCACCATCAGCAGTGCATGGGAGTTATGGTTATGAGATAGTGGCCAGTGATTTGCAGAGTTGTGTTGACTGTAGGAGTTGTATAGTGTGTGGATTCTCCATACTTGGTACAGTTTCATTCGAGAGCGTTCACCATTGTTGCAGAGTTGGATTGTACATTCCGTATAGGCCAGTGGGATGCGTTGATGGTATTTACCATGAGCCTGTGTTAATTGGTAGTAGTATAGTTCATGACTACATTTGGGATCCAGGTGGATTGATTGGTTTATTGTTCAGCCATTGCTTGAGGACAAGCAATTTTTGGGAGGGGAGGACTTGTCATGTCCCCTTTTCAAATAATTAAGAAATAATAATCTTTGCTAAGGCAGGCGGGCCCAAGAAAGTGAAGTTTCGGAAAAAGGGGGTTAATCTTTGGAAACTGTTGGACTAATAAATGAAAATTATTATTAAAATATGTTTCATTAACCTCTCTTGGATGTGAGTTACAGTTATGCCCTCTTTTAAGGGGTTTGGAGGCATTTTGGGTTGATTCCAGAACTTGATTTTGCTCATTCTTTGTTATTCTTCAGAGGTTGCCAAACCTGTGGAGAAGGAGACCCAAGAACGGGAGTTTGCAGGTTTCCAGGGAGACCCAAGAATGGGAGTTTGCAGGTTTTTGGGAAGGCTAAGGATGGGAGTTTGAAGCCATTCCATGTGCATGCTCATACAGAGTTTGCCTTTGTGTTGAACAGTGTAGATTTGTGGGTTTTTGGGTGTGCTTTTTGCATGAGTTTGGTGTTTTCAGTTGAGCATTTCATATCAGTTTTGGTTGCTGCTGTATTTCAGACTTTAAGCTGTTAAAATAGAGCTGAATATATGTATTGGGACGTGATTAAACTTCTAAGATAGTTTATTAGTGTTTTTGTGGTGATTTCGGGCTATTTTGTGCTATTTTCGAGAGCTCGATGAGCATTGTTTTTGTCCTCCATTTGGGAGCTATTGTGCACATGTTATACAGATCTGGAAATGAAATTTTATAGGCTATTATTCTGCTCAAATTTCTGTAAAAATGTCTACTTTTAGATTTATTAATAACAGGTGAAGCTGTGAAGCTTTTTGGCACTATTTTCGGCATACCCGATTTGGGGTTTCTTGAGAAATTTGGTGGATCTTTGTGATAGCAGTTGTTTGATTTTGAAAATCTGATTAGAGGTGTGAAATACCATATCAAATCAGAAAAGGGACATTTCAGAATCTGTCAACACTCTCCACCTGAAGCAATTTTATAGTTGATCTGATATTAGTAAGCTCTTTGTACATATCTATATGTCCAGAAAAAATTCTAAAAATCAAAAAAATTCCTAAAAATAAAAATAAAAAAACGTTACCCTGGTGAAAACCTAGCAATAGGCGCCTTGGTAACACCAAAAAAAAAAAATACAATTTTTTTTTTTGAAAAACAAGAAAAGTACCATTAGTGAAAACCTGGAAACAAGCATCATGGTAGCAAAAAAAAGGAAAATCCTGCCAAGAAGCTGAAAACCTGGTAAATAGGTGCCTCTTGTTCCCAACGCTCCATCTTGTAGCACATCTTATGGCTATTCTGTACATTTGCTTTCATGTTTTTGTTTTCTTGCTTTTCTTGCTTTCTGCTCATGTATCCATGGATTAAGTCTTGTCACAGCTCAAGGGCATTCCCCTTTAGTATCACTACTTTTTAAATTCTCCTCATAGAATCTCCTTCGCGATAGTCACCAGTGGTCCTCACTGCATCTTCCTACTATCACCAGTGTCACTCTTTCAAGATTCTCCTCATAGAATCTTCTTTACGACAGTTACCAGTGGTCCTCACTGCATCTGCCTACTATTGCCAGTGACATTCTTTCGAGATTCTCCTCATACAATCTTCTTCATGACAGTCACCAGTGGTCCTCACTATGTCTACCTACTATCACCAGTATCACTCTTTCGAGATTCTCCTCATAGAATCTCTTTCGTAATAGTCACCAGTGGTCCTCACTGCATCTGCCTACTATCACTAGTATCACTCTTTCAAGATTCTCCTCATAGAATCTCTTTCACAACAGTCACCAATTGTTTCAGCTACATCTACCTACTATTGCTTGGGTCATGTGTCCATATTCCTTTATGGAAGATCTCTCTTGCGTCAATCACCAATCATCCTGGCTGTGTCTATCTACTATCGCTTAGTTCTCTTTAGGTTCTTCATCATGAAGTTTCCTCTTTGACCTCAATCACCAATTGTTCTGACTGTGTCTTCCTACTGTGGTCACCCTACTGAAGAGATTTCTTTCAAACATGTTTTGGACATTGACACTTGACATCAATCCCAAAAAGTTGAACTCAAAAATGATATACTTGTTTGGATATGCTAAGCATTTTCTTTGTTTGCTTCATTTTGCTATATCATATCTCCTCGAGCAACTCGATGATGTCATCTTTGACTAGAGAAGTAATGACTGGGGCATGATCTTTTCTTTACCTTCTATTTGTGATTTAGTTCCAATTAGTTGACATATGCCTATAAGAGGGGTGTCCACTATAAGAGCCTCCATCTCACATTGGATGGTTGGGTGTACCTTAACTCCTTTTATATGAATACATCAATGGATTTGGTACTTCTCCTTGTCTGTTGGAGTGAACTCTTCATGCTACAATATATACTGATACTCGTCCTACTAAGTGAACATATGGGTCATTGCGAGTATACCTAGCACACTTCTGTCTCAAGTTACGAATGCAAGGGTCATTGCGGATAGAATACTTACTTAATATTGAGCATAAGATGGATCTCCTATGTGTTTGGTGTGCCTGTCATGCAAGCAACATTTTGGTCACCCTAGCATTTATGCTTTGATGCTTATGTTAACTTGCTACATTTAAAAGTGACAAATGTTCTGGTTATTCTAGCTTCTTGTGCCTCAAATGCTTACATTTAATCTCGAAAAACCTATAACGTATGTTCTATTCATATTTCCATGATTGCAATGTCAGTGAGAATTGTACAACATACGAGCTTTGTTCTATATCCAATGTTGATAAATCATTGAGGCTTGGTAACCAAACCTAGGGTTGCATTTAACATAAGTCTTGCATTACATACTTCACTTGCATACACATGCAATTTGGTTGTGATTCTATTTCTCCCCTATGTGATGAAGGATTGGGGGCATCTTCAAACATATCTGATTTCTCCACGACTACACAAGCATTTGGTTCATTGATTTGCGCTCCTCAATGGAATACCTGTCATTGTCAAGAAAAAACATGCAACACTACATGAGATGTCAGTCCATTTCCATATGCATTGCATCCATATACTCATAATATCTACTCTGCATGCTCATAATCACATCACATCACATCACATCAGAATACATATGCATTCATATCACAGTACAACATACATCTCATAATTATCATATTGATATCTCATGTACATCATGGTGAAGCAGACACAGACAATGACATGTACACTAATACTCGACTCAAAAATCTCGTATATATATCTATCAAAAAATGGGTCAGTACATAAATGGGCACTACTCGAGTACTATCGATCATAATGATACAAAATGGTGCTGACACACCAATCAATACATAGCCAGAGATAAAAAATCAAGAGCAGATGCACAACATCTAACTCTACCCTGTGCTCTCATCTCCAGGAGGAGCGGGAGCAGGAGCCGTAGGCGAAGGAGGAGGTGGTGGCATGTTAGGTCTACTAGGAGGTCATGCACATCTCGACTCTCGAGTGTACTGTGAGAATTGTTGCACCTGCAGAGCCTTATCAGGCACCACTGTCAAATATGCAACAAATTAGTAAGCTGCTCGAGCTGACTGACGATGGATCTCCCCCTGTGCAATCTCCAATCTTTGCTCAGCAGTCTTGGTGCACTCTCTCCATCGATAAATCTCTCACTGCCGCTCCACCAGCTATGAGTCCCAAACAGCTACCTATATCTGTAGATCTCCCAACTGTCAGGAGGCCTGACGAATCCACTCTCAGTAGCACCATACCGTGTCTTGCACCCCAAATGGAGGCTGATATGGCATGTCCTCATAAGCATCTCAGGTGCCTACTATTTTGGTGGTGCCTGCTACTATGGTGGTGCTTGTTGCTGTGGTGGCACCTGCTACTATGGAGCCTCCTACTGTGGGGCCTACTCCTCTATCCTCTGCCTCCACCACCAACCATGTCCTATCCCACTACCCCCGACACTTGGGTCTGATCCCATCTTCCACGGGGGAATCTGTAACTACTATACCCGATGCCAAATTTGTGGTCACATCTGTGGCTGCACCTGTGGCTATGGTTGTGCCTATTGCTGTTGATGCACCTATCTCTGTGCTTGACCTGTCATCCCCAGTGGATCAGTAAAATGCGAGAATGGATGGCTGATCAAATGCGCTTGATAAGCAGGTGTCATCCCTGTATCTGCTACCTCTAGAAGGTAGTCCCATTGAACTATAGCTAGGCTACACATGTCTATCATGGATCAGCCTGAATCCATACATGGAGGCCACCCCTACTCTAAATCTCTCACCAGTCTAGCGTATGCATAGTACTCCTGAGAAATATCCTATGGTCGACCATACTTTTGCCACACCCATAAAATTGCAAACCACTCTATGATCTGTGTTGTCCTGCCCAACAATGGCCATGAGCTAAACATCCATGACAACTCTCTCTAAGTGTCATACCACTCCTTCGTCTCTCGCCAAGGCCACCATACGATGGAGACCAAGTCATCGAGACTTATCCTCCAATGCTATGTCTTACCCAAGAAGACCTGGGTAATGTGCCCTTAATATCAGTAGATGTAAGGCTCCATCATCTCTCTGGCATCCTCATGAATGGGCCTACATATGGGAAGATGCTCCCATGCCCAATTCTATAACACATAAACTCTGACGGCCATAGTCTTCTTCTCATGGAAGAATATCTCGTGCATCTTATGGTACAAGTGGGCCATCATGCACTAACCCCACCCAAAAATCTTAGGTGCCTCTACCATTTGATGCAACATCACTCCCCACCCACACTCCAAACCATATTTTCCTCTGTCAGGACACTAGAAATAGCTCAAGAATATAGCTAGCATAGATGCCAGCCTGTGTGTTGGCCCGTATGTGTGCATCAACTCATCCTAGCTGATGGCTCGACCTCTCTACAACTCCCTCTCAAACACAATAGAAAGTGCCTTTGTGCCTGCTTGGGGCACCATACCATACATGACTCATGCACTGTGGAAAGGAATCTATAAGAACCTCTATATGTCCTCTAGTGTGATGGTCATCTCCCCCATAGGTAGGTGAAAGGTGTTCATCTCCAAATAGAAACACTCCACCAAAGCTGTGAGTAATCTGTGATTCTTCATCACGGCTGGGATCCGGCATAGTGAGAACAAATCCAATTGAGCAATGTGTGCTCGATTAGCATCATTAAGACTCTATAACAACTCTCCATAAGGTGGATAATGCGATCTGAATGAGATGTCATCGAAGACCTCCTGCACACACACAAACAAACAACGATAAGAAAATGATTAGTACCATAATGAAATGGCAAAACAAAGCTAATAAAAATGCAAATTTTATGCACAAAATTGTAATTTTTAAACATTGTTGTCACGGGTTCTTGTGCGAAGATCTTAAGATCTCGTGCGAAGATCTCTAACTCTTGCATGAAGTTTCCCTCTTCTACGTGAAGAATCTCCTTCTTGCTTGAGAAATGAATTTCCCACATGAGAAATGAAGTTCTCACATGTGAAGAATCTCATTCTTCACGTGAGAGGTGGGTATCTCCTATGCAAGAAACCTCATCGGCGCACGCGAAGAAACAGTGCACCCTATTTCTTCATGTGAGAAGAGATCATCTTCGCACGAGAAAGAAGACCGTTTGAACAACCCTAAAACATGCTTAAAAAAATGCAATAAATGACCTCATAAAGCATAAAAGAAAAAGTACAAAGGAGGGAAATTGATGACTCACCGGTGGTCTGTAGTCTGCTGGCCGACTGTGTCATCTGGAGCGCTCAAAATGATGATATCTCACGTTCACTTCCATGTCCCTCTCAGAGCTCAATTTACTACAAGACAAAAGCACAAATAAATTGAAAATGACCCCTTAGGCCCTTATATAACTATTGACCTCATTTCTCAAAGTGCTCCAATTTGCGTAAAAATCACCCCGTGGCTAATTTGACTATTCTAAATCCATTTTCAGGATTGAATTCAAAATTTGACACACCTAAGTGCCTAAAAAATGCATTTTAAAATTTTAGGGCCCAATGCTATTGAACGCTTGTGCAGTCTAAATTTTTCTGATATTTTGGGATTCCTGGAATTCTTTCAACTCAAACTTCATCATATTTTTGAAATCCATTTTCGAAATATACAACTCAAGTCAATCATGGCCAATTTTGGTTTTGGTCAAAACTTGGTCTTCTAGACCTCAAAACCATGCCGAATTAACTCTGAATCTTCTTTTGATTTCTTCTACATTCTATTGAATCTTCGATTTCTTCTATCTCTCTCAACATATTGCTTTACATCATATTTATGGTGTGTCATCTTTCAACTTCGCTCTCAAGGGGGCAGGATGATTACATCATTGAACTTGAAATTCAAATCAATCTCATATCCTTATTGCTCAAGGCATCTCATATCCTCATCACTCGGGGCATCTTATTTCCCTCCTTCTAATATCTTGTTATCTATTTTATCTTGTCATCAGTTGAATATAGGTATCAGGACAATCTAAACCTTGAATCCTGAGGATCAAGCCTCATCCTAGGGATGATTCTATGATTCATAAATCAATCTCAGGTAGCTAGGTGTTAGATCTAGATCCTTAAAGATTAAGCTTTGTTCTGGAGATAATCTTTTAAATGCTTTCAATCTTAGGTATCTAGGTGTTCTATTTGGATCCTTAAAGGTTAAGCTCCACTCTGGAGATAATCTTTTAAATGCTATCAATCTCAAGTATATAGGTGTTCTATCTGGATCCTTAAAGAGTAAGCTCCGTTCTAGAGATAATCTTTTAAATGCTTATCAATCTCAGGTATCTAGGTGTTCTATCTAGATCCTTAAAGATTAAGCTCCATTCTGGAGATAATCTTTTAAATGCTTATCAATTTCAAGTATCTAGGTGTTCTATCTAGATCCTTAAAGATTAAGCTCTATTCTGGAGACAATCTTTTAAATGCTATTTCTCTTAGGTATCTAGACGTTCTGTTTGGATCCTTAAAGATTAAGCTTTATTTTGGAGATAATCTTTTAAATTCTATTGATCTTAGGTATCTAGACGTTCTATTTGGATCCTTAAAGGTTAAGCTCTGTTCTAGAGATAATCTTTTAAATGCTTTCAATCTCAGGTATCTAGGTGTTCTATTTGGATCCTTAAAGATTAAGCTCCATTCTGGAGATAATCTTTTAAATGCTTATCAATTTCAGGTATCTAGGTGTTCTATCTAGATCCTTAAAGATTAAGCTCCATTCTAGAGACAATCTTTTAAATGCTATTGATCTCAGGTATCTAGACGTTCTATTTGGATCCTTAAAGGTTAAGCTCCATTTAGGAGATAATCTTTTAAATTCTTATCACTCTCAGATATCTAGGTGTTCTATCTAGATCCTTAAAGGTTAAGCTCCGTTCTGGAGATGATCTTTTAAATGTTATCAATCTTGGGTATCTAGACGTTATGTTTGGTTCCTTAAAGGTTAAACTTTATTCTAAAGGAAACCTTTAAAATGCTTATCAATTTTGGATATCTAGATATTCTGCCTGGATTCCTTGGGATTAAGCTCTGTTCTAGAGATGGTCCATAAAAGCTTATCAATCAGTCTCTATATCATCAACTTCGGAACCAATCTCATCTTTGCATCATACTTTTTGATTTTCTTTGAATTGAACGTGCTACTCGCACATTCATTCAAAGAGGGGAAAAATGTAATACCCCAAAATTGGCTCATTGCCATGATCACCAATTCTGGTCTATCTAAATCAATTCTAAAGTCCTATTTCACTAGGCAAATTCTTATTCTGAGTTTGGCTACTTGACTTAATTGTCAAATGCTTAAAAACCTAATCTGCATTAATCAAACTCTTTATTTAATCCCTATAGTAAGCACTCATATTAGCCATGCTAAACCTATTTGATTTCAATTTAATTTAATCTAAAGTATTCATACTTTATTAAATTAAATTATCTCCTAAGGCTAATGTATTATAGAATTAAATTTATTTAATTTAATAAATATGCCTATTTTAATTAATTAAACAAAATTATTTAATTAAATAGAAAAGCTATTTATAATTAATTAAGCAAAGTTATTTAATTAAATAGGAAGCCATTCCTAATTGATTAAATGAAGTTATTTAATTAAATAAAAAAAGTGTCTCTAATTAATTGAATAAAAATTATTTAATTAAATAGAAAAGGTATTTATGAGAGCATATCTCATTTTATTGAATTAAATATTCTTTCTAATTCTTCTCTTCAATTCAAAAATGGAAATTCCTAGATCACTTGCTTTTACACTAAAGTCTATCTGAGCTGACTGAATCTTACACTATTTGGGAATCTTCCACCTTAACTGAACCTCATCTTTAATCCCGACCATTGATTGAAATTGATCTCAACCATTGATGGATCCCAAGAAAATCTATTTAAGAGACCCTCATTTCTTCATTTTGGAGGGATGAATTGAATTGCTATCGAAGTGCTATTGAAATTCATACTCACATTTATTTGCTCATATTTTGCATACATTTGCATCCTTAGTTTAATTTCAT
Organism: Cupressus sempervirens; assembly: GCA_028749045.1. NCBI lineage: Eukaryota > Viridiplantae > Streptophyta > Pinopsida > Cupressales > Cupressaceae > Cupressus > Cupressus sempervirens. The sequence goes on from CM053793.1 coordinate 735,008,004, forward strand.
TTGGTATAATATGCATATGATTAATCTAGTTTCCTTTACTTGTTCTTAGATTAAATGCATATCTCATCATAGATTACTTTGCATTCTCACATAGATTAGTTGCATATCAAATCCTTCATTCTTAGAGGGTCTAGTTTCTTGCACCTTGATTTTGAGGATATTAACAGGAAAAATCCCTTTAGATAGGAGGCAACATGTCACTTTGCAGGGAAAATCTTGGGTGAACAATCTCATGTTCATTCCAGGATGAATCCACATACAATGATCGTGTTGAAGTGTGTGTGTTAACAAAGGCCACATATTCACGCATACAGATGCAACATGTCTTGTTGTTAGACTTGATGATGTGTGGTTATGGTATAAAAGGTTGTGTCATGTTAACTTTGATAATCTAATTAGCATCAACAAGAAGAAGGTCAAAGGGTTTTCCAAATTAAAGAAACCTGAAAACACAATGTGCAAACAATGTCAACTAGGGAAGATGACTAAGTCTAGTTTCAAAAGAAAAACATACACTTCCAAAGAAGTACTAGAGTTAGTCCATACAGACTTATGTGGTCCAATAGAAGTGTAAAGCTACCTAGGAGATAGATACATAATGCTATTTGTAGATGACTATTCAAGGATGATGACTACTATGTTTTTAAAGAAAAAATTTGATGCATTTCAAATGTTTAAGTGGTATTTGGCCATATTTGAGAAGGAAATTGGAAAGAACCTGAAATTCCTAAGGTCAGACAAAGGAGGTCAGTTTACATTAAAAGATTTTGAAATATTTTGCAATGACAAAGGTATCGAAAGCAAAACATCAACACCAAGAACTCCACCATAGAATGGTATTTTTGAAAGAAGAAATAGGTCAGTAATTGACTGTGCTAGAACCTTGATGATGGAGAAAAATGTTGCACTAAAGTACTAGAGAGAAGCTATAAGTATTGTAGTCTAAACATTGAATAGAGTCCAAGTCAAGAAAGGTACAAATGCAACACCTTTTGAATTATGGTATGGTCACTCACCCAATGTTAAACATTTCAAAGTCTTTGGTTGTAAATGCTATATTCTTAAAGATACTAGAAATGGCAAGTTTGATGAAAAAAGTGATGAAGGCATATTCCCTAGATACTCCACTAGAAGTAAGGAATATAAGTGTTTGAATACTAACACTAACAAGATTGTGGAGAGTGTAAATGTAGATTTTGATGAGCATGTAGAAGTTTAGGTCAATGAAACTAAGAAATTAGAGAATTTTAGATCTTTTGTATACTTCCATGAAGGAATGACTGTTGAAGACAATGTTGCAAATCAAGTTGGGAATAAGCAACAAATTTTAGTATTAGCCGAATCACAACCAATGAATGTTGAGTTGCATTCAGAAGCCAAGTTGTAGAATGTAGAAAATGCACATTCTAATTCTAAAAATAGCATACATGAGAGAATGATGAAATACTAGATGGAGAAGAGAAGAATGACTCTAAAGCTAAAAGATCAAACATGGAAAGAAGGACAGAACCAAGATTAGCAGAGTATGTGAGAAGACATCACCCTATAGATCAAATCATTGGTGAAAAAGATGCTAGGACAATGACAAGGAATAGGCTCAGGAATGAATCATGTTTGTTAAGTAAGGTTGAACCCAAAATAGTGAAAGATGCACTACAAGATGATGACTGGTATAAACATATGGAAGAGGAAATAGATCAGATTGAGAAGAACAAAACATGGAGCCTAGTTCCTAGACCAACTAATAAGAATGTGATTGGTACCAAATGGGTGTTCAGAAACAAACTTGATGAGAATGGTTAGATTACAAGAAATAAAGGCATATTAGTTTGTAAAGGTTATGCACAAGAAGAAGGACTGGATTATGGGGAACATTTGCCCCTGTTGCAAGAATGGAAGGAGTAAGAACACTGCTTGCATATACTACTTATAAAGGTTTCAAAGTCAACCAAATGCATGTGAAGTCTACTTTTCTAAATGGCATACTAGAAGAGGAAGTCTACATAAAACAACCAAAGGGATTTGTTGATGATAAGAACAAGGACATGGTTTGCAAACTACACAAGGCACTATATGGATTGAAGCAAGCACCTAGAGCATGGTATAAGAGATTGCATAAATATCTTATGAAGATAAGATTTGAGAGAATAGATGACAAAAACAACTTGTACATCAAAATTTAAAAAGTTAAAGACATTTTGATATCATAAATCTTTGTTGATGATATAATATTTGGAGGAAAAGATGTTCTTTGCAAAGATTTTGTTGATCAAATAAAGCATGAATTTGAGATGTCAATGTTTGGAGAAATCAAATTCTTTGTTGGATTACAAGTACATCAATTGAAGCATGGAATATTTGTTACCCAATCAAAATACATCAAGGAGATACTCAAGACATTTGGGTTAGAAGACTCAAAACTAGTCAGCACACCAATGGCAACCGGACATAAGCTATCAAAGAATGATAAATCAGCTAAAGTAAATCAGACATTAGATAGATCAATGATGGAAAGCTGCAATATGTTGTACATAGTAGACCAAACATTGCATTAGTTGTTGGAATAGTGGCAAGATTTTCTTCAAATCTAAGAGAAAAATCACTTAATGGCAGTAAAGAGAATACTAAAGTACCTAAAAGGAACTGATGACTTTGGTTTGTACTACAAGAGGAGTGAAAATTTTATCTAAAATCCTACACTGATGCAGATTGTGGAGGTAACATTGATGATAGAAAAAGCACCAATGGAGGAGCACTTTTCTTGGGAAAAAGGTTGATTACATGGACCGACAAAAAACAAAGTTGTACCTCACAGTCCACTACTGAAGCTAAATATGTTGCAGCTGCTATAAATTGCACCAATATTGTATGGATCAAACATTTGCTGCAAGGTATGAAAGAAGAGGTAACTGAGCCTATGATACTTTATTGTGATAAAAAAGTGCTATCAACATATCAAAGAACCCTGTAATGCATGCTAAAACCAAACATATTGCAATCAAGTATCACTATGTAAGAGAGTTGGTGGAAGACAAACAAGTGAAGATGGAATATATTAGCTCAAAGGAAAAAATTGCTGACATCTTCAAAAAAGCGCTACCTAAAAATTCTTTTGAGTATCTTAGAGGTTAGTTACGGGTGATAACCCTAGCCAAGGCTACTTGAAGCAAAAGCAAAAATGTCCTGCATCAAATGAGTTGATTGTTAAAAGATTTTACACATTGATGCAGAAGATGTTTACTTTAGGATTCATGCCTAAAGTAGTAGAAGTGCAGAAGTTCCAAATTAGTCACAAGCAAGGTGAAAGAGGGAGAAATTAAATGAACCTACAAAAGCTACACTTGCATATTAAGATGCTAATATATCTTTGGCATTGTTGTCAAAGAGGCAGAAATTATGAGAAACTAATCAAATGCTCAAAATTATGAGGGAGAAGTTAACAAAAATAATCAAAAGTTGATCAGAACAAGAAAAGATGAGTAATATAGAGGGAGAAAAACAAAGAACAAGGATACAATAGCTAAGAGGGAGAAGTAGACATGAAACAATCAAGATAGTAGAGGGAGATGTGAAAAAAAATGGTTATACAATTACATTTTGGCATCTGATTTATTGTTCTAACCTAGTTAGCATTTGGTTAAATAGTTTAGTCTAATGGTTGATCAGTTTGATTTGCTATCAATGCCAAAGAGGGAGATTGTTGGAAATCTAATTGAAAAGCTCATTGATGAAGATCAAAGAGGGAGATTTTTGCAAAGAAGGAAGATTGTTGTTTTCAATCATTCTTTTGTCATTGATGTCAAACCTGCTATTTGTAGGAATGACATTTTCTTATAAGATCCAAGTACTATCACTTAGTTGATTGATGAAGGGGATTTGATCAACAAGATGTAACAAGACTACCTAAGGGAAAGGTTGAGTTATGATGTTTTAATGAAGTGCAAGGATCAATTAAGACAATGGTTAAATGATGTATTGATAACATACCCAAAGATACAGAGGTTGGTCACACTTAGAAACATTGAAGGAAGAGTTGTAACAAGGTTGACTACAAAGCCTAAACTAAGATCATTAGTGTGTGTTGAGAAAGAATTGAAATTAAAGAATGGAAGAATCGAGCGAGAAGAGAACTCCAAGACTTCTATTTAAGGATTCATAGACCAAGAAGAAAATGTTGTTGATACTGCTACTATGAAAGAGCCAAATTGCAAAGTAGTTAGAAGGGTGTCAAGGAGGAGACATCTAGAAGAAGGAAGAGCACAGAGGATCTGCTTCTACAAGTGGCCAAGAAGAGATGATTGCACTCGTACATTGAGCATGGAGACTCAAGGAGACTAAGCTTGAAAGGAGGCCAAGCTGTCAAAGTTGCAGAGATTGAAAGCTAGGCAATGGTATGAGCTGAGAAGTGATATGAGATTTGCAAGTTAAGTTGTATGTTATAGTTAGGTAAAATATTTTCTAATACTCTCTAGCAATTGTATTAGATATGAAAATCCTATGGACTTAGGTTGGTTTAATAGCCATTTGCAAATCCTTGAATAGGGTGGCATTTCAAGTGAATGTTCTAAAGTCCTCTAACTATGCCAACTTCTAACAGGGTGGTTAAATCCTCTAACAAGGTCACATTTAATAGTGCGTTGTAAGCCTTTAATAGGGAAGGCCTTTCATAGGGCATCACTTCAGAAGAGTGAGAATTGAGTAGCATGTTACTGGTGTTTTTTCCCAAATTGGGTTTCCACATAAATCACTATGTTATGTGTTGATTTCTTATGTGTTATGCTTTAATGTTGATTTACAATAACTTTCTAGTTAGAAAAGTTAAATCTTGGATGAATAAATAGTTGAATGGGCTCACTATACATAGTGAAAAGTTTGGATACAACATCTAGACCTTGAATAACTAATTCACCCCCCCCCCCAGTTATTCTAAAGCATTTCTAACATCAATATCTTTTGATCTAGATGTTTTCATGAGGCAAAATTTGTCAAGGTGCAAGAATATGAAAAATAGAGAATCAATTTGTTAGTTTTCATAGCTTAGTTGTTGGGTTTAGTTAGTTTTTAAGGCCAACCTATAGGTCTTGTTGTCAATGAATCATAGTTTCCAAATAATAAGGAAAACTCAGTTTTAAATGATCAATTAGTTGTTGAATTTAATATTAATTAGTATAAAGTGTTCAATGAGTCAGTCTAAAAGATTTAGATGTTTATGTTTAAAAATTGTTTTAGCTAGATGCACTTTGGGGCCTGGCTAATTCTGTTATACTGATGGGATGTCAGGGAAAGGCGTTTTAAAAGATATTATAATGATGCTTTTCATATTGATGTCTTGGCATATGCACATATAATTTCAAAGAAAATTGGATATATATATATATATATATATATATATATATATATATATATATATATATATATATATATATATATATATATATATATATATATAATGCCCATAGTGAAAAAGGGGCTCTAGTTCATCATTGCCACTATGATTACACACAAAAGAGGTGTAGACTGCAAATTTAAGTGAGGGAGTTGATATTCCAAAAACCACTAACCACACTTGAAAGGCCTGAGGATAATAATTTTTTAAATTATTTTCAAAGACTTTTCTTGGCTAGATAATGTATTAAAGACTCAACACCAATAGGTTGAACCCTGAAGCCTATATCACTCGAGACCATAATGCATTGTATCTTCTCTTATGTATTTTTATGAGACAAATGAAAGACTATAAGAAGTGAAGTGCTAAATGTGAATGACACATTGTGGGCCATATGTCAATAAGATCTTGAATGGGGACACATTCTCATTCATTAAATTTCCATGGAGCATGAAGGCTATATAGTTTCAAACAAGGGTAGTTGATTGAGTTTACCCTTCCGCAAAGACTTTCATTCACTTTATCTCATTGCTTCAGTAGTGACTTGCCTTGCATCCCATGGTGTATTACGATCTGGAGAAGAGGATCAATTTTTCTCTCTCCTTAAGCATGTATACCTCTTGGAGTGCCACCCTTGATGTGATAAAATGAGAGGTAGAGACACAAGTTTGGAGGGAGATGGTACCAATTCTTTTTACCCAGTAATCTACATTAAAGAGGGTCAAGGATCTATAGATGTATTTCTATGGTAAACATGTTGTAGACTATAGTTTGTCTCCTTCTAAAGGATGAAGTGGAGTTCATAGATTAGTGGAAAAGATAGCATGAATAGGAGTGTAATCGGGGAATAAGGAGTATGATTAGAGGATGATAGAGGATATTCCAACCAAAATCACTATAGCTTTGTCCATTTCAAAAATTATTGACCAGTTTCCTGTTCACATTAAGATTGGTCCACTCATGTAGCCTCTTGAAGGAATTAAGAATACATCAATATGAATTTTTAGACTAGGGATTAAGCTAGTCAATCTACCCACTCCTCTCTAATGCAAAGAGTTAATTTTGAATAAGGTTTTGTCCTTAGCACTAACAAGTTGAGGAAGTCAAATCCATCAATTTTTGTGCAAAATTCACCATTTGTAGTAATGATTGGACCTTCTCTATGTGTTTCCCCATCCCTCTTTTCCATTTTCTTTCTCCCTCCCTGCTGACTATGCATCCATCCTTAGAAAGTTCTTTTTCTCATTGCATTTAGAGAGCACATGGACGAGGGTTATCCTTTTGAGCATACAAATTTAGGGGAATACTAATGACAACATCAAGATAAATGACTACGATGGGAGAGAAGCACAAGAAAGAATTTTTACATTTCAACTATGATGATGATAATGGAAATATATCTTTGTGAGAGCAATCGAACAAGCTAGAGTCATTTTCATTAGGAATAGTAGATCAAAAATATCAAGTCTACATTATAAATATATGTACTTAAAACCTCTCCTCATACGTCGGTGACATAGGAGTTTGCATTTTATTTCCCAACTCCATTTCTCCATGACTTGACAAAATCCACATTAGAATCACCAAAAATAGTTAGAATCATATTTCACATCAAGTCTGACTTATAGTCAAAGGGAAAAAATGAGAAATGTTTATCCCATATTGTTGATGTGCAAATAGTTTTCTTTGTTTAAATACTAAAGCACACAATCATTAAGTGTTTCAAAGATACTAGGCTTTTGTAAGCCACAAAGCAACGCATGGTGGGACCCATTGACATGGAGACAAAGATATTTTGAACAAATATTTTGGCTCGAGACTAATGACATGGAATTATGGAACTATTAGAAAATGACAAGTGACAACTCAACAACGAACCATAGAGTGACATGTAGTGGATCAATTCTGAGCCTAGCATGCAAAATTAGGCATGGTGACATGACAAGAAAGAAATGTGGCCTGATGTCGAATTCTCAAGAAATATGTGATAGTTGTTGATTGTGAATGCAAGAAAGTGACATGTTGACATGTGGCATTGGCTGGTGATGTGGTGCCAAGCAGATAAACTTCCCCAGATCGTGACACGTGGTAGATCAGATGATCATCGTAAATTCACAAAATCAAGATTCTTGAAGGTTAAGAAATGAAAAAATGTGATGACAAACTAAATTACAACATGTGGCATCATGTCAGAAGCCTTGAATAGTTCAGCTGACCAATCAGGAAGTGCCTCATGGCAGTGACATGGTGAGGGCCCAATAGGTAGGTGATGTGGTGGTGACCATACAACAGAATATCTAATGAGATGCTACCACATGACACTATGTTAGGTGACTAGTGGACTAATCAGAGGGTTCCACATAGCACCCAAGTGGTAGATGATGGAGTAGAATTCAACAAATCATAGGCTGACACATGTCAAGCCCGATCAAAGAAGTTTGACCCAAATGAGAATTTGTAGGGGAAAATATAAGTTTAGAAAATAATATTTTTATTTTGTTCTAAGTTTTAAATGTATAGGGCCATTTTTAAATAACAAAGGGTTTTATAATAAATTTTGAACCTTAGGTATGTTGGATCTCTAATTGTGTGTTATCTTTGATGTTACACAAATGTTATATCAGTTGGCAAATAGTGCTTATTGAGCTTAGTTGGTCAGCAAGGTAATTTTCAATGTCTATCGAGCATTCTTGGACTTTACTCTGTGTAGACAGTGGCTACCGAGCTCACTCAGGCATCGAAGGAAAATGTAGCAAAAAGTAGTGTTAACTGAGCTCACATGATTAATGAAGGAAAGTTAGTATTTACTGAGTGCACTTAGTCTCCAAAGGATTTTGTACGGTTCACAGTGTTAACCGAGCTTCTGTTGGTTAACACAAGAAATCATTTCAAGAATAGTGTTTACCAAGCAGGGTCAACTAATGAAGGATTTTGTTAATTTGGAAAATGAAGTTTAATTTTTTTAGTTATTGATTCTAGCCAACTGAGGTAATGAATATTGGTAATTGTAAGTTGTAATTGGGCCAACTCGACAATTTGTAAGGTATATATGAAAGGTTAAGTTGTGATTCTAAAGTGTATGAACAAGTATGCAAATGTATTGATTTTTTGAAGAGGAAAGTGTAAGAAAACTTTGAAGGATGATCATATATCCTTGAGGAGTAGCAAAGTTATATTTTGATCAGTAAGGATCTAGTGAAGTAGAATAGAGATATGTAATCAGCAATCCAGTTGCATCTCATTCAGGTCATTTCATTGTTACTTTCTTACCATTGTAGCAGTGATTCCAAAATCTCTTAGTAGAGTTGGTTTAACAACCATTTGTAAATCCTCTAAAAAGGTGACAGTTCTATTTAATTGTTCTAAAGACCTTTTGCAAGGCCACTCCTAATAGGGTAATTAAATCCTCTAACAAGATCACACCTAATAGTGTGATTTGTAACCTTTAACTAGGTTGGCTCCTAATAGGGCTCACTTCAGAATAGTGAAAATTAGTAGCTAGTTACTTGGTGGTTTTTCCCATATTGGGTTTCCACATTAAATCTGGTGTCTCATGTGTTCATGTTATTTATTTTATGTTTGTATGTTAATCACTATGAATGTTTAAGATCAGTTAAAGTTAACATACACTGCATTTACCAAGTTATAACAAATTTATGTATGTTTACCGAGTGACAACAATAACTAGTTTTATCAGACATCTAAGGGATCTATGGATTTTTTTTTGTGGTAACTGATTCACCCCCCCAGTTACTCCATCTATATTTCAAACAATTGGTATCAAAGCTTTTGGTTCTTGCAGGAAAGGTTTCAAGGAACTAAGCTAAATATAAGGATGTCTTACAAGAGAGAAATTCCAAGGCTTAATAGAGAGAACTTTTTAGTACGGCAAGGACTGATGAGACTTCATCTAGCTTCCATTAGAGATATAGGATTGAAATACCTTGATGAAAAGTATACACCTCCTTCTAGTACATTATCTATTAATGACATTTCTAAAAAGAAGACTCATAACACCATCATGATAGAGATTGCATTTTCTCTAAGCTATGAAGAATTTGATGATGTCAAGGACTGCAAAAATGCCTTTGAAAATTGGAACAAGTTGAAGGACATCTATGGTGGTGATGACAATGTGAGGAGAGCCAAAGCAGAAAGTCTTAGAGAATAATATGATCATATGAGAATGAGAGAGGATGAAAACATGCAAAATATGTTGAAAGGATCAAAGCAAGTGTCAATGCAATCAAAGCTTTTGGAGGAGATATCAAGGAGGAAACTATTGTAAGTAAAGTTCTTAGAACATTGCTTCCCATTTAGGCAATTAGAGTATCTAAAATTCAAGAAAGAAGATGTGAAGCAAATGATAAGATAACTTTGGATGCCATATTAGGAAGATTGACATCCTTTGAGCTAGATAACTATGACAATTATGTTCTAGCTTCTAAGAATATTGAATCAACATTTTAGGCCAAGCTTTCACTTAAGGAAAAATGCAAGAAAACAAAGGATTCTCAATCAGAAAGTGAAGAAGAATTAGAGGAAAGTTTTGATAGTGATCATGAAGTTGTTGAAGCTCTACTTTCAAGGAAATATTCTAGAGGTAGAGGAAAATACAAAGGTAAAGTTTCCTTGATCTATTTTTCATGTGAAGAAATTGGTCATATTGCAACTAGGTGCCCAAACAAGAAACGTAAGGATGAGAAGAAAGGTCATAAGTGTAATGGCAAGAAAGATTTCAAATCATTCAAGGATAAAGGTAAGAAAATATGTTTTATGGCTAAGGACTCTAAAGATTCTGATAATACTGAGGGTGAAGTAGTTTACATTGTTGTGAAAGATAAATCTAATAATGATGAAGAGGATAAGATGGCACTTATCTCTCATGTGAGAAAAAATGATACATAGATCATAAACAGTGGATATTCACATCATATGACTGGTGACAACACAAAGTTTGAACACTTTGAAGACTATCATGGTGGTAGTGTAAGGTTTGGAAACAATGAACCTTGTTGTATAAAAGGAAGAGGTCAAATCTCATTAACCAAAGAACTTGTATGTGATAATGCCTATTGGGCTGAAGCGCTAAAACATAATCTATTGAGTGTGGCACATCTAATCAACATTGGATTCAAGGTGGAATTCATGCATGGCAAGGCAAGGCTATTGGATGACAAAGGAAAACTAATTGGATCAAGCAAACAAACAAAAGGTAACTTTTTTTATCTTGATCTTAGTGAGTGCTCATGTTTTATTGCTCAAGTTGAAGAAAGTTAGTTATGGCACAGAAAGTTATGTCATGTAAATTTTGATAACATGGTGAAAATAAGCAAATTTAGGAAAGTAAGAGGCATTCCTAGTTTGAAGAAACTTGATGTTGCTCTGTGCAAGAATTGTCAGATTGGTAAAATGGGAAAGACTAGCTTTAAAAGTAAAAACTATCAGTCTGAAGATATTTTGGCAATTGTGCATACTACTTTGTGTGGACCTATTGGAATTGAAAGCTATATTAGAGAAAAGTTCTTTATTCTTTTTGTTGATGACTACTCTAGAATGATGACTATTATGTATTTAAGAGAGAAGTTAGAAGCATTTGAGAAGTTCAAATGGTATTTGGAAAGAGTAGAAAAGGAAATAGGGAAAATATTGAAATGCTTAAGATTAGACAGAGGTGGTGAATTCATCTCCAATGAATTCAATAACTTTTGCATTGAGAGAGGAATCAAAAGACAGGTATCAGCTCCTAGAACTCTCGAGTAGAATGGAATAGCTGAAAGGAGGAACAAATCTATCATGGATTGTGCAAGGACTCTAATGATTGAAAAGAAAATTGCTATCAAATACTGGAAGGAAGCTATCAACACTATAGTTCATACCTTAAACTGAGTATAGTTGAAGGACTCATTTAAAACCCTCTACGAGTTATGGTATGGCTATAAACCCAATGTAAGTTACTTGAAAGTATTTGGAAGTAAATGTTACATCTTGAAAGAATCTAGAAAAGGCAAATTTGATGTGAAAGGTGATGAAGGTATATTTTTAGGATATTCTTGCAAGAGTAAGGCATATAGATGTTTGAATTTGTCTACTTACAAAATCATAGAAAGTGCACATGTGAAAGTTGATGAGTTTGTAGAAAGGACTAAAGAAGAAAGCAAAAAGGAACCAAAAGATTACATGAGATTTGTTTTCATTGAACCTGATATATTGCAAGACACATCTATTAATCAGGAGATTGCAACTTTCGAGTCCTCAGTCACCAAGTTGTAAGAAGTTCAAATTGATTCATAGTTTGAAGTTACTGAGCCAATGCCTATCGAGTCTGAAGGATCCAAGCTACAAATAGATCAACCAAATCCAAAAGTTCAAACTCAAAATGAGGACAATGGAACTCAGTCAAAAGGAAAAGAACCTATATTAGTCAAGTATGTTAGGAGACATCATGCACTAGATCAGATTATTGGAGACAAATCAGAAGGTACTACGATAAGAAGTAAGCTAAAAGGTACATGTTTACTTGTTGATTTTGAACCTAGAAATGTTAAAGGTGTATTGGAAAATGAAAGTTGGATTGAGGCTATGAATGAAGAGATAGAGAAAATAGAAAAGAACAAAACTTGGACTTTTGTATCTAGGCCTAAAGATAAAAATGTGATTGGAACAAAATGGGTATTTAGGAATAAGTTGAATGAAGATGGTAAGGTATCAAGAAACAAAGCTAGATTGGTGTTTTAATCATATTCTCAAGAAGAAGGAATTGATTATGGTGAGACTTTTCTCCTATTGCAAGATTGGAAGGTGTCAGGACCTTACTTCCATATGCAACACATAAAGGATTTAAGGTATATTAGATGGACGTCAAATCTGCATTTCTCAATGGTATTCTTGATGAAGAAGTCTACATTGAACAACCTGAAGGCTTTGTTGATCCAGACAAAAAGGACATGGTTTGCAAGTTACACAAAGCATTGTATGGTTTGAAACAAGCTACTAGAGCATGGTATGAGAGATTGCATAACTACCTTATTTAGATTGGTTTCCAAAGAACTAGTGATAATAGTAGTTTGTACATCAAGGAAGGACTAGATAACAAGATTGTTTTGAAAAAATATTTTTGAATGATACTTTGTTTATAGGGAATGATGATCAATGCAAAGAATTTTTAGAGAAAATGAACAAAGAATTTGAAATGTCTATGTTTGGTGAGATTAAGTTCTTTGTTGGCCTTTAGATACAACAGAACAAGAATGGTATCTACATTACTTAGTCTAAGTATATCAAGGACATACTCAAGAAGTTTGGTATGGAAGATTGTAAACCAATTGGAACCCCCATGTGTACTGGATTAAAGCTTACCAAAGATGATGATTCAAAAGAGGTACATCAAACCTTATATAGATCAATGATTGAAAAACTACAGTATGTACTTCATACAAGACCTAATATTGCTCTTGTAGTTGGTATAGTGGCAAGATTCTTGACAAAACCTAGAGAAAATCATATGGTGACAATCAAAAGGATCTTGAGATACTTGAAAGGCATTTAAGATTATGGATTGTGGTATAAACTAGGAGGAAATTTGGACTTAAAAGTGTTTACTAATGCTGATTGGGTAGGAAACATTGATGACAAAAAGAGTACAAGTGGTGGAGCATTCTATAGCAGAAGTAAAAAGAAAAATTACACATCCCAATCTATAGTAGAAGCAGAGTATGTTGTTGTAGTAGTGAACTGTTCTAATATTGTTTGGTTTAAATAGTTGTTGGAAGGCATGAAGGTTGAGATCAAAGAACTAGTTATGTTTTGTGATAATACAGGTGCAATTAACATATCAAAGAATCTAGTGATGCATTTCAAAACCAAGCACATTGCTATAAAGTACCACATTGTCAAAGAATTGGTGTAGGACAAAGAAATTAGATCAAAATATGTCCATACAAAAGAACAGATTGTAGACAAATTTACCAAGCCATTACCTAAGGATGTTGTAACAACCGAATTTTCCAGGGTCTAAATTAACATCTAGCATACTCAAAAAAAAAGTTACTACTTCATTTCATAGGAAGATAGTTATATCATTCATGTTCATGTGAATAAGATTTATCGTTAAAATTAGTTAGACAAAATTTCACAACTCAAAAACTTGAAGTATCATCAAATGAAATTATTATAGAAATTGAAAACTACATACCTCAGAAAACTAAGATCAAATTCAAACTAGGGATACCTCTATAACCACCCAGGTTAGTCCACAAATACACTTTAACAATTTCAAATGAAAAATATTATCTAAATATTGCTATCTTATAATCAAATGATAATTATAATTAAATACTTCCATTACTTTAAATTAGGGCATCACATACCACTATATCAATTAGCACATCATTTACCATGGATTCAATTTAGGGCTTCCATGACCATGGATTCAACTAGGGCTTTTGATACCATGGATTCAATTAGGGCTTCCAATACCATTGTATCTTTTAAGGTTCTAGCTATCACACGATCAATTAGGGCTTCAGATTTCTTTTCCTTCTGATTACTTATCTGTGATAGTATCTCAAAATTAGGAAATATACTTATATTCGTTATTCATATATATATATATATATGAAAGTAAAATGATGATAATAATGAAATACTTCAATTTAATCTTACCTCCTCAAAATTAAAATTGATAATACCTGTTTCTAATAAACAATTGAATGCATGGCTTATCTTTGTTTGACGCACATCCAACATCTTGAGAGAGATGAAACATTGTCAGGGGCTTAACCACCCAACCTCGGACCACAATATATCACCACATGATCTCTAATGAGAAAGGCACTCCCTACCTAGAATTGACAGGGGATATCTTGCCATCCACTGGGCTTCCTGATAATTTAACTCGCTACACGAATTGGCAGCAGGAGATCACAGTAAGAGGATTGTGCATGATTTATTAATTAAATCATATTAAATGGTAATATTGAAATGTTATAAATGTTACTAATTTATATTGTTGATGATTTCTATCTCACACCTCATCACCCATCTTCTTGACTACACAATCGAGTGAGTCCTAGGTGTTCGAGATTCTTAGAGCAGATGGATCCTTCATTTATTCAACCATCATTTCATATTTTATGATTATGTTCTTAAGAGATCTCAAAATGTCAACATTCATGTTTTTCTTTTTAATAGGTTCATCTACACCTCGTCACCATAATCAGGTTATCAGACTGGTGACTCCTTGGTGCCTAAACAATTAACCTTTACTGTTATGTCTTGTACCTTATTCACCTTATTTTGGCTCTTAGCCTAGTGAATTCCTTGATGATCTAGTTTCAATTTCTCATTCTCAATTAAATATATTTTAGGATGCATTTGATATTAAATTTGTTTGATATACTTCCTTAACATGAATCTAAAGATAATTTCATGTAGCTCTACATATTCAAACAAATATAATTAAGAAGGGAGAAGAAATTTAGACTTTGTAATCCAATGTCATATCTAATTTGAAAGTATTTGGATTCAAGCACTCTATCTGAGTATACAACATGGTTTTCAAATATAAAACAAAGTATAAAAGGTGTTTACACATTTATCCCTATCTAACATACTTTGCATTGGAAATAAATTGTTAAATTTAGTAGCATGAAAAAGGTTTCACAATGTTCTTTCTACAGTTGCTATAAACATGAAAAAGGAATTAGTTACGAACCAACAGACTTAGAGTATATAAATAATCTGGCATCGACCTTTACAAAGATAAATAATACAAGGAATGTGAAGCAAAGTATGGCATGTGTCTTACTTCAGTCAATAAACAAAGGTAGACTTCAAAGGCAAATTTTGTTTGGCTACAGTTCGTATTCTTTCTCATAAAGGAAGATGATATGCTTGTAAGAATGCTAAAAACAAGGAACTAAATAATTGATAAGAATGGAAAGAAACCATATGTTGGCATTGAGTTATTATTTCCATCAGTGACAACACTTATCTATATCAGTATAGCTACCAAACTCATCACTCGGTCTACAATGTATACCAAGAATTCAGTGGTTACCTTGTACAATCATCACTTAAGCAATTTACACTAAGCTTCACAATTCACAACGAGCATTCTAAGTGTTAACCGAGCTTCGCAGTTCACACCGAGCATTCAAGTATTAATCGAGCTAAGTATAGCTACCGAGTAAATGTGAAATTCAGCAGTGTCTACCGAGTTTACAGTGTTCACCAAACTTCATAGCATTTACCGAGTGATGAAAGCACAGAGCCTACCAAGTAATGCAAGCGCAGTGTTTATCGAGTGAAAGCAAGGTAAACGAAGGATACAATTGTTATCAAGTGACACTACATCTACTGAGTCTCCAATGGTTACCAAGTTTAGAATTACGTTAGGTGATTAGTATGGACCGAGCCTTCACTTCTATCGAGTGCATGACGATGCCGAGTAATGCAGTGGACACCAAGTATTAGAAGGTCACCGAGTCAGTTCAGTGAACCCGAGTTATTTACTGTTTGGCCGACTCAGTAATATTTTGTTCACTTGTGTTTTAGCCAACTTTGCAATTGTAATTATTGGAATGGTATATATGTAATGATCATTTGTAAGGTGTATCATATATATGAAGTATATCAAGATAGGCATGTAATATTTTGATAAGCATGAAAGTGAATAAGTAGAAGAGCAGAGTATTTAGCAAGGTCTGAAGGAGCAGTTAAGATTCATCAATCACCAAAGGTGATCAATACATCAAGGATCTATCAAAAAATCAAGTTTGTAAGTAGATCCACTATTTCATCCTAACAGGTGAATCAATTTTGTAAATCCTTTAACAGGGTAGACTTAACATTCTTTGTATAAATCTCCTAACAGAGTGCATACTTAAGTGTATGTTTGTAAATCCTCTAACAAGGTGGACCTAGCAGTCATTTTTGCTCCTAACAAGGCAGATCACCAAAAGTGGTCAATGTAAGCCTTAACTGACCTACTTCATACTGCAATAATGAAGTTTTGTGGGCATCATCCCCACCCCAGTTTTACTTTCTATTTAAGAGGTTTCTAGGTCACCAAATCACTGTGTACATGTGTTATGGATGTTTTATTTCTCATATATGTAGTAGATTAGATGAATGAATGATAAATAGTTAAAGTGTTGAATTGATTAAAGTTTTGAAGTTATTGATTCACCCCTCCCCTCTCAGTAACCTATCATATCTTGAATATTTCCAACACCATACACCTCTGCTACAAGGACGATTGCATATACCAAATAGGAAAGAATAAAAGATGTTTTCAATGATGTGCATTAAATGTGAATATGCCCTATGATCATGTTTCTTGGTTATGAAGGTGTTTTCCCATCCCACGAAAAACACTTAGCCGTATGCCTAGTATGACTTGTTGTTGCTTCTTCAATTATTTGTATGGTAATTGTGGGGTTCGAATGTGAATGGCTTGAAAGATGAGAGCGGAAAGAATGCCATAGCAAGGAAGAATGTCAAGAGCAAGGATGGATTTCCATATACATTTAAAGGTTTCAAATAAATATATTAAATGTTCTTATAGCTTCCATTAGTTACAAGAAAACCCCTACAAAAACTAAGATGACCATTCAAATTCCAATTATTAAATTGACTAAAAAGAAAAAAATAAGAAGTTGGAAAGAATTGGAAAATTTAAATTCAAATATTACAACAATATAATTATTATAATCTGAACATTATTATAAAGTACAACTATTAAATTATTAAATGATAATGGTGCCAAATCATGGTTATATGTAAATGAACATTTATAAACAATTATTAAAAACACTATGACAAAAGATAATTTAAAATCCTTTAAGATACCTTTTATAAATAATTTAATTATTTTAATTAAATTATTTATTAAAAAACTCAATTATTTTAATTAAACTATTTATTAAAATAACTCATGCGATTCCACAGATGTATTATGTTCCAAGTCACTAGGTCCTCTATCTATTTGCCCAGTGATGGTGACGCCCTGCCTAATTATTTTTTGACAATGCTTCCACCCCTTCGGCATGCTCCCTGCAAGGAATTTCTCCATAATTAAATTATAAATTATATAATCATAACAATTAACCTTTCATCCTAATTCCATGAATTCATGATTAACGATCAACTAACATGTCATCTGCACTTGAAATCATAACAACCAACTAACTTACCATTTTGCCAGATTATATCAAATTAAACTACCAACTAACTTCATGTAAACCTCAACGGCTATATTTCAAGCTAGGCCAAAAATTGGGATGTAACATACCATTCCCTTTGTGGTTCATCGTCCTCGATGACCTCTACAATTTAGGCATTAAAAGAATATATAAAATTATGATATCATATCTTTTCTCAATTGGGTTAGAATGAAAATCATAATCAAAACTCAAGATCCATTTTACTTTAAAGTTTTCAGAAGATACTTGCATGATAATATAAAATTTATCACGTACTCACCTAAGTTATCTTTACCTTGCTTGTGATTTTCTTAGCATCTTTTGAGTTGATTCTATTTCATGTTCTTGTCATACTCATGCAGGCACTCACCATATCCTTAGTTCAATTCCATATTGATATGTTCATTTGAGAGGATTTTTAGGGTTCAATTATTGAAAGTAAGATAAGTATTTAAAAATTGAAATTCTTCAACCAACATGATCTAGATCATAACTTGATTATAATCTAAATCACTCATACATACCATCTAGAATATGGCCCTCATTAAAAGATAGATCTTCCTTGTAAACTTATAGATTACCTGTAATAGGTTAGTGAATCCATGTTTTTCCATTGCAACCTTGGCCTTCAAGCCTAATATTTCATTAGAATAATCATTTCATGATAGGATATCTCCAAAACAATATACATCAGTTCAATACATAAAGTCAACATCGCATGAGTATTATACATGTATAAAAATGTGTCAAAGGGTAAAATCATGATATACTAAGAAAGATCATCAAATCAAGATTATAAGCATCTGAAAAAATTCATAAGATTCTCATCATTCATCTATAAATACTTGGAAATTCACCTTTCTCATTTCTGTAATTCAAGCTTCCATGCCCATCTCATCAAAAGTTTACATCTGCAAACAAGCATTGATAGTTCCAACTCCTTACTGGAGCACATAATGGTCTTATCATTTAACCAACATCAGAAAGGATCATGGTTCACAACTTTGTTTTAATTTAGTTCAAGTTCAAATAGGTGACAATTTATTTCTGTCATTAATTTGGGTCAACAAACCCACTCATGATAGATTTAGATAACATTTTATCAAGATTATAAATTGTATTTAGATTGTGCAAGTCTCAGCATCGGGATCCCTTTTTAATCTTCTATATCATTATGGTCCTGCTATTTGAGTAATTAGGTGGGTTGAAGTCCCAATAGTTATTTTACAATATAACTGAAGTGTCTGGACAATCAACAAGATCAATTGTTTTAGCAAATCTGCCTAATTAAAGTCCCAACAATTATTTGAGAAAATAACTAAAGTGTCTAGACAATCCACCTTGGCCAAGGATTTCAAAATTTGGGTTGCCAAACCTAATCTCCACCACTCAGCTTGTCAATCATTTTTATCTTTTTAACTAGGTTTTGTCTTTATGATATCATAGTTTATACATTTGTCCACTTTATATTATTTCAACCATCCTAGCTATTCTGAGTGATTTTCTAGTTTTGATTGCAATATCCATTATGCAAAAATAAATCTTTTTCAACATTGCATTTTTAGTTTTAAAAAAATAGTGTTGGACCCAAGATTACAGTGTTGAACCTAGTGCTCTGATACCATATGTAACAACCCAATTTTCCAGGGTCTAAATTAACATCTAACATACTCAAAGAAAATGGTTACTACTTCATTCGTGTTCATGTGAATAAGATTTACCGTTAAAATTAGTTAGAAAAATTTCTTAACTTAAAAACTTGAAGTATCATCAGATGAAATTATTACAGAAATTGAAAACTACATACCTCAAAAAACTGAGATCAAATTCAAACTAGGGATACTTCTGCAACCACCCAGGTTAGTCCACAAATACACTTTAACAATTTCACATGATAACTATCATCTAAAAATTGCTATCTTATAATCAAATGATAATTACATTAAATACTTCCATTATATTAAATTAGGGCATCACATACCACTATATCAATTAGGGCATCATTTACCACAGATTCAATTTAGGGCTTCCACTACTATAGATTCAATTTAGGGCTTTCGTGACGACATATTCAACTAGGGCTTTCATTCAATTAGGGCTTCCAATTTCTTTTCCTTCTGATTACTTATCTGTGACAATATCTCAAGATTAGAAAATATACTTATATTTGTAATTCATATATATATATATGAAAGTAAAATGATGATAACAATGAAATACTTCAATTTAATCTTACCTCCTCATAATTAAAATTGATAATACCTATTTTCAATAAATAATTGAATGCATGGCTTATCTCTATCTGACACATATCCAATATCTTGAGAGAGGTGAAACATTGTCAAAGGCTTAACCACCCAACCTTAGACCACAATATATCCCCACATGATATCTAATTTGAAAGTGTTTAGATTCAAGCACTCTATCTGAGTATATGACATGGTTTTTCAAATATAAAATAGAGTATAAAAGGTGTTTACACATTTATCCCTATCTAACATACTTTGCATTGGAAATAAACTGTTAAATTTAGTTCCATGAAAAAGGTTTCACAATGTTCTTGCTACGGTTGCTATAAACATGAAAAAGGAATTAGTTAAGAACCAACGGACTTAGAGTATATAAATAATCTAGCATCAACCTTTGCAAAGAAAAACAATACAAGGAATGCGAAGCAGAGTACGACATGTGTCTTACTTTAGTCAATAAAGAAAGGCAGACTGTAAAGGAGAATTTTGTTTGGCTACAGTTTGTATTCTTTCTCATAAAGGAAGATGACATGCTTGCTAGAATACTAAAAACAAGGAACTAAATAATTGACAAGAATGGAGAGAAACCATACACCTCTGCTACAGGGACAATTGCATATACCAAACAGAAAAGAATGAAAAATGTTTTCAATGATCCACATTAAACGTGAATCTTCCCTATGATCATGTTGCTCAGGTATGAAAGTCTTTTTCCAGTCCATGGTAAACACTCACCCATATGTACAATATGACTTACTATTGCTTCTTCAATTATTTGTATGCTAATTGTGGAGTTTGAATGTGAATGGCTTGAAAGCCAAGAATGAAAAGAATGCCATAGCAAGGAAGAATGTTGAGAGCAAGGATGGATGTCCACATACATTTAAAGGTTTCAAATAAATATATTAAATGTTCTTACGGCTTCCATCAGTTACAAGAAAACCCCTACGAAAACCAAAATGACCTTTCGAATTCCAAATATTAGATTGACTAAAAAGAAAAAAATAAGTTGGAAAGAATTGGAAAATTAAAATTCGAAGATTATAATAATACAATTATTATAATCCAAACATTATTATAAAGTACAACTATTAAATTATTAAATGATAATGGTGCCAAATCATGGTTATATTTAAATGAACATTTATAAACAATTATTAAAAATACTACGACAAAAGATAATTTAAAATCCTTTAAGATACCTTTTATAAATAATTTAATTATTTTAATTAAATTATTTATTAAACAACTCAATTATTTTAATTAAACTATTTATTAAAATAACTCATGCGACTCCACAGATGTATTATGTTCCAAGTCACTAGTTCGTCTATCTGTCTACCCAGTGATGGTAATGCCCTACCTAATTCTTTTCTGAAAATGTTTCCACCCTTTTGGCATGCTCCCTGATAGGAATTTCTCCATAATTAAATTATAAATTATATAATCATAATAGTTAACCTTTCATCCTAATTCCATGAATTCGCAATTAACGATCAACTAACATGTCATTTGCACTTGAAATCATAATGACCAACTAACTTACCATTTTACCAAATTATATCAAATTAAACTGCCAACTGGCTTCATGTAAACCTCAACAGCTATATTTCAAGCTAGGTCAAAAATTGGGATGCAAAAAATGCATTCTTGTATCTAAGAGGTAAGTTAGGGGTCATTCCCCTATCTGAAGCTCACTAATTTAAAGTTTTAGTGATGCATCAATAGGAACCACGTTGAAGATCTATCAATCGATGCAACATAGTCAAGAGAACATTGCATATGAATTAGTACTCAAGGTACATTGATACTCATTTGGTATGTGTTGTCTTTGGCATGTGGTGTCAAAGAGGGAGAATTTACTGTCATATCTTTTTAAAATTTGTTTGAGGGAAAGTTTACTATTTTGGAGAAGAAGCTATGTAATTCCTTCACGAAGGGAGATTACTACATTAGAGAAGTTTGTGGCATAAAATCTGAGAGGGAGAAAACTTTTTGTCAGAAAAAGACTTGTTTTCAAATTTCATTGTGCTATGACATGTTGTGTTGCCATCAATGCCAAAGAAGGAGATTATTGTATATAGTTGTCTAATTGTGTGTTGTCTTTGATGTTACACAAATGTCATATCAGTTGGTAGACAGTGCTTACTGAGCTCAATTGGTCAACAAGGTGATTTTCACTGTCTACTAAGCATTCTTGGACATTACTTTGTGTAGACAGTGTCTACCGAGCTCACTCAGGTGTTGAAGGAAAATGTGGCAGAAAGCAGTGTTAACTGAGATCACATGGTTAATGAAGAAAAGTTAGTATTTATTGAGTTCACTTAGTCTCCAAAGTATTTTACAGGGTTTGCAGTGTTAACCAAGCTTTTGTTGGTTAACACAAGAAATCATTTCAAGAATGGTGTTTACCGAGCAGGGTTGAGTAATGAAGGATTTTGTTAATTTGAGAAATGTAAGTTTAATTGTTTTAAGTATTGATTCCAGCCAACTGAGGTAATGATTATTGGTAATTGTAAGTTGTAATTGGGCCAACTTGACAATTTGTAAGGTATATATGAAAGGTCAAGTTGAGATTCTAAAGTATACAAGTAGTATGCAAATGTATTGATTATTTCAAGAGAAAAGTGTGAGTGAACTTTGAAGGATGGTTAGATATCCTTGAGGAGCAGCAAAGTTATATTTTGATTAGTAAGGATCTAGTGAAGTAGAATAGAGATCTGTAATCAAAAATTTAGTTGCATCTCATTTAGGTCATTACATTATTACTTTCTTACCATTACAGTGGTGATTCCAAAATCTCTTAGCAGAGTTGGTTTAACAACCATTTGTAAATCCTCTAACAAGGTGACAGTTCTATTAAATTGTTCTAAGTACCTTTTGCAAGGCCACTCCTAATAGGGTGATTAAATCCTCTAACAAGGCCACACCTAATAGTATGTTTTGTAACCTTCAACCAGGTTGGCTCCTAACAGGGCTCACTTCAAAAGAGTGAAAATCAATAGCTAGTTACTTGGTGGTTTTTCCCATATTAGGTTTCCATGTTAAATTTGGTGTCTCATGTGTTCATGTTATTTCTTTTATGCTTGCATGTTAATCACTGTGAATTTTTAAGATCAGTTAAAGTTAACATACACTGCATTTACCAAGTTACAACAAATTTATGTATGTTTACCGAGTGACAACAGTAACTAGTTTTATTAGACATCTAAGAGATCTCAGTTATTCCATCTATATTTCCAACAAGGTAAAGGTTAAAATTTTGCAAAATTATGGGTTTGTTATGCATTTCTAAACCTAAAACTTCAAACGCATATTAGTGGGGCATTTTTCATCAAAAATATGCAAAGAAATATACCATCAGAATTGGGAGAAGATAAACTTTCCAAATTTGGAATAAAAAATTGAATAGTTATTCACTAGTATAGGCTATAAGCAGCTTTGTGATTTCCAAGACATTCTCAATAGAATGAGAAAAAATCATGATTAAGTTGCAAAATTAGTTAGAGATTAGTCTTTGAAGTTTTCTGACTCTAGAATTTAGATGAAAATGATTCTGAGAGTTAATTTTTTCCTCTAGAGGTCATTTGTCGGTTGTTTTTGTCCTTGTCTAAGAATTAGATCTGGCACCTTTTCAGTTAGATGTTTCTTTCATTCTGAAGATATTTTCATACATTCAAACAATCAAAAAGAAAAGATTTGATTTATAGTTATAGAGAGAGAGTAGAGAGATGGTCTTCATCAATAGATGGAGGTTTTCCAAGTAGATAAATGGTAGCATTTGATCTGATATGGGATTGCTTCCTTTCTATTTAGTCTCTTCTTTTCTCTTTCTCTAGGGTTGTTTCTAGTTCTTAGACATTTTTTGTTGCTATGATACCACAAGGATTGTTCCAGATAGGTTAAAATTTCTTTCATGGCTGTGATTCCACTAGTCCATTTAGTATTTTTTCTCTATTATGAACAACAGTTATAATTTTTTATATAAAAATAGATTATACAGTCATCTATTGTGTATATTATGACTCTTGCATGCATTTGATGTGTTGATTTCAAGGACATTAATAAAGAGATTTATTGAAAATTTCAATCTAAAATTTACCTCCATCTTCATGGGTTTGTAATTTTCTATTAATATATGTATAACAAACATATTTTCCAATTGCAGCTTGGCTTTGAAGTTGTATGTCGTTGCATGTTTTGCTGTTGGGTCAAGGGTTCAAGTAAATTGCTTAATATGCATTGAAAGAATTGCAGGGACCATGGAGGATCTTATAAGTATGAATTTCATTTTGAAGATAGATGTTTGTTTACAAGGTTACTGGATAGATCAAATATCTAAATATATGAGTATATCTTGGGTATCGATGTGTATGTTTTGACTTAGCTTATGCCCAATGGATAAGGGACGGATCAACTAGGAGATTGTATGTCTTTGTTGTTCATAGCTTGGGTTGTGCTTATATTCAACATCATTAATCAAAATTTTTTCCCTTTCATGTTGAAGAGATGAAGAGTTTTACCCTTACTTAGCTTATCTAGTTCATATGTCCTTATTCTAGCTATTTCATGTTTATGTTGCGTGCATAAGTATTAGAAGATTAAGGGTATTATCTACTTTGTTAAATTCAAGTGTATGCTTTAACACTAGTACCATATAGATGAATTTGAGGTACACTCACCTAGGTTCTGCAAAGCCTGAAGTAGAAGAAGGGTATAGCCTTATTGTTGGCTTGGGTGTCTGAATGGGTATGTTGTAGATGGAAGTAGCTACACCTAGGTGTATTCTATTCTCATTGGGGATTTTGAAACATGACATTTTAAAACACCAACACCATTAACTAAAGATGCATTTCTATATCTAAGAGGTAAGTTAGGGATAAGATAGAGGTAACTAGGAAAATAATTTGTAATCAGCAAGGTATAAAGGAAAGATTGTGAATGCTAAGTTAAGTGTGTGATTATGGCATAATGCAATATTGATGTAATGATCTATGATGTGAAATCTAATGTATGATTAGAAGAATGCAAATTTTATGAGTAGCAAAGGCAATATTAGATATTGAAGATATTGATTTAAGTATAAAGAAGTTTTTATGTCTATCTCTTTGTATTAAAGGAACTATATTATGTATTGCATGTTTTGGTAGTGGATTCATCTTGCATAAATTTGTATTTGTATATAAAAACTTCTAACATGGTTGAGGCTTCTAACAAGGCCTATTCCTCTAACAAGGACGAAGACAGTATACAGATGTAATACACTCCTAACAAGGTCAATATCTTTCACAAGATACTTTTGATTACTGGATCATTTTTTGGGTACCATCCCCACTGAGGTCTTCCCTTGGTTGGGGTTTCCCTAGTTAACAAAATATGGTGTTATGAGTTCTCTTATTGCATGGTTATGTTTACTATTTAACATAGTTAGCTTACTTTCTCATGCATGTTATAATATTGTTAATACTATCTAGTTTTGGGCTAAAGTTTGTAAAATATTGATTCACCTCCCTCGCCCCTCTAAATATTTCCTATTTCTAACAATTGGTATTAGAGAAAAATTACTTAGAAGAGGCTTAAAAACTTGAGTAAAATCCCTATGGTTATGGAACAGTTGTAGAAGAACCTAGAAGAAGCTCTTGAGAAGATTGATATTCTTATTGAAGAAAGAGATGCTTTGAAAGAAATATATGAAGATTCTAAAGACTACATTGGAAAGATGAAAGACAAGATAGATCATCTTGAATCCAAGAAAGAGCCTAAATATTAGATCAAGGAAAGTGGTAAAGTTTCTAGAGTGAAGAAAGAAAATGAGATCTTGAAGCATGAACTCAAGATTATAGAACTAAAACTAAGCTTGAAGAATAATGATGGTAAAATCAAATCAAATTTGAAGTCTAAGAATGCAAATCTAAGATCAAACCTTACCAAAGTAATATATGAGTTTGAGTCTATTGAGTTGTAGTATGAAAAACTTTAGAAGCATAATACTATTTTAAAAGGAGAGTTAATATAGATTGAGAAGTATAATATAGATTGATATCCTCCAAACTTTGGTCATATAGTGAGATTTTGTAGAATGGAATGAGGAACAACACAAGGAGTCCAATTAACTTTAGAAGGAACATGAACATAAATGCTAGAATGAATGATAACAACAACGACAACACTTAGAGAGATAGTGTAAATGAACATGTAGAAGAATTCAAAGAGATATTTATCAAAGCTAAAGATCAATCAAGTTCACATGTAGTGTTGGAAGAGTAGTAAAATTAAGTACATGAAGGGAGATTGAAGTCATCAATTGTATTTGATTCATCCTATTTGAATTCGGTACTTTTTACAAAATATTGAGCATTAGGAAGATAAAAGAGATGTTAGAAAGAGAATTAGGATATGCAGAGTTAATATGAGGTAGATGATGATGTGTGTAAGAAATAGTTAAGTTTGCAAGTGATTTGGAGATAGTATGTGGTTATACAAAATGAAATAAGTTATAGGTAAAGAATGAACCACTTTTTGAGGATTACGTACTTGCACAATCAATGAATTTGGTGAACACAAAGGATTAAAGGATTGAAATCCATATTTCAAGTATCATTTGGATGTGTGAAAAGTTAAGGAGAAAATTAAGAAAGAATCTAAGGAAATCCAAGCATCATTGAAGAAAATACATCAGAAAAACCTTGTTTCTATGTAATTAAGGTATTTTATGGATTTTGGAAGTTTAATCTATAAATTTACTATTGGAAATAACAATGGGAAAGTAAACTTTGAGAGGGGAGGGTGAATCAGCACTTCAAAACTTTAACCATAAAACATTCACCACACATCCATCTCACAATTTAACATGTAAATTGAAATAGATAACTACACATGTTCATCCATAACATGAAACAAATAACATGTAACATAATAAATTTGTTACTCAAAAGCCCTCTAGTGAGAAGATAAAAGTGAGGTGGGGATGACACCCACAAATCTTCACTACTACAGTTGTAAAGTGTATCCAATTAAGGTTACAAGAAGTTTGACTATAAACTATGATCTACCTTATGAGGGGTATGCATTGTTAAAGGCTTACAAAGACTATTAGGTCTCACCCTGTTAAAGAATTTCACCAAAAATCATGCACCATTAAATAAAAAAGCCAGAGATAGTGGCATATTACCTTCAACTCCACAAAAGGAACACAAAGTTAAGTTATCTAATTGGTTTGATATAGTACAATACTGTGAAGAGGTAAGAATTCAGATATCTCCACTAGATTATTTGAAGTCTAACCCTAATCTACTCCAAAGACTTGTTGAACACTGTAATGATAAAGATGGAGGTCATGATAGTATGAATGCTAATGTTGACCATCATAGAAAAGCTAGCACTAGTAGAACCTCTCTAGCAGATGAAGATCTTGCACTACCTAAGTTATTTCAAGAAGAAGAGTCTATTGTCTTAGCTACTTATCCTAATAAAAAATTAGTTCCTTTTTACATTTCCTTGTTTATTAATGGAACTAGGTTAAGTAATTACATCATAGACTCAGGGGCTTCCCATAATGTGATGTCTGCATCTATAACTAAATCTCTAGGTCTACCCCTGACTAAAACTTTTGGTCGGTGCTACTTAATGGATGTAAAACAAGTACCCTTGCTTGGATGAATAAAGGATACTCAAGTTGCTCTAACTATTGTTGGCCATTTTTGGCCCCCATTCAACCCATCATTAATAACTGATATGAGAAATCTTCAATGGACTAGATTCTTTGATGTGGGTTAACACAATTTTTGGTTGGGTTAACATCTTGTATTGATGCAGTTTCTTCATAAACTGAGTTGGCTTGATTCCTTCATGTGTCGAGCTAGTTTAACTTGTTCATGTGCTGAGTTAGCTCATTTTTTCCTTCATGTGCTGAGTTGTGGGTTAACATGCATTTTCTTCCACGGTTAACATTTTGCCTTAACCATTTTTGTCATTTCAAAGAGTGACTTTTCTGCTCTTTCCAAAATCATGAAATTGCTGCTATCTCTTCAACCAAACATTCAAGAAATGTGCTGATCAATTGTTGCATGCCATGTCGAAGATTTTTTATGCTAGGTTTCTTTTAATCAGATGATGGTCATATTTTTGCATTGTTTCCCTTTTCTCTTGCGAAGATATGATGGTCATTAGATCTTGGGGCTTCTTTGGATATTTTTAGTGCATCTCAGTCATCTGTGTGGTTAGGTGGAGATATTGGATCTATAGTTGTATTTTGTTCATCAATTGGGGATTTTTTTTGTAGCATCTGAACCATTCATTCCAAAAGAAGATCTACATCAATGGTTCATATATTTTTTAGGCAGATCAGATTTATTCCATGTGGGTCAGTTCTGTAGTTTTTGTGGTGGGTTAACTTTTGTGTTATCCCGTCCTGCATTTTTTTTTACAGTAGTGTCAATTTATTTGTTGCAGCCATGACATGTTACAAGGACTATTTCTTCAATGCAAACTAACATTTTGGGCCTTGTTTCACTATGTTAATGCATCCCCATGCCTTGTTAATTATTGTAATAATAAGATATTTTGGATTTGATTTCTTAAGGCTAGATGCATTGATTTTTGGCTTGTCTATCACTTTATTACAACAGGTTAATTTCAAGATCAGATTTCGTTCTGATATTTATTTATTTCTACTCTCTACAACTAGACTCCACCTTGGGTTGGGATTTAAACTTCAAGTTAGATTTGAGTTATGCCTAAACTCTTTTAAAAGGTAGTTGTAAATAGTTCTCTCTTAGTTCTTCTCTATTCTGTTATGTTTACTTGTAGTAGCCAAATTGTTGATGGTTATTATATGTATGAAGATGTCTTTTCTTTCAACTCTTGATTAGTTCCAAACCTGCATGTGAGTTCTTGAAAATAGAATAGAGCCAGGACCTGTGTATCTGGACTTTTCATTAATATGTTGTACATACATGGATAGAGTTGTAACCACTATTCTATCTTGGTGCATCACCCCCCTTTCCCTTTTTGCATATTTAATTTCAATTTCCTTCTCCCTTTTCCTCTCAAGTGGTAGCGTAGGTGCATCCTGATAGTAAGGAAATCGGTCGTCTCTAGATATTTGACCTCAGAGTGCAAGGCCCACACTTGGAGGTCATTTCCATGTTACACAAGGTTGCTTGAGGTTCATACCTTAGGTAAGGGTGTATAGTTTTGTGTCTATCCTTGTAAAAGGCTAAAACTCACCATTCTAGTGGAAGGAATCCCTACAAGTTATGCAATTCTCCTAACTAGATTTTTTTGCAAGGACATGGGGTGAGAGATAATTAGACTGGTCATATGCTACCATCATAGTTGGGAACAAAAGGGTGAAACTAGAACCAGAAGAAAAGGAAAAGTTCACTATCTTAATATCAAATGATCCTAGGTCTCAAATCCTATATCGAAAAATGTAGTTCGGTAACTATATGTTATTTTTTGATATCCTTGATATTCAAGAAGAATTAGAGCAGACTAATGGTGAATAGTTGTGGACTTTAGAATTTGCTGGAAGTTGTGCTATTGCTGGTTTAGGTGCATGAGTAGTTTTGACATCACCTAGTAGAGAAAAAACTTGTTTAGCATACAAGTTAGATTTTAAGAATACCAACAATATTGTAGAGTATGAAGCCCTTCTCCTTGGCATCATTGCAGCAAAACAAAAAGGGGTCAAAATACTCAAAGTTCAAGTAGATGCATAATTGGTGGTAAGGCAAGTGAAGAACCAATATGTAGTAAAGAACAAAAGATTGAAAAAATTTGTAATAAGGTGTGGGATGAGGTTAAAATTTTGGATGCCTTCTCAATTATAGAAGTACCAAAGGAATTGAATTCAAGAGTTAATATTTTGGCAGTCTTTGCATCTTTTCTCCTACAACATCGTGACTTCAAAAATAAAATCTATAAAGTGGAAGTTTTATTCAGGCCCAATGTTCCTAATAATAAAGATTCTTGGCAAGTGTTTGATGATGATAAGCACATACAAGAATTCATTGAAGGGGTTGAACCTTTTGCAAGCCTATATTTTAAAGCAAGCACTAATTTAAATATTGATCCATTGGCAAATGACAAAAGGAAACTAGAACTAGATATGATCCAATTGAAAGTTAACAAGATCACGTCTCATCTCATTTCTTTGGAAAAGATTTTTGATAGACATGATACATACATTAAGAGAGAAAGAGATAAGAAAGGAAAATCTTATGGTGAGCATGATGGAATAAATATAGGGACAAAAATTAGTCCAAAAATGATAACATTGGGAAGTGTTGAACACAAAAGGAGAGGGTAGAAATTAAGAAATTACTCATTGAATATGAAGATGTATTTACTTAGAGCTATGAAGATCTAAATAATTTCACTGATGGGAAATCCAAACATGAAATCCCCCTTAAGCCAGGAGCAACACCATTCAGACAAATACATAGGAACTAGAACCCTATAGTTGAAGAAGCAATCTAATGAAACTAATAAAATGTTGAAGGCTAGGATCATATATCCTATCCATCACTCTACTTGGGTAGCTAACATTATTCTGTTGACGAAGAAAAATGAAGAGATAAGGATTTGTGTGGATTTTGGAAATCTAAATTAGGATTCTCTCAAAAATAATTTTGCACTCCCCACATGGATCACCTCTTGCAGATTGTTGCAAGGTCAAAGATGATGTCTATGTTAGATGGATTTTTAGGGTATAAACATATTCAAGTAGATGAGACAGATCAATTCAAGGAATCATTCACCACACCTTGAGGTACTTTTGCATATAGTAGGATTCCTTTTGGATTAATTAATGCAAGTGCAACATTTCAATGTGAAATGAATTTGGCTTTTGGTGATTTGAAGGATAAATTCATTATTGTGTACCTTGATGATTTGATAGTCTTTTCTAGGAAAAAAGAATATCGCATCAAAGACTTAGAAAGAGTGCTAAAAAGGTGTAGATATCATGGTGTCTCACTAAATCCCAATAAATTAGTATTCTGTGTGACAAAAGGTAAACTACTTGGTCACATTGTCTCTCAAGAAATGGTGAAAATTGATCCAAATAGAATTAAAGCCATTCAACAAGTAAGTCTACCATTGAGAAAAATTGGAGTAAAATCTTTCTTTGGCTAGGTAAATTTCTTAAGGAGGTTTGTGCTTGATTTCTCTAAAATAGTTACATGTATATTAGATATGATGAAGGGTAACAAAGCTTTCAAATGGAGTGATATAGGTAAAAGGGCTTTTGAAGACATTAAAGGTGCTATTACCAAGGCCCCATATTCATATTCATCCAAACTATAATAAGGACTTTATCATATATTGTTATGCATCAGAGCATACCATGTCAGCCATATTGATGTAGGAAAACAAAGAAGGAATACATGCCCCAATTTCTTTCATGAGTATGCCAAAGAAGAAAAAAGAATTGAAATACTCACAAATGGAGAAACATGCATATGTAGTGGTGAGAGCACTCAAGAATTTTAGGTTCTATGTGTTGCATTCTCATTCAATGATATATGTGCCTAATTCTACAGTTAAAAGTATCTTGAAACAACAAGTGGTTGGTTACAATAATAGGGGAGCTTGGATAACAAAGGTCCAAGAGTATGATACAAAAATTAAGCCAACTAGACTTGTGAGAGGAAACACACTTTTTAAAGCCTTGGTAGAAGATCAACAAGTTGAACTAGAAGATATTCCAAAGGTCCTCATGGTCAACCTTCAAGATCCTTGGTTTTAAAATATTGCATACTTTTTGACCTATGGTGAGTGTCCTCATGGATTAAGTGCTAAGTAGAGGAGAGATCTAAAAAAAAGCCTTAAGGTATGTAATTCATGATGATGTCTTGTATAAGAGAGCTATTGATGGTACATTTCTAAGATGTGTTGATAAGGAGCAGCAGGTGAAGTTGTTAAGATTTTCCATGATGAAGCATGTGGAGGAAATTTTTCTTCCACTGTCACCACATTCAAAATTTTGAGGCAATGCTACTATTGTCCTAGTATGTTAAGGATGCATACAAGTGGGTTGCCTATTGTGAGAAATGTAGAATGTTTACTAGTAAACCTTAGCTAGTTGCCTTGCCTCTTAAGCCATTGGTGATTGAAGCTCCTTTTCACCAATGACAGTTAGATCTCATAGGCCTAATTAATCCTCCTTCAAACCAAGAACACTCTTACATATTGATTGCCACAAATTATTTTAGTAAATGGGTGGAAGCCAAGCCACTGAAGAAGATCTCATCAGAAGTAGTGTGTGAATTTCTTAAAGAGCATATATTTGTTAGCTTTGGAGTTCTTGTGAAATTGATAATGGAAAATGCATCTTATTTATTTTCCTCAGAAATTGTTGATTTTTTTAATGATAACGGTATCCAAATTGGGCATTCCTATGATTATTATCCTCAAGGAAATAGGTAGGTTGAATCTAGCAATAAGAATTTGATTAATATCTTGAAGGAATTGGTGTCAAATAATCAAAGAAGTTGGCACAAGAATATACATGATGCTTTATGGTCAGAAATGACCACACCTAAAAGAGCCATTGGTATCTCACCTTTTGAGTTAGTTTATGGTGTAGAAGCTAGCTTTCCATTACCTCTAGAGCTTGCCACTTGTAAATTGAAGACTATGATTGAAGATGGTATATGCAGAGATGGATTGGAAAAGAGGATTTTGTATCTCACAAAGTTGTAGGAAGAAATAGAAGAAATGGCAGATAAAATCATTGAACATCAAGGGAGAGTTAAAAAGTTATTTAATAAAAGAGCAAGACAAGGGCAATTCATGGAAGGTGATTTTCTCCTATTGTGGGATAAGAGGCATGAACCAAGAGGAATGCACTCCAAGTTTTAGTCTTTGTGGAAAGGGCCATTTCAAGTTATGCAAATGAACCAGAACAACTCTTTCAAGTTGGCATATCCCACTAGATAATCCATGCCATGTTCTTATCATGGGAAGGATTTGAAGTTTATCAAATACAAAATTGAAGTAGGTAACCCCTACATAGTAGCTAGTTAAGTAGGTTTTTCTTTCATGTTGTTTTCTTTTTTTCTAACTTTCTTAGTTAGTTGTTGCTACCTTCCTAGATTAGTTTGTTCTTTTTGATGTCAAGTTGTCATCTTATTTTGTAGAACCAAATATTGCTAGGGTCCTTTTAAGCATTTCCATGCTTAAATCCCCAGATTGAGCCAACTATTGCAATGATTTAAGTTCCCCTATTTTTTAAACTTTTAGGATTAGGGTTGAGTCAATTTGATGTCATGTCATGTCTGTGTCTATATTTCCCTTAAGGAGCTTTTCCTCTCATCTATCCCTCTATGTGCACCTAGGTGGGAATTAAAAAACAATTCAATGCATTTGTTCATATTAGGTGATTAGGAAAGGGAGGGTAAGTCTATGTATTTCCTAGATGAGAGGGAAGTTGTTCTAAAATCCTAATGCTTTGATCAAGTGTTCATGGTGAAGATAGGATTCTTTCAAAAAGAAGATCACACTTATATTTAGAGCAACAAGTAGTAGAGAGAATTCAGATCAAGGCTAGAGGGTATGATGTAAATCATGGAAAAAGGACCCCTTAGAAGGAAGAGCATTCAAATTCGATGCACACAAAGAGCTCAAATATCTAGTAATGGTAGAAAAACTTGGTCAAAAGTGGCAAAAGACCCTGTTGAAATGTAATTGATGGTGTAGATTAAATCTGAGCATCCATATTTACAAGTTGAAAAGTCAAATGCTTTGGATAACATGTCACAACTATTAGATGGGGATGAAATCAATAGATGTGTTTTAAGACATTATTATAAGTGCCCTTAGTAAAGCATTAACAATCTCCAACATCTGACCATTCCCATCACCCTGCTATGGGCCCATTTTGGCAATGCATCTTGACTATCCAAAAAAGTTTAGATCAATGACTCTAAATGAGTTTTGGGCCAATTTTGGGCAATAGTCATCTTGTATTTACAAAATCTCCAAAAGGAGGACATGTGGCATACTTGACGTCACATCTATTATGGAAGGGAGCCATTAGACTCATTTTTTCATAAAGGGTGGACCCACTTGACTACAATTACACATTGTTTGATCAATAAAGATCAAACAACCCTAGTTGTGTTTTAGGCCTAAACATTAAAGGATACAAAGTTTTGGAGAAAGTCTCTAGAATAATGACACTTGTCCACACTCAAACCCATCTTAGGCCAAAATTAAAAGGATCAAAGGATATCATGGCTATCCATTTTTTCATAAGAGAAAAGAAAATGTTCAAGTTAGTTAAAACAAGATATTTTAATGTCAACCGTTGATTTGATATGAGCCAGATCCATGCTCAGAATTTAAAGATCAACTATTTGTTGGAATATAAAAAGAAGGTTTTAGTGCCAAAACATGATTTTCACAAGAACACATAGGGAATTAAGGTTTTTTGTTGGTTCATTTTTGTTACAGAAATCCAAGCATCTGCCAGATGTCTACATGGTCATCATAGGATCATGGTTTAACATTAGGAAAGATATTAACAAATCAATCTACCTACAAATTTGGAATTTTACTCCTAATTTTCTCAAATTAAATATTTGGAATAATATGACTGTCGAATTCCTAGTGACGGATGGGTTTAATATTAAAACTATAAATGTAATTGTTGGCCAAATTTTCCTTCCCACCAAAATCACTGCATTTGATTTCAAAAGATAAACGAACCTTTCCCATGCTTCTTTTTTATATTCAAATGCCATGAAATAAAATATCATAGGATCAAGAGTTGAAAGTCAAAGGCCTAGAATGCTAGGATGGTCATAAGATCGGGGAGCCCGAATTGGGAAGGTAAGATGCTAAGACAAGGGGGTCCACCATAAGATCGTAATGATATCAAAGGTCATTGTAATATCATAAAGTGAAAGGTAAGTTCCTCTAATATCGTAGAATCAAAAAATTATAGGATCACAGAGTCGTAAGATTGGGGAGGAGAGAGAAAGGCTTAAGATTCTTCACTAGTAGAGTTTTCAGAGGCCTTAAAGGGCTCATGTAAGATGTTATGACAAAGGCCTTAACTGTAGCATCGAGAGGGAAAATTATTAGTGATACGATGCTATGAAAATCAGAGGATATCATAGGATCATAAGGCCAAAAAATAAAGACATAACATACTACCTAGTTGCCAAATTTCATGAGATCATAAAGGGAAATTTTCTTGGTTTTGATCTTATGCTTGAGCGACATGTGGCATGTGGGTCTAGCTTCTTTAGTAGGCCACTGCAAACAGGGTGGATGAGCTATTAGAGCACATTGGCATATGGAAGGTGCTTTATTGGCTGTCTCTGACATGGTCAGTTTGGTGGGCTGCATGTTCTTAGTTTCCACTTTCTACCGTCCAATGCAAAAAGATCAAGGATCAGCCATGGTTGTCACCTTGTCACTATGTAGAGTTGCAAGGTAGTTATTTCATGCGACATAGTGAGAACTTTCCATGTGTCCTGACAAGCCCAAGATATTAAGAAAGACAATCATAGTTAGAGCTAACCATTTGGTGAGATTGTGGTTAAGTTGAAAGTTGGCATGGTTAGTAATTTTTATGGTCAAATACATTCAAACTCTATGAGGTGGTGAAAAGAAATAACACGATTGGCCCATGTGGCTTATTCTAGTTGCTTGACTGGGTTGACCTGCTAATACTATTGATTCATGAGCCAAAAATAGGGGATTTCTTGCATGATCTAATCTTCCTAATCATTTCCAACCACCTTCCAATGAATGCCACATCCAATGAATGAAGGAAAACACTCCACCACCGCTGTTTTATCCATCTACTTGGTTAGAGTGACTTAAATGGTGTTGTTCCATCTTCTCAGGGCTCTATTTTATTGAAAGATTGGATTTTATTGTATTTGAATCTATGCCAAGATCAAATTTTCTCCAGATCTACATGATTGTCCTTTGTAATCTAAAATAGTAGTGGTGGAGTTTGTTTTAGGGCAGAAAATATATCAATTATGCCTAAGATATAAAGGCAATTTTTGTAAATTTCATTACGATTGACTCTTCTCTATTTTCTTTGATTTTTCTATGAAAATTCACTGTAAATCCCCTTTTCCTCTAAACTTGTATGACATTCTACCTTATCTCCTCCAGCCATTGATGTATTGTGCAAGACCTATTTGCTTCTCATTGGTTTATTGTGAATATCTGCACTTTTGCATTACTATATCTCTTTGACCTATAAATGATATATAAGCAAATTATCTTCTTCCTCGTGTCATTTATGTGGATTTTCTGATCTACATGTGATTTTTAGACTAAAACAAGTCTGGATGTGTATATCTTTTGGTGTCATGATAGTTCAAAAGTGCATGTATGGGTAGAGATTGGTTTGAACACTCTATTTTGGTTTGTCACCCCTTGGGTTAGAATAGGTAGATTTGCTAACATGCATTTCTTGTCTCTTTTCCTCTCCAAGTATAGTTAGGTGTGCCCTAATAGTAAAGGGAGCCAACCTTCTCCAGGGACTCAACCTCATAGTTTAAGTCCCACATCTTGGAGGTTGTTTCTGTGTTTCACAAGGTTGTCCTTAGGTAAAAACTTTGGACAAGGGTGCAAACTTTTGTGACAACAATTTTTGGCATGCTCGGTGGGACAATATCCAAGAATATTTCAAGCTTGTTGGTGTTAAGAAGAGGAAAATTTTGTGATTATGTTGAAGAGATAGTACTGGCTTCAGTATTCAAGCCTTCAAGAGGTTCATTCTTTGAGTACTTGGTGAGTTTGAGCTTCAAATACATCTGGATCCAGACCAAATTTTCTATGATTTATGCCCAAAACTAAAACAAGGGCA
Source organism: Cupressus sempervirens (assembly GCA_028749045.1). Classification (NCBI taxonomy): domain Eukaryota; kingdom Viridiplantae; phylum Streptophyta; class Pinopsida; order Cupressales; family Cupressaceae; genus Cupressus; species Cupressus sempervirens. The sequence goes on from CM053793.1 coordinate 735,044,688, forward strand.
TCTTTTAGAGGTAGTTTTCAATATCAAGAGCTTTTGTTTTCAAATCCTAGAAGAAGAAAGACTAGATTGTCTTTATCACTAATTAAGAGTATAGAGGAAATACATACCCAAGCAAGGTCAATTTCAACTCCTCTTGTTGTTAGATCTCAATCTAGAATACCATCAACTCATATCAATAGGTCACTTACTTAGATGGCACAGCCTAGAGCTCATGCTTTTGCCACCTTTAATGGTGGGAGTCCTCTTTTATTGACCCAAAGGCATGACATACAAGTAGCTACACTTAAAAGTATACTTGAATTTTATGGTGAAACTCCTATCTCTCCCTTGGAACATATTCAAGAGGTTGCAAATGTCTGCAATATCCATGGTATTACAAAATTTGATGTGGCCATTAGACTTCTAGCTTCATCTTAAAAAGGGAAAGCCCTAAAATGGTACAAGAGTGTATCACATGGTTCTATAACATATTGAGATGGATTAGGAGTAGGACTATGTAAACACTTTGAGGACAAAAGTGACTATGTGTCATTTTTAAAACAACTAACTACCAAAAAAAGAGCCACCAATGAATGTATGACTAATTTCAACTATAGATTTCCAAAGACATGGGATAGAATGCCTACTTTAGCAAAGCCTACCCCGGTAATTCCTTCTTGTACTACCTCATAGCTTTTAACAATGACATTGCCACTATAATTCAAACTATGGGAGGAGATAGCTTACCTACTGCTTATGAAATAGGAATCAAGGCAAAAAATATATTGATACAAGGAGGAAAGTTAGCTCCGAGGCCTCCTATGCCCTTCTTCCCTAATGTCCCAAATCACCAACTAGCAATGTCCCCTATTCCCATAACTTCCACATCACAATCCCTTGGTCTAGTCCCTCAAGCTTCCACATCTTGAAATGGAGTGGATGAAATCAAGAAGATGATACAGTCTATAATGTTGAACATAGATAAAATATTGAAAGGGCAAGAGAAGAAGTTGGAAGATAGCTTCTTTGTGATGTAGAAGGTGAGCAACAAGGTGGTGACTCTTCATATGGAATAGATGAAATCAAGGAGATGATATAGTCTATAATGTTGAACATAGATAAAAGATTGCAAGGCCAAGAGAAGAAGTTGGAAGATAGCTTCTTTGTGATATAGAAGGTGACCAACAAGGTGGTGACTTTGGAGAGGTAGTAAGCTCAAGGTAGTAAGGCTCATCAATTGCAATATCAAAATTTGAACAATGTTAGGCCTCCAAATCATAATTACGAGAATAGTTCTTTTGATTAGAATAGGCAGAATAGTCATGCTCCTACTTCAAATGCAAATCAAAGTAGGGTCGTAGTCCCTCAAAATTATATGGCTCAAGATCAAAAAATTTATCCCTCCTCCAACTAATCCTATACCTATTGCATGTGTCAAAAGGATGAATCTTATTTGGCTTTGACCATTAAAGATCCTTTAGTAGGAAAATCATACAAGGAGATCCAACCCAAGGATGCCTCATATATGCAAGGATAGGGTGATTGCTCCCTTATGAATCATTAGGTGGAGGAACATTGTAATATAAACTAGGATTCCATTGCTCACAACACTAGGAACACAAGAAGAGCTATTGAAGATGCTACCCATCCTCTTCCTAATCAAGCTTCAATGTCAAATGTAGTGCCTAATGTACAAGCAACAGATGATGAATCCAATGCTCCTCTACAATAAAAATAGAGTAATTCTAGAGGAGATGTGAATAGTCCTCAAGTTGTTCCATCTCAACTTCCTACACATGGAGTTCCCAAGATTTATACCAAAGTACCTAATGTGTCATTTAGTGTGGTAGAACAAATGAAAAAGACAAATGTGAATATTTTCGTGTGGGATGTTGTTGCTACTATACCCATGCAAAAGAAGTTGTTGCAGCAAGCGTTGGAAAGTATTGAACCAAAGGATCAACCACCTAACATGGAAAGTGCCACAAGCCTGGTACAACCATCAAAGGAGGTAGAAACAAGTAAAAATTTTAGACCTCCTCAATTTTATATTTCTTTGATTATAGGCGATAAGCTAGTCCATAATTGCATTATTGATTTAGGGCTAGTAGTTCAGTAATGCCTAAGCCTATTGTTGATGCTTTAGAAATGAAACATGAACCCATTTTTAGGGATGTATTACAGTTGGATGGTAGTATTTTCAAGACTATATGGATCCTTAGAAATGTGGCAATGGCCCTACACACATGCTCTGGTTGTACTGTGACTCAAGATATATCCGTTGTTGAAGTCAAGCCACATTTTTCCATTTGTCTATCAAGAGACTTTCATTTCCCAAATAGGTGGTTACATATCTTCTAATTGATCGTATATGTTTTTTAGAACAAGATATGGGACTAAGGCTTCAATCATAGCAAAGTCTCTAGCCCTCAATCGTATTGAACCCTATTCCCCTAATCTCATTAATATGAATTGCACTATCCTAGAAATGGATGAGAATGACATAGTGAATGAGCCTACCACTTCTCTAGCAGAGATACTTTATTTTCTCTTAGATGAATGGGCTAATGCATATCAATTTGGTTCCATATTAGAAACCCTTGAGATAGGTCTTGGTATATATTGTGTGTTAGAAAAGGATGCTCTTGTCCCTAACCTTATGAAGGAACAATAAGATATGAGTGGGATATGGAGTATGTATTTTGATGGATCAAGAAATAAGAATGGATCAAGGGTTGGTGTGATGTTGATTTCCCCTGCACAAGTAAGGACTACTTCTCCTTTAGGCTCCAATTTAGTTGTGCCAATAATGTTTCCAAGTATGAGTCCCTAATCCAAGGTCTTCTACTTTCTCAAAAGAGGGAATTCAGACATTAAGTATACATGGAGATAGCAAGTTGGTGGTCAACCAAGTAAGAAACCAAAATATCACTAAGAATGGCTTGTTCAAGTCTTATAAACATAGAGTATGGGATTTTCTTGAAAGTTTCAATGCATTTAATATTCAGAGCATCCCTAGAAAAGACAATAGACATGCTGATAAACTTGTAGCAATAGGTGCATCTTGTGATATCACAAAGAATCTTGAAGCTAAAAATAAGTAACAGATTAAAATGGTACTAAGGCCTATTATGCCTAACAATGACACCAATTGGAAAGTATTTGAATCTGATGCACAAATTGTAAGTTTCTTGCATAATGAGGCAAAATTATCAAAATGGAACCAATCTAGGTTGCACAACTAGTATGGTGATCAGATCATTAATCTTAGTTCCAAAAAATTGCCTAAGGGTCTCATTACCTTAGAGAGTGTCTTCAATCTTGATGACCAAGCAAGAGATAGAAATATGAACCTAGCTACTGACAAAGAGGATTATACACTAGAGATAGTTGCATTGAAAGATGCTACAAAATCTTCTATTATTGAATTCCTTGATGGAGTTGTGACCAAGTTTGGTGCCCCTTCAACCATTATTTTAGATGATGCAAAATCTTTTGTAGGATCTTAGATTTTTGCATGGGTAGTTGATCATAATATCTACTTTAGCATATCCTCCAACTACTACCCTTAAGGCAATGGATTGGCTGAGTCATCCAACAAAAACCTAATCAAGATTATGAAAAGGACTATAGAGGAAAATCAAAGATGTTGGCATCAAAGTTGAGGACAACAATACGAGCTAATAGAATAACACCTAAGAGGGCAATAGGAAATTCAACCTTTATGTTGGTATATGGCAGGGAAGCAAGGCTTCCAATTTCATTAGAGTTTTCATCCCTAGAACTAGCTCATTAGCTGAAGTCAATGGAAAATGATTCTATGAAAGTAAGTATATCAAAACTGATGGAACTAGAAGAGAAAAGGAAATAGGCCATCCAGACCCTAGAAACACACCAACAATAGGTGAAAAATAGTTTTGATAGGAAAGATAGGGTCAGAATCTTTAGAGAAAGTGATCTAGTATTAAAATGGGACTAGCCCATATGTTATCACCAACTACAGAGAGGCCAACACTTTTCAACTATCTAGGCCCGATGGTCAAGTTCTCCCAATATCAGTTAATGGGGTTCACCTTAAGCCTTGATTTTAGGAGAGGTTAAAGTTTTTTTGTACATATTAGAATAGTTGTCTTGCTTTATAAGAAGTGCACAAGCACATGAGATTTGCAGAGGTTGCAAAAGATTTTGATTCCTGGTTCCAGTTGTAGAGAGGCAATTTTGAGGTTTCCTGGGTATGTTTCCTATGATTTTTAGGGTTTTTTTGGGTGGTTTTTTACATTTTTACAACTCTATAGCCCAATGGATTCCTTAGGTTACTATTCTATGCATAGCCAACTTGCATCCCCTTTGATTCACCAAAATTATTGACCAAATTTGCCTTCCTTCCAAAATCACCACATTTGAATTCAAAAGATAAATGGCCACTTCTCATGCTTCTTTTTATATTCAAATGCCATAGAATATAATATCATAGGATTGGGAGCTAGAAGTCACAGGCCTACAATGCTACAATGATTGTAAGATTGGGGAGCCTGAGTTGTTATAAAGGTAAGATGCTATGACAAGGGGGTCCACCGTAAGATCGTAATGATATCAAAGGTCATCATAATATCATAAAGTGAAAGGTCTGATATTACAATATTACATAGAGTCAAAGATGTAAATCATAAGGTTTACGATGCTATGCCAATATCATAGGATTAGAAAATCATAGGATTGGGAAGTCATAAGATCAGGGGAGGAGAGAGAAAGGCTTAAGATTTTTTGTCGGTCGAGTGGTCAGAGGCCTTAAAGGGCTCATGTAAGATGTTAAGATAGAGGCCTTAACTATAGCATCGAGAGGGAAAATTATTAGTGATATGATGCTACAAAAATCAAAGGATGTCATACGATCATAAGGCCAAAAATGAAGACATAAGATATTACAAAGTTGCAAGATTTTGTGAGATCATAAAGGGAAACTTTCTTGGTTTCAATCTTATGCTTGAGCAACACATGGCATGTGGGTCTAGCTTCTTCAATAGGCGGCCTCAGATAGGGTGGGTGAGTTGTTAGAGCATGTTGGCATATGAAAGGCACTTCATCAGTCGAGTCTCTAAGATGGTCAATTTGGTAGGTCACATGTTCTTAGTTTCAACTTTTTACCTTTCGATGAAAATAGATCAAGGATCATCCATGGTTGTCACCTTGTTGCTATGTAGAGTTGTAAGGTAGTTATTTCACATAGTGAGAACTTGCCGTGTGTCTCAGCAGGCCCAAGATATTAAGAAAGTCAATCACAATTAAAGATAACCATTATGTGACATTGCGGTTAAGTTAAAAGTTGGCATGGTTAGTAAGTTTTTTGGTCAAATGCATGTAGACTTTGTGAGGTGGCAAAAACAAATAACACGATTGGCCCATGTGGCTTATTCTAGTTGCTTGACTGGCTTGACCTGTTGATACTACTAATTCATGAGCCAAAAATAAGGGATTTCTTGCACGATCTGATCTTCATGATCATTTCTAACCACTTTCCAATGAATGTCATGCCTAGTGAATGAAGGAAAACACTCCATCGCCTCTATTTTATCCATCTACTTGGTCAAAGTGACTTAAATGGCATCGTTCGATCTTCTCAAGGATCTATTTTGTTAAAAGATTGGATTTGAATCTATGCCAAGATCAAATTTTCTCCAAATCTACACGATTGTCCTCCATAATCTTAAATGGTAGTGATTGAGTTTGTTTTAGGGTAGAAAATATCTCAGTTATGCCTGAACTATAAAGGCAATTTTTGTAAATTTTGTTAGGGTCAACTCTTCTCTATTTTCTTTGATATTGCTCTACGAATTCACTGTAAATCCCCTTTGCCTTTGAACCTATATGACATTCTACCTTATCTCCTCCAGCCATTGATGTGTTGTGCAAGACCTATTTGCCTCTCATTGGTTTATCGTGAATATCTACAATTTTGCATGACTATATCTTTTTGACCTATGAATGATATATAAGTGAATTCTCTTCTTCCTTGTGTCATTTATTTGGATTTTCTGATCTGCATGTGATTGTTAGATTAAAACAAGTCTGGATGTGTATATCTTTTGGTGCTATGATAGTTCAAAAGTACATGTATGGGAAGATATTGGTTTGAACACTCTATTTTGGTGCATCACCCCTTGGGTTAGAATAGGTAGATTTGCTTTCATGCATTCCTTCTGCATTTTCCTCTTCAAGTATAGTTAGGTGCACTATGATAGTAAAAGAAGCCTGCCTTCTCCAGAGACTCAACCTCATAGTTCAAGTCCCATAGCTTGGAGGTTGTTTCCATGTTTCAGAAGGTTTTCCTTAGCTAAAAACTTTGAAAAAGGGTGCATACTTTTGTGAGAATAGTAATTTTTGATGATAATGAAAGGGTTAGAAAACTTGACAGTGAAGAGTTGGTAATTCTATTTACCTTGATTCGGCTTTTATGTTTGTTGTTCCAATCATAGATTAGATTAGGTTTGAATTAAGGGCTAAAAGACAATCATATTTGGTATTGTGATTTTCTCTTGGATTCCATTTCATTATGGTGATTGCAACATAGGTAATTCTTTTTACCTTCCACTTTTGGCTCTTTTTCTGCATCTCCTTGTTGTATCTACATCATTAGAATTAGTAGTCATGATTGTAGAAGTTGAAATAGATGCTAATTAGAAGTTAGATGAAAGAGATTTAAGATAACTTATAAAAAACATTCCATTGGGATTTGTGAGTTATCGAAATCCAATTTTGCCTGGATTGTTTGTGTCTACAAGCAATTTGGTTAGTAGCCTCTTCTACTCTCAGGTTAAGAGTTTTCCTTTAAAATCATGATCAAATGAAGACATCATTTCATTTTATATCATTTCAAACTAAAGGGAGTTGTACCTTGTAATTCAAAGGGTAGTGGTATAACACATACACTGACCCATTTGTTGGTGACATCCTTTTGTTTCTCCAAAATATTGGGCATTAAAAAGAGTCAGGTTATAAAATATAATAGGACAAAAAACTATTAACCAACATGTTGTAACATATTCTTCCTCTGCTGGAGACTAAGAGATCCAATTCTTCTTATTTGTCCAAGATACTAGTCTCTTACCAAGAAAGAATACTCCACCACTGGTGCTCTTCCTACCATCAACACTTCTTACCCAATTTGCATTAGTGAAGACTTTCAAATCTAAGTTTCCTCCTTTCTTGTACTATAATCCATAATCTTCAGTACCCTTTAGATAACTCATGATTATTTCTATTTCTATCATATGATTTTCTTTAGGATTAGCTGAAAATCTTGCCAGCATACCAACTGTAAGTGCAAAATTAGGAATAGTATGTACTGCATACTGAAGTTTTCCAATCATAGATATATATGTGGTCTAATCTACCTCCTTGAAATCATCATTTTTGGAAAGCATATGTCGAGTAGACATAGGTGTTCCTCCTGATCTTGAATCCTCCATTCCAAACTTCTTCAGTATTTCCTTGATATACTTAGATTGAGTAATGTAGATACCATCTTTCTTCTATTGAATCTACAAGCTAACAAATAATTTGATTTCTCCAAACATTTATATAAAAATATTTGCACAAATCATAATTTCCAATAAACAATTTATCATCCACAAATATTTCTGCCAACATAATCTTCTTATCTGGTCCTTCTTTGATGTCTAGGTTGTTGTTATCATTTTTCCTTTGAAAACCAATCTTCATCAAATTATGATGAAGTCTTTCATACCAAGCCCTAGGAGCTTGTTTGAGACCATACAATGCTTTGTGTAGTTTACAAACCATATCCTTTTTGCTAGAATCTACAAAGCCTTTGGGTTGCTCTATGTAGACTTCTTCTTCTAGGATTCTATTCAAGAATGTAGATTTCACATCCATCTGATACACTTTAAATAATTTATGTGCAACATAAGCAAGTAGAGTCCTAACACCTTCTAATCTTGCAACAAGAGCAAAAAATTTACCATAATCAATACCTTCCTCTTGAGAATAACCTTTTCATACTAACACATTGGTTAACAATTTGTCTTCCTTGATATATTGGTTTATAGCTTGACTCTTTACTTGTCCAAAGGCTTATGAAAAATACAAAAGTTAACAATAGAATAGGTCAATGTAGTAATCTATCAAAGACCCCTAAATTGAAAGGTATAACTCCCATATGAGTGCAAGATATGCAATGAATTTATCTTTCAGGTTTTGGGGGTATGCTCTAATGAAGGGTGCTCCCCTTAATACCATGAACATATAACAGAAACAAAAAAACAACAACAAATGTGAGAACATAACATGGACTTCTTATTATCTTTGCAAATATAGAATTACATAGTTCACAAGTACAATATGCTAACCCACATGGGCACCTTTGTTTTAGTAATTTGTTAGACTAAATTGCAAACTACCACCTAGAGTTGTCTTAGACAATGCTTAGGTCTTTCTTAAATAGGCAATTTTATGCTACCTGGGAATTTTCTAGACATTCAAACTTAATATCAAGGAACAAAATACCCTAATAATTCATATAGAGTTGACCAAATATATCTTTGATAATTATTTTAGAAATTTTGAGTATCCCAACTTTGGAAGGCCATAACTCTCAAACCGTTGCTCTGATGGGCTATTATAACCACTTTTTGGAAATGCCAGCTCATTATCTACAGGCTCAAAATTGTGCAAGCGCCCTTCCATTGAGTTTTTGAACCTCATACAGGCACTCTAAGGCCTCCAATAGTGAGCTTGGAGATATTTCTCCTAAATTTTCTACTAAAAATCCACAATAAATTCTATGATACTTAAGCTAGAGCAGTGAGATTTTTATTGTAGGCTTGTAATTCTAAAATGAACCTTGATGTAGAAAATTAGAACATTATGAGATTATATGAAAAACTTACTAAAAATAGCAAGCTCCCAGAAATAGTAACCACCCTATCTACTAGTCAGATTGCTCTCACACCCAAGATGTTCCTGCATTAGACACCTGGGGTAATTTGAGAAGTGACTCTATCATGTCTAAAGTGTTCAAAGGAAAACCAAGACAGTTAACCTCCTCCCTTGCTAGCCATGATAAATCCTTTATTTGCCTCCCTTTCCATTTGACCAGGTATTCCTCATAAATTTTTTTCTTTGGACTTTTTCTAACACGACTATCTAGTATCTCCTCAATCTCCTTTGTAGTCGAACTAGCTGCTAGAATACTCCACTATGCTTTTGCAACTCCATTTCCACCACCTCCTTCATAATCCTCTGTCAAATCTAAAATATTAAATACTAGTGAAATATTCAATTCAACATGCAACTCCACTTCGTAGGCATTTCTAGAATCATGCTTTTTCACTATCTTGCACAATCCAAACTTCTTCATCTTCAACTTACTATATGTATCCACTAGAAAATGCTCTTTTCTCAAATGAACCATGACTTCATCTCCAATCTAAAATTATTTATACCTCCTTTTCACATTTGTCTTATTCTTGCATTGGGTATTCATCTTTATGATGTTCTTCCTCACCTCCTCATGGATGTTCTTCAAATATTTAGTAAATTCTTCTACTTTAGCACTACTTATCTCTTCTTTATCCAACTTCTACAATTCATAAGTATTTTTGGGACTACTCCTATATACAATCTAGAATGGTGATTTACCAGTTTTCTTGTTAACAGAATTATTATATGAAAATTCTTCCTGTGGTAAAATCACATCCCATCCTTTTGGTTTTTCTCCAACCAAACATCTTAGTAAATTTCCCAAACTCCTATTCACCACTTTTGTTTATTCATCAGTCTATAGATGATGTGATGAACTAAACTTTAACTTATCTTCAATTTCTTCCATAATGTATGCCAGAAATACCCAAAAATTTTGGCATCTCAATTTGAAACTATACTCTTTGGTAGACCATGTAGTCTCACCACTTCTCTAAAAAACAGCTCTACCACATGAACATCATCATTAGTCTTCTTGCAAGGAATAAAATGTGCCATCTTTGAAAACCTGTCAACCACCACAAAAATAGAATCATGCCCATGTTAAATTTTGGGTAATCCAAGAACAAAATCCATTCTAACACCCTCTCACATGACTTCTCTAGTACAAGTAATGGCTTATACAACCCTGTATTCTACTTCACTCCTTTCACCATCTGACATAATTTACAACTCTATAAAAAATTCTTCACATCTTGTTGCAACTTTGGCCAGTAATAATTCTTAGCAACCATAGCTATGGTTTTATCTCTTCCAAAATGTCTAGCCAATCCTCCACTATGCTTCACCTTGATGAGATTCTCTCTCATTAAACTTATGGGAATGCATGACTAGCTTCTTTTGAACAACATACTATCTTGGATCATGAAATCCAACCACTTTGTCCTATCAAGTGTAACAGGTTTTGTACAAGCCTTCAATGCTTCACCAAAATTAGGATCATCTAGATACAAAGTAATAAGTTCCTTGAATCCAACTACCTCTATCTAAATTTTTGTCACTAAAATTTGTCTTCTACTAAGAGCATCTGCAACTCTAATAGATTTCCCACTCCTGTGTTTCAAAAAAAATGTATAACTCTGCAAAAAACTTAACCCACTTCAGATGCCTTTGGTTTAATTTTCCCTGACTATTCAAATATTGCAAAGCTTGATGATCAATATACAATAAAAACTCCTTAAGAAGAAGATAGTGTCTCCACTTTTTCAATGCTTGTGTCATGTCCCCTTTTCAAATAATAAAAAAAAAAAAAATCTTTGCTAAGACAGGCAGGCCCAAGAAAGTGAAGTTTCGAAAAAAGGGGGGTTAATCTTTGGAAACTGTTGGACTAATAAATGAAATTATTATTAAAATATGTTTCATTAACCTCTCTTGGATGTGAGTTATGGTTATGGCCTCTTTTAAGGGGTTTGGAGGCATTTTGGGCAAGGAGGAGAACTTGATTTTTGCTCATTCTTTGTTATTCTTCAGAGGCTGCCAAACCTGTGGAGAAGGAGACCCAAGAATGGGAGTTTGCAGGCTTCCAGGGAGACCCAAGAACGGGAGTTTGCAGGTTTCCAAGAAGGCAAAGGATGGGAGTTTGAAGCCATTCCATGTGCATGCTCATACAGAGTTTGCCTTTGTGCTGAACAGTGTAGATTTGTGGGTTTTTGGGTGTGTTTTTTGCATGAGTTTGGTGTTTTCAGTTGAGCATTTCATATCAGTTTTGGTTGCTTCTGTATTTCAGACTTTAAGCTATTAAAATAGATCTGAATATATGTATTGGGATGTGATTAAACTTTTGAGATAGTTTATTAGTGTTTTTGTGGTGTTTCCAGGCATTTTTGTGTTAATTTCGAGAGCCCGATGAGCATAGTTTTTGTCCTACATTTGTGAGCTGTTGTGTAAAGGCTATATAGATCTGTAAATGTCATTTTTTAGGCTGTTATGCTGCTGAAAAATCTGTAAAAATGGCCATTTTCAGATTTATTAATAATAGGTGAAGCTGTGAAGCTTTTGGCACCATTTCTGGCATACCCGATTTGGGGTTTCTTGAGAAATTTGTAGGATCTTTGTGATATTAGTTGTTTGATCTTAAAGATCTGATTAAAGATTGGAAATATCATACAAAATCAAAAAAGGGACATTTCAGTGGTATCAGAGCCATGATCTTGCCAGCCTAAGGGTTTGTAGAAGTTTGCAGGTCAGTTTTAACAACTACCCAGATCTTGCATTTCAGTTTTGAGAACTACCCAAATCTTGCATGACATAATTTATGGTTGCATGTTGCTTCTAATCAGCTACATGTCAAAATTTATGGTTGCATGCTACTTCTAATCATTTTCATGTTAGTTCTTGGTGAATTTGGTGGTTGTAGAAGTTTGCATTTCAGTTTTGACAACTACCCAGATCTTGCATGTTAGTTTTGTCAACTACCCAGATCTTGCATGTCATAATTTGGTGGTTGCATGTTGCTTCTAATCAGTTGCATGTCAAAATCTATGGTTGCATGATACTTCTAATCATTTTCATGTTAGTTCTTGGTGAATTTGGTGGTTGTAGAAGTTTGCATGTCAGTTTTGACAACTACCCAGATCTTGCATGTCAGTTTTGACAACTACCCAGATCTTGCATGTCATAATTTGGTGGTTGCATGTTGCTTCTAATCAGTTGCATGTCCAAATCTATGGTTGCATGCTACTTCTAATCATTTTCATGTTAGTTCTTGGTGTTTGAAGAAGTTATATCCTATTGGGGTTACACTCTACTTTATCCAAAATGGACAGGTATAGTACAGAGTCTCAGAGGACACGATCTTGGACAATTGATAACCAGAGTCAAAACAGTAGAAAGGATGGTTATTTAGACATTCGAGATAAACTTATGAAAATAAGCCATGACATGTCTGAACAGTTGGTTGAGCACCACCGTATAATGAATGACATGTTATCTGACCCAGCTAAGGTGGATAAGTTGACTGGATTTCTATTTGGCATATTTTCTCACAGGACAGATGACACAATTCCCAAGAAGTTGCATGAGGAGTTTGAGAAACTAGCTGATAGCCAGGTAGAGGTCTCAGATTCTACTCTGCCACAGGAGGTGGTTAGAAAGGATATTACACAGATTGATAGTAACGGTCAACTTGATACTCAGATTGAGACAATTGTTTACAGGTCGTCAAAGGGTGATGCCATAGGTATTCAGGATGGTATAGTTACAATAGGCAATGACTACAGTGTAGTGGGTTTAGATGATGATTATGAGGATGTTGTTGTGCAGGATGGTGAGATACCTGGTAGAGATGAGCAGACATTGAGCATTCATGACTTTGTTGAGAAAGAGTACCAGGAACAGTTAGATGCTTCATCACATGAGGTTGAGGCTGGTAGTACTTCACATGATTTGTCCAGCCAGCTAAAGGTGAAAAAAGATAGTATTGTGACTTCATTATCTCATCATGACAAGTATGTGGAGTTAGTTGGTATTGGTCATATTACTCAGGTGAGGAGTTTTCTTGAGTTACCAGTTGATTCTAGTTTACGGATATGGACTCGAGATTGTTATATTGGTGTTTGGGATTCAGTTGACTGGAGATCTTTAACACTTTTTGGTAGCAGTGTTTGTTTGGGTGCTATCATGGAGTTGATTAGTAGATTACACGGTGTTGTCTTTTCTTGTGCCAATATCTTGTCTGATGTTGGTATTAGTTTTTATACACCGATGTTGGGCTTTGTTCATATATCTAGTCGACCATACTTGCTAGAATGTGTTGATGATATTTCATATTTGGCAATGTGTATAGATGAGTCCCAAGATCATATTGGCATTGATGACATCCAGGAGGATGCAGTGGGCAGTTTTGAAGACTTAGTTTCCTTGGGTATAGAGGAGTTGGACAGCAATGCTAATGTTTTTGATACTTTGTATGTTGATATGAGCTTTAGATTTGATTCACATGATATGGATGGTAATACTCTAGAGACTAGTAACTTTGAGGATACTCTTTTAGACAATGCATCAGAGGAGGTTTGTAGGAGATAGTCAAGCCAGCACCATCATGTGTCTAATCAGTTGAGAGTTAGTGACCGAGACATTGCTATCACTTGCCAGCATTTCGATGTTGTTCGTCAGTTGTTAGCAGTTTATGGATGGGGTTCTCCTACTAGTGATGAGCAAGAAGGCAGTTATCTTTCCTTGACAGAGATCCACTCTTTATGGGAGGCTATTTGGATTTTGAGACAGAAGTATATACAGTTGCTAGCTGATAGAGATTATCTTATGGAGTGGGATAGTACAGCATATGATGCATTGTTGGCCAAGGAAGATGAGGTGAGTGAGATTACTGAGTAGCTTGAGGTGACTTCTGAGATTCTTGAGAGTACACAGTTGGATTTCAAGGAGTCACAGCTTCATTTGGCTAAGGTGACCATGGAGTTAGAGCAACTATAGTCTTTACCTGATTCTATACAGTCACAAGCTATGGTGTTTGGTGATCCGAGGATGTCCATGGCCGAGATTGTCAGAGACAGTGGAGATGGGGATGCATCCATCCTTGATACTAACATTGGCATATCAGGTTCATTCCCACTAGAGTCAGGTTCAGTTGAGTTGGGTTTTATAGCAGATTGTTGTATGCCTGACATGGTGGTGGCCTCTGGTACTGATGGCATAGAGACTAGAGATGCATCAAAGATCGTGTGTGATGTTGGTGAGTCGACAGTTGGCATGGTTCTTGCTAGTAATACTACTCCCTTGGTGATATCTTTGGAGGTAGTAGTCAGTTCCAACATGGTTAATGATCAATTGCAATTAGTTTCATCTAGATTACAGTCTGAGCCACTGACTGAGTTTGGCGCATTCTATTGGCATTACACTATGAGGTATGCTCATCAATTTACCTTTGATGACCATGTTGATGACATTATGATACAGAGATGTACTTTGGTTCCTAGTGCTTATCATCAGTTATGGAATAGTTTGATGCCTCGGGATGAGAGTTGTGATGGGCACGACATGGTGATAGGTCATGCAGTTGATAGCTTGATAATACATGACTTAGAGCAGGAGTTTTGGAGTGATGCTTCAGCAAGTGTTGTTATTGATTCTACTCCTTTGGCTATGACATCTCCTGACTTAGCTAGTGATCAGTCACAGTGGGTTATATCACTTGTTCATGGTGAGTTGTTGACTGAGGTTGGTTTTTTTAATCAACATTATATTGCAGGGTATGTACATCAGTTAGCAATTGATCCTTGTGTTGAGGAGTTGATGGCAGGAAAATTTGGTTTAGGTTCCATTTCTTGTTGTTTATCTTGTGATGGCTTTTCACCATCAAGGGTGCATGGGAGTTATGGTTATGAGACAGTGGCTGATGATCTACAAAGTTGTGTTGATTGTAGGAGTTGTACAGTTTTTGGATTCTCCATACTTGGTATAGTTTCATATGAGAGCATTCACCATTGTTGCAGAGTTGGATTGTACATTTCGTATAGGCCAGTGGGATGCGTTGATGGTATTTATTGTGTTGGCAGTTTGATCTGTCCACTTTACTTGGGTTCTGATGTTCTAAGAGTTTGTGTCTCATGGGTTTTTGACTATGGTGGTGGTGATTTTGGAGTTTGGTTGAGCTATAATTGTCAGTTTGATTATGGATTCCTCTTGGTCATATTGCAGAGGATATTGCAGGAGCCTGTGTTAATTGGTAGTAGTATAGTTCATGACTACATTTGGGATCCAGGTGGATTGATTGGTTTATTGTTCAGCCATTGCTTGAGGACAAGAAATGTTTGGGGAGGGGAGGACTTTTCATGTCCCCTTTTCAAATAATAAAAATAATAATAATCTTTGCTAAGACAGGCAGGCCCAAGAAAGTGAAGTTTCGAAAAAAGGGGGGTTAATCTTTGGAAACCGTTGGACTAATAAATAAAATTATTATAAAAATATGTTTCATTAACCTCTCTTGGATGTGAGTTATGGTTATGGCCTCTTTTAAGGGGTTTGGAGGCATTTTGGGCAAGGAGGAGAACTTGATTTTTGCTCATTCTTTGTTATTCTTCAGAGGCTGCCAAACCTGTGGAGAAGGAGACCCAAGAATGGGAGTTTGCAGGTTTCCAGGGAGACCCAAGAATGGGAGTTTGCAGGTTTCTAGGAAGGCTAAGGATGGGAGTTTGAAGCCATTCCATGTGCATGCTCATATAGAGTTTGCCTTTGTGCTGAACAGTGTATATTTGTGGGTTTTTGGGTGTGTTTTTTGCATGAGTTTGGTGTTTTCAGTTGAGCATTTCATATCAGTTTTGGTTGCTTCTGTATTTCAGACTTTAAGCTGTTAAAATAGAGCTAAATATATGTATTGGGATGTGATTAAACTTCTGAGATAGTTTATTAGTGTTTTTGTGGTGTTTCCGGGCATTTTTGTGTTAATTTCGAGAGCCCGATGAACAAAGTTTTTGTCCTACATTTGTGAGCTGTTGTGTAAAGGCTATATAGATCTGGAAATGTCATTTTTTAGGCTGTTATGCTGCTGAAAAATCTGTAAAAATGGCCATTTTCAAATTTATTAATAATAGGTGAAGCTGTGAAGCTTTTGGCACCATTTCTGGCATACCCCATTTGGGGTTTCTTGAGAAATTTGGAGGATCTTTGTAATATTAGTTGTTTGATCTTAAAGATCTGATTAAAGATTGGAAATATCATACAAAATCAGAAAAGGGACATTTCAGCTTGAAGTATAGCATAAAATTCCTGATCCTAAACATAATATTTTCTTTTTGCATCATTTAACTTCTCACTAAAATAAGCAATGGGTCTACCTTCTTGGCTCAAAACTGCTCCTATTTGGAGTACCACTAGCATCATAGTCTACTTGAAACACCTTGTTAAAATCAGGAAGTGCTAAAATAGGTTGCTCAGTAACTTTATGTTTCAAGAGATTAAAAGTCTTATCTATTCCTACAATCCACTTAAATTATTTCCTATCCCCTCTTATTGTTTTAGTCAAGGGTCCACATACTGCTAAAACCTCTTATGAACTTTCTATAAAAACTAGCCAATACATGAAAAGTTCTTACCTCTGTTGCACTTCTTGGAGTAGGCTAGTCAAGGATAGCCTTCCGTTTCTCTAGGTCCATTTTTAGACCTTCTGCTAAGACTACAAATCCCATGTACACCAACTCCTTCTTTACAAAATTGCATTTCTTTAGGTTTATCAACACCTTTTCTTCGCTGAACTTATCAAACTCCTTGTGAATATGAATCAAATGCTCCTCCAATGTCTTACTAAAGATCAAAATATCATCTAGGTAAGCAATGACAAACTTATCTAGAAACTCCTTTAGTACTTCACTCATGAGCCGCATGAAAGTGATCGGTGCATAGCTTAGCACAAAAGGTGTGACTAACCACTCATATAGTCCTTATTTTGTATTGAAAGTAGTCTTACATGCATCTCCTTCTTTGATGTGAATCTGATGGTACCCACTCTTCAGATCTATCTTTGTGAAATACTCAGCTCCACTTAAATAATCCATAATATCATCCATCCTTGGCAATGGAAATCTATACTTAATTGTGATCTTTTTGGTAGCATGAGAATTTGTGCACATCTTCCATTCTCCATTCTTCTTTGGTGCTAATACAACTAGTACAACACATGGACTCAGACTCTCTCAAATCAAACCCTTTTGCAACAACTCATGAACTTGTCTATTCAACTCTTCACTTTTTGATGGTGTCATTTTGTGCACTATTTTGTTTGGAAAACTATCTCTTGGAACCAAATCCACTTGGTGACGGATCTTCCTCATTGGAAGCAATCCTTCAGGTACATTATCTGATACAATATCAAAAAACTCTTCCAACATATCTGCAACTTCTGCAGGTACCTCCTCTACTTCTTCTTTACTATCTTTTGAAATTATAGGAAAATACATATGCTCAGACTTTATACCTTTGAGAAACTATTTTCCATCAATAAAACATATTCTGGAAGCATTAAGGATATTATCCTTACTATTATTTTTCTCTAAAATTTCATTTTATTATGACATGTTGTGTAGCCATCAATGCCAAAGAGGGAGATTGTTGAAAATAATTGATCAATTGTATATTGTCTTTGATGTTATACAAAATTTCATATCTTTACCAGTCAGTGTATGTTGAGCTCACTCAGGCGATGAAGACAGTTTCTTTTGTTAGTTGAGCATTCCAATGTTTTCCAATTTTGGAAGACAATGTCTACCATTCATTTGGGCATTGAAGAGAAGTTAGCAAAAGTTGAGTGTTAACTGAGCTGACTTGGTTAACAAAGGAAAGTTGTATGGAACCAGTGGTAATAGAGCTCACTTAGTTACCAAAGGAAGTTTGCAGTGTTAGCCAAGTTCACTTGGTTAACACAAGAAAATCATTTTTGAGTTAGTGTCTAATGAGTAGGGTTGGCTAACGAAGGATTTTCTTGTTTTGTCATATTGATTTTAATTGATTAGTTTGTTGTTTCTAGCCGACTGAGAAGATGAATATCAATTATTCTAAGATGTATTCAAGCTAACTTGACATTGTGTATGATATAAGTATAAGGTCAAGTTGAGGATTGAATGTGTGTAAGTGGATGGAAGAATAAGAGATGCTTAGAGGAAGCGAATTAGAATGATAAGCTACAAAGATACATTCGATCAGGAAGGATCAAGTATTCAAGCCAGAATTGAGATCTGAAATCAAAAAAATAGTTGCATTAGAAATCAAATCATATCATTGTTACTCTCTAACCAATATAGCAATGTATCGAATCTCTTAAACAAGTTGGCTTAACAACTATTTGTAAATTGTCTAACAAGGTGGCATTTCTAGATTGAAGTTTTTAAAGACCTCTAACAAGGCCACTCCTAATAGGGTGATTAAATCCTCCAATAGTATCACACCTAATAGTGTTTTTTATAATTTTTAATAGGGTTTTCTCCTAAAAAGACCCACTTCAGAAGAGTGAAAATTAGCAACTAGTTGCAATTGATGGTTTCTCCCAAATTCGGTTTCCATCTTAAATCTTGATGACACTTGTGTTCATGCTATTTCTTTTATGTATATACAACTAAGTTAATTAAATTTAATCATAGATAATATCTTAAGTTTTGTATTTTCATTATTTTCCAAATAATAGTTGTTATTTCAATGGTTACTGAGTTACAAGATATTGTCAGTGTTAACCGAGTGCATGTGTGTTAACTGAGTAACAACTATTTTATGTTTTGTATTCACATCTAAGGGATCTGGGATTTTTTTGGTAACTCATTCACCCCTCCCCTCTCAATTACTCCTCTTATATGTCCAACAATTGGTATCAGAGCTTTTGGTGCTTGCAGAAAAAGTTTCAAGGACCTAAGCTAAAGATAAAGATGTCTTATAGAAGGGAGATCCCCAAGTTGAACAAACACAACTTCAATGCATGGCAGGAACTAATGAAGTTACATTTGGAAACCATAAATGGTTTAGGTCTAAAATATTTGAATGCTAAGTATGTGGCACCTACTAGAACTATGACTATTGAAGAAATTGTAGAGAAGAAGAATCATAACATTATGATGATTAATATTGCTTCAACTCTCAACTATGCCAAATTTGATGAGATGATAATGTAAGAAGATCCAAAGGTAAAAGACTCAAAGGAAAATTTGATCAAATAAAGATGATAGAAGATGAGAACATTGCAAAGTACTGTGGTAAAGTAAAAGCCAGTGTTTTTGCAATGAAAGCCTTAGGAGGATCGATTGAAGATGAGACAATGGTAAGTAAGTTTCTTAGAACACTTCTTCCTATATATGCAATTAGAGTTTCAACAATTCAACAGATGAGATCCAATCCAAAGAATGGTATATTATTGGATGCATTAGTTGGAAGATTGACAATATTTGAGCTAGATAACTATGATAATTATGTTCCTAGTTCTAGCAATCTTGAGTTTGCATTTGAAGCCAAGTTGTCACTCAAGAAGAGAGCTAAAAGTTCTAAAGGAAAACAATCTGAAAGTGAAGAGGAAGATAGTTCTGACAGTGATCTTGAAGCCATTGAAGCATTACTTGTAAGAAGGTATCCCAAAGGAAAAGGAAAGTACAAAAGTAAAATTCCTTTAATATGCTTTTCTTGTGAAGAAATTAGTCACAATGTTGCAAGGTGTCCAAACAAAGAAGACAAAAATGAAAAGAATAATATGTACAAAGGAAAGGAAAAAAGTATTTTAAAAGCTACAAGGACTACACAGATAAAGGTAAGAAGTATTTTTTTATGGCTAAAGATTCAGATAATAGAGAAGATGATGAAATGGTCTATATTGCTATAAAAGATGAATCTAATGAAGAAGAAGATAAAATTGCACTTATTTCTCATGTTAGAAAAAATGATACATGGATTATTGATAGTGGTTGTTCACAGCATATGATTGGCTATAAATTTTTTTTGAACATATGCAACACTATGATGGTGGAAGCATATGATTTGGAAATAATGAACCATGTTGCATAAGGGAAAAGTTTGTATCTTACTAACCAATGAACTTAGATGTGATAATGCTTATTGGGTCAAAGGACTAAAGAATAATCTACTGAGTGTGGCATAGTTGAATAACACTAGATTCAAGGTAGAATTTATGAATGGGAAGGCCAAGCTACTAGATGGAAAAGGAAATCTAGTTGGGTCTGGTAACCAAACAAAAGGTAACTTATTCTACCTAGATCTTAGTAAAAGTTCATATTTCATTGCTCAAGTAGATGAAAGTTGGTTATGGCATAACAGGTTGTGTCATGTGAACTTTGATAAATTGATCAAGATAAGCAAAAAAAAAGAGTGAGAGGTATTCCTTGTTTGAGGAAACTTGATATGGGCCTATGCAAAAATTGTCAAATTGGTAAGATGGACAAGACAAGTTTCAAGAGAAAGGACTATCATTACGAAGAAGTCTTGGAGCTAGTTCATACAGACCTTTATGGACCTATTGGAAATCAAAGCCACAGTAGAGATAAGTACTTTATTTTATTTGTTGATGACTATTTTATAATGATGACTATAATGTATTTAAAAGATAAGTCTGAAGCCTTTCAAAAGTTTAAGTGTTATTTGGCAAGAGTAGAGAAATAAACAAGAAAGAAATTGAAGTGTTTGAGATCAAATAGAGGAGGTGAATTCATTTCTAATGATTTCAATGAATTCTTCACTAAAAGAGGAATCAAAAGACAAGTATCAGTTGCTGGTATAACACAACAGAATGATATAGCAGAAAGAAGGAATAGATAAATCATGGATTGTGCAAGAACCTTGATGATAGAAAAGAATGTTGAAATCAAATATTGGAAGGAATAAATTAGTGCACCAGTGCATACCTTCAATAGACTATAGATGAAGAATAACTCAAATCAAAATCCTTATGAACTATGGTATGGCTACAAACCTAATGTAAGTTGCTTGAAAGTATTAGGTAGAAAATGTTATATTATGGAAGAGACTAGGAAAGGTAAATTTGATGTCAAAGGTAATGAAGGCATATTCCTAGGATACTCCAATAGAATTAAATCATATAAGTGTTTGAATCTAATAGCTCATAAGATCATAGAAAGTGAACATGTAAGAATTGATGAGTTTGTAGAAAAGAGTGAAGAAGAGAGCAACAACAAACTTGAAGATTACATAAAGCTTATTTACTTTGAACCTGATACATTTTCTAATTCAAATTCTCTATGCCCTTCATCTTTGTAGTGAAAACATTTCCCATGGAAGCCTCCTCTTCTAAATCCTTGTCCTCTACCTCTTCCTCTTTGATCTCTACTATTCTTTCCCCTCTAGTTTTGACTACTACTTCTAGCCTCATCCTTGTTCTTCTTATCATCATTACAGCCTCCATAAGATCATCCACTAGATCTTCCACCATGACCTCTTCCACTATTCTTGTTTTCAATCTTCTTGCTTAGTTTCTCCTCAACTCTTAGGAAAAAAATGGTATGCCTCCTCAATATTGTTCATTCAAACCAGACTTAGCTCATCCTAAATACTTGGTCTTAACCCATTAAGATAATGGGCCACTTTCTCCTTATTAACTTCTACATGGCTAGTTCTAATGAGAACTCTATAGAACTCTTTGGTATACTCTTGAACGAATTTTCTTGCTTGCTTTAACTCTTGAATTTTCTTCAATAGATCAATCTCACAATCCATGTGAATGAATTTCCACTTTAGTTTATCTATCATCTAATCCTATCTGGTGATTTTGTTCTTTCCCTTTCTATTTCACTCCAACTGAACCTCCTACCACCAGATCTTTGCAAGTCCCTTGAATTTTGCCTTCGCAACTATCTTCATACTCAAAGTACTCCTCCAATTCATTGATCCGATCGATCATCTCCTCTAGCTTAATATTTCTCAAAAATGTGGGAACCTCAAACTTAGGTCTTTTTCTAATCTTGGAGATGGCCATAAAAAGCCTCTCTTCCTCTGAGTTTAGAACTATCTCTTCTTCGTCATTTTCTTCTACTTCATCCTCATCCTCACTTTCATCACTTACAACAAGATTTATTCCTTTGCCCAGTTGTTCTTTGAGTGCTTGCATTTTTCTTTGAAGGGCTATAAAACCCTCAGGTGTAACA
The DNA here is from genome assembly GCA_028749045.1 of Cupressus sempervirens. Lineage (NCBI taxonomy): Eukaryota > Viridiplantae > Streptophyta > Pinopsida > Cupressales > Cupressaceae > Cupressus > Cupressus sempervirens. The sequence goes on from CM053793.1 coordinate 735,066,764, forward strand.
CCTACAACTCTTCCACTATGCTCTCTTTATGGAGGCATTTTAGCACTTTTGCTAAAACCCTAGTGAAAATTCCCTCACAATCGATGATCTATCTAGATGCTCAACCCAAAACATGTTCCTACTATGAACTACCTCACAGTCAGTGATCTATCCACACACTCAAGAACTCTAGCTCTGATACCACTTGATGAAGGGTGCTCCTCTTAATACCATGAACACATAATAGAAACAAAGAAACAACAACAAATGAGAGAACAAAACATGGAATTTTTATTATCACCACAAATATGAAATTACAAAATTCACAAGTACAATATGTTAACCCACATGGGTGGCATCATTAAAATAATTTGTTAGACTGAGTTGTGAACTGCCAACTAGAGTTGTCTTAGACAATGTTCATTCCTTTCTTAAATAGGCAATTTTATATCACCTACGAAGGTTCTAGACATTCAAACTTAATACCTAGGGCTGACAGACCCTAATAATACATATACAGTTGGCCAAATACATCTTTGATAATTATTTTAGAAATTTTGGGTAGCCCAACTTTGGAGGCCATAAATCTCAAACCATTGCTCTAATTGACTATTATAACCACTTTTCGAAAATGCCAACTCCTAATCTACAGGCTTAAAATTATGTAAGCATCCTTTCATCGAGTTTTTGGACCTCATCCAAGCACTCTAAGGTCTCTAACAATGAGCTTGAAGATTTTTCTCCTAAATTTTCCACCAAAATCCACAATAACTTCTCTGATACTTAAGCTAGAGAATTGCAATGTTAATGGTAGGCTTATAATTCTAAAATGAATCTTCATGTAGAAAATAAGAACATTCTAAGCTTGTCTGAAAAACTTACTAAAAATAGAAAGCTCCTCGAAATAGTAACCACAATGTCTACTAGTCCTTATTAAAATAGAAAAAACTAAAAAGGAAAATATTTTTGGGTGATGCAAGATTGCTCTTACACCCAAGATGCTCTTGCATCATTCTCTTAACCAGAGAGTAGAAGAGGCAAAAACCAAGTTGCTCAACACTTTAAACAACCTAGGCAAAGAAGGGGGGCTATCTCACAATATGCAATCTACTCAAACTAATAATGCAGACAAATGGAAACATGTAGGACTAACTATGACAACAAGAAGGAAGGAAGGATAGTGAAATAAGAAATTCTTAGATTATAGAGTTAGCCAATATTTTGACAATACCTAGATTGTCTATTCCTCGGCTTCTCCCACACCAATTTCTAACTTTCTTATGCAGAGAACTAAACTAAATACACAGACCACACCAAACAGAAGACATGCTTATGCTGACAAGAGTAAAGCATACAATCTATTGAATGAATGAAATAAAGCCAAGTTCATTGACATTCATTCAATTTTCAACATTAACTCATACATTCCATAAACTTGACTTAAACTAAATGAACAACAAAACTTAAAATGAACTCAGAGTCTCACACAATATTCCCAGCTACAGGGGTTCATCCAAAATAATTTTTTCAGATCTTATTTACATCTTAAAAGGTTACATTTATAGGCTTTCTCAAAATGACCAGTTACATTAGATGATTTCTCAGTGAAGCATCTATGAACGAAATAATCTATAAATAGGACAAGCTTGAATCATTGTCTATTAAATAGAATTAGCAAAATGCCAAGAATGGGAAAAAAAGAAGGAAGAGGGGCAGAATGAGAGATGTCTAGAGAAGCATCAAAATCATCACACCTTCTTAGAAATGACTGATTTAGCCTTATATGCTTTCATAGCTTTGGTTACTTTATCCAGCTCTTCAACACTTGGAATGAGGATATTATTGGCTCTAGTCATCCAATAATTATGTATTTCTATAAGTTCATCAATTTTGGCCACCCTCGATTAGAGCTTCTCCATCTTCCTCTTTATGACTGCATCAACTACTAATAGTTCCTAGATCTTGGCTACCTGGAAGTTAGGCAGGTCAACGGCTTTATGAAAAATACCAAGCACTTGGACTTCATTCTTTCAATGTCCACCAGCTTTCCATTAGTAGCCACAAAGGACTTTGTTTGCAAGATCTTCAAGTATTGAAATAATTTGTCAATGATCTTTTTAAGTAGGTCATGCACATCCTTAAGTTCACTTGCAAATCTCATAGAGTTTTCTATGAAAAAATCCAAGGATTTCTTCTAGTGGAGCAATGAATCTTGGCTAGTCTTTAGAATCCCATGAGCAATGACGACATTGGTCTTCATATCTATCACTTCTTGTAGAAGGGCCAATTTCTCTATCAACATATATGCTACCTTTTGTATGGTTGTTTGATGATCTAAGGTAGCCTTTCTATTCTTGTGAGCATCCAATACCAAGCTCCCCATATTATCAACTAGTAGGGGATATTGGGCCTTTATGTGATCTGGGCCTTTATCTATTCTTTTAATTATCTCTTGCATGAGAACCTCCATCATATCAATGATTGGCTCAATAGGTGGAGTAGATAGAATTGGTGTGTTCTTTATCTTCTCATAAGATGTAGGGTGCATGTAGGCTCCATCATCTGCAAGATTAGAGACATCAACATAATTGTTATACAATTTTATTTCATCAATAGTTAGCCTTGACCAAAATCTCTTTCAGATTTGGTACTCATTGAGACACCTAGACTAGAAATCTTCAATATTTAGGACATGCCTATAGGCATACCCCAACTTCAGATGATCCCTTAAAAAGTTTACTAGATCATCTTAAGGCTTGAGCACCTCATAGTCTAACAACTTGATCTTTCTTTCGAAACTCTTTACCGAGTTTTGGGTATCTGATTTGGAGGCACATGAATATGGGCCTACCACAATAGGGAATGAAATCCCAAAAATTTTCTTGACATTGGAACATAGGGTGTTCACCTCTAGAATTTTTTGACATAGCTCAACTAAAAATACCTTGTCCTTCAGATATCTGGGCAATCTTTTGGGAAATCTATCATAGGCTCATATTCACAAATAGGAGAAGCTTAGAAATTGGATGAATGAGCATCCAAACTAGCTTATAGCCAAAATTTCCTTGGGTAAGAATCTCCTCTCAAGGAAACCTTGCAACTCTAGATAATATCATTGTAAAGGCATCATTGATAGCTACATAATCCTCATAGCTCCTCTATAGTTGTAGATGCAGACAAAATTCATAGACCTTGGTGCACTCATCATATTTTTGGATACTTGGGAGACCAGGCCACAAATGGTGTGATGCCAAAGCATAAATCAAATAGGAGGGCATATAGAATTGCTTGAATCCTCTGGAAAAGTTAAACCATGAAGCAAGCTCATGACAGATGATTTGTGCCCAATTGATCTTCATATCCTCAACACCAATTGCTTGCACTAGGAAAAAATGATGCTTAATGAACTCCAAAATCTCCTCCCTTCCTTTCAATCTGAGGAGGAGTGCAAGGATATCCACAATCTCTCACTCCAGATTTGTTCCAAATAGAGTCTTTGGCATCTTTCTCTTCTTCAAGTGGGTGACCTGAAACCAGGTCCTCTACATGTCCTCCCATTTGAGGGTCTTTTTCTCATAAAAAATGGATGTGGAGGTTCCAAAATCAATGTCACAATATTGCTCTTGTACAAGGATGTCAAATGTTAACTGCATCAATACCTTGCTAATTGACAAGAGAATGGATTGATCTGGAAACAAAATCTACATCGTTTCTAGATTATATCTCTCTATGCACTCCTTTACTAACTCAAGTGCATGAACTACCATTAGGAAGCTGACTGCCTCTACCAATCTACTCTCTTTGAGTTTTAGAGTGATTGGGAGAATAGGTTGGGAATTTAGCCTCCTATGTAGATCACCCAAGTTGTAGAACTTGAAGGATGTATCTATATAATCTTTTAACTCACTTTCCAAGCTAATTTATCTTTTGTAACCAGAAGCTCTAATTTCCATTCACGATGATTGCACATGATGTCGTTTTTGATAAGTAGTCACTAAATAAACTTGTAGAAGTTAATTGCTTGCAAATCCAATGAAATGGCATTGAGGAATTATAATGTTGGCACCACATGAACAAAATTAAGTTTGCCCAATGATTACAATGGTTGGATTTTACTTTAATTCCATGAGTAATGACTAATTAAACTTTCTGTTAATCTACACTTAAAATATTAAGTTCCTAAAAGCACTCTTACTTTATTTAAAGTAAAGTGATATTACTAAAATAGTTGGATTTTCATCATCGCCTTGTTAATTGACAAGATAATGGATTGATCTAGAAATAAAATCTGCATCATTTTTGGATTGTATCTCTCTATGCACTGCTTTACTAACTCAAGTGCATGAACTGCCATTAGGAAGCCAACTGCCTCTACCTATCCGCTCTCTTTGAGTTTCAGAGTGATTGGGTGAATGGGTTGGGAATTTAGCCTCCTATGTAGATCACCCAAGTTGTAGAAATTGAAGGACGTATTTATATAATATTTTAACTCACTTTCCTAACCAATTAATCTTTCATAACTAGCAACTCTGATTTCCATTTGCTATGATTGCACATGATGTCTAGTTTTCATTAAGTAGTCGTTAAATAAAATTGTAGAAGTTAATTGCTTGCAAATCTGATGAAACAGCCTTCATAAATTATAATATTGGTGCCAAAAAAATGAAATTAAGTTTGGCCAATGATTATAATAGTCGGATTTGCATTTATTTCCATGAGTAACAACTAATTAAACTTTTTGTTAATATACACTCAAAATATTAAGTTCTCAAAAGCACTCTTACTTTACTTAAAGTAAAGTGATATTACTAAAAGTCATTGAACCACATAAATACTTAGCTTTGCGGGAAAGGGCTTACTTTGCTTCAAAATCCAGACAATAGATATTCTTAGCAATTTCAACATATATGGGAGAGAAGAAAAGCTTAGCTTCTCCATAAACCCTTTTTCCTTTTATTTAGAATCATAGCTCGGGAAGTGATCATTTTGCTAGCTTGCACATTTCATTCTTCATTTTCCGCTAAAGGCTTTAACACTACTTTTCCTTCATAATGGGTTTGCATGTTCAACACTTACTTCTCTTGAAGTATCTTTTGGGAATCTCCGAAGGATATTCAAAATTAGGGAGCTAAACTTTCTATCTTCAAAGCTTCCAGAAAAGTAGTTCATTTTGTTACCTTTGGGAAGATAACTCCTTTCTCAAAATATTTTTTAGACTGAGGCACAACAAACAATATTTAACTTTTAACTATGATCTGATGTGCTTGAATAAAGATCTTGAGCACACCTTACTAGTTATGAACCATTAAATCATTATGCTCACATTATTTGATTGTTTGAACTAAGATTTGGCTTAGGTTCATGATGCTTCAGAAACATAATAAAACAGTTGTATTTCCATGAATATGTAGTAGAAAACCATAAACCTGTATTCCTAAGAAATTTCCACATATCTGAATGAGAATCACCTTGGCCTCTATCCACAGGTTCATAAATCCTTGGGCAATTGGAAAAAGCATATTCACAACCCTTTTTAATTATTTTCATGGATCCAACCTTTGGATTCGCAGTTGGTATAGCTTGCTTTATGGGGAAATCAATTCAACAACTCAAAATCTATGAGATATGAAATGTTAGGGCAAGATAGTAGAGAATGAAATTTAGAACACTTACTTCTCATCGGTAAGATACAATATCGCACCCCAACCATACTTATATCACCTAATCTACATGTGCACTGATAAAATAGGAAACCCGCACATAAAGATTAGGTAAATGTATTAAAAAAAAATGTAGATAGTAGAGTGCTTCAAGAAAGATGAGAAGTAACCTAAAATAGACTTAGACACCTCTTACTCACTTTAACCAATGACCTCAAGCTTAAAAAGGGGAAGACAAAAACTTGACAACATAACCTTTCTTTGTTTCTTGAAACTTCTCCATCTTCATTCAACTTATTTCTAAACACCCACTTAGTGCCAATTACATTATAATCCTTGGGTCTAGGTGTTGGCTCCTGATTTAACAGTTTTGAAAATGACCAAGAAACCAAAAAAATGCATCTAAGGCTAGAAAATTCTTATGACGGATACACTTGACTGCAGTCTTGGGCCAACTATAAGGCTAGACCCTTCTTCTTCTTCAGGCTCTGCAAAACCTAGGTGGGTGGACCTGTAGATTCTTTATATGGTAGCCGTTATCAAAGCATATATTGAATCTAATATAAAGAAAATAAAACCCTTATTTCTCCTATTAACTCATGTAATAACACAAATCTACAGTAGCAAATTGCAACTCTATGATATTCACAAGCTGAGTGAGGGTTAAAATGTTCTAGCTTTTCAACATAAAATGTAAAGATGATTTGAATTTTGATTTGATTTTATGTGGGTGGGGAAAGTAGATGAAAACCAAGTATAGACAACAAACTAATGATCCTATAGCTGATCAGTGCTTGATCCATTAGGCAATTCATGAATCTCCCTCATGCATTTTGGATATCTGATACTAATTCATATATTCAGATATATGATCTATCCATTCACCTTGTAAATAGACATCAATGTTCAACTTAAATCTCATTCTTACCTGATATCCTCCTCAACAAACCTGCAACCCTATTGAATCTCTGAAGCATTTACATAATTCCTTGAATTACACGCAACAATGAAGCAACATACAACCTTAAGGGACTGCACTTGTGATCTAGGCTCTTTGTTCAAAGACCATAAAACATCATAGCTCAATTGAAAAAGGAGACAAGATTTAAATTGAAACTAAACACTTGTTGTTCCTTGTATTGATTTCCTTGAAATAATACATAAAATGCATGAAATTAACTCCCAAAGAACCTAATAAACCATACTATACAATGAGAAAATGTTGTCATACAAGAGAGAAAATGGTGGGAATGAGAAACTGATGGGATGGGAAGGGGGTATCATAGTCAAAGCAAAGTTTCATGGTCTGGAACCAACACATCCCAGATCTTCCATTCAGAATTCATCAATTCCAGGGCCAATTCTGCTAAGTATTTTTATTCCAGAGAAAACTTTTCAAAATTCCCCCTTACAAAAGAGAAGAAGAAAGTATAAATATCAAGAGGGCAATTCTCGGATTCAATTTGCAATTGAAATCTATCCATATGAAATTCCCTCTTTTCACCATGAAAAGATTCTCTCTAATCTCTTTCCTCAACTGCTAAAATCAAATCATCATCATTTATTTCTAAAAGAAAGAAATATCTGAGATATTTGATTCACCATTATAACTGATTTTGATGCCAAGTTGAACTCACGGTAAAAGTGAAAAATTAGTTGAATATGGTCTTCAGAATGCAAAATAATCTTTTCCAAAAAAAAATTACCACATTCAAGCTTCAAAAGGTCTTCAAATTTGTCTCATGACCAAATTTGATGATCCATGATAAAAACTGCTCATTCTGCCGAGAACGACCAAAAATTTACAAATTGGCTTACATATTGAACTGGTGAGCACTTGTGCAAAAATTGACTTTAGATTCAAAAAGTTCATCTCTTCTTGGTTTCGGTGATATATTGGAGTGCCCGTTTTCAATAAAAAATGTATCTGTTATGGCTTTCTGAAGTTTAGGTTCTCAATCAGAGCTTCTCATTAAAAAATGCAAAAATTTATCCTTATATATAGTTTCGAACTATATGATAAGTCAAATTTGATTTAAAAAATCTACCCCTACACATGAAAACTTTGAGAAAAATAAACTTTTATTTGAGACCTTTGAAATTTCCCAGCCTTTCAATCCAGGTCAAACTTGGTTGACCGACCTTGACACGTAGTACATTTTGATTGGTTTGCACCTATACAACTGGGTGCCACATGTCACCACATTATCTCTTATGCTCGTCGCCACATTAGCATGCCACCTCATACTCGCTATGTCACTATATTAACGAGTGAGCAACTTCCCTATAGCGAGTTAACGAAAGCCGCTTGACCTGCCACATGTCATGATCTCAGCAGTCGGATTCCACATCACCTCTCATCATCTTGCCAACTGCCACTTGTCAATTTTTGGTTCGATGATGCTGCCACATCATTGCCACACAGGACCCACGACTGTCTTATCGGATTTGGAAGTTTTTCGACAACTCGCTATGTCGCTAGCTAGAAAACCTTGGATTTTTCAGCTAGCTAGCTGGATTTTAGATTTTTCAAGTGGCTTCATATGCTAATGTCACCATTTTGATATGTGAGTTTGTTTGTTCAAAATTTAAGCTTTGCACCTCCAAGTTGTTCGGGACCCTCCACTGCACACTTCCCTTTTTAAAAGGGCGTGTCACTTAAGACATAAGTCATATTGACTATTTTTGTATTTAAAGACATATAATGTCTTTCCCTCAAGCAATATGGGATTATAGTGAATTCACTATTCCTTGTGACTCCTTCAACATGACGAGTTTCTTATTTAAACATAGAGTTTTCCTTCAATTGGTTGCCTTGCTTGGTCTATGTGAGCTTCTTTTTTTTTTTTTATATATATGCATGGTTATATAATGTGCAACTCTATTGCTAGTTAGATTCAAAATAAAAGAAGAACACAACTTTTAAGGGAATAAAATTTTTCATAGCAACCTTATGCTCCCCTATCTGCTACCACTTGGTGGCTTTCTCTGACATGGCGTAGCACCTCCTTGACGCCTTCCTGCTTCCTTTAGCATTGTCTTGAAACTCTTGCATAGGCTTCCGCTTGGATGGTGTCTTTTCATGGGTGTTCTCTGCTTTCTATACTACAAATTCAGCAAAAGACTAATGCCTCCCCTGCTTTGGCATGGACGTTATCAATTGCATCGAAGCTTCCTAGCTCCAGTGTAATGGTCTTCCAAAATTGTATCTTTTCTATGCTGTGAATGCCCCTACGGCTTGCTCTAGCTTTACATCTACCATGAGCTTCTCTATTTTCTATGCCGCTTTCTTTGTTAACATTGTTGACTGCCTCTGTTTCAATGTGTGGGAGGCTCTGTTCCATTGCGTGGGATGCCATCCAACAAGCTTTTTACAACAAGATCTCCTTTTATGCTAGGCGTGTAATTCTTGATTTGATAACTTGTGGCTTCCTCTATGGAATGGTCTTCGTCTCTAGCATGGAACTCCCCTACTCACAGCTTCCTTGCCTGTGTGGGCTTTTTTCCTCTTTGACTGCGTTGAAAGTGGCTTCTGTTCTTCTTCGGCTATTCCTTAGCTTCCTCTTGGAAGCATTTAGAGATTTCTCAATGTCATCAAGCTTATCTTTTGAATCCTCTAAAAGCTTTGCTTTTACTTTATCGCCAAGTTCATGGCAAATGTCTGCATTCTCTAAAAGATATACTTTGGCTTCATCTTTACCATTTAACTTCACACCATTCAAGCTATAAAAATTCCTTGTTTTTGAGATCAATCCATGTTTATGACCTAAATCCAAAACCTTACCTTCAAAAGAAATTCCCTTGCCAAACTCTTTTTCAAATTCTACTGTTTTGAAAAGAGGTGCCAGTTTGTTCTTCACAAATTTTACTTGAACAATGCTTCCAATCATCTCTTCCCCCTTTTTTACACTTTCAATTCTACAGATATTTAATCAGACAGATGCAATAAAACTTCAATGCATTCCCTCCAGAGGTAGTTTCTATTGGCCCTCCAAAACCAAATCCACCTGATTTTACTCTCACCTGACTTATAAAAATGAGAAGTGTTTGTGAGCAAGCTAAAGCATGTGTCAACTTCTGCAGGCACTGGCTCATTAATCTTGCCTGCAGTGCCACATGTGTATCCCCAACTTCACCATCCAGTTCAATTTTAGGTACAAGTGCTGCTATAGTATCAACCATAAAAGCATCAATTGATCCACTCCATATAAAAGTATCGATCAAATAGAGAGTTTGCTCACCACAATTAGGCTGAGCAAGCAACAGATTTTTTGTGTCAACACCTATAGCTTTTGCCAGTGATGGGTCAAGAGAATGTTCTGCATCAACAAAAACACAGTAGCCTCCATTCTTTTGGGCTTGTGCTACTACATGAAGAGCAAGGGTTGACAATAATATATATATATATATTTTTGAGATTTACAATGAATTAAAATATTATAACATTCCCCTTTTTAAAATATCCTTAATGCCTTCGAGCTCCATCAATTTGATACAAATTAGTCGGGCCCCAAAGGGGGTCCGACTAAAAAAATAATCATTTTCAAACAACTGAACTAGCAAACTGATCCATTCATCACCTGATACTGATTGAAACCAAGTTCGATCACCGAACCATCAATTGAAACTCACTTTATCACTTGTCTGCAAACTTGTCGACTTTGTGCTAGGAGGTCCATTGACTGGCCTCAAAAGCTGATCTAAACACTTGACCGGGCTCTGAAATCTAGCACACTGAATCTTTGTTCTGCACTCTTCTACTCCACCAAATCTTGTCTCATGAAAAATTCGAGGTCAAAAGATATTCGCTATCAAAGTTGTCTTCTTAGAATTACCTGCAAGTAAACAAGCCAGAAAACAATAAATTGGGCTCATATTTGGCCTTGAAAACTAGGCAGATGGACACTTGGGAAAATGAAAGTTGGGGCATTGCTTCACTATCACAAGGAGAGTATAAGTCTGCGATTTGGGCTCATGATGAATAACTGAGCACAAATGGCGCGTGGTCAAAATGGACTACTTGGATTTTGATGACTAGAAACATTGGCAGGAAAACATTTTTTGCAAATGGAATGGACCTAGAAAAATGTGCAAATGGATATTCGTCATGACTTAAAAACTGACACACTTGGAGTATTTTTAGTGGACAACACAGTGGTACAGTTCATTTGACTTGACCTATCACAGATCAGGAGATATGATTTCACGAACAGGGGTACCAAACAATATGCATTTGCTGACACTAGTAAAAAGACAGAAATTCCATTTGGAATCGTGTTTGAAAACTGATCAAACGGATTTTCCATAAGACGAAACTTGAAACATAACAAGTCTATGACGCGTACAATGCAACGCAATAGGAATTTCAACATTTGGGTCAACTGGGTCAAAGTTATAGCATGTCAAACAGGGCTTCCCAGAATTCAGAATTAGTTGCAAAAGCATAAAAATAGTAACTGACCAACTTTGAGGGATTCAAAACCTAGTCAAATGGACTCAAAATGACTCGAAATCTGAAACATAGGTTCTTAGGTATGGATATTAGATACTCCCAAAGTGGAAAATCACAAAACATTTCTAGGTGCAAGATATTCAGATGCAAACAAGGCCTCCTGTCGTTGTTTGACACTTTGGTGAAAAATGCAGATTTGACATTTGCTCAAAATAGGACTTCGGCAAATGACTTAGACCGACAGTTTATCATCATGGAACATGTGGACAAGCTAAATGGAAGGTGTTAGAAACATTAAACACCTCAGGGGCCTCAAAGGTATAGCCAAGTACACATGCATTTATGGGCATTTATAAGGGTTGATTTGATTCAAACATTGAAATAGACGCTCAAAATGGGAACACAATTTTGAGCGCCAACACTAGGAACAAGAGTCCAGGTCTTATTCCTTTCTATTTTTTGTATCTCTTCATTTATTGCTTCAATCCAAATTTCATTATCCAAAGCATCTTTAACTATTCTAGGTTCAAATTCAGTAAGAAAACATGCATCTTTCAATTTGTTCCTTGTCTTTGTACCTTTTTTCTTGCATCTAATGATTTTCTTAGGTGCATGGTGCCTTCTGACATATCTTACAAGTATAGGTACTTTGGATTTAGAGCTTGTTCCACTTGCCTCATCATGATCTTATGCATCATGCTCAAGTCCTACTATTTGTGACTCGATCCTTCAAACTTGGGTTATACTAGTTGTAACTTGGATGCTTTTGGAGATTTTGGGGACTTGAGAGGTGAAGTTTGTTGACTCCCAATTGGATTGGACAATGTATCAAGTTCAAAGTAAATAAACTTTTTGTAGTCTTCTGGTTCTTTGCTGCTCTCTTCTTCACTCTTTTTATACAAACTCATCAATCCTCACATTTTTACTTTTTATGATCTTATGAGTGGCTATATTCAAAGATTTGTATGCTTTACTTCAGTTGGAGTAACCTAGGAATATGCCTTTATCACTTTTGGCATCAAATTTACCTTTCCTAGTCTCCTTTAAGATATAACATTTACAACCAAATTCTTTCAAGTAATAGCCATACCATAGTTCATAAGGAGTCTAATTTGTGTCTTTCTTCAGCTATACTATGTTTAAGGTATGAACTATTGTACTGATCACTTCCTTCCAGTATTTGATTGCAACATTCTTTTCTATCAATAGGGTTCTTCACAATCCATGATTGATCTGTTTGTTCTTTCTGCTATTCCATTCTATTGAGGTGTACCAAGGGCTAATACTTTTCTTTTGATTCCTTTCTCAATGCATAATTTATTGAATTCATTAGAAATGAATTCACCTCCTCTATCTAATCTCAAACATTTCATCTTCTTTCTTGTTTCCTTCTCTACTCTAGCTAGATACCACTTGAATTTTTTAAAAGCTTCAAACTTATCTTTCAAATGCATTACTGTCATCATCTTAGAACAATCATCAACAAATAAAATGAAATACCTATCTCCTTTGTAGCTCTCTATGCCAATAGGTCCACAAAGGTACATATGAACTAGCTCCAAGACTTTTTCAAAATGATAGTTCTTGCTCTTGAAACTTGTCTTGCCCATCTTACCAATTTGACAATTCTTGTGCATGCCCATATTAGGTTTCTTCATATTGTTTTTTTCTTATCTTGACCAGGTTATCAAAGTTCACATGACACAAGCTTTTATGTCATAACCAACTTTCTTCTACTTCAGTAATGAAACATGAACTTTTACTTAGATCTAGGTAGAATAAGTTACCTTTTGTTCGATTACCAGACCCAACTAGATTTCATTTTCCATATAGTAGCTTGGTCTTCCCATTCATAAATTCTTCCTTGAATCCAATGTTATTCAACCGTGCCACACCTAGTAGATTATGTTTTAGTCATTCAACCCAATAAGCATTGGTACATCTGAGTTCATTGGTTAGAGAAATGCAACCTTTTCCTTTTATGCAACGTGGTTCATTGTTTCCAAATCTTACACTTCCACCATCATAGTGTTTCATATGTTCAAACTTTTTTTTATCACCAGTCATACAATGAGAACAACCACTATCAATAATCCATGTATCATTTTTGCTAACATGAGAAATAAGTGACATCTTATCATCTTCATTTTTTGATTCATCTTTTACAGCAATGTAAACCATTTCATCATCATCACTACTGTCAAAATCTTTAGCCATGAAACAAGACTTCTTACCTTGATCCTTGTAGTCCTTGTAGTTTTTGAAATCCTTTTTTCCTTTGTACTTTTTGTTCTTCTTTTCTTCTTTATCTTCTCTATTTGGACACCTTGCAACAATGTGACCAACTTCTTCACAAGAAAAATAGACTAGAGGAATTTTACCTTTGTACTTTCCTTTGCCTTTGGGATATGTTCTGCAAGAAGAGCTTCAATGACTTCAAGATCACTATCAAAACTATCTTGTTCTTCACTTTCAAATTATTTTCCTTTAGACTTTTCAACTTTCTTCTTGAGTGATAACTTGTCTTCAAGTGTAGAATCAAGATTACTAAAACTAGGAACATAATTATCATAGTTATCTAGCTCAAATTATCAATCTTCACACTAGAGCATCCAAATTTATCTTATTATTGGGATCACATCTCATCTCTTGAATAATTGACATTCTAATTGCATAGATAGGAAGAAGGGGTACCTTGCTTACTATTACATCATCAATTTTCCCTTGAGAGGCTTTGATTGCACTTACACTAGTTTTGATTCTCTTAACATATTTTTTAATGTTTTCATCTTCCCTCATCTTCATCTAATCGAACTAACCTCTTAAGCTTTCTACCTTGGCTCTTCTCACATTATCATCACTTCCATAGATATCCTTTAGCTTGGTCCACATCTCATGAGTAGTAGCACCCTTTGACTTCATCAAATTCAACATAGTTAAGAGTGGATGTAATGTTAATCATCATAATGTTATGATTCTTCTTTTCAAGAATCTCCTCCACGATCAATGTTCCAATGGGAGCTTTATACTGGGTATTCAAATATTTCAGACTTGAGCAACTGATGGTTGCCAAATGTAGCTTCATAAGTTCTTGTCATGCCTCAAAGTGATCTTTCTTCAACTTGGGAATCTCTCTTCTGTAAGACATCTTGATCTTTAGCTTAGGTCCTTGAAGCCTTCTTTGCAAGCACCAAATGCTCTGATACCAATTGTTGGAAATTTAAGAGGAGTAACTAATATGGGAGGGGTGAATCAGTTACTACAAAATAAATCCCAGATATCTTAGATGTCAATACAAGACATAAAATCTATTGAAACTACTATCACTAGGTTAACACACAGACACTCGATTAACACTATCAATATGTTGTAACTTGGCAAGCACTGTAATATCAACTGTGATTTGGCAAATGTTGAACATGTAAATCTTAAGATATTAATGTTATTAACCTTAATTAACTTAGTTGCATACACAAAAAAAATAGCATGAACACAAGTGACACCGAGATTTAACGTGGGAACCCAATTTGGGAAAAACCACCAATTGCAACTAGTTACTATTTTTCACTCTTCTTAAGTGAGCCCTGTTAGGAGCCAAACCTGTTAAAGGTTATACAACACACTATTAGGTGTGACCCTGTTAGAGGATTTAATCATCCTGTTAGGAGTGGCCTTGTTAGAGGTTTTTAGACACTTCAATCTAGAAATGCCACCTTGTTGGAGGATTTGGCAAATAGTTGTTAAGCTAACCCTGTTAAGAGATTGAATTCAGTGCTACAATGGTTAGAGTAAAACAATGAAATGACTTGATTGCTAATGCAATTGTATTGTTTATTTCAAATCTCAGTTCTGGCTCGAATACTTGATCCTTCCCGATCAAATTAATTTTTGCAACCCAACAAGGATATTCTTCTTATCCTTCCAATCCACTTCCTCCAAGCATCTTCTTATCTTCCACACATTCTTACTTCCCTTCAATCCTCAACTAGACCTTATACTTATATCATATACATTGTCAAGTCAACTTGAATACAACTTATAACATTGTCAAGTTGGCTTGAATACAATTTATAACACATACATTATCAAGTCGGCTTTTATTGACGCTGCACAGCTATTTACATTTTCCATTAGGGAAACACCTAGCAATTTGTTGAAGTTTTTAGTTTATTCAAGTTTTAGATTTGGTAATTTTCCCTGGGCTCCATTAGAGTTTTCCTATAGAGAATTATAAGATATCTAGTTCTCGCAAATATAATGCGACTAAAGGTTATCATTTTGGCCGATTTAATATTTGCATGAATCAAATAAGATAATATATAATGCAACTAAAGTACATCATTTTGGTTGATCTAATATTTGCATGAATCAAATAAGATTATTATTAATTAATGTATAAAATATTTCATTATATATATATATATATATATATGGTAATTTACTATAATAATATGAGGGGTGATTTATTATAATTATATTAATATTAAAAATATATTATCAAGTATATATCTTTATTGTTAAATTAATTTATAATAAAATATATATTCAAAATTTAAATTTATTTATTGTATTTTATATTAAATTAAATATTTAAAAGTTACTATTATATAATTGTTTTAAGATATTATCTAGATTATTATTATTATTAATTATATGTTTAATTTTAATAAATATATAATAAAGTGTGACAAATTTTAATACAAAAATTATATTTTTTGTATTTTAAAATATAACAAAACATCTTATCCTTATCTCAATCCAAACTACTTGATAATTGTGTTAAATTATTACATAGTTAAATATATTTTTTTGAAAAGAAATTTTAATAGACATACTCCATTATTTATTATAAAATATGAAGAAATATATACGCCCATTTTTTCATATTATTAAATTTCTACAATCATAATACCAATATAGTAATATATAGAGTCACAAATTTCATAATATATCTTCTCTTTCATAGAAACTCACTTCAACCAAAAACATGATGCAATAGTCTCTTGTTTCTAAGTATGAAACCAAGTCTTATAATTAATAATAAGCACAAGAAACCATAAGATACCCAAGGAAAATAACTTTATATTAAATTAAATTATTAAAAGCTACTAATATATAATTGTTGTTTTAAGATGTTATCTAAATAATTATTATCATAATTTTTAATTATATATTTAATTTTAATAAATAGATAATAAAGTGTGACAAATTTTAATATAAAAATTTACATTTTTCGTATCTGTTAAAAAAAACAAAACATCTTATCCTTATCTTAATCCAAACTAATTGATAATTATATAAATACTTGCATAGTCAAATATATTAATTTGAAAAATAGTTTTAATATACATACTCAATTATTTATTATACAATATGGAGAAATATATACGTCCATTTTTTCATATTATTAAATTTCTACAATCATAATACCAATATAGTAATATATAGAGTCACAAATTTCATAATATGTCTTCTTTCATAGAAGCTTTCGAACAAGGTGTACACATGTACCTTTGCAAGTTAAGTGTTCCATTAGTTCTTGAGCTTCTAAAAACTCTCTCTCTCTCTCTCTCTCTCTCTCTCTCCTACTATTTATTATGCGCACTTAAAAATATGCTCACTTCAGCAAAAACTTTCTATGTTTTCCAATATACCTCAAACAAATTATATTGACATATAAAAGTAGAATGGTTCTTGGATCCCCTTTTGAAATGTATCTCAAAAATAGAATTTACTAAAAACTTCCTTACTCTTCTTAACATGGATCCTTTACAAAAAGGGAGGGGCGCTCTCTATTCAGAGACCAAAGTACACTTTTATTAATTAATTATAAATTTAATATAAATGTTAATTTGTTATGCATGTGTATTTTGGCCCCTCCATAGCCAAAACCCACAAAAGAACTATATGCTTTACATTAAATTTCTATGTTTTAAGGGTACATTATATTAAAGGAAATATGGCCCCCGTCTAGTTGTCCCCTTTAAGAATTAGATAAAAAAGTGGAGCTAGTACATTCTAAAATGTCATTGTCTGCTTTATAGAAGCCCTTGTTTCGTTCTCAGATGGATCAATTAAACGCGGCATTGTCCTTCCTCATAAGACGCGTGCCTTTATCGTACAATGAATCAGATTGACGTTAATGTTTATTGTTCAAATGGTCTTTTCAATAATATTTTGAATTTGAATTATGGAGGATTTCCCTCACGCCCTACATGATATGTAGGTAGATGGGATAAAAGGCTAATGGATGAATAAATCACTTTGAAATATTATTAATATTTTAATACATATGAGGAGTTTCGTTATGATATATAAGTGAAAAAAATGAGCAATTTAAAAAGGAAGAGTATAGGTTGTTATCTCATAGATTGATATTGAATGATGTACGAATGATAATGAGGAGTTATATCATATTATTGATTTGACTTAAATTATGATCATAGATCACGTGTCATATATTTAGAAAATCTGTATTTTAATTTGTACTTGCTAGATTTATGAATAGGTAATGTAATATTGGATTCTTTGCAAAAATGTATTGTCGGTATTATTATTTTATGTCTAGGAGGTATTTTTGCAACTCAGTCGGGCATTGCGTAGCTCATAACTTGGGCACCTTAGGCAAGTTGGGGTAAGACTAATCTTCTTAGGGATGAACAAGTACATCTCAAAATGAGTGTGTCACTTTAATCTGAACTATAGAATCAAACTGAAGACTTCAAGGAGCAAACCCAAGACTTAAGCCTCCTCTACTACATGTGTGGGCTAGGGTCGAAGCCCATATGATTGAAGATATTATGATGTAATATGCTTGGAAAGAAATTTGTTTTTCAGATTTCTCTTTAACATATACACTCACACAACTCATTCCACACATCTTCCACTCTTTACCCTTACACTAAATCCACTTCAACATGTGTTGAAGAGAGAGTGTGTGAACTTCTATATCAAAATCATTACATAGGTAACCAAAATAGAACAAATATAATTCCAATCAAGTTTACCACCAAATATAATTATGGTGCATATGGTCCACTCCAAGAGATAAATGGAACCTAAAAATATCACAATGCATCTTTTTAAGTAGCTCCAAATAGGTTTACATGGGACAATACATCCTTCAAAATTGGTATCAAATGTAATGTGTAGATAAAAAATGTAGCACATAACTAGTCAATCCAAAGACATAATTCAATGTGGATTTTCAAATCCATGGTAAGACTTGAAGCAACATCTTAACTTTACTTCCAACATAAGTCTAGACCAAATAAATATATTCCAAACAAGAAATTCAACTAAGGTGGCTAGAGAGTAACACAAACCGTGTTTATGAGAAATAGAGCATCATAACTCTTCTGGAAAAACACACCATCAAATAAAAATTGAGCATAGGAACCACATGGGCATTTTGAGCATTTCTTCCAAACATTATCCAAAACTACAAGATCTTATCACCAAATGTAGAGGAATGTTAAGCATTCTCCCATATAGACTTCAAATATGTTGTCCTACAAATTCCAATTTTTTGTACTGCAACATTCTAGAAATAACAAATACTCACTTAAGAGAAACACTATAGAACACATGAACATCTAAACACATAATTTAAATACATTTCTCACATCATGTTGACATAAATGCCAATCAGTTTATGACTTTTGGATTTTGACTATGTAGCACCTTTTTTCCGTCAATATTTTTTGTCACACTCCATGATCCCTCAATGACAATACTAGATCATATTTCCAATGCTTGATAGGCAACACTTAAATGTTGTGAATAAGTTGTCTCAAAATAGGTAAATAATTAATTTGCAGTGTAGGTAGATGAGACTATACCATGAGTATTATGTAAGAAATATAATCACATAAATTATCAATATATGAGAACCACTAAAGTTATGAGGTTCTTACAAGTGTATCACTAACCATAGATCTAGAGGCAACTCAATAGATGTGAGACTCTTACACATAATGTGAATCTCATTCACCTAATTTTTATGACATACTATACATGAAACAGTCAAACAATATTACAAAACCAAGGGTTAAAACCACCCAAAAAGTGGTACTCATCTTGTCTCCAATCCAAGATACCCTATGATGCTTCGAACAAATACCAACACATGTAACTCCCTTATACAACTCATTTATGCGTCCAATACATTTTTATATTTCCTATTTTAGATTATCAAACTTTTGGTGGCCATAACTTTTGAATTGGGTGTCCAATTAAATAACTCTTGAATTGGGTGTCCAATTGAAGAACTCTTAACTATCTAAAAGTTCATGGTGTTCTCTATCAAGTTATTAGCCACTCCAAAAGTTATAGATACATTTGGGTCACTTTTGAGTCTCTAAGGCTTCAAAATTGACTTCAAACTTTTTGTTCAGAATATTTTAAATGGAAATTTTAATATCTTCAAATCTAGAAATGGCCTAGCATTGAAAATTTATTGGCATGATTACCTAGCCAATCCATAACTTTGGGAAAACTTTTGGACCAATTAGTGCTCAAACATAACTTACTAAAAATAGTACGCTTAATCAAATGCAAGGTTGAGATATTATTTTCCTAATAAAATAGTGAACACAAATATCAATCCCTAAAAAATATATTGAAGTATAAAAAGTGTAATTGATGTTTGGAGCTAGACTGCAACCTAATGTATTAGATAGATATATCTATATGGGATTTAATGAGGAATAAATTGAATAATAGCCCAATTATTTCATCTTGAAAGTATGAAATAAACACATACATGTAAGAGGAATTTACTTGTTAAATTGCAACCCCTTCCAATTTCACACAGTCATTTATTGGACCCTTACTTTAATATGGCCTTTTTCCTATATGACATTAAACATATTTTATTTGGGGTTCTATCACATTTTAAATTTCAAAGTAGTTTATCCTATACTTAAATTTTGCCAATTCTAATATCAATACTAGATTAATTATTAAGGACATATTATCTTGCTACCACAAAAACTAGGGCCTATTTTGCTAGGAAGTCCAATGTTTTTTGGTTGAAGTTGTGGGAGAGTAACTTGTTGACCTTAAATTAATTGAATCTAATCTCAATATTGGGCTATGGTCATTGTAAGTCAATCAGGATCTTTGAAAAACGCCTTAATAACCCTATTTAAGACATCATTGTTGATTAATTCAATTATATACCACATCCACAAGGTTCACTTCAAGAACAAATATTATTTTTTCAAGGGAATGTTTGAGTACAAGGAGCATCCAGCTCCACCAAGCTACTTTAAATATCTTTTTATGGGGGACGATATGATTTATCATGTTATTGCATAAAAAATTGAAGGACTTATCTTAGAGCTTTAATGAGATTAACCATTCTTTCCTAGGACTTATCTTATGGCTAGGATTAATGATTGGGTAGGGTTTTGGTAGGATTAAATGAGATTAAGAAACAATAGGAAAGAATGGTTGAGATTAAGTGGTGGCTAGATGATATTGACTTTAGAAATAAAAGTCAAATGAAGGGACACATCACAAGCTCAAAATTTGAGAGTTTCAATCCATATGATCAAAGGTAATTTTTCTCCATGTAATTAAAGGTAACAACTAGAAATTAAAAGAAAAGGATCATAAATTAATTAATCAAATAAAATAATCTATTTAATTAATGGAGGAAAGAGATGTTGGTCCTTAGATGGTTTTGACATTTGAGTGTCAACACACTTAATCACTTTCTACATTGAAGTCGAGTACACTATGTATGTTGAGCCATAGAGTGTTCCGAGTCAGTATTTCAACAGGTACCGAGCAGTATATAAGTGTCGAGTGATATATAGGTGCCGAGTCACAATTGATGCTGAGCAAGTTAGAATGCTTCATATGCCGAGTGAGTTAGAATCATGTATGTGCCGAGCGAGACAGAGTGTAATAGGTGCCGAGCAATCCAGGATAGTATATGTGTCAAGCACCAGTAGTCTAGTATGTGTCGAGTAACACAGAATCAACATATGAGTTTGTACCCTCACAAACTCAGATGTAAACCATTTTTGGAGCCGACATAGAAGGATTTCAAAGGAGAAAAAGGATAAGATCAAATATTTTACATTTCCTATGCGACCAACATGCAACCAATTAGAAAAATGGAGAAGGCATGCAACCAATGAGGAAAATGCAAGGAATGAGCGGGAACTTAAAGATTCAATATGGATCATAGATCCATACCTAACCCAATTGCATGTCGAAAACCACATTGCATGTGTTGATGAGAGTAGTGTATGAGGAGATTATAGTGAATTTCAGTGAGAAAGTGTGAAAGACTTAGAGGAATAGAGCCACAATTTTATATCCAGTAGATCAGAATAACACAAGGGACACGATCAGATATCAGATCTCAGAGGATCAAGATTAGAGAGAGAAAATGAAGTGCCTGAATCCAACAATTAGAGATTGCATACTGTCAGGTTCATTGTTCTAATACTTTCTTGTCATTGTATTAGAAGTTGGAAATCCTATATTGATAGGTTAGCTTAACAGCTAGGTAGGAGAACCTTTGGAGAAGGTGATTGAAAATCCTATTGTATTAGGTGGGTTTAATAGCCTATTGTAAATCCTTTAATAGGGTGACACTTCATGTGAAGTGTTTGTAAATCCTTTAATCAGGTTACTATTGACACGGTGTAAAGCCTTTAACAGGGCAGGCCTTTTATAGGGCAGACCATCAGAAGTGGTGAAACATTTATTGTTAAAGTGATTTTTGTGGGTATCATCCCCACCCCAATTTCACCTTCTTATTCCTAGAGGGTTTTTGGGTTACCAAATCTAGTGTTATGTGTTATTGCATGCGTTTACTTTATGTTCATTTATATGTTTATATGCATACAGTTTACTTTTCAGTGATTTGACTTAAATTGTTAAAAAAGGTTAAGTGTGATACTTCTAATTCGCCCCTCCCCTCTCAAAAGTACTCTTCCCATTTTGAACATTCCAACAATTGGTATCAGAGCAAAGGTTCTCACAAGGAGAAGCCTAATAGCTTAGAGAAAAGGTCTGAAGATGGAAGTCTTCAAACTTGGGAAGATCATAGACAATCAAGTGATTGATGTGCACCTAGCTCTACACAAAGTGGAAGAAGCCAGAGAAGAATTGAGAAAGTCCTTAAAAAGAAGGAAGGAGATAGCCATAGCTAAAAATGACATACACTACAAGGAGATTGATAACACACAAGTGTTTTCCAATGGAGATTCCAAGGAATTTGATGCAGCAATAGCAGAACTAATGGAGAAAAATAGAGCACGAGCTAAAGAAATCAAATTACTCAAGCTTAAACAAGAATCACAAGCCATAATGCTTTGTGAAGTGACTGGACAAAAGAAGAGAGCCATTGAAGACAAGGCCATGATAGAAGATGACAAGATAAATCTCACCAATAGACTGGAGGAGAAGACAATTGAGTTTGAAAGGATCTCAAACATGTAGCTAGACACCTCAAGTCAGATGATGAATGCTCATCATGAGCTAAACATGAAGGACATTGAGATTTCCACTCTGACAATGCAGAATGAACAATTGCAAAATCAATTGAAGAGAAAAAAAGAGATAGCAGAAAGCTTCAATAAATCCAATGAGGCTATCAAGTATTTTGGGCAACTACTGAAATCACCAAGGGCTAGTAATGACACTTCAGGACTTGGTTAGACCAGCACTAAACAAGGAGAATCATCCAAGACTATAGAAGAAAGGAGTAACAAAGGTAAAAACACTAAACCTAGCTATCATTTTTGTGGTAAAAAGGGGCATACCTCTAATGTGTGCAGGAGCAAGAACAATCATCAGCATGATAAGCCTACCAATGCAAACTTTTGTCACAAGTGCAAAAACCAAGGACATCAAGCACATGAATGTAGAACCAAGACCATGAGAACATCAAGATTTGAAGATCGTTGCTACAACTACAAAAAATATGGACATAGAGCATTTGAGTGCAGATCAAAGCCTATGTGGACACCTAATTAGCCAGCATGAGGAACCAACCATGCACATCACTACAACTGGGATTACAACACTAGATATAGCTGTCATTATTGTCAGGAGTATGGACACATTCTTGAAAATTGCATAAGGACACATTTTAGAGGGAATTACAACAAATGGCTAAACCAAACTACATGTTTCAGTTGCTTGAAGATTGGTCATATTAGCATTAACTACCCAACAAAGTCAAAAGGACACAAGACAGAAGTCAACAAAGGAAAAGAGAAGGTTGATGTTGAACAAATAAGAGGGAAAATGAACAAGACTTGGAAAAAGAAAGATGAGTGCAGCACATCAAATGGAGAGATCACTTCACCCAAGAGGTCAAGTGATCACACTTCATCCAACTAAGCAAAAGAAAGGTGTACGAGATTGATATACAAAGTTAAATCATACATCAGTTCCAAAGAACAAAAGAGTACTACAAGGAAGAAATTTGCATAAGCAAAGATGCCAGTTCAAAATCTAAAGTTTTTGCAAATGCTATCGAGTTACACCTGGATGCCGAGTAAAGCTTCAATAGATGCCGAGCTGATAGTTGAAGCTGAGTGAAGTAAAATTCTAGTGGAGGCCAAGTAAATGAAATACAATGGGAGCCGAGTCATATTGAATCCTTCAAGTGCTGAGTTTACAGCTATATGTACAAAGCATTTAATGCTAGGTCTTTGACATGTATAAGGTCAAATTTCATTCATTTTCACACCATTTGAACATAGAGAAAAGACGAGAAGAGCAAAGAAGCAATCAAGTAGCAACCTAATAGCCATTTGCATGGATTTCAACAACAATTTAGCACAAACTCATTGATTAAAAGGTATTTATCAAGTGCTGAGCTACACAAAAGTTAAAGTTTTAGTACATTTAAAACCCTAGTTTGGTAAAATGGCCTCTAGCTCAAGAAACCCCAAAGAAAAGGAAGGTCATGAGATTCAGTTAGTTAGTAATGAAGTAAAACAACCCAAATTTAGGCCAATACCCAAAGTTTCCTATAGAAACGATCCAGTTGGTGCATTATCCATCATTCCATCTAAAGTAGTCATGGTGCAAGATGTGAGAAAATGTTACAACTACAAAATTGGTGCCATAGGTTATTTTGAAATATTCCAAGCTTATGACAAACTATGTGAGAACAAGATTCTAAGAAAGGAATTCGAGATAGTTGAGAAAAAGGGTTTGACCAATGCCCTAGTCTATCCTATAGGATTCAAAATTGAATGGATACAGATTGTTTTGAGTCGAATTCATGATGGCTATCTATGGCTAGAGACAGGACCTAATAAAATTACCAAGAGAATAGTTCATAGGGTTATGGGATTCCCAACCCTAGATCGACCAAAGACCTTGAGAAGTGACAGAAAGAAGGTCATTGAGAAAAATACAGGAGCCAAATGGAATAATAGGGGAATAACCATTGATACTATAACTAATCCTCTTCTAGATTTATCTATGAGATTAACATCTCACAAGTTTTATCAATCCAATAGATTAAACAGTGTGCCATGTTTAGCAGTTGATGTAGCCTACAAACTGGTGAAGAAAGATCATACCTATGATCAGGCAGAACTAATGCTTCAACAAATTAATGAAAATTTGGGAGCTATAAGAAGATCCAAGGGAGCACTATGAAAATTTGGATCAGTATTAGTCTGTATATTCTTTTATGTGATGGAAGAATTTCCTTCTATAGGAAAGGTGAATTGGAACCCCAAAAAAACTGCAATTACACAAATCAATGAGTTCATTGACCAGATGGGTGGCAATTTTGAGGCTCAGATGACTAGTTATTTTGAAGACTTTAAAAATTCTATGAAGTAGAGAATGAGAATACCAATCTCATTGGTAGAACAACATGTTAATGATATATGCTTCTTGGTTGACATTGATTACACCTATATACAGGCAGTAATACCAAGAGTAAGATGGCTAAGGCTATTGGGATATGAGCTTGATGCAGATGAAGCCTCGACAAAAATCACAACATTTCTTGCACAAGAAATATATAAGGCAACCCCTCACTTTGAAACATATGATGTTGTCAAGTCCAAAGTTGAGACTGAATTGAGCGAGACAGAGTGTAATAGGTGCCAAGTAATCCATGATAGTATATGTGCTGAGCGAGACAGAGTGTAATAGGTGCCGAGTAATCCATGATAGTATATATGCAGAGCACCAGTAGTCTAGTATGTGCTGAGTAACACAGAATCAACATGAGTTTGTGCCCTCACAAACTTAGATGTAAACTATTTTTGGAGCTGACATAGAAGGATTCCAAAGGAGAAAAAGGATAAGATCGAATCTTTTACATTTCCTATGCAATCAACATGCAACCAATCAAAAAAAAGGAGAAGGCATGCAACCAATGAGGAAAATGCAAGGAATGAGCGGGAACTTACAGATTCAATATGGATGATAGATTCATACGTAACCCTAAGTCTTCACAATCTTTAAAAGGAGGTCAAAAACCCCATTGCATGTGTTGATGAGATCAATGTATGGGGAGATTATAGCGAAATTCAGTGAGAAAGTGTGAAAGACTTAGAGAAATAGAGTAGCAATTTTATATCCAGTTGATCATAACAAAACAAGGGACAAGGGACACAATCAGATATCAGATCTCAAAGGATCAAGATTAGAGAGAGCAGATCAAGTGCCTGAATCCAACAATTAGAGATTGCATACTATCAGGTTCATTGTTCTAATACTTTCTTGTCATTGTATTAGAAGTTGGAAATCCTATATTGATAGGTTAGCTTAACAACTAGGTAGGAGAACCTTTGAAGAAGGTGATTGATGCAAGAGCATCTTGCATGGGAAAATTATTGAAAAAAAAAAATTTGAAAAAAAAAATTGGAAATTTTTTTTTAAAAATATGGAGGAGAGAGAAAGTGACGAAAATTAGAGGAGAAATAATAAAAAAATATAAAAAAGGGAAAAAGGAGAAAAGAAAAGAAAAGGGGATTTCTATTTTCGAGGTGCATAGGTGGCATAATAGTAAAATAAAAAATAAATAAAAATAAATGGTTGTCATTCCATTTATCGAGGTGTATGGGAAGAATTCTAGAAAGTTATGAATATTGTAGAAAGTTGTGGATATTGTAGAAGGTTATGGAAGTTGTAGAAGGTTGTGGATATTCTGTAGGTGGAATTCTAGAAGGTTGTGGATAAGTCATGCATTGGGTGGTAAGTGCCTATTTAAGCAAGGCATATGAGCATTTCTAATCAAGCTCGAGAAGAAGGTGAAAGCTCGAGGAGTAGAAGCTTGAGAAGGAGAAGCTTGAGAAGTGGAAGCTCAAGAAGGAGAAGCTCGAGAAGGAGAAGCTCTGGAAGTAGAAGCTTTGGAAGGAAAAGCTTCAAGGTGTGAAAGAGAAGGAGGAAGTGAAGAGTGAGTTTTCCTGAGTCTGTGGATAGAGCGCCGAATGTGAGGTAGTTTATAGCATGATTGTGATTGAGTTGTGAGTGTGTAGACAGAGCGCCGAATGTGAGGTAGTTTACACTTGGATCTTGGATAGAGTTTGTGAGAAGAGCTAGTGGTTGCGGTTTAGAAACAAGGAGGTTGCTTGACGGCTTGCGAGCACAAGTTGAGATCTTGGAGGTTTCTACCAGAGTGTGGATCTGGACTAGCTTGGGTTTGGATTGGATCTTGAGAGATCTTGCAGAAATGTTATTGTAATTGCTATTGAATTTTCAATAAAATTGTTTGAAACATTTTTTCATCTCTTGTCTTCATATTGTGGCATTCTTGGTTGTGAGTTGGTAAGGGTGGTGTGGCCCTTCATGAGTGGTATCAGAGCGTACCATCATCAGTGGTATCAGAGCAGTACTTCATCAGTGGTATCAAAGTAGACCGTCATTAGTGGTATCAGAGCAGGAGTTCTTGAGTGTACAAGTAGATCGCCGAAGTGTGAGGCAGTTTGTACTAGGACCTTGGTTGGGTGAAGTTTATTAGAGTGGGAGTTCCTGAGTGTGTAAACAGATCACCGAAGCTAAGGTAGTTTGCACTAGGACCTTGGGAGGACATGCCAATTGATCAATTGATGCGGAGATGGAAGACTGAACTTGTTGAGGCATGATTGTGGAGAGCTGGTGGATTGCAAACTTGTTTTCCTAGACTTGTGATGTGGTTCCTGATTGTTCATGCGAGGTGGCAAGTTGTGATCTGACTTGCAAACAATTCAAGGTTGTCACAAGGAGCATGGGAAGGATTTGTTGTAGAGGGTTTATGAAGATCTTGGGAGATGGCTCCAAGAGGATTGGACCCTAAGATGATTGCGAAAATCCATGATATAGTGGAGAGGAATTTTTCTAAGATGTTTTCTTGGTTGGATGCTAGATTGGCTGATCAAGCTAAGAAGGTCAAGGTGGAAGAGGATGGTTTTGCTGATCAGTTTGTGGAGCCTGATGCAAAACCTGTAGAGAAAATAGAGGTTGTTGCTGAGGATATTCCTAACATTACTGATGTTGGGATGGAGATTGGTTTTCATGATCAGTTGGTTGAGTCTGACATGGAGACTACATAGCATTTGGTCATGGATGATCTAGTTGATGTTGGTGGTGACTTGTATGTTGTAGAGCACTTGGTTGTGGATGATTTGGTTGTTGTTGGAGGTGAGTTATGTATTGCAGAGCATCTTGTTGTGAGCAATGATATTGCTAGTTTGACATGTATTGATGGAGATCTACATGTTGGTGCTGATATGGAGTTTGTTGTTGCTGATGGGGGGTTTGTTGCTACTGGTGTGGATTCACTAGTTATTGATGTGAATGAGGATTTGTTGATGAAGAATTCTATTCAGTTTGTTCCTGGGAGTGAGCATGCTAATTGGATGGTTGAGATTCTAGTGTTTGATAGAGTAATGCAGATGTGGAAGATTTGCATGGTGGCTTTTTTGTCCCCGTTGAGGTGGAAACCTTTGGTGAAGATGAAGATGGTGGTAGATCTTTCTTTTTTGGTGTCAAAGTGTGGGACACACTTTTCTATCTACCGGGGGAGTCTGATGCAGGAGCATCTTGCATGGGAAAATTATTGGAAAAAAAAAAAAATCTGGAGGAGAGAGAAAGTGACGAAAATTAGAGGAGAAATAATAAAAAAATAAAAAAAGGGAAAAAGGAGAAAAGAAAGGAAAAGGGGATTTCTATTTTCGAGGTGCATAGGTGGCATAATAAAAAACTAAAAAAATAAATAAAAATAAATGGTTGTCATTCCATTTATCGAGGTGTGTGGGAAGAATTCTAGAAAGTTATGAATATTGTAGAAAGTTGTGGATATTGTAGAAGGTTATGGAAGTTGTAGAAGGTTGTGGATATTGTGTAGGTGGAATTCTAGAAGGTTGTGGATAAGTCATGCATTGGGTGGTAAGTGCCTATTTAAGCAAGGCATATGAGCATTTCTAATCAAGCTCGAGAAGAAGGTGAAAGCTCGAGGAGTAGAAGCTTGAGAAGGAGAAGCTTGAGAAGTGGAAGCTCAAGAAGGAGAAGGTCGAGAAGGAGAAGCTCCGAAAGTAGAAGCTTTGGAAGGAAACGCTTCAAGGTGTGAAAGAGAAGGAGGAAGTGAAGAGTGAGTTTTCCTAAGTTTGTGGACAGAGTGCCGAATGTGAGGTAGTTTACAGCAGGATTGTGATGGAGTTGTGAGTGTGTAGACAGAGCGTCGAATGTGAGGCAATTTACACTTGGATCTTGGATAGTGTTTGTGAGAAGAGCTAGTGGCTGCTATTTAGAAACAAGGAGGTTGCTTGGTGGCTTGCGAGCACAAGTTGAGATCTTGGAGGTTTCTACCAGAGTGTGGATCTGGACTAGCTTGGGTTTGGATTGGATCTTGATAGATCTTGCAGAAATGTTATTGTAATTGCTATTGAATTTTCAATAAAATTGTTTGAAACATTTTGTCATCTCTTGTCTTCATATTGTGGCATTCTTGGTTGTGAGTTGGTAAGGGTGGTGTGGCCCTTCATTAGTGGTATCAGAGCGTACTATCATCAGTGGTATCAGAGCAATACTTCATCAGTGGTATCAGAACATACCATCATTAGTGATTGAAAATCCTATTGTATTGGGTGGGTTTAACAGCCTATTGTAAATCCTTTAATAGGGTGACACTTCATGTAAAGTGTTTGTAAATCCTTTAATCAGGCCACTATTGACACAGTGTAAAGCCTTTAATAGGGTAGGCTTTTCACAGGGTAGACCATCAAAGGTGGTGAAACATTTATTGTTGTAGTGATTTTTGTGGGTATCATCCCCACCCCAATTTTACCTTCTTATTCCTGGAGGGTTTCTGGGTTACCAAATCTGGTGTTATGTGTTATTGCATGTGTTTAATTTATGTTCATTTATATGTTTATATACATGTAGTTTACTTTTCAGTGATTTGACTTAAATTGTTAGAAAAGGTTAAAAGTGTGATACTTCTGATTCACCCCTCCCCTCTTAGAAGTACTCTTCCCATTTTGAACATTCCAACAAGAGAATAGTGTAAATTAGATAGTTAAATAAGAAATACTTATTTAACCATAAGATAGAAAATGCTAATGAATTATTTAAAATAAATAAGAATATTTATTTAAGTGCATGTTTGGTCTATCGTGT
This sequence comes from Cupressus sempervirens, assembly GCA_028749045.1. Classification (NCBI taxonomy): domain Eukaryota; kingdom Viridiplantae; phylum Streptophyta; class Pinopsida; order Cupressales; family Cupressaceae; genus Cupressus; species Cupressus sempervirens. The sequence continues at coordinate 735,096,455 of CM053793.1, forward strand.
TAGTTATTGGTTGATCTTGTTAGTATTTTGTTTCTTCCAACAATGTTTTGGTCCTTTTTTCCCTCTATGGGGATTTGGTCTTTAACTATTGTTTATGTTTTATACTTTGTTGTAATGATGACCAGGGTTTTAGGTCCATGTAAAACAAGTGATGCTATATTTTGGTATTTTTTATGGTTATATCTAATTATCTCTTGATTTTCTTGTAAGGGGTTTCGGGTCACCTTAAAACCTATTTTTACCTTAATATACAATAATAATATTTATTTGCATAATAGATGAATAGCCTAATGAATTAATTAAATAAATATTGAGTATATATATTTAATTAATAGAAGGAATTATGGTGAAATAACTAAATGAATAAAATACTTATTTAATTAGGGGAAACTTTAGGTGTCTACATTTTGTCACTTTTGGAGTTGCATTGTTTCAAAGAAGATAAATGATAAGGACTACAAGCATGATTCCCTAGTCACAAGAAGGATATATGGAAGGATGTTGCTCCTTTGAGAGGATATGAGGGTTCGTGAGAGCACACATGTGCTCTCAAAAGTAAAGAAAAAGGATAAGGAAAGAAGAAAATAGGCAAGGAGATGGTAAAATCAAAGCTCATAGGAATGGTAGTGGATGAGAAGATTGAAATGAAATGAAAGGTGATTGATGAATAGATAGAAGGAAGTGATGAAAACTTATGATTTTTGGGTGCTATATCATTATTAAGCTTATTATGATAATCTAATGCAAGTATCAAGGTATGATAAAGAAAAAATAAACGATCAACCCAAGATCAACCAATAGAGGTCTTCCTCAAGAAAGATTAAAAAATGAAATTAAAAAAGAACAATATTTCCACTCACTCAAGGGATGTGTGACTCCATTGTCCTCCTATCTTCCAATATCTTGTATTTGAAATATTGGTCTTCTCAGATTTGTTAGCAGATGTAAAAGGGGTTATGGGAGAATGCATATTAGTTGATTGGAGAAAATACTATAAAAATGATGGTATAAAGGTAATGATATGATAAGGTAATGATGAAGGTAGAAAGGTATAGTAAGATAGAACGGTGACAATGATGATGATAGAATAATATAGGCTTCTTAGGTTAAGGTGGTCATTAGCTTCAAATGCTTATTAGACTCAAATGATATGAGAACATGCCCTTTATAGAAGTCTAATTAAAATCAAGGGATAGGATTAAGAGGTGGTAAATAAAGGGCTATTATTAATGTTTAGGTAGGCTTTTGGTAGAAGTGAATGAGATTAAGAGACAATAAGAATGAACGATTGGAATTGAGTCCTAGGTAGAGGATATTGACTTTAGAAATAAAAGTCAATTGAAGAGACATGTAACACGTGTCAAAAGCTCAAAATTTGAGAGTTGATATATTTGATTAAAGGTAATTGGTAGAAATTAAAAGAAGAAGATAATGAAAATATTAATTAAATAAAACAAATTTTAATTGAGGAAAAAAAGTTAAAAATAAGGTAATTATATAAATAATAAATATTTACTTAATCGTAACATAAAAAATGTTAATTTTATGATAGATTCCAGACAGTTTGTTCATAAGATGAATAATTGGCTCAAGAAAACGAGAAGAGCCTCTTTTTCTTTGGATTTGAAGGAATATGAAACTAGTTTTCTAGCTTGCATTGAGGAAATCATGGTTGGGGAAAGACACAGGTGGGAACCAAAAGATGAAGCCCAGAAATGGTGTAGGTGGTCCAAGGTTTGGGACATACTGAGAAAAGGGGAAATTATGACCTTCATCGATAGGCTCCATGGCTAAAAACCCTCGGTTACCAAGGCTATGGTTAAAAGATGGAATGAGGGCATTGTGAAAATCAATGTGGTGGAGTTCACAGTGACTAAGGATGTCATCTCTGTAGGCACTGGCATTCGAAAGAAATTTTATAGAGACCAACATTTTTTAGGGCAAGTGGTGGTGGAATTCACTAAGGGTCAAGAGGAGAAAAAAGTGCTTGTGAAGAGAGGAACCCATTATCTCTCGAGCTCCATTAAGCCATTATGGAGGTTTATTTATGGGCTATCATCAAGTACATCATCTTGGATACTAGATTTGATCAGCTATGCACCTACAATTTCATGATACTCAATCACTTCAGGTATGGGGCCAAAATTTCTATCCCCTTCTATTTGTACTCTTCTATGAATGAATATATCAATGAATATTAGGAGAAGCATACTAGGAATCTGGCGCTCCATGAGGGGTTGTTACTTTTAATTTATGAGTTCTTTAAAGCTAGGACAATGGGGAAACAAATTAAGTTAAAGAAGGAGGGAAAGAAGGGTAGAGTGGACTCTAAAGAGTTGGAAGAGAACTATTTTCCTTCCGCACTGAAGACAACCTTGATATGCACACCGATTCAGAGAACGATGATTCTTCATAGAGAGGCTCTGGGAAACAAACTGAAAAATAAAAGGGAAACTATCCCTCATCCCAAGCATGACCTAGATTCCTCCTTTAATAGGGACTATAACAAAAGGGTCGAAGGCATGGACACAAAGGAGGATAGTGTTGAAGGCAAGGAGGAGATTAGGGAAGGGGAGGGTTTGGAGAGAGAAAAGGGAAAGAAAATCATCACCATCAAAATTTTGAAAAGCAAAGAGGACTCTGATAATATTTCCAGGGGCCAAAAAAGGAATCATCCTGAGGCTAAGAAGGAGAAACAAGGGGTTGAGAAGGAAGGGGCGAAAGATGATCTCAATCAAGGCGAGAGGGATGACCATGACCAAGGCTTTGAGGAATTTGGAACCAGTCGATATAGATGCTCGATCATGGGCAGAGACAGAAATGTGGTGTGGAGAAACTTTGACACAACCTCTGCCAAGATGGGGACTAACAAAGAATTCATAAGAACATAGGTCAAAGAGAATGATGAAGGTAAAATACAAATGGAGGAATTAATTGACCTGACCCTAGTCATTTTCAGTGACATAGCTAAGGAGCACCTAGATATGGACATCATAAACAATGCTAAGAACAATGTTGTCGACACTTTCCACACTCAGGTTGAAGAACCATGGAGGAAACTCTGTAGTTAAGAGCACTTAGGTTGGAGTAGTACTGGGATGGGTAACCTCCCAGGAAGTCCCAGTGCTTCACCCCTATGAGCATCACCTAGATCTAATGAGTGCTAAGTGTTCCATTTACTCTCATGAGAGATGGATTCATGTTGAATCACTATTCATGAAACATGGGTCAAGGAGTTTGACTCAAAATCACACAGTTAAATCCTGATAGCAATATCACAAGTTTCTACACTACCAAATGGATTTTCCATGAAATCCAAGACCTCAAGTATAGGGTGTGCAACCTTGAAAGAGAGAACTATAGCCTAAAGAACAAGATATCAAAGGAAGAAAAGAGCAAGAATGACAGAGTGGAGGAGGTCAAAAACAAGGTTCAAATAATGGAGAGATCTATGTGGATCATTGTAGAACAAAGCTACAATGTTCTAAAAGAAGCCAATGAGAATATCAAGATTCTCACCAAAAAAATGGAGGAGCAAAGAACCAACAAGGAAGAGGACCCGACCCCCGACAATGCCAAGGAAAAGATCCTTGATGACAACTCAAGGAAGCGCACAAGATCCAGTATGAGGAAGAAGGATACCCTGGATCTTGACCAAGAGCACTCAAACATGAAGGAGGTGGTGGGTAGACTATTAGAGCCCGAAATCAATGCTGCAAAAATGCTAAGAGAGATCTCCTGAGTGCCCTGGCTTTTTTTGGGTGGCCTGGCTTTTTGTCTTCGCTCCATGGCTTTTTATTGATTCCCATCTTTTTATGTGGGGAGATGTTTCATTTGTTTTCTTTTAGTTTCTATAGATACTTTAAGCATTCTCCTTATGTCTGAACTTTATTTTGTATGGATTTCAGGGCCTTGTTAAATCCTGTTTTCCTTAATAAAAAACATACAAAATGTTAATGAATTATTTTAAATAAATAAGAATATTTATTTAAATAATAGATGAAGAGGCTAATGAAATAATTAAATAAATAATAAATAGAAGACATTATGGTAAAATAATTAAATACATAAAATATGTATTTAATTAAGGACATCAACACAATTTTCTGGAGTTTGATTATGTAGATATTTTTATCATCATCAATGTTTCAGATCACACACTACTTCAATATGATGCTTGATTAGTGTGTCATTGATAATGGTAAAATATCTACACAATCAAAATCCAGAAAATTGTTATGCATTTCTAATGGATTGTGGAAATATGATTACATTAATTAAGGACAATTTTAGGTGTCTACAATGTTCTGAAGGGCTGCCATATTCTAAATGCACTTTATTAAAAGTTTCTAAACACTAATTTAAAGATCCATTTTGTGCAATTCTTGCAATCATTACATTCCACGAGATATTATATTTTCAACATGTTTCGCCAAAGAGCTTAGGAACCTTATTTATGATTCACCATTTTGCATGCATGCTTGTTGAGAGAGTTACCAAAAAAGCATGAAGAAAAAGATTTATATAACAATTTTCACAGATGTCTACATATTGTTTTGTGGTTCAATTCAAGTACATGAAAATGTAACTTTCTGTCGAAGAAAAAACGGACCCTCAAGATACTCAAGAAAGTACGTGATTTTTTTTCATCTTTGCAATTCTCAACTCTTTATGAACTTATCTAGCTCTCTAGAACCTTGAGCAATACAAAGTTAACCATTTTGCAAACTTTGAAAGTGTATAACTTTTAATTGTCACAATGTTTGTCTTGCTGCAAACTTGGTAACCTTTCTAATATTACAATTGTGTCATTTCTAATTTTATAAATGACAAAAAGAGAAACTAAAATTAATTAATATAACATATAAGATAAAAAGAAAGAGTACATCGTAAAAACAAGCTACACTATGAACTGTATGATAAAAACAAGAAAAATCTCAAAGAAGAAAGATACACTATGAACTAAATAAAAATGAAAAAATTATAATTATAAATTAACCTAGACTAAACTTTAATAAACTTTATTTTTTTTCTATTATTTATAGACATTCGTTTACCTTCTCAATTTACCCATTTATTTAAACAAGCTTAAATTTATTTACTAAAGTCAATACCTAGTAAATTTTTTATTCAAAATTAATTTTATAATCATTCTTAAATATACTTATAAAGCATTTCTTAATCCCTAGATTTGTAGGGTGTCGTGCTATTAATGACGTTTGACTTATTACTAGGGACAACAAACTAGTTGATAAAAGATTTGTTTTGGAGAGGAGTGAATGCCATGTTAGCATATATTGTGTGTGTTAATATGTTTAATGAGGAAAGCTACATACTATGAAACAAGCCAGGGGTATATTTATAAATAAGTAAAAAAATTATATACAACTTAAAAAGTCAAAGCGAGAGACTACTATATTGTTATATTTTGTATTCCTAATAAATAAATGTTTAGCATCAACCATCAAATTAATGTTCTTCAACCGAGGTAAAGTCATATAGGAATTAAAAACATTAGTTTCAAGGAGGACTATAAAACCATGGTTAATACTTTGAAATTTTTGTTAACCAATAGATTGTGATTTAAAGTTGCATCCCCATATAAAGAAGTGGAATTTCCAAGACGTAGTATTTTGAATAGATCCAAATTATATATTTGTATTATTTTTAATGTTACTTTGACAAGTTCATGGCACATGAAAAGTTTATGGGTCTAGGAAAAGTTTGTGATTGCAGATTTATTCTTAATATTTCAAATTGTCTTTAATAGAAAAAATTTTACTTGTGTGATCGTGACAAAATATTCAATTTTTTGAGTGCTTAGTAATCTTATAATCACTATTTTAAATCTCGAACCATATCAATTCATATCAAAATCAATCTTAAAATCACCTTTAGTAATCCGAGTACAATGCATTTAGTTTTATACTTATATTTGTACATTCATCTATTGCAAATTACCAATACTCATCCTATATATATATATATATATATATATATAACCATATCAATTCATATCAAAATCAATCTTAAAATCACCTTTAGTAATCCGAGTACAATGCATTTAGTTTTATACTTATATTTGTACATTCATCTATTGCAAATTACCAATACTCATCATATCAATTCATATCAAAATCAATCTTAAAATCACCTTTAGTAATCTGAGTACAATGCATTTAGTTTTATACTTATATTTGTACATTCATCTATTGCAAATTACCAATACTCATCCTATATATATATATATATATATATATATATATACATGTGTACTTCTAACAAGATAATACAATCTAATGCTTCCAAACATGTGATTTTAATTCATTAAATTTGTAGTGACTTTAAGTAAATGAGAAGTGCATTTTGCCTCCAAAAATCTATCTTCATTGTGTTGTGACTCCTTATTACCTTGCTCTATGAGACAATGATAAGTCTTTTTGCATTGTTTCTATTTTGCTGCCCCTTTTTATTACTACTTGGAAAAATAGAAAAATATCACAATATGACACTCTCCCTTTTTCTAAGTTAGTGAAATGGAGAAATCAATTTTTCTATTATCCACCTATTTTCTATTTTACAAACTATTTCATAAGTGACTCACAAATTAGCGATCTTCACCATCTCTCAACTTGCTTATTTTGCATCTTGCAAACTAGCACTGGTTTTTCCATTTTGCTCCCACTCTTTACTCCTTTTTGCAAAATTGTGAATTCATGAAACAATGACCCCTTTTTGTATGATTCATTTATCTTTTAATTTACTTTTCTAGTGATGGCCTAGGGTTGTGTTCTCTTTTGTTGTTTTTGATTATTCCGGTCTACTCTACTAGTACTTTGTTGGCTTTTTGTTTTATTTGGTTGTTGGCCTTTATTTTTGTCAGTTATTCCTTGTAAAGGGTTTTGTGGTCCCTTAAAAACTTGTTTTTGCCTAATATAAAAATATTAGTTGACATTGAAACCAATTTTTAATTATTATAATTTAAATATTATCTAAACAATCTACTTCCATATGTCCTAATCTATCTCCATGAAACCAAACATGAAAATTGTCTTGCACATTACTTTTAATTTGAAAATGTTCATTCTTTTCATTATCATTTAAATGGGTTTATTTCTTAATGTGTATTCTTATGTCCACGTCCATATTATTTATTCTAATTGGTATTTGATTTTAAATTCCAAATGACATTTTATTTTAAGTTTCAATTTCTTTATTATTAGTATTAATATTACTAATATTTGGTGTGCGATGTGCAACTTTTGTTTCTCTATTTTCTAGAAGAAATATGTATTATCAAAGAGTATCATGCTTGTTTAAAATCACCAAATTCTTTGTCAAAGAACACACATGGTTGTGAATACATACCTATATGCAAAACTAGATTATAAGATGCATCAAAATTTTCTTCTATTATATTTTCTTATTTGGTCATTGCATGATGTTAGACTAACTTCCAATGTTCCCCTTAGGGACACATGACATGCCTTAACCGTCTCTTTTTTTTATAAGTCTAGTAGTTGTATTGGGCATTAACAAGTTGATATTTTGGTGCAACATAAACCCTAGGTTGTAAAAAGTGGTATCAAATCTTGGTCACGGGTTGAAACCTTCTCGGGTAAAGCTGAGGAGAGATTGTTGGACTAACCACCAACATTCCCCTTTGGGATTTGTGGCATATCTTAATGATTTCCTATGGTCTATAAGTCTAGTGGTTGTATTGACCATTAATCGGTTAATCTTTTGATGCAATGACAACACTGGCTTGTTATACATCCATCATGGTGTCCTCCATCTTCTACTTTCTTGAAATGATTATTAAAATACATGCTCTAACATTATTAATCTCTTGAATAATTTCCCTTCTTTCTCATTAGCATCTTTCCTCCACCCCCTTATTCACTAAAACCTCGTCAGGTTTTAAAACCTTCATTTTCCTCTTCCTATGTTTCTGAACAATCCCATGTTTTAGCCAAATTTTGTACTCATATAGCTTTTCTCATGTCAAATCCATAAAATGACAGCAATATGAAAGTTTTGATCAAACATTCCTTCTATTTTGATCATTCAAATAATGATTGAATAATCATTAAATCCTTGGAACTTTTCTTTCTGGTAGATTTTTTTTATAGGTAATAGATCTATGACACAAGGTAGGTAGGGTAAAGTGAACCAAGGAACACTAACCAACCACCTTGCTAGAGTATACAGATGGAAGCCAACACAAACATGGAAGAAACAAAAACTAATATCGATTCCAATGCAGATAATCTCCTTACAATGTGTCAAGAATAAGGCCTACTTGGTTGTAGGCATATAAAATAGAATTACAATCAACAAACTTAGAATCTCAGGCCTACAAAGCCAAACTTATGTTATCTTTCTTCTGTTATCCTCCACACTACTCACTCTAATTCTATGTCTCAAATATATAGCTATCAAGACCACAAGTTGGCCTGATAGATACATCAATTACAATATAGGTCATGCCCCAAAAGGGAAATCAACGACGAAATAATTAGAAAACTAGGGTAAAAGCACAGATTTGTGTCACCGTTTGTGATACCAAAACCTGTTTTGGTCAAATCTCATTTCTCTATCAAAACTCAATTTTTTTCAAAAACTAAAAATACCCTTTTATAGATCTCAGATTCAATATCATCATTAAATAAATTTTTGAGTGTTTTGATTAGTTATAATATGTTATAATCTCAAAGTATTATAAGTCGATATTTCAACATTTCAGAAGATGCTCCCTCAAAAAAGGAAAAAAAATAGTAAATCATATCAAAAAAATTAGAAAATTATATTTATCTCTAGAGGAGAGAATCCTCTTCACGAATATGTAATTTTTTTTTCAAGAAGGTATAGATTTGATAGGAAAGTTTTTGACGGGAGGAAAAAACTGTTGGATTCTGATAAGGTCAAACTTGAGTACTTATAACAAAGAAAATATACATAAAAAACAATTATTTCTTTTTTTGTGCACTAGCTATGCATGTCATCTATAAGATATTTTAAAATTAGAACAAAAAAAGATGATTTGCATATACTTGTTTGATGAAAACTACATCCTATATTTTTTACAGTTAAAAAAGGGACTTCAAAATAAAATAAAATGAATAAATTCCTACTTAAAAAATTTATAAAAATTTTAGTCATAAAATTCATCCAATTCTATACATTTCATTAGTTTACATCATCTTCATATTTTAAACACAAATACCATTTTTTTTTGTCACTAATGTTAACTATCACATTTTGATATCATGTTTCTTTATAAAAGGTGACACAGGTTTGTGCTTTTACCCACTAACATTCATGGGAACAAAGATAGGTCCACACACAATCCAAGAAGGTATCCCCAAGGCCGTAGAAAGCCTTGAAATCATAAAAACCTTGTAGAAGAAAATAACCACACATTACTCGATATGTTAGGAAATGAACATGCTTCAAGAAAAGAGAAAGGACAAATCCTTAGTGAGATAGAATTAATTTATGTGAACATGGGAAGATGATCCATGATAGGTCCACAATAAGACGTCAATTGCATGGAAAGCAAGAAATTGAATAGCAAAAACTTTTCCCAAAAAAATAGACTAGTACAATAAAAAAGAAATGTTTTTGGTTGATGGAAGATTTTCGAAGAGCCCACGATGCTCCTACATCAGACACTTAGGTTTAATAAGGACCGATGTCCACATTAGGAAGCTCTGATATACTGAAAAGAACCATAAAGATCCAACTCAACTTGAGTTATCCAAGAATTGTGTTCAATTGGTTTAATCTTCCACTAAACTAGATATTCCTTGTAATTTTTTCCCTCTAGTACATTAGCTCACTCTAGTATCCAAGATACATTTGATTCTTTTTGTCTTTTTCTTAGGATAATTAGGATTATCAGCTATCCCTTCATTAGATTTAGAATATTAATATATATCTGAAATGTTGAATATATGTGACATATCTATGTCTTTAGGAAATCCTACTTCCAAAGCATTTCCAATGTCATGCTTCCTCAAGATCTTGCAAGGTCCAAATTGTTGGAAACAAATTTTCAATTGTATATTGTCATTGATGTTTACACAAATTTCAGTATTAACCAAGCAACATAGAGTTTGTAGTATTAACCTTGTATATCTCAATATTAACCAAGTTGTTTGGTAAAGAAGACTTTCCACTATTAACCAAGCAGTTGGTTTATAAAATGATTCTTGCTTGTAGTATTGACCAAGTGGTCGAGCATCTAAAAGAGTGTAGTATTGACTGAGTGATCAGGCATCAAAGGAGTCATAGTGTCAACTGAGAATTACATCCTAATATTGATTGAGTGAAAACATAATACATTTGTCAAATATTTTGTTAATTGACGCCAACTATTTGAATGTTTATTGATGTTTTGAAAGGGTATTCAAGCCGACTTGTTCTAGCTTGTGATATATAAGAAAGGTCAAGTTATGAGGGTAAAGTGTGAGAATTGGTGAAACAAAATAAGATGGATATGTGAGTGAAGGAAAGGTAGAGCAGGAAAGTGTGGAAGATAAGATGCAAAGAATATTTGTAATGCCTACCCCTACTTGACTTTTTTGATTGTATTATCAAATTCTTTTAGGCTAGTTTTCTGATTTCGTTTTATGTTTAGCAGTGTTGGGTTATTGGAATTGATTAATTGTATTTCATATTTGGTTAATATATGTGTTGAGTTACTTTAGTACTAGTTATTTCAATTATTTCATGATTGTTTCGATGATGATATATATGTTAATTTAGTGATTTTTAGTTATTTAATGATGTTAGTTAGATAAATGATTTTTATGTGATTTCTATGGATACTTACCCCATACTTGCATCTGTATGGTGTGCATGTATGTTTTCTTTATGTTTGACATTTTCGATGTGGTTGAAGAAAGGAGTCGTAGTCACCTGCTAGTCAGGATCTACACAATGTACCACTTCTTTCTATTGCCTATTTAGTTTAGAATATTGTGTTTGTACATGCATAGATTTTATGCAAATTGCAAGTACCAGGTATCGACTTCCTTGAATTGCCAGGATGAGAGTACCCTATCGAATCATTTCAATGGTATAAGTGGGGAGATAACTCTGGAGTCCAAATCCTAAACCCTAAGCCAATTGCCCTAGAAAGTAGGACAAGTATCTGAGTTAGTTTACCCATCCGAATTCGTCAAGTGATGTGAATTCGTGATTTTGACCCTAGAGTTTGATTTTGTCCTTTGTCTTTAGTTAATTTGTCATTTTTGGTTTTGTGGGTCTGTGATGATTTTCTATTTTAATTAAATCAAATTAAAAGATAATTTAATGATTTAATTTTTTAATTTTTTAATAAAGAAAATTCAATATTTAATTATATTTAATTAATTGAGAAATTAATTAAATGAAGGAATTAAATTTTAAAGATTATATTAAAGTTCTATTTTTGATGTATTTATATTTATTTAATTTAATGATAATTATTTAGGAGTTTTATTTTAATAATAAACTCTAAATAATGTTATTAATTAAGTTAATAAATATGCTATTAAAAAACATGTGATGAATTAATTAAATAAAAGAACTCAAGTTAAAGATAAAGTTTTGATTCTAATTTAGGCGTAATTATATTTATTTAAATTAATAATAATTATTTAAGAGTTTTATTTTAAATAATAAACTCTAAATAATATTATTAGTTGAATTAATAAATATATTATTAAAACATCTCGTAATTAACTAGAGAGAGAAAACATAAATTTAATAAAACTATTTTAATTAAATTGCATAAAGTGTATGCATGAAATTAAAATATAATAAATTAATAAGAAAGAGTAAGCAATTGTTTAATAAAGTTTATTTTAATTAAATTGCATAAAGCTTATGCATGAAATTAAAATATAATAAATTAATTAAAAGAGAAAGAAAATAAATTTAATAAAGATAATTTTTATCACAAAAAGTGTGCATGAAAATGTAAAAGATAATTAAAATATTAAAAGATTAAAGATATGATATTGTTTTATTGTCATTATTTAATTAATAATTATTAAATTAGAGTTGCATTTAAATAATGAGCTTAAACTATTCTTATTAATTTAAATAACAAACTATGCTTTAAATAGTGCTTGCACTAATTAATAAAGTGGAGGAAAAGAAAATATAAAAGAATATTTTAATTAAAAAGTTCTTTAAATGTGCATGAAAGAATTAAATTTAAAAGATTATATTAAAGTTCTATTTTTGATGTATTTATATTTATTTAATTTAATGATAATTAATTAGGAGTTTTATTTTAATAATAAAATCTAAATAATGTTATTAATTGAGTTAATAAATTTATTAGTAAAAAAATATCTCATGAATTTATTTAAATAAAAGAATAAAAAGTTAAAGATAAAGTTATGATTCTAATTGTGGCCTAGTTATATTTGTTTAATTTAATGAAAATTATTTAGGAGTTTTATTTTAATAATAAACTCTAAATTATATATATATAAATGTCTCATGATTTAATAAGGGAGAGAGAGCTTTAATTTAATAAAGTTTATTTTAATTAAATTGCATAAATTGTCTACATGAAAATTAAAATACAATACTTAAATGCAAAGAATTTTCACATAATTGCATGATCAAAGCCTTGACTTGGGGAAAAAAATTATTTATTAAGGAAATTAGAGCTCATTTCTAGATACACAGGTTTGGAGGAGCCAATTTCCAAAAAGAGGGTTTTTGAAGGAAAAAGAAGATTCTTGCGTGTTTGTGTCTTCATTGTTTTAACATCAAATCCAGGTAGGATCTTGTGGGTTTGTGCAGTAGTTGCCCGTTCTTTGAATTCCTGTCTTCTCCGTGTCTATTGTGTTTCTGTTTCAGAATTTCTCTGGGTTGAAACCCTTGCTTGAGAAAATTGATTTCCATTATAGAATTGTTTGTGAGTTAATTTGAAACCTCATTTCGAATTTATTATTCTTGTGTCCTTAATATAAAAATGAAAACTGAAACCCTAGTTGTTATTGAATTTTTGTGTTTGAAACTGAAAGTGAAAACTTGAAAACCTATAGTGAACATTGAACTTATGTGTTTTCAAAATAGAATAAATTATGAAAGTTACTTTTGTATGTACTCTTTATATGACATGTGATTTTTTTGTTGGGTGTCGGGTTGAGTTAGTACTTTGACCAAATTAGGATGTTTACCAGAGACTTGGGAGTTATTTCTTATGATGTCATGATGATGTTTTGATCATTATCTTTATACTCGACCATGGTAATGTGTCTTGTATGCTATATGATGTATTTGGATTTATTGATTGTTATTGCTTTCCAGTGTTCTTGTGTGAAACTGAGGTGAATGGTTTGACCTATTTGATATGACCTTTGAGTCTTTGATTAGTTGTATTTGGATTTCTTTCCAGTCACTTGTATAGGACTGAGGTGTTTGTATGATTTGTTTTTGGTGAGGTCATGTTGTGACGTGGTTTGGTTTATGTATACTTGATTTTGGGATCAGTCCTGTTAGGATGATCATTTTGGTGGAATCTATGATTATGATAAGTGATTTTTGGTACTTGGGAGTTGCTTGCTTAAGAACTAATGTATGATATGTGGTCTTTTGTGATATTTTGATTTTATTGAGCTTAGGGTAGGTTATCTATATGTCATGTTGGGAAGTGGCTTGCAATGGAGACCGAGGCCCTAAAGAGGCTGACGGGTAACCATTTGTAGGTTATTTAATAAGTGATAACATTTCATTAAATGGGTTTAAAATGAATTAACAAGATATTGGAACTATAGAAAGTCACTAGGGGGTTGGAGGATTAAAAGACTAGTCGGGTGACCTTAGAGTTGACTCATTTGTATGCCTTGTCAGTACGAAAGAATACTAGTGCTGCATATAGTCACTATGGGGCTAGATGATTAGAAGACTAGCCGAGAAACCTTAGAGTTGGCTCATGTAATGACACTTACCCACATGCATAATAGATTTCCTACGTGTCTGTGTTGCCTCTAGGATTAGTTGACACTTGTGTCTTCATACCCTTTGAGATAGTTTTCTTTCACCTGATTCCTTGAACCCAGATGTTGGTTTTTTACTTTAGACTTTGTTATCCTATTGGGGCTTGAGACTATCTCCTCAGTGTGGTGGGGCAGGGCCTTTTTGGGTTCTACGAGGTTGGGTGGTCATGCTTTTTCTTATACCATTGAGATCTGACCGTCAGATGTTGCTGCTAGATGTGTTTGTGCAGATGTTCCCTTTTATTTGATCTTGTATTTCTATGATGGATGGTTTTACTCTAAGTGTATTTGATTTCATGGATCTTACAAGATGATCTAATATATTTTATGATGTATATTACTTTAGCCTCTCATACCCTATGACCTGTACAATGGATGATTGTGCATTCTGATTATTTCTAAGTGGCATCCTATAATTTTATATTGTTTAAATAGAGTTTGCACTTGTAGTTGTTCTTTAATATGGATGCGTTATATATTGGTTTTAGTATTAATTAAACTTAAACGTGATTCAACATCATGGGACCCTTAAGAATTGTAATTTTTTTTATGGTATATGTTTATGTGAATGTAATTAATGCTTCCACTATATTATATCTGTTGTTAATTTATTATCTTTATATTAAAAATAAAAATGTTTGGCAAACTTAGTGAAACTTTAGGGTAACTTCTTTTGGGTCACATGGTAGGGCGTTACAACATCAAATCAGGAAGGATCCAAAGGTAAAGCTAGAATAGAGATCCGAATCTAAAAAGAAGGTTGCTTCATAAATCAGGTCAAAATTATTGTTGCTTTCTAACCATTATAGTAGTAAAGAAATCTCTTAAAAGGGTTGACTTAATAGTCATATTGTAAATCCTTTAACAAGGTGAGATTTCAAGATCGAAGTGTTTGAAGACCTCTAACCTATCCACTCTTAACATGGTGTTCTAAATCCTCTAATAGGGTCATACTTAATAGTATGTTTTGTAATCTTTAACAGGGTTGGCTCCTAATAGGGCTCTCTTTAGAAGAGTGAAAATTATTGTGACTAGTTGCAAGGTGGTTTTTCCCAAATTGTGCTTCCACATTAAATCTTGGTGTCATCTGTGTTCATGTTATTTTCTTGTGATGTATGTGTCTACAACTAAGTTACTAAAGGTTAAAACATATTAATAATCTTAAGATTGCTTTGTGTTAGTTAATAGTTTTTATTTTTTAATTGTATGGTTTATACCTTGACCCTTAGAGTGCCAAATGGCTAATGGAAAAAGAAGAAGATTACAATAGAATGGTTCAGTGTAGTAATCTACCAAAGATCCTTGAATTGAAAGGTACAACTCCCTTCTAAATGCAGTTTGTTTTTAAGTTTTTGAGGGTAAAATTTTAACTTGAGAGTAGAAGAGGCCAATAACCAAATTGTTTAATACTTCAAACAACCTAGGAAATTTCAAAATGGAGACTAATACCTAATATGCAATCTATTCTATCTTGAATGCAAGGATGAAATCATGCAAGACTAGCTACAACAATATGAGAGGAAAGGAATGACTAAATGGGCAATTCTCGGATTGCTTGCCGAATCAACTAAGATTTGACAATGATTTTCCCCTTTTTAGCTACTTCATTAATTAGATTCTAGACTTCTCATACAATTAACTAAACACACAAAAAATACAGTGTACAACATAAGGAAAATAATAATACTTATGCTGAGGATAGTAATCCACTGAGATGAAATAAATAAACCCAAGTTTACTTGTGATCATCCAATTTTTAGTTACAACACATTCATCCCACATATCATACTATAACTAAGTGAACAACAAAATTAACAAGTAGACTCAGAGTCACACACAATAGTCCTAGCTATAAGAGTTCACCCACAAAATAATTTTTTGATCTGGTCAACTTGTCAAAAAGTTACATATATAGGCCTCTTCAAAATGGCTAGTTACATTTGATGATTGCAATGTAGAGCATCTCTAAATGGAGGAAGCTAAAAATGGGACTTGACTGAGTCATCATCCATTATAGAGTTTAAGCCTACTAAGGAAATGCCAAAAATGGTTACAAAAGAGAAATGAGAGAAGAGAGAGAATGACATATGTTAGAGAGAATATTAGGAGGTAATAGCCTTATCTCTATAAACCTTCATTACATCCGTTACTTTATCCAATTCCTCGACAATTAGGATTGTGATGTTATCAACTCGAATCACCCAGTAGTTGTGCATCTTTGTCAACTCATCCGCTTTGGAGATCTTTGAATGGAGCTTTTCTGATGCTTACTTTAAAATAGAATATGTTGATGAAAGCTCCCATATCTTTGACATCTGGAAGTTGACTTGATCAACGGATTCATTGACAAACACTAGGAATTTGGTCTTCATTTTCTCAATGTCCACCAATCGGCCATTACTAGATAAATATAATTTTGTGTGCAACACTTTGAAGTATTCAAAATTATTCTATATGACCTTATGCAATAGGTCTTGTATATATTTAAGCTCATTTTTAGATCTTGCAAAGCTTTCTAGGTTCAATTATTCCTTGTTTCTCAGATCCAAGACCACTACATCTATCATATTCTTATTTCTGGGTGATAGTAAACCCAGGTCCATACTTGTTAGGAGATATCAAAGTGATTTTTTGTTATTGTTTTTCTTACTCAATAGATAGATGTATCCTTATAGACATGTTCTTCATATGGGCCACCTCCACTAATGAAATTGATAGAAGCAATGTTTTTGTGTACTAATCTTAAGCTGTTGTTCTTGCAATAGTTGTGATTTACCATAATATTGGGAAGAAAGTGGTGACTCCCTAATATGGAATACTTGGGACATAAAGTATTCTTCATATTCTTTGTCTTCAATCTTGAACATTTCCTTGGCCTTATTGAGGATTATATTAGGGTCCACATATTCAAAGGAATCTGTGGGTTGTGCTTCGTTGTTTGTTGGGACTTGGTATGCAGTAGCATCTCTCATATTAGCACAAAACTAGAAAGGATCTCGATAACCAAGGATGGTAACCTCCACATTGTTGTAGGAGAACTTTAGAAACTAATGATATGTAAAAGACACTACTTTCATGGCATGAATACAAGAACATCCTAGTATCATGTTTTAATTCATTTCAATTTTTAGGACCTGGACTAATGTATTCTTAGTAGCCAGACCAATTCTTATGGTTAATATGATAACACCCTTAGAGAAACAATCATAGGCATTTATTGTGATTCTATGAGAGGGATCCACATCTTCTTCAGAGTAACTTAGACCCTTGACAACTTTAAGGGTACAAATATTTAGTCTTGCTCCTTCATCTATCAAGATATGTCTAACCTTGGCATTATGGATAAAGACTTCAATTGTTGTGGTTAGATCTATCTTTAGCAATATCTTTGGGTGAAAAGGTGATATGTTGTGATGTAGATAGGTTCCCAACCATGGCATAGAACTAGGAAACATCAATTTTATCTAGTACTACTAACTATTTTAAGACTTGGGCAAGGATGTTTTGATGTTGGGGTGGTGCACACAACAAATCCACTATGGATATTTGCACAAGGGTTTCGCCAAGTTGGTCTACAAGGTTGTAATCTAAAGAAGTAGGATCAATAGGTCTACTAGGGGTCATGGGTATAGAAGAGGTTGTAGGTCTAGCTGGAGCTCTAGGTAAGGTATTTTGAGTATGGTGTGTGGTGATAGCACAATGAGGGTGTTCAACCTTTAAGGTGAATGTGGTGATGCGAGAGTCAAACTCATTGAAATAATTAATGGTGTAGTCATATCCAATACGTGTGTAATTTACATTAGCATGTGAGATTGAATTTGAACTAGAGGCTTTCCCTTTTTCATGATTACCTAAAGGATCTTTTAAAATAGTATAATCAGAATTGGATGCTAGTAGTGATAGATCGACAGTAATCACATCGTCATCAATAAGGTCTTGAATTTCATGTTTAAGTTGGAAACATGAAGTGGTCTTGTGTCCTTTAATGTGATAGTAATCACAAAATTTGTTGTCATCCCACCAAGAGGGTTTAGCTAATGGTTCATATTTGACTAGAGGAAACTATAAGAAATTATTGCTTAGTAATTATTGAAGTGCAATCTCAAATGGTATCCCCAAGGGTGTAAATCTTCTATCTTTATTTCTAGGGAGTCTTTGCAATCTATCTTGTGTCAAGGCCTCAATTTTTTGTTGTTGAGGTGGCATTTGGTTAGGAATTTATGTTTTTGTAGGGTTTTGTGCTTTTAAGATTCATTTGGTGTTGTGTCACGTTGATTGTTCGTGCCTCCACAATACCATCATTGGTTACATTGTTATTCTTGGAGAAAAACTTTGGCTTGTCATTAGATGAGTTTATATCAAGGTATTTTCCTTTTTTTTTTAGGATGCCCTTATGGGTGAGGACATCTTCAATGCTATCTTCCTTTTTTATCAATGTAGAAATGATGCTCAAGCTTTTGATCTTGAATTTGTACATGAAATCAGGAACTAGATTTTCAATGCATAGATTAACTTGTTGTTCTTTGAGAATATTCAATGACCATTCACTGACAAGGTTTCTCCAATGTAATAGGAATGTTATGAGTGGTTCTCATGTCTTTTGTTTTGTTGAGCATAGATCAAGTAGTGTCACCTCATTTGTTATGTTGAAGGCGAAGTGGGATATTAATTTTTCTGCTAATTCTGACCAAGATTTGATATTACCATGTAGTTTGGAGTACCATTCAAGTGCAGACCCACTAAGAGAACAATGAAATAG
Source organism: Cupressus sempervirens (assembly GCA_028749045.1). Taxonomy (NCBI): domain Eukaryota; kingdom Viridiplantae; phylum Streptophyta; class Pinopsida; order Cupressales; family Cupressaceae; genus Cupressus; species Cupressus sempervirens. The sequence goes on from CM053793.1 coordinate 735,115,220, forward strand.
TCTCATAAGATATATGGGCTCATCATTGAGTTTAGTACAAGATTCTTTGATGTGGTCAATTGGTTTTCCTTTTCCTTGATATTTTACAAATATTGGTGCTTGAAAATGTTTTGGGAATAGAGGCATATATAGACTTTTGTCACAGGGATTTGGATGTAAATCTATTTCTATGTAAAGGACTTGTTTCTTTTGGACTCCCAATGCCTCAACTTGTTTGGCTAATTGTTTGGATTGTGGTAGTAGATCTTCATAAAGGTGTTGAATATTAAGCCTTTCTTCGAGTCTTTTATGTGTATTACTAGATAATTTGATATGGCAAGAACTATGTCTACTTGATTCTGACATTTATGTATCTGAAGACTTAGGTGATGTGTCACTAGGAGGTAGAGGTATGTTGACACCTCAAAGATAGAATGGTCCTTTATGTGGTACATGTTATGGTATTGGTTGCGATTTTTGTACCATGGGTTGTTGTTGCATCACTTGTTGTGGTTGTTGTTGTATCATTTGTTGTGGTTGATGTTGAGATAATGTTGGTTAAATGTGAGGCCATGTATGTAACTGTTGTTGTGGAGGTATCTATTGAGTTTGTTGTGGCACATGTTGTTGATAGGAAATTTGTTGCTCTAGGTGTCTTTCATATTCTAACTATTGTTTTAGTTTCTCTTGTTGTTTAACAAACATTGCTTGTTGTTGTTGGAATTTTTGTTGGTACATTGTGTGTAAGTCAAGTAGATTTAGACTAGGTTGTGTGTTAGGGATGTTGGGTCCTTCACTAGTAAATTTTGACCCAATTTTTGACAAATTTTGTTCAAAATTTCAACCCATGTTGGTTGAAAGTGTGACCAAGTAGTACATCACAAATTTTCTTGTTGAAATTTTAACCAAACCTAAAGTTGGTCAAAATTTTAACCAACGCCTTGGTCAAAAATATTATATTTCTTTTGAGCTTAATTTGTCATTATTACTCAAAATTTCAAGAATTGGTCAAAATTTTGACCAATTCTAGGCCATCCCACAACTAGGATGCCATGGTCATGACCAAAGGGTTGGTCAAAATTTTGACCAAATCTTGGTGGAAAATTTTTAGGAATTGGTCAAAATTTTGACCAATTATGGCCATCCCATGACTGGGATGCCATGGTCACGACCAAAGTGTTGGTCAAAATTTTGACTAAATCTTGGTGGAAAAATTTCAAGAATCGGTTGAAATTTTGACCAATTCTAGCCCATCCCATGACTAGGATGCCATGGTCATGACCAAAGGGTTGGTCAAAATTTTGACCAAACTTATTTCTTTAAAAGCAAAAATAAAATAAGTTACAGTGATATTGATTACCATCAATATGTTACATAGCTACTATAGAAATTTGCTATGTGCGTGAATCCCCTAGCAAATGCCTATCCATGGACTCTCTCTTAGATAATCTTCTTTAATCACTCGAAAAACACAATTTTGGATGAAGCCTCACAACAATTTCCATTCTATAGAGGATCTATTCAACGATTTTGAATTTGATCTAATGGTGAGCCCTCATCTAGCATTAGGTGGTTGCTTGGTGCTCTAGCAATTTTTTATGAACCTATTGTGGCTAATGAGAGATTTGATAATGAAAGCTCCTAGCAACCCTCCAATAGAATTACTGTTGATGTTCAAGAAAGAAACATTTTCCAAATTTTGAATATTGGCATTAACATCCTTTCTATTGGAGGGTCGTAAAGCATCCTGATTGCTATGTGAGGGCTCTCCAAAGTCATCTCTATGCAACTTCATTGGAATAATTTATGAAATGGTTTGGAAACGGTTGTTGTTCTAACATGTCGTGGTTTCTTGGAAAGTGATTTGAAGGGTGAGCCATCATCTAGCAGTTGGGATGCTTATCATGAGTGACAAGGGAGCTTTTGTTATCAAAAGCTCCTCGTAGAAATCGAACGGAGCCATTACTTGTGTGAGAAAAGGATAAATGCAGTACCTAATTCCAAATGAAATCAATGACATCATATCTATAAGAGCAGAATAAAGCAACAACCTATATTCTATGCATGACTCCCTAAAGATGCTTTTCTTCCTCACTCCATTGGCACAAATTCAAAAGTGTGGTTCAATAGTGGTTGTCATTCTAGTGTGTCATTGTGGTGATCTAGAAAGTGATGCTAAGGGTAGAGCTTACATCTAGCACTTGGGATGTTTGTGCAAGTGAGTTAGGGAGCTTCTATTATGCAAGCCTGGTCAGATAGAGTAGAGCTATTGGCACCATTACCAACCATAGATGAATTGTTAAGAGCAAATTTGAAATCCACAAAACATTAGGGGCATCAAGTTTGATATTCTCAAGGAGGCCCTTCAAAGAATCAACCACCACGAGGATGCACATGAAGATCTTTCATGACATCAAGGTTTTGACATAAATAGAATCATTGTTATGACAATCACCAACATTCAAACTCTCATTGGACCACTACATCCATAGGTCAGGTGTATTCATTGGGCTGATGTATCTACAAGACATGTGCCTTCATGGGACTATTGTGCTCATAGGTTGCAGGTTTTCACTTGATTGCAATAAGAGCCCATCTTGTTGACAAAGGTAGCTCTTTCCCTTCTGGACCGATATACTGATTGTATCTACACCCATTAATTCATTCATTCATTACCAAATATCATTTTTAAATATAGACTATCATGATAGTTTAGAGCAGGTCTGATTAGTTACAAATCATTACTAGAGCAAGGGAATAAATTCCTGGCTAGTTGTTGATGGTGTATGCATCAGAGTCATTTGGAACAGTTCCTCTTGCCATCACATCTTCTATCACATCTTCCACATTTGAATTCCACCATTCCCCTGTACACCCCATAGGCAAACCATTTTAACTAGCTCATACTTCAACATTCAATAAGAGACTTTGACAATAAACCAAAGTTACTTCATAATTCAACATTGATAAGGACTTTAACAATCAACCAAATTTATTTCATAAGCCAATATTCATAGGAGACTTTTTTGAAAGCTACAGTCTAAAATGATAGGGACAATTATATGATACGAGATCTCTTATATCATTTATTATGCTAGCAAAACAAAGAAATAACAAAAATATATGACTTTTAACAAAATGGAGCTTTTAGATAGAGAACATAAAATGTAAAAGAAGTTTACATTGAACTATGGTTCTCAAGTACATAATATGTGCATGCCACCACAACATCCCTTCTTGTTCTATGATTGTAAAGTTGTATGTAAACTTGTTCCCTGGTGTATTGGGACATTGTATTATGTATGAATGTCCATCTGACTAACATGATTTCAACTGCTTCACCCCATTCTTGCAATAACAAATAAAATTAAATCTGAACAAAAGATCTATCTAATGTTCATAAAAATAAAAATAATGAGGACATGTGCAGTATAATTTGGAGCACAGTCTTTTATAATTACCAGTGAAGAGTCACATTATAAAGCCCATTGTTTTTCACATCAACAAAAAGATTATCACCTTCATGAACATATATGGTGGGGCCAAGAAACTTTCCATTCACTATCACAATTATTTCTGTGTTGCATAGTCTAGTCACATTTTGTGTTCCAATCTATAACACATTGTAAACAATATGATTACATTAAAATCATGCATATAACATTGTAAACTACCATAAAATAATATTCAAATTATTTTATTGAGCCTTATTTGTCTAAGTGAACATACAAAATAAAAAAGCATATATTTATTTGTCAAACATCTTAAACATTCAAGAGGTGGATTGCATCATAATGTTGATTTCATCCTCTAAATATTTTAGGTCACACACAGTGGCTTGTAAACTATTGGTTGCTACAATAGGGTTTCATTATTGGTATAGGAGACACAATTGTTGATGCTAAAACCATGGAACTTGTAAGAATTTGGCTTAGGCCAGAATTCACCCAAGAACTAAAGAACTCAACACAAGCACACAGTAGACCAATAGAGAGAGTATGATCAGAATGACGATATTCATTCAATATGCTAGCTTACTATTCAAAAGCATCTACATACACACTAGGAGTGCCTGCATATATAGGCCTCTTAGGAAGCACCTAAAAAGACTCTAGAAACAATTGAGAGATAAGACAACTAAGCACCTTATCCAACATTCTAGATGAATGGATAAGAATGACAAAGTGTCATATGTGTGTAGAAGATTCCTGTGTTGTAGACAACATGTTCTTAAAAGAGGCGTGGACTCATATGATGTCATCATGAAAACTCAAAAGAGTGTACATTGTTGGATACAATTGATTAATTGAGTGTTGTCTTTGATGTTACACAAATGTCATATCAGTCATTAGACAGAGTCTACCGAGCTCAGAAGGTAAGCATAGTAGTTTACAGAGTCTATCGAGCGTTGCTATATATTACACTGTAAAGATAGCTTCTACCGAGCTAACTTGGTTAACGAAGGAAGTTCAGTACTTACCGAGCTCACTCGGTGATCGAAGGAAACTGTGACAGAGTATTTACCGAGCTGGGAAGGTAAGCGAAGAAAAGGTAGTGTTTACCGAGCTGGGAAGGTAAGCGAAGAAAAGTTAGTGTTTACCGAGCTGGGAAGGTAAGCGAAGAAAAGTTAGTGTTTACCAGGCTGGGAAGGTAAGCGAAGGAAAGTCAGTGTTTATCGAGTTCACTCGGTGTCCAAAGGATTTTTGCACAATTCGCAGTGCTTACCAAGCCTCACTTGGTTAACACTAAAGATCATTATGGTACAGTGTTTACCGAGCTGGGTTGGTTAGCGAAGGATTTTTGAAAAGTGTGGAATTAAGGCTAAAATTGATTTATGTGATGAATGTAGCCGAATCACAGTATAATTATTAATAATTTTAACTTGTATTTAAGGCCGACTTGATAATCAGAAAGGTATATATGAAGGATCAAGTTGTGAATTCAAGTGTGCATGTGTGGATAAGATGTATGTGCGAATTGTGAAGGTGCAAGCAAATTTTTGAAGGATCAGATATCCTTGTGGAGCTACAAATCTTTTATGTGATCAGAGAGGATCTAGTGAAGCAGAACAAAGATCTGTATCAACAAAGATAAGTTGCATTATATTCAGATCATTCATTGTTACTTTCTAACAATTGTAGCCATGATTTCAAATCTCTTAACAGAGTGGGTTTAACAGCCTTATTGTAAAACCTCTAACAAGGTGATAGTTCAGTTGAATTGTTCTAAAAACCTCTAGCAAGGCCACTCCTAACAGGGTGATTAAATCCTCTAACAGGGTCACACCTAACAGTGTGTTTTGTAACCTTTAACAGGGTTGGCTCCTAACAGGGCTCACTTCAAAAGAGTGAAAAATAGTAACTAGTTACATTGGTGGTTTTTCCCATATTGGGTTTCCACGTTAAATCTGGTGTCTCTAGTGTTCATGATTGCTGAATTGTTTTGGTTATCAGTTCTTAATAATTATTAGTATATGCTGCATTATCAAGTTTTAGTAATCTGTAACTAAGATCAAGATTTTAGACATCTAAGGGACTGTGAAATATTTTTGTAGTAACTGATTCACCCCCTCCCCCTCTCAGTTACTCCATTCTCATTTTTGACAATTGGTATCAGAGCTTTTTGGTGCTTGCAGGAAAGGATTTCAAGGTTCTAAGCCAAAGATCAAGATGTCTTACAAAAGAGAAATTCCAAAACTTAATAGAGATAACTTCTCAGCATGGCAAGAATTGATGAAACTTTATCTGGCTACTGTTGGTGATACTGGACTGAAATACCTTGAAGAAAAATATGAAGAACCTTTTGGCACATTGTCAGTTAATGATATTGCTGAAAAGAAGACTCACAACAATATGATGATAGACATAGCATCTGCTCTCAGCTATGAAGAATTTGATGACATTAAGGACTGCAAAACTGCCTTTGACATGTGGAACAAGCTAAAGGAGATCTATGGAGGGGATGATAATGTGAGAAGAGTAAAAGCAGAAAGTCTAAGAGGACAATTTGATCAAATGAGGATGAGAGAGGATGAAAACATTGCAAAGTATGTTGAAAGAGTTAAAGAATGTGTAAGTGCAATCAGGGCAGCTGGAGGTGACATCAAAGGAGAAACAGTTGTAAGCAAAGTTCTCAGAACCTTGCTTCCCGTTTATGCAATCAGAGTCTCTGCAATACAGGAAAGAATGTGTGAAGCAAATCATAAGATAAATCTTGAGGCCATAGTCGAAAGACTAACTGCATTTGAACTAGATAACTTTGACAACTATGTTCCAGCCTCCAAAAACATTGAATCAACATTTCAAGCCAAGCTCTCACTCAAAGAGAAAAGAAAAAAGAAGATAGAATCATAGTCAGAAAGTGAAAATGAATCAAGCCAAAGTTCAGACAGTGATCTCGAAGTGATTGAAGCTCTACTAGCTAAGAAATATTCTAGAGGCAGAGGAAAATACAAAGGTAAAGTTCCTCTAATCTGTTTTTCTTGTGATGAAATTGGTCACATTGCAGCAAGGTTCCCAAACAAGCAAAAAAATGATGAAAAGAAAGATCACAAATGGAATGGCAAGAAAGACTTTAAATCATCTAAGAACAAAGGTAAGAAATCATGTTTCATGGCTGAAAATTCTAAGGATTCTGATAATAGTGAGGATGAAATTGTTTATATTGCTGTTAAAGATGACTCTGATAGTGATGACGAAGATAAAATGGCTCTTATCTCTCATGTAAGTAAGAATGATACATGGATTATAGACAGCGGTTGCTCACATCATATGACTAGTGATAAAACTAAGTTTGATCAGTTTGAAGACTATGATGGTGGCAGTGTGAGGTTTGGTAATAATGAACCTCGTTTCATAAAAGGAAGAGGAAGAATCTGTCTATCCAAAGAACTTATATGTAATAATGCCTACTAGGTTGAAGGTCTCAAACATAATTTGCTAAGTGTTGCACAGTTACTAAATACTAGATTCAAGGTAGAATTCATGCATGGAAAGGCGAGACTATTGAATGAGCAAGGAAAATTGATAGGATCTGGCACCCAAACTAAAGGTAACTTGTTCTATCTAGAACTTGGTGAATGCTCATGTTTTATTGCTCAAATTGAAGAGAGTTGGTTATGGCATAAAAGGTTGTGTCATGTCAATTTTGATAATTTGGTAAAAATAAGCAAATTCAAGAAAGTAAGAGGCATTCCTAACATTAAGAAACCTGAGGTTGGTCTATGCAAGAATTGTCAGTTTTGTAAAATGGGAAAAACTAGTTTTAAAGGTAAAAACTATCATTCTGAAGATATATTAGAAATTGTGCATACTGATTTATGTGGACCCATTGGAATAGAAAGCTATACTGGAGAAAAGTTTTTCATTCTTTTTGTTGATGACTATTCAAGAATGATGACTGTCATGTATCTAAGGAATAAATCAGAAGCATTTGAGAAATTCAAATGGTATTTGGCAAGAGTTGAAAAAGAAACAGGGAAAAGGCTGAAATGTTTAAGGTCAGACAGAGGTGGTGAATTCATTTCACATGAATTCAATAACTTCTGCATTGAAAGAGGTATTAAAAGACAAGTTTCAGCACTAGGAACTCCAGAACAAAATGGAATAGCTAAAAGAAGAAACATATCTATTATGGATTGTGCAAGAACCCTGATGATAGAAAAAAACATTGCTATCAAATACTAGAAGGAAGCCATCAGCACTGCAGTTCATACCTTAAATCGAGTACAGTGGAAGAAGGACTCATTCAAGACTCCCTATGAATTATGGTATGGCTACAAACCCAATGTAAGTTATCTGAAAGTATTTGGAAGAAAATGTTATATTTTGAAAGAATCTAGAAAAGGAAAATTTGATGTAAAAGGTGATGAAGGAATATTTTTGGGTTATTCTTGCAAAAGAAAAGCATATAGATGTTTAAATCTATCCACTCACAAAGTCATAGAAAGTGCACATGTAAAAGTTGATGAGTTTGCAGACAAATTAGAAGAAGAAAGCAAAAAGATACCTGAAGACTACAAGAGATTTGTTTAGATTGAACCTGATACTATACCAAGTATACCATTCACTCAAGAATCCTCAACTCCTGAGTCTTCAGTAACCGAGTTGCAAATAGTTCAAACCAAGCCACAACAACATTCAGACACTACCGAGCAAGCGTCTACCGAGTCTGAAGCAACCAAGCTAGAACAACCTGAATATGAAATTGAAGCACAAGAAGATATCAATGAAACTCATTCAAGAGGTAAAGAACCTGTATTAGCTAAATATGTCAGAAGACATCATACACTAGATCAGATCATTGGAGACAAATATGAAGGAACCCTGACAAGAAGTAAGTTGAAAAATACTTGTTTACTTGCTGATTTTGAACCTAGAAGTATTAAAGACGCATTGGCAAATGATAGTTGGATTGAGGCAATGAATGAGGAAATAGAACAGATAGAGAAGAATAAGACATGGACTCTTGTACCCAGGCCTAAAGATAAGAATATAATAGGAACCAAGTGGGTATTCAGAAACAAGTTCACTGAAGATGGTAAGGTATCCAGAAACAAAGCTAGATTGGTATGCAAAGGATACTCTCAAGAAGAAGGCATAGATTATGGGGAAACTTTTGCTCCTGTTGCAAGATTGGAAGGAGTCCGAACCTTACTTGCATATGCTGCTCACAAAGGATTCAAAGTTTATCAGATGGATGTCAAGTCAACATTCCTCAATGGAATACCGGATGAAGAGGTTTACATTGAACAACCTGAAAGTTTTGTTGATCCAGATAAAAGGAACATGGTCTGCAAAATACACAAGGCACTGTATGGTCTGAAACAAGCCCCTAGAGCATGGTATGAAAGATTGCATAACTATCTTATTCAGATTGGTTTTCAAAGAACTAATGATAATAGTAGCTTGTATATAAAGGAAGGACCAGATAATAAGATTGTCTTGGCAGAAATATTTGTAGATGATACTGTTTTCACAGGGAATGATGATCTTTGCAAAGAATTTTCAAAACAAATGAACAAAGAATTTGAAATGTCTATGTTTGGTAAAATAAAATTCTTTGTTGGTCTTAAAATTCAACAAAATAAGAATGGAATCTTCATTACTCAATCAAAATACATCAAGGAGATATTGAAAAAGTTTGGTATGGAGGACTGCAAACCTGTTGGAACTCCTATGTGTACTGGATTGAAACTTACCAAAGATGATGAATCCAAAGAAGTAGACCAAACATTGTATAGATCTATGATTGGAAAGTTGCAGTATGTAGTTGATACCAGGCCAGATATTGCTCTTGCAGTTGGTATTGTTGCAAGATTTTCATCAAAACCAAGAGAAACTCACCTAATGGCAATTAAAAGAATAATAAGATATTTGAAAGGAACTGAAGATTATGGACTATGGTACAAATTTGGAGGTAATTTGGATCTGAAAGTTTTTACTGATGCTGATTGGGTAGGGAATCTTGATGACAGAAAAAGCACAAGTGGAGGAGCATTCTGTCTTGGAAAGAGATTGGTTTTTTGGACAAGCAAAAAGAAAAATCGTACATCCCAATCTACAACAGAGGCAGAGTATGTTGCTGCAGTAGTAAACTGTTCCAACATTGTTTGGTTTAAGCAGTTTATTACAAGGAATGAAGATGGAAATCAAAGAACCAATTGTTATGTTCTGTGACAATACTAGTGCAATCAATATATCTAAGAATCCAGTGGTGCATTCCAAAACCAAGCACATAGCAATAAAATATCATTTTATCAAAGAATTGGTGCAGGACAAGGAGATCAGACTGGAATATGTGCATACAAAGGAAAAAATTGCTGACATATTCACAAAGCCATTACCTAAGGATACATTCTTGTAACTCAGAGGTAAGTTAGGGGTCACTCCCCTATCTGAAGTTCACTAAAATAAAGTTTTAAGTGATGCATCAACCTATGACAAGTTGAAAATCTATCAAGTTGATGTAGCAGAGTATTGAAGTCATTGCATATGAATCTGTACATAAGGTACATTGTATTGAGAGTACTTTTGGCATACAAGAAGAGCTTTTACTATGTTGTATTGTTTTTGGCATGTGTTGTCAAAGAGGGAGAGTAAAACTGTAATATCTATTCTGAAAATTGTAAGCATTTATAAAGGGAGCATAAAACTGTCATATCTTTCTGTTATACAATTCCTTCACAGATGGAGATTACTAAAAGAGGGAGAAGTTTCTATCTAAGAGGGAGAAGTATTATGTTTACATATTGTGCTGCACTATAAGAGAAAGACTTGTTTTCAAATTTCATTCTTCTATGACATGTTGTGTTGCCATCAATGCCAAAGAGGGAGATTGTTGGATACAATTGATTAATTGAGTGTTGTCTTTGATGTTACACAAATGTCATATCAGTCATCAGACAGAGTCTACTGAGCTCAGAAGGTAAGCATTGTAGTTTAGAGAGTCTACTGAGCGTTGCTGTATATTAAACTGTAAAGATAGCTTCTACCGAGCTAACTTGGTTAACGAAGGAAGTTCAGTACTTACCGAGCTCACTCGGTGATCAAAGGAAACTATGACAGAGTATTTACCGAGCTAGGAAGGTAAGCAAAGAAAAGGTAGTTTTTACCCAGCTGGGAAGGTAAGCGAAGAAAAGTTAGTATTTACCAAGCTGGGAAGGTAAGCGAAGAAAAGTTAGTGTTTACCGGGCTGGGAAGGTAAGCGAAGGAAAGTCAGTGCTTACTGAGTTCACTCGGTGTCCAAAGGATTTTTGCACAATTCGCAGTGCTTACCAAGCCTCACTTGGTTAACACTAAAGATCATTATGGTACAATGTTTACTGAGCTGGGTTGGTTAGCGAAGGATTTTTGAAAAGTGTGGAATTAAGGCTAAAATTGATTTATGTGATGAATGTAGCCGACTCACGGTATAATTATTAATAATTTTAACTTGTATTTAAGGCCGACTTGATAATCAGAAAGGTATATATGAAGGATCAAGTTGCGAATTCAAGTGTGCATGTGTGGATAAGATGTATGTGCGAATTGTGAAGGTGCAAGCAAATTTTTGAAGGATCAGATATCCTTGTGGAGCTACAAAGTTTTTATGTGATCAGAGAGGATCTAGTGAAGTAGAACAGAGATCTGTATCAGCAAAGATAAGTTGCATTATATTCATATCATTCATTGTTACTTTCTAACAATTGTAGCCATGATTTCAAATCTCTTAACAGAGTGGGTTTAACAGCCTTATTGTAAAACCTCTAACAAGGTGACAGTTCAGTTGAATTATTCTAAAGACCTCTAGCAAGGCCACTCCTAATAGGGTGATTAAATCCTCTAACAGGGTCACACCTAACAGTGTGTTTGGTAACCTTTAATAGGGTTGGATCCTAATAGGGCTCACTTCAGAAGAGTGAAAAACAGTAACTAGTTACATTGGTGGTTTTTCCCATATTGGGTTTCCACGTTAAATCTGGTGTCTCTAGTGTTTATGATTGATGAATTGTTTTGGTTATCAGTTCTTAATAATTATTAGTATTTGTTGCATTATCAAGTTTCAGTAATCTGTAACTAAGATCAAGATTTTAGACATCTAAGGGAATGTGAAATGTTTTTGTAGTAACTGATTCACCCCCTCCTCCTCTATATAATGCAATAACCTAAGTAAACTTAAGTAAGTGTAATAAGTAAATACTTATTTAAACTAACAGAACTCATCAATAAAATGATTTTGAAAGCAAAGAATGAAGTCAAGCAACTTATTAAGGCTGTTGAGGACAAGCAATTGGAGGTAGAACCTGACTGAATAATGATGAAGTCCTTTGAAAATAGAGTAAATAATGTATCTTGAATCAATTAGATATAAACAATTTCCATTATAAATCACAACTTGAATCATAGTTCATTGAAGTTATAATTTTTAGAAATACATTTTTTTAAACATTTAAAATTTGAATCAATTTACAAACTTTTGATAAATGTTGAACATATAGCTCATTTGAAAAATAGTAACAAATTAAGAACTTATAACATATTCAACATTAAACTTGAAGAAATTTAAATAATCGTAATATTTTTGTTAAATGTATATATACAATATATCAAAATTTTGCTTAATTCCCTGCCTTGTACCTATGTGTCTTCTATTTTCCTTTTTAGGTGTTAAATAAGGCTCAGGATGATGCAGGTAGTAGTGCACAAAAATGTTTATCCAAGAGTAACAATTTGAAGGATATGATTATTGCTGGGTTTAAAGGAAGTTTCATTAACATATCTCAAATGAATGCTTGTGTGGGACAACAAAATGTAGAAGGGAAGCCAAATCCTTATGGAGTTGATGGAAGAACTCTACCACATTTTACTAAGGATGATAAAGGCCCAGAAAGTCAAGGATTTGTGGAGAATTCCTATCTATATGGTTTGACTCACGAGGAGTTCTTTTTCTATGCAATGAGAGAATGTGAAGGTTTGATAGATACTATAGTGAAAATGTCAAAAATAGGGTATATATAGGGTCGTCTTGTGAAAGCTATGGAAGACATCATTATTAAATATGACGAGACTATTAGGAATTCACTTAGTGATGTCATCCAGTTTGAGTATGGCGAGGATTGTATGGATGGTTGATAAGAAGCAAAGTATGGTAGACATTGCAAAAAAAATAAACCTTGAGTTTGATGATGATTTGATATGCATTTTTAATGATGATAATGCATAAAAACTTATTCTATGTATACGTATTATGAATGAAGAGACTCCTATTAGAATTCTAAAGCTAATGTTTTCTTAAAGAAAATTGAGAGTGATATGCTCACAAAAATAGCTCTCTAAGGCATTCCATATATTAATAAATTATTTATAAAATATATAAAAATTAACAAGTTTGATGAGAACGAAGGACTTAAGCCTGAGACAGAATGGATGTTGGATATAGAAGGACTAAACATGTTAGCTATTATGTGTCATGAAGATGTTGATGCTACAAGGAAAACAAGTAATGACTTGATTGAAAAAATTGAGGTGCTTGGAATTGAGGTTGTGAGGAAATCTCTTCTAGATGAGCTTCGTTTTGTGATTTCATTTGATGGGTCATATGTGAACTACAAGCATTTAGCCATTTTGTGTGACACAATGACATATCAAGGCCATCCAATAGCCATTACTAGACATGGTATCAATTTTAATGATATAGAGACAATGATGTGATGTTCATTTAAGGAAAAGTTGATATTCTTTTGGATGCTATTGCTTTTGCTGAAGAAAACTTATAGAGACCATCATGCTTGGCCAGTTGGCTCTGATTGGTACAGGTGATTGTGCTCTATATTTAAATGACCATATGCTACAAGAAGAAATTGAACTCCAACTACCTAGCTATATGGAAGGAATGGTAGACTTTGACATGACACCACCTTGGTCTCCAATAATGAGAACACCACACCATGATGCAATGATGTCACTTAGCTATTTGCTGAGCCCAAGTCTTTGTAGTTCACCAATTATAGATGCCCAATTTTCTCCCTATGTTGGTGGGATGACCTTCTCACCAAACTCATCTCCTGGCTACAACCCTTCATCCCCAGGTTATATCACCTCATGTTCTGGATACACTCACACATCACCTAGATATAGCCCCACATCTCTAGGATATAGTCATACATCTCCAAGATATAGTCCTACATCACCATCCTACAATCCAAGTTCTTCTAGATACAACCCTATGTCTCCAACATATTCCCCCAATAGTTCTTCTTATTCTCCCATTATTAAATTTGACATGAATACATGATGTTGAACTATAATCCTATCATTTTGCAACATGAAGATGATTGTGACATTTTGAAAAGATTTGTTGGTTGTTCTTTAATCTAGTTACAAAATAGAATAAAACCAAATCTTTAATTTGATGTTATACTGGTTGGATTGTCTTGTTTCCATCTGTTATATAATTTTATAAATTTTTAGAAGGGATTTAGTCTTTAATTCCAAGGAGAAATCATCTTCACTAAAGTGAGTCATTAATCTATTAATGGAATGCCTCCCATTTTTAAAATATGAGGGTAAAAGTGGTGGAGTGGTCCTCATAGCTATGCCTTCTACTGCACATAACAATCTACCAGTTGTGGTTGATGCAACACTGCACCAAATTCACCTCTTGTACTTTCTTTCATGATAGAATCAACACATATGACTTCAATGTGCTTAGTTCTATTTAGCTCCAATTCTACAAGACTCTGGAGCATCTAAATTCAAGTCTACAATAGTAAGCTCCTATGGCTACATTACACCAGGTAACTTTTTTTAGTGTTTCACATGACACTTCCTCACATATTCTTTTCAGTTGTGTTTGTCTATCTTTCACGATCTTTAATATTTGTAGGATGTATGAACTAGGATTAAATGCACAACTCTTTTAACTTTTGGGTTCATGAAGTATTCATGTACAATATTATTAATATATCAAATCTCGATTAGTTATGTACAATGTACCTTTTTTAAGAGTTTGTCTATAATTGTTGATTCATGCATGTTTTATCTAGAGTATGCGTACATATTGAAAGTGGATGATAAGAGTGATGTATATAGATTTGATGTGGTTCTCTTAGATCTGGTTATAGGAAGAAGACATGTTGGAAAATTTGGTGATGGAGCAGACATTGTTGAATGAGTGAGAAAGATGACAGAATCTATAACTGAAGGAGTTCCCAAGATATTTGATGCAATTCTCTCTAGTTTTCCATTGCATGAGGCAATGCATGTGTTTTAAATGGCAATGCTTTGTGTTGAGGAGTACAATGTATAGAGACCAACAATGAGAGAAGTTGTGCAAATTATCTCTGAGCCTCCAAAGATAAATCCCACCAATGTCAATGAAAATGAAGTTGTGTAGGGTGCTTCACCAATTGAAGACATCAAGGAGTCCAAGGGTTCTACAACATCTAGTGACTGAAGCTACCAGATTATCATTAGATAACATTGACAAGGCAAGGGAGTCATTATCTTCTAGTAGTATGATGGAGGTCAAGTAGGAACCAGAGAAATAGGGAGCACATAGATACCTTGCTCTCCTCTATGCAAAAATGGGGATTTAGATTGTCCTTATTCCATTTCGTTCTCTTTATCTATTGTTCCTACTAGAAAAAGTAGGCTTGGCCCAAGTTTAAGCAATTTCTAAATATTCATAAATGACTACAAGTATGCTAAGTTGCCAAATCATATATTTTACCTACTAAACCTAAGTATGAAATGTTCCAAATTGGATTTTAATTTAGACCATCCACACATATTATGATCTTTTTCTACTGTTCCAAACATGTAAAAGGTGAATAAACCCCTAAAATGTGATGTGATCTTCACTTTTATTCATTTTACAAACACATTGAATGGAAAATGTAGTGAAGAATAGTTTTTTGGACTAGAATTTTAGTTGATTAATAATATAATGTCACCTCTATTAGAAGGATACTGAAGAGTTAGTAGTGATGGAGCCCTATTTCCAATTAAGAGATGATGTTGAAAATTTGATGAAGTATTATGGCTTGAAAAATATATTCACTATTTTCATCATATTTTTCTAATTCATCCCACTTCAATAGCTTAATTCTTTACCAATATTCTACTAATACAGTTCTTACCTCATTCCAAGTTGACTCATAAAAAACATCATATATTTGTTATATGTTTGTACCATAAGAAAAGGATCCAAAATGCTCTCTAAATCACCTTGTACAAGGTTTGGCCTATCCTACCAAGACAAACAAGAAAGAACAATATAATTGAATTTCAATGCTACTAGAAAGCAAAAAAAAGTGAGTGTTAGTCTATGAGAAGAGAATGATGTGTATGACATGAACATATAACTCACCCAGTCAATGATGTTATAGCGAGGTTTCCTTTTGGTAAGATCAATGGCTAGTCTTGCAACAACTAACTGTAAGAGAATGACACCAACACTGTAGACATCACTGAATGGTGTAAGATGGTAACTTGAACAGAAGTTAGGATACATGTAACTAGATGTCCCTTTAACAAGGCTTGTCACATGTGACTCACCGCCTAATGGACCTACCCTCACAAGCCCAAAATCAAATTTTTTTGCTTCCATTTCAATGTCCACCAAGATATTGCTAGGCTTAATGTCTCTATGGATGATGGTAGGCTTGCACTCTTCACGTAGGTGATTAATCCCTACACTTGAGAAAATGCTAGCAAATATTCATTCTTTTCTAATGGTGAGATTGGCAATAATAGTTCCTATTAGAACTACACAAATTTGAGCTGATTTGTTTAACTAATTCATATGAAATCATAATAGTTTGTCTAATAAAACCTATTTATTATTATAATTTTACATAATCATCTAAACAAATCAAAATCTAAAATGTGTCATTTAAATCTAGCTTTAAGAACAACAACAGTAAACATTTTGTCACCCAATTATGGGTTAATATGCTCAATGTTCAAATTAAAAGCAATCTGAAATCTTATCAAATGAAGGCTACCTTTAAATATCACATACTCACATGCTACTTTTTCTACTACCATCTTTGAATAGTAATACCAATTCCAAGCACCAAAAGAGAAATATAATAAATTAGTTTAATAAAGTTGGAATATGGATATAAGTTTACAAGTCTTTCCATGGTATAAAAATACAAAGTAAACGAGTTACCTTTGTTTGGATGCAGTAACAAAGGTTGCTCCAGCAATCCTCATCAGCTATGGTTTGCAGGTTTCTATTAGGGTTGAGGTAAATGGTGCCAATGGAGGATGTGAGGTCTTCAGAGAAACTATCAAATGACTACTGGAAACTAGAAGACTAAGGAGGGCTATAATTACCTAATTAGAAAATAGCTAAGACCAAAGACAAACATCTAATTGTGACTATATTGGAATAAAAAGTGCTTACCTAAGGCATGATTGTTCTCATTGCTAGCACCGCAAAGTAGAATTCTTATAGTTGATACATTTAAAGAAAAATGATATGCAGGTCCAAGAAGGTGCATATTATGAACCTGCAAATACTCTCACCAATGTTTGAGGTGTTTACATAACAAACTTAGATGGAACTCAACAATACCAAGGTCAATCCTAAGCAAGTTTCAAGCTTGGCCTATTCGAATAAGGACTACTTGTATGGTGGGTTGTGTACTTCAACACCATCTATTGTCATAAGGGAGTTATGGTAGGAGAGAAATAGACACATTTAAAAAAATAAAAGTATAGGATAGGAACAACTTACTGACAAGTTGGAGGCTACCATTATGAATAATAAAATATTGAATATGCAAAAAGTGGTGGAAAAGATGACTTACTGGGATGAGAAGATGAGATGTAGATGGATTGGGTTTAAGATTCCTTGGTATGTTAGTTTGAGCTTCATTTGGTTTTGAGAATACTTTGATATTCTCTACTTAACAAGGCCAACCACATGAAGGTGGAAGCTCATCTAGCCTCACCCCCTCCCCCTAACATCAATCTAAATTACCCATTATCATCTAATTACATACTTTATTCATTCATTCATTCCTCCATTTATGAACTATAAGATTCAATCAACATAATCACAAAACATTCATTAATATGATATAAAATTCGTTAATATGCAATACTAATCAAGACTTCATTAACATGTAACAAGATTCATTAACATGAAATAAAGAACAATATTAATATGCAACATTAATAGATAATTACTTAAAACAAAGTTCTTTCATTATCCAACAAAGTTTATCAAACAAGGTTTATCAAAGAGCATTTTCAAAAAATCATTTCTTCTTTTTGTTTTTCTTAGCCCTATTAAGAAAAAGGCTGATAGGAGCATCAATATGTTCCTCATTATCCTCCTCTTATGGCACATGTAATGTCAAATTATGATGCCTCCTCCTATTTGAAGGAGCAGGAGGCTGCTGCACTAAAGTGGGCTCTATTGCAAGAACAAGTAAATGGGTTAAATTGACATACTCTTTTACTTTTTAAAAAAAAACTATTACAAGTATTTAATTAAGTAGTACAACATAACATGCATTTTTCTTACCTGAAAATTTCACATCATGTACATTAACATTTTTATCCACCACCACATCAACATGCCAAACACTTGGAACATGGTCCACTCCTTCACCATGATGTTCAACATGCTCTACAATATTCAAAAAAAGGTTACATGTCAATTGAAGATATTAAATTGTACTCATAATTGCATAATTAATTTCCAATAGAAAATTAATATCTCCACCCCTATAATGCACATCATGGCCTTCATCACAAGTAGGTTTTATGATAGGATGTGAAGGCTGTAGTGAAATGTTATGCACATTATTATGCAGTCAATTTATGTTCAAAACTAACACCAAAAAAGAAATTTCTCAACTATTCAATTTGATTTACTTTTCATCTAACCAATTTATTTGTGTCTCTTTTGGTGCACCAAATTATTAAGTATGGCTTTTAGATTCTTGGTGTAGGCATGCAACCACAACTTTATAGCCTTCCTTCAAGGCAATTTTTTTATCTTCATCTATGAGCTCCACATTGAATTCTGTACCCTATATTTTTTGCTTAATATTGTCAGTTTTGCATGTATGATTTGATTAAACAAAATTGTTTACAAAATTATATAGAAATAATAATATGAAATTCCATTGTTGGTACTTACAAGTTGAGACTAAAGATTCATATAGCCACCAGAGACAAGTTTGTGTTGTCCAACCTTTTCTAGTCTAGCTTTTGTAGCCACTGATGTGTCCTACAGCCTATGAATAGTTTGAAACTTGTTAGATTATATATTTAAAAAGATCACTAATTAGTGCATGATTACATTCTACTCAATACTATCATGCCATACCTTCTTTTTCCTTGTGCGGGTTCATTTCCTTTATTATCACGTAGCCTTTTCTCCTGTGCATCTTCTATTATCTATGGAATCATAGGAGGATGATCATACTTTGGATTCTCCTCTAGACCCCTTCCATATTGATCCCTCATAGTATTTATATGTCTTGATGCCCTTTTCAGAAGTAGCGCTGTGTCAATTTTTTTTCCAAATAGGTCCTCAAAAGATGTAAACATCTAATTTTTTAATTTAGAACCCTATTCATTCCACCTTTTTAAATAAAATAAAATAATTAGATCAATAATTTTAATATAGTACAATAAATGGAAGAAAAGAAAATTATTGTAGCAATGATATGAAACTACGTACCTTTTACATATGATGGGTCCAAATAGTCTCAATGTCATATCAAAAAGATGATCAAAGAAAACATTATTTCCTACAAAAATGTAAAGGGATTATCAATCCAAAAGGAGTTATGTATAAGTAAACTATCATTACACTTTAAATAATAACTATTTTAAAGTACCTGGAAGCTTTAGTAATTTTAATGGAAACATAGTTTTCTTGTTCAGTAGCAATGTCCTTACAAATGAACCAGTACTAGTCACACAAACTGCTCTAGGACATGGATTAGCTTCAGTAATACTGGTCTCTGTTGCTCTTTCAATTGAAGGTCTATCTATTAGTGCAAAAATAGGTACATGAGTATAAAATCCATCCAACAAAAAATACAATGCATGATTAGCACATTACAAAATATAGCAAAACAAGGTTTTACCAGTTGTAGTGGGCATATATGAGGATGTTTGCATGCTCTTTGTTTTCGATAATGCACTTGATAATATTAGACTGCAGACCGAAGGAGGCATTTGGACTTCATCATGAGCTAAAGAATACAATATTGTTAGCAAAGACATTTGCAATGGATACAAATAAAATGGGATACTAGTAGAAGCATCCAAAAATAAAAATTAAGTGTTATAATGTTGATGAAAACAAACAATGTTGCACTAGTTTCACTTTCAACATTAGATGTCCTATTTCAACACTTAGTAATTGCCTTAAATAAACTCAACAATGTAATAATACTATAATTATAAGTAATATTGTAAAAGGAAAGTGTTACTTACATGAAGGTTGTGCGCTACAACCCTTAACATGTTCACCACGCAATGTCACAACTGTCACATATTTCTATAGAATAACACATAATATTTTAGATCATGATTCATAAGATACTATAAAATATAAACATCTATTGAACTTCTATTATTACTTTAGATTAATTACTGCTTACCTTCAAAGAATCGACCTACAAATAAATTCATTTTTCAGTGCCTCTTTCTCCTTGCTTGTATCACCCTCAATGATAATGTTAACTTCTTCACTGTATCTTTGTTTGAGTTTTTGGGCCATGAACATAGGGTCAACACTAAGGATGATGTCATGAAAAAATGATGCCCATATTTCAGATCACATTTGATTTTCTGTCATTTTAGCTTTTCCTTATCATTTGTGAAATCAATATCAGCAAAATTCCATCAAAATAACTCCAAAGCCATAAAGAAAAGAACATAATTACATGAAATTTATTTCTATATAATTTGAACAATTATAATAATTAAGGTTTACCTTTGCTAAAGAAGATGTGTGAGATGGTGCATCCCCACCTGTGCATGGTGGTCTATCCATGTCACCCTGTGAAAAAGATTAGTAATTCTTAGCAATCAACAATGAAATGAAAGTACTTGACATGTTGTACTTAATGTTTGTATCTTCACATATGGTTTTCAAAGAAAAATTTGGTGTAACTAATGTGTATATCTACAAAATTCAATATCAGTAAAATTCCATCAAAATAACTCCAAAGCCATAACGAAAAGAACATAATAATATGACATTTGTTTCTATATAATTTGAATGATTACAATAATTAAGGTTTACCTCTACTGAAGAAGGTGTGAGATGTTGCATCCCTGCCTATGTGTGGTGGTCTATCTATGCCACCCTATGAAAAAGATTAGTAATTCTTAGCAATCAGTAGTGAAATGAAAGTATTTGACATGTTATAGTTAATATTTATATCTGTACATATGGTTTTAAAAGAAAAAGTTGGTGTAACTAATGTGTATATCTGCAAAATTCAATATCAGTAAAATTTCATCAAAATAACTCCAAAGCCATAAAGAAAAGAACATAATAATATGACATTTTTTTCTATATAATTTGAACAAATAAAATAATCAAGGTTTATCTTCTTTGAAGAAGGTGTGTGAAATGGTGCATCCTTACCTATGCGTGGTGGTCTATCCATGTTGCCCTATGAAAAAGATTAGTAATTCTTAGCAATCAGCAACAAAATGAAAGTAATAGACTTACCAAAAAAAATATTAATAATAAAGTAGATTTTATATTGGAGTCAATATTAATTGGAGGGAATTGGTTTAAATGTTATAATTACCAGTCCCATGATAGGGATTTTTTTTGTATCGACACAATTCAAATTATAATCTATTAGAAGCTCTTCCCCTGCACTTATTGATTTTATCACACATACAAAAACATGATTTCCCTTGCGTGCCTTGAATATACAGTTCACCAACTTATTAGTTGACATAGGTCAAGAACTATTTATAAATCCTGCAATATTCCTTGTTACTTCTAGCCTTCCATCAAGCAAACATTTTAATTTGATCATTTTTTTTGCATTGTATATAATTTGGTGACAATGCATACCTACACATACTATTTTTATATTGCACAATCCACATCCAATTGTTGTAATTGTAACAAGGTCCTACATAATCGATCAATTTAATAATTTTATTATAATAGACCTTTATGTCATCCATGAAAAATAGGCCTAAACCATGTAATGAAGATGGAGCTATGAGGTATATCCTTTCATTAATAGAAAAATCAGTGTTAATTGGAGGTAGTTCCTTGGGTACCCATTCTTTCAGAAGATGTGTGTACCTTAAGGGAACCTTCCTATCACCTTCACTCTTATTATCATAAGAACATGAACACCCCCCCCCCCCCCCCCCCCAATAGTAATAAAATAATGTATTCATTTGTTGAATTTTCTTCTAGTCTTTTGACCCCTAGTTGATCTCCCTAAAATAATGTATTCATTTGTTGAATTTTCTTCTAGTCTTTTGACCCCTAGTTGATCTCCCTATTTTAGACCTACTAGATGTCTCACTTTTGTCTTCTATTACCATGTTTTCCTCACACGAGGAAGATAGATTAGGAAAATACCTATTTGGTGATACTTGCAATCCATAAAATGAGAGACACACTAGGAAAAAAGTTGATGTTGACAGTAAAGAGAAGATATGCAAATAAAAAATTGTATCTATAGGGTTTATTGACATATACTTGTCAATCCATGTGACTGTGCAAGATCCTGGTCAAAGGCATTGAATATCCTTCATATGTAAATCATTTATCTTAAGTTAGCCAAAATTTGGTCTAATTAATGTGTATATCTAAAAAAGTATTGGACATGTACTTAATGTTTATATCTGCACATATTGTTTTGAAAGAAAAAGTTGGTCACTCGCTTATCAAATTCACCCATATTGTAATGAATGAAAAGTTGTCTACTTACAGTGCTCTATAAGCTACAAATTGTGTAGAAGACAAAAATGACATGATGTATTCATCAAAATAAAAGAAATTTCTATAAATAAAAATCATGGCCCCATCATACTTAACATTGTTTGTACCTCGACAGACATTTCATTGATAATCATTTTCATCTACGTCATCATCATCACACTTGTCACTTTGATCATCATTGTCACCACCACCATCTTCATTGCTATCATCATCATTTTTATTGCCATTATCATGACCATTATCACCATGATCATTGATGATGCATATTAATGTCTCAAATTTGATATAGTTTGAACTTACTCTTTGAGCCTTGCGAAAAACATTTCCAACACATTTATTTTAAATATCTTTTGAACTTATGCAAAATACAACTAGAACTTATTAAACTGATGGATAGTGGGTATGACATACTTTGCTTAGCACTATACATAGAGTGCAGTATTTCATATAAATATTTTTAAGCTATGTTCTAATATTTGAATAAGAGTAGGAATTTTGTCGTGCATATGTGTTCTGATGTTTCTATCTTTCAAGAAATGGAGAAGTGGTGATTACCATATTAAAGGAAGAAGATGATGAAGACTAGTCATGGCAAAGGAAGCACAAATCAATTCCTATGGATAAGTCACACCTATAGAGGAGTTATTGTTCTAGAAAAACTAGGAAGACCTGACTTGCTATATTATCTGTGAGCTATTATTCTATTGCTTAATTTAAGTCATGGTTGTTGTTCCATCCTCTTTTCTAGTGATGTTTGTTCATGGCTTTTATGTCATTTTTTTAATAAGCAACCAATCCTCTATATAATGGATTTGGGATCATCTTGGTAGGGAGGAGAAAAAAAAAAAAAAAAAAAACAATGCTAGTTTAAGATTCAAAAGTTACTCTTTTATGTTTTTTTGTAAACAAATATTTTCTTTCAAATTTTTGACTCTTAGTTGCCCTAATTTGTGAACAATATCTGATTACAAAATTTGGAAAGTTGCTTCTAAGAAAACTAACTTTCCTCTAAATTATTAGGTACAACTCCCTATTGCAGATTTGCAATGAATATTGTTTGTTTCTAAATCTATCAGGGTATGTTCTTAACTCGAGAAGAGGAGAGGTAAACTGAGCCAAAACTATACAAGATTCAACTCAGGCAAGGAATGACTTCAAAATATTAACTAAGTTTATGAATTCACAGATCCTATGAACTCATAAGACTAAATAATTTTAAATTTTGTACTAATTGCTACTAAGCCGAATTTACAAGAAATTGAATTGTAGGGAAAGGAAAACTAACTTGCAAGAAAACACTTAAAAGATCTCTTTCAAACCTATACTGACAATACTTATCATATTTAGTTTACTAAAAAATAGGAGAATGAGGCTCTATTCTTTCCTTGTTCTTAATTTAGAATAAAGAGAAATTAAACAATTAAACATTGATGGATTGGAACAAAAAATGATTGATACAAAATACCATTCAAATGACTCTGCAACATCAAGTACTTCACATCAAAAATTAGCCGACCTTTCATTAATCTTTCAAATTCATACATATAGGATACCAAGATGATTGTTACAAATGAAGTTCAATCGGTTCATCTCCTTCAAAATGACAAATGGCAAGGAGCTAGTTTGTCGATTACAATGATTATGTCAAAAGATGGAAAGGGGCAGAATATGAATCACTTCACCTTCTTTCCCTTTTCTACTTTTGTCCTATAGGCCTTAGTAGCTACAATGATTGGGATTAACTCTTCATGCCTCAAGTGTATCTCAAGAGTCATTTAGCATGTTCTTGGGCTAGATATTTGACAACACCCATAGATCTTGTAATTCTTCCATGGCCATGTGCATGCATCCACCAAGCTTCTGAAGTTTGGAGACTCTGTTCTGATGACCAGAAGCTATTCCTGTCAAACCATCTATGAAATTGGAGAAATTTTTTTGCACGATAGCTACTCCAATGATCGCCTTCCCTTGCCCACTAAACTTAGAATCTATGTGCAAATCTGTTAATAGTTCATAACCTCTATCTTACTCCTTCTTTGTTTTGGCTCCAGTTTCCTTCAGTCCCTCCTCTACCGCCATGATCATTTCAAACTTAAACTGCATGATCTGAAACCATTCAACTAAAGGCTCATCTCCTTTAGGTAGAGTCTTCACTTCAACAACCTCCTTTTCCTTCATTTTGATGATCATATTTAACAAGGAAATACAATCATCACTCTTGGTTTTTTTTGCAGCTAAGGTGGCTCTATTTGTTGTTATGTTATCTTTCTCCATTTCTAACCTCAATATAGCATTACTAGTCTGATCTATAATGGAGAGTCCTTCAATCTTGATTTTCCCACTCCACTCTCTACTAATCTTCCCAAAGTGCTCATCTTCCTAGAGCTGGGAGATGAGTGCTTGAACATCTACAGCGGTCGGATCACTAGTCATAGGCATGATATAGATGCTTGCCAATGGGGTAATGAATTGCCTGATGAAGCCATTTAGTTCTTGTATTTCCACCTTCATTCTAACCTTTGACAACTTGAGGCTTTCTAGTTGTCCTTCAATCACTTCATTTTTTGACTTCCACAAGACAACCTTGGTATCATGTTTGGCTTCTCCAAGATTAAAAAAATGCAAGGAAAAATCATCTGTAGACATATCTTCAAGCTTTCCTTCTTTGGTAGGCATCACAATTTCCATGGTCAGATACCCTGTTTCAGGGTCTTGTCTGAGGATGGACAAGGTCTTTTGCTTCTTGAATTTGCTCAATGTTGATCTAGAGCAGATAGCAAGAGATAAAGTATCTTTGTTTGAGGCTCCTTCATCCTTCCTCTTTCTTTTTCTATCTAAAGTGTCCTCTAGCCATGAATCTATGCTTATTTCCTTGGAGGTATTCCCAAGAGAGTCTATTCTAAACATCTTTCTTTTGGCTAGAATGGTTACTTTCATAGTTGAAGAAAAAGTATTCTTCAAAGTTTGTGAAACAAGCTACAAAAAACCTTGGCCCTTCTCTTCTCTTGTAGACTTCTTCACTGCCTCATCAGATTCCATGGATTCATTCTCACTGCTTCCACCATCTCCCAAATCCACCACTTGTACATGAGGGCTACTTGGCAA
This sequence comes from Cupressus sempervirens, assembly GCA_028749045.1. Classification (NCBI taxonomy): domain Eukaryota; kingdom Viridiplantae; phylum Streptophyta; class Pinopsida; order Cupressales; family Cupressaceae; genus Cupressus; species Cupressus sempervirens. The sequence continues at coordinate 735,140,750 of CM053793.1, forward strand.
GAGAAGCACACGACTCTCAGATAGGAATGGACTGCCATGAACCTAAGGGGGAGGAGTGGCCGTAGTGTCTTTTGGTTCTTCTTCCTTTTTCTTCTCTACCTCTGACAGGGATCTAATTACTAGGAGGGAGCCACCCTAGCAAGTTTGAGCAAGGGGAATGTTCTTGTTAGGATGTTGATCACCTTTGCTTGATGGTTGGGCCAGTCCTTGGGTGATAGACGGTATTACATCTAATGTGTTACCTTGAGAGGAGGGAGTTGTTGTAGTTGCTAGAGAGGCTTGAGCTATGGCACTTTTCCTTTGCCTCTTCTTGGCTATGGTCCATTGGATCCATTTTCCAATCCTCTTGATAATCTGGGCCATCATGACATCTAAATCTTCACCTGTATCTTCATAAGGTTTGAGACTAAGAGGAGTGCCTCTTTACTTTGTTAGATAAGTGTTACTGTACATGTTTTTCCCATCATCTTCAACTCCTTCAACATCAAGATTGATTTCATACATTTTTACTTGATCTACTATAAGCCTGGTGAAAGCAAGGTCACCGCTAGTAAACTCATCTCTGCAATTAGCCTAGTAGTCTTTTATGGTGATCATATGTTTAATCACATTTCCAATCTAGAGAACATCTCTTGCATACCCGTTTGGATCAAACATAGGTCTCAAAACCTCATACATCTCTAACTTGTATTTCATCTCGAACACCTTAAGCATGTTCTTTGCATCAAAACAAGACTCACAACTGAAAGCTCCCACCTTCATCAAGAACTTGTAACCTTTCTTTTTTAAGCTTCTGCTCAACATGTTCACTTGAATTTCTTGTCTCATGGTCTCAATCAACATGATCATATCACTTGGGTATTTTGGTAGCTTCAAGGGGAATTCGTCAAAAGCTATAAGACACAAATATGAAAAGGATGAGACTTGGATGAAAAAGCTCCCAAATTGACTAATGGCTGCCATAGCTTTAGGGATGAATCTCCTCTCTGGACATCCCTGGAGCTCCCTACAAATTCTCATGGTAAATACATCATTAACTCTTATGTACTCTATAAAACTATTCTCCAACTATAATACAAGGGTAGAACTCATAAGACTTCACATCATTAGGAAAAATTTCTACCCTTGGCAGGCCTAGCCATAATTGTAGAGAAACTAACATATAAATGAGGAAAGAAGACATATAAAATGTGTTGTAGAATTTTGTAGCAGAAAGAGCATTGGACAGATTCTCACTTACCTCATAAGGCCAATCAACATATTGGGTGTCAGAACAAATAACTTGCACCAAGAAGAAATATTGCTGAACAAAATTCAAAGCTTCTACCTCACCTTTCAATCTGTACAAGAGGACTATGATGTTGACAATATCATGTTTGAGATTAGTCCCAAATAGAGTTCTAGGAAGCTTACTCTTGGCGCTCCATGGATTTTGGAACCATGATTGCATGATCTCCTTTCTCCATGAAGAATCGAGACCAAATAACATCAACATGCCATCACATTTGCATAACTTTATTCGAATAACAAAGAATCGAGACCAAATAACAAAGAATTGAGACCCTAGTTATGTGAATGTGATCGCATGTTGATGTTATTTGGTCTCGATTCTTTTAAAACCCAACCATGGTAATGTGATGGCATGCTCTATGAGATGTTTGTATTTATTGATTGTTATTGCTTTCTAGTCTTCTTGTGTGAAGCTGAGGTGTATGTATTTGAGACACTTAACAATTTTTGAGTCATTGATCAGTTATCCTTGGACTACTTTCCAGTCACCATGATGGGATTGAAGTGTTTGTTTTGATCTTGATGATGTCATGTTGTGACATGTTTTGACTTGACCATTTTGGAGTCTTCGATCAATATGATTTATTTCAAGATTCCTTACGGTTGCTTGTTGAGAACTGATGGATGTTGTGATTTATCATTGATATGGATATTGAGATTTATTTTAGAATACTATACGGTTGCTCGATGGGGACCGATGGTTATTGTGATTATCATTGATACCTTCAGTTGCCAATAGAGAACTATTATGGTCATGATTATCAATGGATGCTTTTCAGTTGCTCATGGAGATTTGATGTTCTTATTTTGATTATCTTTTGGTATTTTTCTGGTCACTTGTATAGGACTGAGGTGATTTTACTATGATTTTGTGATTTGTGATTTCATGAGCCTAGGGTAGGTTATCTATTTGTAGTATAGGGAAGTGGCTTGCAATGAGGGTTGGGGCCCTAAGTGGCTGCTAGGGTAACTCATTGTAAGTTAATTAATAAGTGAAAATATTTACACTAAATGGGGATTAAAATGAACCTAATAAGAAAATTGTATATGCCCTTGTTCACATTTTTCTAGATACATTGTTGCTATCATGGGCGAACTCTGTTAGATTAGTTTCATGTTGATGGTTAGTTGCATTGTTTTGAGACTATCAAATATTGTGCTATGGATTCAGTTGATATATATGACGTGATTATTTAGACTCTATATTTCATATATGCATGATGATTATTACATTATTTCCAGTTATTGATGATGATTAGTTAGATGGTTTATTATCATATCTGTTTTCTTATGGATACCTACCCCATACTTGCATGTGTATGGTGTGCATGTTATTTCTCTTATTGTATGGCATTTTTGATGTGGTTAAGGAAGGGAGTCGTAGTCACCTGCTAGTTGGGATCTACATGATGCACCACTTCCTGCCATTGCCTATTTAGCTTAGCACGCGCACACACACACACACACACACACACACACACATATATATTGTATGTACATGCATGGATTTTATACAGGTTGCAGGTATCGAGTATCGACTTCCTTGAATTGTCAGGATGAGCATACCCTATCACACTATCTCAATGGTAAGAGAGGGGAGATAAATTCTCAAGTCCAAATCCTAAACCCTTAAACCTTTTTTCATAGAGAGGTAGGACAAGTATCTGAGATATTTTACCTTCCGAATGTGTCGGATGACATAATTCATGATTTTAACCCTTCAAATTGATTTTGTATGAATTGTTCTATGATGGGTTTTTATATTTTATCTTGGAGGTCTATGGTGAATTTTCTATTAATTAAGTCTTAAATTAAAAAGATTTAATTAATAATTTAATTATTTTGGAAAAATTAATATTATATCATGATCTTTTGATATTTTGATTTTAATTAAATGGGAATTAAATAAAAGAAATTAAAATTTATAATAGAAAAGATAAAAGAATTAAAATAAAAGTTATAAATCTGCCTAGGAGTAAACGCACCTCTTCAATGCACGTATGTCTACAACACAGGAGTTAGCACACAAATTAAGCACATGGTGTCTACAACCTTGTGACTCATCTAGAAGGTTGGAAAAGAGTCATGCTTAGTTGTCAACACCTTCTGGTTGTTTTTGGAGACATTCTAGGTGCTTCCTAAGAGTTCTTTATATTCAGGCATTCCTAGAAGCTTGGGGAGCATTTTTGGAGGACTCGAGAATGTTGGAGAAGGAAGGAGCTTGCTCTGTGGATTCTAAGGAGAAATGATTTAGCATCAGTGTCCAGGTAGACACTCATGATTTTTGGCTTATGATATTCTACTTCTTGCACTTCCTGTCTTCTTCATGTCTTCTAAATGCTTTTTGAGGATTTTTATATCTTGGTTATATGTATTCTTGTTATGGGTAGTTAAATTCTATATGAGAAAATCTCACATGTGCAGATCTAAGGAATCTATGGGGCTAGGGTTTTCAGATGTGTACGAACAAACCTATTAGATGGATTAATGGGTAAATTTAGAGAACAATTATTTAAAAAAAAAGAAATTCTTAACTTATAGATTTAGAAAGCCTTGTTTGTTTAAAAACTACGTATATATTCTCTTTTCAAATTATGCAAATTTGCATATATATAAAAATATAAATAAATAAATATATATATATATGTTTATTATTAAAAATGCTGTAATACTTAGTAATATTTTGCATGTATATATATATACACATATATATATATATATATATACATATATATATATATATATATATATATACAAATATGTATATACATATATATACATATATACATACAAATATGTATATACATATATATACATATATACATACAAATATGTATATACATATATATACATATATACATACAAATATGTATATACATATATATATACATATATACATATATATGTATATACATATGTTTATTTAAAAAAAAAATGTGACATTGAAAAATACATATTAAAACAATCCGGATCACGCATGCTATAAACATTTTTGAAAAATGTTTATATATATATATATATATATATATAAGGATGGGAGGGGGGGTTTCACCCCACCCTGTTCCCTTTTAAGATCATCGGTAGTCTGTGCCTGCTGTTAGCAGGTACTGCAACTGCTGTTGCAGGCCTTGCGACAGAGGCAGGACCACATGGCACTGTCGTAGGTAATGTGGCTATGGCTTTAAAGCCTGCATCCATGTTTAAAAATGTAGAGTTAATACTTTTATAAATATGCATCATTTTATAATATGATTCATATTCAATTCGGTTGATAATAGCTTTTCGAATTTGTAATAATATTGTAAGTTTTATTAATAAGTAAATAAATAAATAAATAAATAAATAAATAAATATGTATATATATATGTATATATAGGTATTAAATATATTAAATATGTGATTTAATTTTATATATATATATATATATATATATATATATATATATATCCAATGTTTGACTTTAACATTGTTACTTTATAAATGTTAAATGTTGATAATTGTTAAATATGAATTATCAATTTAATAATAATTTGCTAATTGTTGTTAGATCAAAAATAGATATTAAATTCATTAAAAATAATGAATCTAGTATTGTAGTTTTATTAATAAATTTAACTTATTAGTATTTATTAACAAGTTATTATTAGATTATTAATTTGAATATTAATGGGTTATAAAGTAGTTGATTTTTAATTTAAGAGATTATTGCTAAATTATTAATCGACCGTTATCCATTGACTTGTTAACATAGATATGTAATTATTAATTAATTAAATTAACGCTAGACTTTATTAAATTGATAATTAGGTTATACAACGAAGTTTTAATTGATTTGATTTAATTGAAAGTTTATAGGCCTTATCCTAATAATTTGAATAAGGGGGAACACTTCTTAGAGATAAGGAAGTTTTATCTAATCATTAATAAAATTGACTTAAGTAAAACAAAGTGAATTATTTAATAAGTAAATAATTATCTAGGGAATTGTTCTATATCATAATCAAGGGGATAGATGGGTTGACTTGTAGATTAATGAAGAACCTTATACACTTGAAATATATATTTGAAAACAAAAATTGAAACCCCACACTTAATTCAACTAAGTTATTTTAAACAAACCAAAACATGTGCTTGCATTTTGTGTTTTCTCTATGCTTCTTGTTTTGGGTTTTTGGGTTGACTAGTTGTTGACCAGTTATAGGACATCTACCAGAGGCTTGGGAGTTATGATTGTGATGTCATGATGATATCTTTTGATCTCGATTCTTTATAAACCCAAACATGGTAATGTGATGGTATGCTCTATGAGATGTTTGTATTTATTGATTGTTATTGCTCATCAGTCTTCTTGAGTGAAGCTGAGTTACATGTATTTGAGACACTTGACTTAACCATTTTGAGTCATCGATTAGTTATCCTTGGATTACTTTCTAGTCACCATGATAAGACTGAAGTGTTGATTTATTTCTTGATGTTGTCATATTGTGACATGTTTTGACTCGACCATTTTGGAGTCTTTGATCAATATTATTTTATTTGAGATACGTGTTGGTTACTTGTTCAGAACCAATGATTATTGTGATTATCAGTGATACCTTTAGTTGCCAATAGAGAACTGTTATGGTCATGATTATTTATGGATGCTTTTCAGTTGCTCATGGAGATTTGATGCTCTTTTATGGATTATCTTTTGGTATTTTTCCAGTCGGTTGTATAGGATTGTGGTGATTTTGTGACTTATGATTCCATGAGCTTAGGATAGGTTATCTACTTGTAGTGTTGGGAAGTGGCTTGCAATCGAGCCCGGGGCCCTAAGAGGCTACCAGGGTAACTCATTGTAAGTTGTTTTAATAAGCAAAAATATTAACACCTAATACTGACTTAATGAACCTAAAAAGATAATTATTTTGTTCTCGCCTATGCCTTGAATGCTAGTACAGACTAGGATGAGAGCAGAGAGAACGCTTGGTTGTGACCTTGCATTCCGTAGTATGCCTCATTTGTATGAGAGGATACTAGTGGCTACATAGGGATCATTAGGGGGCCGAGGTCTATTGGGAGACTACCAAGGTAACTCTAGCATGATCCATGCAATGAAACTTTATCGCTTGCATAGTAAGTTTCCTACATGTCTTTATTGTGCCTCTGGGATTAGATGTCAATTTGTGATTAGAACTTTTGAGTTTGTATACTTTTAGGATTCCTGAACTTAGAAAGTGTTTGTTCTTTATGATTTGATAACCTGTTTGAGACTTGAGATTATCTCCTCAGCGTGATGGGAGTGGACCATTTAGGTTTCACAAGGTTGAGTGGTAGTGCTTTTTTCACTCTTACCATTTGAGATCCGTTTGAGACACTATGGCTGATGCATTCTTTGTTGGCATCTATCTTCATTCTATTCATGGATTATGATGGTGGACACGTATCCTTACATTGATGATTAGCATATGATAGATGATGTTATTTACTTATCTTATGCTTATTTTGCATGATTAGATTTCTTTATGCGTATGATGTAGTATGTTTTAGGAGTGACATTCCTACTATGATAATATCGATGATCTCTTCGATGATTTGGGATGTTACGCATGTAGGGATGGCTAGGGCCCATGATGGTCTAATGATGTTTTTTACAGTTGGGAGGAACCGTGCACTTAGTTAATTATGTTTGTGATATTTGGATATCTTTTATGATGGATGTTTATATCTTTTATGATGATGTATCATGTATGATGTGTGAATACATTTACTTTATTGCATCATGGACTAGAATAAAGATGATGATGTACTTTATTTTCACATATGTATATTCTTTTAAGCCTTTCATACCCTGTGGCATGTATAGTGGATGATAGAGCATTCTAAAATGTAATTTACTAAAGGGACATTTGAAACAAAGTATATTATTTTAAGAATGTTGGATTTATCATTATTATTTCCATGAGGATGTGATGTTAGATGGAAACAGTAATAGTTAAATTAGATGTGATTCAACTTTAAGGGATCCATGAAGAATGTAACTTGTTATGTATGTCATGTTTACTTTCACTTAAATTTTTTCTATTGCTTCCGCTATCATGTGTATGATGTAGATAGATTTACTTTCATGTTTAAAAAAATAAAAAAATGCTACCAAACTTAGAGAAACTTTAGGATTAATTCTTTGGATCGCTTGGTGGGGAATTACATTATATATATTATGATTAATTCTTTGGATCGCTTGGCAGGGAATTACATTATATATATATATATATATATATATATATATATAATGTAATTCCCTGCCAAGCGATCCAAAGAATTAATCCTAAAGTTTCTCTAAGTTTGGTAGCATTTTTTTAAAAATAAAAATAAAAATAAACATATGTATATAGATATATATGTATATATGTATATATATATACATGCAAAATATTACTAAGTATTATAGCATTTTTAATAATAATATATATATATATATATATATATATATATATATATATACAGATTTGCATAATTTGAAAAGAGAACATATACATAGTTTTTAAACAAACAACCCAAAGAATTAACCTAAAGTTTTACTAAGTTTGGTAACTTTTTTTTAAAACATGAAAGTTAAACCATACACATAGTAACGAAAGCAATAACAACATTTGACTAAAAGTAAACATAAACATACATAACAGGTTACATTCTTCAAGGATCCCTTAACGTTGAATTTCGTCTAAATCAACTAATATTAATAATTCTATCTAATACTACATCCACATAAAATAGTAATGAAAGTTTCTGAATGCTCAATCATCCGCTTTACATGTCATAAGGTATGAAAGACTTAAAAGAATATAGATATGTGAAAATAAAGTACATCATCATCCTTATTCTAGTACATGATGTAATAAAGTAAATGTATTCACATGTCATACATGATACATCATCATAAAAGATATAAACATCCATCATAAAAGATATCCATATATCACAAACATAATTAACTAAGTGCATAGTTCCTCCCAACCATAAATAGCATCATTAGACCATCGTGGGCCCTAGCCATCCCTCCGTGCGTAACATCCCAAATCACTGAAGAGATCATCGGTATTATCATAGTAGGAATGTCACTCCTAAAACATACTACATCATATGCAAAAAGAAATCTAATCATGCAAAATAAGCATATGATAAGTAAATAACATCATCTATCATATGCTAATGATCAATGTAAGGATACGTGTCCACCATCATAATCCATGAACAGAATGAAGATAGATACCAACAAAGAATGCATCAGCCAGAGTGTTTCAAATGGATCTCAAATGGTAAGAGTGAAAAAAGCACTACCACCCAACCACGTGGAACCTAAATGGTCCACTCCCACCGCACCAAGGAGATAATCTCAAGTCCCAAATGGGTTATCAAATCACATAGCACAAATACTCTCTAAGTTCAGGAATCCTAAAAGTATACTAACTCAAAGATTCCAACACAAAACGACATCTAATCCCAGAGGCACACAAAGACATGTAGGAAACCTACTATACAAGTAGGAAAGTGTCATCACACGGATCATGCTAGAGTTACCCCGGTAGTCTCCCAATAGACCTCAACCCTGTAGTGATCCGTATGTGGCCACTAGTATCCTCTCATACAGACGAGGCATACTAAGGAATGCAAGGTCAAAACCAAGCGTTCTCTCTACTCCCATCCTAGTCTGTACTAGCACTCAAAGCATGGGTGAGAACAAACAATTATCTTATTAGGTTCATTTAATCCCCATTTAGTGTAATATTTTCACTTATTAATACAACTTACAATGAGTTACCCTGGTAGCCACTTAGGGCCCTGCCGCCATTGCAAGCCACTTCTTGACACTACAAGTAGATAACCTACCCTAAGCTCATGGAATCTGTAGTTCCTACCCTCGTTCACATCTTTTTTGGACATATTGTTGCTATTATTATCAGACTATGATGGACTAGTTTTATATTGATGGATTAGTGGTATTGTTTTGAGATTATCAAGCATTATGTTATGGATTCAGAGGTTATGTGATGAGATCATTTAGACTTTACATTTCATACATACATGATGATCATTATATTGCTTTCAAATATTATTGATGATTAGTTGATGGTTATTATCTTATGTGTTTTATTATGGATACTTACCCCATACTTGCATGTGTATGGTGTGTGTATTTTCTTATTGTATGGCGTTTCTGATGTGGTTAAGGAAGGGAGTCATAGTCACCTGCTTAGTCGGGATCTACACGATGCACCACTTCTTGCTATTGTCTGTTTAGCTTAACATTATATATATTGTACGTACATGCATGGTTTTTTTGCAGGTTGCAGGTACTGGGTATCGACTTTTCTAAATTGCTAGGATGAGCGTACCCTATTATACTATCTCAATGATAAGAGAAGGGAGATAAATTCTCAAGTCCAAATCCCAAACCCTTAAGCCAATTGTCCTAGTGAGGTAGGACAAGTATCTGGATATTTTACCCACCGAATGTGTCGGATGACATGATTCATGATTTTTAACCTTTAGATTGATTTTGAGTGATTTGCTCTATGATGGGTTTCCATATTTTATCTTGGAGGTCTATGGTGAATTTTCTATTAATTAAGTCTTAATAAATAGATTTAATTAATAAATTAATTATTTGAGAAAAATTAATTTAAAATATCATAATCCTTGATATTTTGATTATAATTAATTAAATGGGAATTAATTGAGGAAAAAGAATTAAATAAAAGAAAATTAGAAATTAAAATTAATAATAATAATAAAATAATAATAAAGTAATTAATAAATAATAATAATAAAAGTTATAAGAATTAAAATGAAAGTTATAAATATTTAAATAGAAATTATATAAAAAGTGTATTGGAGTTATAAGCTTGCATGAGAGTTAACACACTTTTCTATTTCTCAAGTGTCAACAACACGAGGGTTAGTGCATCAATTGAGCACATGGTGTCTACAACCCTATGGCTCATCTTGATGGTTGGAAAAGACCCATGCTTAGTTGGTGACACCTTCCAACTATTTCTAGAAGCATTCTAGATGTTTCCTGAAAGCTCTTTATATTCAGGCATTCATAGAGGCTTAGACATAGCGGTTGGAGTGCAAATTTGGAGCATTGGAGGACTCGAGAACTTTGAAAAAGGGAGGAGCTTGCTCTGCGGGGTTTCTGAGGAAGAGCGATTTAGCATTAGAATCTGGGTAGATTCTTGTGATTTTACTTATGCTATTTCCGCATCATGCATTCCCTGTCTTCTTTGTGTCTTCCATATGACTTCTGAGGAATTTCATAATTTATTGTGCATTCTCAATATGGGTAGATTAATTTATTTGAAAATTTTATATGCATGGATCTAAAAAGAACACGGGGCTAGGGTTGAGATTCATAGTCAAACCCATTAGATTAATTATTGGAAATTTTGGGAGATCAAAGGTTTATGGAGGAATTCTGAAAATTGAAGTTTGTATTGATATATTGTCAATTTGCTTATATATATATAGATACACACACACACACACACACACACAATTATATATATGCATATATGCTCGTATACTGTGATATTTTTAATTTTGCATATATTTGTATATATATATATATTTACATATATACTTATATATATATATATATATATATATATATATATATATATATATATATATATATATATATATATATATATATATATATATATATATATATATATATATATATATATATACATATATACATATATAATATATATTTGTCAAAAAAGGGATAAGATACCCGTGGGCGAAAATGTTTTAATAAACGTTTTAAACCAAATCGCAAATGGAAATCGCGTTAGCAATTTTTAAAAATAATATAAACATTTTATACATTGAGTCGAGGGGGGAGAGACCCGCGCCCCCATTGTGGTCGCAGTGTACCGCCGTCGCAGGCCCTACGACCGTAGGGTCCTGCGTACTGGCAGATATGATATATAAATATGTGTTTTAAAAAACATTTTCCATATTCGATTTTAATTCTTATTAAAATTTTTGGCATTAATCAAATTTCTTAATTCGATTTTGTTTAATGGTAAAATAATTTATATATTTATATATGTATTTATATGTATATATTTTAATATGAATATATATATATATATATATATATATATATATAATATGTAAATATGATTATTTGTTTTATAATTGTAAAATTGATAATTGAATTATATCAAAGGCTCATGATTTAAATTAATTGTTTTATTAAGTAAATTAAATATTGATTGTTAGATTGGTGGGGGACGTTTGGATTAAAATTATAATTAAAGAATGGATTTGTATTCATTCAAAACGTATAAGTGTTCCTTCAAATTTTTCTCTAAACTTGGAAACGTAAACCGAGACTTTTTGCATGTAAATTTAGCAAAGCCAAAACATGTGTTTGCATTGTGTATTCTTTATGCTATTGTTTTGGATTTTGGGTTGACTAGTGTTGACTAGTTATAGGATATCTACTAGAGGCTTGAGAGTTATGTGATTGTGATGTCATGATGATCTTAATCTCGATCTTTATAAACCCAACCATGGTTATGTGATGGAATGCTCTATGTATTGAATGTGATTGCTGATTGTTATAGTTGAGATTCTTATGTATGAGACACTTGACTTAACCATTATTTTTGGTCATCGATCAGTTATCCTTGGTTATTTTCTAGTCGCCATGATGGGACTATGATGTGGATTTATTCTTGATGATATCATGATGTGACATGTTTGACTCAACCATTTTTGGAATCTTTGATCAGTTTGATTGAGATGTATTTTGGTTATTGAGAACCATTGAATACTTTGATTATCAATGATACCTCAGTTGCCAATAGAGAACTGTTGTGATCATGATTTTCTATGGATGTTTGCTCATGGAGATTTGATGCTTTTATGCATATTTGATGATTTTATTATTGATTATCTTTTGTGATTTTAAGATTTATGATTCCATGAGCATTAGGGTAGGATATCTGCATGTAGTGATGGGAAGTGGCTTGCGATGGGGGCTGGGGCCCTAAGAGGCTGCCAGGGTAACTCATTGTACGTTGGATTAATAAGTGATAACATTCACACCTAATACTAACTGAATGAACCTAAAAAGATAAGAGTTTTGTTCTCGCCCATGCCTTGAGTGCTTGTACAAGCTAGGATGGGAGTAGTGAGATGCATGGTTGCGACCTTGCATTTCATAGTATGCCTCGTCAGTATGAGAGGATACTAGTGGCCGCATGAAATCAGTATGGACCCGTGGAGTTTAGCTAACTACCAAGGTAACTTGTACGTGATAATTGCGATGGCACTTTCTCGCTTGCATAGTAGGTTCCTACATGTCATTGTGTGCCTCTGGGATTAGATGTCAGATTTTTTGTTTGGAACCTTTGAGTTAGTATACTTTTAAGATTCCTATACTTATAGAGATTTGTGCTATGTAGCCCGTTTGGGACTTGAGATTATCTCCTTAGCACGGTGGGAGTGGACCACTTAGGTACCACGCGGTCAGGTGGTAGTGTATTTTCCACTCTTATCATTTTGAGATTCATTGAGACATCATGGCTAATGCATCCTTCATGATGGTGGATATGTATCCTTTTCATTGATGAGTAGCATATGTTAGAGAATGATATCATATGCTTTTATTTGCATGTTAGATTACTTTCTACATATGATGTTGTATATATTAGGAGTGACATTCCTACTATGTTAATACCGATGATCTCTTCAGTGATTTGGAATGTTATGCACGGAGGGATGGATAGGATCCATGATGGTCTAATGATGTTGTTAACGGTTGGGAGGAATCATGCACTTAGTTTATTATGTTGATCTTTATGATGAATGTATATGTCTTCTATGATGATGTATCATGTATATCATGTGATTATCTGTACTTTGATGTATCATGGATCAGAATAGGATGATGTACCTTATTTTATGTATGTATATTTTTTTGAGCTTGTCATACCCTGTGACATGTACAGTGGATGATTGAGTATTTGAAATGTAATGTATAAACATTGGACTTTTCATTATTATTTCATGTGGTTGTTGTACTAGATGGATTCATATATGTTAAATGTTTTCTAGATGTAATCCATCATAAAGGGATCTTAAAGAATGTAATCTGATTACATATGTTATGTTTACTTTCAGATGGACATTACTATTGCTTCCGTTATTGTGCATAAGTTATACGTGGTATTTAATTTCAAAAAAAAATAAAAAATACCAAACTTAGTGAAAATTCTAGGTTAATTCTTTGGATCCCTTGGTAGGGCATTATAGAATCATAAATCACAAAATCATCACAGTCCTATACAAGTGACTGGAAAAATACCAAAAAAAATCCATAATAAGAGCATCAAATCTCCATGAGCAAATAAAAAGCATCCATAGATAATCCTGACCACAACAGTTCTCTATTAGCAACTAAAGGTATCACTGATAATCACAATATCCATTGGTTCTCAACAGGTAACCAACAAGTATCTCAAAGTAATACTGATCAAAGACTCCAAAATGGTTAAGTCAAAACATGTCACAACATGACATTGTCAAGATCAGATAACAAATCAATCCCATCAAGTAACTGGAAAGTAATCCAATGCAATTAATCGATAACTCATAAAAAGATTATATAAATCACAGCTTAAACAAGAAGACTGAAGACAATATCAATCAACATGCCATCACATAACCATGGTTAAGTTAAAAAGATTGAGATCAAAAGACATCATCATGACATCACAATCATAACCCCATGAGCAACTAAAAAGCATCCATTGATAATCATGACCACAACAGTTCTCTATTGGCAACTGAAGGTATCAATGATAATCACAATAACCATTGGTCCTCATTGAGCAACCGTATAGTATTCCAAAATAAATCTCAATATCCATATGATTGATAAATCACAACATCCATCGGTTCTCAACAAGCAATCGTGAGGAATCTCAAAATAAATCATACTGATCAAAGACTCCAAAATGGTCGAGTCAAAACATGTCACAACATGACATCATCAAGATCAAAACAAACACTTGAGTCCCATCATCACGACTAGAAAGTAGTCCAAAGATAACTGATTTATGACTCAAAAATGGTTAAGTCAAGTGTCTCAAATACATACATCTTAGCTTCACACAAGAAGATTGGAAAGCAATAACAATTAGTAAATACAAACATCTCATAGAGCATGCCATCACATTACCATGGTTGGGTTTTAAAAGAATCAAGACCAAATAACATCAACATGCCATCACATTTGCATAACTCCCAAGCCTCTGGTAGACATCCTAACTGGTCAACACTCTAGGACCATCCAAACCCCAAACATGGATAGCATAAAGAACAAGATACAAACACATATTTTAGTTTGCTTTTGCAATCACATGGTTAAGTCAAATATAAGGTTTCTGATTTTGTTTTAAGTATATTTCAAGAGTATAAGATTCTTCTACAAGTCAACCCATTTATTTCTTTGAATAAAATATATAATTATCCCTCCATTATTTTAAAATAGTTTTCTAAATTAATTATTTACTTATTAAATCATTAAACTAATTCCCATTGACTTTTAATAAAATCATTGCATTATTTTACTAAAATCAATGTTACTAATAATTAAATGAAACTCCCTTAATTCCAAGAGTATCTCCCATTATTCAAATCTCTAGAATAATACTTATCTTCTTTTAAATAATTAACTTACAAATTCCTTAAAACACTCCAAGGCAATAATCTTCATTAATTTTAAGTAAAATCAATCTAATTAATAATTCAATTATTTAATTCCACTAAACACTTATTAATTTTTCTTTTAATTTGCCCTCATTTAAAAATCCATTTACTTAAATTGACTAATAATTAATTACACTTCTTCTACTATTAACTAATCTTAATTAAATTAAATTAAATTAGATTAGTTAATAAATCATATAAAACTAATGCATAATAACAAGATTCTATTTTAATTCAAACCCAAACCCGAATCAATTTCCAAATCTTGATTCTACTAAGGGAAGATTGCAATAGTATTGTTAATCTCATAACTTGATGAAACAATATGCATGCCCGAATTCCAAATTATAAAATTGAAGATTCATTCATAGAGAATTATTTAGACACACATAATAGACATGATGAAGATAGGAAAAGAAAGAGCATAATGAAATATGTGAAATAATCATGAGTGCCTACCTGGACACTGATGCTAATTCGCTACGCCCCAGAAAATTGTAGAGAAGCTCCTCCTCTTTGAACCTTCTCCTCTCTGAAAATTCCTTCCTTCTCCAACATTCACAATTCCTCCAAGAACCGAACCCCCCCAAGTGACTAGGAGTGCTTATAGAAGCATATGAGGATGTAGAAGCATACTAGAAGAGCCTCTATATAAAGGCCTCTAAGATGCATCTAGAATGTGTCTAGAAAGAACTAGGAGATAAGCATGACAACTAAGCACGTAACTTCCACGACAAGAAGATAGAGATGCTGAGGTCTCTAGAATGTTGTAGACAACATGTGCTTAAATAATATGCTAACTCCTAAGTGTAGACAACACGTGCATAATTAGAGTGCAAACTCCTGTGTTGCCAACATGACAACTTACAAGAGATTGCATACTCCTATGTGAATAAATATTAAAATAATGTATATTAATTTATTAAATTTCTTTATTTAATATTCATTTGACTCCTTTTTAAATTAATTTATTAATTTTAAATCTCATGCACTCACTTTATTATATCCACTTGTTTTATCTTAATATATTTTAATCACATGCACGCATCACGTGATCTAGAATCTTTTAATAATTTTAATATCTTTTCCAATTTTAAATTTATTTTTGAAACTTAATTGATAAAATATTTATTAACTTAAATAATAATATTATTTAGCATTTATTTAAAAATGAACTCTAAATATATTATTATTAAATTAAATAAATATTATCACGTTCCAACTTTAAACTTATAACTTTTATCTTCAAATTTAATTCTTTTTTTTATTTAATTAATTTCCCAATTAATTAAATAAAATTAAATATTAAAATATCATAATAATAATTTTTCATTAAATTAAATCATTAATTAAATCTTTTAATTAGACTTAATTAATAGAAAATACACCAAAGACTCATAAAGTAAAATACAAAAACCCATCAAAGCAAACCACATACAAAATCAAACCAAAAGGGTTACTATCACGAATTATGTCATCCAACGCATTCAGAGGGTACTCAACTTAGATAATGTCTTAAAGGGTTGGGATTTGGACTTGAGAATTTATCTCCCCTCTCTTACTATTGAGATAATGTGATAGGGTACGCTCATCCTGGCAATTTAGGGAAGTCAATACCCGGTACCTGCAACCTGCATAAAATTCACGCATGTACATACACAATATATACTAAGCTAAACAAGAAATGGTAGGAAGTGGTGCATCATGTAGATTCCCACTAGTTGGTGACTACGACTCCCTTCCTTAACCACATCAGAAACACCATACATAAAGAAAACAAACACGCACACCATACACATGCAAGCATGGGGTAAGTATCCATAAGAAACACATATGATAATAAATCATCTAACTGATCATCATCAATAACTGACATCACCGAATAGTCATCATGCATACATGAAATATAAAGTACCAAGTAATCTTATCATATAATAAGCTGAATTTGAAACAATATCTGATAATCTCAAAACAATGCCACTAGTCATAAGCATAAAATTGACCTAAAGTGTTCACCAATGATAACAAAAATTCAAACTAGGGGCAGGCACTACACTCAATGTCTTTTTCACTTCTCCATTGGCCTAACGGTAATTTAATATCCTCTTACACTTACTTTCCCATTTCTCATTAAGTTTGAAAACTCACAAATAGAATACTCCATGAGAGAAAACCCACTGAGTTGAATTCTGCTATAGTAACTTTTTCCCACCACAATTAAGATACTCCTATCATCATCTTTAGATGTTTTGCACACATTTCATGGGTCCAATCCTCTTCTAGGTTTAATTTTATTTAAAATTCAAAAAATTGTCCTCATGGGTTGAAAACCCATCGAGGGGAAGACAATTTCCATTTCTCTGCCGAGGGTTCCATCTTACTTCACCTTTTGTCTATGGTTACCTTTGGGTTCAGGAAAGTTTATAGTGAGTGTGAAAATCCATTAGAGGCCCACCTTTCATTTACTTTCCTTCAAAATTTCCTTTCGTGGAAAACCAACTTCATGGTAGAGAACCAGCCGAGGAGAAGTTGATTTTGAGTTTTCTACCTAGAATGATTATTGGAGTTTTCGTGGAGAAGTTGATTTTGAGTTTTCTACCTAGAATGATTATTGGAGTTGTGATGAATCCCCAGTACTCCACGAGGTAGATAATCATTAAGGGAAAAGGAAATAATAATAAGATACTTCACTATGGTCTTATTTGGAGCTATATGTATCATTTGAAACTCTTTGCAAAAATTTTCTTCATGGGTTGAAAATCCACCGAGGAGAAGAGAAAGTCCAGATTTCCATAGGATTTTGCTTTCATTGAGTAAAAAACGAATCACAAGTAGATATAACTTTGAAAATTATCTTAGCATGAGCCATGTGAATTTCCATTGGATTAGATACTAAGCTACCCACAAAATCTTGACTTCGAAAAGGAGAACCACCCAGTTGTGAAATGCATAGAAGGGGAGAAAGGAAAATTCGTTGGAAACTCATTCCACCCAGGGGACTTAGACCTAGACTTGAACACACCTAGGACTTTACTAGAACATGAATTTCCAATTTATTAATTAGATAGAGGAAGAAAAGTGGGACAACACTGTTCTTCATGACTTATTCAGTGATGTAATCAAAGAAGGATTTTAGTCAGAGAGTGATTTTGGAATACCTATTGTGTTATTAGTTAATTGAAGCCAACCAAGGGGGTCCACTTGGGAGGTGGAATAGATTTAGGTAGAGTAGATTCATTCCTTCTAATTTACTATTTTAAGATAGATTTACTGTATTAGTTCTACAACATTGTTACTGTGAAAGTTCTTGCAGCACTTGTGGAAAATGATCATGGTGGATGTTTGAATTGTTAACTAGTTTAGAATTCCTTTTCCAAAGTTTTCTAAAGTTATTTGTTGTTAGTCCAAGTGTTTTTATTGTTCTATATCAGTAGTATAGATTCCTTTCATGCATTTTACTTTCCTACAACATAAATATTAAGACTCTTAAAGGAACTTAGTGCACATACTATGCTGATCCATTTCAAGTCCTATGTCCCTGGGTTGCCAATTCAAGTGTATTTCATGATGGAATAGATAGTTTTGATAATGGACATAGTATCCTTGAGAGGAATAATGGTGTGATTATCTTCATCTATTATGGAATCATACATTTTTTGCGTCGTTGCTAGGGATGGTGTCAAACTAGGAACCTTCATGAGTCCTTTATTTTCAGATTAGTTTGTTATCTAGAAACCACAAAAACTATGGGCTTGATTAACAAGTCACCAATTTGATTGAATGAATCGAAGAGGAAGACAACAAGATGAATATGGAAGATTTCTTCCATGGGAGTCTATTAATTTGAATGAAGAAAAAGAAGAAGAAGATGAGTTGCCTTTTGTGGATGCAAGCCCTGCTTTTCCTACAGAATCATCCTCTAGAGCAGAACCTTTAGGTAGAAGTGGTCTTCAACCTTTTATTGAAATTTTGGCAGTTTCCTTGATAGTGCTACTCCAAATCCACCAGTTATTAACAATCTAGTACCCAATGTTCCTTTTTAGCAACAACCCCATAATCAAATACCTCTAGTATTGACATAGCCTATTTTTCCATTTTCTCTTCTGAGCCTCATAACCAATGCTAATCTCAAAAATATACCCACAACTGCTCTTCCTAAGTTGTATGACCTTGCAAGTAAAGACCCTATTACTTTCTAATTTGAGTTTGACATACTCTATCACAACTTTGACTATAACACTAATGCCCATAAGATCAAGTTGTTTCTAGCAACACTAAAAGAATCAACCTTATGATGGTTCATGGGCTTATGAGCCAATGCAATAGGTACCTGGGATGAAATGCAAATTCTACTTCTGGATAAATACAAAGAGTATTGCAAGGAAACTGATTCAAGAGGAGATGATATCTTTAGAATATCACAAAAGGATGATGAAACATTAGAAGTATATGTTTCATGTTTCTTGTATCTATTGCTTAAGAACCCTCAGCATGTACTAGTAGAGGATTCACAAAAGGTAGTCTTCTTGAGAGGGGTGAATGATAATTGTCTAGAAGCACTGGATCTGATGGCTGGTGGTGATGTATATAAATCTTCTTGGGATGACCTCAAGAAAATCTATCTTAACTATTCAAGGTCAACTATAAAGAAAGGAAGAGGATGCCAGACTACAACCACTAAAGGAATCAGTCAGGGTATTTCAAAGCTAAAGATATATAATCTACTCTCAGATTTTAAGTAGGACATCATAAATGATGTCACTACACATCTTGACATAATGACTACAAAGAAGAAGTATATAGAAGCTAAGGTGCAACTAGGTGAGTACTATCCACATTGCTCGAAGCAGAAGAAAGATTGCCAATGCAAATTGGTCGCTAGCATGGAAAACCAACATCTTCCAACTGAGTACATCAAGATAGATGGAGAAGATGAGCAAGTATTCTTCGTTGCTTAATGTTGGCCATGGGCCCAATGTCAAGGTATGCCTTAGGGCCCTTTACAAAATTCAAATCTATATTTTAATCAATGGAAAAATTGTAGTACCCAAGGTCCTCCACAATATAGTCAACCTAATTGGAATAATGCTTATAAAAATAATCCACAACAGCCTCAATGGCCTCAGAATTCCCAATCTCCCTAGCCAAACCAACAAAAAAATCAATGATAGAATCAGTAGAACCAATGGAAACTACCCTAAGGGAATTGGAAGTCTACAAACCAATGGAGAGGGCCTCAATAATAGCCTAACCAAGATACTGGTAATCCATAATTACCACCTACAGTCCAACAACCCACACTAATGCCACCACCTACAAATTCTAGACCTCAAAAGTAGACTCAATTTCTTGCACTACCTCAGTTAAATCCAAATAACCAGTAGCTACAACAACCCATGTATTTTTTTGATGCTCAACAATGCCCTACTTATGCTCTAAATGTTGCAAATATACATCTAAGATCTAGTACAACCCTACTAGTAACCAAACTGTCTCTCATAACTGAAATACCAAATAATCCTACAACATTAGAATCCACAACTTCTCAGCCACAAATGGTTGACCCAACCAATATAACTTTCTCAGCTCAAACCCAAGCAGTGGTTGAACCTCCTTTTCCACAAAAGCTCTTACAAAGTAAACCTACACAAACAAAGGAACAATCCTTTGACATCATTGATTAGTTAAAGGACATGCATGTCCAAATACCCTTATTACAAGCTATTAAAGATGTTCCTATTTATGGAAAAGCCATTAGAGAAGAATGTTCGAAAAATCTTGGGAGGAAGAAAAAGGACCCAACTACAGCTCATGTTGTAGGACAATTAGCTAACATTATGTTAGGAAAATTGATTATTCTTAAATATTCTAATCCAAGAAGTCCAGTTGTGAATGTGAATATAAATGGTCAGTTTGTTAAAAATGATTTAATTGATCTTAGTGCTACTATAAATATCATGACTAAGGATACTATGAAAAAGTTTAATATATAAGGATTAAGGGCTACCCCAACAATTTTACAACTTGCAGATAGTTCTATTGTCACTCTTGATGGGATGATAGAAGACATAGTAGTAACCCTAACTTCTCTAGAGTACCCTACAGATTTCATGATTCTATCCCCAAAAGTCAATTTATCTGGTTACCCTATCATTTTGATGACCATGGTTAGCTACAGATGATGTAAATACAAGTTGTAAGGTAGGGAGTATGACCATATCTAATGGATAGGCAACAAAGAAACTTGATTTATATCCTCTAGCACAACCACAACCAGATTTAAGTTAATCTATATGGCCAAATTTAGGGGATGGAGAAGAAGAGTTAAACTCTATAGTGTAGCTTATGATGTTACATAGACAATATTTTTTTAAGCTATAGGAAGAGGATTCAGTAATTTAGAGTATTCTTACATAGATTGTGTTAGAATTAGCTGCATATAACGAATGTAATCAGAGTTGTTTTCTGCCCAAGGAGCTAGACATTGTCCATTAGATTTTACCATGTGAACTAGATAAAAGTCCAATCTCTGAAGCTACTATAGTTGATTTCACAACTATTGTTGAGTTGTCAAAAGGTCATAATCTCCATGTTAATCCCAAATTTCCTTCCACATAGATGAAATAGTTAACAAAGCTTCTTCAAAAACATGAAAAGGTTTTTACATGGGATTGTTGGGATATGAAAGGGTGAAGTCCTACATTATGCACTCATAGAATATACATCAATTAAGGTTTCCTACCACTCTATCAACCCCAGAGAAGGATTAATCCAACTCTTAGAGAAATAGTTAAAACTGAACTATAAAAGTTGCTTGATGCTGGTTTTATATACCCTATATCTGATAGTAGATGGGTATCACCTCTGATCATAGTGCCTAGAAAGGGAGGGAAATGGTGAATTTGTGCAGATTACAGAGAATTGAATACGGCAACCAAAAAGGATCACTTTCCTTTACCATTAATTGATTAAGTTTTGGACACTCTAGCTAGTAAGAAATGTTTTTTTTTCATAGATGGGTACAATGGTTATAATCTGATAAGTATAGCTCTTGAAGATCAAGATAAAACCACATTTACATGTCCATGGGGTACTTTTTCATATTCTATTTTTCCATTTGGCCTGTGTAATGCCCTTGCAACATTTCAACGAGCTGTGATCAACATCTTTGCTGATATATCAAATGATTGCATGGAAATATACATGGATGATTTCACAACATTTGGAGTCACCTTTGAACAAGCCTTGATGAATCTTGAAAAGGTTCTTGTATGATTCAAAGAACATAATCTATCCCTCAATAGTGATAAATATTTCATGCTCATGTAGGAAGGAGTGGTGCATGATCATTTTATATCAACTGTAGGAATACAAGTGGATCCAGCTAAGATAGAGGTAATTCTAACACTAGCCATACTTACAAAACCAAAGGATGTAGGACCTTTTTTAGGTCATGCTGGCTATTATAGGCATTTCATAAAAGATTTTACTAAAATAGCTAGTCCTTTGTATACACTATTGACTAAGGAAGCTAAATTCATTTGGACACTCGAATGTAATGAATCCTTCCTCCAACTTAAGAAACTCCTCACTACAACACCAATTTTAAAGGGATGTGATTGGTCAATTCCATTTCATATCCATACTGATGCATCAGACTATGTTGTAGGAGCTATATTAGGACAAAAGCATGCTAATATTGAAAGTTCCATCTACTATATTAGTAAAATCCTTCATGGACCTAAAATAAACTACACAACAACTAAAAAAGAACTTTTAGCTATAGTCTATGCATTGAAAAAATTAGACATTATGTAACTGGATATCCAATTTTTATTCATACTGATCACTCAGCTATAAGGTACTTAATGAAAAAACCTACAGTAACTCGTAGATTAGCAAGATGGCTCTTGTTGTTACAAGAGTTTGATATTACCATTATTGATAAGCCAAGGAAATCCAAGATAGTTTTTGATTATTTGTCTAGACTACACATGTTGATGAAGATCCAACTTTAATTGAAGATACCTTTTTAGATGAGCACTTGTTCCACATAGCAACTCATACATGGTATGATGTCATAGAAAATTATCTTGTTGCAAATAGAATGCCCCAACACTTCTCTCATAAAGACAAGAGGAAGCTAGCAGAGAAAAGTTTTCATTATTCTTGGATAGATAACAATCTCTTCTATATTGGACTAGATCAGGTCATGAGGAGATGTGTTAGAGAGGATAAGATATATGATGTACTACATGCCTATCATGATGAACTATGTGGAGGTCATTTCACAAGAAAAATAACAACACTGAAGGTACTTACAACTAGATATTATTGGCCAACCTTACATAAGGATTTAGTAACTTATACAACGAACTGTGAAAAACACTAGAGGATGGGCCGACCAACTAGAACTAATGAGATGCCACTCAATCCACAGATTGTAGTAACACCTTTTGAAAGGTGGGGTATGGACTTCATAGGTCCAATTGACCTACCATCAAGTGGAAAATCCTACATCTTAGCATGCACAGATTATGTAACAAAATGGGTGTAAGTTAGAGAAATAAAAAATTCAAGAGATGAAAAAGTAGCTAAATTCCTATATGAAGAAATATTCACTTGCTATGGAGTTCCCAGAGAACTTGTCACAGATCAAGGAGCCCAATTCACATTAAACTTGATCACTAAGGTTATGAAAGAATACAACATAAGGTACCATAAATCCAAGCCTTATCACCCTCAAGAAAATGGGCAAGCATAGGTCACCAATAGAGAAATTGAATCCATTCTTACTAAGACCGTGCACATACACAAGAAGGATTGGACCAATAGATTAACTGAAGCTATTTGGGCATACTAGACCACATGGAAGACAACATCTAGATTCAATCCATTTTTAACTTGTCTATGGTAAAGTAGTAATGTTTCCTATTGAATTTGAACATAAAATACTACACATTGCTTTGGAATTGAATGTTAGTCTTCCTACAACACAAGAAGAGAGACTTCTCCACTTGAACTCACTGGATGAAATAAGAAAAATAACTTTGGAAAGAACAAAAATATTCAACAACAATGAAAGAAGTGGCATGATGAACATATCAGTAACAAACAATTCTGAGTAGGAGATTGGGCTCTCCTATATGATTCTCACTTCAAAGAGAATCTAAAAAAGTTGCAAACTTGATGGTTAGGGCCTTATGAAATTCAGTATGTATTCGACAATGGAGCAGTCCAACTGACAATCATTAATCCTATCCAGATCAAGCTACTTGGAAATGGCCATTGCTTGTGCCTCTATCATAAACCACAGACCAAAGATGAGTTCCTAAAGCAGTTCCAACCAACTAGTTTATCAACTCCTATGACCATCGTTCCTATAGTAGAGGGTGAAAACCTTCTTCTTGTAGCCACACCATGACAAACTTTCAAGGAGCCCTCATAATAAAACCTCATTTAATATGAGGTCCATTCTTTCATTTATTTTTTCTTTTTCTTCATATCAACTCATCTCATTTCTCTATCTACCATCCACTCACACTCCACATCACCCAAAAATTCTATTTTTATTGCTTTCAATAAACTATATCATTAGTACCTTTTTTGCAATCACTAGACTTTGCCACCTCATCAATCTACATGTAGATGTACGATCTAAAATTTTTAGGTACAAGAATTTTTTATACTCTTTATTCATTTTTAGCGCATAGGTTTCGATATTTATATATAATACTGCATTACATGTATCATATAAGTCTTAAGTTAGTTTCTCATTCCTATGCCAAATTTTTTAAAGTGTGGACACTTGTCAAATTTTAGTGTGGGGCCGAGAAAGTGTATTAATTTCCAAATTTCATCTCGACATTACCCTAGTCATGTCCATGTTATAGGCTATGCTTTGGTGGAAATTAGATATTTTTCTTTAATTTTTAAAAATCTTTTGGTATCTATCGTACCTTTTCATTTCAATTTTGAGAAAGATCTCTTGTGTTTGACATGATTGAAAGGACTAAGAGTTATTATGAGAACACCTTCAATTAAACCATTATGTCCTTCATAATTAATTGCACTATTGTTTTACATGCCAAACACAATGAAGTCTTGTTAAGAGAAGTGGTAATGACATTTCTTGGAAAGATCAATTCGAAATTTTGAGAAGAAGGAATTTGCAGAGGCTAAAAGGGGTAAAACTTATCAGCATGGTGAGAGTACAGAAAATCAAAGCTAGACATTTTGAAGATGGGAGGATAGTTACAGAGGCATGATCCAGTAGTTCATAATATTTTACTTGTGAACATTGAAGTAGTTCGGTGATTTCATACCTATGGATGGCTTGGCTACTTCTTACAATTAACCAAGCTCAATGAAGAAGTAGCAATATAGTTTATGATAACATTTGATGAAGGGGAAGCCACAGTATGGGGTAAGAGTGATTTCTACTGAGGAGTGGATAGGAGAAGTCACATAACTACTAGTAATTAGGGAGTATTATCCAAATGAACATGATGCTAGGTCCTCACGGGCATAGTTCTCTCAGCCAGGTGACCCTCAACTGAACATTTCAAAGCAAGGGTATAAAATACTTTCTCTTTTAGCTCCATATCCATAATTGGCAACCCACATTATCAGGTATTTGACCTATGAAGGTAGGTTTTCAAACTTGCATGCTCATCATTTTAAGCTGCTCAGTTGTGTAAGACATAACATTCAAGTTAATGTCCCCAATTTCCTTTATAATATGTTGAGTATTAGTTCCAAAGAAACTCAAAAAGGAAATGAAAATTCTATTTCTCATCATTCCCTAATCAAACTTTTAGTTGAAAGGTCTCTTAGGGATTCTTCCCCTATATCATGGGCATAATTTGTTGAATTTAAATCCTTGCAACCTCAAGCCAACCCTATCCCGCAAAATCTAAGAAATGAGAAAGAAATTGTAGAGCCTAGTTAGAATCTGGCTGAAATAGAAGAAGAAACCTCTCTCGATAAGCCTATTGAGCTTATTTTAGAGGATGATATACCTAGCTCTTTTAGAGATAGAAGCAAGTGTAAGGTTGGTAAAGAAATCCCTAATCTTGAAAATGAAGCCCAAAACCCCTCTGTTAAAGTAACAAAGAGAAAAATGCCTATTCCTAAAGTAACCACTCTTGTAGCATCTACTCTAGTCATGCCTAAACCAAAGTGGACCCACAAAATGATCAAAGCTAAAGAGGTTCCTATGCATAGAAGCCCTTGTGTGGGAGGTCAAGTATCCCCAATTTCTACTGAAAACCCAAATGCCCCAATTTCAAAGTCTCATACAGAATCAACAGTTGAAAATGTTCTAGATGAATTTCCTATGCAATTGGAACCCGATAATGTGGAAACACATGAAAATGAGACTGTCAATGAGATACTGCAAGAGAATCCTCCTAGTACACCCAACATTTCTAGTAGGTTTCCAAAGAACAAAAGAAAAAATCTAAGGTCGAAGAATTTCCTTCCTCTACAATTTAGTAGATATTTTTTGTTCTATAAAATCATTTCATTTTTCAAAAGGCCCTGTGTAGGCAAGAAAGATATCAAATTCAAAAGGCAATATTTGATAGAGATGAGGAAATTGAATCATTAAAGGAGCAACTTGAGAAATAGAAACAATAGATGAATAAAGTTTTAAAGCTAGTTGACCAGGTAATGGCCTGTAGACCACCACCAAGGGTGTATGCCATTTGTTTGAAGGAGTAGTTTCTATTATTTCAATTGATGATGAAAATGAGAGAAATTGATTGTAAATTTAAAAATGCTCAAGATTTTTATAATGTGTATTAGACTTTGCCTTCATGGCAAAAGAATTTGTTTTGTGAACTCTATTTTCATAATTTAATAATTTCACATAAGAAAGAGTGAAACCCTCTTCTTTACATAGGGGATGTTCACCTTAGGGCTTTAATGTCCAAGATGCATAATGAGACCAATTATGATAGGCAGTTGGATACCTATAGAGATCTTGAGAAATCTGAACCATTACCACTATGGGATGAATCCCGTAAGCCTTATGACCTTATGAGAGATTGGTTCAGATTAACCTATGGGAGACCAAAACCAGAGATCAAGGAGAAAGTTTTTGTAGAAAGAGAAAAGGTTTACAAAGAATACCAGACACTTCCAAACTTTACACAAAAGAGAGTAATTACAGGGCTTATAAATATATGAGGCAAAAGTTAATAGATTGGCTAAATATATGCAACTAGGAAGACAAATTAGAAAAGAGCTATGAATGCTATTAACTTTTCAATCTCCTACCCTTGTTTGGCCTTTGTATGAAAATGATGCTACTAGACTAGACCCAACATTGGAGACACACTAGAGGATATTTCTACACTTTCAGAAGTGGAAAATAGGGGAAGACTATTGTGGGAGATTTTAGAGCCATGGAAAAGAAGTACAATTCTTGAGGACAAGCATTTGCATAGTGGGGGGGGGGGGGGGGGGGGGGTAGATGATGAGGTATATTAATGTCTCAAATTTGATATAGTTTGAACTTACTCTTTGAGCCTTGTGAAAAACATTTCCAACACATTTGTTTCAACTATCTTGTGAACTTATGTTGGATAAGGCTAGAACTTATTAAACCAATGGATAGTGGGTATGACATACTTTGCTTAATATTATACATAGAGTGCAATATTTTATATAAATATTTTAAAGCTATGTTCTAATATTTGAATAAGAGTAGGAATGTTTTCGTGCATATGTGTTCCAAATGTTTCTAACTTTCAAGAAATGGAGAAGTGGTGCAAAGAGTGGTGATTACCATATTAAAGGAAGAAGATGATGAAGACCGATCATGGCAAAGGAAGCATATATTAGTTCCTATGGATATCCGCACCTGTAGAGGAGTTATTGTTCTAGAAAAACCAAGAGGACCCGACTTGCTATATCACTTGTGAGCTATTATTTTGTTGCTTAATCAATGTTTTATGTCATGGTTGACATTTTGCCTTCTTTTCTGGTGATGTTTGTTCATGAATTTTATGTCATGTTTTTAATAAGTATCCAATCCTCTATATAATGGATTCAGGATCATCTTGGCGGGGAGGAGAAAAAATAATTTAAAAAAATGCTAGTTTAAGATTCAAAAGTTACTCTTTTCTATTCTTCATGAATTATTCTATGATGTAATAAAAAAGGATTTTAATGAGAGAGTGATTTTCGAATACCTAATGTGTTCTTAGTTAGTTAAAGCCAACCAGGGGGGCCCACTTGGAAGGTGGAATATATATAGTTAGAGTAGATTCATTCCTTGCAATTTCCTATTTTAAGATAGATTTACTATATTAGTTTTGCAACATTGTTACTGTGAAAGTTTCTACAACACTTATGGAAAATGATCATGCTAGATGTTTGAATTGTTAACTAGTTTAGAATTCCTTTTTTGAAGTTTTCTACAGTTATCTATTGTTAGTCCAAGTGTGTTTATTATTCTGTATTAGTATTATAGATTTTTTTCATGCATTTTAATTTCCTGCAACATAAGTGTTAAGACTCTTAAAGGAACTTAGTACATATACTGTGATAACCCTTTTCAAGTCCTACATCCTTGGGTTCATAATTCAAGTGTATTTAATGATGGAATAGATAGTTTTCAAAATGGACATAGTATCCTTGAGAGGAATAATGGTGTGATTATCTTCATCTATTATGGAATCGTACAATCATCACCATCTTCATTAGCTTAATCATGATCATCGTTTTCATCATCATCATCATCATCAGAATGATCATCATCTTCTTCTTCATCATTGGGTAATAAGCATTCATGATCATCATTTACTTCATCTTGTGATTCTTCAGTATCTTCTTCTTCCATCACATTATACCTTATTGACCTTCCTCTTGGATCATGTCTAACAAAAAATGACCAACCTATTTTGTGTGGAACACCAAAGTAAAACACTTGCTCAAAATGGCTTGGAAGAACATAGGGCTGATCTCTAACTAGTTCAAATGACCTTGTATTAATCATTGCAAAGCCACTATAATTTTCAATAATGTAGTCCTATCAAGATCATTTTGATTCAGTCGTAGCCTATACCATTTGATGAAAAATTGAACTAATTTGAATGAATTAAAGTCACACTCAAGTATATCATCCAAAATTTCATAGTATCAATTTTCATACTATTGAGGATTTACGTAAGTTCTAGACAAAATATTGGTGACTACGAAGACTACAATTATCCTGAAATCACAAGTTTTCTTCATTTTGTCTGACTTTTTAATGCAAAATTTATGGCCATGGTAGTACATAGCTTTGTGGTGTTTTACTTGCAATTATTCAAACATGTCAAGATTATTTGCATCGATCTGTGAGTTGATATTAAACTTATGGCTCATGATTAGTAATCTTTTGTGTACCTTTGTATCTATTAAGCCATATGCTAGATCAAGTACCATTGGCATAACATTGGGATTTCTATTATGATCTTCTTTAACTAATGATGTAACACCATCCCATGTTAATAAATGACCATTTTCTTGAGATTGTTCAATCCATATTGTCATCCAATCAAGATTGTTTGCAATATACAAATGTAGTGCATCCCACTCACAATCAACTATAAAGAAAATAATTAGATTAGTTAGAAATAACTTATATTGATGATGAACAAGAGTTTATTAACTACAAAAAAAAACTTATAATTACCTCTCACTCTCCTCAATCTAAGAATTTATTAACTACAAAAAAAAACTTATAATTACCTCTCACTCTCTTGAATTTATCTTTCCCCGTCAGGTACTCCCCTTCAAATTTGTTAATAGAGTTGGAATCCAAAATGCAATCTACATGGATATTTTTTGCAAGATTTGGAAGATATCCACTAATGTACACCATGGTCTCGTATACCATATATCCCTCTACCATAAAACCCTCAGGACATGCTCTTTGTCAAACCAAGCCCTTCATAAATTTTGAGTGCCTCTCAACCATCCACATTGACCTAGTTTGTATAGGTCCACACAATTCAATCTCCTCAACTTTATGTATGAAGTAGTGTTCTTGAGCATTGAAAAAAGTTGAAGGTAGACACTTTTGCATTTCACAAATAAGCTACGAAAATTTTCTCTTCCAATATTTTATATCTTTTTAATCAATTTCTTTAGATGATAACCACTTAAAAGAGATTCAACACACAAAAAACTATAAATAAGATTTCAAATAAAATTATACAATGTATTTCATATAAAACTATACAAATCTAAGAAAAAAAACTTCTAACCTTATGTATTTTTCAAGATCATATATAACTTGTTTAATACTATTGTCAAATTGATGTGGAAGGGATAGAGGTAGGACATACTCAAATCATTAAAAAATGACCAGTTCAATATATTTCTAAATAATACAATAGGTAGTACATTCAATTTTACAAATATATTGTAAATAGAGAACATGACTTACCTTGATGAAGGTATGCCAATCATGTGTTTTTAACCCTAACCCAAAATCACCTTTCTATGATAAAAGAGTGCTTATATTTGCAACAAATCTTGTAGAGGATTTTGTTTTTTTTTATGACTTCTTTTAATGCATCACTTTGTTTCTCTGTTAATAACCAAAGAAGGGAACTCGTATTTATGTGGTCTCCATTAATATTTGATTCAATAGAATCTTTTAGTGCATGATTTTATTCATGAATGTCTGTAAAAATTTTGGTAAATTTTTCTCTATCATGCCTTTCATCCAATATTTTCCATAGTGTCTCTGTTACATTCTTTCCAATATGCATAGCATCAAACAAATGCACAATTAGAAGATCCTTGTAATATAGTAATGTACTAAATTAAGTAGGATAAATTTTCATTCTTTTAGGAAGTTGGTCATTGATGCCCTGATGACCTTCACAAGCATCAATTACATCATTACTAAATATAAGACAATATCAAAATATAAATTTCAAACTTTGGACAACAAAATGGACATTACCTCGATGATTTAGTTGATCGTATTCCAACTTCCATAGATGAGGTGTCATTCTTTATAGCCTTGATGTTATCTATTCTTTCCCATTAAAAATATGTTTTTTAGTTATTCGATAATTATTATTATTGTGGAGAAAGTGCCTAAACTCATTGAACACCTCTTTCCTAAACTTCTTAAATGACAAGATTTCATCTTCAGACCACAAACTAGACATGAAATTTTTTCCTTTGTCTGAAGCACTAAAATATCATGTACAGTTGGATCATGTATAATTATCATGCAAAACTTAAGCATACAACAATAATGTGTAAGCTCTATAATAGACCAAAAATATGTGACCTTAACAATATAACATACCACAAAAATGAGTTAGCCTAGGGGCATCATGTATTGTCTATATAGGCATTGCATGGAATTGAAATTGTCTTTGTCATATTGGTCTAGAAATGTCATACATAGTGGTGCCATTCCATAACTTCAAAAATTCATCAATTAGGGGCTCAATATACATGTTCATATCTTTTAACTTGGTACTTACCTGGTAATTGAATGAACAAAAACATTACATAATTATTAAGACCATTTTCATGCATTGTTTATAAATTAATTTAGATAACTATTAAATGAAAAATACCTAGCACATGTTAGATATTCTTTAGAATAAATTAGAGGAGGGTGAATCAATTATTCAAGGTCCAGATGTACCAATAATACTTTCTTTTATTTTAGCTTAGTGAACCCATTTAACTATTCATACATCCAAGCTAACCATTCAAACTTACAAGTTACTGATAAATCAACATGCAACAATAAGACATGAAAGATCACCACAAATAACATAGTGATTTAACATGGAAACCCAATTTGGGAAAACCACCAGTAACATGCTACTTATTTCTCACTCTTCTGAATGATGCCCTGTGAAAGGCCAACCTTGTTAAAGGTTACACCACACACTGTTAAGTGTGACCCAATTAAGAGATTTCAATCACCTTATTAGAAGTGAGCCTGGTTAAAGGACTTTAGGTCATTCACTTAGAATGCCACCATGTTAAAGCATTTTCTAATGACTATTAAGTCAACCTTAGTCCAAAGGTTTTTATCCTAACTGATACAATTGCTAGAGAGTAACAATAAGGGCTTTTGATCTGATACAACTTACAACATATCTTGCAAATTTCAAATCTCAATTCACTTCTCAATTTTGTTTGGCTTTTAGTCTATGTAGCTCTAACAACTTGTTCTCTCTTTGAGCTTTTGTCTCCTTAAGCCTTCTTGCTTATTGTGCCAATGTAGTCACTTGATGAAGCAGAGTCTCAGTTCTCTATTCTTCCTTGGTCTTTACTAACCTTCTCAATGTCTTCTTCTTAACACCACACACTCCAACCACTTTTCTTCATGACATGACATTCCTCAGGTAGGAATTTAAAATACTTTTTCTGCTCTATTTTCCATCATCCAAATTAGGGTTTGGATGGATTAGGTAGGATACAATGTATCTACCCCTTATCTTGTTTCTTCTATAAGTTTCTCCTAGAATCCATTTTAAATTGCCTAAAAATAGTTAACCTCAAATTCTGTACCACCAACTCATCATCCTTATCTTCCACCTAGTTCAAAAAATTCAAAATAACAAACTTATCAACTCAGATTTGATGAATCTTTGACTTTTCAAATAATGCAACAACTTGACACTATTAACCTTCTAATGCTCGACACATACTGTGTTGCTCCACACCTATTGTGTTTTCACTCAGCATCAACTACAATTTACTGATGCTCAACACCTATTGCATTTTTATCGACACTAACTATGTTACCCGAGACACACTAGAATTTTCTATTACTTGGCACCAACTGATAATCTTCTTAGCCTGAACTAACTTTTCTTGACACCCACTATCAACATTGGTCAAGCTTAAAAGATAGTCTTAGTATAACCTATTTTTCTAAAGTTTCTAAGTGTAGCCAACCTTTGTACCTCCAAGTATATTATCAATACATTATTTCACCATTGTCTTAACTGATCCTTGTACTTCATTACTTAATCATAACTCAAGCTTCCTTCTAGGTGTTGTGGTTACATATTATTGATTAATCAACTTCATTAATCAACTAAGTGATAGTACTTGAATCTTATAAGAAATTGTCTTTCCAACAAATAGAAAGTTTGACATCAGTGACAAAAAAATGATTGAAAATATTCTTCTTCAATAATCTTCTTTTCTCAACAATGATCTTTTCAATCAAATTTCAACAATCTCCCTCTTTGGCATTGATGGCAAACCAAACTGATCAACCAAGTTACCTAAATGATAAAACATTTTGTTTGATCAAAACTAACTAGGCTAAAACAGTAAGGCAATGCCAAAAAGAAATCTTTTTTTCAAAATTGTTACTTTCATTCGTAGCTTCCAACTTCTTATGACTCCCTTTGAATTGTTTTTCTAATAGCTTCCTTTTTCAAAGTATTAGGGTAATCATCTCCTTTGTTCATACACTATTTCTTTTCTCCTTCTTATCTCTTTTCTTCTTCTTTATTCTACTCCATCTTTGATCTATCATCCTCATTGATTTTTTTTGTCTTGTGTTATTTCTCCCTCTTAGCTGCTATTTCTTCTTCTCTTTCTTTTCTACTATTTCTCCCTCTATCTCTTTTCCTTTTCATTTATTCTTCAGATATGATCAGTTTTCACTATTTCTTCCTCTTTGACAACAATGTCAAAGACATATCATCTCAACATCTTATCATGCAGATATAAAATTTGTAGTAGCTCCAATTTCTCCCTCTATTAGCTTTCTTGTGATTGATTTGGAATTTTGGCACTTTGATTACTTCAAGCAAAACCTAAAGTAAGATCCTCTACATCAATTTATGTCATTCAACAATCAGTCTATTTGATGCAAGGCAGTCCTGTTGTTATTTAAATAACCTTAGATAGGGGTATCAACCCTAATTTACCTCTTAGATATTCGTATGCATCTTTAGGTAATGGTTTTGTGAAGATTTCAGTAATTTTTTCCTTTGAATTGACATACCCCATCTTTACCTCTTTATCTTCCACTAGCTCTCTTACATAATGATACTTAATTGCAATGTGCTTTGTTTTGGCATGCATCACTGAATTTTTTGATATGTTGATGGCATTGGTATTATCACAATAAAGTATCACAGGTTCTATTATCTCTTCCTTCATACTTTTTAGTAGATGCTTGATCCATACAATATTAGTATAGTTTATGGTAGTTGCAACATATTCAGCTTCAGCTATGGATTGTGAGGTACAAGTTTGCTTCTTACTAGTCCAAGTAACTAGTCTTTTGCCTAAAAAGAGTGCTCCTCCACTGGTGCTTTTTTTTATCATCTATATTTCCTCCCCAATCAGCATTAGTGTAGGCTCTTAATTCAAACTTTTCATTCTTTTTATAGTATAGGCCAAAGTCCTCTGTTCCTTTTAAGTACCTCAATATTCTTTTTACTACCATAAGATGATTTTCTCTTGAGTTTACAGAAAATCTTGCAACTATTCCAACTGAAAATGCAATATCAAGTCTACTATGTACAACATATTGCAACTTACCAATCATTGACCTATATAGTGTCTGATTCACTTTAGCTGATTCATCATTCTTTGATAACTTATATCTTGTTATTGTGGGTGTACTCACTAGTTTTGAATCTTCCATTCCAAATGTTTTTAGTATCTCCTTGATGTACTTTGACTAGGTAACAAATATGCCATACTTTAGTTGATAAACTTGTAGGCCAATAAAGAATTTGATTTCACCAAATATTGACATCTCAAACTCATGCTTCATCTGATTAGAAAAATCCTTGCATATAGCATCTTTTCCTACAAATATTATGTCATCAACAAAGATTTCAGATAACAATATGTCTTTACCTTTTTCTATTTTGATATAAGATTGCTATTATCATCAGTTCTCTCAAATCCAATCTTCACAAGATACTTGTGATGCCTTTCATACCATGCTCTTGGCACTTGTTTCAAGCCATAAAGTGCTTTATTTAGTTTAAATACCATATCATTTTTGTTGTCATCCACAAATCCTTCTGGCTATTTTATGTAGACTTCTTCTTCCAATATATCATTCAGAAATATAGAATTAACATCCATCTGGTAGACTTTAAATCCTTTGTAGGCAACATATGCAAGTAAAGTTCTTACTCCTTCCATCCTTGCAACTGGGGCAAATGTTTCCCCATAGTCTATTCCTTCTTCTTGGGCATATCCTTTACAAACTAGTCTGGCTTTGTTTCTCGTGATCTCACCATTTTTGTCTAGCTTGTTTCTAAATACCCACTTGGTACCAATCACATTTTTATCGGCTGGTTTTAAAACTAAGCTCCAAGTTTTTTTCTTCTCTATCTACTCAATTTCTTCTTCCATAGCTTTGCACCAATCATCATCTTCTAGTGCATCTCTCACTATTTTTTGGTTCATTCTGGCTTAGCAAGCATGATTCATTCCTTAGTCTATTCCTTGTCATTGGTATGGCATCCTTATTTCCAATGATTTTTTTAGTAGGGTGGTGTCTTTTGATATACTTGGATAGTCTTGGTTTAGTCCTTGTTTCTACATTTGGTCTTTTGGCTTCAGAGTCACTATGCACATTTCTTTCAAGTAACTCACCATTCCTATCATGTGTACTTACTTTTGAATTAGAATGTGCATTTTCTCCATTCTACAACTCGGCATCTGAATGCAACTCAGTTCCAAATTTTTGTTTGGCATTCACTGGCTATGACTCAATAGTTACTGAAACTTGTTGTTGGATCTCCACTTGATTGGCAACATCTTCCTCAATAGGCATTCCCTCGTAGAAGTATATGAATTATTTTTATTCTTTTGGTCTTTTGATGGGTTTATCATAATGAACTTCTATGTATTCATCAAAATTTACATTTGTACTTTCTATAATTTTGTTAGTGTTAGTATTTAAACACTTATATGCTTTACTTCTTGTGGAGTAGCCAAGGAATAATCCTTCATCATTTTTTGCATCAAATTTACCATTTCTAGTATCCTTAAGAATATAGCATTTGCTACCAAATACTTTGAAATGTTTTACATTGGGTGAGTGACCATACCATAATTCAAAAGGTGTTGCATTTGTAACTTTCTTGATTTGTACTCAATTCAGGGTGTAGACAACTATACTTACAACTTCCCTCCATTACTTTAGAGAAACATTCTTCTCCATCATGAGTGTTTTGGCATAGTCCATTACTGATCTATTTCTTCTCTTAGCAATTCCATTCTGTGGAGGGGTTCTTGGTGCAAAAGTCTATCTTTTGATTCCTTTTTCATTACAGAACATCTCAAATTCTCTTGATGTGAACTCTCCTCCTTTGTCTGATCTTAAAAATTTCTGACTCTTTCCTATTTCTTTTTCAACCCTTGCTAGAAACTATTTAAACATATGAAAGGCATCAAATTTTTTCTTTAAAAACATGACTGTCATCATTCTAGAGTAATCATCTACAAACAACATTATATATCTATCCCCTTTGTAACTTTGTACTTCTATAGGTCCACATAGGTTAGTATGAATAATCTCTAACACTTCTTTAGAGGTATAGGTTTTACTTTTGAAACTTGGCTTAGTCATCTTGCCTAGCTGACATTCACATTACATTGTTAAGCTTTTTCAGTTTAGGCAAACCTCTCACTTTCTTCATATTGCTGATACTAATCAGGTTATCAAAGTTGACATGACATAGCCTTTTATGCCATAGCCACACATCATCAAATTAACAATAAGACAAGTAGCATCTTGTATATCTAGGTAAAATAGATTGCTCCTAGTTTGGTCTCCTTTTCCTATCAAATTTCCATTTGTGTCATATATCTTATTAGTTTTATTTCCAAACTCTACTTTGCAACCTACATTGCTTAGCTATGACATAGTCAACAAATTGTAATTCAATCCTTCAACATAATATGCATTATCACATGAGATCTTTTTTATAAGCTTAATGAAACTTTTTCCTTTTATTAGACATGTGGCATCATTTCCAAATCTAACACTATTTCCATCATACTAGGTTAAGGTGACAAACTTACTTTTGTCTGTTGTCATGTGATGTGAGCATCCACTATCAATGATCCATTTGTCATTCTTGTTCACATAGGTTATAAGTGTAGTTGCCTCATCTTCATCTGACTCATCCTTCATTTCAAAATAGACTACCTCATCATCATTTTCATCTGAATCATCTTCTTTTTCCATGTAGCACTTTTTGACTTTGTCTTTGTACTCTTTGCTGTCTTCATTTTTTTTTTTTTTTTTTTTTTCATTTCCTTTGTAGTTTCTCTTTTCTGGACACCTAGTAGTAATATGTCCAACTTTATTGCAATTAAAACAAATGATGGCTAGTTTACCTTTAAATTTTCCCTTTCCTCTGTTGAATCTTCTCGCTAGTAGTGCTTCTGGTTGATTATTGTCCTCTTCATCAGTTCCACTATCACTGGACACATGTTTTTTCCTTCTTTTCTTCCTCTGCTTCTTCTCATTAGAATCTTTCAGCAGCAACTTGGCCTTGAAAGTAGATTCAAGACTTTTTGGCTTGTAGTTGTCAAAGTTGGATAACTCAAATGCAGCGAGTCTTCCTACTAGACATTCAAGGGTTAGATTGTTCCCTGGAATGCATCTCACTTCCTGTATAGTAGATACTCTAATAACATAAATAGGTAATAATGTTCTTAAGACTTTATTTAGAACAATGTCATCATCATTATGACCAGTTGCACCTTTTATAGCACTGACAACTTCTTTTATTCTAGCAACATATTGAGAAATGTTCTCACCTTCCTCCATTCTCATGTCATCAAACTTACCTCTAAGGCTCTCTAACTTGGCTCTTTGTACATTTTTATCTCCTTCATAGATGGTTTGCAGGATTTCCCACATCTTGTAAGTAGTTTTGCATCCCTTGATGTCATCAAAGTCTATATAGCTGAGAGTAGAGGCAATCTCCAACATTTCCTGATTGTGCTCCTTCTTCTTCTTCATATCTTTAGTAGTAGGCACACCAACTGGATCAACATGTTCCACTATTATTGAAGATTGTGCATGGTCTCCTATTCCTCCAAGATGCAATCTCATTAGAATTTCCCATGTAGGGAAGATGTCTTTGTTGAGCTTGGGCACTTCTCTGTTGGACATCTTGATCTTTATGCTTCTAGTGCCTTCAAACTAGTTTAATCAATAGATGGCTCTAATACCAATTGTTAGATAGTCTTTAGAATAACTGAGAGGGGGGTGAATTAGTTATTCAAGGTCTAGATGTACCAATAAAACTTTCTTTTACTTTGGCTTAGTGAACCCATTTAACTATTCATACATCCAAGCTAATCATTCAAACTTACAAGTTACTAATAAATCAACATGCAATAATAAGACATGAAAGATCAACACACATAACATAGTGATTCAATGTGAAAACTCAATTTTCGAAAAACCACTAGTAACATGCTACTTCTTTCTCACTCTTCTAAAGTGATGCCCTGTGAAAGGCCAACCCTATTAAAGGTTACAACATACACTGTTAAGTGTGACCTAGTTAAGAGATTTCAATCACCCTGTTAGAAGTGAGCCTGGTTAAAGGACTCTAGGTCATTCACTTGGAATGCCATGCTGTTAAATGATTTTCTAATGACTTTTAAGTCAACCTTAGTTCAAAGGATTTTACCCTAATTGATATAATTGATAGAGAGTAACAATAAGGGCTTTATATCTGATACAACTTACAACATATCTTGTAGATTTTAGGTCTCAATTCAATTCTCAATTCTACTTGGCTTTTAGTCTTTGCAACTCTAACAACTTGTTCTCTCTTCAAGCTTTTGTCTCCTTAAGCCTTCTTGCTTGTTGTGCCAATGCAGTCACTCTTGTGGTCACTTGACGAAGCAGAGTCTTAGTTCTTTATTCTTTCTTGGGCTTTACTGACCTTCTCAATATCTTCTCCTTCACACCACACACTCCACCCACTTTGCTTCATGACCTAACATTCCTTAAGTAGGAATTTAGAATACTTTTTTTTTGCTATTTTTCATCATCCAAATTAGGGTTCAGATGGATTAGGTAGGATACAATGTATCTACCCCTTATCTTGTTTGTTGTAGAAGTTTCTCCTAGAATCCATTTGAAATCTCCTAAAAATGGTTAACCTCAAATTATATACGACTAGCTCATCATCCTTATCTTCCACCTGGTTCACAAAATTCAAGATACCAAACTTATTGGCTTAGATTTGGCAAATCTTTAACTTTTCAAATAATGTAGCAGCTTGGTACTATTAACCTTCTGATGTTTGGTACATACTATGTTGCTCAATACCTATTTTGTTTTCACTCGACATCAATTACAATTTATTGATGCTCAACACCTATTGCATTATTATCGACACTAACTATGTTACTTGGCACACAATAGAATTTGCTTTTACTCGACACCAATTGATAATCCACTCAGCATGAACTAACTTTGGTCAACACCCACTATCAACTTTGGTCAAGCTTTGCAGATAATCTTAGTATAACCTATTCTTCTAAAGTTTATAAGTGTAGCCAATCATTGTATCTCCGAGTATATTATCAATACATTATTTCAGCATTGTCTTAATTGATCCTTGTACTTCATTACTTAATCATAACTCAACCTTCCTTCTAGGTGATGTTTTTACATCTTATTGATTAATTAGCTTCATTAATCAACTAAGTGATAGTACTTGAATCTTATAAGCAATTGTCTTTCCAGCAAATAGCAAGTTTGACATCAGTGACGAAACAATGATTGGAAACATTCTTCTTCAACAATCTCCCTTTCTCAACAATGATCTTTTCAATCAGATTTCAACAACATAATCATTGAAAACATTATGTGCTCCCTCGTTATGGACATCCAAGGAAGAAAATTATTGTTAATAACAAAATAGGCCACACCGAGTAAACAAATCTTATATCTCCAAATGGATTGACACCATTCACTACCAATGAAAGCTTGAGATTATGAGGTTCTTCTTTAAAGTGTGATCATGTTTCTTCTATCTCTTTAAATACATAACCATCTGCAAGAATTCACATAATGTCATCTTGAATTCTATTCCATGCATAGTAATCCATAAATTGTGCCAAGCTAATGCATTTGAATAATCATTGAAGACGTGGAATAATGAGAATGTACTGAAGAACTTTATGAGGCACCTTTTTTGTTTTTTGATTTGACTGATATCTACTAATATGACAATCAAGGAATTCTATTAAAAATTCTTGTTTTTTATGATATAGAATGCAATCATTAGGACATGCATGTATTGTCTGATACTTCATTCTAATTTGATTAATAATGGTAGATAATTCTCAGTACGAACAAGTCAGAATGTTTGATGGTGGTAACAAAAACTAACCTATCAATGTACAACAAAAAATATGCATTTTTAATATAATGAATAGTAATGGTATGCTAACATTGAAGATGAAAAAAATGACATACCTTAGCATACGTGGCATTGATACATTGGATAAACCATTCATAACTTTCAAGTTCATCAACAACACCATAGTAGATAGAAGAGTTGTTTAGGAGCCTTTGTATAGGGGCTCATGTGCCTTCTCAAGTAAAGGTATATCAAGACCATCTTCATCATCATTATCAGATGCGCTAGTATCATCATTGTGAGAATCTTCATCACCTGAACCAATACGATCTTCTTCAATCATGTCCTTTGGAACATTATCATCTTCTTCCATAGGAGTGTTATCTTTAGCTTGAATATTCACACCTCCATGTTCCTCCAATAGGAAATCCACATTCAGCAATAGACTAAAATTGTGGCCACCTTCAACGTGACCATGTTGCCTATAATGACTCTGGGCTATTGTGATTAGAATTCATCAATTCTTTAAGCCCTTTCACTTTTGCAAGAAAAAGTACATTTATCAACTTTTCTTCAGAATTGAGACCACAATGTAGTGATTTTCTTTTTATTTTGTTTTGGGTTCATATTGTCATGCATGGTCTTTCTTTAGAGGAAAATATATTTGCAAAAATATTGGAAATGTTGTACTTAATGTTCTAGGTTCATATTGTTAGGTGTGGTCTTTCTTCAAAGGAAAATATATTTGCAAAAATATTGGAGATGTTGTACTTAATGTTTATATCTACACATGGTTTTGAAAGAAAAATTTGATGTAACTAATGTGTATATCTGCAAAAATATTGGACATGTTGCACTTAATGTTTATATTTGCACATGGTTTTGAAAGAAAAAATTGATGTAACTAATGTGTATATTTGCAAAAATATTGGACATGTTGTACTTAATGTCTATATCTACACATATGGTTTTGAAAGAAAAAAATGTTGTAACTAATGTGTATATCTACAAAAGAAATTGGACATGTTGTACTTAATGTTTATATCTTCACATATGGTTTTGAAAGAAAAAATTGGTGTAACTAATGTGTATATCTACAAAAAATTGGACATGTTGTACTTAACGTTTGGTTTTGAAAGAAAAATTTGGTGTCATCAAGAGTTGAATTGTTCTATGAAAGCCCTAGTTTATTCATACTTGTCCAATAATTATAAACTTTCTATTATATGTTTTGATGGATTGGTTCTCACATTAAAACTCAACCATTTCCCTCTACATGATTTAGTTTGTAACATAGATCTTTTGGACTGAAGTTTATTCTTGGACAAAGAGATTTCGTCCATCCATAAATAGCACCATCAACCTCCTCTATGTTAAATGAGTGGCCAATATTGATAACTCTAAAATCAGCAATGAGGTGTCCATTGAACAAAATTGTTCAAACTAAGCCAACTTCTTAAAATGATGTTTAGGGTAAAATTTGTCAATAAGCGTCTTAGTGAACTCTTCATAAGAGGTACTATGATCATGTCCCATTATGATCATTTTGTGGTGCCACCAATCATGAGAAATAACAACCAAGTGAATAACAACATATTTAAATGGCCTCATCTTCTAACATGAGGATACACTAGAAATGGGTATATATTTTTAGAACCCATGTTCTTGTCATTGTCTTGCTAGACTCATCATAGTAGAAGAGGATCAATTTTCCAACCTTTTTTTTGCAAGTCATTTTCATATGGTCTTCAATTCTATAAATCAGTCAGAGGTCCTTATAATCTCTTAAAGATGTCTCAGGTTGGACCTGCACTTGACTATTTTGTTTTAGTCTTGCATGAAGTGATCTTGAAAACCATTTTATGTAGGTTCATTTTCAGCTTGTGGTTGGACTCTAGGAGAAATATAGGTATGAGAGGTCTACTATTAGTTATTCTAGCATGCTAATTTGTAGTGCTATTATTTAGTGAATTGGTCCCCTTGTCCATTATTTCCAAAACTATTATTGATATTATTACTATTTCTATTGTTGCCCAATGAGCCACCATATCCACCAACAATGCAATGCATTGATTTGTTTATGTTGTCCCCTAACTAGCATATTTACAATGTTCATTGTAGGATCTTCATCTGTGTATATCATCGATATTGACTTCTCTCTATTCTATGACTACTAAAGGAAATTGTACTCTAGAAATTTATTTCCCTTCTGGAACTTGTGGCGACTACTACTTTCTCTATTTCTACAAATATCTTTGCTATCTTCTGCTCAATAGAAACATAAGAAAGCATGATAACCAACTTTTATACCACTGAAGTAACACTACTGGCCTATGCCCAAAATTCAACCCTTTCCCTCTACATGTATATATATATTTGAAATATGTGTATGTATGAATGAAATCAAACCTATACCAAAAGGGAAAAAATTATTGAACCCATGCACCAAAACTTGAACCCAAATTGGCAACTTAGATGAAAATTTAAGAATAATTTAAATACTCCATTCAAGTTGCAAAAAATAACATCAAGGCTTCAAACTACAAAATTAATCATCATTATGTAATTAAAGTAAAAGGATGATGAAAAGTGCCAACTCACAAACTTACTAAAAATTAACATGCTCTCCAAGAAGTTTGTCGAACACCTGAAAGGTCAAGAAGTTTGTCGAGCAATCAAGATTGACAACCAAAACACTATGCACAGTTTGTACAATAGTTTCTCCAAAATTTCCAACCAATTGAAAATGTTGTCCTCATGATTTTAAAGTCTCCCCCATTAGTTTTATAACTATTCCAAATAGTTAGAGCATTACAAACATGAATTTGCAAAATCTTGCAAAAAAGTTTCTCTCGGCAAGAAAATGTTGTCATGACAATATGACAACATTTTAGCAACTTTTTCCCAAATTGGAGTTAGACCTACAAAATTGTTCCAAAGACCAAGTGGGAATATTATTTTCATTAAAGGACCTCAAATAACATAGCCAATGTCACTGGAACCTTAGTAGACCATTTTACCCTTTCTCGAACCTAAGTCTCCTAGTTGACAACATTTTGCAGTTTCTAACAACTTGGCCATTTTGGGTTTTTCCAACTCTCCTAAACACACCTAAGGACCAAATAGGACCTCCTATTAGACTATTGATATGGATAATCATCAATACAATCCAAAAAACAAGGAAGCCCTAGGTTTCATATTAGCCTACTTAGGTGCGCCTGCACCACCTACTAGCTCACATTAACAAACTAAGAGAGTGTATCTTGGATGCTTAAAAATTGTAGTGTCCCTGCTTCTTGTAATGCCAAAATTAGATATATGGATGTAGTGTAAGAAAAATACCTTATACCATGACATAGTTAGTTACCAAGATAGGATTAATTCGTTGCTTGTAATTATATGTAATACATTACAATTTGACAATCATTATAAGGTTCTAACCATATGCTATGATTCAACTACTAAATGCTCAAGAAATTATAGTACTAAAT
Source organism: Cupressus sempervirens (assembly GCA_028749045.1). NCBI lineage: Eukaryota > Viridiplantae > Streptophyta > Pinopsida > Cupressales > Cupressaceae > Cupressus > Cupressus sempervirens. The sequence goes on from CM053793.1 coordinate 735,184,668, forward strand.
ATAGGGAACCTATTAATTTAGTTTTTATACTACTAAATATAGGGAACCTATTAATTTAGTTTCTTACACTAGATCACTTATGTGTGAACCTTTTTCAGTCCATTCTTTGCATCTGAAGATGTCTAGTTTGCACCTGAACTACATATTTGACATTGAGCACCATACACAACTTGCTTAGAAGTATATGCTGCTCCCCAAAACACCTCTAATGAGATGAAAAAGTCATGCCTAGGAGGAAATAAAGCTCATGCCAAATGTAAGAGTAGCATGTGCTAGTGATGTTGAGAATTGAAACACCACACTGCCCAAACTTGAACTTGTAAAATGGCCAGATTAGAAGGAAATTTTTGCACTAGAATGTAAGGAAAAAATCCACATATTGTATACTATACTATGTAATATTAGATCATGACCTATGATATATAAACTTATAAATCCCTTAGTTTTATTTCAGCTACTTCCTGATCCATATCTAAAGCTTAGTTCTTAAAACATTCTATTAAGGGAATTATTTTCTGTTAGAAATCTGATTGAAAAGCTCATTGTGAAGATCAAAGAGGGAGATTGTTGCAAAGCAAGAAGGTAGAAAATGTTTTCAATCATTATTTTGTCATTGATGTCAAACCTATTACTTGAAGGAATGACATTTTCTTATATGATCCGAGTACTATCACTTAGTTGATTGATAAAGATGATTTGATCAACGGGATGTAACAAGAGAACCTAAGGGAAAGGTTGAGTTATGATGTTGTAATAGAGTACAAGGATCAGTTAAGAAAATGGTTAAATGATGTATTGATAACATACTTAAGGATATAGAGGATGGTCACACTTATAAACACTGAGGGAAGGAGTTGTAACAAGGTTGATTGCAAAGCTTAAACTAAGATCTTAAGTGGGTGCCAAGCAAGTTAGTTGAAGCTGAGAAAATTCCTAGTTGGAGCCAAGTAATAGGAAATTTTAGTGTGTGCTGAGTAATCTACAGGTGTTGAGTAATCTTTAGGTGCCGAGTGATCTTTAGGTGCCTAGCATCAGGAAAAATAAAGAGGGTGCCAAGTAACATAGTATGTGCTAAGCACCAGTATTTCAATAGTGCTGAGCAGCTGCATTATTTCAAATAATGAAGATTCGCCAAATCTGAGCCAACATAGTGGTTACATTAAATTTTGTGAATGAGTTGGAAGATAAGGATGATGAGCTGTTGGCATAAACTCCTATGTAAACCATTTTTGGGTGAATTCTAAAGGATTTTTCAAGAAGTTTCAAGAGAAAACAAAATATGGTTTAGATGCAATAAATCATACCTAATCCATGCGAATTGGAAATTGAAGAATGGAAGAATCAAGCGGGAAAAGGAACTCCAAGACTTCTATTTAAGGAGTCATAGACCAAGAAGCAAAGAACTGTTGATACTGTTGTTGCTAAGAGCCAAATCTGCAAAGTGGTTGAAAGGGTGTCAAGGAGGAGACATCTAGGAGAAGGAAGAGCATAGAGGCTCTTCTTCTACGAGTAGTCATGAAGATATGATTGCATTGGTATATTGAGTATGGATACTCAAGGAGACAAAGATTGAAAGGAGGGAAAGCTGTTAAGAGTTGCAAAGATTAAAGGCTAGGCAAGGGTATGAGTTGAGATCTGCAAGATAAGTTGTGTGCTATAGTCAGGTCAAGATTTTCTAATACTCTCTAGCAATTTTATTAGATCTAAAAATCCTATGTACTTAGATTAGCCTAATACCCACTTGTAAATCCTTTAACAAGGTGACATTTGAAGTGAATGTTCTAAAGTCCTCTAACTAGGCCCACTTCTATTAGGGTGGTTAAATCCTCTAACAAGGTCACATTTGATAGTGTGTTTTAATCCTTTAATAGGGTAGGCCTTTCAAAGGGCATTAGATCAAAAGAGCAAGAATTGAGTAGCATGTTACTGATGGTTTTTCCCAAATTGGGTTTCCACGTAAATCACTGTATCATGTGTTGATTTCTTATGTGTTATGCTTGCATGTTGATTTATAGTAACTTGTTGATTAGATAAGTTAAAGCATGGATGAATGAATGGTTGAATGGGTTCACTATACTTAGTGAAAAACTTGAATAGGACATTTGGGCCTTGAATAACTAATTCACTCCCCCACCTTTCAGTTATTCTAAAACATTTCTAACATTTTCATGGAGACCTCCATCACATCCTTAATTATTATTTATATTGTTTGTGCCTACATTGTTAGCCTTTCCTATGTTTTCAAAAGGAAATTCCAATGGAAAATTATTATGATTCTTCCTCTGTCTACCCACTATTATTCAAGAGCAACACAAATTTATAACAACAAATAGACTAGATTTCCAATCATACAAAAGATAATGCAGCTGGCTCCAAATATGAATTGTCCATGTTGATATCCTTATTGATAAAATAATCTTAATTTTTCTGATCTTCCTCCAACTCCTTCCAATCCACTACATGTTTCAAAATTTGATATATTATGCAGACATGGTTCAAAATGTGAAGGTAGGTCTAATTACCCTAAAGGGTTCTTTCCTTGTTGCAATTCCTATAAGAGTGATTTACCTTCTATTCCTCAGATAACAATTATTTGTATAAATAAATGTGTGTTTAGAAAACATGTGATTCAAATAAAGACAACACATCACACTTTTCTTTTCTACTCTGTATCTAATTATCCACCACAATAGTATGCCAATTTCAAAAAAATTGAATGAATTAAGGTTATAACATTATTGATTATAGGAGACTAGTCATTAAAAGGAAAATAGTAATATAATTTAACTTGCAATATCATAATCTGACTTGATTTGGAAAATATCTCCTATGTATCAATTGATGAGCTAAAAGAGGCTCTATAGTGATTTCTTTAGAAGGTGAAACACATAGCAAGCTAAGTGGGCTTAACCTTTAGGGAAACTTCATAGTTAAATACACTTGAGTTGGAGTAATACTAGAATGAATATTCTCCCAGGAAGGTCCAATGCTTCACATTTGTGAGCACCACCTAGATACAATGAGTGCTAATTGTACCTTTCATTCTCATGAAAGATGGGTTATTGTGAACCACTACTCATGAAACATGAGTCAATGAGTTTACCTTGAAAACTACACCTCAATCCTAATAGCAATATCCTTTTTATTACTTCTGTTGAAAATATCTCCCACTTATGAAAGCAATAAATCTTAAAAGGTTTATCAAAATAAAGGTGAACTGCCTCAATGACTACACAGATCAAAATTCATGGTCAACACAGAAATTTCATATTTATTTATAAAATGTTGTGATTTTTTATGAGCATCTTCACAAGCTTTTTAATCTTGAGTCCAAAATTCATGTATAGATTTCTTGTTTAAGATCATACCATTTGGTCCTCAGAAATATGAACTACAATCATTAGCTTGGACTTTACAAAGACTATGCAATTTTTGTGAGTGAAGAAACCCTTGCTTACTACTTACAACTTAAGACTTCCAAGTTACCCAAAAGCACCTAGGTCAATAATGGGGCTTGTCACACTCACTTCTATCACATTCAATGTCATGCTATGGTTATCTAAAAAATTAAGGCATAATGAATTGGCTAAATCCTGTTGGAAGGGAAATGTCCATGAATTTTTTACTACATTGCTTCTAGTGCATGACAAATTTTTGGGAACATGTAACATCCCTTTTTGGGATATAACCAATTTTTCTTTAAAGGATAACAAACGTAGAGGCACAACTTATTTTCAAGAGTATTATTTCGCTCAATTACATAGTGGTTACTATATATAGGACAAGAATCAATCATTAAAAAAAAATAATGAATATTTCTATTTGTAAACATGCATACTAGAGCTTCAACCATATTAGAAACTTGAGGGGAAAACACCATGGGATGTTGGGAGATTATTCTCAACAATTAAGCCCAATAGTGTTGAACAAGAAACTAATTCAATCTGACCCTTTAGTGCACAAGCAACCAACTCAACGGGGGCCCACACACAACCAACTCAATCAGTGCCTACCTAATGGATAGGGCCCATATTCCTGCATCCCTATTGTGTTTTCTTGCCCTTTTCGAATAAGATTGTTGTATTACATTTGATGAGTAATTATGAGTTATAACTCCTTGGTGGATTTTCAAGTTAATGAAATAAATAATTGAATAATTCATATAAGAGATTAAGTAATGGACTTAATAATTTCACACACCAATTATTCTTCTAAACACAAATGACTACTTTATTCTGAATGCAATTTATATCTATAACTCTGTGATCTAATTAAGCCTTTGCTCAAAGAAGTGGTTTGACATATATAGTCCTCAACCTTTATCAATGTTAACCCTTCACAAAAGAGGCATTCCTATCTAATTGATTTGTTTCAAAGAGCTACTTCTCTGGGATGGATGAAGTTAAAAAAAAATGAATATATCCTTTAAATTGTAATGAAGGTGGATACTACAAAGATTTACGCTCATTATCAACACCTTGCTTGCTTAAACACCCATGTAAAAAAAAAAAGAATAAATGGATGGAAACATACTCAAAGGGATTTGAGTTATTTGTCAAAATGACCTAAGGAGATGCCATCGCATATAGTGCAATGCATATGACATTGTAAAGATGAAAACTTTGGACAATCACTTGGTGAAGCGTGCATGAAATGGACAAATTAAAGTATTTGAAATTTTTATGAGAAAGTGATTGGTGAATCCAGCAGACCACTGTTGGCATTAAAACATGCCCATTCCATAATACAAGCTTTTAAATGTAAAGAAAATGGACATTGTAGTTTTGCTATGACTAAAAGTGAATCTCATACATAAAGTGGAATTGGATAACAACTATCATTGTTCCTAGCATAGAATTCTCCAATACCACATGTGCTTAATTAAGGTGAAAATTCATAGGTGTCTCAATGAAAAATTACTATTTAATGCATATCCTAAGTAGGCTTAGGTAAAGTGTGATTAGTGAATATTTAATTACACCAAAAGACTTGCTACAGATTTACAAGGAGACCATCCAAAATCATTCCTTAGGAAATGTTATTAATTGATAAAATGTTGATTTTATTTTAAGAAAAGAGATCCAAATTTGACTTCTAATTGACTTAAATAACATTGCTAGAATTTCCTTTTAAGTACTCTTCAAATATTGTGTTTCCCATCTATGTTTTCTTGTTCCTACAAGAAACTAATTCTATTAGAATCTATTGTATCCTTAATAATGTTATTGTCCATGAAGGATGGAATGCATTAGGACCTACAAATAATGAATCTTGTATCTTATTGTAGTCTTTGAGTTAAAGTCTATAGTAAAAAAAATGGCTATGATATTCATGTCATGCTTGGATCTTAGGGTTTGCAAAATATTAGTTCTTTTTTAAGTTCGTTAGTTTAATTACGTTTCATGTTTGATAATTAATAATCACATATTTAATTTTTAAATCATTTTCATTAACTAAAAAAAGTTTCTCTCATACTCAACTTTATGGTTTTGTTGTGGAAAATCATTTTCCTCTTCTAGCATATATATATATATATGAATGAATTCTTATAATATAAATTTGTTGGTATAAATAAGTATTTACTATTTACACTTACTTAAGTTTACTTAGGTTAGTGCATTATTTTATTGTTTTGCACTATTTAATAATTTATTTTGTGAGACATTTAGGAGTTTGTGTACCTTTATGAGTTGTCATGTTGACAACACAGAAGTGTGCAACTCTAATTCAACACATGGTGTCTACAACACTAGAGTATGCATCATTCACTGAGTTGTCATGTAGACAACATATTTATTTGCACTCCTAATTTAGCATATGTTGTCTACATCATTAATTTGCATGATACACCTTTGTAGGCTTATCCTCTCATCATCGCATTTACTTTCATGCTTAATGGAGGATAACCCATTGTATATGAGCAATGTTAGTATGCTAATAGAAACCAAATTTAAATAAAGCTTCTACAAACTAAACAAAATTCATAAACTTCAAGATAGACTAAGATGAGCTCTCAATTAAGAATATGAGCCATTAATGGGCTCTCTTAATAAGAAGCTCTCCTGTTGAGTGGCTTTGTCTAAATAGATAGGATGTGTGCTCAAGCTTATGCTTCAAAAAGGGCTTCAAATGGAGTTGGAATTTGGGTGTGAGTATATGGTTTTGATGTAAAATGGCTTCTTAAAATGGCATTATGACTTTACTTCATGGATTGTGTTGTTTTGCAAAGGGGAAGGATCCAATTTATAGTCAAGAGGCTTGATGGATTGAGGGCTAAGATGCAAGGATGGGAAAAAGCTCATGGAGGGCTCAGATTGCATGAGAGGAGAGCACATGGATTGTGCTTCCTTATAGCCAATCATGGAGTGACACATGTCACAAGGTGAGAGGATGGAGGAAAGAGGAAGGATGAGTCAACAAAGGAGGCTCAAAGGATAAAATCTTCATAAAGACCCTTATAATGGCTTGTAAGAGCAATAAAAGGGCTTGGAAGAGTCATTTATGGCCTAGTGGGCTTCATAAAGTTTTATGGTTGGGATATTTTGAGGGAGATGAGAGGAATTTCGACTTGGTCTTGATTAGGAAGGTTTTAAGCTTGCTTAGGCTTGTGCAAATTATTAGAGGATGGATTAGGATGGTTTAGGATTAGCTTAGGGATAGGCAAGTGGGTGGCATTTAATGAGGGTGGGTGAAGGAGGAGATATTTGTTAACTTTGGCTTGGGTTAGTAAGTCTTAACCCATGTTTAGAGAATGTGACAAGGTTAGGAGGGGATTAGGATTAGGTTTAAAGACATCTTCTAGAAGAGTCTAGACTTTGGATGAGGATAAAGACTTTCTAGAATAGTCTAGAACTTCCTAGGATGAGGATGAAGACTTTCTAGAAGAGTCTAGAACTTCTTAGGATGAGGATAAATTAGATTTTTAGAAAATAAATAAAGTTTTATTTATTTCAAGGGTTTGGGTTGAGGAGATATTTATTAAAACTTTTTTAATAAACATGAGGATTAATATTTAATCTTAATTAAATATTTTGAGTTGGGATTAGGGGTAGGAAATGATGGGATTAGCCTTTAATCAAAATTAAAGAAGGATTAGAAGATTTTAGAAGAGGTTAGTGGTCTTAAGGAAATTGGCCAAGTTTTGGGCAAAAAATAAATTTTTTATTTATTTTGGATATTTTGGTCAATTTATTAATTAAATAATTAATAAATAAGGAAATAATGTTTAAATAAGATTTAAACATTTTTGGGAGGGATTCCTTAATTAAATATTTTTAATTAAGATAAAGGGATTTAATGGCATAAAATAAATAAATAAATTAAATAATTAATTAATTAATAAATGATGATGTCATCAGGAATTTTTTAGAAAATAAAAATACTTTATTTTCTAAAGATTTTTAGGTGTCTACATTTTGCCCCTCTTTGATGTGATGCCGTAAGTGGCACGGAATCAAAGATAAGAAAATAAGATGCCCAAGGCTAGAGCAGAAGAGGAGAGAATGGATTGTGAGATGCTCCCTCAAGAAGGCAGCAGGGAGAGAAAGCGAGGCTCGATGGCTTCTTGAAAAGTACAAGAATCTCGGATGAGCAAGGAAACTCAGATTGGCAAAGAGAAGGGGCTGAATTAGCTCAAACTCTCACTATGGGAGAATGATAAAGAAGAATCAGATGCACAAGAGGAAGCAAGCTTAAGACTTTAGGGAAGGTGGAGGATGAAGGAGCGGAGCGCTATAAAAAGGAATCCAGGAGAGGGAGATGGATGAGGGGATTATAAAGCTGATGCAATAGGATTTCAAAGAGTCAGATTGGCGGAAGATGGGTTTCAGAGATCCCTAGGACTAGGATTGTGAATCTCAAAAGATGAGGCTTGGTGGATTGATTTGGATTGGTGGATCCCTAAGACTAGGATTATGGATCCCTAAAGCTAAAGGTAAGGAGTGATTCAAAGAGATACTGATGCATAAGCTGGGGTAGGAGAGACGGATGTGGGATATGGATGGGGGATAATGGAGATGAAGGAAAACCATTGAAGCTTTTTGAGTGGGGGGATACTTCAAAGACTAGATTTGCTATAGGACTGTTGGTTAATTGCCAAGGTTACCAAGAACATCAAGGCCTTTTCACAAACTATCCAGAGGACTGACAAACTAACCCAAAACAAACACGCAAGGATTCCTCTAGTATCACACATGAATCCTAGCAGAAGCAGTGTGGAAACGACATTGGGTAACCCACAAGCAGAAAAGAAAACAAGCAAAAGACATGATCAAGACCTTACGCTCTAATTGCCCCATTCATAGTATACCATGATATGGAAGATCGTGGCAACCTTGAGGAGGGAAAAAGGAGATTGCTTGGAAAAGATATTTCAAGACCCAACAGGGAAGAGTCCAAATCAAAAGAAAGCAAAAATCCAAAAGAGAACCGTTTGGCAACGAGATGGGTAGGACGAGTTACTAACAGACCAAGATCAGACATGAGGAAAGCTATATCCTGGAAGGACCTATCAGAGAGCACCTAAGCTGGTGGATTTGGATGAGTGATGCATCTAGCAAGTTGAACTAAGAAAGATAACACTTTGGTGACATGAAATCTAGCTAAAAGATGCATTGGAATAGCTAACCAAGATGTGCGATGGGTGCAAGATGCTGATCAAGAGCAAACTGACATGAACGCTGGATAGATACAATGGTACTAAGCTAAAGAGGATGTACAAGCTGATGGACCAATATATGGTACAAATGTACAAGTTTTTTCATGTTTGGGTTTTGTGAGATGGAAATGTTTGTGAAGGGTGGGATGTCTACAATAGTTGATAGGCGGATAGGTAGATGGTTTGCGGAAAGCTTAAGGAAAATGGGAATCTTTGTGTGCATGTGATGGGATACAAGCTAGGATACAAGATTATTTACAAGTTGGAATATGGTACAAGCTTTGGACAAGATTCAGATATACAAGGTATGATACAAGGGAGGATACAAGATTTACAAGCTAAGGTATAAGATTTACAAGCTGAGGTACAAGATTTACAAGCTGTACAGGAGGTATTTACAAGCTCCAATAGATTTTGGATATTTGTTTGGAACACCAAGGGAACAAGCATGTGTTTTATGGGATGGTGGGTGAATGGATGAGGGATAGGATAGTGATAGATAATGGATTAGTCTTAGTACACAAGGTGCCTGAATTACCAGGTTTTCACTAAGGTACCTATCCAAGGTGCTTGAATTGCCAAGTTTTCACCATTGGATGCTTATTTCTCTTTACTATTTTATATTTTTATTTTTCAAAAGCTGGGTATACCAAGGATCTTCAAGCATAGAACTTCTTGAGATGAATGATGTTAGTAGGATCATTCAAGAGTTCTCCTTCCGGTGTAGATAGCTGATAGGCTCTGAAGCCAAAGGAAGCAGTGACAACATAAGGACCAAGCCATGTAGGTTCAAACTTGCCTTTCTTTTCTCGATTTGCTTGGACTTTCATGTTTTCTTTGAGGACCATGTCACCTGGCTGAAAGTGTCGTGGAAGCACCTTCTTGTTGAAATTCCTTTTGAGATGAGTTTGATAGACTGTGAGATGATCATAGACTTGTTGTCGCTTCTTGTCTAAGAGATCTAACTGGGTGAGCCGAGCTACTCTGTATTCTTCCTCTGACATTTTCCGTTGCAAAGATATGTGCAAGGAGGGAAGTTCAACCTCTATAGGTAGTACCACTTTAGCACCATAGACTAGGAAGTATGGAGTTGTGCCTATGGATGTACGAAAGGAAGTTCGATAGGCCCATAGAGCTGGATTTATTTGTAGGTGCCAATCACGGTCGGAATCATTGACAACTTTCTTTAGGATTTTGAGGAGGGTTTTGTTAGTTGCCTCTACCTGGCCATTACCTTGTGGAAAATATGGGCTAGAAAAGTGGTGATGGATACAGATAGAAGTGCATAATTCTTCCATGTTGAGATTTTCAAAGTTACCTTTGTGGTTAGTGAAGATGGTGGATGGGATGCTGAAGTGGCAAACGATGTGGTATAAGATGAACTTGGAGACTTGAACTCCTGTAGCTGAGACAAGGGGGACTACTTCCACCCACTTAGTGAAATAGTTTGTAGCTGTTATTATCCATTTATGTCCATCAGATGAGAGGGGTGTGATAGTTCCAACTAGATCAAGGCCCCAACAAGCGAAAGGCCAAGGTGGTGCAATAGGTTGTAGATCATGTGCTGGAGCGTGCACAAGATTTGCATGCTACTAACATGGGAGACACTTTCTGAAAAAATCAAAAGAGACTTCTTCAATGGTAGGCCAATAGTAGCCTGCTCTAAGGATTTGTCACGCTAGGACAATACCACTCGTGTGGGCACCGCAAAGTCCAGAGTGTACTTCCTTTAACACCATCGCGGCCTCGTTTTGGTCTAAACATCGAGAGAGAGTATCGTGATAACCCTAACGATATAGGGTATTGGCTATGATAACATAGTGGGATAATTTTTGAATGAGGTTTTGGCATTGGGTATGTGTGAGGTGAGGAGATATGATACCATCATTCCGATAAGCATGAATCTCATGGTACCAAGGGGATTGGGGACCAACCAAGCTACAAACACGGTTTGAATCCTCATTCACATAGGCAGGTGTGAGGAGCTGCTCCACTAAAAACTCATACTATATAGCTACTTGGGGAATTTCCAAGAGTGAGCCTATAGTAGCCATAGCATCTATTGCTTTGTTCTATATTCGAGGCACTTGTGTAAACTGAAGCCTTGTAAAATGTTGGGTTAGCTGATCAACTAGCTCTTTGTAGGGTAATAGCTTTTCATCTTTGGTTTGATATTCATTTAGGGCTTGCTTGATGATGAGCTGAGAATCGCCAAAGATTTGTAGCTCGGCAATGTTCCATTCTACAGCTATCTTTAATCCTACTATGAGGGCCTCATATTCAGCTATATTGTTGGTGCTAGGGAATTGTAGTTTGAAGGCTTTTGGAATGTAATCTCCTTGAGGTGTGACCAACAATATTCCTGCCCCTGATCTCTGAGATGTGTATGAGCCATCAAAATAAAGTTTCCATGGGGGTTGTTCTTCAATTAGACATATAAGCTCATCTGGAAATTCTGTGATCAACGGATAAGCATCTATTAGAGGTGCATCAGTTAGGTGATCTGCTATAGCTTTCCCTTTGATTGCCTTTCTGTCCACATACTGGATGTCAAATTCGCTAAGGAGCATAACCCATTTGGCCAAACGGCCTGTAAGTGCTGTTCTAGAGAGCATATACTTGAGAGGGTCAATCTTGGAGACTAGTTGGATGGTATGACTTAGCATGTAGTGGCAAAGCTTTTGAGTTGAGAAAACAACTGCCAAACAAGCTTTTTCCATAGGAGTGTAATTGAGTTCATAACCAACTAGGGTTCTACTGATGTAGTAGATGGCTCTTTCTCTGCTGTAGTCATCAAGCTATGCTAGAAGCGCCCCTAGAGCAGTAGGTGTTGCTGATATGTACAGAATTAGGGGACAACCAGGAACTGGTGGAACCAAGATAGGGGGATTGATGAGATACTACTTCAGATGGTCAAAGCTACGCTGACATAAAGGATCCCACTTGAAGTTCTCATCCTTCTTCAGTAAATGTGAAAATGGTGTACACTTATCTGCAAGCTCGGAGATGAAGCGCCGAACAGATTGAAGCTTTCCCTGAAGAGAATGAAGCTGTCATAGTGTCTGGGGAGGAGGCATGTCTAAGATAGCTTTGACCTTCTTGGGGTCGATCTCTATACCTCGTTTAGAAACTATAAAGCCTAGAAGCTTGCCAGATTTGACCCCAAAGACACATTTCTTGGGATTTAGCATGAGATGATATTTGGCTAACTATCAAAGACTTTCTCCAGGTCAGCAAGATGATCCATGAAGGTATGAGACTTGACCAAGATATCATCCACATAATCCTCCAAAATGCTATGGATGCAATCATGAAAAATGGCTGTCATAGCTCTTTGATAGGTAGCCCCAGCATTCTTTAGGCCAAAAGGCATCATGTTGTAGCAAAAGGTTCCCCAAGGGGTAGTGAATGTTGTCTTATGTTGATCCTCTTCTGCATTCTTGATTTGATTATACCTAGAAAATCCATCCATGAGGGACAAAATTTCATGTCCAGCTGTAAGATCTACCATCATATCTATGTTGGGCAAGGGAAAATCATCTTTTGGACAAGCTTTGTTAAGATCTCTGAAATCAGTGCAGATTTTGATGTCACCAGAGGGTTTAGTGACGGGGACTATGTTGGAGATCCACTCTGAGTAGTCGATAGGTCAAATAACCTTAGCAACTAACATTCTTTCTAATTCAGCTTTGACCAGTAATGCCACCTTGGGGTGCATTTTTCTAAGCTTTTTTCTGACGGGCTTGATCTTTGGATCGACTACAAGATGATGAACTACAAGCTTTGGATCAAGTCTTGGCATGTCCTGATATGACCATGCAAATCAGCCAATGTTCTCTCTTATGACCTTTAAGAGGAGGTCATCTTGGTCTTGTGATAGGGATGCAGCAATGTGAACAAGTTTGGGGATCTCTGAAGATCCAATGTCGACTTCTCGAGTATCCTTAATTAGAATAGAAGACACCTCTAGTCAATTATCTTGAGGAGGCAATGCTAAATCTTCATGTTCTGCTTGTGGCTCTCGATGTTCTTGCTGAGGGGTTCTCTTCACTTCCTTAGCTAGTCTCAGATTCACCTTAGTTCCAGTTTTGGGTGTATCGGCACTAGGTTGGGGATTTTCTCCAAAATACCCCTTGGGATCTAGCTTGTAGAGATAGGCAGAATCTGGCTTTGTTTTCTTGTGAGGTGTTTTAGCTCCCATGAATCTCAGAAGCACTTCCTCTGATGTGAACTCATCAATGTGTATGATGCTTGGTTGGTCCCAATCTATGAGTTGTGGATGGGTGAGTGGTAGGTCAATGAGGTGGATGGATAGTTCTTGGAGAACAGAGTCTCTGAGGGAGATTTGGTCTAGGATATCATCGTAGGCTTTCTTTTCAGCTTCCTCAGAAATGTCTTCAATTTTGACAATGTCACGGTGAATGTTCAAAAAAGAATGACCGTTGGTATTGGTGCCCTCAGTTGTGGGTATGCCAAAGCCAAGACTTGACTTCGATTCCCACTTGTGTGCATCGATGGGGCATTGCATGCCTCTTTCTTTTGGTCCTAGACCACCACCTTGATAGTTCCATTTGTCAGTGATGAGCTTATGTTCTTGGGGATACTTCTGGTTGAAGCGATCAAGGTGTGCTTGATTTTTTTGAGGTGCATCCTTATGTAACCAATTGTTGATATCTAGAGTGAGCTCCTCATGAAGAGGGATTTTTGAGGACACAAAGGTTGTTGGGCCAAACTGTTTGTATCGAGGAGGTGGAATCTCCTTAGCTTTGTGATATGTCAGTCGTCCATGGGCATGTGGATCAAGTGGGAGTGCCCCAATAGCAAATGCATCTGATAGACTATACTCTCCACAACCTTTGTTATTGATCTTCATGGTAGATAAGGTAGAGGCGAGGATGGTTTTTGGGTCATTACAAGTGTGGGATGAGCTGGCAATGGTTGTGCCGATATCAATTCCAGGGAAATAGTTTGTATATGAGGCTTCAACCACATTGTAGTAAGCAAAGGGTTTTGAATCAGCATGGATGGTTACCTCAGTGCCCTGATGCAAAAATTTGACGCACTGATGGTAAGTGGATGGAATGGCTTTCATGGCATGAATGCATGGGCGACTGAGGAGGATGTTAAATGGTAGGTTTAGATCAATAACATGGCAGAGTGTTTCTTGGATGACTAGCCCAACCTTGATTGGCAGTAAAATAGTTCCTTCTGTGGTTCTTTCCAAGTTGTCATAAGCTTTGATGGTGATAACCTCACTGATGATATCTGCCTTAGTATACCCGGCTTGTTTTATGAATTTTAGGGTGCAAATATTCAAGGCTGATCCATTATCTATCATTACTCTTTTCACGGAAAAATTGGATACCATGATGGCTATGCAAAGCGGAAGGGTGTGATCTGGCTCAACCACGGGTATGTCGGTGGGTTTGAATGATAGGGCGCATGAGGAGGATAGGTGTTCAACGAGATCACAAAAATTAGTAGAGTTGATATCTAAAGGGACACGGGATTCTATGAGAGCATTATCAAGGATGTTTTTGTACATAGGACTAGTGTGGAGAAGGTCTAAAATGGAGATTTGGGCTGGCATGTTCCCAAGGTGTTCCAAGATATTGTATTGCCTTTTTGATGGAGCTAATGGTACTAGTGAAACTGGTGGGCCTGCGATGTTAAATTGTGCTCTTTGAGTGGTGACTACACACTCATTGTTTGGTCCTTGGATATTGATAACATTGACAGAAGGCTCTTTCTCGAATATACAACCTATAAGGCTACCATAGTCTATATAGGATAAAGTATGGTCATTGTTCTTCCTATGCTATTGGTTTGGCTTGCGGTTGTTGGTGTTGTTGTTGTTGGCTTGGATAGGTGCTTTTCCAAGATTTTGATTGTTGTGTGGAGGAAAAGAATTTTGATAGATCTGTAAGCCTGCATTGGGAGAGGTTTGGGCACCAACGGGTATTTTTTTCTGATCAATGAAGTCCTGCACATAATCCTTAAGTTTCATGCATCTGAGGGTATTGTGACCTTTTACCCTATGAAATATGCAGTACTCATTATCTTTGTATCATGCAGCTTTAGATTGGCTTGGGTCGATTTGCTGGGTAGGAGGAAATTTGATGAGGTTTTCCTTGACTAATTTCTCAAAAATGACATCCAATGGCTCATCAAGGGGTGTATAGTTTCTAGGTGTAGGTTGGAATCTGGGTTTTTGTCCTACAGCTACATTGATGGCATTAGCTTGATTGCTAGACCCGTGAAAGTTGGGTCTTGGATTGTGGTTTTGATAGCTTTGGTGGTTTTGCTATTGGTAGTTGATAGCTTGTTGATTGTTTGGTTGATATGGTGGGTTGGACTGGTTTTGAGAAGGACCAACAATATTCACATGTCTGGTGTCAGTGATGCCATCTGTTGCAACATGCTTGTTTTTGTTCCAATACCTAGACTTGTCATTGGAATGTGATTGATTTTGGTTGGCTTTCTTGTAAATCTTGACCACACCATCTTTAATGAGTCCTTGCTCAAGGATCATTCCTTTCTCTTTGATGTCTTTGTAGGTCTGCAAACAGTTCATAGTCATGTGGTGAGCCAAGCTGGGATGGGCATTATCAATAAACATTTTCACCAAATGGTGCTCTAGCAAGGTGCAAGATATGCGGGTGGTAAGGGTTTTCCATCTTTGCAGATATTCGAGAAGGCTTTCTCCACCTTTTTGCTTAGTGTGGACAAGATCAACTACTGATAGCTCTGTTTCAACAAGATGGGCATATTGGGCTACAAATGTCTCAAAAAATTCAGCAAAGTTTTTAATTGTACCATATGGTATTCTATAAAACCATTCAAGAGTTGGTCCAACCAAGCTTTTGGGAAAGAGACGCAAGAGGAAGACATCATCGTATGCCACTTCTTGGCAGTGCATGTAAAATTCTTTGATATGTGTGACAGGGTCTCCTTTTCCTCTAAATTTGTCAAATTTGGGTGTCTCAAAATGCTTGGAAAATGGTGTCATCGTAATGGCTCTGTCAAATGGGTAAGGACACACATTCTAAAACTTGAAGGTTTTTGGATCATTTCCCTCTTGGATGTTCTTCAAAGCTATGTTCATGGCTTCCCATTTTGAATTAATGGGTGATGGCTGGGGTGCCCCCAATGTAGGAGTGCCTTGAGGTAGGTATGCACTAGATGGGGCCACTGAATATGGATGGCTATGAGGGATTGTACATTGTTTGGGCAACAGCATGGTGGATGACGATTTGTTGAGGGGGAGGTGGTGCATAGTGCTGCATGTTCTGCGAGGCTTGCTGTTGATATGGGATTTGAGGTTGGGATTGAGGAACATAAGCTGGCTGTGGGATAAATGAATTGCTTTGTGGAGGTAAGGTATAAGATGGTTGTGAAGCTTGGGGAAAGGATCGAGGGGCTTGTGGGGTTTGACCAAGGTATGTGGGCTGCAC
The DNA here is from genome assembly GCA_028749045.1 of Cupressus sempervirens. NCBI lineage: Eukaryota > Viridiplantae > Streptophyta > Pinopsida > Cupressales > Cupressaceae > Cupressus > Cupressus sempervirens. The sequence goes on from CM053793.1 coordinate 735,200,778, forward strand.
CCCCATTTGGGATGGTACCTCTAAAAAATTGGTGGTTGGCTAGATTGGTGGGTTACCTCCTAGAAGTGGCATTGAAAAGTAGTTGGTAATAGGAGGTAATGGATTAGTTGGTGGTGGAGGTGGTGGGAATTGAAAGCTAGGAAATGGAATTGATGGGGTTTGATAGCTTGGTGGCTGGATTTGGAAGCTTGGTAGAGTGGTGGCGAGAGCTTGGGTCACTTGAGAGCTGGGCAGAACATTGGTAGTAGCTTGTGGGGTTTGATAGCTTTGTGGAGTGAGGGTAGTAGCTTTTAGATTTGTGGCTGATGGCACTGAGCTCCCAAGACCTAATGGAAATGATGGGATTGTGCTTTGGGCTATGGTGAACAAGTTGGGGGTGATGAAAGGTTGATTACTTGGCCCCATGGGCGGCATCCCTGTTGTATATTGCTGAGCTTGGCCAAAGATGCTAGCACTAATTTGGGAGATGGGTGGATTTGGAAGGCTGGGTTGGGGAGCAACAACAACAATAGTGAAGGGCATGAACGGTGAGGTGTTTTGGGTAAAGGGGGTTTGGAGCGGAGAGGTATGAACCAAGGATGGAGTGGTGGTGGTTGGGTTGGCTTGCGGCATGGAGATTTCAACTTGGGTGGATGATGGTATGTTTGGGTCTGTTGGATCATATGGATTGGCTGGAGGCTCTTCTTTTGGCATATATTGATGATAATTTGGATCATAAGAGCCTATGGGTGGTGGCAACTGCCCAAACAATGGGTGAGATGGATCTGATAATGGAGGGGGTCTTCCAAAGTCAAAGGTTCCTACATTGTCCCTTCAAAAATTAGCCATGATTGTCTCTTTGTTCTTGTCTATAATGGCATTTACCAATATTGCATTTCATGGTTGGTTCATGAAAGCTTCAATGTCAGTAGATGATGGCATAGCTTTCTCTGGGCTGAAGGATGGCTGAGTGCTCAAGGGGGGTGAGGCTGTTCAATCCAAATGATAGGGCTCCATTGTTTCTTTCCTCTTGGCTAAGTGAGTAACGGGTGGCATGAAAAATGCTCCTAGGGATGAGATGCAACAAATGCTGGTGGATGCAAAAGGGAGGAAGGCTTTTCTATGCAAATGATTTCCTAGGTTGAGGCAAAGCTATATGACAAAACCTAAGGATGATTGGGTTGGGGATCCTAACTTCAAAGATATGTTTCCAAAGCACAAAAGGTCTACTTTCCTATGTGCAAGCTTGGTGGTGATTGTGTCAACTTAAGGATAGACTGATGATCCTTTAGGAAGAACACGAGACTGACCACTTGTGGATCCCAACCTTTAGCTCAAGGTGACAAGGGATAACAAGTGGCAAAGCTAGATTGGTGGTTTTGAAATATTTTAGGAATGCAAACTTTTAGCAAGGTGACAACAATTTTTGAAGGCTTGGATGTGAAGATTTTGGATTGCTGGCTAGATGGTTTGGTCCTAAATGAGATCGATGAGCTAATAATGCTTAAGGGGATAACCTAAGATGGCTGAATTTTCTACAAAGATGACTCTAAGGTGAAGCTTATCCAAGAAGGTGTGGAGAAACAAGGGTGTCTAATCATAGAAATCATGCCTAGTTGGTAAGGCATAAGCAAGATTAACTCCTGGATGTTGGCTAAATTTGATGGTGCGCTCTAACCAGGCCTCTTGAAGTGCTTCGTCGGCAGCTTTATCCTCTGCTTTGTGGAGCTTGAAAATTTGAGGACTTGGTGTTAGTTCCTTTCTCTTGGCTGAAAGTTCTTGGTATGCTTGAGATGGTTTGAGTTTAACTTTGTGGAACTTCTATTTGGGTTTGGGTTGCTTTGACATCAATTCTTGAATCTTCTTGGCTTTGAGAGACCTCGGTTATTTTGCTTCAACTTGTTCAACTTTTGGAATAGGCAGTGACTATGCTAAGTGTGTATATGAGTAATGTTAGTATGCTAATAGAAACCAAATTTAAATAAAGCTTCTACAAACTAAAAAAAATTCATAAACTTCAAGATAGAATAAGATGAGCTCTCAATTGAAAATATGAGCCATTAATGGGCTCTCTCAATGAGAAGCTCTCTTGTTGAGTAGCTTTGTCTAAATAGATAGGATGTATGCTCAAGCTTATGCTTCAAAAAGGGCTTCAAATGGAGTTGGAATTTGGGTGTGAGTGTATGGTTTTGATGTAAAATGGCTTCTCAAAATGGCATTATGACTTTACTTCATGGATTGTGTTGAGATGGCTTGGGAGAGGATTCCTTAAATAGGCAAAGGGCTTGAGGGATTGAGGACTAAGATGCAAGGATGGGAAAAAGCTCATGGAGGGCTTAGATTGCATGAGAGGAGAGCACATGGATTGTGCTTCTTTACAACCAATCAAGGAGTGACACATGTCACATGGTGAGAGGATGGAGGAAAGGGGAAGGATGAGTCAACAAAGGAGGCTCAAGGGATAAAATCTTCATAAAGACCCTTCATAAGTACTTTGTAAGAACATTTATGACTTTGTGGGCTTTATAAACTTTTTTGGTTGAAGATATTTGTGAGAGATACCATGAAATTCGAATTTGAGGGTTTAGGGGGGTTTCAAGCTTGCTTAGGGTTGTAAAAATGATTAGAGGAAGGGTTAGAGATGGCTTAGGACTAGGCAAGTGGATGGCAAGTGGATTGCAATTAATGAGGGTGGGTGAAGGAGGAGATATTTGTTAACTTTGGCTTGAGTTAGCAAGTCTTAACCCATGTTTAAGAAATGTGACAAGGTTAGGAGGGGATTAGGATTAGGTTTAAAGACATCTTATAGAAGAGTCTAGGCTTTGGATGAGGATGAAGACTTTCTAAAAGAGTCTAGAACTTCTTAGGATAAGATTTTATGAAATAAATAAAGTTTTATTTATTTTAAGGGTTTGGGTTGAGGAGATATTTATTAAAATATTTTTAATAAACATGAGGATTAATATTTAATCTTGATTAAATATTTTGAGTTGGGATTAGGGGTAGAAAATGATGAGATTAGCCTTTAATCAAAATTAAAGAAGGATTAGAAGATTTTGGAAGAGGTTATTGGTCTTAAGGAAATTGGCCAACTTTTGGGAAAAAAATAAATTAATATTTATTTTCGGATTTTTGGTCAATTTATTAATTAAATAATTAATAAATAAGGAAATAATATTTAAATAAGATTTAAACATTTTTGGGAGGGATTCCTTAATTAAATATTTTTAATTAAGATAAAGGGATTTAATGGCATAAAAATAAATAAATAAATTAAATAAATAATTAATTGATAAATGATGATGTCATCAGGACTTTTTCAAAAAATAAAAATACTTTATTTTCTAAAGGATTTTTAGGTGTCTACATTTTGCCCCTCTTTGATGTGATGCCGCAACTGGCATGGCATCAAAGATAAGAAAATAAGATGCCCAAGGCTAGAGCAGAAGAGGAGAGAATGGACTGTGAGATGCCCCCTCAAGAAGGCGGTAGGGAGAGAAAGCCAGGCTTGATGACTTCTTGAAAAGTACAAGAATCCGAGATGAGCAAGAAGACTCAAATTTTCTTAAGAGACGAGGTTTGGTTAGCTCAAACTCTCACTACGGGAGAATGATAAAGGGAGAATCAGAGGCATAATAGGAAGCAAGCTTAAGATCTCAGGGATTGCAGATGATGAAGGATCAGAGTGCTATAAAAGGAATTCAGGATGGGGAGATGGATGAGGGGATTAAAAAAGCTGATGCAACAGGATTTCAAAGAGTCAGATTGACAGAAGATGGGTTTCAGAGATCCCTAGGACTAGGATTGTGGATCTCAAAAGATGAGGCTTGGTGGATTGATTTAGATTCGTGGATCCCTAAGACTAGGATTGTGGATCCCTAAAGCTAAAGGTGAGGAGTGATTCAAAGAGATACTGATGCATGAGCTAGGGTAGGAGAGACGGATGCTGGATATGGATGGGGGATAATGGAGATGAAGGAAAACCATTGAAGCTTTTTGAGTGGGGGGAATACTTCAAAGAGAAGTACCACCACGTAGTTGAGCACTAGATTTGCTATAGGACTGTTGGTTAATTGCCAGGGTTACCAAGAACATCAAGGCCTTTTCACCAACTGTCTAGAGGACTGACAGACTGACTCAAAACAAACACACAAGGATTTCCCTAGCATCACACATGAAACCCAGAAGAAACAATGTGGAACCAACACTGGGTAATCCACAAGCAATAAAGAAACAAATGAAAGACTTGATCAAAACCATACGCTCAGAGTGCTCCATTTGTAGCATACCATGGTATGGAAGATCATGGTAACCTTGAGGAGGGAACAAAAAGATTGTTTGGAAAAGATACTTCAAGATCCAAAAGGGAAGATTCCAAATCAAAAGAAAGTGGAAATCCAAAAGAGAACCGTTTGCCAACGAGATGGGTAGGAAGAGGTACTAACGGACCAAGATCAGACATGAGGAAAGCTATATCCTGCAAGGACCTATTGGAGAGCACCTAAGCTAGTAGATCTAGATGAGTGATGCATCTGGCAAGCTGAACTAAGAAGGATAACACTTTGGTGACAGGAGATCTAGCTAAAGGATGCATTGGAATAGCTAACCAAGATGTGCGATGTGTGCAAGATGCTGATCAAGGAGGAACTGACACAAAAGCTGGATAGATACAATGGTACAGACCAAGATATTTACAAGCTGAAGTTGACCAAGATAGTTACAAGCAGGCAAAAGCTCAGGATGATAGGATAGCGGGATGGTTCGATGTTGTGCAAGATGCAAAAGCTAAGGGTGGGGTGATAGCGAAAGATATGGATTTGGCAGGATGCATCCAATGATGATGAGAGATTTTGTGACCAAGGATAACTAGAGGAACTGGATGAGATGGTTGGATAGGATGGTAGATAGCTAGGATTATGATGGACGTAAAGAGATGACATTGGGTTTGCATGAGGATAGCCCAGAGCTAGATACCAATGACAAAGGAGGATGGACAAGACAAGATCTCCAAGGAATATAGTGCCCCCAATTAGAAGATAACATGCAGAAGGAGGTCTTATGATGGATGTGATAGGATTGAAGCTAGGATGGAAAAAGCTGAAGGGGCTAGGGAGATGGATGATAGCTGGGATGGTCGGCTGAAGCTGCAGGAGATAAGTGGATGGTGTGAGATGGAAGACGGAGGGTGGAGGATAGGTGGATAGATTGGAAGATGGAGTTGGATGTCAAGAGATGACCAAAAGCATGAGGGTGATAGGCTAAGCTAGGGATGGTGGGATTACACATGACGCTTGTTTGCCAAGTTTTCATCATGGTACTTGTCCAAGGCACTTGAATTGCCAAGTTTTCACCAGTGGACGATTTTATTTTTTTTATTTTTTTGACTTTTTGACTTTGGACTTAGCTGGAATGATTTTGGCTTTCTTCACCTATTTTGGCTCTTTTTTTTTTTGGGATTTTTCACTGGCTGTTGGAATGTTCAATTTTGTTGCTAGCTGTTGGTATATCAGATGTGTGATTTATGAAATAGATTGGATTAGATGGGGTTGATGGTAGGAGATGGAGGGATGAAAAGGTTGGAAAGGAGCATGAGATGGGGATGCTTGCAAGAGCAACATTGGCACATTTTGGAACGAGTGTGAAAAGAGGATATGGAGGATAGATGGTAGATGCGGGCATGATGGAGGATTTGTGGAAGCGTGCTTGGGGATATAGGCACTCAAGATGGAGTTAGGAGATGGGGGACATGAGTCACTAGATGGGGGATTAGAAATGGTGGATGCCATTATGCATTGGGTTTCAACATTTTTCTTGGGGATCCACATGGTTTTGGATTTTCTTTTCATAGGCTTTTGCATTGTTTTGCATTCTTTGATTGGATTTTTCCTTTTTGGAGTATGTCTTTTAGAATAGACATATGATTGCCTAGGATGTGAATTTTTAGCTTTATGCATTTTGAAGTTGGCATTTACATTGTTGTGGTAAGCTTTGGGAAGATGGTTAGGAGAAGCTTTGTGAGATGGAGAGGATATGAAAGAGCATGTAGGGGGATGATGATGGATGATGTGCCCTGATATGTGCCTTTGTTGATCTTGCATAGGAATGGATGGAATAGGATTTTTATGATGGCTAATAGGAGAATGGAGGATGGTAGATTTTGGGACATAGGGACCCAAAATGGATTTAGCGGATGAAGGGGGGATATGGTAGGTTGTTTTGGGTTGCAAAGATGGTGGAGGGGGGATGCCATAAGATTTCTTGAAGGAGTGATGGGAGGCTAGCATGGTGGGCTTGGAGATAGGCTTGGTTTGGGGGTGTGGTGTACCAACACCTTTAGATGGTGAGCCTTTGGATACATATCCAAGACCATGAAATCCTAGACTTTTTTGTGTAATAATAGGCTCTTTGATTCCTTGCTCTTGTGGTCCTAAACCTTGACCTTGATAATGCCATCGATTGAGCATTTGAACAAGCTGAGGAAAATTTTTGCTTGCAGAAAATGGTAGAAGTGATTTATTAGGTGTATTGCAATGGGGAGATACTATTCTTAATTCTTCTGCTGAGAGAGGGCCACCGTGGATGAATGTAAGTGAACCAAGAGGGTAGATTATAGATGGTGGAATAGCTTGGATAGGTGGTAAGATGGAAGCATGGAGCGGGGGAGATGGAAGGATAGGATCTTGATGTAGCTGGTGGGATGACAAGATATCTTGTAGTGGAGGAGATATGGCTTGAAGTTTTGGAGATGGAGGAGATGGTGACTGCACTATGGATGGAAGACATGGTACGATGATATCTTCATTTATGCTTTGGGGGATGTCAACATGCTTTTGGGTAGGATCCTGATAGGATTGGTTTGGAGTGGATGGTGCAATAGGAGGTGAAGGGATGGATTCTTCAAAGGCAGCGGATGGATAGATGGGAGATTCAGTAGTGGAGATGGGTGAGTAGAAGATGGATGCATAAGGGTCATTACGAGAGATTTGGGAAATTCTTGGAGGCGATGTGGATAGGATTTGGAGGGATTTGATAGGTGGTGGGGTTTTGATGCTTGCGAGAAGTGGAAGGATTTTAAGAAATTTGATGGATGGTATGGGGATGATAGCTATGGGAGATGGCGGTGATATTATAGATGGGGAAGCTTCATCAATGACTACTTTACATGGTTGGATTAGATGACATGGCTTATTGACTGTTGGAGGCAACTTTTCTTGTATTTCCTCTAGGAGATTCCTTGGAGACTCGTGTGTCGAAGGTGGAGGTGGATTGACAGGAATAGCTAGTGTGATCGGGGTGGAAGATTGGAAGCTTGGTTGATGGGGTGATGGAGGGGAAGCTGGAATATCAGATGGCATGACTAGATAGTTTGGAATAACTCTTGGATTTTTGGGGATGCTTGGGGGAATGTTTCTAAGGCTTTCAATATACCCGTCATAGTCAACAAGATTTTCATCATCATTGGAATAGGAGGTGGCGGAAGAAAGGACAATGCGACCAAACACATTATGATAGGATTGTTACTTCATGCTTTGATGGTGAGTTTGATGGGGATGGGGTCTTGCATATGGATGAACACGGAAGCTCATGGTTGGATTTGGATTAAGCACAGATTTTGGATTGGCTGATGAAAGATTTTCTAGGGAGAGTCAAAGCTGCATGACAGACCTAAGGAGGATTGGCTAGAGATTTTTAGCTTTCCTGTGGATGGAAGACTTCAAGGGCATGTTATCAAAAGGTGAGAGGTTTGCTTTCCTATGTGCTAGATTTGGTGGTGGCTATGTCAACTTGAGGATAGACTAATGATCCTATGGGCATGACACGAGATTGACCACTTGTGGATCCCAACCTTTAGCTCAAGGTGATGAGGGATGCAAGTGACAAAGCTAGATTACCCTAGACAATGCTCTGTCAGAGGGATAACCTTGGTGAGATTGGTTGATTGGTAGGATAGATTGATTGGATAGAAAATTTTGGCAAAGTGACAACAACTATTTAAATTCTTGGGTGATTTTGGATTGGGTTGCTAGCTGGCTAGGGGGATGAGTTGGATGGACTTTGGATTTGGGATTGTTCTAAGGCAAAGAACAAGATAGATTCGGTTGCAGCGGGGGAGCTTGGATAATTTTTTGATAAGCCAGTGACTACGCTAAGTATGCCTTGAGCTAGGAGATTTCTACTTTTCTGGGATTTCGACCAAAATTGGCAAACATTCATTCAAAAGCTATGAACAAACAAGCAGACAAAAATTTTCAGCAAGCACGTCAAACACACCAACATCCTAGGAAGCTTTCTACAAGGATGAAATTTGGTTTAGCTAGGGAGTCCTTGATATATGCAAGGTATATGAGGCCCAAATCCGTAGATGAAACCAAAAAGATGTCACACAACCAAGAGGAGCGGTAACCCACTTCTCCTCTTTCACTTCTCAAGGGTATAAAGTTCCTTGAGGCTTAGCCTGAGTGACAAAATTTTGATCCCAAGAGAGGTGTCTTTGGATTTACCTCCTGATCTTTATACTCCGCCGGAATGCTGGAGTTGAGGTCATCCCAAGGGGTGATGAAATCCCCAAGCAGGCCTCCTAAAAAGCTAAGACAAGATTTTGGATCATAATCTTATGTACCCAAGATGGCCTCGAAAGACGACAAGGGGAGAGAAGACTTGGATGATCTTGGGCTAAAACACGCTTGTTCTTTTACCAATTGATGCTTAAGTTTTCTAATCTAGACTTTACAAGAACCCATGTTTAAGATACAATGTTTATTCCAACTTTGAAGCGTCGACAAAAATAAAATTGATCAAAGAATGCGAACAAGAAGAAGAGTTAGGGTCAACAAGAAGGTAAACCTGTGCGCTCGGAGGCCCTCCACGTCAAGTATCGATTGATTTTTCTTTAAGGTATTCAAGATTGAGTGTGAGTTTATTTTAAGCCCAAAACAAAGGTATGTGAGATTCAATTTCAAGCGCATGCTCGGAGGCCCTCCACGTCAAGATTTGTTCAATTTTTATGCCCAAATGAAGTGTGAACAAGATTAATGCGCATTCAAGGAATTTTCTAACTTAGAAAAACCACTAAAAACCCCAAGTGAGTGGAGTTTGATTTGCGTGGAGCACTTAACAACCTCTTAGGTGGACCCATCCCCATAGATGGCACTGAGATTGCAACCAATGGTTAAATTGATGGGTGATTAAAGAGGGTGAGTCCAACGACAAACTCACTCAAAGCATTTTTTTTTATTTTTATAACTTAAAAGATTACAAAAATGTAGATTCTTTTTATGCTCCAAAAGATGATTATTTGATCTATGACATTCAAGATTGGATTTGTTGTTCTAATCATGCATTCATAAAAAAACAAACTTTGATTTTAATCCATGGCACTCAAGAGTGATTTTAGCAACATGCATTCAAAGACAAGTGATTAAATATTCAAGTTTTTTCCTTTGAGCATTCAAGATTGAGATTTTGTGTATTGTTTTAAGAACTTTGAAGTGCTTTTTTTTAACCTTAGATCATTCAAGATTATTTTTGGACTCAAAATGAAAATGACTTTTTGGACTTTGGTTTTCATTCAAGATTTTGTGTTCTAGTTCGCATGTTTTAGGCCCAAAAATGATATTCCTAGATTGTTTTGATGCATAAAAAGCCTAAGAAACATTCAAGATTTTGCAACAAGACATTTGTTTGGAACAAATAACAAAGCTTTTTAGGAAAATTTTGGCAACCATTTAGGACTCTTAGTTTTCATAAGATTTTTAAAAGAACTTTAACATATTTGCAAATGAGGTTCATTTTATCCTTGATTGATGCTTTGAATTTGATTTAGATTTTAGTGTGCACTTAGTGTTGATTTTGAACCTTTTGAAATGGAAACTTGAAGTTCTTTTTAAATTCCCAAAAATGAAGTGTTCCTAACTTTGCATGAATGCATCTAAAACCTTGATTTTGCAAGGATGCAAATGATTAGATTGGTTTAGTTTCACTTGTTAAAAGATTTTTTCTTTTTTGCAAATTTTTAATTTTTTAATGGATTTAAGTATAATTTGGGGGTTCATTTTAAGCACTAAAAAGAAGTGTGTATGATTTTTATTCCTTAAAAAAAAAATGGCCAAGATCTCCCACAAGAAGAAGAAGAAGAAGTAGATGGAATAAGAAGAATATAGACAAGAAGAGGAAGAAGAATTCCAAGTGCTTTGTCCACCTATAAGCTTGAAAAATCTGCAAATACTATGAGATAGACTATGAGTTCCTTTGCCTTCTTCATGCTCATGTGGACCTACAAAACCAATTTATACAATCCTACCAATCACAAAAACAAGCAAAATTAGCCAAAATCAGCAAATGACATACAAAACTTGAATAAAAAAGCTAATGAAGATGACCCATGCGGGGTCCCACCGGGTGTGCCAAAATGTATATGAGTAATGTTAGTATGCTAATAGAAACCAAATTTAAATAAAGCTTCTACAAACTAAACAAAATTCATAAACTTCAAGATAGACTAAGATGAGCTCTCAATTGAAAATATGAGCCATTAATGGGCTCTCTCAATGAGAAGCTCTCTTGTTGAGTAGCTTTGTCTAAATAGATAGGATGTATGCTCAAGCTTATGCTTCAAAAAGGGCTTCAAATGGAGTTGGAATTTGGGTGTGAGTGTATGGTTTTGATGTAAAATGGCTTCTCAAAATGGCATTATGACTTTACTTCATGGATTGTGTTGAAATGGCTTGGGAGAGGATTCCTTAAATAGGCAAAGGGCTTGAGGGATTGAGGGCTAAGATGCAAGGATGGGAAAAAGATCATGGAGGGCTTAGATTGCATGAGAGGAGAGCACATGGATTGTGCTTCCTTACAACCAATCAAGGAGTGACACATGTCACATGGTGAGAGGATGGAGGAAAGGGGAAGGATGAGTCAACAAAGGAGGCTCAAAGGATAAAATCTTCATAAAGACCCTTCATAAGTGCTTTGTAAGGACATTTATGACTTTGTGGGCTTTATAAAGTTTTGTGGTTGAAGGTATTTGTGAGAGATACCATGAAATTTGAATTTGAGGGTTTAGGGGGGTTTTAAGCTTGCTTAGGGTTGTAAAAATGATTAGAGGAAGGGTTAGAGATGGCTTAGGACTAGGCAAGTGTATGGCAAGTGGATTGCAATTAATGAGGGTGGGTGAAGAAGGAGATATTTGTTAACTTTGGCTTGAGTTAGCAAGTCTTAACCCATGTTTAGGGAATGTGACAAGGTTAGGAGGGGATTAGGATTAGGTTTAAAGACATCTTCTAGAAGAGTCTAGGCTTTGGATGAGGATGAAGACTTTCTAAAAGAGTCTAGAACTTCCTAGGATAAGATTTTATGAAATAAATAAAATTTTATTTATTTCAAGGGTTTGAGTTGAGGAGATATTTATTAAAATATTTTTAATAAACATGAGGATTAATATTTAATCTTGATTAAATATTTTGAGTTGGGATTAGGGGTAGGAAATGATGAGATTAGCCTTTAATCGAAATTAAAGAAGGATTAGAAGATTTTGGAAGAGGTTATTGGTCTTAAGAAAATTGGCCAACTTTTGGGAAAAAAATAAATAAATTATTTATTTTGGAATTTTTGGTCAATTTATTAATTAAATAATTAATAAATAAGGAAATAATGTTTAAATAAGATTTAAACATTTTTGGGAGAGATTTCTTAATTAAATATTTTTAATTAAGATAAAGGGATTTAATGGCATAAAAATAAATAAATTAATTAAATAATTAATTAATTAATAAATGATGATGTCATCAGGACTTTTTCAGAAAATAAAAATACTTTATTTTCTAAAAGATTTTTAGGTGTCTACAAAGTGTACCCTAAGCTAGGATTGACCATGTTTGGCAAACATTCATTCAACAAATAAAAAAGCAAGCAATAGATAGGAACAAATAGATAGAAGTTTTTGATTCTCAGAATGTGATACTTGCGCTGAGGAGTGTGTATGTTTTACAAATGTTTCGATCAGTCACTTCAAACACATTAACACTCTAGATGGTTGTCTACAAGGCTGACAGTTGGTTTAGCTAGGGAGTCCTCAATATACCCAAAGGTATGTGGGGCCCAAATCCGTAGATGAAACCAACAAGATGTCACACAGCCGAGAGGAGCGGTAACCCACTTCTCCTCTTTCACTTCTCAAGGGTATAAAGTTCCTTAAGGCTTAGCCCGAGTGACAAAAATCTTGATTCCAAGAGAGGTGTCTTTTGATTCACCTCCCAATTCTTATACTCTACTAGAACGCTGGAGTTGAGGTCATCCAAGGGGTGATGAAATCCCTAAGCAAGCCTCCTAAAAAGAAACAAGGTTTTGGATCCTAATCTTATGCACCCAAGATGGCCTCGAAAGACGACAAGGGGAGAGAAGACTTGGATGACCTTGGGCTAAAAAAAACATGCTTGTTCTTTTACCAACAGACTCTTATGTGTGCTAATCTAGACTTTGCAAGCACTCATGTTTAAGAGACAATGTTCAATTCCAGCTTGAAGCGCCAACAAAAGTAAATCGATCGAAGAATGCAAACAAGAAGAAGAGTTAGGGTCAACAAAAGAAAACTCGTACACCCGGAGACCCTCCATGTCAAGTATCGATTAATTTCTTTTAAAGCATTCAAGAGTTGGTGTGATTTTGTTTTAAGCCCAAAGCAAAGATGTGTGAGACTCGATTTGTCAAGCGCGCGCCCGGAGGCCCTCCACGTCAATAGTTGTTCAATTTTAGTGCCCAAACTTGAAGTGTGATTGATTTAATCTAGAGTTTTGGTCATTTAAATTTTTTGATAAAGTTAAAGCAAATGTTCAAAGACCAAGTGAGTGAGTTAAATTGTGGAACATTTAACACCTTTTTCAAGTAGACCCATCCCCATAAATGGCACTGAGATTACAACCAATGGTTGAATTGATGGGTGATTAGAAAAGAGGTGAGTCCAAAGAACTAATCAAATTGATTTTTTCAAATTTGTATTTAACTTAACAAAGTTTATTAAATGTCCAAAAATCAAACTTTACCTAAATTGCATGTTTGTTCAATTTTAGAAGCTCCAAATGAAGTGTTTGATATTGGATTGGTTAATTGATCCTTGGCATTCAAGATTGGATTTGTTGTTTTAATCATGCATTCAAAGAAAATTGAATTTTAATCCATGGCATTCAAGAGTGTGTTTAGCAACATGCATTCAAAGACAAGTAATTAAACATTCAAGTTTTTTCCTTTGAGCATTCAAGATTGAGATTTTGTGTGTTGTGTTAAGAACTTTGAAGTGCTTTTTTTTAACCTTATATCATTCAAGATTGTTTTGGACTCAAAAGTGAAAATGACTCTTTGGACTTTGGTTTTCATTCAAGATTTTGTGTTCTAGTTTGCATATTTTAAGCCCAAAAATGATATTCCTAGATTGTTTTGATGCATGAAAAACCTAAGAAACATTCAAGATTTTACAACAAGACATTTGTTTGGAACAAATAACAAAGCTTTTAGGACAATTTTTGGCAACCATTTAGGACTCTTAGTTTTCATGAGATTTTTAAAAGAACTTTAAAATATTTGCAAATGAGGTTCATTTTATCTTTGATTGATGCTTTGAGTTTGATTTAGATTTTAGTGTGCACTTAGTGTTGATTTTGAACCTTTTGAAATGGAAACTTGAAGTTCTTTTTAAATTCCCAAAAATGAAGTGTTCCTAACTTTGCATGAATGCATCTAAAACTTTGATGTTGCAAGGATGCAAATGATTGGATTGGTTTAGTTTCACTTGTTAAAAGATTTTTTCTTTTTTGTAATTTTTTAATTTTTTAATGGATTTAAGTATGATTTGGGGGTTCATTTTAAGCACTAAAAAGAAGTGTGTATGATTTTGCTTCCTTAAAAAAAAAATGGCCAAGATCTCCCACAACAAGAAGAAGAAGAAATAGATGGAATAAGAGGAATATAGACAAGAAGAGGAAGAAGAATTTCAAGTGCTTTGTCCACCTATAAGCTTGAAAAATCTGCAAATACTATGAGATAGACTATGAGTTTGTTTGTCTTCTTCATGCTCATGTGGACCTACAAAACCAATTTATACAATCCTACCAATCACAAAAACAAGCAAAATTAGCCAAAATTAGCAAATGACATACAAAACTTGACTAAAAAAGCTAATGAAGATGACCCATGCGGGGTCCCACCGGGCGTCCCAAAATGTATATGAGCAATGTTAGTATGCTAACAGAAACTAAATTTAAATAAAGCTTCTACAAACTAAACAAAATTCATAAACTTCAAGATAGACTAATATGAGCTCTCAATTAAGAATATGAGCTATTAATGGGCTCTCTTAATAAGAAGCTCTCTTGTTGAGTGGCTTTGTCTAAATAGATAGGATGTATGCTCAAGCTTATGCTTCAAAAAGGGCTTCAAATGGAGTTGGAATTTGGGTGTGAGTGTATGGTTTTGATGTAAAATGGCTTCTTAAAATGGCATTATGACTTTACTTCATGGATTTTGTTGTTTTGCAAAGGGGAAGGATCCAATTTACAAGCAAGAGACTTGATGGATTGAGGGCTAAGATGCAAGGATGGAAAAAGGTTCATGGAGGGCTCAGATTGCATGAGAGGAGAGCACATGGATTGTGCTTCCTTATAGCCAATCAGGGAGTGACACATGTCACAGGGTGAGAGGATGGAGGAAAGAGGAAGGATGAGTCAACAAAGGAGGCTCAAGGGATAAAATCTTCATAAAGACCCTCATAATGGCTTGTAAGAGCAATAAAAGGGCTTGGAAGAGTCATTTATGGCCTAGTGGGTTTCATAAAGTTTTATGGTTGGGATATTTTGAGGGAGATGAGAGGAATTTCCACTTGGGCTTGATTAAGAAGGTTTTAAGCTTGCATAGGCTTGTGCAAATGATTAGAGGATGGATTAGGATGGTTTAGGATTAGCTTAGGGATAGGCAAGTGGATGGCATTTAATGAGGGTGGGTGAAGGAGGAGATATTTGTTAACTTTGGCTTGGGTTAGTAAGTCTTAACCCATGTTTAGAGAATGTGACAAGGTTAGGAGGGGATTAGGATTAGGTTTAAAGACATCTTCTAGAAGAGTCTAGACTGTGGATGAGGATAAAGACTTTCTAGAATAGTCTAGAACTTCCTAGGATGAGGATGAAGACTTTCTAGAAGAGTCTAGAACTTTTTAGGATGAGGATAAATTAGATTTTTAGGAAATAAATAAAGTTTTATTTATTTCAAGGGCTTGGGTTGAGGAGATATTTATTAAAACTTTTTTAAAAAACATGAGGATTAATATTTAATCTTAATTAAATATTTTGAGTTGGGATTAGGGGTAGGAAATGATGGGATTAGCCTTTAATCAAAATTAAAGAAGGATTAGAAGATTTTGGAAGAGGTTAGTGGTCTTAAGGAAATTGGCCAAGTTTTGGGCAAAAAATAAATTTTTTTATTTATTTTCGGTTTTTTGGTCAATTTATTAATTAAATAATTAATAAATAAAGAAATAATGTTTAAATAAGATTTAAACATTTTTGGGAGGGATTCCTTAATTAAATATTTTTAATTAAGATAAAGGGATTTAATGGCATAAAAATAAATAAATAAATTAAATAATTAATTAATTAATAAATGATGATGTCATCAAAATTTTTTTAGAAAATAAAAATACTTTATTTTCTAAAAGTTTTTAGGTGTCTACACCCATATCTAGTGGACATGTGCCTGATTGTATGATTTATCATGATGCTGATTCCTAGGCATTCTAGATGCATCTGAAAGGCCTTTATATACAGGCACTCCTAGTGTACTTGTACATTGAATTAAATACTATACAGTTATTTTGATCATACTCTAGTTTATTTTGTGCTTGTGTTTGAGTTCTTTGGTCTTGGGTGAATTCTACCCTAAGGTAAATTCTTACGTGGTATTATAGCAATGTATAGCTTTGATACCATGTAAGAATTTGGTATAGCTCTAATACATTGTGAGAATTTTCTTTAGGGAAAAATTCACCCAAGACTAAGGAACTCAAACACAAGCACAAAATAGACCAAAGTATGATCATAATAATTGTATAGTATTCAATTCAATGTACAAGTACACTAGGAGTGTCTATATATAAAGGCCTGTGAGATGCATCTAGAATGTCTAGGAATCAACATCATGATAAGTCATACAACTAGGCACATGTCTACTAGATATGGGTTATCCTCCATTAAGAATGAAAGTAAGTGCGATGTTGGGAGGATAAGCCTACAAAGTTGTGTCACACAAATTAATGTTAGGGACAACATGTGCTAAATTAGGAGTGCGAATAACTATGTTGTCTACATGACAACTCAGTAAATGATGCATACTCCAGTGTTGTAGACACCATGTGTTGAATTAGAGTTGCACACTTCGGTGTTGTCAACATGACAACTCATAAACGTACACAAACTCCTAAGTGTCTCACAAAATAAATAATAAAATAATGCACTAACCTAAGTAAACTTAAGTAAGTGTAAATAGTAAATACTTATTTATACCAAAAAAATTTCCTGACATAAAAAAACTACTCATTTATTACCACTAATTAATAAATGGCTAATTTTTGTAAATTTAAAGATTTATTTCTAAATTTCTTATATGAGATTTCTTAAAATGCTTTTTTCCAAGAATCTATTGAAGGGAAAAGAGTTTCTTTCAGTTGAACTTTGAACTTTTGACCAAGATTTTTGACAAATGTCTTTTTCCAAGAATCTATTGAAGGGAAAAGAGTTTCTTTCAGTTGAACTTTGAACTTTTGACTAAGATTTTTGACCTTTGAACTTTTATTGAACTTCTAAATTTTGACCAATTGCAGAAAATAAAAGTTTAGTTCAATTGATTCTTGAACTTTTATTTTATGCAATTGATTTTTAAAAAAAGTTAGAAGTATTGTATTAAAGAAGGAGGTGGGTTATTAAATCTGTTAGAGATTTGCAACTTTAGTCAGATTACTCTAACAGATGCATTCAAATGTATAAGTGGCATGTTCGCCTTGAACATTTGATCTGCATCCTTTACCTTATCATAATTAATCTCTATGATATATATGATTAAGAATCAATGTATTAATAATCACCAATTACGTATATGTATTTAATAATAGTCATATTATTAAATACATATACATGAACGATTATATTGAAATAAATAATAATCATATTATTGCTCAAGTGCATTGATAATTAATATCGATATTTTATGGTGTATTGCAGCATATATAATCAATCATGACTGTGATAATGATATCATTGAGTAAGGGTAATCAAATAGTTGTTAATGGTAACAAATGATAAGTTCATAAATGACATGTCTCACATAGAGAAATGTCTTTATGTGAGATGTGGCTTCACATTACCTTATTTATTGAAGTCATTCCAATACTTAGAAAAGTAAACAAATCATTTTAAGTGTAGAGAAAAACAAGTATAAAACCATTCAACTAATTATATCTCAGCAACATTAAAGTCACAATGGATCAATATTGATGCACTTATCTTGCTTAGATTATTATGAATTGAAAACAATAGTCACTTAAGGTTATAGAGCTATATAAG
This sequence comes from Cupressus sempervirens, assembly GCA_028749045.1. Taxonomy (NCBI): domain Eukaryota; kingdom Viridiplantae; phylum Streptophyta; class Pinopsida; order Cupressales; family Cupressaceae; genus Cupressus; species Cupressus sempervirens. The sequence goes on from CM053793.1 coordinate 735,218,351, forward strand.
GTTCGATCATTGGTAATATATACATCTGCACATATGGACATTTTGGATTAAGTGTTTGAGCTTGGATCTTGTATTGACATATGAGCATTTTATTGATTTAGGGGTTTAGATTTTCAATCTTATTCATAACTTGACTGTTAAAGATGCTAAATATGGTAGACAATAATATGCAATATGTAGTAACAACATCCAACCAATTTAGCTCCAAATCCTAATCTTGAAAATTTGTGTTTGTGCTCTATGTTGAGATGACTGTCTACATGTTTTTCTATTGAATTGTTGCTTAAATAAAGCTCTAATTTGCATATGAATACATTGCTTCTTTATTTGAATATCTTTATCCGACAACATATTTAATCTTCAAATGAATCAATCTAGGAATACATCAGATTCCATTATGATTTGAAGGGCAAGGATATTATCAAGTGCCTTGATGGTTTATAATCTAGTAATATTGTTTGTGTTTTTATCATGTTTTGTATTAACATTTTTTTTGGACTTCACAAAAGCTTTGTATAGAGCCTAGACACAGGCTTGGCATCATAGGTAATTGACATCATTTACGTTATTCATTTTTTCCTCTACTTGTTAATAAAAGACATTTATTATATATTCATCATACATTTTCTTAGTGAAATATCCACAAGGGGCTTGACCAAAGCAAGCCCATTTAAACAAATAGTGGTTGAGATATTGAAGGTTGGGAGGGAGCCACCATATTCAACAAAGAAACCCACATTATCACAAGGGTGGATTTATTAAAATATCATGGAATTCAGGTTATTTTAGCTTAAAGAGAAGATGACTAATTATATTTATTATTATTAGGATGTCAATGTAACAAAGTAAATAACCTATTAACTATTCATATTGCGGTTCACTTATCATCTAAATTATTTTATCTAACTATATTACTATCAATGAAAGAACTGTTAGAGCAAAGAGTTGATTTAATTTAATTTATTAAATTCTCTTTAAACCTTTCATAAGATTTCACTTTATGCACTTTTTGAATTATTTATTTAATAATTAATTAGTAATTATTAAATAGCTTTTACCTTTAGGTTACCCTTTTTGGGTTTCGATCTCCTTTTATAAGGACTGATCCCTTTGTCATTCATTATCTTTTCTTTATCTAAGAATACAATTTGTATGTTTTCAGAGCAAACCCTTGCCTACTCTCATATTTTTCTTTTGTGAGAGGTGTTTGCATGCAGGTGATTCTTGGGAGCTGTGGGGTTGAGTTGTCATCAACTTCAACATGGTATCAAAGCTTCATATCTTCATGCCCCTGCTCTATTTATGAGAAATTTGGATTGGCTTTCAGATCTATGTTTTTATTTATTTCAGAGGGTTTCATTTTTCACAATTATTTTATATTGAATATGGAGGGTCACTTATTTTTGGGTCACTTTAAGCCCAAATAGACATCACCATTGAGCCCAGAGCACCCAAAAACCCCTATTTTTATATAAAATTTGTCCAATTTGGACACAGTAAAAATTTGAGGCAAAAAAATTGCTACCAAATTTATGACACATTTCCTAAGGTGATGATTTATTTTTTATTAAAAAATAAATCTAAAAAACAAAAGGCTTTATTGGAAAAACTCTTGTTTTTTTAAAAAAAAAAACATATGCTTTTTAATTTTAATTTTAATTTTTTTCAAAGAGTTTTACTTTTTTTAAACCTTTTTAAATCTTCCAAAAAAGGACGTTTGCATCAGCAAAAGTATTGACATAGTAGGAATGCTAGAAATGTACTGACATTGTAGGCTTGTTGCAGGTGCTGACATCACCATTTTTGGGCCGAAATTTGATAGTCTTCAAACCATCTTTTCTATGATTTGTTTTGTCTTAAAAAGATGTATGTGGTTTTTTGGTTGTATCTTTGTCAGATGAAGGTATTTTTTGACCAATCTTATATCATCAAAAAACTCTTTCCAAGCCCATCATGATTGTGTAGGTTATTTGGATTTTTGATGTAGCTTGGTTTCCTTTTTGGTTAGTCAAATTTGAGTATTCAATTTTTCACTCTAGAGGGCATATCTTGAGCGTCCCATCTCCATTTTTTGAAAACATTATATTTTTGAAAATCTATTTAGTTCTCTTTTCAAAAATCTTATTTTATCTTTGGTGTTTCAGGTCTAGGGATCACTTTCATGGCATGGGATGTCTTTTTTTTGTGTTGTACTATTTGTTTTAATAGCTCTTTGCCCTTTCTAATCATTTTTCACATCATTTTTAAGCATTTTAATGCAAATTTCCTGAGATAAAGTGCCTCTCCTTGCATTTTTGGGATCCTTTTCATCATTTTGACTTATTGTACTCACACTATATTATAATGTGCCATGGGGGGATAATTATTTGCCTTTTAGTGCCCTCTTCCTTTTTCAAGTGAGTGTCCCTTCCATGACATTAGACCAATGATGTGTTGATGACACATGTCTTTATAAGTGTTTATACCTCTTCCTCACTCTTGATGTTCTTGGTTCTTTTTGTTTTGTAGGAGATATTGGCCCACTTTCTTAGCTCCCTATCATTTCACCCTTTTCTACATTACAGGGAGTTCTTCTATTGTTTCTCATGCTTCCTTGGTTCGATGGATTGAGCTATGTATTTAGTATTTGATCCTATGTACTAGGTGATTATAGTGGCTAGATACCTATGCATTTTGGTGAGATGGATCATTTACCATATATACACTCTTATTTTAATTCCTACTTTGGTTCTAACCTTCCTTGGTTTGATTGATTAGCTCTTCAGGATTTGGTGTTTCATGCCATCTATATTTTTGAGTTCAGTGGTTTGCCTTTATCTACCTCTTGATTTGATGTAGATTATAGTCTTTTCTACCTGGTCAGGTTCTATTTTAGAGGAGGTTCTACAAATCGGCAATATCTTTTTGACAGAGTTTACGACTTCTTCATGCTTCACTAATGTTTCTTCATGATCACTCTTTGTTCCTATTTGTTTGAACATTTCTTTAGTTGGAGGCTTCTACAATCCTTCACTTAGTTTTCAGCTATCTCTTTTTGGAGTTATTCCCATTGGGTTTTCTCTATTTCTCCATTTCATAGAGATTTTGTTGTGATTGGGTAACTCATCAGGCCTTGTTGCTAGGACCCAAGTTTGCTTTCAACATTACATTGTAGTTTCCTTGCTCTTTCTACATTGTTTGTAGTTGTATTTTTGCTCATATTAAGGGGGGGCGTTAGAGTAAAGTGTTAATTTAATTTAATTTATTAAATTCTCTTTATTCCCTTCTTAAGATTTTTCTTTATGAGCTTTTGGCATTCTCTATTTAATAATTAATTAGTAATTATTAAATAGATTTTAACTTTAGGTTACCCTTTTTGGGTTTCAATCTCCTTTTGTAAGGATTGATCTCTTTGTAATTCATTATCTTCTCTTTATCTGAGAATACAATTTGCATGTTTTCAGAGAAAACCCTTGCCTCCTCTCGTCTTTTTCTTCTGTGATAGGTGTTTTCTTGCAGGTGATTCTTGGGAACTATGGGGTTGAGCTTTCATCAACTTCAATAGGAATATGAAAAAATGCATAACTTGAATATCTTTGAAGTGAGTGGATAGTGATATGAAAGAGGCTTCATACGTTACACTTACTTGGATTTTGTAGGAATATTTCTAGAAATGGAAGGACAATAAACTATTGTCCAATTATTAACAAGACAACCAATTATAAATGGCATAATATCATTTTGATGAGACCCTTACCAAATACATGCTTTGAAAAAAATTACTTATCAATTTGATGAAAACCTTACCAAATACATTATGTGATAAGAAAAGTTGTAGATTTCTACCACTTAGCGATGACAACTTGAAACCATTCAATTGTCTACAATGACAACTTGAAACCTGTCAAATGTCTGCAATGGAAACTAAAACTTGTCAAACATCTGCAATGGAAACTCGATCAACTTGAAAACCATACAAGAAATGCAAATGTGAAAAAAAAAGGCATCTAAGGCAGCTTGAAATACAATAAACAACAAAGGCATGAAAGGCAACTCAATGGAAAATGGTTGCTTCTTACCTAAAATGGTACCCATGCTCGATGCAGTCATTCTTTGTCACACAATAGTTCACTAAGTGATCCCTCCCAATGATCAACTATTTATTGCATTAATAATTAAGCCATGCCATAAAAATGATAGGAATTAGTAGGACAAATTGTATAATAAAAACACAAATTGTGGAATAAGCTGGATAGGGGTCCGAAAATAAATCAAATCAATTGACCAAATAATTCATAATGGTGTAGGGTGGCCCTATCACTATATTTTTTGCATGAACACCTAGACCACTAGAACACAGAGTTCACCAAAATAGTAACTCTTCTAATGCGTGAAAAATAAATGTTATATTGTGTGATTTTTTATGTTATTAAACTTAATTTGGTCAAAATTTTGACGAAATCGGGAAAAATAACAAAAAAAAATTTCATGGGCCAATTTGGGTTTTGGTTGAAAAACTAGGTTGAAAATTTAGTTAAATTGTACTAGTGAGCTTGTACCACTTGAGGTTGTTGTTGTGTTTGTGGATGTTGATATGTTGTATTCATGTTAAGTGGATTTTGAATTGGTTGTGCATTAATAATGTTGGGTCCTTTCCCCACTTGATATTGTTGTTGTCTTATAAATTAGTTATGTCTATTAGGGGGGGAAAATATGTTAGCATATTCATTTTTATACCTTTGGGTATTTCATGTTTTATCCTTGGGACATCATATTGATTTGGCAATGGGATACATTCCTTTGGGGAATTGGTGAAATATCAATAAGACTCTTCCTTTGTGCTTTGACAAGATGTGTACTCATAGGGGGACCCATAACATTTTATTTCATAATAATTGGTAAAGTTAGGAGCAAGGGTGTACTTGGTTGATTTTCCTGCAAAGGAGGTTTGTTTGGCATCCCTATGATGCAAGTCCCTTTAGGCATGTCATGTGGTTGCATCATTTGATTGAGGTCAATTCTTAGTGTCATTTTGGGATACTTTGCAAGAGTCTTATTGCCATTGATTGGTTGAGGTTCCTTGAATAAGGGGTTGATATTAATGTGTTTAAGGTTCCTTATAGAATCTCAATGGTTGATTCTTGGTGACTCCTCCTAGGTGTTACTTTTGTAGTTGAAATTTCCAAAGGTTTTTTCCCCTTATCTAAATCCAAATTAGTCATAGGTTGTATGTGTTCAAATATGGGGTCATCTTGACATTTAGAGTTGGGTCCTTCATCATTGGGATTAAACTTGACTATCTCTTGGGCCCCTAAGTGTTTAAAGTTTTTTTGAAAAGTTTTGTCTTGGAAAGCCCTAGCCATTTCTTTATCAATGATACCATAGTTTGTGTCAAAATTGTCACTAAAGTACAAATTACCTTGTGTGTTTGAAGGATTGAAGATAATTGTGTTAGATTTGTTGAATTCAAAGGAGCGGGTTTGTTCATCCTCAAGGGTTGTGGGTACACTTTAACATCCGGGTGGTATGGGTACAAATATGGGTTCAAAATTGGGACTCCATTGAACCATTATATGTGTAGGGGAAGTGTTTAGAGTGAACTTCATGGTAGAAATATCATTTAGGGTTGGTTGTGTCATTTCTTGATGGTTAGGGTTTGGCCGATACATGCTTAATGGGTCTATGAGTAAAGCTTGTGAGGCTTTAGTTTGATCCGTGTCAAATTTTTATTGTGGTTTCTTGCTCTTCTTTTGTCTTGGATGAGGTTTAGATTGTGTTTTTGCTTGAAAAAATAATGTTTGATACAAGCCTTCTAGTCTATGAGTTGGTTATGTCCTTGTGAGTGCTAACATGATACGTAAGGATGTAGATGCAATGGAAACATCCTAAATCGATTATCTACCTCCTAGTTGCACACCTAAACTACCAATTGTACTCTAACAATACCAAGTGCACCCTAAGAGTGTGCACTTGGTATACAGAAGGGTGCAGTTGGTAAAAAAAGTTTTTGGGTGACAAATATGCAGAGTATGGATGATCTAAGTATTTTAAGGTTTTTTCTAGGGTTTAGGGATGTAATGCAAGCTATCAGAATGTAGTTTAGGGTTCTGTAACCTATAATAAAATTCCTAGTTATCAAGTACACTATGAAACTACCAACACACCTAAGTTGTATAGTTGGTAAAATAGGGATGCAGTTGGTAAAATAGGCCAAAACCTGATAATTTGGAAGTGGGTATGCAAGATATGATTTTATTTTATTTTTTGGATTTTTAAGGGTTTGTGTGTTATGCAACCTAAGAAAGTGCAAAATGACCTAGAGATATGATATGCAAGATGTACATGACCTAAGGGAATGATGCACAAATGCAAATGTGAACCACATTTTGGATTTTGAGTAAGGGATATGAATATGTTTCTAAGGTATGCAAAATATAGATTTTTGTTAGACTTTAGACTTTGAAATGATGTTAAAGGTTGATGTGTGCAATATGGATAATGTAAAGGGAGATATGTTAAGGTTTATAATGGTGTTTTGGATATGCATGTTGGGAATATGGGATCAATAAGATTGTTTCTTTTGACAAATTATTGGGACAAATTGATTGTTGGACAAGTTATTGAGATTTTTGATATTTGGAGGTAATGCTAGAGTTTTGGACAATGCAAGATGGAGTGATTGTGAAAATAGGGTTAATCAAAATGACATTTAGGGAGACTCAAGATATGATAATTCTACAACAAGGGTGTATGCAACATTTTGAACTAAGGATAAATCTTTGGAAAGTATCAATCTAAGAGTTTAACCTTGTGAAGATGGACTTTGGATCTTGAGCAAAAGAGATAAAAATTGAAAAGATAAAGTTGATAAAAATGACAAGGTCAAATCCATCAAGATATAGATAGAGTTTGACCCAAGAAAATGAAAAAAAAGATGACAAAAGGAATATGGTCAGGATCCATCATCCATCAACATTAGGAGATACTCTAGGACTCATTCTTTGTTCTAATTTTTTACTAAGTTCAAAGGTTTGGATTCAAAATAAGGTTTAGGGGGGTTCAAAATGAGGGTTATCCAGATTGGATATGTAAGATTAAAGGTTCCTAGGATGCAAAGTGATGTTTAGGGTTTAAATGAGTTCTAGATTATGTTAAGAGTCAAAACCTATATAGGCTTCTAGAGGTAGTTCTAGGGTCCCAAAATATAGTTTGGAGGTCCAAATTGGCTACTCTAGAAACCAAATTTTCTATGACAACACCAAGTGTGCTCTGAAAATACCAACTATTCTTAGGGTGTAGTTGGGGTCATTTTGAGCATAGTTGGTAGTTTCATAGCATAGTTGGGAAGCAAGGTTAACATTTGTTGATCTTGGACTAGGTGATTGTTAGACTAATATACAAGAGAGCTAGTTGGTTGGGGATGCTATTATGATAAAATTGGAGATGCAAAATAAGGGTGATGACTTGAGGAATGAAGCATAAGATGTATAATGTAGGGTTAGGATATGAAAGAATAATGTCCAAGATATGATCAGAAGGGGGACCTATCCAAGCACTTGGTGCAAACTTTAGTGTCCCAAAATGCTATCTGGAAGTTATAACTAGTTGTTCTAGGAACCAAGTGTGCTCATATAGAGATAACTATGCCTAGGGTGTAGTTGGGGCCAATTAGAGCACAATTGGGAAAGTGGTATGAAACTAGAGTAATTTTGGACCTGGTGACTTCTAGATGGTTGTTGTAGAGAGATAGTTGACATGGGATAATGCTATGATTAGAATGGGGATGAAAAATGAAGGTTAACACATGAGAATGAGGACTAAGATGTGATATATGAGGGATAGGGCATGCAAGAATGAAAGTTGGGGGATGCAAGATAAATATTAAAGGTTTAAAGTTGAATACTAGGAGGTGCAAAATAAAGCCTACGAAATGCACTATGAAAGTTAAGGGATACAAATATGAGGCTCAAAAGATGAAAATGCAAGGGTATCCTATGCAAGGATGAAGCCTAAATCATACCACAGACTCCTAAGGTTATTAGTCTTCATATTTTCAAATTCTTAAGTATTTGAAATTTTTTTTGCAATGTTTTGACAAGAGTTGTAATATTTTGAAATTGTTTAATAGTATCCAAGGTTCAAGGTGTGTTTGGCATGAATTTTTAGATTTGGTATTGTCTTGACTAATGCTATTCACACATATAAGACATAATAAAAAAGAATATCTATTGTTAAACTTAAAAGACACATCACAACCTAGGCTTTAAGATTTTTTCCCACTTGAACCAAAGTTCACCCACTCTTATCCATAGTAGATAACCTAGAATCTTGGCATGATAGGTTCCCCCTTACAACACACTCACTTCTTGGGGCTACCCAGATCCACTTCCAAAGGGTCATCAATTTGCAATTGGTTATTGCGTCTACTAAGGATTGTGAGAATGTGGGATGTGTTCACAGGCATGAGTGACCTCCTGAGCTAGTGAATAGAAAGGATTTTGGCTAGTAAGACAAAGTGTTTAGTTTGGGCACTATATTTAGAAAGTGAATGATAAACTTCTATAGGAAGGTTTCCTACTCTTGAGAACTAGGGTTTGACACACCACAAGGGTACTAGAGGAGATCTATCACACAATAATACTACTAATACAACATTAACCATATCGAGTTTGTTATAGCAGCTATAGTGTAGACCTAGCTTGGGCCTATTACCACTTTGAGGTTGACCCATGGGATTTACCAAGTGGTTAGTCTTGGTTCTAAGGCAAACCTCTCTAAAGAAAGTTCATGGATCTCTCTTATAGTCAAGATCCATGAATGGTGATGGGAGAGGATACATCCATGCAACTCCTAGGGTTCTAAACAATGCATAAAGCCAAATAGAAAATAAAATTCATTATTGAGCACCAAATAAAGTGTTATATAGTCTAAGAAAGCCACACACAAAGTTTGTACAACCACATAGGTCTTCGTCAATGCCCTACATCAAAAAATTAGAAGTTTTCAATAGATAAGTCTTCTCCCAACAAATGTCACATGCTATAAATAGATCATCAATAACCTAAAATATCTACCCTAGGTCCTAGGATGAAATTGAAACCCTAGATATATATTATGATTGAAATGTGGCATTTTTGTTAACCCATTGTTCCCTAATATTGCAGACTGCACCCCAAAAGACTAAAAACACTTAGGAGCTCCCCAAGTGCCAACTATGATCATGGTGTAGTTGGGTCTAGTTAGAGCATAGTTGGTAGTTTAATGGTGTAGTTAGGAGACTGGGTGCAGAATAAGATGAAATGATGTCAAAATGGCACCCACATAATGAAAAATTGAAACCTATACTACCAAGTGCACTATAACAGTGTAGAGTGCACCCCTAGTGAACTTAGGACTAGAAGGGCACAATTGGTGGTTTTGGAGTATATTTTTTCAAGTAGGAACAATAAAAAAAGGTTATGGTGATTCCTAAGCCCCTAAAATAGCTTCCTATGGTCCCCAAGTGTAACCTAATAGTGTAGATTGCACATCTAAGATAGTGAGCTACAAAAACACATAAATGAAAGACACAAACATGTTACTAATCCTCCTAATTAGGCTAGGTGTGATAAGAAAGAGAAGAAAAACATTACACTCCTTCAAATGAGCTCCTTCCTTGCACCTACAAGCACAAAACAAAGAAACCAATATTAATAAGCATGATCTTCACATTAAGTTCACCAATTGTAGGACTAGAAAATGGGTTAGAACCTAGCATATTATGAGAAGCCACAAAAATAAATCAAAATAGGCTAAAACATTTTAACATACCATGAAAACCAATTGAAATAAATGAATCAACCATAAGAAAAATCCCCTCTTCAATTGTACTGCCCATGTCCTTCTTTCTTCTCCATTTGATGTAGCTCTAATTTCTTATAGTGTACATAATTGAAAGCAAAAGGCTATGATGGGATGATGTTATCGATAATACTAGAAGTTTTGTTTCAAGCCTAATGGGTTCTAAGAGATAAAAAATGGATGCAAGATGGCTCTATTTATAGCCAAAGTGCAAGAGGAGAGAATTGAATGATAGGATGGACACTTATCAACTTAAATTGCAACTTGGCATGATATTCCATTTAATATCTATGAAAACCATGACAAAATATGCCAAATGTAGGATTCTATGATGCATTAAAGTCGACATGGCTAAAAGTGAGGAGAATCTATGATGTGCATATGACACCTCAAAGGCACTTGTAGCCAAGAATCTTATGATGAATATGAATTATTATAGTAATATATAAGGAATAATATATGTCAAATATTGTTGGATTTGAGAAAATATGCAAATCAAATACACAAGCCCTCGAATCACCTGCACATAGAAAACCTATCACAGAGAAGAGAAAGACAAGAAGAGGCAAGGGTTTGGTCTGAAAATAAGAAAATTGTATTCTCAGATAAAATGCAAATTGCTCTACAATATGATATGAATTTACAATGAGAGAGCTTGGATATAAAGGCCTCAAGGAAGCTTGTATAACAAGCTTAGAAAGTGCTAAAACTTAAGTAAAATAATAAATAATTATTTATTCTAACACCCCCCTTAAGTGCAACTTAGGGGAATGCCTTAAGTTGACAAAAAATAAGATGAAATACAGAATGGGTCCCAACAACAAGGCCATTTTAGGTACCCATGTACAATGAAAAGAAATGCAACCTCTGAAAATGGGGAAAGAGGGAAAACCACATGGGAAAAACCCTCCCCCAAAAAGAGGTAAATACAAACATGCTGAAAAAAACAAGGAATGAAGGCCTCAACAAGACCCCCCAAGGACAACACTTCCACCAAAAATGTTTCAAGAGATTCTCTCAAAACCATAAGTATAACCAACCCCCCCATGAGAGATAGAAAAGACACCAAAGCCCCCCCAAAATAATGGAGCCCTTGGAGAAAGAATCAAACCAATGGAACTCCAATGTGGAGGAAACAAGGGAGAAAAACATGGGAACCCCTGAATGAGAGGGAAAACTAGAAGGCCTAGTTGATGCTCAAAGGAGAAAATATGAGGATCTTGAAAGGGAATCCCCAAGGTAGGTGTGTTGATACTGTCATGAATGTCCATTGTAGAATTTGCAATAGGTGCACTTGGAGGCTTGATGAATGGAGCTAGAGGATCAGGAAGAGTAGAAGAAGAATCCTACTGAAGAGAAAAGACCTCAATTGGATGTGGTGTGGAAGTCAAAACATGGATCTTAGGAACAATACAAAGGTTCAAGTATCCTAACTGCACCGCATGATGCTCCTACGAGAGAGAAAAAGTGTGCTCTGACAATGGAGATGGTGGACCAAAGTCTGAGAAGGTGTAGAGATGAGTGGAAAGATCAACTACCCCTATAGTAATAAGACCTCCTATTGCATGATCCTAAATGAAGACTAAATCTATAGTGAACTCAACTGTCTTCCCTGATCCACTACGTGCAATATGAGAAATCGAGAGAAGGTATGCAAGTAGAGATGGAACATACAATACATCATTGAATATAACATCATGAATGCTAACTGAACCTTTCTCATAGACTAGTAGGGTAGTGTTATTCCCCATGCAAATATGAGAAATGGGAGAAGCATCAAGAGTAGAGAAGACACCATGAGAAGATGGCATATGGTGAGAAGCACCTAAATCCAGTATCCAAGGGACTCGAGAAGGGGATGTAATGGATACCTATAATGAATAACTAAGAGGGGGGAAGGGGGGGTGAATCAGTTATTCAAGGTCCAATGCAACTTTTTGTACATATCCTTAATGGTGCATAACTGAAATTATCATGCATGCAATTGAACATTAAACAACTATGAAAAGTAAACATGCATCACACCATAACACTGAGAATTTGATAACCCAGAAACCCTCTAAGAATAAGAAGGTAAAACTGGAGTGGGGATGATACCCACAAAATAACTGCGCAATTGATTTCAACCACTTCTAATGGTCTGCCTTGTTAAAGGCTTGCCCTATTAAAGGCTACAACACATTTTTAAATGTGACCTTGTTAGAGGATTTCACCATACTATTAGGAATGGGCCTGGTTAAAGGACATTGGAACATTCACTTGGAATGTCACCCTGTTAAAGGATTTACAACATGGCTATTAAACCAACCTAAGTCCATAGGATTTATTCTAACTATTACAATTGCTAGAGAGTAAAAATAATGGTTTTTGATCTAGTACAACTTACAACATATCTTGCAGATTACAAATCGCACTTCAGTTCAATCCTTTGCTTGGCTTTAATCACTTTAGCTCTATAAGCTTGTCATCTGAAGCTTCATCACCTTGAGTTTTCCTACTCATCATACCAATGCAATCATATCTATGGTCACCTATCGAAGTAGAGTATCTGTGCTCTTTGAGATGTTTAGTGCAATCAATCCCATGGCCTTATCCATTTTATTCTTGTGCTAAAGAACCTCAAAAGGGCATGTTAGAGCACGTTGGTTCTCATCCAGACATGACCATAAGCCTCTTGATATGAGAAGCTTTGTCATTTGTGCCTTCCAAGTGTGATAGTTGTGTGGTGTTAGCTAACTCACAGAAGGATCTGACACTGAGAGAAGAATATGGAAGCAGAAGGGTCTATTCAGAGGTAAATTAAAAAAAAAGAAAATGCTCCCCCCAACAACGTATAAAGATATCCCTCAAATACCAAAGAAAGAACTATAGAAAGCACAAAAACTAAGAAAAGAACCTGAATTCTAGATGTAGAGAGGGAAGAAATTGAAGCCTCTACTTCAACACCAAAAATAGGAGCTCAATATTACTCCAAACTAATTCTAGATCTAGAAAGTAGACAATAAATTATGCACTTTAAAAAAAAATAGCATTGAAATATGTGTCCATATGAGCTCGAATGAAGCCTTTGAAGGTGCAAAAAATGGGATTTTTGAGTTACAAAAAAATTTGGCAACAAAGATGCCAAACTTCCTACGCCAATGTGTAGATCATGAAATTCTACCCCAAAACAAAAAAAAATTGCTCAAAAAAATGAGTCCATATGAGAGAGATATTGCTATTTGAATATTACTTCTGTAGTTATTTTTTCTGAATTGCCACCATTGCACCTCCAAAAAATAAAGAAAAAAGCCCTAAAAATGTCAAATATATTATGTCAAACCCTCTTTCTCCTTTTTCTCCAAATATTGAACAAGCTACAAAATATTTGGCTTTGATACCATGTTGGATTTGATCAAATATGCAAATCAAATCCACAAGCTCTCAAATCACCTAGATGTAGAAAACCTGTTATAGAGAAGAAAGAGACAAGAAGAGGTGATGGTTTGGTCTGAAAATAAGAAAATTTTATTCTCAAATAAAATGTAAATTGCTCTACAATATGATATGAATTTACAATGAGAGAGCTCGAATATAAAGGCCTCAAGGAAGCTTGTAGAACAAGCTTAGAAAGTGTTAGGAGATAAGAATGACAACTAAGCATACATCCAAAAAAGGTTAGATATCCTCAATCAAGTTGAGAGGATAAGTATGACTTAGATAGGAACAAACTCATGTGTTGTCAACAACTCCTAAACTACAACTAATAAATAAATGCATTTAACTAAGTAAACTTAAGTAAAAGAATAAATAATTATTTACTCTAACAAATATGACACATATTATCCAAGTGTAAGGAGAATATATATGACACATCATGTCCATGTGTCAAGAATAGGTAGAATATTTGAATAAAAAATTCATATATCCAAAGAAATGGAAATTAGTAAAATGGAAACTAGAAGTGGAAAATGGGACTTAGGAAAGCTAAGAATTCCCATAGTGTGCGAAGATTAAAAAATTAATTAATAAATATCAATTAATTAAGAAAGTTGGTTAGCAAGAATAATTAGTAAACATGGGATGGAAATGACTGAAATGACATAGGATTAGATTATGAGTTATCTAAATCCTATATGAAAAATTATTAAATGATTGGCCAATTTGATTAAATAAATGTAAGATGAAATGTGTTGATTATGCAGATCAACTAGGATGATGGTGGGTAGATCAAAGCCATGATAAAATAAATTGACTAATTAGGATTAATAATATTCAAAGGAAATATGACATGGTTTAGGAACATGTGACATTTAATGAACATTGTAAGGGCCATAGGATCAAAGTTGATTGATAGGGTTGATCATAATAACATCAAAGAACATTTTCAATGTTATTAAATTGGTTTGATAATGTCACGATCTAACATTGGGGGAATCAAAAATGTTAACAATCAGATGATAAAGAAGAAATTTTTTACCTAGCACCAAGGACATTATAGTTCTAAGGTCAGATTTGATAGGTTTGACAGGTTGCCAAGGCATTGAGGGACATGATAACGCCTAGGGTTTGATAGATGATGATTGATTTGAGATATTTGGCATATTTTAGGTTGAGGTTTTGTTTGGGATAATTGTGGGTTGATTTGGAGTGATTATAGGTTGATTAGATGCGATTACAATGATATTGAAATAGTTTTGGGTTGATTTTGAAAAGTTTGTATAAAATGGGAACCAACTCTGAAGTGATCTATAATTGATTTGAAAGGGGGTATGAGTGATGAAGGATACTATCAAAATATGGTCAAATGATAATCAGATTGGCCAAAAGATTTGAATTAGTGAAATAAGAAAATGGGACATGTGAGTATGAAAATGTGATTAAATCATAGACACGAACCATTTTTGATCATCTACATGGAGTACCCCATGCTCAAGCTTCAATGGATTCCACTCACCTCTCCCCTACCCCCTCTTCCCCACCACCACTCATCCCATGGAAACACAAGCCCTTTCTCATAATTTTGCAAACCCCAAAAGAATCAATTTATTCAAGTAACCCTATCCAAAATCACCAATTAAATTAGTCCTACAATCATGATCTTGCAAATCCTATAGTCCCATATTATCATAAATGCTATGGGAGCCTATATTATTATAGGGGGAATGTTTAGTACAGATTCTTATAGTAACAATGATAGAGTAGATAAGTTAATTACTATGGATATCTATTTGTCAAGTTTTCCTCCTAAACCAGAAGCTATTATAGATGCTATAATAAAACTTCATGAAAAAATAGCTCAAGAAATATCTGAAGATAGATAAGAGTTTCAACAAAGAAAGAGGTATTTCAGTAGAAAGCATAGGTTTCATATTGGGTCCACTATTATTATTGAAAAAAAGGAGGATAAGTTTTTTCATCAATCTTATAAATCTTGTAAATAAACTTTAGAGATCATTCCTAGAAAAAATTAATTGGTTTTAGAGATATCATCAATTTTGAAACATTTTAAAATATGAGATTTTTCTAGTGAATGAATAATTGTTAGTAAAAAGTAATGAGCAGGAAATAAATTTTGATAATTCCATGAAAAATGTCAATTGCTTGTATAGATACTTTGACAATAAATACTAATCAAATACAAGGTCATCATCTAGCTAATAGGTGGCTAAGAGGATCGATATTATCCTTTGAGCCTGTATGGGCCAAAGGGAGGGGAAATGGAAGGAAGGAAACACATGGTACATAGAAGGGTACCCTCCCCTTTGTTGCTATCCCTGTTAATGAATATAAATTTAAAATCCAATCATCGAACACCACCCAAAAACTCACCTTCTTAACCCATGGTTAAGATTGTGCAAATGGTTTCTATTTATCTCCTACTCATGCAGTGAGAGTATGATTACCTTTTATCCATCTCTCAACTAACTTGAGTCCTCCTCCTTGCCTTGATTTCTAATACTTTTTAAGAAGCTATCAAGACTTGTCTTCTCTCCTCTCTATCTTCTATAGGGGACATCACATAGTCTAGTCTCAACTCTTTCATTTCAAGACTGGGACAACCTTGTTTCTTTAAAATCTTCTTCATGTTGTCTATCTTCAAAACTTCTTCAAAATAGTGTTGTCCCAACAGTATGTCAAAGAGGGGAAAAATGTAGACACCTAAATCTAATTACATCATTTAATTAATCCTATTTAGTCATCTCCTAATGTATTATTGATTAAATGTTAAATATTAAATTCATTCAATGTCATCCCCTAGTTAATTAATTCATTTAATTGACTACAATCCAATTGGTAAAATCAAATGACAACCAAAATTCTAATTATCAATTAAATCTCCATTCTTCTATTAAATTAAATAAATGTATAATATATATTTAAATTAACCCCAAATTCCTCTTTGATTAAATAATTATTTTTAATCAAATCCTCAACCCCTAACTAACCCTTAACCAAATCCTAAATCCCTAGTTCTAACTCAACCCAACCCATTCACCCATGCTAACCCTTTTTTATTAACTAATTACCCAACTCACTTGCATTACTCTAGCGTTCCACTTTCTTCCTAAACTCCCCTCTAATCCAAGCCTAATCTATTGCAAGCATGAATGCTGATGATATTCCTATGGGGGAGTATTGAAGATATGTTACTATGATGATATGTTACATTTATGACTGAGTTTGTCATTGATGTCAACATAGCATTTTTCTATGGTATCTAAAAAAAGAGTAGCAAAAAGATCAAGTTGGTGGGGATGGATAGTTGAGGATTCTAACTATTTGAGGTTATGGGAGATACTTTTGAGTATCTGTTATATGTAGTTAATGTTAGAAGAAGAAATAATAAGTCTAGAAGAAGTTATGCAAGTTTTGGTGATGTTTATTCTAAGGTAGAGTTTATAGAAGCATGTTCTCATAAACTTGTTATATCTCTTGGTAGAGTTGTTATTCTAAGAATCAAGGTTGAGGATTTGAAGAAGACATGTTGATGATGATGTGGCTAAGATCTCTCATCATAATATTATGTGTATGGAAGGTTATTGAAGTTGCAAGGAAGAAGATTAATGTTATCACTAAGTGTAATGTGTTCTTAATGTGGTTCTATAATAATTAATTGAGAAGGTCTAACAACCAACTCAGAGAATTCTTTTATGGAATCAGTAAAAAGGAAGGACATTTTCCTTTATCAAGCATGAATGAGTAATATTGATGCAAAGTAATTATAAGAAGAGAGAGAGAGAGCTGAATGAAAAATTGAGAAGAGTATTGTAGAATGGAAGGAAACTTTATTGCTGAGGTTTTATTGAGTGATTTGAGGTTTTATATTTGGATCTAAGGATTGTGACCTAGTCTACAAGGTCTAACATTAATTGGTTTAGTTGACAGAAAAAAGGAAAGAAGAACATAACAGAAATTTACATGCTTGAGTAGTGACCTCTTTTTGTAATTGAAATTGCATATTTGGGCAGTGGGCTCATCTTGCGTATGGTATTCTACAACTTCTAATAGGGTTGGCACAACTCCTAACATGGTTGGAATCTCCTAATAGGGATTCAAAGTCTCCTAACAAGGACTCTATGTACAAAATGTTGTAATAGACTCCTGACAGGGTTCATCATCTAACAAAGAATATTTATATTAGTACATTATCTTGTGGGCATCATTCCCATAAGGGTTTTCCCTCTGATCAAGGGTTTCCTTAGTTAACATATATGGTGTAACTGTATATGTGCACCTTATTATCATTTTTTTTTTACTTTGGTTGAATAGTTAAGTTTTCTTAAGGAAGATAAATGTTTTAATTGTTGGACAATTGATTCAACCTCCCCCCCCCTCTTAGTTATCTTGGTGGAATATTATTTCTAACAATTGGTATCAAAGCATCAGGACCTTGAAGTTTAAGTTTAACAAATTTGGGAGATCTATGATGAGCATGTTTAGGAAAAATAGTCCTACATTTGATAGAGGAAATTTTGACACCCGATTGATAGAAATTCTTGGTGAACTATCATATTTGTGTAAAGAGTAGAATATTGAGTTTTCAGATCCAAAATCCTTTTATTTTATACAACAGAACAATAGTACAAGTGAAGATAGATCCATATCAAAAGAATACATAAAGATAGAGGAAGGTATTGATCTACTTACAATGAGAGAACCAGAAGGTATGAATTTTTTTGTTTGTTGGACATGTAAAGAATTTGGTTATTTCTTGAGTAGATGTCCTAAGAGATTGAAAAAAGCCTAGAAATAATCTACTATTTGATAAAGTTGAAGAATTTAGAGCAAGTATGGAAAGATCCTTGAAAGAATATGTTAATGAGTCTAGATTGGTTAATGAAGAGCATGTAATAGAGGAAATAGTTTTGGAGACTATTATGGAAAGTGCGAATCTAAGAATTGATGAGAAATAAAAAATATAAGAGAGAATAGTTGATTACAATTTAGATGATGATGTTGTTACTAAGCCAAAGAATGATGAATTATTTCTTGAGACTAACAATGATTTACAGGATGAAGGAGAGGTAAGGCATGAAAAAATCTCAAAACCTTTAGTCAAGCCAAGATTTGAGATAGGAATTCCTACTTTAGGAAAGGATATGATAAAGAATCACCCATCAGAGTAGATCATCGGAAGCAAAGACAAAGGTATGATGACAAGAAGTAGAGTCAATGAAGAACTATGTGTGATATCTCAAGTTGAACCTAAGCATGTAGATGAAGCATGTAAAGATGATTATTGGAAACAAGCTATGAAAGAGGAATTGGGTCAGATAGTAAAAAATGAGACATCAAAATTTGTTCACAAACTAGTAGACAAGAATGTGATAGGAACTAAATGGGTATTTAGAAACAAAAAGAATAAACAAGGTGAAGTTGTAAGGAGCAAGGAAAGATTGGTATGTAAAGGTTACTCACAACAAGAAGGGATATATTATGAGGATACCTATGCTCCAATAGCTAGAATAGAAGCAGTAAGATTATTCTTAGCCTATGCAACACAAAAGAAATTTAAAGTTTATCAGATGGATGTCAAGTCAACATTTCTAAATGGAGAACTTGAAGAAGAAGTGTACATTGAGAAGGCTAAAGGATTTCCTTTGAAAAATGACAAGGAAATAGTATGCAAATTGAGGAAAACATTGTATGGCTTGAAGCAAGCATCCAGAACCTGGTATGCAAGGTTGGACAAGCATTTGACAAAGCTTGGATATAGAAAAGGTATAGCAGACAATAATCTCTACTAGAAAGGAATTGATGATGGTTTGATTATTTTGGTAATATTTGTTGATGATATCATATTTAGAGGAAATGATGAAGAGAGTGACAAATTTGTTGAAGAGATGAAGAAAGAATTTGAGATGAGTATGATAGCAGAAATGAAATATTTTTTAGGATTATAGATTGTACAGAATAAAGAAGGAATCTTTATTTATTAGATTAAGTACTTGAAGGATTTACTAAAAAGGTTTGGTTTGGAATCATGCAAACTCATTAGAATGCCTATGGTAACTAGACACAAGTTATCTAATAAGGATGAGACACCTAAAATTGAGCAAAAAAAGTACAAATCTATGACTGGAGGATTGCAATATCTAACTTACATAAGGCCGGATATAGCAATTATAGTTGGAATTGTTGCAAGATTCCAAGATGATCCCAAAGAAGCACATTATGCAATACTTAAAAGGATATTATATATTTGAAGGGAATATCTAAGTTTGGATTATCGTATGACACATCTAATGATTTTACTCTAAGTGCTTATACTGGTGCAGATTGAGTAGGCAGTATGGATGACAGAAAGAACACCAGTGGTGGAGCCTTCTTTCTTGGAGGAAAATTGGTTTCTTGGTTAAGAAAGAAGTAGGATTGTATATCAAAAAGTATATTGGAAGAAGAATATGTTGTAGTAAAAAACAATTGCAATCAAGTTGTGTGGATGGAGCAAATGCTGAAGGATATACGAATAAAAATTAGTGAACCTATTGTCATACATTGTGACAACACAAGCACGATAAATATGTCTAAGAATCAAATATTGCATTCAAGGACTAAGCACATTTCTATTAAGTATCACATGTTGAGAGAGAAAGTTGCAGTAAAGGAAATCAAACTAGAGTATGTGAGTACTAAAGAGAAGATTGCAGATATATTCACTAAGCCTCTTCCCAAAGATACTTTTGAGTATTTGTGATGTATGCTTAGGATTATGCCCCTTCCTACATTAGAGTAGAAGATGCAAGAGTGCATCAGTCTAGTGTAATAGGGTTCCATTTTTGTTTGGACTAAATACTAATGTTTCTTGTACGGGGGAGTATTTGTGATGGAAAGAGTCATCTAGGATTCTTGTTGGATGTTGTTTTGAGTAGTAACTTTGGACACTTGAGCTATGTAAGAATCAATTGTTGCTAAGTTTGATGTAGAAAAGTTGGTTGCTAAAACCTTTGACATTTATGTCAATGAGGGAGAAATTTGGCATGAAAAAATAGTATGCATGATAGTTGGAGAAGTTTGGCATGAGTATAGTATGCTCAAAAGAAGTAAAACATGGAATGATAATTTGACAGAAAGCACATTGAGATATGTCAATGGGGGAGAATGATTGATGAAGAGGATTTGAAAAGTAAGATGAACAATATTTTTATTAGTATTCTTGAAAGTAGATTTTTTTAATTTATGTTACCATAAATTCCAAAGGGGGAGTTTGTTGCAAGCATGAATGTTACTATGATGATATATTACATTCATGACTGAGTTTTTCATTGATGTCAACATAGCAGTTTTCTTTGGTTTCTAACAAAAGAACAACAGAAAGATCAAGTTGGTGGAGATGGCTAGTTAAGCATTCTAACTATCTAAGGTTATGGGAGATACTTTTGAGTATCTAGTATATGTAGTTAAAACCAAAATAATAAATGATAAGTCTAGAAAAAGTTATGTAAGTTTTGGTGATGTCTTTTCTGAGATACAGTTTACAGAGGCATGTTTTGATAAACTTGTTAAATCTCTTAGCAAAGTTGTTATTCTAAGAATTGAGGTTGAGGATTTGAATAAGACATGTTGGTGATGACATGGCTAATATTACTTGTCATAATATTACATGTACAAAAAGTTATTCAAGTTGCAAGGAGGAATATTAATGTTATCACTAAGTGTAATGTGTTCTTAATATGGTCCTATAATAATTAATTGAGAAGGTCTAAGAGTTGACTTAGGGAATTGTTTTATGGACTTAGTATAAAGGAAGGAAATTTTCCTTCATCAAGCATGACATGAATAATATTGATGCAAAGTAATTGTAAGAAGAGAGAGAGTTGAATGCAAAGTTGAGTAGAGTAGTGCGGAAGTGAAGGAAACTTCATTGCCGATGTTTTTCAAGAGTGATCTGAGGTTTGATATTTGTATCTGAGGTTCATGACCTAGTCTACAAGGTTTGATAGTGATTAGTTTAGTTGATAGAAAAAATTAAAGAAGAACATAATAGAAAATTCCATGTTTGAGCAGTGATCTCTTCTTGTAGTTGAAATCACATGTTTGGGTAGTGGGCTCATCTTGCATACATTATACTACAACTCCTAACCGAGATTCAAAGTCTCCTAATAGGGACTCTATGCACTAAATATTGTAATGGTGTCCTAATAAGGTTCATCCTCTAACAATGAATATTTATATTAGTACATGATATTTTGGGCATCATTCCCACTAGGGTTTTCCCTCTGATCAAGGGTTTCCCTAGTTAACATATCTAGTGTTTTTGTCTATGTACATCTTATTATGGTTGTTGTTTACTTTCTTTGAATGGTTAAGTTTTTTAAAGAAAATATATGTTTTAATTGTTGGATAATTGATTCATCCCCCAATTATCTTGGTGGACTATTGTTTCTAACATGATTAAATAATTCTTTTTAATCAAATCCTCAACCCCTAACTAACCATTAATTGAATCCTAAATCCCCAGTTTTAACTCAATCCAACCCATTCATCCAGTTTAACCCTTTTTATTAACTAATTACCTAGCCCAATTACATTTCTCTAACATTCCACTTTCTTCCTAAACCCCCCTCTAATTCAAGCCTAATCCTCATCCTAATCATGTGAACAACTTTAAGTATGGATTAAGAAATCTTTACCCACACCAAAGTCAAAGCTCTCTTCTGATCTCTAACACCACTCTTACACCTGCCACCAAAATGCATTAAATGCTCTTATAGAGACTTAATGAATCCTTACATATCTCTTACACTACCTTACATTCCTCTTACAGACTTCATTCACCTAATAACTTATTTATCCTCCTACTTCCCTCCATTTTTCTCATCCTCTCTCCTTGTGGCACTGTTATGCCCTTAATATTGGTGTATATAGGGTTATGAATAGTCAACTTGTGGCTATCTTAATCCTTAATTAAGTCATGTTATCATTATTATATTATTATTTAGGTAGGTAGGTTGGCCTAGGTGTTATGTATGGTTGTGTCTATTCAACCTAAGCATAATCAAGTATATATAGGAGGTTGTGAGTCTTATTTCATCATCATATTGTGAAGTGTGTTCTCATTGGAGATATTTGGAGGTTTCCCTCTCAAAGTGGCCTATTACTCTCATTTATTATTAAGTATTTATATAATATTTCATATTATTTCTTCTTTTATGCAAGTTATTTCATTACAAGAGGTATTAGAGCATGATCTTAGCACCATAGAGGCAAGATTTTTTCTCATCATTGGGGCGATTTTGGGAAGAGCATAACTTCCAAATTTTAGAAAAAATTTCAACGATTTTAAGAGGGTTTTTGAAGACCATATTAAAGAAGCTATAGTCCAAAATTTAGGGGAATTGGAGAAAATTTGAGAAAATTATTGCAGAATTATAACTGGGTTTTTAAATACATAGTAGAGGAGCCTAAATTCAAAGCGTCAAGAAATTGAAAAACAAAAATAAGAAAGATATAGTAAAATTAGGAAAATTCTCTGTCACGGCAACACAATTTTCTAATTTGCTTTTTTGGATTTTTTTCTTAGTAAGGGTATCTTGGCCCTAGTAAGTTATAGGAAAAAAAAATTTAAAAATCAAATAATTTACATTTAATTTGTGTGATTTATTTCAAAAACATTGGTTTCCATCATGACGGGGCCTTCAACAAGAGGCAAAAATAATATTACCACACTAGGAAAATCCTCTGATCAAGATTGGTAAGCAACAAAAGATAGTAATCTCAATGAAGAACTTAGTAAGTTCAAGAAAGAGGTTAAGAGGGATATGTATGAGCTATGAGGAGATATATCAGATATAAGAAGCATATTAAGAACCTATATGAATAAAAAAGGAAGGATCTCTCAAGAAATCAAGGTGAAACCTTCAAGTCAACTAGTAATGACACAAATTTTATTAATCCTATGAGATCTAGGAATTTTTTTTCCAAAGGTGGATATGCACACATCTGATGGCAAGGATCCTCTAACATGGATAAATCAAATGGAGAATTTTTTTGAATTACGTCAAATACCATATGGATAAAAGGTTATGATGCCTTCCTTATATCTAGAACCATATCAATTCTTTTGGTATCATTGGCTTTGTATTCGTGGGAGGAAAAAGGGTCTCATTCTATCATGGTCAATTTTTATAGAAGAACTCGAAGCACAATATCGCAATAGTGTGATAGGAAACTTCTTTGACCAACTTGCTAAGCTTCAACAAACAAGACCAGTTAAGGATTATATTCAAAAATTCCAAAATTTATCCTTAAAGAGTGGATACAATTACAGATGCAAAATTGAATGATTCATTCTTAGGTGGTCTTAAGATTCACATTTAACATGAGGTATGCATGTTTTGTCCTACCTCAATAAATGAGTCTTTTATATTGGCACATAGGGTAGAGGAGAAGTTCTTGATTCCTATAAAGTAAGGGGCTAATGTGACAAGAGAAAAAACCTACTAGCTTGACTCCACAAAAAATTGAGGAGAAAAGAGAAAAAGGGTTGTGTTTTAATTGTGATAGCAAATATAGTCAAGGACATAAATGTAGTGAAAAGAAATAGTTCTATATTGAAGGTCCAAGTGAGGAAGAAGAGGATAAGTCCATATCAGAGGAGGATAGGGAGTCAACTAAGGAATCATATGATTCTTAACCAATCATTTCTTGTCATGCCCTTTTAGGTTTTAGTGTAGCACAAACTCTCAAGGTAGTGGGTTTCTTAAAGAAGCAAAAAGTAAAAATGTTGTTTGACTCAGGTAGTACTCATAATTTCATCAACAAAAAGTTGGCAAATCTTCTAAATTGTTTGATATATCTAGCCCTAAAGTTTCAAGTTTTTATTGTAGATGGGGGCACAATTAGTTATTCAGGGAAGTGTCATAGCATAAAATTATCCATGGGAGATTATCAATTTGATACCCCAATGTATGTGATATCCATGGGTGTAATGGATATTGTTTTGGGAGTACAATGGCTTACTACATTGGGAACAATTGAGATGAACTTCAAAGAACTATTCATGTGATTTCAATCAAAAGGAAAGGTAGTGGAGTTAAGGGGATTGAAGGAAAAATCCCCATAGATGGTAAGCTCTCATCAACTGCAAAAGCTTCTTAAGAAAAGTGTGGATGGATTTGTGGCCCAGCTATGTTCATTAGAAGTCTCTCAATCTAATGCTCTTACTCATCTAGATTTATAAGCAATAATTAATCATCACTTAGTGATTCTTGGAGATATTCCTAAAGGAATTCTTCCTAAGAGGGATCATGACCATTCCATACAACTAGTTCCAGGGATCCAACCACCAAACGTTACGCCTTATAGCTACCCATACATACAAAAATGTGAGATAGAAATAATTGTTGAGGAAATGATAGAGGTTGGAATTATCAAGCATAGCCAAAGTGCTTACTCCTCACTTGTTGTTCTAGTGTGTAAGAAGGATGAAACTTGGTGCATGTGTCCAGATTATAGAGTGCTCAACAAGTACACCATTAAAGATAAATTTCCTATTCCAGTCATCAATGATCTTCTAGATTAATTAAATGCAGCTATGTATTTTACCAAGTTAGATCTTAGATTGGGTTATCACCAAATTTGGATTAAAGAGGAAGATATTTGTAAGATGGCATTTTGAACTCATCAGGGTCATTATGAATTTGTGGTGATGTCATTCGGTCTTACCAATGCACCATATAAATTGCAAAGTTTGATGAATTCCATTTATAAGAAGTTCTTGAGGAAGTTTTTGTTAGTGTTTTTTGATGATTTATTAATTTATAGCAAGACTTGGGAAGAACATTTGGAACGTGTAGATAAAGCATTAAAATTAATCAAAGATAATCAAATATATGCTAAGCCATCCAAGTGTGCTTTTGGTCTTAAGGAGGAGGAGTATTTGGAACACATTGTTTCACATGAAGGAGTAAAGGTGGACCCTAAAAAAATTAAGGCTATCATGGAATGGCGTATTCCAAAAAATATTAAGAAGTTGAGGGGTTTCTTGGGATTGATAAGATACTATAGAAAATTTGTGAATAATTATGGTCATTTAGAAACATCCTTTACAACTATATTGAATAAGGACTCTTGTCATTGGAATGAATATGCTAATGTATCATTTGAGCAATTGAAGAAGGCTATGTGTACAATTCTAGTGCTTGCCACTCTAGACTTCACCAAGGAATTCATTGTGGAATGTGATGCTTTTGGAAATGGGATAGGAGTAGTTCTCATGAAAGAAGGTTGACCAATCTCTTTTGAGAGTCATCAATTAAAAGGTAAAAATAAACTCAAACCTATTTATGAGAAGAAAATGTTAGAAATCCTTCATGTAGTTAAAAAATGGAGGCCTTATTTAATGATAACCTAAAATATTTTTTGGAACAAAGACTATCATCAGAAGAGAAATAAAAATGGGTCACTAAGATGTTTGGATATGACTTTGAAATTGTATACAAGAAAGGGAAGGAAAATATTGTGGCAGATGCACTTTCCAGGAAGGATGAAAAAGATGAAGCCTTATTGTGTACCCTTTCAATATTACAATAAAATATGGTGGTAGAAGCCAAATAAGAGTGGAAAAATAATGTTGCAACAAGTAATCTCATCCAACAAATAAAAAGTGACCCTAGTAGTTCAGATAAGTTTTGTTTAAAGGGGTATATTCTTTGGTATAAAGAGCACTTGTATCTCTGCAAGAATTCCACTCTTAAACACAAGATTCTCAAAGAACTACATGAGTCCCCAATTGGTGTTATTCAAAATTTTTTAAGACATATCATTGGGTCAAGAAAGATTTTTTTTGGGAAGGGCTAAAAGGTAATGTTCAAAAATTTGTGGTTGAATGTTTGGTTTGTCAAATAAATAAGGGTAAACAATTAAGACACTAGGTCTCTTATAGCCTTTATCTCTTCCTAGCCAACATTGGGAAAAGGTATACATGGACTTCATCACAGGTTTTCCCAAATCTAAAGGTCATAATGTCTTTATGGTAGTAGTTGATTCCCTCATTAAATATGCACATTTCATTGCATTATCACATCCTTTTACAACAAGTATAGTGGCAAAAGTTTTCTTGGAGAATATCCAAAAGCTACATGGTACACCTAAGATTATTGTTAATGATCACGATCCTATCTTTACTAGTCACTTTTGGAAAGATTTATTCTAATGTTTGGGTACTCAATTGGCTCATAGTTCTTCATACCATCCTCAATTAGATGGGCAAACTGAGTGGTTAATAAATGTTTGGAAGGATATCTACATTGTTTCACTTCAAAAAAAAATCTCAATGGGTAGATTAGCTACCTCTTGTAGAATGGTGGTACAATACTTCTTTTCATAGCTCATAAAAAATGTCTCTACTTTTGGCACTTTATCGATATCATTCTCTTTCCATCACATTATCATTAAAGGTGTCACCGAGAGTTCAAGCAGTAGAGGACCACTTGCTTCATCAATAATAGGTAATTTTAGAACTCAAAAAGAATTTAGACATGGCACAAAATAAAATAAAACAAAAAGCAGACCAACATCATAGTGAAAGAAATTTTGAAGTTGGGGACTAGGTCTTCTTGAGATCACAGCCTTATAAAAAAATGTCAATGCAGCAATAAAAAAAGAATAATAGGTTGTCTCCAAGATATTATGGACCATACCAAATCTTGCAAAAGTTTGGTAGTGTTGCCTACAAGCTTGAGTTGTCACAAACAACAAAGATACATCTAGATTTTCATGTTTCTTGTTGAAGAAGGTAATTTTGAAGAATATTCCTACTCAAATAGTACTACCAAAACTTGATGAAGAAGGAAGAATAATTTTGGAACCAGAGTGCATCTTCAAACATGCATGAAGAAGCTGAGGAATAGAACCCTAAGTTAGTATCTCATCCAATGGAAGAATTTACTAATTGAAGAGGCCACATGGGAGGATGAGGAGTTCATTCAAAATAATCCACACTTGGTTAGTATTGAGGACAATGCTTCTTTCAAGAGTGGGGGCATGCTATGCCCTTAATATTGGTGTATATGGGATTATGAATAGTAAACTTTTGGCTATCTTAATCCTTAATTAAGTCATGTTATCATTATTATATTATTATTTAGGTAGGTAGGTTGGCCTAGGTGTTATGTGGGGTAGTGCCTATTCAACCTAAGAATAATTAGGTATATATAGGAGTTTGTGAGTCTTATTCCATCATCATATATTTGGAGGTTTCCCCTTAAAAGTGGTCTATTACTCTCAAATATTATCAAGTATTTATATAATATTTCATATTATTTCTTCTATTGTGCAAGTTATTTCATTACAGACACTTGTCAAGGCTATGGATTTGAGAAAGAACAATCCATGTGCTTCCCTCTCCTTGCATCATAGACCTCCCTTATCCTTCCTCCATTTTTGCATATTGACCCTCTATCTTCATCTTCCTTGGCCTATAAATGGAACCCTCTCCCTTCAAAATCAATATCCACTCTTTATGCTAATGTTATAATGCCCTTATAAAGAATAGAGTCCTCCAATACACCCTTACCATGCTCAAATCCATACTCATCTCACAATTTAAATCTCCCATCCATTGAAGGCTTGAGTAATACTTGCGAATGCATCTCTATCATTGAGACAAATCCTCTTCAACTTGGACCTACTTTGAGGAGTGAGGTTTTCACTCTTTTTTTGTTCTTACTTTCATGTTGAAGGTCTTCTCATAGGTTCTAACCTTGTTGTTTTGTTGAATTATTTGTCTAACCTTGGTATTCCATTGACAATAACAATAATAGGTGATAGAGTTGTAACCTATCTTAACATATCTATGATAGCATTATCTATATTTCCTCTACCTCAAACCATTTTGACATTAGTTCCTACAAGAATCGTAACCCTACAAAAGTTATCAGTTTGAAATTAGATCTTCCACCCTACAACAAATCTATATAGGGTTATCCATGATCCAAATTCTCCATAAGGAAGGAAATATTTTCTCTTATACCACTTGGCACAAGGTATGCAGGGTAAAGTGAACCAAGGAACACTCAACAACCACCTTGCTAGAGTACATACATGGAAGCCAACACAAATATGGAAGAAAGAACAAATAATATTGATTCCAATGCAAATAATCTTCTTACAATTTTCCCAGTATAAGGCCTACTTGGTTTTATCCATATACAATAGATTTAAAATCAATGAGCTTAGAATATCAAGGTTACAAAGCAAAAATTTATTTCTTCTACTATCCTCCTCACTACTCAATATAATCCTAAGTTTCAAATATATATCCACCAAGACCACAAGTGGATGTGATGGATGGATTAATTAAAAATATAGGTTCTATTGGAATATTCAAATGGGAAGAGTACTTCTGGGGGGGGGGGGGGGGTTGAATTAACATGCATCCAAGTAAACAAACATAAAATGAGAGCATGCATCAACACATAAAACAAAAGATTTTGGTGACCCAGAAACCCTCCAAGAATAAGAAGGTAAAACTGGGGTGCGTATTACACCCACAAAAATTACTGTAGTAATGAGCTCAACCACTCTTGATGGTTTGCCTTGTTAAAGGCTTTACACTGTGTCAATAGTGGCCTATTGAAAGGATTTACAAACACTTTACATGAACTATCACCCTGTTAAAGGATTTACAAAAAGGTTGTTAAACCCACCTAATTCATAGGATTTTGTTAACCTTCTCCAAAGGCTCTCGTACTTAGCTATTAAGCTAACCTATCACCATAGTATTTCAACCTCTAATACAATTTTGAGAGAGTATTAGAACATTTGACCTGATTGAATGCAATCTCAAATTGTTGGGTTCAGGCACTTGATCTACTCTTTCTCTTCTGATTCTTGCTCGATTTGATCTCTGAATACGTCCTCTATTCTATTCTAATTAATTGGATGTATAAATGTTATTCTTTCCACTAAGTCTTTTCCTCTTCACACTAAAATTTCAGTATAATCTCCCCTTATGCTATTTTTATTCCATCCATACAATGGTGCATTCATCCTCCTTATAAAGAATGCAAAGACATAGAGTTAGGTATGAATCTACAATCCAAATTGAATCTCAAATTCCTACTCATACTTTGCATTTTTCTTATTGGTTGCATGCCTTCACCATTTCTCTAATTGGTTGCATGAAAATTACATAGGGAATGTAAATGATTTGTCCTAATCCTTTTTCTCCTTTAAAATTTGTCTAAGTTGGCTCCAAAAATGGTTTACATCTTAGTTTGTCCAAATACAAACTATTATGTTGATCCTACGTTGCTCAGCACATGAAGTATTATTGATGCTTGGCACATACTATTTCTAGATTGCTCAGCATCAACTATGTTTCCTAGTTTTCTCAACACCTATTGTATCTTGCATTGCTTAACATATGTTGTTCTGAGTTGCTCAACATCTGAATGATTCTATTACTTAGCACATGAACAATTCTTGGATCACTCAGCACATACTATACTATAATCTACTTGACACTAACTATGACTCAAAACCTATTAAAATTCTAGCTCGACATCTATTGTGTACTCAACATACATAGTGAAAATGGTTAAGTGTGTTGACACTCATTTGTAATTATATCTATTTGACCAACAATCTCCCCCTTTGACATGAGTGTCAAAAACACTTAACTGAGCATTGATGATCCTAACCTTATTGAGTACACTCTTTACTCACTCAACTTACATGCAAAATTTCAAAACATTGTGAGTAGCAATATACCTTATGACTCCCCCTAAGTTGATTGTTCCTTTGAAATTGAAATTCTGTGCCAATATGCCTGATCCTTTCTATCCTTTGACTTGTTTTTGCATTCTGAGCCTGAATGTTGTATTTGATCTATGTGATGTCCCTATATTCCATGTGATTATCAAAATCCTTCACTTCTTTATTCCTTGTCTCCCCTTTTTTTGGCTATATACAATCATTCCACTTCATTTTCAAAATGAATGAATGATCAAAATTTGTCAAAATTTGGTAATTACCCATTATTTCTTCCCCTATAATATATTTCTCCCCCTCTTTGACACTGATGTCAAAGGGTTCTATGGAGTAATTCCATGTTTAGCCAAAAATGAGTTGTTAACCTTCAAAATTATCTTTAGAGCTGCATCCTAGTTGTTTAATACAATATCCAATGACTTGTGTTGGATTGCAAGCACTGCTGCTAGGTCTACAAGTCCTTCATGTGTAGAAAGACTGGGATCTTTCTTCAGGACTGTCTCTACATACATTTTCTCCCTGTGAAGTACCTCCAAGTGAGGGGTGATGGAGGATTGAATTTGCATTAACTTATCTTTTATATTAGCCTCTTCTACTAATAATACAACTAGTTCCCTTTGAGTTGAAGTGTCTGAGTAAAATGCTTCTCACTTTGAGCTGGATTGGTTGGGAGTTGCGTACTAGAAATCTTTAGATTTCTCTCCAAGCTCATTATTTCCTAACTGATTTCTTGTGTGAAATTGGAAAAATCACACAATTTATTGTAAAAGAAGAATATGTTTCCAAGTACAATTTTAACTCTATCTATTTTCTTAGCCAAATCAACTTGTCCCAAAATGATAGTATTTGATATCTTCTCATTGACCTTACCTTGGAATTTCTTCTCTGACCATTCCATTAGTTTGGCATTGGTGTCATGGTCCTAATTTGTTACTTGATCAACTATATCTAATAGTTTCTCTATAATTGGTTTTGATTCATCCGAAGACTGCAGGCTGAAGGCATCCATGAATATGTCCTTGATTTCATTTAATTCTTGCCTATATTTGTTGTCCTTTCTAAGTGCCTCTTGTTTCCTTCTTCTATCCAATGCACTCTGAATTTCATTCATATTGTCCTCAATGAGAGTACTGGATTCATAATAGGGTATCTTTATTTCTTCATCAAGCTCAGAAATTCCATAATGAATTATCCTGGCTACCCTAGTGGAGCTCAAGCTTGGTGTTCTAATTTGCAATTCTAGTGTTCCAGTGCTTAGCTGCTGAAGAGTTTTTGTAGGAGTACCTATTTTGGGTAGTTCAACCAAAGTTTGTATTGCAGATCCCTCCTTATCTTTTGTCTCTTCTTTCTCTTTAGTTTATTTTTCTTTTGCTATTATTTTGGTGGGGGTTGTACATGATGATTGTACTAATTTAACTTTATCATTGCCTACTGCTGCACTTGTCTCATGAAGTGCAACTGTAACTTCTTTTGGTGGAGATGGTGGTGGAAGAAGTAGAAGTATAATAGATTGTGTGGTCATAGGTGGTTCTTATGTTTGCATCTTGATTTCAATTAATTTTACTACTACCTTCTAGAGTTCATCAACGCTAACCAATATTGGGCTTGAACATAGCCTAGCTGCTTGTGTTGATTGGTCAAGGATCTTTTCTAGATCCTTTGTAGTTAATGGATTGATGTTTTGACTAGAAGTGTCAATGACATCCTTTATCTTGATTGTCTCTATAGGTGTGATGGTAGAACAAGGAGGGCTAGGAGGTGGCAGTTGTGTGTCCTATACACTCTATTCTTATTGCTCACCTATCCCTTTTTCCTCTTCTTTACTTATTTCCTCCTCCTTTTCTTCTTCATCCTTCTTTTCTTCCTCCACTTTCTTCTCTTCTACTTTCTTCTCCTCTACCTTCTTTCTTCTTTCTTCTTTTATTTCCTTTGTTTTGGCACTTTCTTTTGCCTTATATTCTTCATCAAATACATCATCAATTTTATTGTAAATAATTTTCCATACTTTTGTGGTTTTTCTCACAACCTCTTCAATTTTATTTTGTAGAATACTAAATGCCCTGTATTTGGGAGTAAATCTACTATTGTTCCTTTTGACTACATTTGTTATTCGACTTTTAGTCAAATTAGGAAACATCCTTGCTAAGGTAGACTCCCTTATTTCTTTCTCAGTTTGTAGACAAAAATGCTATTTTTCCTCTACAATCTTATATAATTCCTTTGGCAATGAACTATCTAGTTCAAGATGTGTATTTTTATATTCTGCCATCATATTATAGACAGATATCTCTATTTTATTTTCCTCATCTTTTGTGAGCTTATTAAAATTTACAATCTTCAAATCATTTAGGTCTCCATTCCTAATCTTAGCACATAATTTATCAATAGAAGACTTTGGTGGATGACTTAACACTTTAAACTAATTGTGATCTTCTGATTCCATCCTCTCTTCATTTGAATCAAGTTGAGCCACAAATTTTCTTATTTTCTTTGGCTCTTCTTCAGTCTTCTTAGTGGATTCCTTCCTCTTAGCTACCTCTTCATCTATCTTTTGTGTAGTAGCCATTGTAGTAACTCTAGTAGTAGGCTTTTTAAGTGCAGGCTTTGCCACTTTCTTTGTCTTAGACTAAGGAGTAGGTGGTGCTTTTTCCTTTCTCTTGGTGACCTTGGTTTGAGTGGATGATTCCTTGTCACTTTCATCCTCATCTTCACCTAGGCCTTGTGTTAATTGAAGTGGCCCTTGCTTTGACTCATCCTCATTGTCATCTTCTTCTTTATCATTGCTTATTTCTTTTGCTTCTGTAGTACCTGTGTCTTCATCACCCAATTTCTTTTTGATCTTCTTTACAAGCTTGTCCTTCTTCTTGACTACTATTTCTGTCTTGAGGTCTATAACCTCTCTTGATTTGACAATGTCATATGTTCCAAAGTTCTTTGTAATTTTATCAATTTTCTCTGCAAGCAATCCATAATAGCTGCTAAAGCTTGATCCACATCAAGTTCATAACCTAGTGGTCTAAGCCATCTGACTCTAGGGATGACTACTTATAGGTAGGTATAGTCAATATCCGCTCGAAAAAAATGTCCTTTTCATGTTGCTCCACTAATGAGACTGGAATTCTCATTCTCTATTTCATGGATTGTTTGAAATCTTCAAAATAACTAGTCATTTGGGCATCAAAATTCTCACCCATTTGCTCAATGAATCTATTTATCTTTTCAACAATAGTATTATCTAGATCCCATCTCACCTTGCCTATTAAGGGGAATTCTTTCATAATATAGAAGAACATGCAAATCATTACTACATCAAATTTTCATTGAGCCCCTTTGGATTTCCTTATGACTCCCAAGTTCTCAATGATTTGTTACATCATCAAATCTACAAGATCATAAGTGTGATCTTTTTTTACTAGCTTATAGGCAACATCTACAACTATGTAGGGTACACTATTTAACCTACTAGATTGATAAAATTTGTGAGATATAATCCTAATAGGAAAATCTAGTAGGGGGTCTTTGATGGTGTCAATGATCATACCACTGTTGTTCCACCTGGCACTAGTTTTTTTTTTCACAATTACCTCCCTCTTATCACTCCTTAGGGTTTTCGGTCGATCTAGGGTTGGGATACTAGTGACCCTATGTACAGTTTTCTTTGTGAACTTTACTGGCCTAGTTTCTAGCCAAAAAGCTCCATCATGGATTCTTCTCAACATAATGCATATCCATTCTATTTTAAAAACAATAGGGAAAAGTAGGGTTTTGGTCAGTCCCTTCTTTTTGACTATGGAGAATTCATCCTTAAGTTTCCCATTTTCATATAGCTTATCAAATGCATTGAAAATCTCCAAATATCCTATGGCTCCTATCTTGTAGTTGTAGCATTTGTGTACATCTTGAACCATAACTACTTTACTAGGAATCATGGATAGGGCACCAGCAAGATCATTTTTGTAAGCAACTTCAGGGATGGGTTTGAACTCTGGTTGTCTAACTTCATTGCTGACTAGTTGAATTTCTAACCCTTGCTTTTCTTTTACATATTTAGAACCAGATGCCATCTTTAACCTAACTAGGGTTTACTGTTTACAAATTTTTCAAATTGCATAAGTCAACACTTGAATGAAATACTTGGTAAATCGATGAAATAGAGTTGGTGAGTTGTTGAATTTCTGTAAGTCACCTTTTAATTGCTGAAAAATTTCTTAATCACTCTTCTTGTCTTTGCTCTTTGTTTGAATGAACGAAAAATGAATGATTTTCTCTTTTATTAGGCTTGAAACCTAGCATTTATTGCATTCATGCTTGACAACTGTACACTCAACTTTCAAAGGATTTTCCAACTCGGCATCAACTATATTTCACTCACTCTATAGCTACTATCATCTTTTTACTCAACTTCCACTAGACTGTTCAACTCGACCTGTACTAGAGTTTTACTCGACAACCAAAGGTAGCTCGACATCATCTCCCAAATTTTATCTTGGCATCTTAACTTATGCAGATTTCTTCTTTGTAGTGTTCCTATGTTCTTTTGGGATGATGTATGATAAATCTTTATATGTATCAGGCCCATGTGCCTTTCTAATGCTTAATTTGATGAGGTGTGATCACTTAACCTCTTGGGTGAAGTGATCTCTCCATTTGATGTGTTGTATTCACATTTCTTCTGTGATGTGTTCCATATTAACTTTTTCTTTGTCCTTATTAACTTTAGTCTTGGGTGCTTTGACCTTTTTTGGATAGTTCCTGCTAATATGACCAGTCTTCAAGTAGCTAAAGCAAGTAGTTTGATTTAACCATTTGCTGTAATTTCCCTTAAAATGTGTCCTTATGCAATTTTCAAGAATGTGTCCATACTCTTGGCAATAGTGATAGCTATACTTGGTGTTGTAATCCCAATTGTAGTGCTGTGCATGATTAATTCCTCTTGAAGGTTGATTAGGTGCCCACATAGGCTTTGATCTGCATTCAAATGCTCCATTTCCATATTTTTTGTTGTTGTAGTAGTGGACCTCAAATCTTGGTGTCCTCATGGTATTGGTTTTGCAGTCTTGTGCTAAATGTCGTTGTTTTTTACATTTGTGACAAAAGTTTGCATTTTTAGGCTTATCATGCTAATGACTATTCTTGCTTCTACATACATTAGAGGTATGTCCCTTCTTACCACAGAAATGACAAGTAGGTTTAGTGTTCTTACCTTTGTTGCTTCTTTGTTCTACAGTTTTGGATGATTCTCCTTGTTCAGTGCTGATATATCCAAGTCCTGTAGTGTCATTACTTGCCCTTGGTGATTTCAGCAATTGCTCAAAGTACTTGATGGCCTCATTGGGTTTATTGTAGCTTTCTACTATTTCCTTTTCTCTCTTCAATTCATTCTATAATTGTTTATTCTACATCTTCAAGGTGGATATCTCAATGTCCTTCATGTTCAACTCATGATGAGCATTCATCATTTGGCTCAAAGTGTCTAACTGCATGTTTGAAATCTTTTCAAATTCAATTGTCTTCTCTTCCAGTCTATTGATGAGATTTCTCTTGTCATCTTCTACCATGACCTTGTCTTCAATAGCTCTTTTCTTTTGTTCAGTTACTTCACAAAGCAACATGGCTTGTGATTCTTGTTCAAGCTTGAGTATTCTAATTTCTTTGGCTTGTGCTCTATTTTTCTCCATTAATTATGCTATTGTTGCATCAAATTCCTTGGAGTCTTCATTAGAAAATATGTGTGTGGTGTCATTCTCCTTGTAGTGTATGTCATTTTCAGCTATAGCTATCTCCTTTCTTCTTTTCAAAGATTTTCTTAGTTCCTTCCTGGCTTCCTCTACTTTGTGTGGAGCTAGTTACACATCAATCACCTAATTGTCAATGATCTTCCCAATTCTGAAGACTTCCATCTTCTAACCTTTTTCTCCAAGCTATTAGGCTGCTTGTTATGAGAACCTAAGCTCTAATACCAATTGTTGGAATATTCAAATGGGAAGAGTACTTCTGAGAGGGGGGGGGGGGTGTGTGAATCAGAAGTAACCAATTGTTATCCTTTTAAACCCTTAATAAAATATAGCTAAAATTAACATGCATCCAAGTAAGAAAACATAAAATGAGAGCATGCATCAACATATAACACAAGAGACTTTGGTGACCCAGAAACCCTCTAGGAATAAGAAGGTAAAACTAGGGTCTGGATGACACCCACAAAAATTACTATAGCAATGAGTTCAACCACTTATGATGGGTTACCCTGTTAAAGGCTTTACACTATGTCAATAGTGACCTGTTGAAAGGATTTACAAACACTTTACATGAACTGTCACCCTGTTAAAGGATTTACATAAAGGTTGTTAAACCCACCTAATACATATGATTTTCTTAACCTTCTCTAAAGGCTCTCCTACTTAGCTATTAATCTAACCTATCACCATAGTATTTCAACCTCTAATACAATTGTGAGAGAGTATTAGAACATTTGACTTGATTGAATGCAATCTCAAATTGTTAGGTTTAGGCACTTGATTTGCTCTTTCTCTTCTGATCCTTGCTCGATTTGATATTTGAATATGTCCTTTGTTCTATTCTGATTAACTAGATGTATAAATGTTGTTCTTTCCACTAAGTCTTTTCCTCTTCACACTAAAATTTCACTATAATCTCCCCTTATGCTATTTTTCTTCCATCCATACAATGGTGCATTTTTCCTCCTTATAAAGAATGAGAAGACTTAGGGTTAGGTATGGATCTACGATTCAAATTAAATCTCAAATTCCCACTCATACTTTGCATTTTTCTTATTGGTTGCATGCCTTCACCATTTCTCTGATTGGTTGCATGCCATCCCCATACATTTATGATTTTTCTTATTGGCTGCATGCCTTCACTAGAAATTTATGATTTTGATTATCTTTACTTAACCTACATGTCAAATGTAGAAAACCATTAATCTGTAATAATCTCACACTTTATTTTATTCCTAAACATTGATTTAAAATGGCTAAATAGTCATTTTTGATTGAATAAATATAATTAAAAAGTCCTAACACTTTAATTAAATTAATTCAACCGCTTTAGCTAAAATACACATGAAAAAGAATTGATTATGTTTGATTAAATTAAATATCCTCATCTTAATTTTTAAAAAATTTTATTGGTCAAATAATTGAGACAATCCACTTGTATATGTGAAAATCCTTCTCTGTTGGAAGCATGCATAAACAAGAAAATGTTAGTTGTATATGTATATCAAGATTAAAATAAACTAAAGAACAACCAATCTATTTGAGTTTTAGAACCAATGCTACCAATGAAAGGATCACAGACAACCTCAGAGCAGTTCAACAAGGGCACCCAAATGAGACCTTGTTGGTGTATTCAAGATTGAGGGATGTGGATTTCCTCTCCTCAAACACAAGTATTGAATCCCAAGATGATACATGATGTGCAACGATGAGTATGAGCCTATGATAAATGATAAAGAATGCTTCAAGAGATGGCTATGGAAGCAACCATTCTTAGGAGGGTTGAAAGGAGGTGAATGTGGATGCAAATAAGAAAACTATGTGATATCCCCACTAAAATAAGATTTGATATTAAATAGTTATTAAAATATAATAAAATTAGAAATAAATATTGAATAAATAAATAATAATTTTTAAATAAAAATTATAATACTATTAAAATATACAAACACATATAAATATAAATTTATACATTATAATTAGATTATAATGTTACAATATACATATTAGAGAATCAAATGAATATAATATATATAATTATTGTTAGTATTAATAATATTTAAGCCCATTTGCATTAATCAAAAGAGAAGTGATTAAGTAAGAGACACATCTCTTCACCATAAGAGCATGCACTCTTCCATTTTCAAATATATATAATGAGAAATGATTATATATTCTCAACATCATAAAAAATAGACTTATTCTTCATCTATAATTTTAAGCATTTTCTTTGTTGGCTATCTATCTCAACAATATAAGGTGAAGATCAAAGACATTATCATTGAATCTGATATATAGAAATTAAGCGAAGCCTGTTAGGGGTCATTAAAATTGGTATTAGAGCATGGTCTTCCCACCCTAAAAAAAGAAAAAACAAAAAAAAAGAATTTTCTCAGAATATCATTGTCAAACATAAATGATTAATGTTGGTAAAGATAGAAAATGGACACAGTGGATTGGAAGGTTTCCAATTACATGCATTGGAGAACCATTCAAGTATATGTCATTATCGAATGGTGGTAGCAAAACATAAAATAATGTAGAAATGATGGATGGAATGATCAACATTGACCATGAGAAGTTTGGATATGTATAATAACCAAAGTAAATATTAAGGGAAATGATGAACATAGGGAATCATGCATTTAAATGAAGAGAATAAGGTATGCAAAAAAGGTAAAGAAGAATATATATTTACTACATATCTCACTTTAGTTGAATATCTGGAAAAATGACACCATGACCAAATATATTAATCAAATTATAATTCACCAATATATCAAGAAGATACTAAGAGTAGGGTATATTTTAAGACCAATCATAATCACTGATAATAAAAGCATCAATGATATGGAAGATAGGGACATTGGATCTACATTAGAAAATGGTGAAAAATACCTAGTATACGAAGGCGGTAGTATAGTTAAGGGATGCCATTATTATAGTGCGTTTAAAAAGGGACACCAATTATAATTGAGCATTGAGTACAACCAGTACTCATGGCAATCATTAAAGCGGACTAGGCACAGATCTATCAAGTTAAGATTACAAAGAAATATATATTATAAAGTGGAAATCTCTAAAATTAAGGATCATTTAATCTTTGACCTAGTAGATAGGATCATTACAATTGGAAGAAAGGATGCAATAGATATATTATTTGATGGAATTCTCACTGTTCTATAAATTGGACAAAAAATAGAAGAAAATGAACAAATGTGATGAATCATAATGCGTTACAGATACACATTGAAAATTTGTATAACATTAGAAGGGCATCACTGAGTATATTCACTTTAAGAAGGATTAAAAATATAGATATAAAAACTTGAAGCCTCTAAAATATTATCAAAGAAACATATTGAGGACTATGTCATCGTAACACATCAGAGAAATGTAATATAATTTTATTAAGGTGTTTGAAAAATGATTGGTTAATTTATGGGATAATCTCAAGGTTCACAAATCTATTGAATTTATCAACCTCAAATGCCATATGACCTCATCAATTGATTTATCACATGGTTAATGCCCATAATATAGGCCCTAAATAGAAAATTGTACAACTCCTCCTTGTTGGAATATGTGATATGTTTTAGGATCTTGTTCAATCTATGTGAATATTTCATTGAAAATTCTATCCATTGCAAGTCATTCTAATGAAATCATCCACAATAAAGATGTATCTTATGTAACATGGATGATTGGACATCATTTAGCAGATGAAAGAAAGGTGAAAGAAACTCATTTATTATAACCATAGGGAGGAGAAGTATATTCTACGCAAAGATATAAAAAGTGACATTAAAAAATAAAGATTGTTTCACTACCTTAGCATAGAAATATTTCTACCATCCATCACATCATTCAAATATGCATGATTGTGATAGGAGATGGTGGTAATTGTGTGCAAATTAATTTTGTATTCAATATACATGAACCCCACCAAGGTAGGACATGTGTGCAACTAAAGATTAAACCCAACAAAGCACATACCCCTATGTAATGACTTGAGGAGAAGACAATATATAAATTTGAAACAAAATGTAGACAAATGGATTAAACTACAATACATGTAGAAATATGAAAGGAGCATGAAATAGGCTTGACTTGAAGGTATTAAACAAGCATCATAGAACTATGAACCATTTAATAATCAAAGGTTTCATCATGAATCATCATCGGGGGAAGGGTGCAAATATCATCAATAAGAAAATAAACTACACTTGTGCTATTAAAAGAGCCATGTAGAAAGGACAACTTGAAGATATAAAGGCTTAAAAAGTACTAATTATAGATAAACAAAATCTAATCGATCTATGAGAGTGATCAGACGCACATCGATCAATTAGAATTTTATCAACAAGAGAGGAACACCATAATGAATGAATATAATTTGTGACTGGTGACATAACTAAAGTTTAGAAAGGTATGTCGTAGAGCATTGTACAAGGTATGTCTCATCAATATTTTTATTTCATTTGTAGAAATAGGTATTATGAATTTATAATAAGTGTAATGATAATTTCAAACATTAGATATATGTTCTAAAGAAATGGTTATTACATGAATGATACTATATTCATGTAGACCAATGTGGTCACTCAAGAGTGAAATAACTAATTTCAAATACTATAATAATCTATAATATTGTTACAAAACACACTGAGAATATAATTGAGTCTAAATACATAGTATGATTATTTTCTATTCTTTCATAGGGAGACATTATTTAAAATATTTATGATTAAATTCATGATGGATAGGGAGTCTGCATAGGGGGAGAAGTAAATCAGTCACATTGGGGAATAGGAATCCCAATATGGATTGTAAGATCTGAGGGAGCCCCAAGCTAAGCATGTCCAAACTTGAGCAACAATAAACCTTCCATTCATAAATAAACTAAACATGTACATAGTGGGTAGGGAGTGTGCACAGGGGGAGGAGTAAATCAGTCACGTTGGGGCAAAAGAAAATCCCAATATGGATTAAAGATTTGAGTGAGCCCCAAGATGAGTGTGTCTAGCCTTCAGAAGTAGTAAATCTACCATTCACATCAAAATTAAGCATGTTCCTAGTGGGTAGGGAGTGTGCATAGGGGAAGAGTAAATAGGTCACATTGGGTCAAGAGAATCCCAATATGGATTAAGAATATGAGGGAGTCCCAAGTTGAGAGTGTCCAAACTTGAGTAACAATAAATCTACCATCCACTATGGAATTATATACCCTATTATAGTACTGGCTATAGAAAATATGCATCTTTAAGAACTTTTTATTTCAAGACAAGGGAAAGGAGCACGACATTCATGATCAAAGTGGTAAAAGATTTCATTACCCTTTTCTCATTTCAATTTGTAAGCTAGATTCTAACATGTATACTATGTGTCTACATCATGTCTTCAGGCATCAATGTGTTTTCTTTGCATCTTCTTCATGTCTTCATGCATTCATTTCCACCTTGTGCTTTCATCGTGTCTTCATGCATTAATGTGTCTACTTTGTGTCTTCATCCATATGTTATTGTACATGCTATTATATACTAACATATCTACTTTGCAAGTGCCTAACACATATGCAGGAATGAAAATGACTATAGACTATGACTCAATGAGGATCAAATCAATTGCTTGAGGATAAGAAAATTCGCGGGGGGAGGACTATGTTATCCCCACTAAAATAAGATTTAATATTAAATAGTTATTAAAATATAATAATATTAGAAATAAATATTGAATAAATAGATAATAATGTTTAAATACAAATTATAATAATATTAAAATATACTAACATATATAAATATAAATTTATACATTATAATTAGATTATAATGTAATAATATACATATTAGAGAATCAATGAATATAATATATCTAGTTACTATTAGTATTAATAATATTCAAGCCCATTTGCATTAATCAAAAGAGAACTAATCAAGTAAGATACATGTCTCTTCACCATAAAAGCATGCAATCTTCCCTTTTCAAAGATATATAATGAGAATCAATTATATATTCTCAGCATCATAAAAAGTGTTCTTATTCTTCATCTATAATTTTAAGTTTTTTCTTTGTTGGTTATCTATCTCAACAATATAAGATGAAGATCAAAGATATTATCATCAAATTTGATAGAAATTAAGAGAAGCCTATTAGGGGTCATTACACTCAGCATCCACTAAGTGCTTGATACCCACTGGGAACTCGACAAATAAAGGATAACTTGGTAGCAACTAGAACTTGGTAGCAACTGACAGAATGAACAAAAGTGTAGGATTACAAAGAACCCTAGGATGCTTCTGCATTAGAAAACTAAGGTTGGAAGAAATGATTCTCTTGAATCATGCAAGTGTCACAACCTAAGCTGAATCCACCTCAGATTGAGAAATTCATGTAGCATCTTCTCTTCCATTTCACCAAATACTCATAGTAATCTTTTCCTCTTGTTCTCTTACCAACTCTTTGATCCAATTACTTTTCAACTTCTTTAATATACTTCTTAGGATAATAATATGATATAATAACTTCATCATCTAACTTGTGATACTTATATAAATCAACAACATTGATAATAGGAGATATATCCATGTCATTAGGTAACTCAACTTCATAAGAATTACCACTGTCAAACTTCTTCAGCTTACTGTATGTTCCAACAAGAAATCTCCCTTTCTTCAAATGAACCATCACCTCATCACCAATTTCAAAATCATGATGTCTTCTAGACTTATCAGCATTCTCTGTTTCAACCTCAACTTCACTTCCTTATGCAAAGACTCCATAAAATCAACAAATTCTTCTCCAACAACCCTTCTCTTTTCTTCACCAGCAATATCTCTCAAATTTGATACTCCTCTAGGTTGCACTCCTATAACAATATCAAAAGGTGTCTTTCCTCTACTCCTATTCACATAATTATTATATACAAACTCAAATTTTTCCAATACCATCTCTGAAGTACTTGGCTTATCTCCACGTAGACATCTTAGTAAATTATCGAACACTTCTATTTACAAGTTCTATCTGTCCATTTGTTTGTGGATGGAATGTAGAAATAAATTCCAACTCAATACCTGTCTTCCTCCACAAAGTCTGTCAAAATAACCAAAAAACTTACTATCTCTATCAGAAATAATACTTCTTGGTAATCCATGCAATCTCACAATCTCTTTGAGAAAAAGTTCAGCAATATGCTCAGCATCTGATATCTTTTGACAATCCACCACTATTATTTTCCTTGATCAAATTAACTCTCATAGAACTTATAGGAATAAAAAATTGAATTCCTTTAAACAACATACCTTTTTGAATGAAATATTTATCATACATATGTGATCTGTCAAATTGGCTAGTCTACACTCTCTCCAAACCTTAGAAAAATCAAGGTCAGTATCATACAACTCCTTCATTTCATCAAAATCAAGAACTTCAACCTTCATCTCAATCAATAAAGAACATATTTTGCTCCATGTATCAAAACTCTACTAGTAACTCCACTCTTATGTTTGATAACAAATGTAAAATTTTGCAAGTACTCAACCCAATTCATATGTCTTTTATTCAATTTATGTTGACTTTCCAAGTACTATAAAGCTTTATGATTAGTAGACAACATAAACTCCTTAGGAATCAAATAATGTCTCCACTTCTTCAAGGCTTGAACAATAACATAAAACTCTTGATCATACATGGAATACTTTCTTTTAGCATCATTCAACTTTTCACTAAAGAAAGCAATAGGTTTACTTTCTTGACTAAATATAGCTCCTATTGCACTACCACTTGCATCACAGTCAACTTGAAATACCTTATTGAAATCAGGCAAAGCCAATACAAGTAACTCAACAACCTTTTGTTTCAAAGTCTCAAAATTCTTATCAGCTCCAAGTGTCCACTTGAATTCCTTTTTATCTCCTCTCATTATCTCAGTCATAGCATTAAAAATAGCACTGAAATTCCTTATAAAATTCTTGTAAAAAACTAGCCAACCCATGAAATGATCTTACCTCACCCACATTCTTGGGTGTAGGCCATTCCAAAATTGCTTTAACCTTCTCAAGATCCACCTTCAAACCATCATCTGAAATCACAAATCCCAAATACACAATCTCCTCTTGCATAAAAGAATACTATTTTAGATTACTCAACAACTTCTCCTCTTTCAATCTCTATAATAGTTGTCTTGTTAGAAATAATCAAGACTAGCTAGGTTACTGAGAGGGAAGGGGTGAATCAGTAACCTCAAAAAAACTTTAAATCAATTCAACACTTAAGCATATAAATCATTGACCATTCTTTTTTTTGATTTATTGTATGCATGAAAAAAGATAAACATTCATAACACATGAACACAGTATTTTGGTGACCCAGAAACCTTCCAAATAGAAAGTAAAACTGGGTGGGGATGATA
Source organism: Cupressus sempervirens (assembly GCA_028749045.1). NCBI lineage: Eukaryota > Viridiplantae > Streptophyta > Pinopsida > Cupressales > Cupressaceae > Cupressus > Cupressus sempervirens. The sequence goes on from CM053793.1 coordinate 735,262,511, forward strand.
CCCACAAAACTTCACTACTGCAGTATAAATTTGGCCTGTTAGAGCTTACATTGATCACTTCTAATGATTTTCCCTCTTAAGAGCAATTTGGACTACTAGATCCACCTTGTTAGAGGTTTTACAAACATACAATGAAGTATGCACTCTATTAGGATATTTGTACAAAAACTGTTAAGTCTACCCTGTTAAACGATTTGAAAACTGATTCATCTGTTAGGATGAAATAGTTGATCTAACTTACAACTTGATTGATGAATAGGTCTTGAAGTAAAAATCACCTCTTGTGACTGATATGTCTTTGCTTCTCCTTAATGACCTTGCTAAATAGATCTTGAAGTACATATAACCTCTTATGACTGATATGTCTTTGCTACTCCTTAATGAACTTGCTGAATGCTCTATTTTGTTGCTAATTCACATAGCTTTTATTTGTACATATATCAATCTATTTTCTCCCTTATTTCTCCACAAACCTCTTACTATCTCTTTACTCCCATTTGATCTAACTATCTTTATACTCCCCCTTTTTGAAAATAATGCCAAAGGGTATATGCAATATATTCAAATAGAGACATCAAAATGTGAGAGAAATTCAGAGTGTACCTTGAGAATAAGAGCCAATATCTTATCCCAATTATTTTGCAAAATTTTGTAGGTGGAGAGGGCCACTTGAACTTCTATAGAAAGTTCAATCATATGATTTGCTACTGAAAAATTGTTATCTTGGACCAATGTTTTTGAATATGCAATATGTTTCTGCATTGGGTCCATAAATGGAAGGATCATATTTTGGATGTCAATTATTGTAGACCTGATCTTGGCTTCCTCTCTAAGTAATTCTACCAGCATTTCTAACAAAAATTTGACCTTCATGTGATGTAATGATCTTGAACTAGGGTCAAGCTATAGCCTTTGAGCACTAGCCTTCATGTTCCCATCAATCTTATCCAATTTCTCCTTTATATCCTTGGTATACTCGGTAACATCACAAAGCTTTCCAAAAAGTGATGTTACATTTGTGAAGGATTGTTCAAGGTTGTTCAAAATTGAGGATAACTCTACTTGATTTATTGCAATGTGCTGAGTAATGTGCTCAAGCACCTTATTATCAAATTTCTTCTCTACCTTCTCAATGAGCTTCTCTTGGCCAGAAGTGTCCTCATTGAACTTATTCACAACCTCTTCTAATTGTAACAAACCATGTTGAGATGAATCAACTCCAACACCTATAGCCTCAGTAGTTATATTTTTGGCATTCTCAATTATAGTGAACTCTCTGTCTCTCTCATCTCTAAGATGCTTCTACCTTTCTTTTTTCTCTAAAAGTTGACTAACCAATATTATTTCATTAGCTGTGGTAGTTCCAGATCTATCTTAGGAATAATAATTTTTGTGTCCAAGTCTATGTCTTCATCAATTGCTTTGCCAATAAGTAGAAGTTTTAGAGGAGTCTTAGGTTTTACTTTTGTGCTTACTTCCTTGGACTTAGAAATGGAAACAATAGTAGAAGTAGCAAGACTAGCAAAAAAAAATTGACTTGGTCGAACTAAAGGAAAACTAAAAGAAGTACCAACAATATCCAAAATTGATGTGCTTCCCAAAAATGAAGTACCAATAGGTAATGTAGAAATTGGAATATTTACAACTGAAGAGCTAACTAGAACAAAAATTTGTGTAGTTAAAGCTGTAGTTCAAAAAATTGTAGAGCAAACTAGAAAACTTACTAAACAAGCTGTAGTAGAAGTTGACACAATTTGAGAACTGGCAGCTATGCATACTACTAAAGTAGATTTCTCGAGTGTTGATGAAGATGGTTGCAGCTCGGTAGATGAAGTTGTAGACACTTTCATTGTAGATACCTAGAGCTGTGAGGTAGTAGGTGCAGATGATATTTCTAAGGTGGTTGTGATCATTCCTACTGAAGCTAACTCCAACCCTAATGATGTTGCTGGCTTAGGTGGAGAGCGAGGAAGGGGAGCAATGACTTCTACTACAATTTTCATTGGATCATCTTCTTCATTTTCTTCCTTGTTTTCCTGATCAACTTCTTCCTCTTTCTCTTCATCATCAGCCCTTAGTGCCTGACAATGTTCACCATCAAATGTAACACATGGAGTGTTATCATCTTCATCATCACTATCACCATTATGATCCTTGATGTCTACTAGATCATCACTAGGCTTATGTAGATGATAGATGTTTCACCACATGTTTGTTGCATCTCTTACAACATGCTTAATATCTTTGATTAAGATCAAACATGTGTGGAATCTGATCATCATTTTACCTTCATTATTTTTCATGGCTTCCTTTACTTCTACATCAGTAAGATTAGGCAATAATTTCCTCAAAGATTATTCATAAATATCTTTGGCTATCTATGCAGCTGACTCCCACCTTGGTTGCAATCTCATTAACAATTCTTTTGAGATTTGGGGAGCAATCTGGTCTAGGGAATACTTCCATTTTCCCATTTTGGTGAGTATGAACTCCTCAATTTGCATCTTCTTAGCATCAATCCTTGTTTCAAACTTTAGTGCCTTGAAGTTTGTGATGCCAGCTCCTTCTTCCATCTATTTCAACCTCTTCTAGAAGGTAAGTGGGGGCTTGTTGAGCACAACTTCACCTTTACCTTTGTCTTTTCCTCTCTTGGTGAAAACAACTATGGAGGCCTTTGGAGGTTTTGTAATGATTACCCTCCCTTTCTTCTTAGCTAGCTCTACCTCCTCTAATTCTTGCTCCTCCTCCTCCTCCTCCTCCTCCTCCTCCATCTACTTCATCCTCTCATTTTCCCTTAGTAAGCATTAAAGTGCCAGTGGTAGATTTCATCTTTGCTATTTTCCTCTTCCCTTTGCTGAACTCTTGAGGTAGCTTGATTTCTAGTTCAATTCTGGCTTTTGCTTCATCATAAGTGCCAAAAACTAGTTGCTTAGGGTCTATAGGCTCATTTACCAATGCTTCAATAATGTCCTTGGTTTCATCAATATTAACCTCATAAGGAAGAGGTTTCACCCATGCAACTTAGGGCCTGGTTGCTTGAATGTATACTTTATCATAGTCAACCATGAAACATACATCATCTTTATAATCCTCAACAAGTTTAGGAGGAATCCTAAACCTATTGCTCATCCTTTCCTTGAAATCTTCAAAATAATTATCCATTATGCTATCAAAATTTACACCCATTTCTGCAATAAACTCATTTATCTGGTATAAAATGGGAACATCCTTTCTCCACACAATAGAACCTTTAGATGGAAAGAGTTTTTGCACATAAAAGAAAAGACATATCAATAAAGAACCAAATTTATAAGGGTTTTTCTTTGGTGTTCAGATGCTATCCATATTCTTGTTTAGTTGCTTCAATAGTAATTCTGATAGGTCAAATTCCATGTTTTTCTTCACAACTTTAAATGCTAAGTCCAATGCCTCACATGGCATGTTGTTCAATCGACTAGAGCTATAAATCTTGTGGGCAATTACTTGAATACCAAACCTTGACTCCACATCAAAAACTATGCTAATTTTCAAAACTCTACTATCCCACTCGGCTAGGGTTTTCTTCTGGAATACATCTTGACATAGGGTTTTGGTAGATTTTTCTTTGTTTAGCATGGGAAGACTAGTAATCTTATGAATCATCTTTTTGGTTATCAACACAGGCTACTCTAACCATAATTGGCCATTGTGCATGTGATTAAAAATATATCTAATCCATTTTATCTGAAAACTCATTGGTAGGTGTGAGATATGGGTCAACACTTTTGTTTCAAGATGCTTATGTTCAAGTTCCAATGAGCCATCAAAACACATTTCCTCTAAAGCACTATCCATTTCTAGGGTTCTTATCTCCTAAATAGAACACTTAAAATTTGTGTGGATGTCATTAATTAGGAGTACCTTTGGTGGAATTTGAGATTGCACACCATTAGGGTCAAGTGCCTCCACAACTACTAGAACTAGCTTGAAATTTGATGCTTTCCACTCCACACCCTTAGCCAACATCTCTGAACCCCTCTTGGCCTTGCTTCTATTGGTGATTCTAGATGCCATCACTACTCGGTAGGTGAAAGAAATTTTCAAACAAATTCTTTTCTTGAAATCCCTTGGAATCGCTTGAGTGCACTTGGAAATCTCTTAGCTCTATGAATACTAAAGATGTGGTGAAAAATGGAGTCAATTTTTTCCCTTTTAGATGAAAATTTTCCATTAATGCTAGGTACTATACTAATGTAGTGTGTGACAGACTATCATCCACTCACTAGCTCAGTAAAAACTTGTGACTCAGAGATCAAAAAAAACTTTACTTCTCCCGACCTAGCTCAGTTGAGTCTATGGCTAACCTTGCTCGGTATGAACTGAAGTCATGCAATCCTTTTGTATTTGATATACTGATTTGGATCTTCTACTTTCTTCCATTTGGAACTGATCAAGATTTAGCTTGAAGATGTAGTTCTTGTCCCTCCTTTGAAGAATCTAATTTGAAATGGTGGAGTCACCCACTTCTTGAGTGACATTGCCATCATTTGAATTGTTCTACTTGGTAGATTTAGGAATCCACTATTGTCTCATCTTCTTCCTAATATTATCAATTTTATCTTTCTTTCCATCTTCAAATCTTCCTATTTTCATGTAGTTTTTAGCTATATGACCAATTTTAGTGCATGTATAACATCTTACTGTTCAGTCTCTCTTTCTCAAGTGATGGCTTGTGCATTCTATGCCAATGTGTCCATATTCTCCACAATAGTGACACCTGCACCAAGTATTATAATTCAAACCAAATACTTCTTTGACAATTTGTTTAGCTAGATTGAATGGTTTGGAACTACATTCAGATGCCTTGTGACCTTGTTTCTTGCATTTGTGACATTTACCTTCAAATTTTGGTTTCTCCTTGCACTCATTAGCTTTATGGCCATGTTTGCTAAAATTCTAGCATTTTTCATTGAACTTTTATTTTCCATTGCTCCAACATTTTTTTGATGTATGACCTAACTTACCACAGTGATTGCAAGTAGGTCTTTGATTCCTTTGGGCACCTTGTTTGGAAGATTCACCTTCTTCTTTGTAACCAAGTCTTGCTTTACCCTTTTGCCTATGAAGATTCTGCTCACTTTGTTGAGTCAATTGATCCATTTCTTCTTGGGATTTCATCATCCTTTCATTCAGTTTCTTTTCAGAGATTAGATCAACTTTTAATCTTTCATTGATCTGTCTTTTGGTGATTAGATCATTCCCTAAGCTTTCATTTTTCAAATCTTAGATTCATGATTTCTTCATTTGCATTGGAGAGTTGATTGATAAGACTTTCTTGCTGAAGGGATTGGCTTTGATTTGCATTGTTCCTTTCCTCCAAGTCTTCACTTGCCTTATTCCTTTGTTCCAAGATTTTGCACATTCTTATTGACTGAACTTCTTGTTCTCTTTTAAAGTTTCTTACTTCATCTTCTAGAGAGTCATTCTTTGCTAGGAGTTCTTTGATTGCCTCATCAACTTCATTTGAACTCCTTGATGGGAAAAAGTATTCAATATTTTCTTCAACATACTAATGGTCATTCATTTTTCTTGCGAGTTCCTTCCTTCTTTTCAGGGATTGGGAGAGATGCTCTTTTTCTTGCTTGAGTTGAGCTATGGCCATTTCTAGATCTAGCTTCTCATTCTCAATAAATTTGTTAAGTTTGAATATCTCTATTGTCCTTAATCTTTGCTCAAGCTGTCAAACTTTATCCTGAGAACCACAAAGCTCTGATACCAATTGTTGGAAATAATCAAGACTAGCTAGGTTACTGAGAGGGGAGAGGTAAATCAGTAACCTCAAAAAAAATTTAAATCAATTCAACACTTAACCATATAAATCATTCACCATTCATTTTTCTAATCTTCTGTATGCATGAAAAAAGATAAACATTCATAACACATGAACACGGTATTTTGGTGACCTAGAAACCTTCTAAATAAAAGTAAAACTGGGGTGGGGATGATACCTACAAAATTTCACTAATGTAGTTTAAAGTTGGCTTGTTAGGGATTACATTGATCACTTCTAATGATCTGCCCTATTAAGAGCAATTTGGACTACTAGATCCACCTTGTTAGAGGTTTTACAAACATACAATGAAGTATGCACTCTGTTAGGAGATTTGTATAAAGACGATTAAGTCTACTCTGTTAAAGGATTTGAAAATTGATTCACCTATTAGGATGAAGTAGTTGATCTAACTTACAACTTGATTCTTGAATAGATCTTGAAGTATAGATCACCTCTTGTGACTGATATATCTTTGCTGCTCCTTAATGAACTTTCTGAATGGATCTTGAAGTATAGATCACCTCTTGTGACTGATATGTCTTTGTTGCTCCTTAATGACCTTGCTAAATACTATGTTTTGCTGCTGATTCACATTCACTCTTCTTAAAACATTACATGTCCATTCCTTAACATACTCATGATTATATATTGCAAATGGTTCAATAGATTACATATATACCATTCCAATAATTACAATTGCAAGGTTAGCTAAAACACAAGAAAACAAAATATTACTGAGTTGGCCAAACAATAGAAAACTTTGTTTCTTCAAGCTAACTTGGTAACCTTCTAATACTTGGCATCCACTGCATTACTCGGCATTGTCATGCACTCGGTATAATTAGAAGCTTGGTCCATACTAAAAACACAACATAGCTTGTAACTCAATAACCATTGGAGACTCAGTAGATATAGTGTCACTCAGTAAATACTAAATCCTTTATTTACCTTATTGTCACTCGGTAAACACTACACATCCATCACTCAGTAGAAACTAACTTCATATCATGCAAATTGATAACTCGATAGACACTGTGAATCTCGGTAACCACTATCTATTTGGTGAACATTGTAAACTTGACACACACTACTAAACTACACATTCACTTGGTAGCTTTAGGAATGCTTGGTGTGAACTGCTTAACTATTAAACTTACTAGGTAACCACTGAATGCTTGATATAAACTGTAGACTGATGATGAGCTTAGTAAGCATTCAAAATTGAATAAGTGTTGTCACTAATGAAAAATACAACATAATACCAACATGTCTAACATGCTCAATATGTTGTTCATTAGTCTTATTCAATATCAAAATTTCATCTAAATAAATAATCACAAACTTACCCAAAAATATTTTCAGAACTTCATTCATCAACCTCATGAAAGTACGAGGTGCATTAGTCAAACCAAAAGTCATAACCAAACATTCATACAAACCATCTTTTATCTTAAAAGTAGTCCTCCATTCATCACCTTCTCTAATTTTGATCTAATGATAACCAATCTTCAAATCAATCTTTGTAAAATACTTTGCTCCACTCAAACAATCCATTATGTCATCTATCCTACCTATATTTCATTATGATCTTGTTAATAGCTCTAGAGTTAGTACACATTCTCCATTCTCCATTCTTTTTAGGTTCTAATATTGTAGGTTCAACACATGGACTCAAGCTTTCTCTGATCAAACCTTTCTATAATAATTCATGCATGCACTTTTCTATAGAGTTCTTCATTTTCTCCAGAACTCAATCTATATGGTGGTTTTTTCGACAAACTAGCTCCAGCGATCATATCCATACAATGACTTATACTTCTCACTAGAGATAATGCATTAGGCATATCCTCTACAACAATCTCTTTATACTCATTCAAAAATTCAACAATTTCTTTTGGTACTCAGTCACCACTAACTGGCACTTGGTTAACACTAATTTTTTGGCACTCGGTTACTATTGACACAACTTGGTCTCCTTAGAATTATAACAAAACAAACTTGATTCTTCTTCATTTCATTTTAAAAATTTTTCACATTAACCATGAAAATTCTCACAATAGTACAATTAACCTCATCTAGACCTTCAATCAAGGTAGCAATATTTGCTTCTTCTCATTCACCCAAAGAGTATAATGATTCAATTTTCCATCATGTATAGCATATCTACCATATCGCCAAGGTCTACCCAATAGAATATGACAACAATCCATAGGCATAATATCACATAAAACTTAATCAAAATAATGTCCTATTTTGAATTTCACAAGGCATTTCTCACTTACCAATAGCTTATGCTCATCTTTGATCCATGAAACATGATAGGGTTTAGGATGTTTCAACCTTTGCAATCACAACTTTGTAACCAGCTCTTCTAATGCCAAATTTGTAGAACTTCCACTGTCAATGATTACCTTGCAACATTTTCCAACCATCTTACACCTGGTTTCAAAAAGACTTTTAATTAAAATAGGTTCCTCATCACTTCCCTTATTACATAGGGTTCTTCTTACCATCATATTTTCTCCATTCTTTGGTCCACTTGGTGAACCCTCATCATCTACTTGAATCATAGCATTTATGTTACCTTGCCCACTTTCAAAGGATCTACATTCAAAAGATCTATGTCCCTCTTTACCACATCTGAAGAAATTACCACAAAATCCACCTCTAGAATAAGAATTACCTCTTCCTCAATAAGAACTAGTACCTACTCAGTATGAACTACCACCTCTCCACTTGGTTTTGTCATCATTCTTCCTTTCAAATTCTATTTTACTTGCATAGAACTATCAGATCTACCACCTTCTCCATAAGATCTACCTTTTCCTCTTTGGAATCTACCACCTCTACCTCTTTGTCTCTATTCATGCTTCTTTGTCAAGATCTCCTTATCTTTCAAGGCATATTGGTATGCTTCTTACACACTTTCCAATTTCACAAAACTTATTTCATCTTGGATTCTAGATAATCCATTTATGTACCTTGAAATTTTCTCAACATCATCATCCACATGTCTACATCTGATTTCCAATCTATAGCATTCCTTAGTATATCCCTTCACAATCATGTCTCTTTGCCTGCAATTCCACATCTTTCTCAGAAAGCTAACTTGGTGATCAATAGGAAGAAATTTGTTCTTTACCTTGTTCACCATCTTTACCCAAGTCCTTGTCTTCTTGTTTTCTCTCCTTTGTCTATTAGTTTGAAAATGCTCCCACCATAGTGAGGCATGTCCTTTCAACCTTATAACTACAATCTTCACCTTCTTATTATCACGAGTATTTTCATACTTAAAGAAGTTCTCCATTTTAGATATCCAATCCTATACAACATTGATATCCATTTTTCCATCATAGGGAACAACTTCTACAATAGCCATTGAATTTTCTCTAGACAACATTCTCAACAACCTTTCTTCATCTTAATCTTCTTCAGGTTCTAGATTAGGGTTTGGTGCTTGTTGGTACCCAATATGGACACAATTTTAAAACCTCCAGTGTAGAGTCTTGAACTACTTCAAATTGGGGTTTGAAGTAGTTCGAAGTGGTTCAAATTGGTTCAATTTGCTGGAACAGGTTTGAATGATTCTATAGGCTCATTGATTCAATATGGCATAACATATATGTTTAGAGAATAGTGATTAGAAGTGTGGTGTAGTATTTTAGTGGTTCAAATGGTCCATCTTGCATATTTAGTACAAGAAAAGTTCAAACTCATGGTTCAGAATGCAAATACATTAATTTAGAAAACTCCAGAATTCAATGTTTCAGATTCAAAGTTCAAAATCCATTTTAGAAGCATTGTTCAGGTTTTCAATATTCAAGCCCATGGATCTCATATTCCAATTTAATAGTTCAAAGTTCAAAGATGGAAATGCTGAAGCAAAGTTTAGATCTAAATTTTGAGTTTTGAAAGTGGAATAAATTGAAATGTTCATGAAAGCTTTATATGCAAAAGTACCTTTAGGAGAAATATTGAAGTTCATAAAAGAATGTTTATATGATAATGATTGTAGAACATATGAATAGTTAGATACCTATCAATCATGTGATGAAAAATTCTAATTATCTGCTATATGTGCATGAATTATTTGAAACTAGAAGTGTCTCACCCTGATGACACATCTCCTCACTAGAGCTATTGGGTAAAATAGTAAAAGCCATAACTTTTGAGTAGCCATGTCAGTGCATATATTTATAATCATTGAATGAACACCCGAGTCCATGGCATATCATGGGGGCATTGAATGGCATTGTGAATAGTGAAGACCAATACCAAATTGTATTAAAATTTCAATCAAAATATATGCCCACTCATCCAAGTAGAAAGATATAGAGTCCACCTATAAATATTTTTTGATAGTGCATGATATGTCAAATCCACCTGTTGCCAAAGATAAAAATCTGAGAAAACACATGTGAATTGCTTACGATAGTATCTAAAGAGCAAGTGTTTCATTTGTTTTCCAATAACATATCAATCAAAGAACAATCACATGTTTTGTATTTGCTAATTGTTTGATAGAATACATGAATTCATTAAAGTCATGGTTTAGTTGAGACATTTGGCATGTTCAAAATAAACCAGCAAGGCTTGGTGTTGAATCTTCGGTCTAAATGAACTATAGAGGTAACATGTGGATTGTCTGACATAATGTTTGAGTGTAGATGAAATCCCTTAAGACCATGATGGTGGTGCCATTTTAACCATAACTCATCAGGTTTAGTCTACATTTATGTGATAGTATGAAATATCACTAGCAAAAAATGCCAAGCACTGAATTGAAACACGAGAGTGTTGGAGTTTGGGAGTTGAAGCTTGTATAAGTAATGATTAGGTGGACTTTGAGAACTTAGAAATAATTGAATGTCCATCAAATACAAAGTTAGGTTTTTAAGAAACACTCAAGTATATAGTTGAAAGACTTGATAGGTCACTCAGACATCTCCATTCCAACCAGAGAAGCATGCGTCACTCTCAATCGATCTAATTGTAGTTGTTGAAGGTAATTTGCATGAAAAATACTACAACTATAAAGCTCGTGACTTAGGAGAATGTTATCAGTATGGAGCCATAAAGGACATCACCCAAAGGCTTGAATAGGGTGTCAACTATGATTGGAAAGACAAAGCAAATTGTTCCTCTATCAATCTCATAAAACTAAAAAGAATCAAGTCAAAGTTGAAGCACTTGAATGTGTGACTCACTTGATTAATTACCATGTGACCTGAGTAACTCTTATGTGAGCTCAAATACAGACAGTGATTTCATTCCAATTCATGATGATATGCTTAGATGAAACTTGCAATCCATAGCATTCAAAAAAGGTAACAAGATGGTGATAGTTTTTCCAGCAATGACACCGCCATTAGACTCTAAACCCCTTATGACACCCACGAATTGAAAATGGCTTTAAGTATCTCTAGTAGTGATGTTGAATTAAAATGACATTGGGAATTCTACATTTCAATATGATTTGATTTGCGAACTCTATTAACATGCAGATAGGAATTCAAGGTATTAATTGAAGAATTTTTATAGTGGATACACGTAAAGTGTTTAACAAAATGTTTGTCATTGACATTAGAAAATCAAAGTCACAATGAGAAAGTATGGTGTGAATACATGAGATACATCTTATATCAAGAGAGGAGGAAATATAGTTGAGACCCTCTCAAAGAGGAAGAGATGAGCAGGGTTTTCATCTAGAGCATGACCCAAAGTTAACTGTCTCCATTTCATTACTAACTGAATAAGATTCAAGAGAGCAATAAAGGTTATTGCTTGATCTATCTTCAATATCTCCTCAGGTATGTCACCAACAATCAAGAAGCTTTTGATGATGCCAAAATAGAAGTATGGGTAGTTTGGTGATTTCATCTAGAGTTCATACCAAAGCAATCAAATAAAGTTTAAAAGGTTAACTTATACACCAACTATCTAAAGACACACATATTCTAAATTAAATAGGTGTCATCATTTCTCATTAAGGTAATATTTATAAGAATTATGCTCAATATGAGAACGTGGGATTTTTACCCATTTTCCAAAAAAAGGTGAAGAGGTAAAAATGCAATAGAGAAGAAGCTAACTCTATTTTTGGGTGACATCAGTTCTTTCAAGATTCAGTTGCACTAATAACTAAAAATGTTATGGGTATGGTCTGAAGGTTTAAATACAAAGGAGAATGAGGATATGTGTGTTCCACTCTTTCCCAAAGACTGCAGACTGTGTGCTATAGCGAGAAAGGAAAACTTTTCTCAAATTATTCTCAATTCAATGATTACCTATCCAACCATTAGTGTTGATTTGGTCTTCTTACCTAGGCATTTAGAGTTAATTTGTGCATATATTCTTGGAAGACAATTTATTCACTAACAGATTTTTGGCAGCTCTACTAGGGATCTCAAAGTGAAGATTTAAGTGCCTAACATTTGCTTCCTTAGTTTTTTGATTATCTCTATGTGCAAGAGATTGGCAACTCTGTGTTTCAAACCTATTGAATCTTTGATTTTGGAGTTCTAGTGTGTATTATGGCTATGGTTGCAACTAAGCCATGTGGGCCTCAAATTGGACCATTTTCCTTGTACTAGTATTCAGCCTTACCTAAAAGATCATGGGAATACCTTCCCAAGTTTACTAGAGAAAAAGCTCAGGACCTGATTGACAACATCAAAGCAATCACTATTGCATATGGGATTCTTGGTGTGCAGGAAAAAGATGTGTTCATCAGACTATTTGTTCAAACCCTTGTGGGAAAAGCTATAGAATGGTTTCAAAATCTACAAGATTGATGTATCAAAACTTGGGATGATCTTAAGGAGAGTTTCCTTGTGAGATTTCAACCCACAATTGATTCCTATCAATTATTGGTAAATCTTTTTCAAATTTAGATTAAAGAGGATGAATCTGTAAGGGAGTTTGTTGATAGATTCAACTAGAGTGTTGGTAAAATTCCTCTAGCCCACCAACCTAATAAAAGCAATTAGTTATGCATCTTTACTGCTGCTATGGAGGTTGAAGTCAAGTTTTGGTTAAAACATCTTAGAGTGCAAAATTTGGTAGACACGCAAAGGCAAGCAATCAAGTTGGATGATGACTTGATTCTTAGTTTTCTGAAATCTTTAAAGACTCCACAAATAAAAGATTACCTTTGTGGATAGCAACACTACATTGATGAGAAAACTAAAAAGAAGAGGCATGTTCTAGAAGAAACCAAATCCACTCCCAATGTTTGTCTTTTTTAGAATCTAACTATTTTTAATGATGAAGATTTCCAAGAACCCTTGTTAGCTTAACATAATTCTTTAAAGATGATAGGATTTTTCTTCTTGCATATTGAAAATGAGGAGTTTGTTGCTGAATTAGACAAGCTAATAACCAGCTTGAATGTACTAGTCACAAGGGAAGGACTTGTTGCATATGATTCAAATAAAGGGTTATCAATGGCTGTCCTTTTTCCAGAACATCAAGGCTTTACTTTTGAAGTTGCTAATGCCCTCTCTATTATTGATTCTAATTAGCATGATATGGTGTACTAGAAAGAACAAAAATTGACATATAGAAAAGAAGTGTATGACATTCCTCTCTCTAAATCTTTCTCATTTGAATATGTATATACCACAACTAGAGGGATGCTTGCAATCTGAAGTAGTGATGAAGCAAGGAGATCTTTCAAAGAATATGGTGGGTCAAACTATGCAATCTTTGGTTTTTTCAACAAGCACTAATGGTAAAAAGCCTTCACAAGTTAAAACATCCACGAATCTTGATGAAGTAGAATTGCAAACTATGCTACAACATTTCATTCCTACCATGTTGCAGGCAAACACAAGTGGAATGGGAGGCATGCCATTTTTATGATAAAATTGGTATTCCCAAAGAGAAAGAGTTCCTACAACACATGGTCATTGATCTCTCTTTGCAGCTATCACAAGATGTATGCTAATAGTGGTACATCTTTCATATTAGTCACTCTTCCACATAGGCATATATTTCTCTAAACCAATCAATGGGTTTCCATGAGTAGATAAATGCATTCCCAGAGGTACGGGCTGCTAGCCTATCTTTTTGTAAATAAGTTTTTGTGGTGTGTAGTTTATCTTTCCTTGTTTTAGCTTGTTGTTTCTTTGTGTTTAGTTTAGGTGTTTTGCTTAGCTGGCTTTGCCTTGCTCCCCTCTGCCATCTCTACAAGAAACTCCCAACTTACTCTTCTTGGTGACTCTATTCACCCAATGGATAAGGCACTTGTCTTTTGCCAAAGATTACTGGAGTTCTCTAGTTTTGCATCAAAATCAGTCCCATAGTTAGAGCTCTTGTTAGTACCCAATATGGACATAGTTTTAAAACCTCTAGTGTGGATTCTTTAACTACTTCAAATTGGGGTTTGAAGTAGTTCGAAGTAGTTCAAATTGGTTCAATTTGCTAGAATAGGTTCAAATGATTCTATAGGCTCCTTGGTTCAATATGGCATAATAGATGTGTTCACAGAATAGTGATTAGAAGTGCAAGGCTATGGTCAAAATCCATGGTGCAGTATTTCAATGGTTCAAATGGTCCATCTTGTAGATTTTTTATAAGAAAAGTTTAGACTCATGGTTCAGAATGCAGATTCATTGATTCAGAAAAGTCCAAAATTCAATGTTTTGGGTTCAGAGTTCAAAATCCATTTTAGAAGCATTGTTGGGGTTTTCAATATTCGAGCCCATGAATCTCATATTCCAATTTAACAGTTCAAGGTTTAAAGATGCAAATGCTGAAGCAAAGTTTAGATCTAAATTTTGAGTTTTGAAAGTGGAATAAATTGAAATGTTCATGAATGCTTGATATGCAAAAGCATCTTTAGGAGAAATATTGAAGTTCATAAAAGCATGTTTATATGATAATGATGGCAGAACATGTGAACGGTTAGATACCTATCAATCATGTGATGTTAAATTCTAATTATCTACTATATGTGCATGAATGATTTGAAACTAGAAGCATCTTACCCTGATGACACATCTCCACACCAAAGTTGTCGAGTCAAATAGTAAAAGCCACAACTTTCAAGTAGCCATGTTAGTGCATATGTTTATAATCATTGAATGAACATCCAAGTGCATGTCATATCATGGGGACATTGAATGGCATTGTGAATAGTGAAGACCAATATCGAGTTGTATTAAAATGTAAATCAATGTATATGCCCACTCATCCAAGTAGAATGATAAAGAGTCCATCTATAAACATATTTGACAATGCATGATATGTCGAATCCACCTGTCACCAAAGATAAAAATCTAACAAAATGCATGTGAATTGCTTACAATAGTATTTCAAGAGAAAGTGTTTCATTTTTTTTTGAATAACATATCAATAAAAGAACAATCACATGTTCAAGTATTTTTTAATTGTTTGATAGAATGCATGAAGTCATTAAAGTCATGGTTTAGTCGAGACATTTGGCATGTTCAAATAAACCCGCAAGGCTTGGTGTCAAATCTTTGGTCTAAATGAAGCATAGAGGTAGCATGTGGATTATCTGACATAATGTTTGAGTGTAGATGAAATTCTTGAAGACCATGATGGTGGCATCATTTTCACCTTAACCTATCAAGTTTGGTCTAAATTTATGTGATAGTATGAAATATCACTAGCAAAAAATGCCAAACACTGAATAGAAACATGAGAGCATTGGAGTTTGGGAGCTGAAGCTCATAGAAGTCACAATTAGGTGGACTTCAAGTTTGGTGATTTCATCTAGAGTTAATGCCAAAACAATCATATAAAGTTTCAAAGGTTAAATTATATGCTAGCTGTCTAAAGATGCACATATTCTGAATTAAATAGGTTTCACCATTTCTCTTTAAGGAAATATTTATAAGAATTATGGTCAATATGAGAATGGGAGATTTTCACCCATTTTCCAAAAAAAGGTGAAGAGGTAAAAATGCAATAGAGAAGAAGCTAACTCTATTTTTGGGTGACATCAGTTCTTTCAAGATTTAGTTGCACTGATAACTAAAAATGTTATGGGTATGGTTTGAAGGTTTAAATACAAAAGAGAATGAGGACACAGGTGTTCCACTCTTTCCCAGAGACTACAAACTATGTGCTATAGTGAGAAAGGAAAACTTTTCTCAAATTATTCTAGCTCTTGTGAAGGAGAGAAAGAAGAGCTCATATTATTTTGAACTCTGTGTTGAAAATGGGGGAAATCTTTTTTTAAAATGTAATGTAGGGGAATGAGTTTTAGTTTTCTTTAGATGATGACTTTAATTGCAAATGTGTAATAGGGTCTTTGTTGACTTTTATGCTTTAGGGAAGGGAGATTTGGCAGATGATTGCATATCAAAATCTAAAGTTTGAACAATTTTCTTTCCACTAAACATGATCTTTGTATCACTTTTAGTTTTCTCTAAAATGTGCTTTAATGTCACTGTTTCTTATATATGTTTGATTGCAAGCTATCTTTAAAAATTTCTTTCTTCATTTTCTCAAGAGAATGGAAAATGTGTTCCTTGATTTTGTGCTCTTTATAATGCAACATTCAAGAAAATAGACTTTGTGTTATTTGTTGTTCTTTTCTTTTCACTCATTTAGTTTTTGCATCTATTTTGTGTTTACGAGTAGATAGTTGTAAACCTTTTGTATTTTTTTGGCTAAAAGAATCCATAATTAAATTCATTGTAAATCATGTACGGGGAGCTATACTCGATAAAATTTAGAGTAAGGTTATCAATTCAATGATTACCTATCCAACCATTAGTGTTGATTTGGTCTTCTTACCTAGGCATTTAGAGTTAATTTGTACATATTTCTTGGAAGACAATTTATTCACTAATAGATTTTTGGTAGCTCTACTGGGGATCTTGAAGTGAAGATTTAAGTGCCTTACATTTGATTCCTTAGTTTTATGATTATATCTGTGTGCAAGAGATTGGTGACTCTATGTTTCAAACATGTTGAATCCTTGATTTTGGAGTTCTAGTGTGTATTATGGCTATGGTTGCAACTCAGCCATGGGGGCTTCAGATTGGACCATTTTCCTTGGACCAGTATTTAGCCTTACCTAAAAGATCATGGGAATACTTTCCCAGGTTTTCTAGAGATAAGGCTCAGGATTTGATTGACAACATCAAAGCAATCACTATTGCATGTGGGATTCTTGGTGTGCAGGAAGAAGATGTGTTCATCAGACTATTTGTTCAAAGCCTTATGGGAAAAGCTACATAATGGTTTCAGAATCTACAAGATGGATATATCACAACTTGGGATGACCTTAAGGAGAGATTCCTTGTGAGATTTCAACCCACAATTGATTCCTATCAATTATTGGTAAATCTTTTTCAAATTTAGATGAAAGAGGATGAATTTGTAAGGGAGTTTGTTGACAAATTCAACTAGAGTGTTGGTAAAATTCCTCTAGCCCACCAACCTAATGAAAGCAATTAGTTATGCATCTTTACTATTGCTATGGAGGTTGAAGCCAAGTTTTGGTTAAAACATTTTAGAGTACAAAATTTGGTAGATGTGCAAAGGCAAGCAATCAAGTTGGATGATGACTTGATTCTTAGTTTTCTGAAATCTATAAAGACTCCACAGATAAAAGAATACCTTTGTGGATAGCAACACTACATCGATGAGAAAACTACAAAGAAGAGGCATGTTTTAGAAGAAACCAAATCCACTCCCAATGTTTGTCTTTTTTAGAATCTAACTATTTTTAATGATGAATATTTTCAAGAACCCTTGTTGGCTAAAGATAATTCTTTAAAGATGATAGGATTTTTCTTCCCACATATTGAAAATGAGGATGAGTGTGTTGCTCAATTAGACAAGCTAATAACCAGCTTGAATGTACTTGTCCCAAGGGAAGGACTTGTTGCAAATGATTCAAATAAAGGGTTATCAGTGGCTATCCTTTTTCCAGAACATCAAGGCTTTACATCTGAAGTTGTAATGCCCTCTCTGTTATTGATTCTGATTAGCATGATATGGTGTACCAGAAAGAACAAAAATTGACATATAGAAAAGAAGTGTATGACATTCCTATCTCTAAATCTTTCTCATTTGAATATGTATATACCACAACCAGAGGGATGCTTGCAATCTAAAGTAGTGATGAAGCAAGGAGATCTTTCAAAGAATATGGTGGGTCAAACTATGCAATCTTTGGTTTTTTCAACAAGCACTAATGGTAAAAAGCCTTCACAAGTTAAAACATCCATGAATCTTGATGAAGCAGAATTGCAAACTATGCTACAACATTTCATTCCTACCATGTTGCAGCAAACACAAGTTGAATTGGAGGCATGCCGTTTTTATGATAAAATTGGTATTCCCAAAGATAATCGAAAATTCATTCCTTGATTTCATGCTCTTTATAATGCAACATTCAGGCAAATAAACATTGTGTTTTTTTTTTATTCTTTTATTTTTAGTCATTTAGTTTTCGCATCTATTTTGTGTTTACAAGTAGATGTTTGTAAACCTTTTGTGCTTTCTAGTTAAAAGTATCCATAGTTAAATTCATTGTAAATCATGTACAAGGAGTTGTACTTGATAAAATTTAGAGGAAGGTTATCAATGCAATGATAACCTATCCAATTGTTAGTGCAGATTTGGTCTTCTTACTTGGGCATTTAGAGTTAATTTGTATGTATTTTCTTGGAAGACAACCTATTTGCTAATAGTGCTACTACTTTTCATCACTCACATCATTGAGATGTTGGAAATATAGATGAAGTAACTAAGAGGGGGGGTGAATAAGTTACCACAAAAAAAATCTTGATCTCTTAGATGTCTTAAATAACTAGTTACTTTTGTCACTTGGTAAATACATCACAGAAATGTTGTAACTCGGTAAATTAACTTGTTATTGATCTTTACACATTCATAATTATTAGCATGCATGCAAAAGTAAATAACATGAGAACAAGAGACACCAAATTTAACATGGAAACCCAATATGGGAAAAACTACCAAGTAACTAGCTACCAATTTTCACTCTTCTGAAGTGAGCCCTATTAGGAGCCAACCCTATTAAAGGTTACAATACACACTATTAGTTGTGACCTTGTTAGAGGATTTAATCACTCTATTAGGAGTGGCCTTGCTATAGGTCTTTAGAACAATTCAACTAAACTGTCACCTTGTTAGAGGATTTACAAAATTGATGTCAAACCAACTCTGTTAAGAGATTTTGAAATCACTACTACAATGTTTAGAAAGTAACAATGAATTGATCTGAATATAATGCAATTGAATTCATTGATTACAGATCTCTATTCTACAACATTAGATTTTCCTCCATCTAATATAGCTTTGCCGCTCCTCAATGATCTCTGATCATCCTTCAAAATTTTCTCTCATAATAATCAGTCCTGCATCTCATTCATATTACATCAAATCCATCAGTTACACTTAGAATTCACAACTTGACCTCCGATATATACCATTCAAATTATCATGTTGACTCATTCACAAGTTACATTTATCAATAAACCATACATAAGTTGGCTACAAATATTACATTAAATCGATAAAACTTTATTTCACAAAACACTAAAATCCTTCATTGGCTGACCTTGCTCGGTAAGCACTGCTTCTAGAAACAATTTCTTGAGTTAACCATTTAAACTCAATTAACACTACAAAATCTATAAAATCCTTTAGTTGTCGAGCAAACTCAGTAAGAACTAAATTTCCTTTGCTAACCATGAGAGCTTCGTAAGAACTATCTCTACCATATTTCCCTTTGATGACTGAGTGAGCTCAGTAACAACTGAATTTCCTTGATTAACCTTGAAAGCTCGATAACAACTATCTACACAAGGTAAAGCCTAAGAATGCTTGGTAGACATTGGTAACCTTCTTTGCTAACTTTTTGAGCTTGGTAGACTCTGTCTTTTGCCTTACTAACCAACTGAGCTCAATAGACTCTATCTAATGATTGATATGACATTTGTGTAACATCAAAGAGAACACACAATTCAACAATTGTATCCAACAATATCCCTCTTTGGTATTGATGGCAACACAACATGTCATAGCAGAATGAAATTTGAAAAAAAGTCTTTTTTGATAGAATGCTTCTCCCTCTTATGTTTCATTCCACAATACTTCTCAAATACAGTAATCTCCCTCTTGCATAATAATCTCCCCCTCTTACATAAACTCTCTTTTTCTTGCAAATTTTAGAAAGATATGACAATAAACTCTCCCTTTTTGACAACAAATGCCAAATAAATCACAAACCAAATGAATAGCAATGTAGCTTTTGTACTGATTCATATGTAATATCTTCATTACTTTGTTGCATCAATTGATAGATCTTCAATTCTGTTTCTGGTGATGCATCACTAAAACTATATTTTAGTGAGCTTCAGATAGGGGAATGACCCCTAACTTACCTCTTAGATGCAAGAATGCATCTTTAGGTAAAGGCTTTGTGAATATATCAACAATTTGATCCTTTGTGTGGGCATATTCCAATCTGATTTCCTTATCCTGCACCAATTCTCCAACAAAGTGATACTTTATAGTAGTATGCTTGGTTTTTGAGCATCACTAGATTGTTGGATATGTTGATTGCAATTGTATTGTCACAAAACATAACAATAGGTTCTTTGATTCCTTGCTTCATACCTTCCAATAATTTTTTGAACCACACAATGTTTGAGCAGTTTACTGCTACTGCAACATATTCAACCTCTGCTATGGAATAGGATGTGAAGTTCTACTTTTTAATTGTCCAAGAAACCAACCTCTTTCCAAGAAAGAAAGATCCTCCACTTGTACTCTTTCTATCATCAACATCCCCTGCCCAATCTATATTAGTGAACACTTTTAAATCCAAATTTCCTCCAAGTTTATACCATAATCCATAATCATCAGTTCCTTTTAAATATCTCACGATCATTTTGATTGCCATCATGTGATTTTCTTTTGTTTTTTTTGAGAATATTGCTACAATTCCTACTACAAGGGCAATGTCTAGTCTTGTGTGCACTACATACTGCAACTTTCCAATCATAGATCTATATAATGTTTGATTCACTTCCTTTGATTCATCATCCTTGGTAAGTTTCAATCCAGTACACATAGGAGTCCCAACTAGTTTGCAGTCTTCCATACCAAAATTTTTAAGTATCTCCTTGATGTATTTAGATTGAGTGATGTAGATGCCATTTTTATTTTGATGAATTTGAAGACCAAAAAAGAATTTGATCTCACCAAACATTGACATTTTAAATTCCTTGTTCGTTTGTTCTAAAAATTCTTACAAAGATCATCATTTCTTATGAATAAAGTATTATCTACAAATATTTCTGTTGAAACAATCTTATTATCTGGTCCTTCCTTGATGTACAAGGTATTGTTATCATTAGTTCTTTGGAAACCAATCTGAATAAGATAGTTATGCAATCTTTCATACCATGGCCTAGGGGCTTGTTTCAGACCATATAATGCTTTATGTAATTTGCCGATCATGTCCTTCTTTCTAGATTAGCAAAACTTTTAGGCTATTCAATGTAAACTTCTTCATCCAGTATACCATTGAGAAATGTTGACTTGACATCCATCTAATAAACTTTGAATCCTTTGTATGCAACATATGCAAGTAAGGTTCTGACACCTTCCAATCTTGCAATAGGAGAAAAAGTCTCTCCATAGTCTACACCTTCTTCTAGAGAGTATCCTTTGCATACCACTCTAACTTTGTCCCTTGATACCTTACCATCTTCATTTAACTTATTTTTGAATACCCACTTAATTCCAATCACATTTTTGTCTTTAGGCCTAGGTACAAGAGTCCATGTTTTATTTTTCTCTATCTGTTCTATTTGTTCATTCATAGCTTCAATCCAAATTTCATTTTCTAATGTATCTTTGACATTTCTAGGTTCAAAATCAGCAAGTAAACAAGTTCCTTTCAACTTACTTCTTGTCAATATTCCTTCAAATTTATCTCCAATGATCTGGTCTGGTGCATGATGTTTCCTGACATACTTGGCTAACACAGGCTCCTTGCCTTTTGAATGACTTTTATTGTCGTTCTTTTGTGCTTCAACTTCTAGTTCTAGTTGCTTGAGCTCGGTATCTGTTGATTCAGTAGCTTCTGTTTGCAGCTCAAGTCCTTACAACTTGGTAGGCATTAGCTTGGTTTGAACTTCCTGCAACTCGATGACAGAAGACTTTGGAGTAGAAGATTTTTGATTGATAGATGTGCCTAGCACTATATCAAGTTCAATGAAAACAAATCTCCTATAGTCTTCAGGTTCCCTTTTTCTTTCTTCTTCAATTCTTTCTGCAATCTCATCAACTTTTACATGTGCACTTTCTATGACTTTGTGAGTAGACAAATTCAAACATCTATATGCTTACTTTTGCAAGAATATCCCAAAAATATTCCTTCATCACCCTTTACATCAAATTTACCTTTTCTAGATTCTTTCAAAATATAACATTTGCTTCCAAATACTTTTAGGTAACTTACATTGGGCTTGTAGCTATACCATAACTCATAGAGGGTTTTGAATGAGTCCTTCTTCAGTTGTACTTAGTTCAAGGTATGAATTACAGTGTTGATAGCTTCCTTCCAGTATTTGATAGCAATGTTCTTTTCAATCATTAAGGTAAATGCACAGTCCATGATAGATCTATTCCTTCTTTTAGCTATTCCATTTTGTTCAGGACTTTCGAGTGCTAAAACCTATCTTTTGATTCCCCTTTCAATGCAAAAGTTATTAAACTCATATGAAATGAATTCATCACCTCTATCTAACCTCAAACATTTTAGTCTTTTCCCTATTTCCTTCTCTACTCTGGCCAAATGCCATTTGAACTTTTCAAATGCTTATGATTTCTCTCTTAGGTACAGGACAATCATCATTCTTGAGTAATCATCAACAAAAAGAATGAAGAACTTTTCACTAGTATAACTTTCAATGCCAATAGGTCCACACAAATCAGTATGCACAATTTTAAAAAAAAAAATTAGACTGATAGTTCTTGCTTTTAAAGCTAGTCTTTCCCATCTTTCCAATTTGACAATTCTTGCATAGACCAATCTTAGGTTTCTTTATGTTAGGAATGCCTCTTACTTTCTTGAATTTACTTATTTTTACTAAGTTATCAAAGTTAACATGACACAACCTTCTATGCCATAACCAACTTTCTTCAACTTGAGCAATAAAACATGAACATTCACTAAGTTCAAGATAAAATAAGTTATCTTTTGTTTGAGTGCCTGATCCGATCAACTTTCCTTTGCCATCCAACAGTCTTGCTTTTCCATGCATGAATTCCACTTTGAATCGGTTATTTAGTAGTCATGCCACACTCAACAGGTTTTTTTTTTAGTCCTTCTACCCAATATGCATTATCGCATACAAGTTCTTTGGTCAGTGAGATTCTTCCTTTTCCTTTTATGCAACAAGGTTCATTATTACCAAATCTCACACTACCACTATCATAGTCTTCAAAATGTTCAAACTTAGTTTTATCACTAGTCATGTGATGAGAACAACCACTATCTATAATCCATGTATCATTTTTACTTACATGAGAAATGAGTGCCATTTCCTCATCATTATCAGATTCATCCTTTACAGCAATGTAAACAATTTCATCTTCTTCTTCATCATCAGAATCATTAGAATCTTTAGCCATGAAACATTTTTTCTTACCTTTATCCTTGAATGATTTGAAGTCTTTCTTGCCATTCCACTTGTGACCTTTCTTCTCATCCTTGTTCTACTTATTTGGGCACCTAGCAACAATATGTCCAATTTCTTCACAAGAAAAACAAATTAGAGGAACCTTACCTTTGTATTTCTCTTTGCCTCTTGAATATTTCCTTGCTTGTAGAGCTTCAACCACCTCAAGATCACTGTCTAAAATTTGTTTTGATTCTTCATCACTATTTGACCAAGGATTCTTTATCTTTTATCCTTTTTCCTTGAGTGAAAGCTTAGCCTCAAATGCTGATTCAATGTTCATAGTAGCTGGAACATAATTATCATAGTTGTCTAGCTCAAATGCAGTCAATCTTCCAAGTATGGCCTCTAAATTTATCTTATGATTTGCTTCACATCTTCTTTCTTGAATTGTAGAAACTCTGATTGCATAAATATGAAGTAGAATTCTAAGAGCTTTACTTATAACTCTCTCCTTATTGATATCTCCTCCAGATGCTTTGATTGCACTAACACTTGCTTTAACTCTTTCAACATATTTTGCTATGTTTTCATCCTCTCTCATCCTCATTTGATCAAATTATCCTCTCAAACTTTTTTCCTTGGCTCTTCTTACATTATCATCACCTCCATAGATCTCTTTCAGCTTGTTCCACATTTCAAAAGCAGTTTTGCAATCTTTGATGTCATCAAATTCTTCATAACTTAGAGCAGATGCAATATCTATCATCATGTTGTTGTGAGTCTTCTTTTCAAAAATATCATTGATAGATAATGTACCAGTAGGTTTTTCATGTTTTTCATCAAGGTAATTTAGCTTTGAATCACCAATAAAAGCCAGATGAAGTCTCATCAATCCCTACCATGCTGAGAAGTTATCCCTATTAAGTCTTAGAATTTCCCTCTTGTAAGACATCTTGATCTTTAGCTTAGATCCTTGAAATATTTTCTTGCAAGCACCAAGAGCTCTGATACCAATTGTTGGAAATATAGATGAAGTAACTAAGAGGGGGGGTGAATCAGTTACCACAAAAATAAATCCTGATCCCTTAGATGTCTTAAATAACTAGTTACTACTATCACTCAGTAAATACATCACATAAATGTTGTAACTCGGTAGATTAACTTGTTATTGATCTTTACACATTCATAATTATCAGCATGCATGCAAAAGTAAATAACATGAGCACAAGAGACACAAGATTTAATGTGGAAATCCAATATGGGAAAAACTACCAAGTAACTAGCTACCAATTTTCACTCTTTTGAAGTGAGCCCTGTTAGGAGCCAACCTTGTTAAAGGTTACAATACACACTATTAAGTGTGGCCTTGTTAGAGGATTTAATCACCCTATTGGGAGTGGCCTTGCTAGAGGTCTTTAGAACAATTCAAATGAATTGTCACCTTGTTAGAAGATTTACAAAATGGCTGTCAAACCAACTCTGTTAAGAGATTTTAAAATCACTCCTACAATGGTTAGAAAGTAACAATGAATTGACTTGAATATGATGCAACTAAATTTGTTGATTATAGATCTCTATTTTTCAACATTAGATCCTCCTCGATCAAATATAGCTTTTTCGCTCCTTAATGATCTCTGATCATCCTTCAAAATTTTCTCTCACAATAATCAATCCTACTTCTCATTCACATTACATCAAATCCACCACTTACACTTAGAATTCACAACTTGACCTCTTATATATACCATTCAGATTATCAAGTTGGCTCATTCACAAGTTACATTTACCAATAAACCATACATTAGTCAGCTACAAATATTATATTAAACAAATAAAACTTTATTTCACAAAACAATGAAATCCTTCAATGGCCAACCCTGCTTGGTAAGCAATGCTTCTAGAAACAATTTCTTGAGTTAACCATCTAAACTCGGTTAACATTGCAAAATTTGCAAAATCCTTTGGCTACCAAATGAACTCAGTAAGAACTAAATTTCCTTCGTTGACCATGATAGCTCGGTAAGAACTGTCTCTGCCATATTTCCCTTTGATGACCGAGTGAGCTTGGTAACAATTGAATTTCCTTGATTAACCTTAAAAGCTTGGTAACAACTATCTACACAAGGTAAAGCTTGAGAATGCTCTGTAGACACTGTGAACCTTCTAAGCTCGGTAGACTCTGCCTTTTTCCTTACTGACCAACTGAGCTCGGCAGACTCCATCTAATGACTAATATGCCATTTGTGTAACATCAAAGATATAACACAATTGAACAATTGTATCCAACATGGGATGTGTTTGTCTCCTCTAGGTGGTCTCTACAACATCTAATATGGCTACAATTTTTCTCAGTGTATCCAATATTGCATTATCAACATTTCCTCTACCTTGAACCATGTTCCAAATTAGGTTCCTACAATATTATAACCCTCTACAAGTCATAGGTCAAATTCTTTTAGGGTTCTACACAGTCCATAATCCAATCTCTACAAGGATGAAAACTAGTCTCTGATACCACCTTGCAAGAGTTAACACAACGGAAACATCAGAACAACCAAAGGAGTAAGAAGAGAAAACACTTATTGATTCATCAAATAATTAGCATACATGCCTAGTTGTAAAGTCTTCTGGGTTATGACCAGATACAAAATACATTCAAATCCATGATCCAACTTTAAATTTGCATTTCCACACACATATGCTTCAAACTTATTTACATCCTCTTTGTTCTACCTATAAAACTCAAACCTAGACCTCCTTAAATACTTATGTGGCTATTGGTCAGCTTAAGACAAAATTAAATCTTACATTAAATGCATGTACAGACACAAGTCATCTCACATTAAATATTAACTACCAATATCAAAATTAAATATGTGCAAGGTCAGCCCTAGCTAGAACCAAACATAGACAACTTAGTAAACAAAGGCTCCATGAAAATATGACACTTGGTATCCAAATGAAAACTTGGCAACCACACAAACTCATCAATTGAGGATCACTCAACAATCACATGAGCTCGACACCCAAATAACACTCAGTAGCAACTATGAACTCAGTATCAACCAAGAATCTTAGCATTCACTAAGTGCTCGACACCTACTAGGAACTTGGCAAATGAAGCATAACTCAGTAGCAACTGGTAGAAAGAACAAAAGTGCAAGTTTACATGTCAACACAGGATGCTCCTACGTCACTCTGATAGGCCATCATAGAGGGAACTAAGCTCAAGGAGGTAAGTCTTGATTCTTTTGCTTATTTCCTTTTGTCTTTCTTCTATATTTATTCTTTCTATAGATTTAGGAAATAATTATGAGTGTCATAGATAGATATTTTAGATGTTTATGCTAGAAGGTTGAGTTTCCCAAGGATGTTGACATGTTCCTAGGGGCATGTTGTAATGTCCCCACAATTAGGGTTAGATTGAGACAAGTAATACCTACAAAATAATGGTTAGAATTAAAATAATAATAAAACTAACTATATTATTATACCCTCTAATTTAACCCCAATCTTAAGGACATCTCTAGATCAGACTTCCTAGCTCATAAATACCTCATCATCTTTCAGGAGTACACCCCTTAAGATTCTTCTTGGATGAGCCATCCTCTTATATCCAAAGCCAATCACATATGCATATGTTGACATCATCAAAATATTTTGGCACATTGATACTGTGCCATGGAAGACAATGGAGATCTTAATATCTCACATGCTTCATGCTTCAAGTCTCATTAATCTCCATGTTATTAACCCCATAAGCTATCACAATATCATTCAATTACCATCATTTCTTAGATAAGAATTTATATTCATTATTCTAAATATAACTCATTCATATTATTCAAATGGATGTAATTGCATCTACATTCAAAATAAAGATTAAAAAGAATATATATATATATATATATATATATATATATATAAAATCAAAATAATTTAATACCATTCAAAAGAATAAATATTTTATTGAAATATAGATAAATGAAAAAATCATTAGTAATGTACTATACCTTATATACTTATTACTAAAATTTGTATAACATATACTAGTATGAAAAAAAAATCATATATACTTATCTTAGGGGAATTAATACTCCAAATCCTTATCAATCCTTTAACTAAATTGATCCCTCTTTGTTTTCAATTCTTTATTCTTGTTTGAGCTTCTTCTTCTTAAAATTTCATGTGTTGACTATGATACATCAACTATCTTAGCAATGCCTATCGTATTGTGCCCGATGAGAATCATACTTCCCTGTGATGGAATATTCGACTCTATATTTGTCTCATGGTTGATGTGACTTCTAAATATGTGCTTTCCTTTCATTGTTTGCATGATTCCATGTTGTAATGTCCTATTGCCCCTTGATATTCAATCTCAAATTGAGGATCATATATCCTGTTAAAATCCATGTGAAGTATCATGTTGTGTGGGGTATCTTAAAGTATGTCCTTTGAGTTGGGTTTTTATTAAACTAAAAATTATTATTATAATAAATGATAATGATCCACTATTATTATTTTACCTTTATCAATTATTCTTAAATTAATGTTCATAATCTATATATTCAATTGATCTGATATACATACTTCAATCATTTGTTTTAACTATATATAGTTCATAACAACATATTATTTTAGTTGTAAGTATTTAGTTATCTCATTATATATGTATTTTTAATTAACTACTTAATTAAATAGGGATATTAATTATAATTATATTTTAAATTATTATCAGGGATATTATAGTCCCACCCTCCCAAAATTGCTTCTCCTCAAGCAATTATGACTTTCATTTAATTGTACAACTAAGAGTTAATAAGAGCATTATAGATTAAATGATCTAAACGATTTCATTATTATTATTCATGAACCAATCATACCAGTGAACATAACATTGATCCTTAATAATAGATGATTGATTTATGATCAATTTATCAATTGGTTTGTGTTTGACATAAAATGATTGATAGAATTCATGATGTCAAAGTTAAAGAGCTGACTAGATAATTCCAATCATGATTTAGTTGATATGATATAATTGATCTTCATAGTTTCATTGTCTCTTTTTCATAGTTGATAATTGGTTTAATAGTCTCTTTGTAGAAAATTAGTATATATCAAAATCAATAGTTACAAGATTGCTCTTAGTCATGTTTTCTTCTTACATGGCCTCTTTTGACAATGAAAATTTTATTTTCGTAAGGCACTAAATACTCCTCTATGATTAGGCCCCCTCAAGGCATTAAGAATGCATGTTCGTACCTATCTTGGACTCTTTCCTCAAAGATTTTGGAATCATGTTCTTACCCATCTTGGACTCTATCCTCAAGGTATTCAAAACCATGTCCTCACCCATCTTGGAATATTTCCTCAAGTAATTGGAACCAATGTCCTTACTCATCTTGGGATCTACCTATATCAAGCAGATTTACTCTGCTTCTCCCATATTTACATTAAATCACTTGTATATTTTAATTTTGTGATTGAAGTGTTTATAATCTTATTTACTCTACAAGATGGAAAGTTCATCCTCTGATACCATTGTAATGTCCTCACTATTGGGTTTAGTTTGGGACAAGTAATACCTGCAAAAGAATGGTTAGAATTACTGTAGACACCTAAAATTGTCCAAATCCTATTTCCTAACCAATTAAATAAATACTTATTATTTATTTAATTACCCTACCTTTAATTAAATAAATTTACATTTATTTAATTATGTTCACTTTCCTTGATTTAAATAAACTAAGGTTTATCTAAATCGTAGACTTTCCTTGATTTAAATAAACTAAGGTTTATTTAAATCCTAACCCATTCACTTTAATTAAGTACTTCATTTACTTAATTAATCCCTTTCCTAATCCCACTGCGAATTAAATATTGAATTTAATCCTATTTGAGCACATGGCTCCTACCTTTAACCCTCACCTAACCTCACTACTCCTAACCTAATCCATCATGCTAAACCTACCCACTTCCTTAATCATGCTTGCTTTTTCTAATCATCTTGCTAATTTTCCTTTTAATCCTAAGTGTGTGTTCACACATGTGTGAGGGATGTTCACACTTTCCTTACCCCTCATGTCTTTCATGCATCTTGTACACTTGTCCTCTTGCATGAGAATCAAGGTGTCTCTTGCACACTTGTTTCCTTGCATGAGAGTCAAGTTGTCTCACACATGTGTGAAAAGCCATGCTTTTCACACATCTTGCACACTTGTCCTCTTGCATGAGAATCAAGTTGTCTCACACATGTGTGAGAAGCCATGCTTCTCACCTCATTGATCATATCAACATCAAAGGTTGCTCACACACGTGTGAGCATATTGCCCCCTTTGAATTGTGCAAACCCTAATCCACATGGAGTCTACTTGGCCTCCACCTCATGGACACCTCATCAATCCTGAGGGATCCTAGCCCTTCATCTTGCATTCAATCTTAGCTGTCTATTGCATCCATTTTCCTATAAAAGGAGATCTCTCTCCTCATTTCCATAGGCACCATCTACCTCATTGTTATGCTGCTAGATTTGTGAGCAACCACATCCCATAATGTGAAATCATTAATCACTTGGTGATTCCATGAGGTTTGCGTTAGTAGTTTGAGTCATTTTGATTTCATGTTATGCTTATTTACATGTTTATCTTCCATTATTTTGAGGTTTGCATAATCATGTAGGAATATGCATTAGTTGCTTAGTGTTATTTCCTTGATTACATTTTTATGCAATACGTTTTGGCACGCTCGATGGGACCCACTTTACGGGTTTGAACTAACCATCTAATGTGTTTTTGAGTGTTTTGTGAGTCTAAGCTTGTAGGTCAAAGGCTTGCACTTAGAGATCAAGTTTCATGAGGAGCCTCTAATTGAGCCATAAAGCCCATCATCACATTTGGAGGACATAAGGGAAATTTTTTGACATATAACACTATATTTTATTTCTTATTGCTTTATTTTCAAGTTTTAGGGTATATATATGTTGAATATATTTCTTTGCTAATTAAAAAAAAGAAAAAAAAGGGTGGGTCGATTTCATTTTGTTCTATTTTGTTTCTACATATTTCTCTTTAAATCATTTATATTTATATTTAAATCAAAAAATCAAAAATTAAAATTTTTTAAATAAATAAATAAACTTTTAACTCTATTTTTTATTAGGGCTGCAAGCCACTGCCGCAGTGCCCGTGAGCAGTGCAACCGCTACCCTGATCGCTGCTCCTCCTTCTCCTAGCACCCCGCCACTTCTCTCCTCTGCCTGCATTTTCTCTCCCACCAACGGCTCAGTCTCTACCTCTGCTAACACCCCCCGGCAGCACCACTTCCCTCCTTCTGCACCATTAAACCCCCCACCTCTATCTCCATCTCCCTCCTTTCACAGCTTGAAATCTCGCTCTGCTCCACTATTAAACTGCCGCTACAACCCCTCAATGACTCCCACCCTTGGGTCTTGCTCGTAATCTATGGCCCCTCCACCCTTGGCTGTGGTGGAGCTTCCTAACCCTTTGTTGCCGTAGTTCGCCTCTTCTACCATGCGGCTCTGCGACCTTTGCCGCCCCAATGGCTCATCCCGCCGCTAACCACCACTGCAACCCACCACTGCTTGGCGCTGTAACCCACCATCACTTAGCTCTGCATCACTACCACCAAACTCAATCGATCTGCCCACGCACAACCATCGACACCCTGCTTCCTTCCGCCCATGGCCAATTCTCCCTATTGCTACCCAACGCATCCCTCGCTCTACCATGACGCCACCCCACCTACAATAATGTGCCACTCCACACGAAACCCCATGCTACCAGCTTTGCAAACGTGTAGCCTCCACCCATCCGCCACCTGTTTCTTGTCTCGCACTAACCCTACTACCACTGCCCAAAGTTGCTGCCTTCGCTCAACCTCCTATGCCTCACTCAACCTACCCTCCACCTGCACTCAACCCCCTCTACATTGCCACCATCAACTGCTAACCCTTCCTGCGACCTCCATCGCCTCTGGTTCCCTGCGCCCCACCACCACCTACATCCAATCACTGTCATTGCAACCAAAATTCCTCCCTGCCACTTATGTTAACTCTTCCTCCACCTGTTCAAACCCTCCCCCACCCGTTTCCAATTTTTTTTTTTGTTTCTTTTGGTATATTGAGATTAACATTATAAGGGTTTTTCTTTTTCAACTTTATTTTTAAAACTAACATTTATCTTTTTAATCAACCATCCAAGTTTTTTTTTTCAAAAATGTCCAAAAAACCATTTTTTTTTTTTTACTTGACTTGCTCTTGACCGTCAAATTTAACCTCACAGGTCACTAATGTCAGCACTACATTAGCAGTCTACATGCGCTTCTAGGCCATAAGGAGCAACCCTTGGTTTTTTGCTCATAACTTGAGCATACAAACTCCATTTTCAAAAAACAAAATATCATTGGAAAGCTGATTCTGAGCCCATCATCACAGAGTTGATTTTGTGATATTTTGATGCTACTTATATCTTTGTTTTTCCTATCAAAGATAAAACTTTGTGCTAACTCTTTCATTGCAAGGTTGTTTCACGTTTTTCCTACATTTTTGCTGCATTAACTTATGTTTTTTGTAGGGATATTTTGTCACTAACCATATTTCTTGCAGCTTTTTGCTTTAATTTTGTTTTGGGAATGAACTTGCATGATTAAACACTTGTCTTTGCATGCATGGTTAAATGCTAAACACCCAATCTTGAATGCATGGTTAATTGAACAACACTTTAATTTTGGAATGAATGATCACATAATTTTGCATGTCTAAAGATCAATGAGCATTGCACTCACATTTCAATTTGGTGCTTAAAATGAACAATCACTCAATCTTGAAAGCATAAATAGAATTGATCTTTCCTTATCGAATTTTCTTATATTGATGATGCTTGATTTACTTATGTTGGCAAACTCTCGATTTGTGTAACATTGTCAAATTGGAAAGAACATTGTATGTTTTAATCATGTGTGTCTTCAAGTAGATTACAAAACCTAAAGTTTCATTGGGAAAGAACACACATCTTTTGAACCCTAAGGCCACTTACGTATTCTCTCCCCTCGTGCCTTTAGGTGATCTTGGGTGCACAAGAAATAAGTGGTCTTGTTTTTCTTTCTTAGGAGGCCTGCTTGGGGATTTCATCACCCCTTGGGATGACCTCAACTCCAGTGTTGTGGCAGAGTATAAATATCGGGAGGTGAATTGAAGGACACCTCTCTTGGAAGTAAAATATTGTCACTCTCAGCTAAGCCCCAAAGAACTTTATACCTTTGGGAAGTGAAGGAGGAGATTTGGGTTACCGTCTCCCCCTGACTGTGTGGTAGTATTTTCTTTCATCTATAGATTTGGGCCTCACATACCTTGCGTATATTGAGGATGCCCTCTAGTTGATCCTTGTACATCCTAATTGAAACCTTATAGGATTGTTGGTGTGTTTGATGTTCTTGAGTGTTTGAAACACACTTGCCTTGTGCATATTTCCCTTTTTGATTTTTCATATTAAACCATAAAATCCAAAACATCATAAAACATAAAAATCCAAAAAATCATAAAAGTTCAAAATCCAAAAAAATAATTTTTTTTTCAAAAACAGCAAAACAAGTCTTGGTATAGGTTCCCCAAGTCAATTTTTCCACATCACTTCCACATCACTTCTTCTTTCCATCACATTCATCACCCTCATCTATCTGTTGTCTTCATCATTCAAACCATTCCTCCAAACCTTAATCATCTCTATTCATCCAAATCATTTCCTCATTTTCTTAATAATTTAATCTCATCCATAATCTTCATCCTAATCATGGTTCATAATCCACATCAAGATCCAATTCCCTCATTCAATGATTCATCCTCATGATTCTTAATCCAATCCCTTATCAAATTCATTCTTTTGTAATCAATTCTTAATTCAATCCATTTACATATTCCTCCATAATCAATCTTTCTAATTTCTTTCACGTCTCCTTCTAATTCAACTTTGACTCACATCTTCTACTTTGGACATAGGAGCATTGTCATCACCCTTGGACTTTCATTCAAATCTCGCATTCACTTATTTGCAATATCTAGGGTTTTTATCAATATCAAATCAAACCCTCATCAATATCAATATCATATCAAATCAAATTCAAATCAAATCAATACAAAGCCCGAAGCTCCTAGTTCTAAGTTCATCTTCCATCCATCATCAAATCTTTCATCACTCTTCATCTAACATCTATGGATCCAAATTGGCTTCAGCAAAGGGTTGACAATCTTACACAACAATATGGAGTTCTACCTCCTATTCAACCTGCATATCAAATCCATCCCCAACACTTCATATCCAATTTTAATCCATCTCATGTGCATTATTCTTCTACCTTTGACAAGGGAAATCCACCTCATTACCCTGCCACTACATACGATTCCATTCATAGGCCATACAATTCCTCCAACACAAATGCCCTTGCCATGGAAATTGAAAAATTAAAGAATTATCTCTTAGCAAGCCAACAAAAAGAGGCCACCTTCCATGCCATGTGTCCTCTTCCCCCATGTTTCAAATATCATAGTCCTCATCTCCCATCCAACCCCAACCCTCCATGCAATCCCCTACCCATAGTTTTAACTTCACACAATCCTAATCCTCCAAAAAATCATCCCCACCTTGTAAGGGGTATTTCTCATAATTCTTGGATAAAATACAAAATGAAGAGAGCCAATCACCCAAAGTCATACCCCCAATTCCATCTCAAGATCTTCCTCTAAAGCATGACATTATAGATTCCTCTTCTCCTCAAGGTCTGAGCATTTCTCCATCCCATCATTCCCTTATCCCTCGAGATCCATTTATCCCTCCTAGTCCATCTCATGATCCCCTTCCTAATCAAGATCAAGACATTCCATGAACCAAGCACATTATTCCCTCCACTCCATTTCATGAGTTAGCCTCCATAGATCCTCCACTTCATGAAGAGGTTCCTTCCACTCCATCCACTTATATTCCTCCATGTCAAGATCAAATCACTCCATCTCATGATCCATTCTGTCCACTACTTGATCCTCTTTTAAGTCAAGATCAAAGTACCCCTTCATTTTCCTTTCATGATCCCATCCCATCTCAAGATCCTATTATCCCTCATAATTCTCCTCATGATCCTAATCTTCCACATGATCCTATCATGCCTATCCAATCCACTCATGAACCCCATATACATGGACTCACATCTTGTGTTGAAAATGATAAGTATCCCCTTGAAGAAATAATGTCTGAAGATGTTGGTATACCTTCCACTTCTTCCAACTCCAAAATTCCTCCATCCAAACCTAAAGCTTTCCATCATTCATTTTCCAAGTCTATTTTAGGACCTTGTATCCATATTCTGATTCCTTCCTCATTTCCATCCATTCTAGGTCCTTATGTTCCCCCACCACATCCTTAATTCCATCCATCCATTTTGGGTCCTTACATACATCCATCCACCATATCCATATTTTCCACTTCATCCCCTCATGCTCCTAATAAAGATAAACAAAGGAACACATCCTTGAATTCATTCCAACGTTCACCATCCATAAGCTCTCCACCCCATTTACCTTCATACACCCGTACCATGGCCAATGGAAGCAATTTTGATGCCAAAGAAAAAGAAAATAAAGCCAAAAATCCACAAAAATCCAAGGATCAACATGTCACTTCTAAAAGACATGTCCAAGAAAAGAAAAATAAAATCCAAAAGCAAGAAAAAATCAAAAGGCCACAAAGGCTAAAAATCAAAAATCCAAAAATTTTGTGGATCCTAAAACTACTTAATGTAGCAATGAATCTCAAAGAAAGATTCCAAATGACATCCAATTCTACTAATCCAAAGGCTTCCCTCATGCATAAATCATCCACACTTCCATTTTCCAAATCCATTTTGGGTCCTTATATACCCAAATCCACCATCCCCAATCCATTGTCACCTTCTTCCATTTTGGGTCCCTATATCCCAAAATCCAAACTCACATATCCTCCTTAATTTCCTCCTTTCCATCACCCTTCAAGGTGTGTGCCAATGACGATCTTTTTTCCTCCTTCATCCACCCATCCACAAGTCTTCCAACCTAGCATTCATCAACCATGTCTTCCTCCCTCCCACTCTACCCCCTTAATCCAACCTTTTTCATAAGCCATTTTCCTCCATTCACTATCCTACCAACATCTATGAGAAAATAGTAAAAATTCCTTGAAAGTAATAAAGAAAAGAAAGAAAAAAAATCAAGGGATACCATCCATATAAATAGATGCTTGAGTCCTCCCTTCATTCTCCTATCATGTATCCATTGCCTTCCAATTCTTCTTATCCATCCATTAACTTTTCCTCTTCCACTTCCACTCTATACTGGGGGCAAGCTCCATCCACACCAAAATTTCATACATATCTTTCATACTTCCATCTACTATTCATTTTCCTTTTCCATCTTTGATCTTGACTTTCATTTTCCTTTCATCCATCCATATGCACTTTCCATATCCCTTGTGCATTACCCATACACCATCCTACATACTTCCATCATTCTTCCATATCTTTGATCTTGACATGCTATCCATATCTTGCATTCCATAGTCCCTATCATGTTTGTTTCATCCCTCTTCCATCCATACTCCTATATATTTCCATCCCCCTTTCATATGTCCTTGATCATGGTCCATTTCATCCACTTCATACCACACACTTCATCCATACCCTTCATATCATTACCCTCCCTCCCATATCCCTTCTTCATTTCTCTTTCATGCCCATGCTTGTGATCAATATTAGAGGCACAATAACAAAATGTCCATACATGCTTTGGAAGAGAACATGCCTTCTCTTCCTCCATACAATAGCCTTCATTCCACCTTTCCATTTTCATGCATCCTTTCCCACCATATCTGCTTCCATTTTCTTATCCTTGGTATGGGGCATTTGGACTCCAATGAAACATGGTCGTTGGCTCCATATTTTTTGCCACCATATCATTTGGCCCCTCATATCCTTGCACCATTCCACATCACATTGCTTTTCCTTCATTTACCATGCCTTGGTTCTCCCTTGTCATTGGTCCCAATTTGTTCTATCCCATCTTCATTCAATCAATTCATTTCTATCCATTTTATTCTCCATTCTATCCATTCACATTTGATCTACTTCTTCCAACTCACTTCAATCAAATTCATTTCTCCTCTATTTCCATCAATTTTCCCTTCTTCTACTTCTTTCACATCAAATCAATTCTACTTTCGTCATTCTTCATCCTATCAATATCATTCTTCCAATCTCATCCTTGTTCATTATTCTACTTACATTTCAGTTTCATCTATTTGCCATAAAATAAAATAAAAAATATCACTGTGCAATCAATACTAATTCAATCAATCTAATTCTGTAATCTTGTACATCAATCCCTAATCAATTCATCAATTTGACCCAATCGGCTAACAACCCATTAACCATATTCAAACATCATTATCATGGGATGAATCCTTCCCAATCCTTGGATGTGCATTATGCTTATCGTTATCTTTGCCATCCTTAATCAATCATCATCAATCAGTCCATTCAAAGGTTTTCAGCTTGACTAGGGGCCAAATGTTGGTTTTCGTTTGGTTTTTCGTGAATGATTTCTTGTTACTTGTATGTATTAGTATTTTTTGCATTTCTCATGGTCTTCCATATCATGGTTTCATAAGGCATATGGTTGTATTAGACCCTTGTTTTCACGTACTTGACACATTGTCATCTTGGTTCCTCATACCTTGGTGCATAGTGTTGAGTACAATATCAAACTTAGGTTGTTCACACCACTGCAACATAACTCTCATCATTTTTTTCCACTCCTATCCATTTCATGAGAACATCTGTGTTCTCCTAACCCACATGTCCTCTCGAGGGGGCATACCCTTCCACCCTCGTCATCCTTCCTCATCCTTCCATGACTAGGGCATCATGCTACTAGTCTTATCCTCCCAACCACTATATTTTATTCTTCTTTGATATAGCATTACTAATGCTATATCAAAGAGGGGGAAAATGTAGACACCTCAAATTGTCCAAATCCCGTTTCCTAACCAATTAAATAAATACTTATTATTTATTTAATTACCCTACCTTTAATTAAATAAATTTGCATTTATTTAACTATGTTCATTTTTCTTGATTTAAATAAATTAAGGTTTATCTAAAACCTAGCCTTTCCTTGATTTAAATAAACTAAGGTTTATTTAAATCATAACCCATTCACTTTAATTAAGTACTTCATTTACTTAATTAATCCCTTTCCTAATCCCACTAGGAATTAAATATTGAATTTAATCCTATTTGAACACATGGCTCCTACCTTTAACCCTCACCTAACCTCACTACTCCTAAACTAACCCATCATGCTAAACCTACCCACTTCCTTAATCATGCTTTCTTTTCCTAATCATCTTGCTAATTTACCTTTTAATCCTAAGTGTGTGCTCACAGATGTGTGAGGAATCCTCACACATGTGTGAGGGATGTTCACACTTTCCTCACCCCTCGTGTCTTTCATGCCTCTTGTACACTTTTCCTCTTGCATGAGAATCAAGGTGTCTCACACATGTGTGAGAAGCCATGCTTCTCACACCTCTTGCACACTTTTCCTCTTGCATGAGAATCAAGTTGTCTCACACATGTGAGAGAAGCCATGATTCTCACACCTTTCAAACATGTCACCATCAAAGGTTTCTCATGCATGTGTGAGCATATTGCCCCCTTTGAATTGGTCAAAAACCTAATCCATGTGGAGACTACTTGGCCTCTGCCTCATTGATCGTAAGAGATCCTAGCCCTTCATCTTGCATTTAATCTTAGCCATCTGTTGCATCTCATTTCCTATAAAAGGAGAGCCCTCTCCTCATTTCATCAAGCAATATCTACCTCATTTTTTTATGTTGTAGGAATTGTGAGCAACCACATCCCACAACAATGAAATCATTTACACTTGGTGATTTCATGAGGTTTGCACTAGTGTTATTTTGAAGTAGATTAAGCTCTTTTTATTTCATGTCATCCTTATTTGCATGTTTTCTTACATACTTTGCAATTTGCATGATCATGTAGGAATATGCATTAGTTTCTTAGTGTTTAGTCCTCTTATTACATTTTTATGCAATACAATTACAACAATAAAAAAACTAACTATATTATTGTACCCTCTAATATATCCCCAATATTAAGGATGTCTCTAGATCAGGCTTCCTATCTCATAGTTACCTCATCGTCTTCTTGGGAGCACACCCCTTACAATTCTTCTTGGATGAAACATCCTCTATCCAAGGCCAATCACATATGCATATGTTGACATTATTAGAATATTCTGGCACATTGATTCTTGTCCATGACAAACAATGGAGATCTTAATATCTCACTTGCTCCTTGCTTTGAGTTTCATTAATCTCCATGGTGTTAACCCCATAGGTGAATACAATATCATTGAATTACCATCATTTCTTATTAACAATTTATATTCATTATTCAAAATATAACTCATTCATATTATTCAAATGGAAGTAATTACATCTACATTCAAAATAGCAATTCATATATATATATATATATATATATATATATATATATATATATATATATATATATATATATATATATATATATATATATATATATATATATATATATATATATATATATATATATATATATATATATATATATATATATATATATATATATATATATATATATATATATATATATATGTATTCAAAATAATTTAATACCATTCAAAAGAATACATATTTATAGAAATATAGATAAATGAAATAATAATTAGTAATATACTATACCTTATACCAACTATGTTTTTGAAATAAAAAGCAACAAAAAATAAGGGGGTCAGCCCATGCAACCAAAATGTTGGTAACCAACACATCATCAGCAGAGACCAGCAGTGAAAACTACTGAAGTAAAAACATACTAAAGTTCAACTTAACCACAATAATACTATGCAAGTAACTAACCAACATACTACTATGAAAAAAAGCAACTAAACTATAGTAGAATTCTATAATGTTTGCTATAGTACTTAAGTTT
Organism: Cupressus sempervirens; assembly: GCA_028749045.1. Taxonomy (NCBI): domain Eukaryota; kingdom Viridiplantae; phylum Streptophyta; class Pinopsida; order Cupressales; family Cupressaceae; genus Cupressus; species Cupressus sempervirens. The sequence goes on from CM053793.1 coordinate 735,302,066, forward strand.
ATCACAAAAACTATTGGCACAACTAGGCCAACCCAAGTCTGAGCAACAACTACAAACTAGAAAATCAAGTAACAACAGAGTAACATAAAACAACTTGGATCCAAGGATCCTTTAAAACCAAAAAACTTAATTCTCAATTTTTTCCTTTCCCTTCCCAACTAGAAGAACCCAAGCCTAGTCATCAACAAGGAATTTAAAAAGGAGCTTATGATCCTCCATGTCCATTCTTGTTTCTCCTTTCTCCTGTGCTAGCAGTTGGAGGGTGGTGGTAGTAGTGTGAGTGACCTTGAGAGAAAATTTAGAGAAGGTGATGAACCCTTCTTCTAAAGTTTTAACCCTTTTGTCTAATTTGGCATACTCCTCCAATTTCTCCTCGGTGTCCTCCTTATTTTCTATTCCTGCCTTTTTAGCTTCCTCTTTACCTTTTTCCACTTGGTTATTATCTTGCAAAACCCTTGAGTTAGTAAAACCCTTAGATTTTTCTTTGACTAGGGAGGAAACGGTATTGGGGAGGTGCCCACTTTACTACTATCTTCACAAAAAGTAATGGGTTGTAGGGTGAAGCTAGCTGAAACATGGGTAGTCTCTATGGTAACAACATTTCCAACTGGCACCTAAGTATTTTTACTAGGCATCTAGGCATTATCAATAGAATTTTCTACAAAGTTAACACTTTTTTCTACCTGCTCCTTCCCTTTTTCTTTCTTGGAATTAGTTTTATCCACCTCCTCCCTCTCCTCTTCATTATTTTTTGAGCTCTCCTCTTCCACCTCCTCAACCTTGAATCTATTAGATTTTTGCTTGCACCTTGACTGGGATTGGGCAATTCTTCCTGATCTTCTCCTACCCTTTCCACATGCCTCCTCTTCTGATTCCTCCTCTTCCACCTCCACTAGTTTTTCCACTTTAATCTTTTTACTACCCTTTTGTTTCACAACCACATTAGGTTTCTTATTTTTCTTATTTTCACATCTAGGGGAGGGTCATGGGGTTGAATTCTAGTACCAATACTGGTATTCAGGGGTGAATTCTACCAGTGGTGCTAGTTCACTACCACCATCCAATTGTCTTCCCAAAATCTAATATTATGACCATTCCCCAGTATCCACATTGTCCCTTCCCTCAGTAAGCCTCTACTCTTAACAATATTCATCCAAATTTTAGAGCCTCCTAGAAGATCATTATTGAAAAGATTCCAATTGAAAAGGGAATTTGACAAATATTTAGCTTTCATAATATTACACCAATCAGTATTATCTTCTCCCAAACTCTAGTCAATCTTTGCAAGGAGGGCCTTATTAAGGTCACAAAGTCTTCTTACTCTTAACCCCCCTTTGTCCTTTGGCTTGTACGCCTCTTCCCAGTTGACTAGGCTCAATTTATTTTTCTCCTCTATTCCTGACCAGAAGAAATTCCTTTGTATTTTCTCAATCCTATTAGCTTTATTTTGGTTGATTTTGAAAAGGGACAAGAAGTAAATAGGAATGCCCTAGAGAGCTACCGAGAGAAATTGTAATTTGCCAACATTGCTTAAAATTTTCCCTTTCTATCCTTTAAGTTTCTTCTAAATTCTTTCCACTATAGTATTCAAGAAGTCATTAGTCACCTCTTTAGTGGTTAGTGGTAGGCCAAGATAAGTATCCGAGAGGTTGGAAAACTGACAACCCAAAATGTTCCTTATCCTCCTTTGTAATAAGACATTAGTATTAAGGAAATAGATCTTACTCTTGTGGTAATTAACTTGTTGACCTGAACTTTCTTCATAATTGCTAAGAATAGTCTTCGAAGCTTCAACCTCCATAACCAAAGATTCTCCAAAAAGGAATATGTCATCTACAAATTGCTATAGAACTTCAGTATCAACAGTAATCACAGGCTTAACCCCTTTGACACAACCTATATTAACTAGTTTAGAGAAAGACCTCCCTAAGACCTCAGCAACCATAATGAAAAGGTAAGGAGAAAGAGGGTCACCTTGTCTTAGACCTTTCTCTGCTCCAAAATTTCCCTAGGGGGAACCATTTAGAAGAACATACAACTAAACTGAGCCAACCATCATCTTAATTAGATTTATAACATTGTCATTAAACTCCACTCTTTCAGGCACATCATAGAGAAAATCCCACTTAACCTTATCATAAGCCTTAGAGATATCCAATTTGAAGGCCATTCGAGGTCTTTTATTTTTTTCCATTGAATGAATGATCTCATGTGTGGTTATCACCACATCTAGGATTTGTCTTCCTAGAACAAATCTTTTTTGTGGAGTGCAAATTATTTTTTCCAATAAAGGCTTTATTCGTTTAACTAAGACTTTAGCAAATATCTTATAAACAGTATTACATAGGCTTATAGGTCTAAAATCTAGGAGGCTCAAGGGAGTTGGAGTTTTAGGGACTAAAGCAATAAAAGTCTTATTGATCCTTTTTAGCATCTTCCTAGTTAAAAAAACCTCCCAGAAATGTTGGAAAAAAGCTGGAGGGAAACCATCTGGACTTGGGGCCTTATAAGCTTTCATAGAAAACATCGCACATTTCACCTCCTCCTTCATAATGTTTCCTAGAATGTGATTGTTTTCTACCACACCCAACACTTATGGGATTGTATTAATCAAGCTTCTTTTGATCACCAAATTTCTTGCTTTATTGTCCTTAATGTATGCCTTGCTAAAGTATTCCACCACATGTCTTCCCATCTCCTCCTAATCCTTATAAATTATTCCCCCTTCACCTTCCAGCTTGCTAATTGTGTTTCTTCTTTTATGGTTAGAGGCTGACCTATGGAAAAAAGTAGTATTTTTATCACCCTTAGTTAACCATTGGACTCTCGATTTTTGTTTCCAAAAAATTTCCTCCCTCAATATAATATCCTTCCACTTTTTTCTATATTCCTCTTCTTCCTAAGTAGCACTTTCTAGGTTGATTCCTTTAGCAATCTCCCCTTTGAGTTTTTTAAGTTTTTCCTCCACTTTGTCTTGGACTTAAAACAAGTCTCCAAAAGAACTCTTAGCCTAGCCCTTAGCATTTCTCCTTATATTATCAAGTTTTTGGGTTAGTCTGTACATCGTAGTACCATCTATCCTTATATTGTACCATTCTTGAACTCTATCCTTGAATTTTGGGTGAGTCTACCACATTATTTCATATCTAAAAGGTTTTGGCCCACTTTTTAAACCATCCTCCCACTGAAAGATTAAGGGGGAATGATTAGAAGTAGTTCTAGTGAAGTTCTCCAAAAGGGAATTACCTAGTCAATTCTAGTTCCCTATCACCATTAACCTATCTAGTCTAACCTAGGTAAGGTCTCTCCCCTTTCTATTATTGCTCCAAATAAATGGATTCCCTCTTAGTTCCACATCACTAAAGTCCATTCTGTTCATAAAATCATTAAGATCTTGCAAGCTTTCAGGGCAGTCCTTGTTACCATAAAATTTCTCTCAATGGTAAAGGGGGGTATTAAAGTCTCCCATACACATTACTTGCTTACCATTCATTGTTTCTAAGATCCTTACCTTGCTATTACAAGCATAGATATTGATGAGCCCCCAATGTTGAATACTAGTTTGGAAATCAATTATTATGAAATTTCTATCCCTCCAAACTTCAACTCCCATCATATAGTATGGGTTCCACAGAGTAGAAATACCCCCCAAGGCTCCTTTAGCATCCATATGCATGTAATCAGCACCTATTCAAACATGCCTAACAATTTTATCAAAATTAGCACTAGACATTTTAGTATCTTGTATTAACACATAGTCAACTTTTTCTTAAAATATGCACTATTTTAGAGCATATTGTTTTTGGGGATTATTTAACCCCCTTAAATTCTAAAAGAGGAATTTCATGTCTTCTAGTTACGGTCTCCAATGTAAGTTGCTTACCATTGGCCACATCCCTTCCAAGAGAGGAATTTCATTGCTTACGAACTATGTTATTACCAAAACTTGTATAACATATACTAGTATGGAAACAAAATATCACATATACTTACCTTAGGGGAATTAATACTCCAAATCCTTAATACTCCTTTAACTAAATTGATCCCTCTTTATTTTCCATTCTTTATTCTTGTTCGAGCTTCTTCTTAAAATTTCATGTGCTGACTATGATACACCTACTATCTTGGCAATGTATATTGCGTTGTGGCAATGAGAAATGTACTTCTGTCATGTCCCCTTTTCAAATAATTAAAATTAATAATCTTTGCTAAGGCAAGCAGGCCCAAAAAGGTGAAGTTTTGGAAAAAGGGGATAATCTTTGGAAGCTAATGGACTAATAAATGAAGATTATTATTAAAATATGTTTTATTAACCCCTCTTGGACGTGAGTTAGGTTTATGCCCTCTTTTAAGGGGTTTGGAGGCATTTTGGGCTGATTCCAGAACTTGATTTTTGCTCATTTTCTTTGTTATTCTTTAGAGGCTGTCAAACCTGTGGAGAAGGAGACCCAAGAATGGGAGTTTGTAGGTTTCCAGGGAGACCCAAGAATGGGAGTTTGAAGGTTTCCAAGAAGGCTAAGGATGGGAGTTTGAAGCCATTCCATGTGCATGCTCATGCAGAGTTTTCCTTTGTGCTGAACAGTGCAGATTTGTGAGTTTTCAGGTGTATTTTTTGTAAGAGTTTGGTGTTTCTGGTTGAGTATTTAATATCATTTTGGGTTGCTGCTGTATATCAGAATTTTAAATGTTAAAATAGAGCTGAAAATATTTATTTGGATATGATTATACTTCTATGATAGATTATTAAGTTTTTGTGGTGATTCCGAGCTATTTTGTGCTATTTTTGGGAGCCCAATGAGCATTATTTTTGTCCTCCGTTTGGGAGCTATTGTGTGCATTTTATACAGATCTAGAAATTTATTTTTATAGGCTTTTATGCTGCTAAAATTTTTGTAAAAATTTCCACTTTCAGATTTATTAATAATAGGTGAAGCTGTGAAGCTTTTGGCACTATTTTCGGCATACCCGATTTGGGGTTTCTTGAGAAATTTGGTGGATCTTTGTGATATTAGTTGTTTGATTTTGAAAATCTGATTAGAGGCATGAAATATCATATAAAATCACTAAAGGGACATTTCAACTTCCCTGTGATTTGGCTCTATATCTTTCCCGTTGTCCATGTGATTTCTGAACATGTGTTTTCCTTTCATTTCCTTTTACAATTCCATGTTATAATGTTTTATTTCCCCATGATATTCAATCTTGAATTGAGGATTATATATCCCATTAAAATCCATGTGAAATGTCATGTCATGCGGGGTATTCAAAAGTATGGCCCTTGAGTTGGGTTTTTATTAAACTAATAATAATGATTATAATAAATGATAATGATCCACTATTATTATTTTACCTTTATTAATTATTATATATATATATATATATATATATATATTCAATTGATCTGATATCCATACTTTAATTATTTGTGTTAACTATATATATTTCATAACAACATATTATTTTACTTGTAAGTATTTAGTTATCTCATTATATATGTATTTTTAATCAATTATTTAGTTAAATAGGGATATTAATTATAGTTATATTTGTAATCATTGTATATGAGCAATGTTAGTATGCTAATAGAAACCAAATTTAAATAAAGCTTCTACAAACTAAACAAAATTCATAAACTTCAAGATAGACTAAGATGAGCTCTCAATTGAAAATATGAGCCATTAATGGACTCTCTCAATAAGAAGCTCTCTTGTTGAGTAGCTTTATCTAAATGGATAGGATGTATGCTCAATATGCTTCCAAAGGCTTCAATGGATGATTGTGGATTTTTGGTGTGGATAGATGGCTTTAGTATGGATTTGGCTCTCAAAATAGCATTATAACTTTACTTCATGTATTGTGTTCTTTTGCAAAGGGGAAGGATCCAATTTATAGGCAAGAGGCTTGAGGGATTGAGGGCTAAGATGCAAGGATGGGAAAAAGCTCATGAAGGGCTCAAATTGCATGAGAAGAGAGCACATGGATTGTGCTTCCTTATAGCCAATCAAGGAGTGACACATGTCACATGGTGAGAGGATGGAGGAAAGGGGAAGGATGAGTCAACAAAGGAGGCTCAAGGGATAAAATCTTCATAAAGACCCTCATAATGACTTGTAAGAGCAATAAAAGGGCTTGTAAGAGTCATTTATGGCCTAGTGGACTTCATAAAGTTTTATGGTTGAGATATTTGGAGGGTGATGAGAGAAATTTCAACTTGGACTTGATTAGGAGGGTTTTAAGCTTGTTTAGGCTTGTGCAAATGATTAGAGGATGGATTAGGATGGTTTAGGATTAGCTTAGGGATAGGCAAGTGGATGGCATTTAATGAGGGTGGGTGAAGGAGGAGATATTTGTTAACTTTGGCTTGGGTTAGTAAGTCTTAACCCATGTTTAGGGAATGTGAAAAGGTTAGGAGGGGATTAGGATTAGGTTTAAAGATATCTTCTAGAAGAGTCTAGACTTTGGATGAGGATAAAGACTTTCTAGAATAGTCTAGAATTTCCTAGGATGAGGATGAAGACTTTCTAGAAGAGTCTAGAACTTCTTAGGATGAGGATAAATTAGATTTTTAGGAAATAAATAAAGTTTTATTTATTTCAAGGGTTTGGGTTGAGGAGATATTTATTAAAACTTTTTTAATAAACATGAGGATTAATATTTAATCTTAATTAAATATTTTGAGTTGGGATTAGGGGTAGGAAATGATGAGATTAACCTTTAATCGAAATTAAATAAGGATTAGGATATTTTGGAAGAGGTTATTGGTCTTAAGGAAATTGGCCAAGTTTTGGGCAAAAAATAAATTTTTTATTTATTTTGGGTTTTTTGGTCAATTTATTAATTAAATAATTAATAAATAAGGAAATAATGTTTAAATAAGATTTAAACATTTTTGGGAGGGATTCGTTAATTAAATATTTTTAATTAAGATAAAGGGATTTAATGGCATAAAAAATAAATAAATAAACTAAATAATTAATTAATTAATAAATGATGATGTCATCAGGACTTTTTCAGAAAATAAAAAAACTTTATTTTCTAAAGGTTTTTAGGTGTCTACAATCATTATAGGGGATATTACACATGTCAACCTATTCCCAAGGTTAGAGTAGCTCCCCAAGGATCATTTTGACCTAATCACAAGGAAGTCGACCAATTCCATAGGATTTCAACATGTTCCTAGGGAGGTTGACATAATCTTGAGAGGTCAACCTACTCTTGAAATAGGCCAGTATGTAGATAAAGATGCTATTGTTTAATATTTTGATGTCGTGTATAGATCAAAATCCATCATTTGTTTTTGGTAGGAAATTTTAGTGATGCAAGAGCATTGTATGTCCAATGTCATGGTATACATTTGGGAGCATATAGGAAAGCTTAATAAAGAGGGAATATATATTCTAAGAGATATCAACCTATACTAGGTGTCTCAATTACCTCATTTTATATTTCATCAAGATACACTTCTAGCCTTGATGGAGAGATGAGATAACAATACATGCTCATTCTTTTTGCTAGTGGTGAGATGGTAGTGACACTAGAGGGTATAAATTATATCTTTCACTTTCCAGTATATGGATTGATGGTTAGACCATGAGTCAACTAGTCACTAGATGATATCATAGCATATTTTGAGTATTGCACAGGGATTTGTACATTGAGAGAGAGAGACCTAATCATTTTTGCATGAAGAGAATCTTACTAGGAAAACAACCATTTCATGATCATGTTTTGTCTTGTTTCTACAATGGTGGTGCCTGATTCGAAGGAAATTGCGTTCTCCATCCCTATGACATATTTTTTTGGCATATGGAGACAAATTTGATACTCTATGATTGGGGATGGAGCATGCTTGAACACCTATACTATGAGCTCAAGAATTCATAAGATACTAGTGGTGTAGCCTAATCATGTGCACACTCTTATAGATGTCAGACTTTGAGAACTTTACATGAACTAGAGCTACATGATATCCTATAAATATGCTAGTTGAGTCACTAAGAGTGTTTATGTTGGGCTATGCATGGCAGTTCGGTGAAGCTCTAAACTAGAGGGTTAGATTCAACTTACTACCACGTGCGTAGGTGATATTGGGGCCCTATTGTTATATGATAGTATGGCCAGATTCAAGAGTATAGTTGAGGTGGATGTAGAGACAGATGCTACTAGAGGACAAGCAAGACTATATAGTTGTGCACTACTATTATGATAAAGTGATGTGGCAGTTTGGTCTTAGCATGGTCCCCCAACATCTATACCCTGATATGAACATGACATGAGGTATAGAGAGGACCTTGGGACTAGTCCCCAAATCATCATTAATGGTATAGAGATAGAAAATATAGAGATTCCAAATATATAGAGGTCCCTGCTATAGTTGAGGATGAAGGAGTGTTAAGGGACTACTTGTGGTATATCAATGTATAAGGAATTAGACCATTATTCCTAAATGACTATTTGATTGGTGATCTAGGTCCATATTTTAGAGTTTAGCAAGGAGAAATAGAGACATATAAGGAGGAGGAGATACCATAGGGTGGGGATGATGTGGAAGTAGTGAGCAAGATAGGAAATGAGCTACCATAATCTCACATAGCATCTACCACTATGATTTCGAGTGGCATGAGCCTAGATGAAGAGGCCCCCACCTTGTTGGGGTTTGAAAATGCTGGAGGGTTTTCAATTATCCCCATGAGAAGATGACATATCTAGGGGCAGCTACCTCCCATTCTCAACATATCATTTTAGACATAGGGCCAACTATAAGGCTAGACCCTTCTTCACGCTAGGCTCTGCTAAACCTAGGTGGGTGGACCTCAAATTCAATTGATATTGCATGAGTGCAAAAACATATCCTTGAATCTATTAAGAAGTTGAAAACCCTTATAACTCCTAATGACTTATGAAATGACATCAATCTACAATAGCTAAATGCATATCTAAGAATCTCAGAAGTTGAGTGAGGGTTAATTCTTTAAGTCCTTCAACATGAAAGGGTAAAACATGTCTGATTAATAATGTTGATTTCAGCAAACCCCTAATATGGAACAATAAGACCTAATGATCATGTAACCAATCAATGCCTTATCTATTGGGCAATTCCATGAATTAACTACAAACATATGAATATTTGAGACATATTTGTATCTTCAGATATCTGATCTATCTATTTAACTTGTAAATAGACACCTATGCTCAATCTGAACCTCATTCTTACATGATATCCCCATCAGTAAACTTACAACCCTGTTGATTTCCTTGAAGCATTTACATAACCCTTTGAGTTATAGAAAATAATGAAATAACATACAGCCTTAAGGGACTACAACTACAACCTAAGATCTATGTCAAAGATTATAAAACATTGAAGATCACTGATAAAGGAGATAAGATTCAATTGAAACTCAATCATCTACTACTCTTTGCATTTATTTCCTTGAAATTAATACAGTCATATGCATGAAAATGAAAACATGGAAATACCTAATAGATCTAAACTATCTATATTATCCTTCCTAATGCTATTCATACAAGAGAGAATATGTTGAAGAAATTGATTTCATAGTAAAACACTTGAACCCTGCTGGTATTACCTAGAGCAAACTGCCAACCCCTGCAAAAGAGAAGAAGAAAGCATAAATAGAGAGGAAGCAATTCTTGGATTTATTATGCACCTAACATGTGTACCCTCAGAATTCCTTCCCAAAAAGATGAAAAAGCCTCTCTCTACCTTCTCTCTGTAACTGCAATTCAAATCCCATCATTTTACCTCTCAAAGGCATCAAATATCTCAAAAATCTAAATGATGAAAGGATGCAACTGATTTCTAATGTTAAAATGAACACAAGGTAAAAGTAACAAATCAGTTGAAAAGTAACTTCTAGAATGCGAGAAAATTGTTTAAAGATGATTTTTTTCACATTCAGATCCCAACAAGCGTTTAGAACTATCCTCTAACCAATTCTAATGCTCCATGATCAAATCTTTCTATTCTGTTGCCAATGTCCCAAAAATCACAAACTAACCTATAGCAGGAACTAGTGAACACCTACGCTAAAACTGACCTCAAATTCAAAAAATTCAGATCTTCCCAGTTTTGGTGGTATATTGGAGCGACCATTTTCGATAAAAAATGTCCTTGTTATGGCTATCGTTATCTTGTGAGCATCTTTTCTTGGTGAGGTAATGAAAACCACGTGATTCACCACATGGTGCAATCTCCTTGCCCGATACCACATCAGCATACTCGATTTGTCATTTTAAAATTTGGTTGTGTCAGATCCAATTGTCTTCCATGTCTGACACACAAGGAGAGCCCACCTTACAACATTCGGCTTCCAAAAGCCTTGTATTTCTAAGACACAATACATTATGTGTGGAATCATATTTAACCTATAAAAAATTCCCCCCACAAGAAATGTGGGATATTGCATCTTCATATGGCTTCTCATTGACATTTAAAAAAACTTCCCCACTCCTGAACATGGAGATCTTCTTCTTTGGATGGCTTTGTCTTTGTTCAGGTTTGTCTTTTTTTCATGTGGGTTATGGCATCTATGTTTCCTACCGCAGGCCATTACTTCTCTTCCATGCATGTTGCGTGGATGACCATTCTCTTGTTGCTACGTCGCTTTGCGTGGGAACCTTTTGATCTTCCCCTACGAATCTCATCTTAAAATGTTACGGGCCGTTGAATACTTGGCATGGAAGCCCTATTATGTTACTCTTCCTCTCATGCTTTTTTACTAGTGTGAGTCTCCTCTTTTACCACAAGTAGCTTCCCTTTATATCTGCTATTGCAAAAACATGAAGCAAATGAAGCTCCCTTCCCCTGTTGCTCATGTGTGTGGGGTAACTTTTCAACACCATGGATGCTTGCTCTTGTGAGACACTCGGTTCCTCCATTCATAGGTCTATACATCCTTTTAACCGGCTTCTTTGCTTCTTCCCACATAGTATCTTTAAGTCTTAGTCATCCCCAAATCAATACCAATAATGTCATTGCCAGCTGGCTTCTTCTTGCTATCTACGTGGGTTGCCTCATTCTTATTCTTTAATCTCCTTGCTACTCACGTGCCACTAGCTTCCCTTTTACATGCTTCCTTATTCCTACATTCTCCTTCTCTCTGCTTTCGGCTTCCAAAAATGCTCATAGTGCAAATATTATACTCTAGAAATAAAAAATATAAATGGTGATTTTAATGGGTTGAGTGTTGCTTTTCTAAAATTTCTCCCCTGCAATTCACGTGGACTCCTCTTGGTTTATTTATGTTTTTCCCTACAAGTTGCTAATTTGTAAAATTGGATACAACTTCCATTTTATCTTCCTTGGATGCTGCTATCTATAGATCTTCTACTCCTATAATAGCTATTTGAAGTCTCCATTGATAATTCTTTCTTTGCAAGCAACTCTACTTTCTTTGTTGGTTCGAAGGCAGCTCCCCAGTTGCTCACAGCTTCAAGATGGGACTGTTTCTTTTTTAATTTATATAAATGTTTTTGCCTTTGACTTTTAGAAAGAGTCATTCATTCATTTTTAAAAATTAAAAATGAAACTACATTTCCTCTTTAAAATGGCAGCCTTACTTGTCCTTTAATGCCATAGGGTGTTTTCATCAAGTAGAAACTCCTTCCATGCATTTGAGAACTTTAATCATGCATTATCATAATTTGAATTATGATAATGTTTATTTAATATTAATCATCCATGCCTGAAGAAATTAGTCGGACCCCAAAGCAGGTCCGACTAAATTTTTTTTTGCCGTACAAATAATTGGCATCCTCATATTTGTCCCTTGACCCCATTGGACATCTTAGATTGATATGATTCAAATTAAATCATCAATTCATTATCTAAAACTCCGTTTTAATCAATTTTGCAAATTGTGAATTTGTGTCTATAGGCCTGCCAGCTAGCCTTAAAAACTGATTCAATCAAGTAACCAGGCCACAAAAATTGACATGAGTGTTCAATCCCACACACTCAATCATACTGCAAATTCTCAGCTTGTGATGAATTTCCAATCAAAATATTTTAATTGCTGAACATCCATACTTCAATTATCCTATAGGAAAACAATGTTAAAAAACATAAACTAGGCTCAGGTTCAACATTATAAAATTGGGTTGTTGATCACTTGGGGTTCTAAAAACCAAGGTATAGGTTAGTTGCCATAAGGAGAATATAATTCTATTGTTTGTGCTCATGATGAGTCACAGGATACATTTGGGGAATTTCCGAAAATAGGCACTTGGAAATTTTTAACTAGGAAATGTGTCAAAAGGTAATTTTTGGAAAACAGATGGACATAAGAAAGTATGCAAATGGATTCGTCATGACTTGAGAATTGACACACTTCAAGGATTTCTAGGACACAAAATCATGGTATAATCCATTTAGGCTCACCAATCACAGGATCAAAGTTATAATGTTTCGAACAGGGGTACGAATCAATTAGGATACCTTAGCCGTAACAAAACAATGTAAACTAGGTTTTTAATCATGTTAGCAAACTAACCAAATGGATTCATCATGATCTCAAAATTGGAACATATGAAGTGTCTAACCCTTAGAGCACAATGAAAAAATAATTTCTTCATTTGGATCAACTGGGTCAATGATATCATTGGTCGAACAGGGCTTCCCAAAATTGTGAACAACTACACAAATGCACAAGACAGTAAATGACCAACTTTAAGGGGTTCAAAACCTAGTCAAATAGATTCAAAATGACTTGAAACTTGGAACATAGGTTCTTTGATATGCATACTAAACATCCCCAAATTAGAAAGTCATGGCACAATTCTGAATGCGGGATATTCACATGCAAACATAGCCTCCTATCACTGTTTGACACTTAGGTGGAAATGCAGATTTAACAATTGCTAAAAACAAGATTTCACGAAATGGCTTAGAACGTCAATTTAACTACATGGAACACTTACACACACTGAATGCAGGGTGTTAGAAAAATTGAACACCTCTTGGGGCTTAAAAGTACAGGCAGGTACATAGGCATCAAAAAGCATTTATAGGGCTCAAATTTCTCAATGGTACTCAAAATTGCCCATGCAATTTTTAGTCCCAACACACCTGAGACTAGATAGGTAGAGCAAGAAAATTATATTTTTCCATTTTCCACAACACATAACTAAGACATAGATCCTTGGTTCTACGAGAGAGATCTAGGTATGAGAATTCTTAAGTTAAAGTTAATTGATGCAAAAGTTATGAATATATAATATGATATATGCTATAAATATCACATGTAGCTAGCACAGTGGAGTTGAGGTCTATTATGAGGGACATCCTTATAGACATGGTTGTATCTTTGAGGGTTCCTTCCACTTACCAGATCCACTATGAGAGGACACAAGATCTTGGGAGAAATTAGGATATCTTTATGCCCATAACAGAAGAGCCACAATTAATGAAAGAATTGCTAGAGTAGTAAGAGTGTGAGCTACAAAAGTATCGTCATAGATCTCATAGTAAGTTAGATAGGAAATTTTTTGTGAGTGATTCCTATATGGTTACTACTTAGAGAGAAGCTCTCTCATCCCAACATAGATTAGAGAGAGTTAACTTTCACCATCCTATGGATGATGTATGATGTTTTGTTTTGTTATCTCAAACATTTTGCATAGTGCCTTCTTTATATTCCAAAATAATTTTTTGATGTTTTATATATGATGGATACATATTTACTTTCTCTTTCTAAGATTAATATTTATTGCATAACTAATGACATAACAAGGAAGAAACGTGAATTTCTATGATAAGAAAAGACTATGTAGCTTACATCATATTTGAGAAATTATAAATAATACTCAAGAAGGAAAATGGAAGCACATAAGATAAAAGATGAAAAAATTATTTAAACATAACAAAAATGTAAATGCATAATATTAATAGGTTCTGTAAGAGGAACACCATTTAAATCAACAATATTGTAAGAATGAGATCCATACACTTCTGTAACAATATAAGGACCTAACCAATCAAAACTAAAATTTATTTTTTCAATAGGTAGGGTGTTAACATTCCTTTGATTATCAGAAAGAACTAAATCACCTAATGAAAAGGAATGGTTAATAACTTTACCATTATACCTTCTATTGACAATTTTTTGATATTCTATGATATGCTCCAAAGCATTTACTTGTATCTCATCCAATATTTCAAGTGTTGATCTCAGATTGGTTTTGACAAGTGAGTGTCAACACACTTAAACAATTTACTTAGTTCATGCCAAATTAGTAATACATGTTGAGCACAACATGTAAATATTGGACCATGCCAAGTTATAATGAGTGTCAAGTCACTCAAGTGTGCAGCAGATAGACCATGCCAAGTGATTCAAGAGCTGAGTAAATAGTGGATGCTGAGTAGTGTAGTTGCTAAATCTGAAATGGAAATACAATGCATGTTGAGCATCAGATACTTCATATGCTAAGTGACATAGTTTTGACATATTTGTTTGTAATGGCACAAACAACTATGTAAACCATTTCTAAGCCAACTTAAGGATAGATTATGATCTTTTGAAGATACATATGAATCTATATGCAGATTCCCTATGTAATTACATGTAGCCAATCAAAAAATGGAAAGGTTTAAGTGGAAAAATGGATGAATCTTAGCCATAGATTACTACCTAACCCTAAACCACTAGAGTCTTCTTAAGGAGGACGAATTTCTAAATTGGTAAGAGCTAAGAAGAAAAGTTAGAGAGTGAATTGGAGGAGCAAACAAGATAGTTTGCAAAGAATTCAAGGTGACTTAGATGTAAGAGTGAATTGTAGAATAAGTTAGAGAAGAATAGAGGATAGAGAGAAGGACACAAAATTGATACATTAGATCATGAAGGATCAAATGGACATTATGTAGAGGTGATTTGTTATCAGGCAAGCAAGTGCCCATCACAGGATCTATGCTAAGACAATCTAATAGGTGATTTCAGTTAAATCTCTTAATAGAGTGGTCCTAACTAGCTATATGAAATCCTTTAATAAGGTGCTTACTTAATTGTAAGTTGAAGTCCTCTAACCAAACAAACTTCTAACAGGGTCTTGAAATCCTCTAATAAGGTGAGACCTAATTGTCTTTGTAAGCTTTTAACAGGGCAGGCCTTTCATAGGGAAGACCATGATTCATGGTCAAAACATTGTAACCTTCATTGGCTACATTTTATTGTTGTAGGAGTAAATATTTATGGGTGTCATTCCCACCCTAGTTTTACCTTCTCACTTGGAGGGTTTTTGGGTAATCATATTTGGTGTTATGTTTGTGAATGCTTACATGTTTTAGATGCATGCTATTTTAGCTTACTTGTTAATGCATGTGATGAATGAATGGTGAAATTTTTATAAGTTTGAACTACTGATTCACACAAGCCCAACCCCCCCCCTAGAAGTTCACCTTCCCTATTTGTAATTCCAACAATTGGTATTAGAGCTAAATTCTTAGAAGGAAAATATTTGCATCTTTGAGGAAAGCTTGAACAATCCAAATGAAGCCATCAAATAATTTGAGAAATTATTGAGATCTCCTAGATCCAACAATGATACATCAATGTTGGGCTATAAAAGTACTGTAGAAGGAGAATCATCCAAAGTTGCAAAAGAAAGGAACATCAAAGTTAAGAACTCCAAACCTATTTTTCATAGTTGTGGTAAGAAAGGACATACTACTAATGTGTGCAGGAGCAAGTTTACAAATTAGAATGTCAAACCTAAGAACATGACTCATTGTCATAAGTGCAATAAGCAAGGACATTAGACGCATGAATGCATAACCAGGACTGTGCATAAACAAATATTTGAAGGATATTTCTACAATTGTCTGAAGTATGGACATAGAGCCTTCAAATGCAGATCCCAAACTATGTGGTCATCAAACAAGCCAACAATGGTAATAAATTATGACAACTCCTAAAATTGGGATTATAACACAAGATATAACTATCATTATTGTCAAGAATATGGACATATCCCTGAGAATTGTATTAGGACACACTTTAGTGGTAACTGCAAAAGGTGGTTGAGTCAAACTACATGTTTTAGCTATTTGAAGGCTAGTCACATTAGTAAACATTGTCCAACAAAGGCAAAGGCACCAAATTGTGAAGTAGACAAAAGCAAAATAAAAATGAATGTTGAACACATAAATGATGAGATAAACAAGACATGGAAAAAGAAAGATGTTTGCAGCACATCAAATGGAGTAGGGATCACTTCACCTAATAGGTCAAGTGGTCACACCTCATCAAACTAAGAAAACAAGAGGTATGTGGGACTGATATTCAATTGTTATATCATGCATCAGTTCCAAAAGAAGATAGTACCAAAAGGATTACATTAGCATAATTAAAGATGCAAGTTGTTGTTATAATGTCAAGATAAACCTTCAAGTTTTTCATGTTGTTTTCGAGTATGAAATGTTTCCTATTTGTGTGACAAGTGGAAAGTTAGTTGATGCTGAGTTTTTAAGACTATCTAATGGATGCCAAACTTGTAGTAGCTACCAAGTGATTCTAAAAATGGTTAATGCTGAGCTTACAACTATGTAAGCACTAAGAATTAAATGCAAGGTTTTCAAAGAGTATATGATTGATTTCTACTCATTATTCATCATTTCAAATTTGAGCAAGAACAAGCAGAGCATAAGGTGATTCAAAAACTTGTTCAAGGCATTTGCAAAGATTTTAGTGATGATACCACGCTACAATACAAATTTCACAAGGTATTTATCATAACCTGAGCTACACAGTTTACTTTTGCAAAAACCCTAGATTGACAAAATGGCATCTAGTTCAAAGAATGTTGAAGGGAAGGAAGTTTTAAATGTTCAACTTGTCAATAATGGAGTAAAACAACCCATATTTAAGGTCATTCTTTACATAGCTTACAAAAAAGATCCTTTTGGTGCATTGTTAATGATCTTGACAAATGTTATAATGGTACAAGATGTAAGGAGATGTTATAATTGTAAAATTGGTAGCATTGGGGACTTAGAAATTAGAGAAGTATATGGTAGGTTATGTGAAAATGTTGTTCTGAAGGAAGAATACAAATTTGTTGAGAGAAAGGGTTTAATTGCATGCCCTAGATTTTCCTAGTGTATTTAAAACTAAATGGATTAGAATTGTGTTGAGTCAATTACATGATGGATTTTTATGGTTGGAGGGTAGAATAATTTAAATCACCAAGAGAATAATTAATAGGATAATTGGTTATCCAACCCTAGATCAGCCCAAGACCCTGAGGAGTGACTCCAAGGAAGTAATTGAGAAAATACTGGAGCAAAATGGAATAAAAGAGGTATGACAATAGATACTATTGCTGATCCATTGCTAAACTTTACTATGAGGCTAATTTCTCACCAATTCTATCAATCTAGTAGATTGAATGGTGTACCCTATATCACTATGGATGTTAGCTATAAGATTGTGAAGAAAGATCATACTTATGATCTCGCACAGCTATAGTTACAACAACTAATGGAAAATCTTGGAGCTACTAGAAAAACCAAGAGTTCACAATGCAAGTTTGGTTCAATTCTAGTTTGCATATTCTTTTATGTGTAAAATATATTTCCCTCTTTTGGTACTATAGGATGGGAGACAAAAAGGTCAATTACAGTACAGATAAATGTGTTTATTGAATAGATGGGAGAAAATTTTCAAACCTTGATGACAAATTATTTTGAAGACTTTAAGAAATGAATGAAGCAAAGAATGAGGATACCTGCTTCCTTAGTTGAACAACATTACAATGACATATGTTTCCTTGTTGATGTTGATAACACAAATGCGCAAGCTACCATACTAAGGGTAAGATGGTTAAGGCTAGTTGGATATGAGATTAATGTTGATGAAGCTTCAACAACCATCACTACACTCCTAGCAGAAGAAATAGACAAAATTGCAAAGATCTTTGGAAACTATGAAGTAATGAAATCAAAGATTGAAATGGAATTGAAAAATGCCTCCACACTCAAGAAGAAAGATAAGCTTGTTAAGAAGCTTAAAGCTATATTTGGTGAATGTCCAGATAAGGAAGAGGAAGAAGATGAAGAGGATGAAGAGAAAGAACAAGAACAAGCACAAGAACCTCTTGCATTAACTTAAGGCATGTGAGAGTATAAGGAAGAGGAAGAAATTGAAGGTGCCAAGGGAGAAGAAGTCAAGGAAGCACCTACTCCTCCCAAGCCAAAGAAGAGGAAGGCTAAGGCACAGCCAGTGGCAAGGGTGAAGAAGATTGTCAAACCAAGCCCAACCAATCTAAATGCACCAACCACCAGAGCCACCACATGAGCAAAAAATCAAAAGGCCAAGGAAAAGACAAAGAAAATAGAGCAAGGTGGATTGAAAGTAAAAGAAAAAGAAGAAAATATGTGGCACAACTAGATTGGGATGAAGAAAGGATGAAATCTAATGAAAATAATCAATTTAAAGTGGTAAGCCAGAATCCACTATCTGATCTTTAAAATTTATTTTAAAAAATCAAAAGAAATGTAGATCTCTCTGGTTTGAAGAATATTGACTTTGGTAAACTTGGAAGAGTAGATACAAATCAAGTGGAAGAGGCATGCCATGATATCTAAGATTAAAAACATTCCACTAGAATTTGCCAACACAATACCAAAAGGTTCGTATGATATTGTTGAGAAAAGATGGCATTACTATTTGAATTTAGAACAATAGATAAGGGAATCAACATTAGCTCAAGTGATGCCAGAGCTTAAAAAGGGAAAAATTGCTAAGGATGTTAAAATATATGCAATTAGGTTTACACATAAGAATAGAGCCTTCAACATTCTTTGAAACAATATTGAAGGTGTCATCAAGAAATCAACCCAAATATGGAAACTTATCTATGGGCTAACCACTATGAAACAAGGAGAAGTTGAACCCTCTGAAGGTAAAGATGATGAAAAGGATGATGACAAGGATGATGAAGATGACAAAGAAGATGGCAAGGAAGAAGGAAATATAGTTGGGGAAGAAACTAAAAAGAAAAATGATGACAATGAAACAACTAAACAACAACAAAATGAACAGAGTGTGCAAGACACACAAATGTCGAGTGTCAGTTTCCCCATGACATAGTAAATTCTACTAAAATTATTTTTGTTAAGGATGTCTCTAATATTTTAGCTCAGAACATCAATCCCTTGACTGCAGAAGACTTGAAGAAGATATTGGACCAATCTACACTACAAGCCAAGCTATGTGATAATCCAATTTTGGTCAGTGTAGAAGAATTGCAAAAAGAAGTAATTGAGGTTACAAGGGACACGATTAATCCACAAGAACCACCTTTTGTCATCCCTTCATTTAAAAAGTGTACAATATTTGATTCAAACAACAATAGATACATCTATTAAAGTTGGCATGGGTATTAAAGATCATACTATTAAGAAGAAGTAGGCACAAGAAAAAGATATAACTATAGGACAATAGAAAATAGGACAGAGAGATATGTTTGCACCCAAAGCACAAAAACAAGGAGCTATTCAAGTCATAGTAATAGATTAGGGCAAGCCTAAATAACATGAGCAAATACTTAAGGTGAAGGAGCAGGAAGCCATCCAAGCATTGGTAGCTCTACCAGCATTTGGCAATCCTTCTACATAGCTTCTTCAGAAGCAGAGCATAGAAGCCATATCATTGCAAATCTTAGTCCCAAGCCCCAATTCATCAAAGGTTCA
Source organism: Cupressus sempervirens (assembly GCA_028749045.1). Lineage (NCBI taxonomy): Eukaryota > Viridiplantae > Streptophyta > Pinopsida > Cupressales > Cupressaceae > Cupressus > Cupressus sempervirens. The sequence goes on from CM053793.1 coordinate 735,321,777, forward strand.
TAAGGTAATAAACCTTGATGAAGAAATAGTGATTCCAAATTTTGGCTATGAGACAATGACACTGGACCAAATAGGCATTTTGCAACAAGCCTTAGAGAAGAAGAAGTGTCACAAAATGCTCAGAAGAGAACATAGGTAGAGACAAGCACCCCAAGACATAAAATAAATCTTTTTAGATGCATTCAGCTTGCTAACTCTTGAAGAGACCAAGCCACTACTAGAAAAACTATCACATATAGTGGAATGAAGACATTGATACTAATGTTAAACTCTTAAAGTTCTCTAAAAAGAAATTCTAGAGTAAGGTAAATGAAAAGATATATGGTGATATATCACTCACTCAAGTTGCACTGACAACAAAGGTTGAGGATGTTCACAAAGAAGGTACTTGAGAACATATTCTTATTGTAAACCAAATTGTGTGACCCTACACTCTTCACCCAAGAGACCAAACATCACATTCTCAGCCTAGAGAGAAATCTCAACATATCAAGTACTTAGCTACCTCAAAACCCAAGTCAGAGTGAGAAGCATTTTAATACATTAATTTAGTCACAAAGTCAATTAGCTATATTAATAGAAAAAGAGGCTAGCATAAGAGCCAAATTGACATGTATACAAGCATCCCTCACCCACCATACAGAGATATTGCACAAGGAGCTAGGTTATGCTGAGACTTTATTGAAAAAAGACAACAATCTTTCTACTTTAGATGGCCTAGTGCACCTTGCTGCCAAGCTTGCAATCCAAATCAAGTCATTGGATGTTTCTTGTGACAACTGGGATGCAACTCTCAAAATAATACTGGAAGTCCACAAATCATTTTTGGACAAACACATTATATGTGTATATCCCATTTGACATAAGTTTCAAAAAAGGGGGAGAGAGTAAACAAAGGGGGAGAGATGAGTAAAATGAGGAGAGACAATAAAAGGGGGATCAATACAAAGGGAGAATAAAGAAACAAAAGTGTATCAAATATAGTGTGACTTAGCCAAGAAAGAGCATATTAGATGAAACTGTATTAGATATAGTGGATTTGAAGTCAAATAATATCAATAGAGACATACTTACTTAGAAAGGAGCACAAATTTTGGATACAGAATAGATATATTTACTCAGGGGGAGTTATCAATTTTGAGGTATATAGGTTATTGAAATATTTTGAAACTTTGAAGTTTTTAATATAAGCCAAGTCATGTATATGTTATGCTCAAGAAGATTAAGATTGATAATGATATTCAAGTGTTTTTGACACTCATGTCAAAGGTGGAGATTTTTGATCTCAGATTGGTTTTGACAAGTGAGTGTCAACACACTTAAACCATTTACTTAGTTCATGCCAAACTAGTAATACATGTCAAGCACAACATATCAATATTAGACCATGCCGATTTGCAATAAGGGTGGGGTCACTCAGGTGCTGAGTCACTCAAGTGCCAAGTAGATAGACCATGCCTAGTGATTCAAGAGCTAAGTAAAGATTAGATGTCGAGTAGTACAGATTCTGAGTCAAAAATAGAAATACAGTACATGTTGAGCATCAGATACGTCATATGCTGAGTGACATAGTTTTGACATATTTGTTTGTAATGGCATAAACAACTATGTAAACTCTTTGTAAGCCAACTTAAGGATAGATTATGATCTTTTGGAGATAAGTACAAATATATATGCAAATTCCCTATGCAATTACATGCAGCCAATCAAAAAATGGGAGGGTTTAAGTGGCAAAATGGATGAATCTTAACCATAGATTCATACCTAAACCTAAGCCACCAGAGTCAAGGAGATTAAATTCCTAAATCAGTAAGAGCTGAGAAGAGAAGTCAGAGAGCAACTTGGAGGACCAAACAAGATAGTTTGTAGAGAATTCAAGGTGACTTAGAAGTAAGAGTGAATTGTAGAATTAGTTGGAGAAGAACATAGGATAGAGAGAAGGACACAACATTGATACATGAAATTGTGAAGGATCAATTGGATATTGTGTAGAGGTGATCTATTATCAAGAAATCAAGTGGCAATCATAGGATCTATGCTAAGACATTCTAACAGGTGATTTCAATTAAATTTCTTAACAGAGTAGTCCTAATAGGCTGTATGAAATCTTTTAACAAGGTGCTTACTTATTTGTAAGTTGAAGTCCTCTAACCAGACACACTTCTAATAGGGTATTGAAATCCTCTAACAAGGTGAGAGCTAATAGTCTTTGTAAGCCTTTAAGAGGGCATGCCTTTCACAGGGTAGACCATGATTCATGGTTAAGACATTGTAAGCTTTATTGTCTACACTTTATTATTGTAGGAGTAAAGATTTATGGGTGTCATTCCCACCCCAATTTTACCTTCTCACTTGGAGGGTTTTAGGGTAATCATATTTGGTGTTATGTGTGTGAATGCTTACATGTTTTAGATGCATGTGATGAATGAATGGTGAAAGTTTTATAAGTTTGAACTACTAATTAAGCACCCCCCCCCCCCACCCCCCCCCCCTCCCCCCTCCCCCCTCCCAACTCTCAAAAGTTCACCTTCCCTATTTGTAATTCCAACATCAAGCTCTTGTAGACATTTATGTATAAAAGTATCCTTATCAATTACATCCTTGAAAGAAACTCTCAAAGAAGAAATGTTCAATTGTAAAGACATAACTACATCTTTCCCATAAACTAAGCTATAAGGTGATTTTCTAGTCATGGTTTGAATACTAGTTATATAGGCACAAAAATCATAGGTTATTGTGTTTTCCAATCCTTAGCATTCTTATCAACTATCTTCTAAAGGATGTGTTATATAACCTTATTAAAATGTTTATCTTTATTGTTAGATTGAGGAAAATAAGGAGTAGAAAAATATTGATGAATTTCTAAAAATGCTTTTACTTCCTTGTTTTTGAATTGATTTTTGTTATCAGAAATAATTTCCATAGGAATATTAAAATAAGTGATAATGTTTTGAAGAATGAAATCACAAATACCAACTATGGTACTTGAACAAAGAGGGACAACTTCAACCCACTTAGTAAAGTAGTTAGTAGTTGTAAGGATGTGTGTATGTCCTTAAGAAGAAGGGGGTGAGACCTTATGCTAAAAGGTCATGATGGAACTTGTGAATGTAATGCATAAGAAGGAACATGAATGAAATATTTATAATGCTAAAAGTATGGACACATTTTGAAAAAATTTAATAAATCTATTCATATAGTTTTTTAATAGTATCCCATGCGAAGGAGTTTGTTAACTAAGACTTCCCACCAAAATGACTGATCCAACATGAGCTTCTTGCAAAACCACATGGATTTCATTTTTGTTAAGGCATATAAGAAGAAGGCCATCAAAGAGAATTTGTAAAGGATATTTGTGAGGACTGTATAATGATTTGTGAGCTTTCAGATTCTATTTCTATAATTCCTAGTAGTTGATGCATGAAATGAACCATCCTTTAGGTAATAATAAATGCGTGAATACCACTCATAAATATGCATGTTGAGACAATCAATATCTAATAAGGTATCTTGTGAGATTACTAGATCTAATAAGGTCTAAATAGTGAATTGAAAGCTTGATGCACCCTCATCTAAAGTAATAAGGGATGCAACAATAGCCATAGCATTAACATGTCGATTATCTTTGAGGTAAAGTATGAATAGAGAAAGAAAAAAAATTCCCAAGCAAGCTTATAATAGGATCTTGATACTTCATTAATTTATCATTGTTTACCTCATTTATAACATTGATTTTTTGAAAAAGTAATTGTGAATCACCAAATATTTTAATGTATTTGATTTGTAGGGACAAATTTTCCTTCGATCCTGTGATGAGGGATTCATACTCAGCTATGTTATTGGTGAAAGGAAAAATTGTTGCAATTAGCAATGGGCAAGTAAGTTCTTAGAGGCAGTGGGGTGGATCAACACTTAAAATTTTTACCTCTAAAATATTTCACCATACATCCATCTTATAACTTAACATGTAAACTGAAATATATAACCATTCATCACACCCAAAGCATGAAATAAATCAATGCATAACACATAATATTTTGGTTACCTAGAAACCCTCAAAGGAGAAGGTAAGACTAGGGTGGGAAACTCACTACCAAAATTGTAAAGTGTGGCCTATTATGGTTACCAATTTTTGATCAAAAACTATGATCTACCCTATGAAAGGTTTTCCATTTTAAAGGCTTACAAATTTTGTTTGGTCTCACCTTGCTAAAGGATTTAAACTCACAATAAAGTAAGCATTCAGTTAAGAGATTTACAAAACCTAAGACTACTCTATTAAGAGGTTTACTTTATATCACCTGTTAGAATGATTCAACACCTAATCCTTTAGCTAGTACCTTACTATTTGATGTTAGACCCTCCTCTTTACTAGTTATCTCTTGATCATCCTAATCTGGTCTATCTTCTCTAACCTTTCACTACTTGTTGTTGTTCTTCTTAGATTGATTCTTCATTGTAAAACTCTATCTTAACCATCTTCTCCATGTTTATTTTGCACCAAATACTCTCCTTAGTATCCTCCTTTACAATATATGTTACCCTTAGGGTTTCATTCTTTTACAAACATCATGGAGATGAAATTAGGTTAGAATCAATGGTCATGGTTGATCCATATTGCCACCTAATGCTTCACTCAATATGATTAGTTGCATGCATAGTATAGGGATGAATAATATGACTCCCTCCTTATTTCTTATAAAAGAAATTCATGTTCATGTCAGCTAAAAATGGTTTACATATAATTTTGAGCCATTACAAACATCTATGACATAGACTATTCACTTGGCATCAATAGGCTCTAATGCTTGACCTTTACTATTCTCTATAAACTCAGACTCGTCTTCTAAATGGCTTGGCACTCACTCTTTCTTGACACCTCAATCACTCAACACACTCAATTTTCTTAGCTCCTTTTATTTTCTTCATGCCTAAGTTATTCAACATGCACTATTTGCTCAATACATGCTAGTGCTCACCATTAATAGTCATATTACTCAACATGTATCATCTAGAGACTTATGCTCAACATACTCCATTTCCTCAACTTACATTGATCACTCAGCTCACTTTGTTCACTTATCATGATCTATTCATTTCTATATAATGACTAAGTGTTTTGTCACTTCCTTGTCAAAACCATTAACAATCACCCCCTATGACATGAGTTGAAAATACACTTTGGCATGGCATATATATTTCTTCATGCATAAGTCAGACAATGTATCTTCTCTAATTGGCTTGTATACTAAATTTCAAAATCTCAAAATTTGCAAAAATGTTGAAGTTTCCTTAATAATTTTTGTCCCCCTAAGTAAATGTTTCACTTCTATTCTATAACTCTTTATATATTTTCCTTGACAAAATCTTCAAAATTCAAAAAATGATATAATCTCCCTTTCTAAAACTTATGTTATTTGGGTGGTACACTAATACTGTGTTTGTCCAAAAATAGCTTATGCACTTGCATTATGATTCCCAATGTGAAATCCCAATTATCTCTTGCTACATCTAGTGTTTGAAAACAAATTTCTAGTCTGGAGGTCATATCTAATAAGCCTTCATGAGTAAAAATAAGTGGATCTTGTGCTTGGGCTTGTTCATTCTATAAAACTTTTATATGGGGAGTCAACATGGATTTTATGTTGATTAGAGTTGATCTGATAGTTGGATCTTTTGCTTGTAGCTGGGAAAGACTACTTTGTGTTAGCATCAATCTTTGAAAATGTAATTGGCTGGTTGCAAGAGATACATGTAATGAATTTGTAGTTGATTTCAATTTTCCTTGTAAATTTTAAATTGACTGTTGAATCTCTTGTGTTAGGATATCAACATCACATAGTTTTGTGTAGAGAGAATAAATGTGCCTAAAACCTATCTTAATACCCTCTATCTTAGTTTCTAAATCATCTTCACTATGTGTAATGGCACTAGATATCTTATCGGTAACTTTGGTGTGAAATTTTTACTTAGACTATTCCAATAACTTTTAACATTAGTCTCTATATCTTCATCTTTTATTTTGTCAACTATATTTACATGTTTCTTTATAATACACTTACAAATAATGAATTTGAGAGACTAAAAGTATCAATTAAAATGTCTTTGATTTCATACAAAATGAGCTTTTTCTTTTGCTCTCTCCTTAAAATTTCTTGCCTTTCCTTCTTTTGTAGAGCCTCTTGAAGAATGCTCATTTCTTCAAGTGTGATTGTTTTCATATCAAACATTGGTAATCCAATCACCTCATCTAAACTTACATCCTCTAATGATGTAGCTTCAATAGTCTATGGTGTGCTTGAATTTAGCATTGAAATCCTATAATGGAGTAGCTTGTGTACTCAATCTCTAAAGAGTTTGGCTATTGAGAGGAGGTGTAGTGACTAGAAAGGTAACTAGTGTCTAAATTGCTACTTGTTCCTCACTCTTAACTATCATCTTATCCTCTTTTGTCTTTCCATCCTCTTTTTTTTTCTTCATCTTGTTGGTTTTCACTAAGTTCCAATGGGGCTACTATTGTATTTTCTTCCTTATCATTTATCTTCTCATTTCCCTCTTCATCAACTTTCACAATAGTTGGTAATCTTGAACTTAGTGGACTTGGAAGTGATCTAGCTTGGGTATCTACCTCATTCTCTTTCATCTCAATAACAACTATTTTCATTAAAGATGATGCTTTATTTATCTCTTCTTTCTATTCAAAAGTTACACTTTGATCTATGGTATTTTCTTGTGGCTCATTTTCTTTCACCTTAGCAATACTTGATGGCACTGAAGATGTGTCTTTCTATTTCTCATTCGCAATGGATGCAACCTTAACTTGTTGAGGTTCATCAATCATTACCAATATAAGATTTGTGCATAATGGAATAGGATTGGTGGATTCTTTTTGCATTGAGTTTATGTCCCCCTCACTCAGTGGATTTACATTCTAAGTGGAGTTATCAGGTATGCCTTCAATAGTTATAGACTCTTGCTTTGCATGTGGAGGACTGGTTCTCAGCACTTGAGAATAATGTGCATCTTGTACATTTTCCTCGGTTGTGTCATCCTTTTCTTTTGTTGTGTCCTCCTTTTCTCTTGCTACTACTATGTTTTCCTTTTCTTGGTCTCCCTTCTCTTCCAGAACTTTGGTGGATAAACCATAGATAACTTTCCATAGTAACTTGATTTTGTTACTATCTCTTCTACTTTATTCCTCAAAATGTTAAATGCTTGGTACTTGGGAGAGAATCTCTCTTTGTATTTCTCTAGAACCTTTGTAATCATTTTTTTCTCAAGTTTAGTCATGATTGTGGCTAAAGTAGCTTCCCTAATTTGTTTTTCAATCTCCAAACTATACTTCCATTTTTTCTCAACTCTCTCATATAGGCTTTTTGGAATAGAGTTAGTAATTTCTAATTGAGTGGTCCTAAATGTGGCCATCATATCATAAATAGCCTCTTCAAGATTATCCTAATCCTCACTCCCTAACTTATCAAAATCAATATGTAAAAATATAGATATATATATGCATTGGTCTTTACATTTCCACATAAATTATCAATTTCACATGAGAGGTTGTGGCTTACCAATTTGAATTGACTTAAGTTACCTAATTTTGTCTTCTCATCATTTGAGTCACCTTGTGGTTTGTGCTTTCTCTTCAACTTCTTAACAAGCTAACTTGCCTCTATTGTGACACTTTCTCTTTTTCCTTTTTCCTTTGTCTCTTTGGATTTTGTAGTGCTGACCCTTATGCTTGACCTTGTCAAAGGTGCACTTCATTTCTTTAAATTTTTCTTTATTTCTTTCTTTGGTTTCAACACTTCCTTCTATTGTTTTTCCTCATCTTTTCATTTTCTTGCTTAGTTTCTTCTTTATCATCATCTTTGTCCTCAATTAAATGGTGCTTTTCCTTTTTGTTCATCATCTTCTTCTTCTTCTCCTTCACCAAATTTTTCTTTTAGCTTCTTCACCATCTTATTTTTCTTTCTAATGACTATGGTAGTTTTCAAGTCTATGGTGATCCTTGACTTGGATTTATCATAGTTCCCAAAGGATGTAGCATCCTTGTCAGTTTCGTCTACCAACAATGCAGTAATAGTTGCTAAATTTTTATTAACATTAATTTCATATGGTAAAAGTCTTAACCATCTTACCCTTGGAATTGATGCCTATACATATGTGTAGTCAGCATTGATGTGACCAGAATATGGTCTATTTTATCATTTCATTTTTAGTTGAATTTGCAAACTTTCTAAAGACTTTGATGTTTAAGAACATGATGCCTATGATGATTTCATTCAAATGTGTGCATAATTACTTTACAAGACTAAAATGAATATGCTATGAAAAGATATGCCACTTAATTACAAAATAGTGAGAATGATGTTTTTTCTTCCTTAGTTAGGTTGGGTAGTTCTCTTGTGACAATGTGACATAGGGTAAGCTAATTTAGATGACATATTTTGAAATAGTCTTGGTGTATTTTATGATTTTGGAGGTGCTAATAATTTGTAGATATAAAGGTGAGGTCAACTCAATCCAATGGGAGTCAATGCAATTGCTTGCATTAATAGACTAGATTTGAGCAAAGAAAATCTAGGGGTTGTGAGCTCCTAAATTCCTATTCCATTTGGTGCCAGAATTAATTCACCTATTCTAATATTCAATGTCATCATTTGTTTCAGTTGTTAATGAAGTCTTGAATCTAAGACTTCTATTCCTAGTTTGTGCTTAAATAATTGGAAGTTTGTGTTCCAAAAGAGCTTTTAGTTAGGTAGTCATTTTTAATAGAAAGAAGAAGTTGCTGATTTTTTTAAGTACTGAATATAATCTTGCTAGTCATCAGTATGTACGTTTACTATTGTTATGAGTAAAAAGATCATTTTAGGTTTCCCTGTCTGAGTCATTTTACTTCACTTCTCTATGGGGGCCCACATAGAGAGTGAACTAATTAGTTAAGCATAGGATTTATATTCAGTTCGTAGGACCAAAGTAGACTCTGCTATTCCTACAACCACTAATAATAGAATTAGTGGATTGTTCCTGCAGCATAGGTAGTTGAAGTAATTCTTAGCTATATTTTCATGCTTTTTTTAAATTAACTTGATTCTCAGCTTTAGCTTAGATTTCTCATAGCTTAAGTATTTGAATTTTCGTAGAGTAGTTCTTAAGTTGAGATAAGTTGAAAGCATATATTTTGCAAACACCATTTCAAGTTTATGTCACTGGTTGATAAATTAAATGAGTCCAAAGGAGTCATGTTAGAACTACTCAAAATGTCCAATCTTGGGTTAAGGAGTCCATTTTTGTAGGATTTTAATCCCTTTCTTTGGCCAAGCATTTTTGGCATCATTGTTGGGGATGGTGTTAATTCAAACTAGTCTTTGTAGTTCTATTTCTATTATTTATAGAATAGAATTTATTTGTAAAAATAATATGTTATGCATAGAAGAAGAGACCACCTTGGTATATTCCTTCCTCATGATAATTAATGTCTCATGTGTTTATGTTGTTTCTCTTATGTTTGCAAGTTAATTATTGATAATATTTTTAGATCTGCTAAAAGAATACACACTCTACATTTACCAAGTTACATCAATTTATGTTTTTTTACCGAGCATCAATAGTAATTAGTTTTATCAATTTGACTTTCAAGTTGACATCTAAGGGATCTAGGATTTATTTTAGTGGTAACTAATTCACCACCCCTCTTAGTTACTCCTCTCATATTTCTAATAGACCAATGGTGGGTTAGGAGTATTTAAGATGGAGTATTTAAGAACCTACTATCTAACTTCAAGCAAGATATCATTAATGATGTCACTGCTCTGTTGGATACCATGCAATCCCAAAGGAAAAAGGATGAAGCTGATTTTATGTTAACTAAATTCTACTCTCATTGTAGAGAAAGGAAGAAGAACTGCAGATATAAGACCATTGTAGTCATGAATGCATAGCCAATGCCCGTTGAGTTCAAAGCAATTGATGAGGATACAAGAGAAGTGATTTATGTTGCTCAAAGATGACAATGGGCTCAGAGGCAAGGTATGCCTCAAGACCCTCTAAATAATATTTTTTATAATAAAAATTAATGGCAAGGCAATATTCCACCAAATTTTTCCCCTCAAGGACATAATTGGAACAATAATTAGCCCAACCAGCAGCCTCAATATAACCAAGCCTACCATTAATCATCTCAGTATCCACATAAAAATACTCAATGGCCTAAACAAAATAACCAGTATCCTCAGTGGGGCCTTAACTAGCAACCTTTGTATCAAGGGAATTAGCAGCAACCACCTCAGTGGGGCCTAACCAATCACCTCGGCAACAAGTCCTAATGCTAGCCCATGGAAGCAACCACAACTTCCTGCTTTGCCAACACTAAATCCCAACAATAAGTACTAGCCTTATTCTTTGTAGATAAATGATATTCATCTTAGGTCTAGAGTCAAGTTGCCTACACCTAAAGGACCTATAATAACTACGATCGCTGATGCTGAAAATGTTTTAACAAGTCAACCAGTTGATGCTCCAATTTTCCCATCTATGTAACCATCTAATCCTCTATTTCCACAAAGGTTAGTTCCTGCAACTCCATCCAAACCAACTCCTATAGCAACTAGTCTCTTATACCTGCTTAAGCAAATGACTATCTAGATTCCCTTATTGGATGCATTTAAGGAGATTACACTTTACAATAAAAATTTAAAGGAAGCATGTGTCAAGTAGTTTGGTAGAAAGAAAAAGGATCTTTCTACTATCCATTTGATGGGACAACTTTTTGATTTAATGTTGAGCAAAGCCTTGATGCCTAAGTATTCTGATTGAAGAAGTCTTGTGGTTACCATACATATAAATGGCATCCAAATTTAGAATGTGATGATTTATTTGGGAGCATCAATTAATGTCATGAATAGAGAAGTTTTATTAAGGCTTAGCATTATTGGATTAAGGGACACTCCTATAATACTCTAGTTAATAGGCAACTCAATTGTCAAACCTAATGGTATGATAGAAGATATCATTATAACCTTGAATTCCCTAGATTTTCTTTTTGACTTTGTTGTGTTGTCACTAGGAGGCACCCTTGGAGGATATCCATTAATATTAGGAAGACATTGGTTGGCCACTACATATGCCTGCATTGCATGTTGATCAGGAAAAATGACAATATCAAATGTTGCTAACACTAAAAAGTTAACTATGTACTCTCTTGCTCAACCCTAACTAGATCTTGACCAAGTGTCTTCACCAGACCTTCGTGATGATCCTTCAAAAGCTAATTTTATTCAACAACTCATGATGCTTGAAAGAAACCCATTTTTTTGTATCCCAGAAAGAAGATGATATACTAGCAGATGATATACTAGCAGCAATCCTTACTAATTATTATGATTTTGAGGAGTCTACTTTTGAATATCCTGTTGGATCCTTGCAAACTATATTGCCTAAAAGTGATACACCTCAATCCCCTATAGCACCTGATTACCTTCATACATTATTACCCCATAAAATTAAATCTCCATCACTAGTAGAGGTTTTGATGATGAACAAAGTAAAGAAAGCTGATATTGCTATAGGAAAAGAATTGAATATCAATAATGACCTTACTACATCTTAGATGACAAGTATCATTCAACTATTGCAAGATAGTCAGCAAGCCTTTTCATTGGACTATACTGACATGAAGGGTTTAGATCCTACTCTTTGTATGCATAGGATATTTATCAACCCAGTATTCAAGCCAGTGAGACAATCCTTGAGGAGAGTAAACCCAACATTAAAGGATATAGTTAAAATAGAGTTACAAAAACTTCTTAGTGCTAGATTTATCTATCCCATTTCTGATAGCTAGTGGGTTTCACCTTTGGTTATTGTTCCAAAGAAGGGAGGAAAATGAAGAGTATGTGTAGACTACATAGATCTTAATAAATCCACTAAAAAGGATCATTTTCCTCTGTCATTCATTAATCAAGTATTGGATAACTTGGCAAGAAAAATATATTTTTCATTTCTGGATGGTTTCAGTGGATTTAATCAAATCCAAATCTCTCTAGAAGATCAGGATAAGAAAATGTTCACCTATCCATGGGGGAAATTTTCTTACTCTATCTTACTATTTGGATTATGTAATGCACCTACAACTTTTTAGTGAGTGGTACTTAGAATACTTTCTAACATAGCTGCTAAATGTGTCGAGATTTATATGGATGATTTCACTACCTATGGGGACACATTTGAACAAGCTCATGCCAACTTGGAGAAGGTATTAAAAAGGTGTCAAGAATACAACCTTTCTCTTAATAGTGAGAAGTGTTATTTCATGATGGAAGGAGTTGTTCTTGGATACTACCTTTTCTCTTTTGGAATTCAAGTGGACCCTACAATGATTATTTTAATTGTTAATTTACCAACGCCAACCAAGAAAATAGATGTTAGAAGCTTTCTTGGACATGTTGGATACTAAAGGAGGTTCATCAAAGACTTCAATGAGCTTGCTACTCCTTTTTAAAACTTACTTAAGAAGCAAGCTCAATTTGAGTGGACAAAAGACTGTGAAGTAGCATTCCAATAATTGAAGGATGTTTGAAAAAAACACCTATTCTTAGAGGATCTGATTGGAAGCTACCTTTCCACATTCATACTGATGCATCTAACACTACTTTAGGAGCAGTTTTGGGACAAAAAGAAGGTACTATTGAGCATGCCATTTAATATATTAGTAACAATTTGCAAGGTGCTAAGATGAATTATACTATTACTAAAAAAGAACTACTTGCTATTGTGTATGTTGTTAATAAATTTTGGCATTATATCATGAATTATGAGGTTTTTGTCTACACTGATCACTCTACTATAAAATAATTGACGAGCAAACCTTCTATTTTTGGAAGGCTAGTATGTTGGCTACTCCTCATGCAAGAGTTTAATGTAAAGATAATAGATAAACCAGGCTGAGCCAATGTAGTAGCAAATTTTCTATCATGACTTCAAGTACCTAATAATCCTGTAGCCATAGATGACAACTTTCCTGATGAACACTATTTTTCAATAGAAAGTTATAACCCATGGTTCAAAGATATAGAAAATTACCTTGCTATAGGAAGTACACCACCACACTTTTCACCCAAGCATCATCGTCTCTTGGTGGAAAAGAGTTTCAATTTCTCATGGATAGCTAGATTAATGTTCTATACTAGACTAGATCAAGTAACTTGCTGGTGTGTAAGGGAAGATGAAACCTATGACATCTTACGGGCATATCATGATGAACCATGTGGGGGTCATTTTGTAGCAAAGAGAACAACCTACAAGATTTTGACAACTGGATACTATTGGCCTACTCTCCAGAAAGATGCCACATAGTATACAAGGCAATGTGATCAATGCCAACTGCATGGGAAGGCCCTCTAAATCCAATGAAATTCCCCTATAGCCATAGGTGGTAGTCAGGCCTTTTGACAAGTTGGGTATTGACTTTTTCGGTCCAATATAACCATCTTCTCATGGCAAATCATACATCTTAGTATGTATTGATTATTCAACTAAATGGGTTGAAGCACAAACTATGACACATGCTAGAGATAAAAAAGCAGTAGATTTTCTATATGAATGCATATTTACCATATTTGGAGTACCCAAAGAAATTGTCATAGATCAAGGAGCTCAATTCACATCTAACTTGATTGCTAAACTCATGAAGAAGTACATGATCCATCATGGTACATCCTCCCCATACCATCCTCAAGCTAACTATCAAGTAGAAATCATGAATAGAGAGATAGAAGCAATCCTCACTAAAATAGTTGATATTCACAAGAAGGACTAGGTTACCTAGGTTCCTGAAGTGATTTGGGCTTATAGGACTACATGGAAGAGCACCACTGGATTTACCTTGTTTGAATTACTTTATGGAAAATCTACCTCCATGCCTATAGAATTTGAGCACAAGACTCTAAAAATTTCTTTGGAGCTAGATGTTGATATTTCAAACCCTTAAGAAGATAGATTACCATAGCTAAATGCCCTTGATGAATACCATAAATCTACCCTGCATGATATTGAGATAATCCAACAGTAGTGAAAGAAATGACATGATAAATTCATCTGTGGCAAGGAGTTTTTTTTTGGAGATTGGGCCCTACTGTATGATTCCCATTATCAACAAAATCAAGGAAAATTTCAAATGCATTAGCTTGGACCCATAAAATTATTTTTGTATTCAAGAATGGTGTAGTGCATCTCTCTACTATTGATCTTGTTTGCTTCAAACTACTTATTAATGGGCATCACTTAAAACTCTACCATAAACTATCTAGCCATGAAGAATAACTACAAAAATTCCAGTCAACTATTGATCCTATAGTTCCTACTACAATTGCAGATGAGTCCTCCACTCATCTACCATCCTCTCTCTAAGCCCAGTTCACTTATCCTAATAAACTAGTTTTCTTATGAAAGCATTTTCTCCATAATAATTCCACCTCACTCCACTCTTTATTGTCTTCCACCTCACCTCACCCTTCATTAACTTTGGCATGATGGTATCAAATGACAACACGAATTAATAGGTCCATACACATACTCAAGAGAAATCTTTTTCTTAATGTGTTGTTCTATTTTTAGTTACCTTTGTCACTAGCAATTGCAAGAGCTATTGCTCAATTTAGTTGGGGGGAAGGGTATTATATTTCTTTTTTTTAAAATTAAATGTCTATGCTATTCTTTATATGAAACAACATATTTTTTCCTTTTCCATAAATCATGTTAAGAGAATAATGTGATGTGATAGTCACCTTTATGTCACACACTTTTTGCAAGTTGGTAAGTATGAATTATAGTTGAGGTACTTAATGAAAATTAAGTGATCTTAATTGTTAAAATGTTAGCCACTTAAAATGTACTATCACTTGTCTTCTCATCTTGTTCCAAACTTTTCTATTTTAAAAATTCATTTTGAAGCTCTGTGCAACTTTGTCATGAGAATTCCTAGCTAATCACTAGAGAATTTTTCAAATTACTACTATAATCACTAGAAAAACAATGGAGGGGTGATTTCAAAAGAAGAGAACTAGCTGACCATACAACATTGTTGGGAGATCTAATTTGCCCACCTATATTTAAAACTAGGGATTTGGACAAATTACATGTTCAAATTTTCTGCATGGAATGAGGAGCTTGCCTTTGAATTCTCATAGACATTGAGAGATGGTTTTGCCACAATTAGAGGAATAAGGGTTCCATTTTCACCTAAAATTACAATAGATATAATGGAATTACTACTAGCAGGAGAATAGTTTTTAGATCCATTGGACCTAGTTTCAGCCAGAGCCCAATTTATAATGCACAGAGACCCACGACTTTTGATAGAAAAGAAACAAGGTATAGTGCACACATCTTTACTAGAAACATTTAACCAATGTGCTATGTTTATTATGAAATATTTTACTTGTGAAAGGAGAAATTCATATTTGCATGCCACACATTTCAAATTTTTGAGCTACTTAAGATATGATGACTACCCTTTAAATGTTCCTCATTTTATGTAACACATTTTGTTAAAAAGAGGTGCTCTAGTGCAAAGAGGAACCCTAAAAGCTGTTATGCACCATTTTTTTGTTAAGTTCATCATAGAAAAATCCCTTAGGGAACAACTTGGGGTATCTTGGGATGATTTTATTTCAAACAATGTGCAAAACCCTGTTAGACAGCCTACAGAGAAAGTTGTCGAGGAAAAAGAACCTCAAGAAAATCTTGTAGACCCAGCACTGGGTTCTTCCTTGTTCAAACCCCAGAGGTCACAAAGAACCCCAATTTCCACTCTTGTAGCCTCTACCTTTGGGTTGAGTCTAGCATCTAATAAATTAAAGAGGAAAATTAAAACTACTAGCTCTCCTGTACTTCCTAGGATTTATAAGAAGAATAGGGGGATTGTATAAGAAACATCTCCAGAACTTCCTACAACTTCAAAGGTAGTAGAATTACCCCCAAGGCATAGAACTCGAAGGAGACAAACATCTATAAAACCTAATGAGGGTATGTCTTTTCAGTCCCTTGTGTCTAAAAATGTAACTATTGAAAAAGAGCAATCATCTGTCCAACCACCCATCATTTCCATAGATTCAAACAATAATGATAGTGTATCTGTTGGATTTTTAGATTCTCCTCCTATTCCTCAAAGGGAAAAATTTCATGAAGAAGATGTTGGAATAAACTTTGATGTAGTTAACACTGTTGCTAAATAGATTCTTTTGTAAGGACTTTATACTTTAGCATCCATAGCCCAACAAGTTGTTCCTCTTCATCCTTCACTTGAGACACATGTTACTTACCATCCTAGTTCCACTATTTTAATGTTAAGTATTATTTCATAGTTATCTAATTAGTTAATTTAGGAAAGGGAAGAATGGAAAAAAAAAAGAGATCCTTGAAAGAACCATCTTCAATCAAACTCAAGATTTGATTGAAAAAGATGTAGAGATTGAACAATCAAGTGGTAAACTTGCAAAAGTCACTGCCATGATTCTTGAATTAATGTCTTGATGCTCTCCTTCTCTTGTTTATGCTCTCTTTTTAAAAGAACATTTTTTTAGTTATCAGATGACCTGCATAATGTAGGGTAAAAGTTTAACATTGAATACTCCTCATGAATTCTTCTAAGCTTTACATACTGCCCCTATAGCCATCAAAAATTTTCTCTATGAACTCTTTTTACATAATTTAGTAGTCATTGAAAATAGAGATTGGAACCCTCTACCTTATGTGGGTGATATTCAACTTAGGGCATTGATATCTTGGATCCAAAATGAAATTAGCAGAGAAAATCAAGCCCACCAGTTCAAAGAATTGGAGAACAAGATTCCACTTTTTCTCAGGCTTGAAGTCAAGGATCCTAGAACTATGTAATATGAATAGTTGAAAATTGCTTACTCAAAACCTAGAGTTCGGATTATTCCTCCTTTAAGGGAGGTAGCCTATCAAGAATATAAAGCTATAGCAGAAATGGACCCTCCTGCAGCAAAGCAGGGGAATCAATGGCTCTAAATAGGATTAAGTGAAGACCTACAGAAGAAGGAACCTCATTCTCTACTAAATTTTATCATGGCTACTTGATGAACACCCTGGTACATTGAGCTAGGGGAAGAAAGAAAGAATTATTGGATCCCTTTATCCCTTGAAGCATATATTTTGTAAACACCATTTCAAGTTTACATACCTAGTTGATAAATTAAATGAGTCCAAATCAGTCAGGTTAGAACCAATCAAGATGTCCAATCTTGGGTTAAGTAGTCCATTGCTGTAGGATTTTAATCCCTTTCTTTGGCTAAGGAAGCATCAACTAGAAAATAGACTATTAATCTTAGATTGATTTAGACATAAGAGTGGCAATGCACTTAAGTCATTTACAAGATATACAGTATGTGTTGAGTAATTAGTAAGTGTAAAGTCACTCAAGTGTCAAGCAGACCATTGATGTCAAGTGATCAATGCATGCTGAGTCATTCAAAGGCCATGTTATAGCATTGAAGATATAGTGGATGCTAATCATCAAAGACTTCAAGTGCCGAGTAAAATAGTTTTGGACATAGTTATTTCTAATGGTGCAAACTTCTATGTAAACCATTTTTTAGCTGACTTAAGGATTGTTTTACAATTCTAAATGATAAGAATGAATCTATATTGAGGATCCTTATGTGGTACATGAAACTAAATAGTTAAAGGGATGGATTAAGTAGAAAAATGGGTGAGTCACAATCATTGATTCATACCTAACCCTAGGTCACCTAGGTCTTCTTAAGGAAGGAAAATCCTAAAAATAGTATGTGCAAAGAGAGAAGTTTTCATGTGTAGACAGAGCATTCATGGTGGCTAAGGAGTTATGGATTGAGATACATTGCATAATTGGTTAAAGGAGAAAAGAGGAAAGAAGTTAGAGGAAAAAAGTGACACATCTAATCAAAGAGGATCAAGGATACATGCAAAGAGGTGATCAATTATCTAGCAGCAAAGTTCTAACCATAGGATCATTTCTAAGACATTCTAATAGGTGAATTAGTTGAATATATTAACAAAGTAGTCCTAACAAGCTATTGTAAATTCTTAGACAAGATTCTTACTTCATTGTAAGTTTATGTCCTTTAATCAAACACACTTCTAACAAGGTGTTGAAATCCTTTAATAGGGTAAGATCTAACAATCTTGTAAGCCTCTGATAGGGTAGATCATAGTTTATGATCAAACATTGTAACCTTACTAGATAAACTTTACAACTAGAGTAGTGAAGATTTATGGGTGTCATCCCCACCCTAGTTTTATCTTCTCACTAGATGATTTTTGGGTAACCAAATATCTTGTGTCACATATGTGTTGAATGTCATTTTCTCTTATACTATGGTTGAATATGTTTAGTTAGCTATTTCAATTTAATGAAAAATTGTGAGATGGATGTGTGGTGAATGATTTTATGGTTAAATTTTTGAAGGACTAATTCACCCCCCCCCCCCCCCCCCCCCCAGAGTTTACTTTCCCTATTTTATTTCTAACAATTGGTATTAGAGCCTTTTTCTCTAAAAAGGAAAGCTTGTCACTTTTGAGGAAAGATCTTGAAGATGGAAGTCTAGAAGTTGGGAAAGACTATTGAGAATCAGAAGATTTAAATCCATCTTTCCCTACATCATTTGAATGAAGCAAGAGATGCGTTGAACTTCTTATTGAAGAGAAGAAAAGAGATATCTATTGAAGAGAATGAAACACATTACAAAGAGGAAGACACTATTGAAATATTTGCAGATAGAAAGAAAAGTGAATTTGATGTAGCCGTTGCAGATCTAATGGAAAAAAATGGTTCCCTAACTGAAGAGGTCAAAAATTTTAAGATAGAACATGAAGTACAATAAGTATTTCTATGTGAGGTGACCAAGAACAAAAAGAAAGTTGAAGAAGAAAAAGTCATAATTGAAGATGAAAAAAGGATATTGACCAGCAAAATAAAAGAGAAGACATCACAGGTTGTAAAGTTTCTACAAATCATATAGTTTCAAATTTGAGATAACACCTTTCTTCCTTGTTGTTGTTCTGATCTTCTTCTTCTTCAGAATGTAGGAGGTAATTTTTAGAATAATAAATGCTATTCTAATTTTTTTTTTATTTGCAATAATTTGCATAGGGTAGTGATGATTAAGGAGCAGATTTCTATGTGTTGTGTGTCCTTAAACTTCAATCACACCCACCTCTTATACCATAACCAAAGGGTATGTTCCTTAAAGGGACATGACCCTATCTAGGTTAGCCCACAATACTCCCTCAAGATCAGCACTTAGTAGGTTGTATCATTTTAACAAACAATAACAAAGTAGTTGATGTTTAATGATTAACAAATATTTATTTACCAAGGATCGCCGACCATTCCTATTGAAAGGTTGAAGTATTAATAGCCATCTAAATGGTATTTGAGAAGAGAATATACTTGTGTAATCTACACAGTCAAACCATTATGAATATCAAAGTTATATTATTAACTCTCCCTCTTAAGTTCATAATAATACTAAGAGATAACATATCTAACATCATTGATTATATTGAATAAGAATAGACTAATACATTATATCTATTTGAATCTTTTAAGCAAGTGGTGTTAGAAATAGATAATACTAAGAGGGTGGGGGGGTGAATCAATATTTTCAATCATTTTACCCACAGCTAAATATTATTAATTACTTTTCCCCATGCATAAGAAAGAAAACCAATAGTGCTAAACAATATAAACAACCATACAAGAAGAGAGCTCATAACACCATATTTTGTTAACAAGGGAAACAATGGCCAAGGGAAAACCTTGGTGGGGATGGAACCCATTGAGTCTACGAAGAATGTATAGTGTCTTGAGTCCCTGTTAGGAGACTAGGCCTTGTTAGAAGCTTCAAACCTATTAGGAGTTGCTTCAACCCTATTAGGAGTTTGTAGATCATATACAAATGTGTGCAAGAAGATCCCATTTCCCTAATATGCAACTATACAATAAGTTCTTCAAGAGAATAGATATACATATAATATTGGATTACTTGTTGTACTTTGCAAATCTTCTAATCATTAATTCTTCATACAAAGAGTGATTATGCACATATCAATCTACATCATATCTCACATAACATTGCTTCACATCACAAATCATAACATCACATTCACTTGTCACTTATATTTCATAACATTCACATTACTTCACAATTACTGGTTACACTTTTTCACATTAACTTCATAATTGAAGTTCTTTAATTATACCAAACATATTGGTAAATTCTTCCTTAGTCAGCTCATATATCATCCTTAGAGTCATCTCATCCATAATTAGTAATTAAGACAATTATTCAAGTCATCTAACTCATTCTACTGACATGCTCTGTTCTACATTATAACATCACTGCATCACTATTTCCTTTATAACTTGAACTCGATTGATTGTATAGACATGTGCATTGGTATGCATGATCAAGATGATGTCATACATCTTTGGTTAACTACATGAGAGAATATTTTAATGGAATATTTTGCTATCATCAAATCTTGTCATGCTACTGTCACACTATCTAATACTTAGACAATTTTAATTCACAAACAATCATGACTAAACTGCAAAATAAATATGTTACCATAAATGACAACCACATAACTCACCTTATCTAATTGATTGGTCATATTGCCAAGAATCTCCCCCTTTGATATTGATGGAAATATTTTGGGAAAATTGGCTAAGTCCCAAACATGTTGTCATACCAATCAAAGTAAATAACTATAACATAATAAAAACATTGTATTCATGTTTTGAAAGGATTGCATTCCTTATAAATCTGATTACAAAGTTTTCTTGAAGAAAAACTTACTACTATACTTCAAAATATAGCTATAAATTACACTTTTCCTTATTTCTCCCCCTTACAAATACAATTTTCCATATTTCTCTCCCTTTGACATCAATGACAAAGGTGCCACAAAAAGAAAAATCTATCAAAATCTGGTAGCTACATCAAAACTTGGAAAAACAATCACTGAAGTTAGTCTTCAACTGTGCAAAGTGTTTCTTCCAACTATCTTTCAGTGTATTAGATACACTAGTTAGTGCACATAAAGCATATGTAGCTAACTCTGTTGCATTCAAATCTGTAGCCATGCACTTTTCATATGAAAATTTTTCTGCCAAGCATTCCTCTAACTGATTTTCTAGCAATGTAACCTATGGGGATAAGTGATCTCTCAAAAGAGTGAATCTTTTCAATAATTTCTCTTTTTCTGCTTGAGTATCCTTGATGCTATCATGAAGTGTTTTCATTATATGCTCAATGGTTTCTAACTTCTGATTTTGTTTCAAAAGGTTTCCAGTGAGTGTCTAAAGCTTAGTTACCTTTTCTTTGATTTTCTCATCAAAAATTTTAAGATGAATGTATGCCAAGTTGCACTTAGCATAAGTCCATTTCCCTTTTTCTATACTCTATCTCAATGCCTTAATACATATATTAAAATTTTCTATATCATTCCTTATATTTGTACACATGTTATTAAGAAGTTTACCATCATGCTCCATTTGTGCTTGAATTATAGCCACACTAGTAAGTGTTGTAAACTCATTATCAAAAGTTTTGCACAAAATTGCTGCTCATTGTTGAATATCTGCAGGTGTGTCAATAGGACTTGCTGTCTTTTACAATCTGTCCAAAATTGAAGTTAAATTATTTTCAATTGACTTGACTAATTTCTTCTTTTCAAGAAATTTTCTCAAAGAATATATGATATTTTGTACCTCATCTTCTTCATCTAATTGAACTGCTACTACTATGACCAGTTTTGCTTGAGTAGGTAGTGTAGAGGGTGTTACTACTATTGATGCAAAGGGTACACTTGAAGTGTCTGCTTAGATGCTAGATTCAATTTTCTTTCCAGAAGGTGTATCTTCTTCCTTTGGTTTCTGATCTTCTTCTTCATCAAATGAGCTACTATAATCCACAATATTTCCAACAATGTTAGCACCAAAATCTTTAAATTGGGTCCTTAGTTGTATCAACTATCAAATTGGTGTTATCCACTTCCATTGATTCACTAGCAATGATAATATGTGGTGAATCACTCAAAATTGGTGTTCTATTTGGTTTCTTAAAACTCTGAGGTGGATTGATTGCAATAGGACTTGTTTCCTTTATCTGTGCACTCTTTTCTAACAAAGGGCTTGCCTTCTCTGGCTTGGCATTCTTTTCTGACATAGGGCTTGCCTTCTCTAACTGCATACTTTTATTTGGCATAGTAGACATGTATGTGACTATATCCTTTTGATTTTCCACATTTACTTCTTCATAATTTCCTCCCATGTGGAGAATGAATCTATTTTTATTTCTTAATAGTGGTGCTATTCCTTTTAGAATTTCTATTAACTCTTCCTCATTATTTATAGTGCATAAATTTTTCACCATATTAATTCTTATTTTGTTGTCTTCCTCTATCACTCTACTTTTTCTATTTCTCACTATATTATACAAATCTTTAGGTATCTGACCTCTTATGCTATCAAACCTTTTATCTTTAAGGATCATATTCCTAACTACAACATTCTTTAGCTATCTCCTATCCATATTATTATACAAATCATATTACTTATTTAATTGTACAAAATTATTGTCATTAATAACTTGCATGTTAAGATTCTCTACCTTGGGTTTCATGCATTTTTTCCTATTGAGGTCTTTGCTTCCTAATCAATTGGCTCTACTTTTCTATCACCAATTTCTTCTTCAAATTTAGAAGAACTAATCTGCAAGGTTCTTCCCTTCTTACTTGGACCACTTGTAGTCTACTTGACTCTCTTCTTAGGAGGGGTTTTTGCCTTTTCAAGCTTTGGAGACTTCCTAGGTGTTGGTACTTCCTCAGTCTTCATTGGAGGTTACTGCTATGCAACTATTATATATGGCACAGTAGGTGCTTACATGCTTGTATGGGCAACTGTGACCTCTTTAGTAGGTCCATCCACTACAATAGGTGTAGGGGTAAATAGTTCAAATTGACCACTGGCCTTCATTTCAATGGCTATCCCTTTTACCTTATCAAATTCCTTTCTACACATTCTTGATTCCTTAAAAATAGAATCAATCATCTTTTCCACCTTCTTCTTTGAGTCCTTGATTATCTGACTTGTCTTAAATTCTTTCATCTTCTCAATATATGTCCCCAATCTAGGATATTCAGATTCAACCTCTAAGTGAAGGATTATCTACTCATTTCTTAACCCATAGGTTCAATGAACTTAATTTGAGAAACTACTACCTCCATACATGTGAAATCTCTTTCTACAATGAAACACAATTCATCCATATATTTCTCCACTAGCACAGGAGGTATCCTATACCTTTTCTTCATTTTAGCTTGGAAAGATTTCATTATTCTATCAATATAATTATCTCTAACTATTTTAGGTCTAGCTCAGATGCACAAGTGATAATCTGCATTGTGCACTCACTTCTATCCTCATTTATCATACCACGAAACTTCTTAGTTGTGTAGAAGAATAAATGAGTCAGTAGGGATTCAAACCTAAAGACTGTTCTCCAAGAATTATTGATTCTTGATATATTATCCAACAGCTGTGTTCAAATAATGTCACATAGATTAACCTCTTCACCCTTTACTACTAGGTAAGCTACATGAAGAAATATTGCAAGGATTGAATCTTTCCTAGATCCATGGTTGAACTTGTATCCCAATATTTTTATAATAAGTCTCACTCCATCATCCTAAATGCTGTTAACTTTCATCTTTCTACCATCAAAACATGTGTTGAGATTTGTTTCAACTATCTTGTGCACATTCTTTATATTTACTAGATTGCATCCTTCATTTTTTAAACCTATGACCTTGTGAAATAGGTCATTATCAATACATATGATAGAATCTCCTAGTCATAGAAGATCATCATATACTCTACTCATAATTATCCTTGTCCACTCATGATTGTCGAAGCTCGTGTAGAACATATGCTTAAATAGGTTAAGCTGTTCTTGGTATCCATGTTATGGTTTTAATGACAAATCATTTTTTGCACATTTTCTCCAATTCCTTATGAATCTTTGTATCTACTAAGCTTTCAATTTTTCAGTGAATATAACCTCTTATATCCTCGACATGAAGAACATTTTTTGAAACTTGAAAAAATGGTCCAATAGGGTCATCAAGCAAAGAAACAAATGGGTGTTTCTTGAAATTGTATCTAGGTCTATTGTTGACATTAAAAACTTCTTGTCTTTCCATTTCTAAAAAATATGCTCAAAAAATTTAGAAAATACCTTAATTTCACCTATTAGGGTTTTTGATGAATTTGCATGTTTGCAGACCTCTTTAACACTTCAGATCTTCTTTGATCTCACACAAATAAATGATTCTTGCAAATCAATTCATGTCCTTTAAATCTTTCACAATCTGTACTTCACATTAAATGCATATCTACCACTAGGTTAGTATATTGTCACTATATAATAGAGAGGTTATTCTTCTTATATAACATTGTATAGACCATATCAAGCAATTAGCACTTCACTGTAGACTTCTCTCAATGTCTAGTACATATTATTAACTACACAACCTATGATATTCTCTCCAACATTACTTATCAATAACTGACACTTTGTTTCATTGAGAATGCTTGATTCTAGTAGGAGGAGTCACAAATAATAAGTAACTTTACTATCTTGTCAAGTACATCTTCTACAGCTGTATGAGAGCTTTCAGGATCTTTTTCCTTTACAAATTATTCTTTTAATTATTTTGTCTGTGCCTTAATTTCTTTCTTCAGACTGTCATCATTTCTTCTATTGTTCCTTCTATAATTCTGATTCCTATTTAGGTCTCTTCTATCCATTCTGCAGAACTTTGTTGTGTGTCTAAAGTTATTAGATAACTAACATATAGGTAATTTCTTATTTTTTCACTCCACTAGTCATCAAGTGCTCTACAATTCCTTGCAATGTGTCCAAGATTGTTGCATCTATAACAAAAAAATTGTCTTCTTTCTCCACTTTCAGTGTTGTGAGATCTTTTGTTTCTTGCATGGTTAGTGTTCCTAAACATTCTAATTTTTGCATTATTACTATCAAATTTAGGTTTCTTCAAATTTACCACATAATGTCCATATCCATGACAATTATGACAATAAAAATTTGAAATAGGTTTGAAAGACTTACCTTTGCAAGTATGCTCAAGTTCATCACACTAGGCATGAGATTCCTTTCTTCTATTATCCTTATCTTGATTAGATTCTTTAGATTTCTCAGAGTGAGAAAAGTTCTCTTTGTCTTTAGTTTTATCATCTATTTTTCTTAGATCCTTCTTGAATTCAAGAGTATTAGGTTTATTTCTCTCAATAGATTTCTTGGTGGATTGTCTAAGGAAAAATCCAAGTCCAGTCTTTTCATAACTGGGTCTTTGTACAAATATTTGTTCTTCAATCTTTTCACTACTGGTATATAATTTCTCAAGTTGATGTTTGGTTTGTACCAACTCACCTTTCACAATAGTGTTGTATTTTTCTAACTCTACATGCTCTAACTTGATAGATTCCAATTCAAATGTTACCTTGCTTAACTAGGATATTAGATCTGCATTTTCAGCTTTAATTTCTGAGTCATTATTTCCTTCATTTTTCTTAAGACTTAGCTTGAGTTCAACGATCTTTAACTCATGTTTTAGGATCTAATTTTCTTTCTTTAGATCTTCAATATCATCATCACTAGTTTTCTCACTAGGTGCTTTTTGCTTCAGGTCATCTATCTTGTCCTATAATTCATCAATATAAGCTTTTGCATCTTTGTATTTGTCTTCAAGGCCATCTCTTTCATCAATAAGGAGATCAATCTATTCAAGTGCTTCTTCAAGATTTTTTTTCAATTGTTTCATGTCCATATGTATCTTATTCAAGCTATTAAGCCTCTTCTAAATAACTAAGCTCTAATACCAATTGTTAGAGATAGATAATACTAGGGGGGGTAGGGGGGTGAATTAGTATTTTCAATCTTTTTACCCACAACTAAATATTATTAATTACTTTTCCACATGCATAATAAAGAAAACTAATAGTGCTAAACAATATAAATAGACATACAAGAAGAGAACTCATAACACCATATTTTGTTAACTAGGAAAACCCCGGCCAAAGGAAAACCCTTGTGGGGATAGAACCCACAAGATGATTCACTATATAAAGGATCTAGTTAAGGATATTGACCCTTTTAGGAGTCTATGAAGAATGTATAGTGTCTTGAGTCCCTATTAGGAGACAAGGAGTTAATGATGTGTGAGTGTTAATAAAACTTAAGATAATGAATTTTTTTGCATTCATGTGATGGTTCCAAGGGAGTCCCTTGAGAGTGTTGCCCCACATGATTTGATCTTGGACTTGTTGATGCCAAGTGATTCTCCATGATGTTAGCCCCTACTTAATAGCCTATTGAGTGTTTAAGTAGGACCTATACTACTTACATTGTCTTAGATTATTGGTTATAGTCATCATTATTATTTGGCATGAGTGATAGCTTTGGATGTTTTCTTTGTGTGTTTGTGATTGGATCATTATCTCCATTAGCACGGTGGCTATGGAACTATGGGTGCTACGTGGTTGGGAGGTGTAACTATCTATACCACTACTAGGGACCGGTATACAGAGATGGTCTTTTTTCCTAGTGCGATTATTGCTAGATGTTTTTCAGTTGGTACGTTAGTTTCCAGAATATGTTTTCTTGAGATTTATGCTTTCATTGGAATTCTTGTATATCATGTTTAGATGATTTTAGTTACTGTCGCGTTTCCTTATTATGATGATTAGCATGTGATAGGTGATGTTACTTACTTTGTAGGATTAGCTTATGATTTACTTCTAGCATGTTAGATTTACTTTGTAGGACTTGTCGATGCCAAGTGATTCTCCATGATGTTAGCCCCTAATTAATAGCCTATTGAGTGTTTAAGTAGGATCTATACTACTTGCATTGTCTTAGATTATTAGTTAAAGTCATCATTATTATTTGGCATGAGTGATAGCTTTGGATGTTTTCTTTGTGTGTTTGTAGTTGGATCATTATCTCCATTAGCATGGTGGCTATGGACCTATGGGTGCTACATGGTTGGGAAGTGTAGCTACCTATACCACTGCTAGGGACCAGTATAGAGAGATGGTTTTTGTTTTAGTGCAATCATTGCTAGATATTTTTCAGTTGGTACGTTAGGTTCCAAAATATGCTTTCTTGTGATTTATGCTTTCATTGTAATGCTTGTATATCATGTTTAGATGATTTTAGTTACTATCACATATCTTTATTATGATGATTAGCATGTGATAGGTGATGTTACCTAATTTGTAGGATTAGCTTATGATTTACTTCTAGCATGTTAGATTTCCTTATGCTTATGTTGTAGTATGCTTTAGTAGTGATGTCCCTATTTTGATAGTACTGACAATCTGATTGGAGGCTTGGGATGTTACACACAGGGGACAAATAGGATCCATGATGGTCTTATGATGCTATTAAAGGTTGGGAGGAACCACATACTTAGTTTGGTTGTTCAATTATTATGATGTTGTTTTTGTACACTGCGATGCTTTTTTTCAATATGTTCTTTTATTGCTATGGTTTAGATGGATAGATGTTCCTCTTTCTTGTTTCATGCAATATGTTTGATTATGCACTTGAGTGTTCATTCCTAGATTTATGTGGATCTAGCACTCCCTACTTTGGAGGATATTTATTTCCTATCTTTTTACCCTTTATGTTTTCTATCTTGTTGATTTGTATCCTCACATGAAATTTTACTTTCTCATGTGAAAATACAAATGTTTGCATGACGTGCTAGGTTTCCTCGCACAGTTTTGGTAAATACTCATGCAAAATCCCACTCCAATTTGGGTGTTTTGGTTTTTGGGCCAAGCATGTCCTTGTGTGAGATGGTGTTTCCTCATATGGCTCAATGTACTTTCTTCCACGAAGAGGTGCTTCCTTGCATGAGACTATCTACTATTCTTCAGGGAATGCAACTTGGACTTTTGAGTACTCTTTAGGATTGATTGTGGTTCCATGGTTTGATAGATCAG
This sequence comes from Cupressus sempervirens, assembly GCA_028749045.1. Lineage (NCBI taxonomy): Eukaryota > Viridiplantae > Streptophyta > Pinopsida > Cupressales > Cupressaceae > Cupressus > Cupressus sempervirens. Next base: position 735,349,879 of record CM053793.1, read on the forward strand.
AGTTTTTGTGTTCTAACATCATCTTTGGTTTTTGTTCTTGAGTTTGTACATGTCAGTTTTGTAGTGGCAATTGGAGATTCATTGGTTGCTAGGATAGTTGGTTAAGTCTTTTGTTGCAATCTTTTTGATCCCTGTATGATGTTGATAGGTGCATTCATACTTGTTAAAAAAAAAAAATATTGGCTTAAATTGAATCCTCTTTCCAAGGATCTCCAAGTGAGGCATTACATCTAGTATCAAAACTAGGTTCAAATATTGAGATCTTTGCATAAATGTTGCCCATATGGTTGTTGTTGCGTTGTGTGAGTGTGAGTGTCTCGATGAGAGCTTGTGGTCTTTGTTGCTTAAGTGTCTACTTAGGATGGAATTGCTTGTCCAGTAGATGTGACTAGAGCAATTTGAGGAGAAGGAAGCAAGTCTTCTTGGTTTTGTGGATAGAATTGACGTGTCTTGTTTGGTTGGTTTCTTGTGTGACCCTTTTGGATGGAACCACTGATTGGTGTCCATGTGTTGGCTTTGAGTGCCTCTTTTGTTCTCCTTATGAACTAAGGTGCACCATTTCCCTATTTTCTCCTAATTGTAAGTAAATAAATTAATCTTAACTGTGATTCTGTGTTTTGTCATTATAATAATGAAATTGTTGCCTTCATTGAAAAATGAGTGTTTATTGTGAATCATTGCAAGTGTTGTATTGGATCCTTTAGGTTAATGAATTAGGTCCCCAATCTGACTTGCTTTAAAATATTATGGAAATTCTATTAAATTGATGGATATCTTAATGTTGCATTGCATGGAAAATAATAAAGAAAATTAAGTGTAGTTTGCATATGCATGGGGTTATTGGTGGTATACTACTTGATGTGTATAAGTGTGTTCTCTAATATTGCTAGGATGATGTATTCCTTAGCATTGTATAGTGATCTGTCCCTCTTCTTTGATTATTCATAGTCATCACATGTAATGTGACTCATTTGATGCCTTGTTTTATTTGGCTAGAGGTACTTTCCTCATGTTTTTGGGCTAGCATTGGTTTTTAGTATTTTTATTTGTTGGACTAGTCATCAAATTTTATCTACCTCTCTCTTTGTGGATGTTGTCACACTTGAATTAATGTTGGAATGAGCTCATTTCTAATTTACTGTTGGAATTGACAATTCGCTCATTTAGGCTTTATGTTTTGGTTCATGATGACTATTCTGAATGTGTTTTACTGGTGCCCTATTGTGTGTTGTGACTCTATCATGTTCATCTCAAACCCCTGGTAGTACATATAAGGAATAATATCAAAGAGAATATACTAGTGTGCTTTTAATAGATGTAAAGTTGTTAATGTAATTAGATGGCTTAAATGGTGATTAAACATAATGTATTTCTAGAAAGAAAATTGAAAAGATAGGTAATTGTTGTATGGAAAGTGACTCTTGAACCCTTGCTTGAAAACCTTTCAGTTTCATTGTGCATTAGTGCTTATGTTATGTTTAATTAACGAAATTATGAAAGAAAAGTAATAATGGATTCAATGTGTGTTGAACCTTTCTTTTCATGCCTTATGTCATTCTAGACATGTCTTCTCCTTTGTTGTTTTGGATGTTTTGTCCATTGCTTGTCTTGGTGACTGAGACGATTTGAGTTGCCTATGATGTTTAATGTTGTGAGATGATTAAATCTCTTAGGTTTTAAGACTCTCTAATTTCCATCATTTCATAGGCCTCATTGATATCTTTCTAATGCTTTTTGAACAGAGTCAATCCAAGTTCAGATGTGAAAGTTATGGCTTTTAGAGTGAAGCCAATTTTGTATTGATTTAAATTTTCGTGTGAGAAATTGGTGATCATGCACTGTCTCGCCTAGTTCATTGCACTTTCCTACCTAGTTTGATGAGAAACTTTGTGTGAGATTGTACTAATGCAAAAATTTTCCTGGGGAACAACAAGCAACTCATTCGCACTTCTGAAGGTACAGATTGATGTTCCAAGAACCCTTTATCAAGTAGAGGCCAATTCAATCATGACACATCATATTTATGGCCATTGGAGAATTTTAATGCTTCATGTTACTTATAGGGAGGTGTTAACAAATCTTCATAATCTACTAGGTACTTGTTGGGATTTGTGCTTGGGGTTGTGTGTTCCCTATAACACCAACCCACTCTTGTGAGGTGAAGTGGGGTTTTTGAGAATCCCTCACTTGAGGTTGATCTTGCCTTGTCATTTGAGAGTGAATCAATCATTTGGTGAGTCTAGATCCTCCTTTTGGACATCAACTTTTGTGCATCTCTGTATCCCTTTCTCTCTTCAGAAAGTAAGCTAATGTGGTTTTTCCCATTGCTCGGTTAGCGTTGGATGAGTATTTTTATTGTTGGTGGAATTGTGAGTTTCCCCTAACTCATCTTGGGCTGATTTAGTGCAAAGGTTGAAAGAGACTCCCTCTCAGTCCTAATACTCTATAGTTTCTTTCTACCTAAGCTTGTTTCTTTTACAGGATTGTCTCAGTCAAGTTTCTCTTTGACAATTGGCTTGAGGCTGGATATTGAGTTTAGCGATAGGATATGTGTAGTATTCTTAGGATGATGCTAGAGGGACATGGTGAGTATACTTTGGTGTGTGCGTTTGATTATAAACTTTCATCCTCTTTGCTCAAAGGGTGAGTTTACATGGATTCAAGAATTCTCATGTGTGACATGATAGTATTCTTGGGAATTTGGGATGGATTTTTTCCATGATTCCAACACTTGTTGGAAGTGTGTAATTTTGACCTAGTTTTGTCATCACGTGGTAGGTACATGTTTAGTGGGGCAGCCATTGCCGAGGTAGAGTGGATTTTTTTCCTTACCTTGCATTGTTGACTTTATGGCCAAATGGTTTTTTCCTAGCACATAGGAAGTTCCTTGTGTCAATGTGACACCTTTTCTCTTATAGTTGCCCTATATGGGGGTTAATGAGATGGTTTGATAATGTTGGAGGGATTTGGGTTTGATTTATAGAGAGTTTTTTGGGTCATTCCTATTGTTCAATTTTGAATTTGTTCTTGGTGTGTTTTGGTTTCTATTCTTGGATTGCAAGCTTCCACGAGTAAGCCTAGTCTTTGGGGGGGATGATGTAGTGCCTCTCCCATCTAACTTTTTTATGTCACCTAGTAGGATGCAACCTTGTTGATGTTGGAAATATTCAACACTAGCTAGGTTACTAAGAGGGGAAGGATGAATCAGCAACCTCAAAAGCTTTATCAAATTCAGATCTTAATTACAATAATCCAATTACCATTTAATTCATTAAATCAGATCTAACTGCATGCATGAGAAACTAAATACATAAAACATTCATAACACTTTGAACATAATAAATGGTGACCCAGAATCCTTACAACTAGAAAGTAAAACTGGGGTGGGGATGATACCCACAAAACTTCAATACTGCAGCATAAAGTTGGTTGGTTAAGGCTTACAATGATCACTTCTAATGATCTGCCCTATTAGGAGCACTTAAGACTACTAGGTCCACCTTGTTAGAGGTTTTACAAACACACAATGAAGTATGCACTGTATTAAGATATTTAAGAAAAGACTATTAAGTCTACTCTTTTAAAGCATTTGGATTGGTTCACCTATTAGGATGAAATAGTAGATCTTTGACTTACAATTGGATTGTTGATAGAGATTCTTTGAAGTACTAATCACCTTTATGTGATGGATATGACACTATTTCTCCTTTTCTAATATGGCCTTCAATATACTTTGTATACCATACCAAGCTAGTATCAGACTATGATGTATATAAGTTTTGGTTGATAAGTATTTTTGTCACTAATGCCAAATGGGGAGATTGTTGAAATTTAATCAAGTTTGTTATTAGTGACAACACTTATTTAGATTTTCTATGGCTACTGAGCTCATTGAACAATCTATACTATTTTCCATGCATTTCAGTAGCCACCAAGCACTATAGTTCCTACCAAGCATTCTAGTGGTTACCAAGGGAATACAATTATTATGAAGTGAAATAGTTCAAAATGAGTAGAATTAGTTAGTGTCAAGTCCAACAATTCAACCTAACCATTTTAGTGGTTACCAAGCTTTGCAGTTTCTATCAAGCTAGTAGTTCTTGTGAAGCAAAGTTAGTGTTAAACGAGCTATGTGATGATTAGTGTTTACTGAGTCCAGTCATGGTAAACATGTAATTCAATTTATACCAAGTTACACAATATCTACTGAGTCACCAGTGTAGACCGAGTTCAAGACTACTCTGAGATGATTAGTATGGAATGAGCTTCTACTTCTACCAAATACATGATGATGTTAAGTAGTGACAAAGGACATCGAGTATTAGAACTTCACCAAGTCAGTCTTCAGAATGTAACTTAGGTCCCTATGACTTGATTTGTACTTCTTGCAACTTGGTTTTTGTGGAGGACTTGGAAGGTGAAGTTTCCTTATTGTTAGATATGCCTGGCAATGTATCAAGTTTGAAGTAGACAAATCTTCTATAATCCTTTGGTTCCCTATTTCTTTCTCTTCAATCTTTTCTGCAAACTCATCAGTTCTCACATGTGCACTTTCTATGATTTAATGACTAGATAAATTCAAACATCTATATGTCTTACTTCTGCAAGAATATCCTAAGAATATACCTTCATCACCTTTCACATCAAATTTTCCTTTTCTAGACTCTTTCAAGATGTAACATTTACTGCCAAATACTTTCAGGTAACTTACATTGGGTTTGTCTTTCCAAATTTAGATCATTTCTTAATCTTTCATTGATCTATCTTTGGCTCATGATTTCCTCATTTGCATTAGAGATTTGACCTATAAGATCTACATGCCAAAGGGATTGGTTCTGAATCTTGTTGTTCCTTCCATCCATTTCTTCTTTCATCTTGTTCCTTTGTTCCAACATTTCACATAGCCTTACTAACTAAATTTCTTGTTCTCTTTTGAGCTTTCTTCTTCTTCTTACAGGGAACCATTATTCTCTAAGAGTTCTTTGATTGCATCATTTGCTTCATCTAAACTACTTGAAGGAAAAAAGTCTTCAATCTTTTCTTCAATTTACTAATGATCATTCATTTGATTTGCAAGTTCCTTCCTTCTATCCAGGGATTGGGAAAGTTTCTCCTTAGCTTTATTGACTTGTGCAATGGCCATTTCTAGATCTAGCTTTTCATTGTCAATTTGTGTTGGCTCAGTGTATGTTTCTTCTTCCTCATCATCACTATCATCTTTCTTGACTTCTACTGGGAAGTTACATTGTTTATGCAAGTGATAAACATTCTTAACCACATGCTCTATATCCTTTATCAAAATTAAACAAGTATTGAATCTAAGAGTCATCTTGTCTTCATTCTTCTTTAAGGATTCTTTTACCTCAGCATTTGTTATGCTCGATAGCAATTTCCTTAGGGTTTGTGAAGAGATATCTTTTGCAGTTTGCATAGAAAAGTCCCATCTTAGCTTTAGTTTCTCTAATAATTCATTAGAGATCTAGGAGGCTATCTAATCAGGGGAATACTTCCATTTTCCCATCTTGGTTAATACCAGTTCTTCAACCTATTTCTTCTCAACCTTTGTCCTAGTTTCATACTTCAATGATTTGAAAATTCTAGTATGTAGTTCACACAAGGCTTGATATTGCTTTAGCAATTGGGATAGTGGCAATATTCTCAGCTAAACCTGGAGAAAATCATATGATGGCAATCAAAAGAATCTTGAGATATTTTAAAGGTACTGAAGACTATGGTTTATGGTACAAACTTGGAGGAAATTTTAACCTAAAGGTATTCACTGATGCTGATTGGGCAGGAAATCTTGATGATAGAAAAAGCACAAGTGGTGGAGCATTCTTTCTTGGTAAACGATTAGTATCTTGGACAAGCAAGAAGCAAAATTGTACATCCCAATCCATAGTAGAAGTAGAATATGTAGCAATAGCAATAAATTGTTCTAACATTGTTTGGTTTAAACAATTGTTGGAAGGCATGAAGGTTGAGATCAAACAACCAATTGTCATATTTTGTGATAACACTAGCACAATTAACATATCAAAGAACCAAGTGATGCATTCCAAAAGTAGGAACATTTCTATAACATATCATTTTGTCAAAAAATAGGTGCAGGATAAAGAAATTAGATTGGAATATGTTCATACAAAAAAATAGATTGCAGACATATTCACCAAGCCATTACCTAAGGATGCATTCTTGTATCTAAGAGGTAAGCTAGGGGTCATGCCCCTATCTAAAGCTCACTAAATGAAGTTTTAGTGATGCATCAATAGGAACCAAGTTGAAAATCAATCAATTGATGTACCATAGTCAAGAGAATATTGCATATGAATCAGTACTCAAGGTACATTGACACTAATTTCATATGTGTTGTCTTTGGCATGTGTTCTCAAAGAGGGAGAAGATTATTGTCATATCTTTCTGAAATTTTTTTATATCTTCTTGAGGGAGAAGTATACTATCGTAGAAGTTATGTAATTCCTTCATAGAGGGAGATTACTATATGAAAGAAGAAGTTTTTGTGAAAAATCTAAGAGGGAGAAACTTTCTATTGGAGAAAGTCTTGTTCTCAAATTTCATTGTGCTATGAAATGTTGTGTTGCCATCAATGCCAAAGAGGGAGATTATTGAATACAATTGTCTAATTATGTGTTGTCTTTGATGTCACAAAAATGTCATATCAATTTTCAATTAGTGCTTATCGAGTCCACTTGGTCAGCAAGATAGTTTTCCTTGTGTATCGAGCATTCCTGAAGTTTACTTTGTGAAGATAGTGTCTACCAAGCTTACTTGAGCATCAAAGGAAATTATGGCAAAAAACAGTGTTAATTGAGTTCTAATGGTTAACAAAAGAAAGTTGGAAAAAGTTCGTGTTCATTGAGTTCACCTAGTTACCAAAGGATTTTTGCAAGTTCACAGTGTTAATCGAGCTTCTATTGGTTAAGATAGGAAATGGTCTCAGAACCAGTGTTTACCGAGCAGGGTTGGCTAATAAAGGATTTTGTTGTTTTAGCATGAGAAGCTTAATTATTTTGAGTATATTTTCTAGCCAACTATGAAGATGAATATTGGTGATTGTAATTTGTATTGAGCCGACTTGACAATCTGTATGATATAAATATAAGGTCAAGTTGTGGTTTTCAAGTGTGTCTACAAGTGTGTTGATTGAATTAAGAAGGAAAGAGTGAAAGAAAACTTAAAGGATAAGTAGGTATCCTTGTGGAGCAGAAAAGTGTTATTCAATCAAAAATGATTAAGTATGAACTAGAGCAGAGATCTATAATCAGCAATTTAGTTGCATCACAATTAGGTCATTTTATTGTTACTCTCTAACCATTGTAGTAGTGATCTAAAATCTCTTAATAGAGTTGGCTTAATAGCCAATTGTAAATCCTCTAAGAAGGTGGAAATTCCATTGAATTTTTCTAAGACCTACTGCAAGTCCACTCCTAACAGAGTGATTAAATCCTCTAACAAGGTCACACCTTAACAGTGTGTTTTGTAACCTTTAACAAGGTTGGCTCCTAACAAGGCTCACTTCAGAAGAGTGAAAAATAGTAACTAGTTACATTGGTGGTTTTTCCCATATTGAGCTTCCATGTTAAATCTAGTGTCTCATGTGTTCATATTATTTCTCTTATGCTTGCAAGTAACTAATGATAACATCTTAAGGTTCGTAAAAGTAATTCACATTTGGTATTTACTGAGTTACAACATTTTCAATGTGTTTACTGAGTAACAACAGTTATCAGTTTTCTTAGTCTAAATTTTATAGATATCTAAGGGATCTGGGATTTATTTTAGTGGTAATTGATTCATGCCCCCTCTCAGTTACTCCTTTTATATTTCCTACAATTGATCTATTATTGTGATGGGATCGTGATTGAGATCATGAGTGGTCTACACCCTTATGGTGATTGGATTTATGTTTCTGTATCAGTTGTTTTGGTTATGCTTTGGCTGATTTATGAGATTATGATGTGATTTATGGTTCACTGAGGTTTGTGGTAGTTGTAAGGAAACTTGGCAATAAAGAATATAACCATTTCCACATAACCCATAATAGATAAAAAAAATAAACACGAAATTAAAATCCACATGCAAGAGAATATATGACATACCCACAAGATTGTGACACAAGATATACCCTGAGAAACCCTCATTGAGGGAAAAACCCAGCCTCCAAAAGCATCCATCACCATGTATTATTCAGCAAAAAATACCATTGCCATACAACCATGGAAGCCTTCATGGCCATAGCCACAACCGAGCAAACTATGTGAACAAGCATGAATCCACACATCCCATGCCATGCTTTCAACCTTCACAAATGCTCCTTTGGCTAACCTGTCAAGCCTTGTCCCGCTCGACTCTTGCCTTTTATCTTCTCCTTGTCACTCTCTCTCTCTACAACAACTACCCTTGTGGCTGCTTATATAGTAGCAAGTCCCACAAAACCACTAAGTGGTATTACATAAACCATGTGCTAAAACCATGTGCTACCTAACCCACTGACTCCACATTTAATATTGGGCATTTAATTCTTTTCTCCAATATTAAATAATTACATAAAATATTTTTACAATGTTACAATACAACTCATCAAGAATATTCCATGGGAATCTTTACATGTTGCACATCCATCTAGGTACAACATTACATAATAAAACAAAATAATAAAATAACAATATTATGCAATGTGTGCAACACCCATTATCTCAACAATCTCCCACTTGTTGTATACATTACATAGGGTCAATCCGTAGCCACATAAATGAACAAGGGAACAATCCCTCCCAGCACATCCACCATCATGGATCAAAAAATACACTGAGTGCTCCATCCTGGTACTTGCAACAAAATCAAAGTATCCAGCATCTCGAACATGAATGATCTCACCTCCTATTATGCCACTCCCACTGGACATACATAGAAGCCATCCAAAGAGAAAACCACCCAACCTGTCGCATTAGAAAATCATAAAATCTTGTACCAATTGAAATTCCAAGCACAAAAAACTTGATCCAAAGATAATCACGTGTATCCATAGTTGTCAAAAAAATATCCATAGCTGAAATAGGACCCACAGCAAGTGCCAAACCCATCCAACTATCCATACCTCAAAGGTATTACAAGTGAATCTCATATCACCGACATATCCAATCTGCAACTCGCAATCACAAGCCTCAAGAGCAATACCTGCCACATATATACCAAGAATCTCCCACTGCAAAAGATAATGTCAAATTTATAACCAATCCACTCACAACATCTCAAAGAAGTGAATCCATGTAGTATCAAGGACATCCACAATACATAAACTAATATCCTGCAAGAACAACTCTCATAACAAGTCTCTAATGCTCTCCCAAGTTCTCCATAACCAATAGAGGAAAGAGAAAGAAATAACCATGTCATCTCTCACATGACATACATGAGCACAAACCAGTGATCACAATCTCCAACCAATCTCAAATCCAATGTAGGCAAAACTGAATATCCAGGAAGATAACCAAGATCAGAGAAACCATGCAAATTATAACCTGTATCATGTCCTTCTACACACACCTCTAGATGTAAACTGTGCAAGTATGATCTCCTGCATAAAACCCCAACAAGAAGCCTCAACAACACCCAAACCATACCATATAACTAATCATGGATGTAAGCCTCTCACAAGAAGATCAAACTCAATAAAACCATTCCTAAACCAAGGAATAACCATTCCTAATCCAAGGAATATGCCCAATAAAATCATCTCCCAAACTCAACCAACATAACAACATCTACACATGGAGATAACCAATGCTAAACCATCTCTCAAATGAACCCTCCAGAACTAACTCATGTACCATAGCTCAAGATCCATATCCATGAAAGACAAGCATAAATATAATGCACCTAAGAAAAACAATGGGCTATACCTCTCAAGTAGCAAATCGTCGAGTAGACTAAGAGTGGGAAATGAGAATATTCATCAAGATACCCAAGTCTTCAACCAAGACTCATCTAAGAACAATCTCCTCTCAAGTCCATATCAGGTGACTGCCCCTCAAACTTCTTGCTGAAACCATCAACCATCCCAACAAATACTTCTCTAATCCAAGAGAAATCAGCATCACCACCGTCTCTAAGTATCCATGAGCACCCGTAACCAATCAATCCATGCCAACTCCAAATGCAACATAGCAATATCATGAAGTATCCAGCTTATGATCAGTGTACTCAATACCAAGAAACTAAACCAAGATCAATGTCAAAGTTCCAACCATGGCATCAGGAACATAAACATGACAACATGATCTTACCATCTCAACTAAAGAGATAACATGCTCCATATGAACACACCATAACATGTCACAACTCTAAATGTGTATCAAGAGTATACCATGACATAATAATGAAACCATCCTCACACCAAGGATAACATGCCAAATAAAAGCATAAACCGCACCTTTGCCAAGAACCCTGTGAGTCCTCAAGATGCAACCATCTCCATACACCATGAAGAAAACCATCTCCACATACCATGAAGAACCATCTCCACATCCCATGAAGATAACCAAGAACTCCATGAGTCCTCAAGATCTAACCATCTTCACACACCATGAAGATAACAAGTGCACCATGCAAATGTCAAAGACGCTTCTGCAGCAACGGGATCTAAGACAAACCTCCAACATCTGCAAACACTTAATAAATATATCAATGCCAATAACTCCCACTCAACTGTGGTACCAAGTCACCTATGGCATCATAAAATCTATCCTCTCCAAACCAAGAAGATATAAACCAAACCAGGAACTAATCTTGCACTGTCACCGCATCACTGTCACAAGCTCCCACTAAACCATGTATCCAAGCTATCCATGACATAATTATGAAACTAACCATGAGAATCAACCAAGGCATCAAACCATCAAAGAACTCAAAGTGCACATCATGAGCTCCTCAAAAGAAATTAAATAACTATGATCCTCAACCAAGAAGATATAACACCATAACCAAATCAGAAATCCAAGGTAATGAACATCAAGGATGTACCTATATATCCAATCATGTCATGCCAAAATTCATAACACCATGATCACATCCATGAACCGAGCATCTGGCTCTCAATATGTCCAACTTGTCAGCATAGTCAACCACAATCCTCCACCATGACTGTACCTGGTAACAACATTTCATCCCTTCTACATGAAGATAAAATCATGTGACTTAAGGCATAGACAACCCAAATTCAAGCCACCAATCGAAATATGCATCAATGATGAAAGATCAATGGGCAAAGACAACCCATAACCAAGCTATAAATGCAACCTATAAGTATAGACCGCTTACAACACTGCACAACTTGTAAATCCAACAAGTCATCATGCATATCCAAACCAAACACTGATAACCATATCATCATGAGACTAATCTGAAATATGAACTGAGTATACAATGACATCAAATCTTAAATCTCCAATGTCATAAACTCACAATGTTACCATAGTCAAAATATACCTATAAACTGTTCAGATAAATATATCAACAAATAAATCATGCCAAACCTGCACCAAATCTAAAACAATGTGTAGAGCTCTCCAAGAGCTTTCCGTTCACTACTCAAAGTCCAAAATCTGACTCCGTATGCCCAAGTTATGCCCTAATTCGTGCTCAAAATAAACAACATCTGACTTTAGGGCTCTTAAAATCTAACAAAGTTTCAAAATCATAGAACTAAACCTACACCATCTTGTAGTACTCTGAATTAGCTTTCCAACGCATATAAGAACTTTGAAATCCGATATTCTGAGAGAAAGTTATAGTCATTTTACTAAGACAGTCTTTTTACCATTTTCAGTACGATTTTTCATTTTTTAATTTTTTCAGTGACGAAAATTCCGACAGGATTAAATTTGACAGCCATCATGGGCTGAAACTAAAAATTCTTTCATTTCCTCTGAACATGGCCAAACTAGGGCATATTATATATCAAAATTTATGGAAATGTCAACCTGGATCCAATGGTGAGGTCTGTTTTTATCTAGGAGGTCATTTCTACATGCTACCCCCCAAAACCCTCATTTAAATGAAAGATCCAAAAAATCTTTTTGTCCAACAATTTCACATGCCCAAATCTTTTAATATCCCTTCATAACAACAAACCTAAAACCCTCAGATCTGCAATAAATCATTCATATATCTTGCCCTTTCTTTTATCCTCTCATGCATTCCCATGGATTCAATCTAGCGTTACAAACAATAAAACCATAGCTCTGATACCACTTGTAAGGAAATTTGGCAATAAAGAATATAACCGTTTCCACATAACCCATAATAGATAAAAAAAAAAAATATGAAATTAAAATCCACATGCAAGAGAATAGATGACATACCCACAAGATATACCCTGGGAAACCCTCATTGAGGGAAAAACCCAGCCTCCAAAAGCATCCATCACCATGTATTATTCAGAAAAAAATACCATTGCCATACAACCATGGAAGCCTTCATGGCCATAGCCACAACCGAGAAAACTATGTGAACAAGCATGAATCCACACATCCCATGCCATGCTTTCAACTTTCACAAATGCTCCCTTGGCTAACCTGTCAAGCCTTGTCCCGCTCGACTCTTTCCTTTTGTCTTCTCCTTGTCACTCTCTCTCTCTACAACAACTACCCTTGTGGCTGCTTATATAGTAGCAAGTCCCACAAAACCACTAAGTGGTATTACATAAAACATGTGTTAAAACCATGTGCTACCTAACTTACTGACCCCACATTTAATATTGGGCATTTAATTCTTTTCCTCAATATTAAATAATTACATAAAATATTTTTACAATGTTACAATACAACTCATCAAGAATATTCCATGGGAATCTTTACATGTTGTGCGTCCATCTAGGTACAACATTACATAATAAAATAAAATAATAAAATAACAATATTATGCAATGTGTGCAACACCCATTATCTCAATAGTAGTGGTTACTAGGATCAATGTGGTATCATGAGGTTGCTCTGTGATTACCCTAAGATGTGTGCAGAGATTGCACTGTGTAATGCACTATACTGGACTAGGTTCCTGTAGCATGGGTTAGTGATGTTTATGATTGTTTGCTTATGTGTTTTAAGTTCCTCTTCAATGTTGTGTAAACTACCATTATTAAATGCTTAATTAATTAGAAATGGATTGTCCATGTTGGATTCATTGGTTATGTGTAGTAGATATTTACCTTGTTATATTTTGATCTGAGAGATATTTTGTTTTTGATTAAGTAAAAAAGGTTTTATAGGGATCCTGAAACCCAAAAGTTTTTCCAACATATCTAAAATATAAATATTAAGAAAATTCCAACAACAATACATCTACTTATCAAAAGTAAACCCAAACAACAGGCCTGTAGCCAGGATACAAAAAACTAGCTACACTAGAAAAAGAAAGACCAACAATACTAGTAAAAGATGAGAGAGAAAGGAAGAACTAACTATTAGTTCTCCCTATCAAGAACCTGCAAGGTCTTTGCAACTTCATTGGTCTTTCAGTTGTCTGCGTTCTCTTGGTCCTGGTTCTGAGCATCTGTTGGATCCCTAGTTTCTTTCAAATCATCCTCAACCTACCCAATGTCCAAGCTGGCCTTCTCCATCTTTTCCCCACCAAATCTAGCACTCATCAGTGATTCACCTAAAATTTTAATATTCTTATTTAGGGTGTTCAATGTAGCAATCACTTGATTAGCTAGGTTCTGATGGGAGAACTCCATCCTTTGGACTCTTTGTTCAACTCTGAGAGATATTTTGTTACTCATGTTATGTTTTACATTTGAGATGACCCAAGGGTTAGATATTATACTTTAATTTATGTATCATAGATGTTAGATTAGTATGTTGTTTAGTTGATCATATTGCATGATGATGCCATTTTGAGATGACAATGTATTTTATGATGATATTTGGTTATCTAGTTTTTGGACATATCTTTGATTATGTTATGTGGTGGATTTAATGTTATGGTTATTTACTTCATTCTTCTGTTGTTATGCTTTATGTGAACATGAGTGATGTAAATAGATTATTTTGATATAAATAAATAAATGGTTAAATTAGTTGATTTAATGCATTTATTTCTTCACCTATGTTATTATATGCAATTGCACTTGATCCTATTGTTTAGTGTGTAGGATTTATATCCTTGGTAGTGGCACATGGAGTTAGTGATTCAACCATTCATATTTTACCAATTTCATCCCTATATGGTCAACATATCCTTATTTTAATTGTTTAATTAAACCTTTTAGTAATTATTAAATCTAAATTCATTTGCGTTATGTGATTAAACTAGTGAGCGTGTCTGTACATTTAGAGTTTTGCATTATCACAAAATTGTTAAGGAAATTTTTGTGTTTTTGGGCTTTTAGTTGATTTATTTTAATTTTTGGTAGCTTTTCCATAGATGAATTCCTATTACTAGGAATAGCCTATTTTTATTTGGGTTGATTCTAGGTTTAACTAGGTTGGCTGGTTATTTACCCTAATCAATTATTCACTCAAAAAGTGAATAAGTATCCAAAAAGGAATTTGATTCCTCACTTCTCACTTTTGAATTAGAAAGTTTGAGAGTAAAACCCAAAATCCTCTTCATGAGGATTTAATTTTTTGTTTCATTGTGAGAGCTACGAGCATGGGATCTTCATGAGGTTGGGCTCATTGGATCCAGCTAGGGGAGACCTTGGATTGCCATGATTTTTAGCTACTTCTGTGGGCTTTTTATTTTATGGTTCAGATTCCCATTTTTCCCTTTTGGCTATGAGGTCACTACTACATTTGACCTCATTTTTCTACCAAGATTTTTTACCATCAATTAAAAAGGAAAAGGATGGATAGCTTATAGAAGGAAAATTTTTATTTTTCTTAAATCTAAGCCTGTGTTGGTCAAAATTTTGACCAACATGGGCTTAACTCCAAAATCATAAATCATTTTCAATTTCATTGGAGCGTGCGGGGAGGAGCTAGACCTGGAGCATGGTGTAGGGGTTTCCTTGATTTTGCCTAAAATATTTAGAATCTCTACACTTGAATTCCTTTGTAGCATATCGTGATGTAGTTACTGATGATCGTGATTCCACAGGCCAAATGCTCTGGATGTTGTGGGTGTTCACAAGGAGCTCATTTTGTGTCTTGGTCTGCCTATAGGCTGGACGAGGGCAATTTATCAGGATCAGGACAAAATCTTGTCACATTCTTGTGCTACAAGATCAATGACCCTATGCTAAAATATAATTCCTTTTGATGGGCCCTTTGATTATATTCATGACATGCAGGGCATCACATTTTTTCTTTAAATACCCATCATTTGGGATACTTGTGATCCACCCAAAAAGTGTTTCTAGAAGAATGTTCTTTTTTGTAAAAGCTAATGGGTTTTGAAAATGGTGGCAACAAGTTCAAAGCTAGGCACTAGTAGAAGGAGTTCATCATCACCTAGAGGGCAATAGAGTGCAAGTGCATTGGCCTCTTGATTTGGATTTCGGAACATTCAAGTCATATGTGACTATGATGTTATAAGAGTCTGCATTGGCATCTTGCATTGGTATGTATTTTCTTTGTGTTGAATTTGGAACCTTCAAGGCATCTGCATTTTTGGAACTAATATTTTGCTCATGCATATTCATTTTTGTAATCAATAATTTCAATGTCTCAACCTAGACCACAAAGTTATGACTCAAATATTCTTTGAAACTTGCCCTATTTTTTTCTTAACCACTCAGCTTTCTGTAATTTACTATTTTGAAATGAGATAGATATTTTTATCAAATAATTCTTGTGTGCATTATAGCCATTAAATGGGGTATATAATGAGAGATTTTCATTCACCTCAGCTGCATTCTTTATTCTCATGTATACTCATCATAGTTTTGACATGTAGCTGGTAGTATGGTGCATGATAATTCAATCTCCCCCTCTTCAATTTAATGCACTCCTCTCACTAGTAGGCACAACATTTTTTATGTGATGACATTCCTTTGACACCATTTTGTCAAACAATTGGCATGCTTCCTGACCTCAACTTCTAGCCAATCTATATCAAAGAGGAATTCATGACATGAGCACTTGATTGACTATTCATGCATCTACAAAATTTGTTTCACCTTTCCATGCATAGGAAAAACTTCCTGTCAAGTGCTACCATGACTGTGAATTTTCACTTTCATCTTGACTTGAGAAGAGTCGACGCCTTGTATTTGAGCCATGACTTGTTATTTAGTTACTGATAATGAGATTGTAGGCATGGGTAAGATACTCATTTCCATCTATATATAGTGTAAGGCACCTTCAGTAACTCGAATGCTACATGCTCAAGTGAATTTTTTTTTTAATAATTCAACTAATTTATCACCACAACCTACTCTAATTTCCTTTACTTCAAAAGGAGACAAGCATTCTATCAAATAGTTTGCATGCATATCCTAGAGTTCTAGAGAATAGACAAATATAATTGTGATGAACATGCACCATCTTTATACACATGGGAAGCCACACTGATCTTTGTGTCAAATGATACACATGTGCTAAGAACATTATCAAAACAATATCAAATTTGATATTTTTTATGTGTTACTACTTTCAATAATGCTCATGTTGCAATTTCTCATATCCTTCCTTTAATTGTGAATACCCTACTATAGTAATCCTTGGCTTAAAGGAAGAATCCCTTCTTGACTACCCTTCACATTTGGCCTTAGTGTTCCATTTCTTTAATTAGTTTCAAAGTTTAGGCTCTATTAAACTTGGCCATATCATGATTCATGTTTCTAGATATGACAAGGTTGATTTCACCAACATTCAACTTCGTCATATGACCAATTGCTTTATCCAAATCTAGTATAATAGGTCTCTTTTTAGGTGGGTATAATGACCACAAGAGTAATGCATTCTCACCAAGATCAAATCTTTACCCAATATAAATCTCATGCACAACCTCAATATGAAGCTTGAAGTCTTTATTCTTAGAATGTAGAAATCTATCAAAAATAAGGGAAGCCTATCAAAATTGGCAAAAAAATTTGCCATCCCAAAAACCCGTCCCACCATCCCTTCCCTTCCCTATCCCAAAAAATTGGGGGAACATAGATAGTATTTGAACCTTGGTTTCTTTTCATGGGCCATATGTTCATGGTGTTAGGGACTTCAATATCTCTTACCTAGCCACAACACAAACATGTATATTGCAAATATGGTCTAAATAATTCTATATTAAAATTTGGGCCATCTTCACCTATAAGGGGTATGTACGAAGGGATGCAAGCATTCTATTGAGTCTAACCATTAGTACATTTGACCCCATTTTTAGAACAAAAATTTTGACCATCTATTAAAATGTTTTAGATTGGTCAAAATATGGAAGGAATAATATATTTTTTTAAATCCATGCCCATGTGTGTTGGTCAAAATTTTGACCAACATGAGCTTAACATGTTAAAATTAAAAAGGGTTTCGAATATTTCATTGTTTTGTTTAACATGTGCACGGGGGAGCTCTTTTGAAGCAATATGAGAGGCTACAGAGGCCAATAGACCTAGTATTTTGATATTGGGTACACTTTGACTCATCGATTTGGAGGTGTGTGTTGGGTGCAAGAATTTTTTCTTGAGGGTTGTTGCAGGATTCAAAGCACCACAATGTCTTCTCCAAGCAAGAGGTGAGAGATGGATGTTATGAAATTTTAATTAATTATTATTATTTTTCTTGATGTTAGCTTTATGATCTTAATGTTGTTCCAATGGGTATTTTATTGAGTTAGGTGTGTTTGTGTCCGTTAAATAAAATCTCTGGATTGAATAGGATGGTGCGGGCTACAAGGTGGAGATGATAAATGATGGAATGCATGAGTTCTATGTGGAATTCAATGGTCCTTCCAATAGTAATTTTTTATATTGATTTTTCTTAGAAACACGATGTTTCAAATCCATTTTAGTGAATATGAATGTTTCTAGCAGATAAAACTTTGTACGTAATTTTGGCATCAATGTTTCACACTGCATTCCATTTTCTAGGATGAGTAAACTAATTATTATTAGTATTTGTGTTCTTCAGTGTTGTCATTTATGTAGGATTTTATAATTTCCTACTTATTTTATTTTCAGGCTTGTTCTTGGCTCTTTGTATTGGTGGTGAATGAGTTTTGGGTGCTCTTGGCCATTGTTTTGAATCTCAAGGTACCGATGAAGATTAGATTATTGAAAATTTGAAAGGTAGGATATATTTTGTTATTTTTTCCTCTTTTCTTGTGTCAACAATTGCAAAAAATTGGGATGTAATGTTAGGAGCATGCCCATGTGCTTTTAGCTGGCAAGATATTAAGGTAGTGTTCATTGGGGTAGGGGAAACCTTCTTGGGCATTAAGAAGAAAAACTTTAGGGCCTCGAGGTTTACAAGGCTATGATGATTCTCTCTAATTGGATTTATTCCATGGCTCATTGGAACCAGCAGGCCAGTTCTAACTAGGATGTATCCTTTATTGGAGAAATTTAATGTCATTGAGATTCAATCTTGGATCTCTTAAAAGTTTGGGGAACATTTGATCCTTGAGCTTTAGCAGTCCACAAGAAATGTTTCCTTATGCCAAAATACTCATGAACCAAACATTGGTTATATCCTCATAGAGGTTTTGATGTTTTATAAAGAGCATAAATTGCCTAAGATTTAGATCCCATATTTGTTGATGAATATATATTTCGGTATCTAATTGAGTCAATGACCAATTTTGTAAGGAAAGCCCACTTACTGGTGTTATGCAAAGGTGATAGTATTGATACTTTTATTGCTTGGATGGTAGGGTTGAACTTGTAATAAGCTAGAACCTCAGAATGTTGGGATGATGCTACTATAGGCTGCATTTTCCGTGTTATTGGGTTGCCTTCCATTATAAATATGTGCATATCCCCCAATGAATGATTTTCTCTATGTCTAATCTTTGAAGTTGGTTTTCTGAACATGAATAATATGGTCAATGCTTAGTAGCAGAACACTAAGCATTTGCAGCTCAAAATAAATAAATAAATTATGTTTAGTTGTATCTATGTGAACTGAGATTTTTAAAATGTTTAAGCTAAGAAAATTTACCAAATCTATATTTGTGGACTTGACTTTTCGGCATAAAAATTCACTTAGCAATTTCAATAGTCATTAGGAAATGTTCCATATATTTTAAATTTTTTATAGATAATTCCCAGCCTGATGATATTTGTTCTTGTTAGATGTGCATTATATTTCACAAGTGGTGGGCATTTTCTTGGAAGAAGCAGTTGTCACAAGTTCATATTCAAGTGCATTTATGATTGTACTTATTCTTCTGGAACAATTTTTTTTGCACCTAGTTAACAATTTTCCAATTTTACATTTTTTATCCTTGCTTCTCTTAAAAACTAATCAAATACATTTTGATGATTGATCATGATTCTATTGGATATATTTGCAAAGTATGTTATGATTTGTTAAAGAGTGGATATGGTCATTGAGCTTTAGTACATGTGTGTCAATTATGATCTTAGCTTGTGCTAAACTAGATAGATTGGTTTAATTCAGACAACTGGATCCAACTTTGAGAAAAGTGATTCATATTGAGATGAGGTTAATTGCTATTTGAAAGCACTATATCCTTCTCTATGGGGTTGTTTACCCAACTTATTTATAATGATGGAATGATTCTAAGGTACAAGGTGAAGAAATCTGGTCCTCATGATTGGCAAAAAATTCTAGAATTCCTAAATTATACTATCCTAGATACATGATTCACATTGGTGGAATGCCATTCTTTCCTATTGTCAATTCTTTTACCCTAGAAAGGAATATTTGTGCTTTCTCTGTAGTGGATATTTTCTTAGTGTTACAATATTATGCTCAACAATTAATGAACAAAGAGATTTAGGATTTTTCTAATACCAATTATTCTGGATATATGATGTATATTTTGATCTTTGTTTTTGGAATGTCATAATTTCTCATGGTTATTACTTTATTTCATACCAAGGATTAATGCCCTGTTTGCTCTGTAGTGGATACATGATACTCTATACAACTTGGTATGCCTGTACTGATAAATTGACAAACATTAACTGTTCATTTGCGATATTTCTTAATTACCATGTAACATGGTTGAAAATTTTTTAATTGATGACCATTAAATTTAATTTTCAATCAGAATAATATGTCTAATGTAGTCGAGGATATTTGTTTTTGTGAGCCCAACGTTAGTTGGTGACCACTGACAATTGTAAAGTGTTGTCCAAGATTTGTTAGCCTAATTTTGTGTGAATGGTAAGATTTACATAGAAGGTTGTGACTCTTACTTCTTTTTTAGTGTTGCCTTAATCCATTTAGCCTTGATGTCATGATATGGTGAGGAAGAACTCTCCTACAAGTCAGTTCATCACCACTTAGAATTTTGTGCACTTTTATACCAGACTTATTATGTAAAGTTTTACATTATGCATCATTATAATTAGTCCATCTTAAGGGATGCATCATTTAGGTAATCTTGTTTATTGTTCTATGCCTATTCGATTATTTTCCATTAATAGAGGTCTCTTTTGTCAATGGTCACTAAGCATCTTTTTGCATATGTGGTTAAAATATCTTAGCATTATTTTTAGTTCATGAAAATAGATAGAGAAGGTTATATTATAGGAGTATCAATAAACATTGTAAGTCTATAAGCTTACAAGCTATCAGGGAAGGCTAAGTATCTTGGACCAAACACAATCATGGACAAAACTGTAGCAATTATTATCTACCAAAGAGTGTCATGACTTCCATGAGGACTAGCAAGACCCTAAACAACCATGTCTATCTTAAGAGTAACATACACATCCAATGATTAATAGGCTCAGAATGTCCTTTAGTTATTGACTAAAGTAGATTAAGTTTTAATAATAACATGACTTAGAAATATCAACATATAATATCAAAATCTGGTATGTCCATCAACTACAGTCATTTCTAATTATCATAATCATGAGTGGAAAATGCTTGCATTGATATTAAAAATAACTTTGACGTACATATTTACAAGCACAACATTAGCAGGGATTTATCCATAGGATAATTCCACTTATATTAAGGAAAATTTCAAAACATATTAAAAAGCAAAGGACTTTGAATTCATCTGACATATCATCAAATAGTACTGTTGATTGTCAAAGTGTAACCTATTAATTTTGAATCTTTGACACTTTTAAATGCATTTCTCCTTGATACATTGAGAGGCCATTCATGCTTTATATATGCATTTGTTGGGATTTTCCTTTGAAACCTGGGGCTTAGAGAGATAAAATAATTCTTTGGATGACATTGGATTAGTATAGTATAGAACTGTAAATGAATGGAGATAAGAAAAACATTCAACAAGTTCTAAATCTTTAACATTTTAAAGAGTACAAAGATTGATATTTGCACCGATATTTAACAATTCAAGATTTATGAAAATTGATATTTGCACCAAAATTCTGCTGCAAAGATAGGTAGTAAAAAAGTAGATTCCATCCATGTTATCTCTGGAATATCCATGAGGTATGAAATTAGTGCTATTGTAGTTTGAGCTAAAGTGGACTCATATTTTTCTGTTATGTATGACACTGGTAAATAGAGTGGAAATTAATAGTATCTTACAAGATAGATCAAAAATGTTTAAAATATTTGGTAGTCTATGGAGAAAGTTGTGATTTTCTCACTAATGAAAATCTAAATCTTTAAACCTTGACTCCTAAGATCAAAACATGTTATAACAAGAGCATAGCTATCTTTATTAGTGCCATACATTCCATGTAGAAGGAGCACATGGATCTCCATTACATCACATTCAATTAGGATTTTGAAAAGATTCTTTCAATGCTTTCATAGTTAAAACTTCTAATGTTTTAGTTGTGAAATCCATTGAAATCAATGCATAGTTCTCAAGACCACTGATTATTGGAGGTCTAGTAAGAGGTGGTAACATTATGCTCATTGTTGGTCTGGTAAAGTTGTGAGCAATCTATTGCCAATGAAATTCAGTGAAGCTCCTAGTCCCATGAAGATATCTATCCACTATAAATTGATACCATTGCAAATAATGCCAAACACTTGCTTCCCAATAGCAGTAATACCTGAATCAAATTTTACAAAGTAAGAAACAAAATCCTATAGTGCAACCTTGTATCAACACACTCATAGTCTAAATTAGAAGTCAATGTAAGAGGAGTTTGATACAAATGAGTTGAGAAATAATCACGAGCTTGATTTGTACTCTTTATTAGATTCTGGGTCGACAATGCCTTGCTTCCATTGAGGCTATTAACACCATTGATGTTCAATTGCTAGGCACACCCAGAATTATCTGTATCATTCTTAAAGCTAGAACCAAGAGCTACATGCTAGGTGGCAGCAATTCACCAAGATTACATGCTTACCAATTGAGGGATACTAATTTTTTGTTGAAGAATTTGTTTTATAATGAAAAATCCTCTTTTGATTTTGATATTTACTTAGAATGTGTAGCAATCTGTAATTAGTACTTATATTAATTCTAACCTTCAGCTTGAGATATATAGAGTTTTTCTTATTTAAGGTATTGCCTCTTTTTTTTTTTTCTAATTATATAAGGGCTTTGTCTGTGGTAGGCACTTCTTAATGTTGATCCTTTTGATATTGACGCACAATGGAAAATTGAAGAAATGATTCGACAGGTTTGAATAATCTATAAAAAACTTACTCGAACAATTGTATCCATTAATGTAGCACTATGTGTCATGTTGGAAAAGGCCTAACCCCACATTAAAAGGGAACTAGATAAGAAAACAAACTTTGTTGTATGCATTTGATGAAGATACCCTAAGTAAGCTTAACCTAGCATGAAAAGAGCTAAGAAAGTGGTAGATAGAAAATAACCTTATTCACACTAACATGCAACTACATTCAAAAGACTTTTGCATTTTCATAAGATACAATCTATTTGTAAAAGCTTACTTGAACAATTGCATCCATTGATGTAGCACTATATGTCATGTTGGAAGAGGCCTAACCCCAAATTAAAAGGGAACTAGATAAGAAAAAAACTTTGTTGTGTGCATTTGACAAAGATAGTGGGTTTACAAAATTTTATAGCATAATAGTGGGAAATACAAGCAATAGTTTGATTAGCTTTATAGCACTCATCAGTTTCAGGTGGACACAATTTATAGTTGCATCAGAAGAGGACTATTATAGAGATCTTGAAAGCTGACAAGGGATTTGTAGAAAAACTTTTGCCACTGCTTATGATTGGCTGATGAGCTTTTCTCTGTGGAATGATTAATGGGACCATATCTTCCAAATGACTAGTACAAATGTTGTTCATGTTCAACAACCTTCATGTGATATGAGATTTTAAGACATATTTTCTGCTAATTTAATTAAATTTTTATGACATCTAACTCAGTTTGATGAAGAAAACACCCCCCAAGTGGTAGTGTCTCCCCAACATTGATTGTGGATCTTGGAAAGTGATTTGAGATGACTTCTTGTTTCAAGTATTATTACATTTATTATTAATATAGAAAATAAATATAGCTTTTTTTTTCAACTTTTTGATACTTGCATATTTTATTTCAGTGCATTGTAACTTGAATTTTTTTTTGTTTGATAAAATGAGAGCTAAATGGGTCCCTTCTGTATTTATAAAAAGCAAGACATTACTTGGCACCAAACAATGTTGAGTGCTGGATATATGCATAGAAAAATTTAGAGATTATATCCACATCTACTACCTTATTCTACTAAACATAATGTGTTTTTGTGTGTGTGTGTGTGTGCGCGCGTGTGTGTGTGTCCATATATATATAAATGAGAAGCCACTAACAAGAGCTTTACAGTGAATACACCTTGTAGTAATTTCCAAACCATTATTAGGTTAATAAGCTACTAAATATATATAGAATGGAAGCTATGCACTAATCATTCAATGGGCCTAGAGTTTGACAACTAGAACCCTCTCATTGACTACATGGGTAAGAGCAACAGTAGGTGAAGTGTCTGGAACTACACCATGTTGCTGCTCCATTATGCCTGAGTATCCCTATTTTTGTTACAGTGACTTATACCATTTACAATTTTACATGCTTATTTTTCTTCCTTCCCTCTTGCTGGTTCTCCACTTCACCTAAAGTTCTCATCTTAAATACATCCAATTTTGTATTGGTATCCTGAGAGAAAATGTAGAGATAAGACAATTTATTTTGGGGGAGCAATGTTCTTGTGTAGATGTCGAAGAGCTCTCTTTAAGGACTTCCTTGGAAATTTTTGCTAGCCTTGTGTTACCTAAGCACATATTGGATGAAAACTTGATAATTGTTTGTCCTCTCTATCCTATTGCCTTTATGGTTAGATATTGCAAATGCTCATTATCTCGCTCTTGTTTTTTGGACCCTATATTAATACAAATGCTTGATCCAACTATGTTTACAATCATTGAGGACAATGAAAAAGTAAATAAATCACTTGCATAATTATATATGGTTAATTGATAAATTAAAGCAAGAAAATAACAATTAAATAGATAAACATGTGGGGACTGACATCAGATATTATGATAAATGCCATAGTAAATGTGGAATCAATTAAATTCAATCCATGGGTACTTGGTGCTAAATTTGATGATGTCACCATGAAGATGTCAGAAGTCTATTCATCATGATATCATAATTTTAGAACTTGTTAGATGACTATTACTGACTAGGAAATTTGACTATAAAACTCCTTGCTAAATTTCTATTGGTGGATGTGATCTCTACAAGTGAGGACTTCAAATTTGTGCAGAATTGTTACTCTAATTTGTGGATTGGATATGGCTGAATTCTACTATTTGGATTTTTCACCACTTTATATGCTCCATGTGATAAGGAACTTTTAGTGTTGAGAAACACCTTTGAGAAATCTGCTAAATTGTCAGGGTTATGATCTCCTTGGTTGGACTCCTAGGTGAACTGATTGGGTGATGAACGAAAATCAAACAATAAGCAAGAATGTAGTATGATCATAGGACAATGATGCAATGTTGGCATCCATGTGCTTAATGTATGTTTCTTACTCTCATAGATGATTTATTTGAATTGGTTTTAGTCCCTAATACATCATCATAGTGTGCAATTTGGAATAACTTGAACTTCAATTAGCTTAGAACTGCTAGTCAAAATGTAAGCATGGGTTTACAATAAAAAATGAGTTTAGATATGTGGACTTGTAGATGCTTATGATCAATTCTATACTTGTAGTCCCAAACCAAGGCAACAAATAGTAAATTTAGAGATTCTGATCAATTTTCAGCGATTAGTGGCAATGGGTTCCAAATTGGATAGTGTTATTTGGCTGCTTCCATGCACAATATGCCATCTTATGTGCTATTTGATACATAAAGGAAAGCATAGCCATAGGACCAAAACATGAGAAAATAGGGTAGGCACATGCAATTCTCACCATTTTTAATAGAAGAATTTAAAAGCTACATCATAGTTCTTAATTGCTTCTAGATTCA
Source organism: Cupressus sempervirens (assembly GCA_028749045.1). NCBI lineage: Eukaryota > Viridiplantae > Streptophyta > Pinopsida > Cupressales > Cupressaceae > Cupressus > Cupressus sempervirens. The sequence continues at coordinate 735,375,415 of CM053793.1, forward strand.
ATTGTGTTGATATTTTTTACCATCAACGTTTCAAATTGCACTACGTGATTCATCATCAGGATGAGAGAGCAAGAGCTACAAAAAATACCATCCTCTTGCTCTCTCATCCTCATGATGAATCATGTAGTGTGATTCGAAATGTTGATGGTAAAAACTCTCAACACAATCAAATCCAGAAGCAACTAAGAACTATTTTAATGGATTGTGGAAATCTAATATCTCTTAGCTACATCATAATTTATGATAATTGTCTACAGTTTAGAATGTTTGTGTATATGAATTCATAGTCAATGATCTGATCAAAGTCATATGCATGTTTTCTTTAGAAATTAGAACATATTTTTTGTTGATTTACAAACTTGAATCTAGTAGAAATGGTGTCAATTAGAAATTTATTGAAATTTATGCTATAAAATTACTTGGACATTGGACTAACACATTATTGTGAACTCTCAGGTTTTCTTATATGATGATTTTGGAAAGCTTTTAGATTATAAGTTCCTAATGAATAATGAGGAAATAGAAATTGGTAAAAGCCTAGAATTTGAATTAGGTATAATTCAAACCATTCCATTCTCATAGATTTTACTTTTGGGCTTAAAAGTACTATTTTGTCATTTTAAGTAATGGATAGATGCAAAATTGTTAAGCTTTGAGTACAAATGAAATAAAATATTTTTTGGTAATCTATTTAATGGTAATGGTTGCCTATCAATATTCCCATAGGCCCTATAAAGAATATTCCAACTGCCTACAGTCATGCACACAGATTGAGAATTGGATAAAAAAATGTAATAGTAGTACCCTTGATACAAGGAGAAAAAAAATTGAAAATAGACTTTGATCCAATGATAGGTGGTTTGCAAACAACTTGTCAAGATGGATTGATTATTCATGTGATAAATCTTCCCTAGTTCTTCAAAGTGCCTTTGTGGAGATTATCATTTTGTGCTAGTTTTGTTGTAGTTGTTTGCTCAACATGTGCTCCTAGCCACTCCATATCTTCCATCTCCTTGTCTACGTGTGCCCAAATTTTGTGTTGTTAAGCTTGAAAGCATTTTGAATAGAGGCAAGTTGATTTCATTGTTTGTTGATAGATCATCTGAGATCATCAATGAAAAGCGATAGTGGCATCCTAACAAGGCATGGTGTTTCCCTTTCTGCTTCTTTCTAGCTATTTGATCAGTACCAATAGTCCTATATATAGATTAAGAATTAGTTGATAACACATAATAGCCATAATACAAAGATTTAAAAAAAAAAGACAAATTAAAATCAACAAAGAGTGGGTGGTAAGCCACTATTCAGTAAGGATTGGTCATGCATGCCCTAGACACAACCCAAAAATTCTAGTTATCTTTATGGAGATTATCGTCACTTGTCTTTAAAGTTTATGAAGCCAAATCCTTCATTTAGGGAGCCTTGAAGATACATGATGATGGATGTCCCATATTCTCTTTGGTATTTTTTAAGTTAGCAGGTTAATTTTACAATTTAGATACTATGGATTGCAAAAATTAGATTTCATTCTTTCAATATTTGTGTCCATTGATGGAAATTCAACTATTAAATTCTTTAATGTAAAAGAGACATTTTTCTTTCACTTGAACTATGTGATGTAGATTTAGAAAAAAATTGTTGGCTAGAAACCATTTAATCAATTGGATATCACTAGATGAAGTGTTTCAACACCTAAATGTTTTGAGGGAATAGTAGATTTTCTTTTCTCACTTTCAATATAATGGTGAATGGGCATTAAATATCTATTTGGCATGAGGCTTTTGACATTGTGGCTTAGCTTTGATGGAATTGATCACTGCATTTAATAAAAATTGATATCAACTTTTCAAGGACAAGTCTTGACAATTCTTCATGAAGTAAATAGTATTTGAATTGCTAGAGTTGAACTCTGATATAGAATTTGCTACTTATTACCTGCATTGGTTATGTTCAAAAACCAAAAGAAGTGCTTGAGCCAAGCCTCATGAATGTGCGGGTGGAAATTTAGGATCCTAATGGTATCTATAGACCATTCAATTGAACTATGTATTTGTTGTAGCCTTCTTCCAAGAGGAGGATTCAGTTGAACTATTCTTCTAGGATTCCACATTTTGCATGCATGTCTACTAGGGCAGTTGCAACTTAAACAAATATATTCTCTCAATATATCTATTTTGTGCATATCCAACAACCATGGCTCATACTTGTTGAGGTCCACTTCAAGAATGCCCCTTCTTGTGAAATTGCTGTCGAAAACCTTTCTAATGAGATAATGTGTTATGAGCTTTTCATCAGTGGGATGGAACATGAATCTAGGAGGTAGTTGTGCATCACCCATATCATGATTGTAACTAAAGTTAAGAGCCTCTATTATTGAATTCTCTTCCCTATCACCCATATTCATTTCCTTTTCTATTCATGCTTCACATGGGAGTCTTTTTATATGATGATTTATTGTCAATCATGTCCCTTTGTAAGGAAACTCAGGTGCGGAAACAACTTCCTACACTAATCTCTTAAGAGAAGTATGGTGCAAATCCTATTAAAATCTTTTACACTTACAGATTCAATATCATGTAAACAACAATATTTCAGCCAAGCAAGAATAAAGAAAATAGACAGAGAAAGAAACACATAACACAAAGATTTGTTGGTGGGGAAAAACCTTTTGATAAAACAACCCCACCCTCCAAAACCTGCACAATGTATTATCTTCAACACAAGGTTACAATACACTTGCATTGCAAGTTCAACAGCGACAACAGAAGACTCCAGTGGCAACTCACAGTACCAACAATACACTTTCTCGCATACACCTCTTCACAACCCTAAAAATTCTTATAACATGTGCTCCACTTTTAGGGCTACTCCCAAAGGTAACCGTATTAGGGTTTTACCATTCTCTGAGAAAATAAGATTCTCGAGCCCCACTATTGGGGTAGAGTGTACAGTACTCAAATTTATTAGTTGCCACATGTCTTCACCTGTCATTGAATCTTCCTAACATAGCTCTTACATGTCATAGGAATCCGTCATAACCATTTTAGCTATGATCTCCTTATACACAATTCAAAATGCCAACACATCAACATTATTTGCAAGAAATACATTTTACAAAACAAATAATAAGAATAGGAATTATCCAAGGTTGAGACACCTTATTCCTAACACCCTTCACTACCAAACAATTAATATTTTATAAATTCAAGATGATAGAACTTTTTTGGATGCACAGGCCATTGAAACATACTACAGGGAGGATGACAAACTTATTCTCAACTGTCAAACTTAGGCAAGTGATACAAATTGTAGAATCTTAACATATGGTTGTTCAAATTCTGTATCTCCTAAATGATTTCCTTTTAGCATATAACTTGTTGTGCATAGTTGCCAAGTTTTCTTATTGTATTAGGCATATTAATGAAGAAGCATATTAGTTACTGTCAGTGTTTATGACAGTTTGATTAGTTACTGTCAATGTTTTTCAAGAATTCTATAAAATAGTTCACATGCCTTGCGTATGATATGAAATTTTGCATGCATTCTGCAGTCTCTCATCTGGCTGATGATGGATTATAGAGAGTGATCTAAAACAATGATGCTAAAAAACACACATAATCAAATCCAAAATGAACATGCATTACAAATGGATTGTGGTATGTGTGTGTGTGTGTGTGTGTGTGTGTGTGTGTGTGTGTGTGTGTGTGTGTGTGTGTGTGTGTGTGTGTGTGTGTGTGTGTGTGTGTGTGTGTGTGTGTGTGTGTTTGTGTGTGTGTGTGTGTGTGTGTGTTTAAATTGTGATTGTCCTAGTAGACATGCATGCAAAATTAATAATATTAGATATCCACAATCCATTTGTAATGCAAGTTCATTTTGGATTTGATTGTGTGTGGTTTTTAGCATCATCATTTCAGATCACTCTCTACAATCCATCATTAGCCGGATGAGAGAGTGCAAGATGCATGCAAAATGTCATATCATATGCAAGGCATGTAAACTGTTTTATAGAATGCCTAAAAAAAAATTACACCTACACGTTGTTAGAAATTTTTACCTTCATTGGTCAAAAGTTCTACCAACGCCTCGGTGTTTTCTACCTTCATTGGTCGAAATTTTGACTAGAAAAATTTTGAATTTGGTCAAAATTTGGTCAAAACTAGGTCAAAATTTCAACCAATAATGGTCAAAAAGCCTTAAATGTACTAGTGGGTAGGGCTCTCTCGTTTTATTGTTTATGCTTCATTTTAGCTTGTATTTTTGGTAGCCATTTGTTAAGAGGCTAAAAACTAGTGTTCCCCTCTGTTTCTATTTGCTAGCTCTTCCCGGTTGGGCGAGTATGAGAATTTCCCTATTTTTTAGGTTGAGGGTTTGGGTTTTGCACCATAATGTTGGCTCATTTTGCATATGGTTTCTAAACTCAATTATTTTTGGATTTTTGGGGTTTTTGTACCCAAAGGCCAGATGGGTTTTAATTTCAAAATTTTTGAGTTTTGAGGTTTTTTGCCTCAATTTGTGTGCCACCTAGTTTTCTCAAGTTTTCTTGGCATAATGTTGGTCGTGGACTTGGATTATCTGTAGGATATCAGTAAGATCATTGTTTTACTTTTATGTTGCATTGAGATGCATGCCACATCCATACTCCCAATGTCATGTTTGGTTGAGTGATTTTATACCTATTATTATGGTTTCTTTTGGACCTTTGTTCTTGTTTCATGGACACTAGGATTCACGTAGAGTCCATACTCCTAGATTGAGGCCATTTGAGTGAGTTCATGATATTTAGTCTTGTTGCATCATTGAGATTTGTGTAGAATCTATACTCCTAGATTAGGGCTAGTTGAGTGATCTCTTGATGTATGGTTTTATTGTTCTTTGGGGATTTGTGGAGAATCTATCCTCCTGAGTTGTTTTGGTTGAGTGATATGTGTCATTGTGTTCTCATCTAGTCCTTGTGTTATGATCTTTGTGATGGTGGTGTGCCACACACAAGTAGATGGGCATACATTTACTAAGTGACTTGTGTGTCCTGATATTCTATGGTACTTTCAAAAATAAGATCATTGGGGTTAGGTTGGGAATTTCCATGCCCACGAGCACTTGTCATAGGATGAGAATGGGTAGGGTAGGGTAGCATATGGAGGGGGCTTCTATCTCATAGCTTGGTAATCATGGCACTGGAGGTTGGCAGAGGGAGCTTTAAGTAAGTTATAACTAAATAAAATGTGTGAGTGTTAATAAAACTTAAGATAATGAAAAGTTTGGCATTCGTGTGATCATTCCAAGGGAGTCCCTTGAGAGTGTTGTCATACGTGATCTGAGCTTGGGCTTGTCAATGCCAAGTGACTCTCCATGATGTCATCCCCTACTTAGTAGCCTATTGAGTTACTATCATCATTACTATTTGGCGTGAGTAATAGCCTTGGATGTTTGCTTTGTATGTTTGTTACTATCATCATTATAATTGGAATTATTTTTTATCATGTTTAGATGATGTTATTTGCTGCCACATTTCCCTATTATGATGATTAGCATGTGATAGGTGATGTTATCTACTTTGTAGGATTATCTTATGCTTTACTTTTAACATGTTAGATTTCCTTATGCTTATGTTGCAACATGTTTTAATAGTGACATCCCTATTACAATAGTACCAATGATCTAATCAATGGCTTGGGATGTTATGCATGGGGGATGGCTAGGATCCATGATAGTCTGATGATGTTATTGATGGATGGGAGGAATTGTGTACTTAGTTTGGTTGTTCAGTTATTGCGATGTTATTTCTGTACACTGTGATGCTTCTTTCAGTACGTTCTTTTATTGCTATAGTTTTGATGGATAGATGTTCGTCTTTCTTGTTTCATGGCATATTGTTGATTATGCACTCGAGTGTTTGTTTCTTGATTTATGTGGATCAAGTACTCCTTGATGTGGAGGAAATTTATTTCCTATCTTTTTACCCTTTATATTTTCTATCTGGCTAATTTGTATCCTCACAAGAAATTGTACTTTCTCACATGAGAATGCAAATATTCACATGGTGTGTTGTTTTTCCTTGCATAGTTATGGTAAATCCTTGCGCAAAACCCTACACTAGTTTGGGTGTTTTGGTTATTGGGCCAAGCATGTCCTCATGTGAGATGGTGTTTCCTCACATGGCTCAGTGTACTTTCTCATGCAAAGAGGTGCTTCCTCATGCAAGACTATTAGTTGTTATTCTCTCACACAAAAAATAGGGGGGCTCTCTGCTATTCTTCGAGGAATGCAACTTGGACTTTTGAGTACCCTTTAGGATTGCTTGTGGTTCCATGTTTTGATAGATCAGATTTTTTTGGTTCTAATGTTGTCTTTGGTTTTTGTTCTTGAGTTTGTGTGTCAGTTTAGTAGTGGCATATGGAGATCCATTGGTTGCTAGGATTGTTGGTCTAAGTCTTCCATTGCGATCTTTGTGATCCTTGTATGATGTTGACATGTGCATTCATACTTGTAATTTTTTTTTATCTTGGCTTGAATTGAATCCTTGTTCCAAGGATCTCCAAGTGGGGCATTACATGATATATTAATATGAGAATTAAATGTTATATTAGCCTATAAAATATAAAATTTAGATTAATAATATGTAAACCGATGTATTATATGTAATGGTATTAATATTAATATAAGAAATATAATTGATATATTATTAATACAAAATATGTTATAATCTAATCATTAATGTAATTATACTATCAATATAATATAGTTATATAATAACTGAAAAGACACAAGTCTTAGAATATAAAAAATATATATAGAATTCTTACATTGAGAGATCATCATAGAAAAAGATGAAGAAAAATAAGAAAGAAAATAAAAGGGATCAATGGGTAATCAAATCAAGGAGAAGAATTGGGAAAATATATGCCAAGTCAGGGTTTATAATCTAATGTCCTAATTGCGGACATTATAGTGGTATCAAAGTAGATTTTCCTACATCCTGTGAAAAATATATCTTAAGCACTATATATATATATATATATATATATATATATATATATATATATATATATATATAATTGCATTGCATAAAAGAATGGAAGTGGTGTATGGAATAATAAACATTGACTCAAAAAGGCACTGAATAAATCAATGTATAAATACTCATGGATGGTGGCATCATAATGTATCAAAACAAAGCGTTGTAAATAGGGATCTCAAGAATATCAATATGAGATGTCATTTTTTTCTATTAGATTAAGATGATGACCAATATAATCATTCACTCTTAGTATACTAGAGTCTCTAGCCAAGTACTAAGATGTGATCAAAAGAAAGATTAACCAAGAATAATATCAATGTAGATACACCATTTGATACATTACCATTCATGGAATTGTCATGGGATATTATTAACAAGCTTTGGAATATATAGTATTGTTATTCAAATATATATCTCCTTGAATACTAAAAAACCTCCATCTACTCATTTAAGGGAGTCACAAGGATAACAGGACATTGCCCAATGAGTTGAGGTGATTTTTATTTTTGATTCATCAGGAGGATCATAGTACTTGAAGCAATACAACTGAGATAGATGGAATGGTGTAGATGAGATAAAGAGTAACCTTCCAAAACATGTATAAGTGGCTTGCATGGTTTTTTAAACAAGGAACCACTATCTGATTGTGTTTAATGCCTATGATTCTCACCATGAAGATGCCTAATTACAGAGTATGTACTAGAGACACCATCAATGTGTAAAGGGAACATTATAGAACACTATAGGAGCTTGTACTATAGAACACCATTTCATATAGTTAGCAAACTAATTTATAGTTTGCATGTTGGCCCTTGAGAAGAGTGAAAATATAAATCCTTAATAATCAAAGAAATTGCATTAGATCAATTTTTGGGGGAACAATGAGCAAGCAAGACAATAATGTCAAAGATGGGTCCTCTGGATAGACCCAATCATACATTAATGACAGATGGTTGCTAAAAGGAAAAATCAAAAAGCTTACAAGGGATTATGACTAAACCAATTGAAAATCAATGATGTGGAAATATGTTTTAGGGCAACATGGTATTGGTATTGCATAAATAGAGGAAGGAATTTACATGATCTGACTTAGTAGCAAAAGAACCAACTCAACATCATTTTTATCCACAGAGAAGATTACTAGAGAATGAATGTCCTACATGGCAATGGGCATTAGTGGCTCAATATTTTGATTGAATATTTATCACTTCCATTTTATTGGACCAAAAGAAAAATAACATCCATATTTGATAGCTATTTGAAAATTTTTAAGAAAAATATAGAAGGAAGAATTTGTGGAAAATGACAAGTTTTGTATTTGGATGATAAGACACATATAATCAACAATAAAGTTATGGTTTCTTTACTTTTAAGTTTTACCATATAAATATAATATTTCAAAATGATAGGAATTGAATACTCAACAAGGGATAACTCATAATGAAAAGTTTTAACATGTTAGATAAGGGAAAAAATTGAGAAATTAATTCTATTAAAATCTGAAAAGTGAAATAATTTGAAATAGGGAATCTTCATCAAATATAAAATATATTCTTATCTTAATTAAATGCAAGTCATCAAAATATATGAAGTAAGAGATATGTTAATTGTAGTAGAATATGAATTAGGATTAATATAATCTAAAAATATATTTAAACTAGTATTATTATTACAAATATGAATATGAATAACAATTTCTAGTAATTATTAAAAGTGTGAATCAATAATTAAAGGATATAGATTATCAATATAAGATATTTTATATATGATATTTTTATAGGTGATAAATACTTATAATAAGAGAGATTGATAACAAGTAATCATAATAATAATAATTTTTAAAAAAAAAAGTTGCTAAGTTGTATTAATTTTTTTGTAAAGTAAATAAATTTAAATATTTTAAAGTCTACTTATGATTCTCTTATTATAGTCCTAGGAGTTGATGGATGGTGTTGTGTAGGGAGAGGCAAAGTAAAACTAGATGTAATACTAGTGTCAAGCACCCTACAACAAGTAAATCCACGCTCTCCTTAGGATAGGTATAGGAGGGAAGTAGAAAACTAAGACTTGAACTTGTCAATTGCTAAATATATTATGCACTTGATATTTATTTAGTAATATTGTATCTAACATATAGTTTTGATACAAAAAAAATAGTATATTCACACTATTGGTGAACTCGATAAGAATCCCTTCATGTTGCATTACATAATGGATAGGGAGTGTGCAAATGGGGGAGTAAATTGGTCACATTGGGGCAAGAGAATCTCAATATGGATTAAGATCTAAGGGAGCCCCAAGCTGAGCATGTCCAACCTTGAGAAGTAGTAAATCTACCATCCACATCAAAATTAAACATGTTCCTAGTGGGTAGGGAGTGTGCATAGGGGAGGAGTAAATTGGTTGCATTGGGGCAAGAGAATCCCAAAATGGATAAAAATCTAAGGGAGCCCCAAGCTGAGCATGTCCAAACTCAAGAAATAATAAATCTACCATCTACTATGGAATTATACACCTTGTTATAGTACTATCTAAAGAAAATTTGTTAAAATACACATCTTCAAGAACATTTGATTTCGAGAGAAGAGAAAGGAACACAACATTCACGATCAAAGCAGTAATATATTTCCTTACTTTTTATTATTCCAATTTGTAAGCAATATTCTAATATGCATTAATGTGTTTGCTTTGTGTCTTCATGCATTCTTGTGCCTACCTCATGTTGGCATCATGTCTTCATGCATTAATGTGTCTACTTTGTGTTTTCATTCATATGTTCTTTCATTGGTTAGTAACATGCAAACTTTGCAAGTGTTTAACACATATGCAGGGAAAAGAATGACTCTGAGCTATAAACCACATTAGTTGCTTGAGGACAAGCAAATTTGAGAGGGGTGGAGTTGTCATGAGCTCTAATTGGCATGAACAATACAAAAATATATCTAAATAAATACATAAACTCTATTTAAATTAATTATTAGTATTATTGATAAGTATGATATTAAACATTAAATAATAATCAATATAATATTAATATAGTATAATTTATTATCATATTATAATCGTGCATGATATATTAATATGAGAATTAAATGTTATATTAGGCAAGAAAATATTAAATATATATTAATAATACATAAACTGGTGTATTATATGTAATGGTATTAATATTAATATAAGAAATATAATTGATATATTATTAATACAATATATGTTATAATCTAATCATTAATATAGTTATAATATCACTATAATATAATTATATAATAAATAAAAAGACACGGCTATTAGAATAAAAACTATATATATATAGAATTCTTACATTGGGAGATCATCATGGAAAAAGATGAAGAAAAATAAGAAAGAAAATAGAAGGGATCAATGGGCAATCAAATCAAGGAGAAGAGTAGGAAACATATATGCCAAGTCAGAGTTTATAATCTAATGTCCTAATTAGGGACATTACAATAATTTAATGAATACAAAATTTTATAATTCAATCATACCAAGTTTTTTCCTGAAGTGACCTATCTTCACTCAAGAGAGAGGTTTGGTAAGAATATCTATTGTCTGATCTACAGTACAAATGTATTATAATTTTACAATATTCATGTCTACCATATCTTGTACATAATGGTAAGGAATTTTGATATGCTCGGACCTATCATGAAAAATTGATAACCTTTGTCCACTAGTTGTCCAATACTCAAAATATTTTCCTTTAAACCATCAACAAAATATACATCCTCAATGTTAGTTTTACCATCAAGAGTTATAGATCCAATACCTTTGACTTGGCATGCTGCATTATTTCCAATTCTGACAATGCCTCCATCTTGACTTTTGAAGTCAACAAACTTGTTCATATCACCAGTCATATGATGTGAATAACCATTGTCAATTGTCCAATCAGATCTCTTCTCAACTTGTGACACCAAAGCTACTTTCTCTGGATTTTCTTCTTTAATTGCCACAAATCCTTTTTCATCATTGCTAGCACTTGTTGCTTGTTCATTAGAATCATTGTCTTCATTTGTATACAAACACTCTTTGTCTTTTCTAGATGTGTAATTTCTCTTATATTTTCTCTCTCTTTTAGGACACTTAGATGCATAAATGACCATATTGATCACAAGTCCAACATTTAAAGATTTTCTTACCTCCTTTTTCACTTTTTACCAGAATGGCTACTCCTTCAATCCTTTTGTTCTTCTCAAATTTTCTACTGCTAGCAAAATCTCCTCTAACACTTGTGCTCCTTGGATTAGGTTGAATATGGCACTAAAAGCTGTCTCTATTCTAGTCATTTCTCTAGACTATCTAAGCTCATTTTGAACTGCTTCAAGTCTTCCAAGCAATGACTCTTTTGTGAAATCTTTGGTAAATGATATCAACAATTGTATTATCTAAATTGTTGACTTAAATGGTGGTATTAGAGTCTTCAATATTTTCCATATAACCTCATCATCTTCTTTGTATTGAGGTAGAAAGAGATGTTTTTATGTGTAACATGAGATCTAGAGAAGCACTATTGACTACACTTCTTGAAATTGAATACAATTAGGTAAAATCACTTGCTACTTCACATTTGATTTGGAAAGCTTTGGAAACTAGTTTTGAAGGTGATGTACATTCTAAGAAGTTGAGGCTAAAAAGTTGGATTTGTGCATTTCAAGATGCTAAAATGATGGAAGATGAATTTGTAAGAACATATATAGGCAGGATGTTAGAAAACCCAAATCCTTTTCAACAATGATTGTCTTTGTTGATTATGTAAAGATCCAATATCCTAGTCCCATACACAATCAATGTGTCTTCATTTTTTCCTTCCAGCTATCATAATTTGTTCCATCAAACTTCAAACTATTTTTTCTAAACATTTTCTCCATGGTTCTCCCAAATTTGTTAAAATTTATCTTCAAGGTCCTGATGCTTTGATACCAATTGTTAGAAACAATAGTCCACCAAGATAACTGAGAGGGGGGGAGAGGGTGAATCAGTTATCTAATAATTAAAATTTTCATCTTCTTTAAAAAAAACTTAACCATTTAATAAAAGCAAACAACAACCATAATAAGATGCACATAGACAATTACACCAAATATGTTGACTAGGGAAACCCTTGAATAGAGGAAAACCCCAGTGGGAATGATGCCCACAAGATGATGCACTAATATAAATAGTCCTTGTTAGAGGATGGACCCTGTTAGGAGTCTATTACAACAGTTAGTACATAGAGTCCCTATTAGGAGACTTTGAATCCATATTAGGAGTTGTAGTACAATGTATGCAAGAAGAGCCCACTACCCAAACATGCAATTTCAACTACAAGAAGAGCTCACTGCTCAAACATAAAATTTACTATTATGTTCTTCTTTCCTTTGTTCTATCAACTAAACCAATCACTTTTAGACCTTGTAGACTAGGTCATGAACCTTAGATCCAAATATCAAACCTTAGATCACTCAGCAAAACCTCGGCAATGAAGTTTCCTTCACTTTCACACTGCTCTGCTCAACTTCACATTCCACTCTTACTACTACTTATCATCAATCATAAAACCATATCATTCCATATGATAATAAAGGAAAATTTTATTCCTTTATATTGAGTCCTTAAAATAATTCCCTGAGTTGGCTATTAGACCTTCTCAATTAATTATTATAGGACCACATTAAGAACATGTTACACTTAGCAATAACATTAATCTTCCACCTTGCAACTTGAATAACTTTCCATACACACAATATTATGATGAGTGAACTTATCCACATCATCACCAACATGTCTTCTTCATGTCCTCAACCTCAATCCTCATAATATCAACTCTGCTAAGAGATATAACAAGTTTACCAAAACATGCCTTTGTAAACTCTATCTTAGAATAGACATCACCAAAACTTACATAACTTCTTCTAGACTTATCATTTTCTCTTCCAACATTAACTGCATATACCAGATCTCAAAAGTATCTCTCAAAACCTTAGATAGTGAGAATACTCAACTAGTTATCAGTACCAACTTGATCTTTTCGATGTTCTTCTATTAGATACCACATAAAACTTTTGTGTTGACATCAATGATAAACTCAGTCATGAGTGTAACATATCATCATAGTAAGATATCTACAATAATCCCCCATAGGAATATGATTAGCATTCATGCTTGCAAGAGTCTAAATTATTCCTTACTTATAGTCCTTGGAAGTAATGGAGGAGTCCCATATCTTTCATCTCAAATTATCTAACTAGATCTCTCTTGCATTTATCTATGAGGTGATCATCACCTCTTATTAGTAAATCATCAACATACAGTATCAAAATTACCATATCATCTTTATCCCTTTTATAATATAGATTTAGATTGACTTCATTTTTGGATAATCCTAAGCCGGTGAGATACTTATCAATTATTTCATACCATGTGCTTGGAGCCTGTTTAAGCCCATAGAGAGCTTTCTTGAGCCTACAAACAAAAACTTTGGGATCATGAATTTCAAATCCTTCAAGTTGCTCTAAATATACCTCTTATGTAATATTTCCATTTAGTAATGTTGTTTTTACATCCATCTGATGTACTTTCCATCCCTTCAATGTTGTAATAGCTAGGACTACTCTTATAGAGGTGTATCTAGCAATAGGAGAAAAGGTTTCTTCAAAATCAATCCCTTCTTTCTAATAGAATCTCTTGGCTACAAATCTGGTTTTATATTTTTCAATGCTTTTATCAGAAACATGCTTTATTTTAAATATTAACTTGGAAGAGACAAAAAAATTTCCATCAGGTCTAGGAATAATTTTCCAAAAATAATTCTTCATAATGGATTGGTATTCTTTTGTCAAAGCACCTTTCAATCTGTATGTTTGATAGCATCTGAAACATTGGTTGGTTTTGATTTAGACAAATCATTTATGTTTTTTGTATAACTAGAAAATATTTTTAGGTATTTTACTTTCTCTGATTGTTCCAAATGGCACAACAAATTCTTGTGCTTCCTCTACTATCTTAATGGCCCAAAGTGGTCTTTTCTTAGAATTTTGAGTTTCTTCAAGATTAAGATTTTGAATTTCATCATCAATTTATTCAATGTTCTCCCTCTAAGACTTAGATTCAGTATTTCTTTTAGAATTAGGTAATGGATAGGGTTCTTCAAAACTTAGGGCTCTTTTTAATGTTAAATCTTCTTCAAAAATTACATCCCTATTAATTTCAATATTTTTCTAACTAGGTATGAAAATCCTATATGTTTTAGATGTTTCGCTATACCCTACAAATATACCTTTCCTCCCAGAGGGTTCTAACTTAGTTCTCTTTTCTTTTGGAACATGTTTATATATTGGGCACCTAAAGATCTAAAGATGACTTATATTGGGTTTAACCTTAGTAAAGGCTTCTTCAGGAGTTTTATCTTTAAGGTAGGAATGAGGTCTTTTGTTTTGAATATAGACAGTAGTACAAGAGTCTTCTACCCAAAGATAATATTCTAGATTTTGATCAAATATCATAGCCCTTGTAGCTCCTATAATTGTTCTATTCTTCCTTTCTGCTACTCCATTTTGTTGTGAGTTATAAGCAATAGTATACTCCCTCTTAATTCATGTTTCTTTACAAAACCTTTTAAACAAATCTAAGGTGTATTCCCATCCATTATCAATTCTAAGAGTTTTAATTTTATGTCTTGATAAGTTTTTAGTAAAGATTTAAAATTCTTTAAATATCTTTAGGATTTCTTTTGATTCTTTGAATTTTAAGAAGTAAATCCATTTTTTCCTAGAGAAGTCATCTATAAAAAGTATATAGTACCAGAATCCTCCAAGAGAAGGAACATATATAGGTCCACATAAATATGAGTGGATTAATTCCAAAATGTTGTTAGTTTTTCTAGTGCTATCATGAAATGGACTTTTGGTGTTCTTACCTAGAGCACATCCTTTGCATATGTTTGAGCGATCTTTTTTTAGTTTAGGTAAACCAGTAACCATCTTCTCCATAGTTGATAAATTTTTGAAATTTAGATTTCCTAACCTTCCATTCCATATTTCATTTATATCCATAGCTTCATGAATTAAGTCTTGAATAGGTTGACTAGGTTTTGAATTTAATTCATACAAATATCCTTTTCTTTGACCAATCAATTTTTCTTTTTTAATTGAGGAGTTCTTAGCCCAGGTTATGACTTTACTATCCATGAATGAAACATTATGTCCATCATCTTTGAGTGCTGTAACTAAACTTAGATCCCTTTTTATTCTTGGTACATAGAGTACTCCCTTGAGAAGAAGAGAACTACTTGACTTTAGTTTCAAGGTGAAATTTCCAATTCCTTTGATAGAATGTGTTAAATTATCATCGATGGAGACTTCACCATTATCCTTTTCTGATATAGAGTGTAGTTCATTCTTCCTATCCTATAATATGTCAAGATGATCTATTATTAATCACCCATGCTTTAGTTGAGACTTTATTTGATCATGCGCAATACAATACATGATTCTTGGGATCATAGTTATCTTCTTCCCTAGTAATGTTTGTATAGTTCACTTTTTGTTTAGAATTCTTAGGACAATTAGATCTATAGTGTCCAAAAATTTTGCATCTGAAGCATTTTATGTTGGATAGATCTTTCTAAGGTTTGTCATTCTTTTGAGTACCCATTTTCTTCTTGAAATGCTTCTTCTTTCTTTTATAGAAATTTGTATTAATAATATGAAGTTCTATATCTTCTATTTTCAATTTTCCTCTTTTCTTAAGTTTTTTGGATTTTTCTTGAAGACAATCTCCCTTAAGTCTATTGAAGTCTAGAAGATTATATTTGACATTTACTCCTTGTGTGAATATTTCCCATGAATCTGGTAATCCATCTATAGACATCAGTGTTTGTTCCATGACATTAATGATGGTTCCTAAACTTGTAAGGCCATCTCTTAGGCTAGCAACCCTAAGGAATTAAGAATTCATTGATTCCCACTTCTTTATTTTCATGTGATTTAGTTGCCTTTTTAGTGTGAGAACTCTAGTTGCATTGTTAACCTCATATGCATTTGGTAATGAATTCATTATATCAAATGTTGTTTGATGTTTCCTTAGCATGGGTACTATATCATTTCTCTCTCCATCTAATATGATCTGAATGGCTTTCCTATTTCCTTTACTCTAGATAGATTTATGAGGTTCAATAGTAGGTTGTCTAGATGTTGAATCAACAAATTGTTTTACATCATCTTCTTCAAGAATCATCATGATTTTAAATTTCTAAGCATCAAAGTGGTCTTTCCCATAAAAATTGTGCTCAATTTTGATTGTACATTCCATTGAAGATAGGAGAATGATGCTAGATATATATCAGTTCTGATTATTTAATTTGCAAAGCCTAGGTTTGACTACCAGAGCTCTGATACCATGTAAAGTTTCTACAAATTATATAGTTTCATATCTAAGATAATACCTTTCTTCCTTGTTTTTGTTCTAATCTTCTTCTTCTTCAAAATGTAGGAGGTAATTTTTAGAATATTAAATGCAATTCTAAACTTGTTTGTATCTACTATAATTCATATAGGCCAGTATTGATTAAGGAGTAGACTTATATGTGTTGTGTGTCCTTAAATTCCAATCACACCCACCTCTTATACCATAACCAAAGGGTATTTCCCTTAAAGGGACATCACCCTATCTAGGTCAGCCCATAATACTCCCTCAAGATTGGTGCTTAGTAGTTTGTTTCATTTTAACAAACAATAACAAAGTACTAAATGTTTAATGACTAAAAAATATTTATTTACTCACCAATCATGCCTATTGAAATGTCAAAATATAAATAGCCATCTAAATTCTATTTGAGAAGAGAACATACTTTTATAATCTGCACAGTTAGACCATTATGAATATGAAATTTATATTATTAACAGAAATAAATAGGATTACTCACATGTAACTAGAAACAATGAATCAAATGATGATTTCCAATCATGAATTGAATGGAAAGGATATTGAGATAACAATTCTAAAATTTTAGAATGAACAACTGAGAAATAATCTAAAAAG
The DNA here is from genome assembly GCA_028749045.1 of Cupressus sempervirens. NCBI lineage: Eukaryota > Viridiplantae > Streptophyta > Pinopsida > Cupressales > Cupressaceae > Cupressus > Cupressus sempervirens. Next base: position 735,392,474 of record CM053793.1, read on the forward strand.
AGAAATATAATTTGTTGAAAGTTTTGATAGACCTAGTGAATCCATCAAGTATTTTGAGCAATTGATGAGATCTCCTAGATCGAACAATGATACTACTGGATTGGATTACACTAGCACTGAAGAAGGAGAGTCATCTAAAAGTGGTGAACAAATAAACAAAAAAGGTAAGAACTACAAACCTACTTGTCATAATTATGGAAAGATAGGTCATACAAAAAATGTTGGTAGAAAAAAAATACAAATTCGAACCCTAAGACAAAATTCATGGGTAACTGTCATAAGTTTAACAATTAAGGACATCAAGTACATGAATACAAGACCAAGACATCAAGCACACAAATATTTGAAGGTTATTGCTACAATTGTAAGAAGTATGGAGACAGAGCATATGAGTGCAAATCTAGGCCTAACTAGTCATGAAACAAGAAAACCAAGGTAAACCATACTGACATATCCTACAATTGGGATTACAATACAAGGTATAGTTGTTACTATTGTCAAGAGTATGGACATGTTGCTGAAAAATGCATTAGAACACATTTTAGAAGTGACTACAATAGATGATTGTGTCAAATTGCATGTTTTAGTTGTTTAAAGACTGGTCATATTAGTAGAAATTGTCCAACAAGGTCAAAAGAACCTATCAATGAATTCAATAAAGGAAAAGGAAAGTTTTATGTTGAAGAATTCAAAGTGTGGATGAACAAGACATGGAAGAAAAAGAAATATTGCAGTACATCAATTTTAGATAGGATTTCATCATCCAATGGGTCAAGTGATCACACCACTACCAACTAGGCAATCAAGAGCTATCTATGGGATTGATATTTCAAAGTTCAATTATACATCAGTTCCAAGTATCAAGCTATAAGTTTTCATAAGTTTTCATGTTACTACTGAGTGAAAGTTTAGTTGTTGCTAAGCTATTGAAGGTGATAGTGTTGGCCAAGCTCACTATGGTTTTTGAGCTTGGTAGGAATTACATGGAAATTGAGTGAGTCAAAATTTCTATTGGAGCCAAGCTTACAACTATGTAAGAACTAAGCATTTATTACAAAGTTTCAAGGGCTATATGGTCATATTTTGACTCATTTGCAATCATTCAAAACTAAAGAGAGCATAAAGAGCATAAGATGAATTGGAGAAATCAATTCAAGAAGTTCCATATTGAATTCAACTACTACTCGACACCAAACATCAAATTTTTCAAGGTATTTATCATGTGTCAAGCTATGCTATTTGAATTTATGCAAACCCTAGATAGTTGTTATGGCACCTAGCTCTTTTTTTGCTATGGTTAAGGAAGGAAAGGAAGTTTTAAATGTTCAATTGATTAGTAATGAGATTAAACAACCACTTTTTTGTGGAATTTATGACATTGCATATAAAGGAGACCTATCTAGTGTGTTATCTATGATACCACCACAAGTTTTAATGACACAAGATGTAAGGTGTTGCTACACTTGTAAGGTAGGAAGTATAGGAGACATGGAAATCAATGACTTGTATAGAAAATTATGTGAAAATGGAGTTTTTACAAAGGAAAACAAAAATGTAGAGAGAAAAGGGTTAAATCGTGCCCTAGATTTTCCTAACATATTCAAGATATAGTGGATTAAGATAGTTCTCAGCAAAATACATGACAACTCTATATGATTAGAAGATGTCCCTATCAAAATTACAAAGAGAATTATTCAAAGCATAATAGGTTATCCTACCCTAGATAGAACAAAGACTACAAGGAGTGATGCAAAAGACGCAATTGAAAAGAATACAATAGCAGTGTGGAACAAGAGAGGGATGACCATAGATACAATCACTAATCCCATAATTGCATTTATAGTTAGAATCATTGCACATAAGTTCTTTCAATGTAGTAGATTGAATAGTGTACCATGTATAACTATGGATTTGGGATATAAGATAGTAAAGAAGGACCATTCGTATGACCTTCCCTAGTTATAACTCCTGTAGTCATTAGAAAGCTTGGGAGCCATAAGAAAGACAAAAAGTACACAATGAAAAATTCATTGAATACTTGTTTGTATATTCTCTTATGTGCAAAAAAATTTTCCCTCATTTGGAAAAGTTTCTTAGAAGACCAACAGGTCTATTGCAATATAGATTGGAGAATACATAGAGAAACTTGGACATAATTTTGAGACTATGATGACAAGTTGTTTTGAAGACTTCAAGAAGTTAATAAAACAAAGACTAAGGAGAAAAATATAATGTAGAGAAACATTTCAATGATGTTTGTTTTCTAGTTGCTGTTGATTTCACTTATTTTCAAGTTATTGTTCCAAGGGTTAGATGGCTCGTGCCATTGCTTTATGAAATTAATGTGGATAAGGCATCTACAACCATGATTTCTTTACTATTAAAGGAAATAGATAAGAAGGCTACTATATATTGAAACTATGATGTAGCGAAGTCTAAAATTGTAATGGACTTGAAGACAACTTCGATGATGTGGAAAAGGAAAAAAATTGTGAAAAAGCTCAAGGTACAATTTGGTGAAGAGGTAGAAGGAGATGAAGAAGAAGAGGATAATGAAGATGTGAAGAAGATACACCTACCCAAGCACCAGTAGCTCTCACATAGGATCAAGGTGAGGACCAAGGAGAAGAAGAAGTAGAATTTGATGAAGGTGTCAAGGGAGAAGAAGAAAATGAAGCACCCATTGCTACAGAAAAGAAGAAGAGAAAAGAAAAGAAGCCAACAACAAGAAAACCCAAGAAAGTTGTGAAACCTTCACAAAAAAAGATTAAAATTCCTATCACTAGGGATAGCACAAGAGCTACTGCTAAGAAGACTTAGTAAGTTTAGAAGCCTAAAGGGGAGAAAACTAATGCATCTACTAAGGAAGATGAGCCTAAGAAAAGACAAAGGAGGAAATATATAGCTCCAGTTGAATCAGATGAGGAGAGGATTGAGTCAGATGATATTCAAAGTGGTAAGCCATAGTCCCTCTTCTAATTTGGACAACTTGTGTAATAATATCAAGAACAATGTTGATTTATCAAGGTTCACACATATTAAATTTGATAAACTTGGGAAGATAGAAATGAATAAAGTAGAAGAATCTGTTTATGCCATGATAGAAACTTTTAAGAAAACTCCAAATGAGATTCTCAAATCTTTACCCAAAAGTCTATCTGATAGAATTGAGAAAAGGTGGCACTACAATCTCTCAATTGAAAGGAATATCAAAGAGACTAATCTAGCAAGATTGATTCCAGATTTGGACAAGTCTACCATGACAAAGGCCATTAATAAGTATATGAGGGGATTTGATCCAAAATATAGAGCCTTTAAAATTTTATAGAATAATATTGAATATGTTGTCTAGAAGACCACGTAGCTATGGAAATTGATATATGGGATAACAATAGATGAGTCAAAAAAATAGACGCCTATGGGAGTAAGTGAAGACAAAATTGAACAAAAGAAAGTTGAGGTAACAAAAGATGAATCTATAAGTGAAGGAAATGAGGAAGGCACTGTAAAAGAATCATACATGGAGGCTGCAACTAAGGAAGTCAAACAACAAGATCAAAATGTACCAAAGGTACATATGTCAAGTACCAGTCCACCTCATGTGGAAAAAGATGACAACAAAAAGAAATAGTAAAGATCAAGGATGTCTTTGACAACACCACTCAGCACATCAATCCCTTAATAGAGGAGGATATGAAGAAGATAATGATTGATACCACCACCAAGGAAAAACTATGCAACCATCCTATATTGGTGAGTTTGGATGAGATTGACAAGGAAGAATTGGCATATGCAAGGGAGAAAACTCAGGAATTATCTAGTGCCCTCCCTCAATCTACATACATGCAATATACCATGCCTATGGTAGTATATCAAAGGAAGGACACAATGTCAACACATATTAACACATTGGTGCAAAATGTTTTAGTACATATAGTTTCAATAGTCAAGAAAGATGGAACACCAGTCCAAATAGGTCAGGAAGCCAATCTTGCACCTAAAATGCAAGCATAGGGTGATACAATGATCATAGAAAAGGAAAAGGATAGGACTAAAGATTTAGTCTTGACTCAAAAACTAGAGGAAGTGATAGCAATTTAGACACTAGTTACCCTACCAGATACTGCTACTCCTATTCCTAGTTAAGAACTTCATAGTCCAATTATAGTAGCTACACCATTGCAATCATCAAGTCCTAGTCCTAGAACATCTAAGGTTGATGAAGTTACATCTTATGGTGATATCAAATTAGATGAGGTGATTCAACTACCAAAGTCTAATCTTGCATCAATCACCATAGAGAAAATGGGCATATTGTAGGATGCTCTAGCCAGAAAGAAACAAAAAGAACTTTTCAGAAGGGAGCATAGGTAGAAGCAAGAACTACATGACATCAAGGACATATTTCTTAATGCATTAAGCCTACCTACACCTGATGAATCCAAGCCAATCACTGAGAAGTTGGAAAATGTTATGGAGAAGATAAGTGATGAAGACTTAGACACAAATGTTAAATTCTTAGAATGGTTTGAAATAAATTTCATACCAAGGTAACTAGAAAGACATCAAGTTTCATTGCACTTAGTCAAGTTGAGTTAGAAACCAAAATTGATGGTGTGAAGAAAGTGTTGGAGAACATTTTCTCTCTTCACACTAAGTTGTGTGATGTATCTTTGTTCACACAAGAAGTGTAGAGAGACATTGACCATCTGGAGGGAGGTTTGAAGTCAACAGGTAAAATCCTACAACAATCTCTTGTTCGAAGTTAGTCTCATTTTAGAAATTTTTTGTCAACACAAGGTCAGTTAGTCACATTGCAAACTCAAGATGCCAACATTTAGGCTACACTAATTAGCATCCATTCCATGTTGACCCCTCACATGGAGATGTTACACAAGGAACTAACCTTTGTAGAAACATTGATGAAGAAAGACTCCCATATTTCTACTCATGAAGGCCTAGTTAACCTTGTTGTTGAGTTAGCTATTCAAATAAAATCTTTAGACGTAGTGTGTCACAATTGGGATGGACCAGTAAAGCTCATAATGGGGGTCCATAAATCATTCTTAGACAAACACACTATCCATGTACCACCCATGACATAAGTTTCAAAAAGGGGGAGAATGCATAAGTTTTGGGGGAGACCAAATAAAGGGGCAGTTAGTATAGAGAAAGAAAGTTGGCACATAAGTACAATAGATATACTAAATACAAGTACTCAGATGCAAAAAAGAATAATATCAACTGAAGGAAGTTACAAAATATTGAGGTGTGATTAATAAGTCACAAGTTTTGCAAAATTTTGAAGTTTTGAGATTTTGTATGTAAGACAAATACTGAATAGAGATTATGAGTTGTGTTCATAAGTTAAGGATATTCATGCATGACCATGTTTTTTCCACTCATATCAAAGGGGGAGATTGCTAATCTTAGATTGTTTTTGACATATGAGTGAAAATACACTTAAGTCATTTACAAGATATACAGTATGTGCTGAGTAATTAGTAAGTGTTGAGTCACTCAAGTGTCGACTAGATAGTTGATGTCGAGTGATTTAGATGTCAAGTGATTAATGGATGTTGAGTCATTTAGAGGCTGACTTACAATATTGAAGATATAGTGGATGTCGAGCATCAGAGACTTCAAGTGTCAAGTAAAATAGTTTTGGACATAGTTGTTTCTAATGACACAAAATTCTATGTAAACCATGTTTTAGCTAACTTAAAGATTGTTCTGTGATTCTAAATGATAAGAATGAATCTATATTGAGGATCCATATGCAGACATAAGACCAATTATTTAAAGAGATGGATTCAATGGAAAAATGGGTGAATCACAATCATTAATTCATACCTAACCCTAAGTCACCTAGGTCTTCTTAAGGAAGGAAAATCCCAAACATTGTATGTACGGAGAGAGAAGTTTGCATGCATAGATAGAGCATTCATGGTGGCTAAGGAGTTGTGAATTGAGATACATTGCAGAATCAGTTAGAGGAGAATAGAGGAAAGAAGTTAGAGGACACAAGTGGCACATTTGATCAAAGAAGATCAAGGATACATGCAAAGATGTAATTTTTTATGTAGCAGTAGAGTGCTAATGACAAGATCATTGCTAAGACATTCTAATAGGTGAATAAGTTAAATCTTTTAATAGAGTAGTCCTAATAGGTTGTTGTAAATCCTTTAACAAGGTAAGATCTAATAATCTTGTAAACCTTTAACAAGGAAAAACTTTCATGGCGCAGATCATAGTTTATGATCAAACATATTAACCTTCATTAGATACCTTCATTGGAGGGATAATAGGTAACCAAATATCTTGTTTCATATATGTGTTAAATGTCATTTGCTTTCATGGTATGGTTGAATATGTTTAGCTAGCTATTTCAATTTATATACAAATTGTGAGATGGATTTGTGGTGAATGATTTTATGGTTAAAGTTTTGAAGGACTGATTCACCCCCACCCCCCCCTCTACCCATTCTTAGAATTTACTCTCCCTATTGTATATCCAAAATAGACATCATTATAATATTTTTCAACTAGTGACACAAGAATTCTTGATCACTTCTATTGAAAAAAATTGATTAATTATGTGTTGTCTATGATGTTACACAAAATGTCATATCTTAACTAGTCAGTATATGCCAAGCTCACTCAGACATTGAAGATAGTTTCCTATGTCATCCAATCATTCCAAAGTTTTCTAAGCTTAGAAGATAGTGTCTACCAAGTTCACTCAAGCAACAAAGAGAAGTTTGTAGAAGTTGAGTGTTAACTAAGCTCACTTGGTTAATGAAGGAAAAGTTGGATGGAGCCACTATTAACCAAGCTCACTTGGTTACCAAAGGAACTTTGTGAAAATGTAGTGTTAACCAAGTTCATTTGTTTAACAAAGGAAGATCATTTCTGAGTTAGTGTCTACGTAGCATGGTTGGATAATGAGGGATTTTCTTGTTTTGGCATATTGAGTTCAATAGTTTTTTTTGTTGGTTCTAGCCAAATGAGGAGATGAATATTAAGTATTCTAAGTTCTATTCAAACTAACTTGACAATGTGCATGATATAAATATAAGGTCAAGTTGAGTATTGAATGTGTGCAAGTGAATAGAATATTTGAAGATGCTAAGAGGAAGTGAATTAAAAGGATAAGAATAATATCCTTGTGGGGCTACAAAGATATATTCAATCAGAAAGGATCAAGTATACAAGCTAGAATTTAGATCTGTAATCAACAATTCAGTTGCATCAGAAATCAAGTCACCTCATTGTTACTCTCTAACCATTGTAGTAGTGATTTAAATCTCTTAATATATTTGGCTTAACAATTATTTGTAAATCCTCTAACAAGGTGGTATTTCTAGATTGAAGTGTCTAAAGACCTCTAACTAAGCCACTCCTAATAGTCCTCTAATAGAGTCACACCTAATAGTGTGTTTTATAATGTTTAATAGGGTTGGCTCCTAATAGGGCTCACTTTAGAAGAGTGAAAATCAGTAACTAGCTGCAATTAGTGGTTTTTCCCAAATTTGGTTTCCACGTTAAATCTCGGTGTCAATTGTGTTCATGCTATTTCTTTTATGTGTATGAAACTAAGTTAAGTAAGGTTAATCACAGATAATATCTTAAGATTTTCATGTTAATATTTTGCTAAGTTATAGTTGATATTCCAGTGCTTACCGAGTTACAACATTTTACTAGTATAAATTGAGTGCCTTTGTATTTATCGAGAATCGGTAATTTTAGTGAAGTTTATGTTATGTACTGACATCTAAGGGATCTATGATTTATTTTAGAGGTAAATGATTCAGCCCTCTCCTCTTAGTTACTCCTCTTATATCTCCAATAATTAGTATTAGAGCTTCTTGGTGCTTGTAGAGAAAAGTTTCAAGGACCTAAGCAAAAGATCATGATGTCTTCTAAGAGAGAGATTCCCAAGCTAAATAAAGATAACATCTAGGCATGGAAAGAACTTATGAATTTTTACTTGGAAAATTCTTACAAGGCTCCTAATGGAACATTTATTGTGGAAGAGATTGTTGAAAAGAAAAATCATAACATCATGATGATTGACATTACATAAGTTCTTAACTATGTTGACTTTGATGAGGTAAAAGGATGTGTTACTTGTTGCCCAAGTTTCATTTCATATCTTTTTTCTCTAGGGTTTTGAGTCGAGTCAAGTGTCAATGTCTTGAGTCTGTGTTTAGATTACCCTTAAGGAACTTCTCCTCTCATCTATCCCTTTGTGTGTACTTAGGTGGACATTCAAAGAAATATAATGAATTTGTTCATATGAGGTGATTAGGAAAGGGAGGGTAACTTTATGCATTTTCCAAATGAGAGGAGAGTTCAAAAACCCTAACTCTATGATCAAGTGTTTCACTGAAGGCATAATATAGGTAGAATGGAGAGATCACTGGCATATTCATAGCAAATGGCAGCAAAGAATATGGGAACAAAGGCTAAATGATGATATGCAGATCACATGAACATCATGGAAACTATAGAAATTGGATTAAATGCAGGAGAAGAAAATAAATCCTCAGAAATGGTGAAAGAACCTAGACAAAGGTGGTATGATTTTCTTCAAAATCTAATCAATGGCTCATATTTGATCTGACTGTCTGCATTGCAAAGTTGACAAATCAAATGGCTTAGAAAGTAAATTCAAATTGTCAGATGAAGATCAAATCAATAAATGATATTTTAAGATGAAATTATAAGTACTCAACAATGCATCTCCTTAACTGTTAGATCTCACAAATATCCATAGTTGTTTTTATGTCACTATGGAGAGTTGCACGAAAGTTAATTATAGTTATAGAATGACATGTGTTCCTATGTGGCATTTCCTTTTGTGGCTAGTATGGTGTCAAACAAGGTGACAAGTATCTTTATTTGATTGGTTCTACATGAGATAGAATTAGGGTTATGAAGCTTTTCACTATTGATCTCTAGATGAATTGATGATCATCACTATATCATTATAAAATGTTGCTTGGTCATTAATCATGGTGACATAGTGATAGAGAAACATGTGTCCTGCTAGGCCCATCACATTCCATGAGACATAGTCAGAAGCTAGTCACAAAGTTCCACAGAGAAAAGAAGGTCAATGTTGGATTCTCCAATCAATGAAATTGTGCCACCTATTTGCCATGATGTGCATAGCTGGAAAGTGGACTCACAATATAGATAAAAATAAAGACTTAATATCTTTTATCACTACCATCAAATAAAATAGAAACCAATGCTTGTCATTATGTCACTATGGAAAGTTGCTTGATCATTAATTATAGAGACATAATAATAGTTCAACATGTGTACACAAAGGGACCCATAGAAGAAATTACAAAGAAAAAATAAGGAAGTTTGTTATGTTTTAATCGCACTCATTGGTTTAACATCAATGGTTAGAATTCAAAACTGTAGTGACTATTGGAATATGAATTATACAAACTTGGTGCCAAACAATAAAATATGAATAATCAAAGATTTTTACATGATTTTCTAAATTTGCAGGAAGATAAAAAGTCATTGTATATTTTTAGAATTATCATGGATCCAAAATCATCGACAAAAATAATGCCATGTGGATAGATTCACATTTTATTTCCTTTTCTATTTTGTGATTGTTGCTCTATTGAACTAAGGGATGATAGAAAACTATAAATTCAATCTCATTTGATAATACAATGGTTAGAAAATTTGATGGTGAGTTGATCTATAATTTCATTTATCCTATTTTCATGTCATATTTTTTGGCCCATGCGTAGAGTAGTTTCGCATTAAGAGTTGAAAGACAATCATGTATGATTCTATGAATAATTAGATGAATTCCATTTCATTTTGATGTTTACACTATAGTGATTCCATTTACTTTCTCCATATATGGTTCTATTTCTTCTCTTGTTAGTTTCATAACATATTAGAGAGTTTCATTGGGAAATGAAAGATAAATGTGTATGAATCTATTAGTTATTGGTTGGATTCCATTTCATTCAAGGTTGATAGTGAAAGAAATTACATTTTCCCTCATGTGCACATCTTCTTCATTCCTCTTCAACATTTAGAATACAAGTAAGGGTTATAAATATCAAGATAATCTACTAGAGTCATTCCATTGAGTGTGACAAGTTATTCAAATCCATCTTGCTTGAATTGTTTGTCCCTACAAACAATTTGGTTATCCTTTATTGCTCTCAGGTTAAGAGCTTATAATGTCAAAACTTTTGATCTCATAAAAATATATTCATTTTATATCATTACAAATAATAATGGAGTTGTACTTGATAATTCAAAGGGCAGTGATAGAATACATACACTGGCCCATTTTTTGGTAAACATCCTTTTGTCTCTCCAAAACATTAGGTATCAAAGAGCTAGGTTGTAAAATCTAATAGAGGACAAATTGTTAACCAATAGTTTTTGGTGACTCTACTAGGGAGATTCATGTGAAAGCTCTGAAGAATATTCCTTCATATTAATTTGCAATCCAATTCCATATATTTTAGTTGCAAGAAAGGACTTTTTGTAGTGAGGTGTTTTCCATAAGAAGTTGATACCAGTTTTATAGCCTCAACTTGCTGAAGAAAAGGAGAAAATTTGATGTTGAATACTGGTAAGGTAAATTCAAAACATTATTTTTCTAAATATTTGATACACTCTCAATTCCAAATATACCAAGAGTGCCAAGGAGAAAGGAAATATTGACCCCATATATGAAGAGCTTAAGAAGGCTAATTTTCTTATCCTAGAAGATCTATGCAGAAGAGGAAGATCGTGTGCAAGGGAATCTATAACTAAGCTACTACAAGATACTCATGTGTCTGCAGTTGTTCCTCATAGAACATAGAGAAATAAATATTCATCTCCTCCTATTGTTAGGGCCTCTATTCCTCCTACTTTTGATGCTTTTTTGTTGATTGGTTCAACACTTCCATTTTTTGTAACTTTTCAGACAAACCAAAATATTATACTAGCAGCTATGGCACAACCATGGGGAAATGCTACTAGTCCTCTTTCCCTTGTAGCTAATAATGATTTTTCCAAGAGCATCAAGGAATAACTTCCCAAGATTTAATTGTGATGGTACAATCTCTACATAATAACATTTAAGTGCTTTCCATAAAGTCTGTAGTGTAGTGAATCCTCAACATGAGGATGTGGCTACCAAAATGTCTATAGCTACACTTGTAGAAAATGTTATGATTGGTTTCAAGACCTACCTATAGGATGCATCATAGATTGGGATACTATGAAACAAAGGTTTGAAGAATGTTACAAAAGTATAGAGGATGCACAAGTATTGTTGTTGCAATTGGCATAGATAAAGAAAGAGCCATCAATTTCTATAAGAGATTTTAATGCAACATTCAATAGACTCATCAAAAGAATACTTGCTACAAGTTCACCTAAAAATGATAACAAGAAGACTTTCTATAATAGCTCTATGCCTCCTGATCTAGGATATCAAATTAGAATAGGAAATGTAGCAAACTTACAAGCTTCTTAGAGACTAGCTGTGGAGATGGAGGATGATATGATAGCTTTTGGTAAGTGGAAAAGAGAATTCCAATATGGAACCATGAGTAATATATGTAGTACTTCAAAAAATACATAGGCCATGCTTCAAAAATTGTCTAATGAGCTCATTTCTTTGAAGAAATAAATTATTAGGCCTTCTCATTCATTTCATCAACCTTATCAAGAAGGTTATAGAAACTCAAATGGAGGTAAAGCATTGCAAATACCACATATTCAACAAATATTAGCAATTGAAGGTGCCCTCAAAAGACAAAATATGTGTTATTTTCATCTAAGGGAAAATAATGATGGAGATACTTGTGTTGGTATGATCAAATATAGGCAAATGGTGGATAAAAAAGAACAAAAAATTGGATTTCCTAAAAGTGAGGATGATCATGCTACTTGTGGCAACTCTAAAAATTATTTCTTGGAGTATGAATTAGATTCAAAAGCAACAGGTGACTATTTTGCAATTATAGAAGAACTTTAGTTAACAATTATGACTAGATGTCAGAAGAATAGAAATTAGACCAACAATTCAATTGCTATTAAAAATAATGCACCATCAAACAAAGCTGATAAAGATAGTGGCATACTAACTTCATTTTCACAAAAGGAGCATAAAGATAAGTTAGCTAATTCCTTTTACATCATACAATACTATGAAGAGGTAAGAATCTAGATATCTCCATTGGAGTACTTGAAGTCTACTCCTGATCAATTTCAAACATTAGTTGAGCATTGTAATAATAAGAATATGGGTCATGTTAATATTAATTCTAATGTTGATCATCACAATAAATCTAGCACAAGTGGAACTTCTTTGACTAATGAATATTTTGCACTCCCTAAGTTTTTTAAAGAAGAAGAACCTTTTGTCTTAGCCACATGCCCAAATCAAAATCCATATCCCTTCTAAATTTCCTTATTTATCAATGGAAATAGCTTGAGTAACTACATCATAGATTTAGGAGCCTTTAATAGTGTAATGTCTACTTCTGTAGCAAAATATTTAGGACTTCCACTAACTAAAACTTTTGGTAGATGTTATTCAATGGATACAAAACAAGTGCCCTTGCTTGGATAAATAAAAGATGTTCAAGTTGCCCTTGTTTCTTATCCTTCCAAAAGGCTAGAAATCATTATTCTAGTGGCAGATATCCCTGCAAGATATAGGATGCTCCTAAGTAGAATTTTATGCAAAGACATGGGGGAAGAGATAACACTAGATTGTTCTTGTGCCACTATTCTAGTTGGAGATAAAAAGGTGAAGCTAGAACTAGAAGAAAAGGAAAAATTCACTATCCTAAAATTAGATGATCCTAGATCTCAGATCTTGTATAATGAAATGCATTTTTGCAATTACATGCTTTTCTCTGACACCCCTAATATTTTAGAAGAATCAAAACAAACTAAAGGTGATCAGTTGTGGACTCTAGAATTTGATAGCAATTGTGATAATGTTGGTTTAGGTGCAAAGGTAGTATTGACATCACCTAATGGGAAAATGAATTGCTTGTTTTATAATTTAGATTTCAAAAATACTAACAATATTGCAGAGTATGAAGCTCTTCTCCTTGGTATAATTGCAATTAAAAAAAAAGGATTCAAGGTACTTAAAGCTCAAGGAGATGCAAAGTTGGCAGTGATACAAGTCAATAACCAATATCCAGTAAAGAATTCAAGATTTAGGAACTATCATAATAAGGTTTGGGATGAAATTGAGAGTTTGGATGCCTTCTCAATTACATTAGTACTCAGATAATTCATTTCAAGAGCACATTCTTTGGTAGTTTCTACATTATTGCTCTTACCACATCTTGATTTCAAAGATCAAGTTTATAAAGTAGAAGTTCTATTTAGGCCCAATGTCCTTGATAATAAAGATTCATAGAAAATATTTGAAGATGATAAACACATACTAAAATTGATTGAACGGTAAGATCCTTTTGAATGCTTGTATTTTCAAGGAACAAATAATGTAAATGGTGATAATTCAGTGACAGGTGATTAAAAAAAAATAGAGCCTAATATGATTCAATTGAAAGATAATAAGATTCCACCCCATCTAATCTCTTTAGAAATTTTTTTTGATAGGCATGATGCATACTTAGATGAGGTAAAATATAAGAAAGGAAAATCCTATGGTGAAAATGATGGAATCAATATAGGGACACAAATAAGTCCAAAGATGATAAACATAGGCAAGTGTTGCACACCAGAGGAGAGGGTAGAAATCAAGAAACTACTCATTGAATTTCAAGATGTATTTTCTTGGAATTATGAATACCTAAAGAATTTCATGGGTGTAAATTTCAAACATGAAATCCCTCTTAAACTAGAAGCAACACCATTTAGGCAAAAACAAAGAAACAATAATCCTATAGTTGAAGGAGCAATCTTCAAGGAGATTGAAAAAATATTGTAGGCTACGATTATATACCATATTCATCATTCCACTTGGGTTTCTAATATTGTGCTACTAAGGAAGAAGAATGGAGAGATAAGGATTTGTGTACATTTTAGAAATATAAATCAAGCCTCACTCAAAGATAATTTTTCTCTCCCTAATATGGATCATCTTTTACAAACTATTGCAGAATTAGAAATGATGTCCATGTTAGATGGATTTTCAATATATAATCAAATTTAGATAAATGAAGAAGATTAGTGCAAGACTACATTCATCACACCATGGGTTAATTTTTCCTATAATAGAATATCTTTTGGCCTAATTAATGTAGTTGCAACCTTTCAGTTTAGCATGAATTTGGCCTTTTCTGATTTCAAAGATAGAATAATTGTAATATATCTTAATAATTTGATTGTATTTTCTAAGAGGAGAAACTATAAGATCAAAGATCTAGGAAAAGTGTTACAAAGATTAGAGATCATGGTGGCTCATTGAATCCAAAGAAGTTAGTATTTTGTGTGATATAAGGAAAACTGCTTGGTCATATTGTATCTCAAGGAGTGAAGATTGATCCAAATAGAGTTAAAGTCATCCAACAATTAAATCTATCATTAAGCAAAACTGGAATAAAGTCCTTCTTTAGCCAAGTAACTGTTTTGAGGAGATTTACTCCTGACTTCTTTGAAATAGTTAAATGTATAGTTGATATGGTGAAAGGCAACATAATTTTCAAATGGAGTGATGTTGGGAAAAAGGCTTTTGAAGATATTAAGGGTGCCATTGCCAAAGCCCTTGTGCTTGTCCATCCTGACTACACTAAAGAATTCATCATTTACTATTATGCCTTAGAAGATAGTATGTGAGCTATATTGATGCAAGAAAATAAAGAAATAATACAAGATCCAATTGCTTTCATGAGTATATCATTGAAGAATCAAGAACTCAGATATTCATAGATGGAAAAAACATGCATATGTAGTGGTGAGAGCCCTTAAAAATTTTAGGTTTTATGAGCTACATTCTCATTCAGTGATATACGTGCCAGATCCTACAGTAAAAAGTATTCTAACACAAGTGGTTGGTTGTAATAATAGAGGAGTAAGGATAGCACAGGTCCAAGACTATGATATAGAAATAAAGCCAACAAAACTTGTAAGAGGTAATGCACTCTATAAAGCCTTATTAGAAGATCAACAATGCAAAGGAGAAGATACTCCAAAAGTTCTTATGGTAAGTCTTCAGGATCCTTGGTTCTCAAACATTACTTATTTTTTGACATATGGTGAATGTCCTAATGGATAGGCTACTAAGAAAATAAGAGATCTAAAAACAAAAGCCTTGAAGTATGTGATTCATGGTGATGTCTTGTACAAGAGAGAAATTAATGGAATATTTTTAAGATGTGTGGATAAGGAGCACTAGGTAAAATTGTTGACATCTTTTCATAATGAGGCATGTGGAGGACACTTCTCTTCTACTGTCACTACATTTAAACTTTTGAGGCAATGCTATTATTGGCCTAGCATGTTGAAAGATGCATATAAGTGGGCTAATAATTGTGAGAAATGTAAGATGTTTATTGGTAAACCTCAACTTGATTTATTACCTCTTAGGCCAGTGGTAATTGAAGCTCCCTTGCATCAATGGGGTTTAGATTTTATAGACCCAAATCAATCCTCCTTCTAGTGAAGGACATTCATATATACTGGCTGCCATAGATTATTTTAGTAAATGGGTTGAAGAAAATCCAATGAAGAAAACTTCATCAAAAGTGGTATGTGAATTTCTCAAAGAACATATTCTAGTCGAGTTTGGAGTTCCTATGAAAGTGATAATGGATAATGCATCTTATTTTTCTTCTTTAGAAATTATTAAAAAAAATTATGATCATGGTATTCAAGTTGTTCATTCCCCTAACTATTTCTCCCAAGGAAATGGGTAGGATAAGTCTAGCAATAAGAATTTGATTAATATTTTGAAGAAATTAATCTCAGATAATCAGAATTGTTGGTATAAGAATATTCATGATGCTTTATGGGTTGATAGAACCACAACTAAAAGAGCTATAGGTATCTCACCTTTTGAATTAGAATATGGAGTGGAAGTTAATTTTCCATTGCCTTTAGAGATTGCTACTTGTAAATTAAAGAATGTGATTAAAGAGGATGTTTTCAAAGATAGATTAGAGAAGACGATCTTGTATCTTACCAAACTACAAGAAGAAAGTGAAGAGATGGTTGATAAAATCATTGAACACTAGGGAAGAGTCAAAAGGTTGTTTGGTAGATGAGAAAACCCTAGAAAATTCATGGAAGTTGATTTGGTATTGCTATGGGATAAGAGACATGAGCCAAGAAATATACATTCTAAATTTGAATCTTTGTGGAAAGGGCCATTTCATATCATACAAGTGAATCAGAATAATTCTTTCAAGTTAGAATATCCTATTGGAGAAACCCCTATCATCTTCTTATAATGGGCAAGATTTGAAGTTGTATCAAATGCAAAATTGAAAGCAGGTAATCCCTCCATAGTAGTTAGATAGGTAGGTTTTCCTTTCATGAAGTTTTCTTTAGCTTAGTTGCTTGCTTTCCTAATTGATTTATTGATGTTCTCCTAGTTTGGTCTATTCTTTTTATTTCCAAGTTGTCACCTTTTTTGTGGAACCAGAGATTGCTAGAGTTCTTTCAAGCACTATCATATTTAAAGCCCTAGATAGACCCAATTGTTGTGCAAGTTTTAGTTCATATCTTTTTTCTCTAGGGTTTTGAGTCAAGTCAAGTGTGAATTTCTTGAGTATGTATTTAGATTGCCCTTAAGTAACTTCTCCTCTCATCTATCCCTTTTTGTGTACTTAGGTGGGCATTTAAAGAAATATAATGCATTTTTTCATATGAGGTGATTAGGAAGGAGAGGGTAAGTTTATTCATTTTCTCGATGAGAGGGAAGTTGTTTACAAACCCTAACTCTATGATCAAGTGTTTCATTGAATGAATAATACAAGTAGAATGGAGAGATCATAGGCATATTCAAAGAAAATAGAAGCAAATAATATGAGAACCGAGGATAAAAATTGATATGTAATTCATAGGAACATCATCGAAACCAGAGAAATTGGATTGAATGCAAGAGAATCAGATAAATCCTCAGAAATGGTGAAAGAACCAAGTCAAAGGTAATATGACTTTCTTCAAAATCTAATTGATGACTCTTATTTGATTCGACTATCTACATTGCAAAGTTGACAATTCAAATGGCTTAGAAAGTAAAGTAAGATCGTTAGATGAAGATTAGATTGATGGGTGATATTTTAAGATGAAATTATAAGTACTCAACAATGCATCTCCTCAACTGTCAAATCTCACAAAGATCCACGGCTGTCATTATGTCACTATGGATAATTGTGCAAAAGTTAATTATAGTAGCATAATGACAAAATGATGTGTGTTCCTATGGACCATTTCCTTTTGTAGCTATTACAGTGTCAGATGAGGTGACAAGTGTCTTTATTTGATTAGTTCTATATGAGACAGAGTTAGGGCTATGAAGAGATTCTTTTCACTGTTGATATCTAGATCAATTGATGGTTGTCGATATATCATTAATAGAAATCTCTTGATCATTAATCATGGCGACATAGTGATAGAGAAACATGTGTCTTGCTAGGCTTGTCACATTCCTTGAGACATAGTCAGAACCTAGTCACAAAGTACCATAAAGAAAATAAGGTCAATGTTAGATTGTCCAAACAATGAATTGTGCCACCTATTGTCCACAGTGTGTATAGCAAGAAAGTGGACCCACAATGCAAAGCTAAAAAAAGACTTAATATCTTTTGTTGCCACCATTAAATCAAAAAGAAATCAGTGCTTGTCGTTATGTCGCTATGGAAATTTTCTCGATTGTCAATTATAGCAACATAATGACAGTTTAATATGTGTACACAAAGGGACCTATGGAGGAAATTAAAAAGGAAAAATAAGGAAGTTAGTTATGTTTTAATCGTGATTGTTGGTTTAAGATTGATGGTCAGAATTCAAAGCTACAATGACTATTAGAATATGAATTATACAAACTTGGCACCAAATAGTAGAATATGAAGAATCAAATATTTTTACAGGATTTTCTAAAGTTGTAGGAAGATAAATAGTCATAGTATAGTTTTAAAAGTACCATGGATCTAGAATCATCGATAGAAAAGATCTCACAATGATAGATTCACATTTTATTTATTTTTTCTATTTTGTGATTGTTTCTCTACTAAACTAAGTGATGAAAAAAAACTATAAATGTAATCTTATTTGACATTGCAATGGTTAGAAAAGTTGATGGTAAATTGATCTGTGATTCTATTTACCCTATTTTGTTGTCATGTTTTGTGGCCCATGCATAGAGTAGTTTTACATTAAGAATTGAAAGAAAATCATGTATAATTATGTGAATAATCTGATGAATTCCATTTCATATTGATTTTTGTAGTATAGTGATTCCATTTACTTTCTTCATATATGGTTTTGTTTCTTCTCTTGTTAGTTTTATAACATGTTAGATAGTTTTGTTGGGAAATGAAAGATAAATGTGTATGAATCTATTAGTTATTGGTTGGATTCTATTTCATTCAAGGATAATAGTAAAAGAAATTCCATTTTACATCATGTTCACGTCTTCTCCATTCCTCTTCTGCATTTAGATGATTAATCTACATTCAGAATAGAAGGGTTAGAATATCACGATAATCTACTATAGTCATTCCATTGAGTGTGATAAGTTTTCCATCTTGCCTGAATAGTTTATCCCTACAAACAATTTGGTTATCCTTTACTATGCTCAAGTTGAGAGCTTATATGTCAAAACTCTTAATCTCATAAAACATATTCATTACATATCATGGAAAATCATAAGGGAGTTGTACCTAATAATTCAAAGGCAAGTGATAGAATACATGCACTAACCCATTTGTTGGTAAACATCCTTTTGTCTCTCCAAAACATTGGGTATGAAAGAGTTAGGTTATAAAATCTAATAGTAGGAAAAAATTTTAACCAATACTACTACTCATGACATGTGGACCAAACTGAAGGATATCAATAGAGGTGATGATAACAGTAGCCTGTATATCAAAGAAGGACCAAACAAGAAGATTGTGTTGGCTGAAATCATTGCGGATGACACATTATTTACTAGAAATGATGACTTATGCAAAGAATTTTCAAAAGAGATGAGTAAACAATCTGAGATGTCCATATTTGGAGAGATAGAATTATTTATTGGATTAAAGATTCAATAGAATAAAGATGGTATCTACATTACCCAATCCAAATATATCAAGAAGATACTAAAGAAGTTTAGAATAAAGGATTCAAGATAATTTTGAATACCTATGTCTACTGGACATAATCTTTCCAAAAATGATGATTCCAAGGAGGTGAACTAGACCACATATAGATCAATAATTGGAAAAACTACAATATGTAGTGCATATAAGGCCTAATATTGCATTAGTTTCTGGTATGGTGGAAAGATTCTTAGCAAATCCTAAAGAAAACCATATGATGGAAATCAAGATAATCATGAGGTATCTAAAGGGTACTAAGACTATGGATTATGGTGCAAAAAAGGAAGCAATTTGGATTTGAAATCATTCACAGATATTGATTACGCAAGAAGTGTTGATGATAGGAAGAGCACCAATGGTGGATTGTTCTTTCTTGGTAAAAGATTAGTGTCTTAGACAAGCAAGAAGCAAAATTGTATTTCCCAGTCTACAACAAAAGCAAAGTATGTGGTAGCAATAGTTAATTGCTCCAATGTTGTTTGGTTCAAACAACTATTGGCATGTATGAAGATAGAAATCAAGGATCCATTTCTTATCTTCTGTGATAACACCAGTGCAATTAATATATCAAATAATCCTTTGATGCATTCCAAAACTAAGCACATTGCTATAAAATATCTTTTTTTGAGAGAATTAGTGAAGGATAAAGAGGTAATATTGGAATATGTGAATACTAAAGAACAAATTGTAGACATATTCACTAAGTCATCACTTAAGGATGCATTTTTGTATCTAAGAGGTCAGTTAGGGATCATTTCACTATCTAAAGCTCACTAAATGAAGTTTAGTGATGCATCAACCAAAGCATGTTGAAGATCAGTCAGTTGATGCAGTATTGAAAAGGGCATATTACATATGAATCAATACATGAGGTACACTAATATTTGTTGAATATTGTCTTTGGCATGAGATGCCAAAGAGGGAGATTTTACCATCATATCATAGAAATTTTCTAAAGAGAAAGAGTATATATTTCACAAAAAAATTGTTTGAAGATGTTAGAGTAGATGATGAACTTGGTCTGCTATCAAAGAAGGAGATTTTGCTATCAGAAGATGTTGAAGGTAGTGGTTTGCTGATAGAGGGAGAAACTAAAGGTAGAGGGAGTTTAAACTAATAGAGGGAGTTCTCATGGATGAGAATTTGAATGAAACTAAGCATATGTTCCTTACTTTATTATTGCTCCAAAATTTCATTATATTATTGCAATACCCCAAAATTGGCACATTGGCATGTTGAACCAATTTCAGTTTATTGTTCTCACCTAAAGTCTTATTATACTAGGAAATTCTAGTTTTGATATCTACTCGGCCTAAGTGTCAAATGCAGAAAGCCATTAATCTATATGAAACACTTACTTTAATTAATTCCTAAATATTCATTGAATTGGTTAAGTTAACCTTTTAATTAATTTAATTTAATTATAAGTCCTGGTACATTAAATTCACCACTTTTAGCTAATCTACATGAGGAATTAAATATATTTGAATTAATTAAATATTCTCATTCTAATTGTTGAATTTAATTATTCAATTTAGAATACTCAATTATGAGGTCATATTTAATTTCCCTAAATCAAATATCTTCTCCAATATTCTCTCTTTAGTTTAGAAATACAAATATTGAGTTGACTAAAATAAGAAAAGGAGTTAAATCAGTTAACTCCTTATTCCATTCAAAAGTAATTAGTTAACTTCCTTTTCATAAGGGAACTTTCTATTTTGACCGAATCTTCTTCACATCTCAACTGTCTATTCTAGTCGATCTTGATCATTGATCAAATTCTTAGATTCTATTTAAGGAACCCTTAATCCTTCATTATAGAGGTTAACAATTGATTTGCATCGAACTTATGTTGAATTAATCACTCAAGCATTTACATTCATAGCTTTGTCATTGTTCCATAGTAATCTCATTTAGTTTAAATGACTCATTTAGATTAATTATTATTTCTTATTTTTAGATTAATAATTGCATCTCATCTAAAATAATACTACATCTCATATAGCTTAAAATCCTTCATTCTAGATGTTTGGTTGCTAGCTTCTTGATCTGAGAGCAATAGCATAATCATTCTAGTTAGGAGGTAACAGATCGACCTGTTAGATTTATTTCAGATGAACAATCTCATTTTCATGCTGGGATGATCCCTCAAATAATGATCATGTTGAAGTGTGTGTAGAGGCAGAGGCCCACATTTCTCACATACATTTTTGGCACCTACTATAGGGCCAAGAAATCAAGTTTTTGGCCTCATTTGTTCCTTTTTTTACATATTTTAGCGTTCCATCACTATTGTCCATACATTACTCCAATTTCTCACATTGAAAACCTCATTCTTGGGTGAAGAAACTATTATTTTTCTCCCTATACTACACTTCCTCATGTGAAAAAGTGTATAATTGCACAATTTCTTATGTGGTACATGCCATATTTCATGCGGGCCTATGTAGGATTTTACATAAATTTGGTATTAGTAAATTCAAAATGTAGGTTTTAGATTCTATTTTTATCATCATGATTTAACTAATGGTTATTTTTTAAGCATTTT
Source organism: Cupressus sempervirens (assembly GCA_028749045.1). Taxonomy (NCBI): domain Eukaryota; kingdom Viridiplantae; phylum Streptophyta; class Pinopsida; order Cupressales; family Cupressaceae; genus Cupressus; species Cupressus sempervirens. The sequence goes on from CM053793.1 coordinate 735,414,308, forward strand.
CATTTTTGGTTTTTGATTTTCAACAGCTTAATAGTGGTTTGTAGGATGCTTATTGAAGACACCTTATTATAAACCCTTAAAAAAATATTGATGGTTTGATTGCAAGATGTTTGTCAAAGATATGCATGTTTAAGAATCAATTCAAACCCACTAAAATATTGTGCCTTCTTTTACTTCTTTCTTACACATAGTTTAATAGGACTTGTGAAATTTGTAGGGCTCTAGTCAAAGGAATAGGGGACTATGCTCTTTGCTACTTGGAAGTGATGTCCAAGAGTAAATTAGAAACCTAGATGCCTTTGGAAGATGGTACTTAAGGGAGGTAAAAAATTTAATGGTTCTCCCAAGCAAAGCCTTTGATGAAGAGATGATGATTTCCTTTTAGGGGATCAAAGTCTTGAAATAGGACAAGTTGGGATCGATAAGCTAACTCGATGATGAAAATGTTCTATGTGTTTGGGTAAGGTGATGAGGTAGAAGATTATTCCCTTTCCCCTTGTAGGAAATCAAAAACTTGGACCCTTAGATGTGAACCACCAATCCGAGTCAACCTCTAGAGGGCCTACCATAGCAATCCAACCTCCAGGAATGACCCTAGTGAGTACACTCCTTTCGTCAAAGATTCCAACTCACTATGATAAAGAAGATTTGTTGAGAAAATAATTCCAAAGCCATGTTAATTCCCTCTTCTTCATTCTGATATCGCATATCAAGAATAGGCTCTGTATACTACACTAGCAAGCATTTGCCCTAGTCTTGCTAGTCAAGTGTGTGCAATTATAGATGTTGGTGTGGCTTGCTAGCCTCAAATTCATTCATGAAGCCATTTGGGGTTAATATAAATGGAAGCCAAGTAAAAACCTCTTAGTTAGTTGCTACCTAGTTCACCTTTGAAAGGGAGCATAATCTTTGTGCAAGGAGGGGGAATAATCTCTCCTATAGATACTCTCCATATGCATGTACCTAGATGTTGGAAGGTGGGATATGAATTTTTCCCTCACCACAAGGGTATTCATTCAACATATATGTTATTGAGTCCTTGGAATACACCAAAAATATGGGCACCCTCTAGTGGGGTGACATGACTGTGTGAGGTGAACGCATGCACATAAGTTGTGAGACAAAAAAAATTCTTCCTCTACCATTTTTAGTTATAGGGATAAAGCATATCTTTTTTGAGTCTATAAACTTGTCAAAATCTTTCAAACAAACACAATTTCAAGACTCCCCCATCCCTCTGAGCTGCTTTTTCCTTGATTGGATTGTTTGCTACTACTTCTTGCTTCCTATGTCTAAAAAAATTGTCTACTTAAAAACTATGTTGATATCTACCTGAAACTTGTAAACACAATCAATCTTCTACTCAAAATTGTCAAAACCATGGAAAATATCTTTGAGTTAAGTAAAAAACTATCGATTTGTCCCTATTTTTGTGCCCATTTCTACAAATTTTTGTATGAGAAAACTTCCTATCAACACTTCCTCATGGGGTTCTTTGTAGATCCTCGTGCGACTGTCTACGAATCTCTATGCAATATTTTTCCAAAAACTATATACTAATGCCAAAATTATGTCTTTGAGTCGAACTATCAAATCCTTGTGTAGCTTTATACAAGTCCTCATTCGAGAAAACTAGTCAAAATTTGTTGTTCTAAAACTTCACCTAGTTCATTGTGCTTTCTTGTGCAGTTCTTTGTAAATCCTCATGTAGGATCTTGCCCTAAAATTGTTAAACTCTTATGTTAGAGTTACCTATGCTCCATGTCTGAACTGTGTCTGTAAAATTTGATCACTTCTCTATCTACAAACAGTGATTTGTTTCTTAGTTGAAAACATGCGATCTATGCATGAACTAGTCTCCTCACTTAGTTATCTTATTTTGTTCTTCTTTGTTTGTCATACTTTGTGTCATTATAGTCATAATTCTTTGTTATTCTAGAAATTACTCAGATGACTTATACCTAAGTATACAACACTCTTATCTCACTTTGAGGCTATGTTCTAGTGTGGTCCTTGCCTAGGCTTTTTCTTTTTATCATTATCTATGACTATTGCAATAAGGATTGGAAACATGTTTAATCCCCATAGACTTAGGTGAGCTAGATCTAGGGGTCATAATCATGATAGGGGCCACTTCTCATCCTATACATAGTCTATATCCAATACATCTAGTGAGAAGTCTTTATGATCTCCTTCTTTGGTTAGATTCCCTCATGTTCAAAGAACATTTTTCATAAGATTACAACAAACTAGGAATCCCTTATATCAAGAGGATCATGAAACTAGAAAAGTTCATACATCTCCAAACAACACAACTAAGTTCTTATTTAGGAGACCTTTTGAACCAATGTACACTAAAACTAACCACATTCCTAAAATGGCTTATCAAGACCAAGAAAATGGAAAGCATAGTGGAGCACAATATCACTACAGGAAGGAAAGACATAAAGAACCTTTTACTAATGAGAATGAGGAAAATGAAGAGGTACTTCCTGAAGATGTCAAAAGATTTCATATGGATAAAAACTTCTAGAAAATCATCAAAATATTTCTTAATGAAGAGAAAGAGAAATGATTTCTCAAACTCACTCAAGAGGGAGCCAATCTACCTCATCACTTTAATGTTGAAACAATCATTACACCTAAAGAGGAAACTAAAACATCTAATTTGCAAAAACAATTAAAGATCATGCAATAACAATTATCCCAAATGATGTTTGATAAGGAAAAACAAATCAAAACATACACCCTAGACACTCTTTGTCCATTTCCTTTTGATAATAGTATAGACATGCCTCCTTTTTCCAAGAGGAGTTGAGTTACTCAAGTATGATAAATACTTTGGAACTTCTGATCCCCATGATCATTTGTGATAATTTGGCACCTTGTCTATGGAATTTATGCATAATCATACATATTTCATGTATCTATTCCCATAAATTCTAGATGGTCAAGCCATGGAATGGTTTTCATGATTGCCTAATAGTATCAAAACATTTGATAAGATAGCTAACCTATTTGTCCAATTGTACTTGCACAACATACAACATCTAGTTAACATACATGACTTATGTAACCTTAAATAGAAGGTTGGTGAACCTTTCTTCACATTCCTTCAAAAGTGGTGACAACTTTACACCAATTATTTAGTAAAGATTTTTGAAACAAAAAATCTTGACATCTTCATGGATAATCTTTTACCTAACTTTGGGTATAAAGTTCAACTTCAAGGTCCATGCACCTTTGAAGACATGGTCACACAAGCTATCTAAATAGAGGAATTCATGGTCAAAAAGGGGGAAATAACCCTTCAGAAGGACACAAAACAAGGATCAACCTCTAATAAGGATAAATCTAAATATGTGAACAAGAACCGAGGGGTGGTACATGATGGAATCATTGACAACATTACTCCTAAGCCCACTAATGTTGCTTTCAATCTTATAGACAATCTCAAAGCATCTAAAAATGTTGATAAACCTCCTCCTAAGAAAATCCCATTTGGAAACAAATTGAAGAACTCATCTTGGGTTACATGCCAAAAATAAGAATATACACCTCTTGGTGAACCTCTAGATGTGGTATATAAGACCCTGCTACAAAATAAACTCATTTCTTAATTGGATAAGTCTCATCCATATGATCCACAACCATGACCTTCATGGTGGAATGAGACTTCATTTTGTGAATACTACCAAAAAAAGGTCATAAAACCAACAAATGCATCAACCTGCACCACAAAGTTCATAACTTAATTGACAATGGTGACATTTTTTTTTATGGACATAATAAGAACTTAGATCACAAGGCTTTCAAGGAACCATTCCCATCTTATGAAAAAGGAGAAAAATCAAAATAGAAACCTCATAAAAAGGTCAACTATAAGTACTCTAATGATGATGATGTGATCAACATGGTTGAACCTGTAGATTTAAGTATTGTGACATCATCACCATCAAGGGACAACACTAAACCTAAGACACCATTTGTCTTAAGGGGTGCTACATCCAATACATCTAACAAAAAACCATTACAATATTGTGCCCATGTTGTTATGCTTTCTCATTCCAAGATAGTACTCAAAGACCCTACGCCTTCTACTCCTAAGTTAGAACAACACAAAGACAAACCTCTTGTTGGTCCATCTAGCAAGGGCACAATGTCATGTCCCCTTTTCAAATAATTTAAAAAAAAGAAAATCTTTGCTAAGGCAGGCAGGCCCAAGAAAGTGAAGTTTCGGAAAAAGGGAGTTAATCTTTGGAAACCGTTGGACTAATAAATGATAATTATTATTAAAATATGTTTCATTAACCTCTCTTGGACGTGAGTTACAGTTATGCCCTTTTTAAAGAGGTTTGGAGGCATTTTGGGGGGATTCCAGACTTGATTTTCGCTCATTCTTTGTTATTCTTCAGAGGCTGCCAAACCTGTGGAGAAGGAGACCCAAGAACGGGAGTTTGCAGGTTTCCAGGGAGACCCAAGAACGGGAGTTTGCAGGTTTCCAGGAAGGCTAAGGATGGGAGTTTGAAGCCATTCCATGTGCATGCTCATACAGAGTTTGCCTTTGTGCTGAACAGTGCAGATTTGTGAGTTTCCGGGTGTATTTTTGTAAGAGTTTGGTGTTTCCGGTTGAGTATTTCATATCAGTTTTGGTTGCTGCTGTATTTTAGACTTTAAGCTATTAAAATAGATCTGAATATATATATTGGGACGTGATTAAACTTTTGAGATAGATTATTAGTGTTCTTGTGGTGTTTCCGGGCATATTTTGTGCTATTTTGGGAGCCCGATGAGCATAGTTTTGGTCCTACATTTTTGAGCTGTTGTGTAAAGGCTATACGGATCTGGAAATGTCAATTTGTAGGCTGTTATGCTGCTGAAAGTTCTGTGAAAATTTCCATTTTCAGATTTATTAGTAATTGGTGAAGCTGTGAAGCTTTTGGCACAATTTCTGGCATACCCGATTTGGGGTTTCTTGAGAAATTTGGAGGATCTTTGTGATATTAGTTGTTTGATCTTAAAGATCTGATTAAAGGTTGGAAATATCATGTAAAATCAGAAAAGGGACATTTCAGTGGTATCAGAGCCATGATCTTGCCAGCCTGAGGGTTTGTAGAAGTTGCAGGTCAGTTTTGACAAGTACCCAGATCTTGCATATCAGTTTTGACAACTACCCAGATCTTGCATGTCATAATTTGGTGGTTGCATGCTTCTAATCAGTTGCATGTCCAAATCTATAGTTTCATGCTACTTATAATCATTTGCATGTTAGTTCTTGGTGAATTTGGTGGTTGTAGAAGTTTGCATTTCAGTTTTGACAACTACCCAGATCTTGCATGTCATAATTTGGTGGTTGCATGTTGCTTCTAATCAGTTGCATGTCCAAATCTATGGTTGCATGCTACTTCTAATCATTTTCATGTTAGTTCTTGGTGTTTGAAGAAGTTATATCCTATTGGGGTTACACTCTACTTTATCCAGAATGGACAGGTATAGTACAGAGTCTCAGAGGGAACAATCTTGGACAATTGATAGCCAGAGTCAAAATAATAGAAAGGATGGTTATTTAGACATTCGAGATAAACTTATGAAAATAAGCCATGACATGTCTAAACAGTTGGTTGAGCACCACCGTATAAATGACATGTTATCTGACCCAGCTAAGGTGGACAAGTTGACTGGATTTCTATTTGGCAGATTTTCTCACAGGACAGATGACACAATTTCCAAGAACTTGCATGAGGAGTTTGAGAAACTAGCTGATAGCCAGGTAGAGGTCTCAGATTCTACTCTGCCACAGGAGGTGGTGGGAAAGGATATTACACAGATTGATAGTAACGGTCAACTTGATACTCAAATTGAGACAATTGTTTACAGGTTGTCAAAGGGTGATGCCACAGGTATTCAGGATGGTATAGTTACAACAGGCAGTGACAACAGTGTAGTGGGTTCAGATGATGATTATGAGGATGTTGTTGTGCAGGATGGTGAGATACCTGGTAGAGATGAGCAGACATTGAGCATTCATGACTTTGCTGAGAAAGAGTACCAGGCACAGTTAGATGCTTCATCACATGAGGTTGAGGCTGGTAGTACTTCACATGATTTCTCCAGCCAGCTGAAGGTGAACCAAGATAGTATTGTGACTTCATTATCTCATCATGACAGGTATGTGGAGTTAGTTGGTATTGGTCATATTACTCAGGTGAGGAGTTTGCTTGAGTTACCAGTTGATTCTAGTTTACGGATATGGACTCGAGATTGTTATATTGGCATTTGGGATTCAGTTGATTGGATATCTTTAACACTTTTTGGTAGCAGTGTTTGTTTGGGTGCTATCATGGATTTGATTAGCAGATTACATGGTGTTGTCTTTTCTTGTGCCAGTATCTTGTCTGATGTTGGTATTAGTTTTTATACACCAATGTTGGGCCTTGTTCATATATCCAGTCGGCCATACTTGTTGGAATGTGTTGATGATATTTCATATTTGGCAGTGTGTATAGATGAGTCCCAGGATCATATTGGCATTGATGACATCCAGAAGGATGCAATGGGCAATTTTGAAGACTTAGTTTCCTTGGGTATAGAGGAGTTGGACAGAAATGCTAATGTTTTTGATACTCTGTATGTTGATATGAGTTTTAGATTTGATTCACAGGATATGGATGGTAATACTCTAGAGACTAGTAACTTTGAGGATACTCCTTTAGACAGTGCATCAGAGGAGGTTTGTAGGAGACAGTCAAGCCAGTGCCATCATGTGTCTAATCAGTTGAGAGTTAGTGACCAAGACATTGCTATCACTTGCCAGCATTTCGATGCTGCTCGTCAGTTGTTAGCAGTTTATGGATGGGGTTCTCCTACTAGTGATGAGCAGGGAGGCAGTTATCTTTCCTTGACAGAGTTCCACTCTTTATGGGAGGCTATCCAGATTCTAAGACAGGATTATATGCAGTTGGTAGCCGACAGAGATTATCTTATGAAGTGGGGCAGTACAGCATATGATGCATTGTTGGCCAAGGAAGATGAGGTGAGTGAGATTACTGAGCAGCTTGTGGTGACTTCTGAGATTCTTGAGAGTACACAGTTGGCTTTCAAGGAGTCACAGTTTCATTTGGCTAAGGTGACCATGGAGTTAGAGCGACTACAGTCTTCACCTGATTCTATACAGTCACAAGCAGTGGTGTTTGGTGATCCGAGGATGTCCATGGCCGAGATTGTCAGAGACAGTGGAGATGGGGATGCATCCATTCTTGATACTAACATTGGAATATCAGGTTCATTCCCACTAGAGTTAGGTTCAATTGAGTTGGGTGTTGTAGCAGATTGTTGTATGCCTGACATGGTGGTGACCTCTAGTACTAATGGCACGAAGACTAGAGATGTTGTATCAAAGACCATGTGTGACATTGGTGAGCTGATAGTTGGCATGGTTCCTACTAGTAATACTACTCCCTTCGCAATGTCTTCAGAGGTAGTAGTCAGTTCCAATTTGGTTAATGATCGATTGCAGTTAGTTACATCTGGATTGCAGTCTGAGCCACTGACTGAGATTGGTGCATTCTATCGGCATTACACTGTGAGGTATGCTCATCTATCTACCTTTGATGACCATGTTGATGAGATGATGATACAGAGATGTACTTTGGTTCCTAGTGCTTATCATCAGTTATGGGACAATTTGATGCCTCAAGATGAGAGTTGTGATGGGCATGACATGGCGATAGGTTCTACAGTTGACAGCTTGATAATACATGACTTAGAGCAGGAGTTTCAGAGTGATGCTTCAGCAGGTGTTGTTATTGATTCTACTCCTTTGGCTATGACATCTCTTGACTTAGCTGGTGATCAGTCACAGTGGGTTGTATCACTTCTTCATGGTGAGCTGTTGACTGAGGTTGGTTTTTTTTATCAACATTATATTGCAGGGTATGTACATCAGTTAGCATTTGATCCTTGTGCTGAGGAGTTGATGGTAGACAAATTTGGTTTGGATTCCATTTCTTACTCTTTATCTTGTAATGTCTTTTCACCATCAGCAGTGTATGGGAGTTATGGTTATGAGATAGTGGCCGATGATTTGCAGAGTTGTGTTGACTGCAGGAGTTGTACAGTGTGTGGATTCTCCATACTTGGTACAGTTTCATTCAAGAGGGTTCACCATTGTTTCAGAGTTGGATTGTACATTCCATATAGGCCAGTGGGATGCATTGATGGTATTTACTGTGTTGGTAGTTTGATTTGTCCACTTTACTTGGGTTCTGATGTTCTAAGAGTTTGTGCCTCATGGGTTTTTGTTTGTGGTAGTGGTGATTTCGGAGTTTGGTTGAGCTATAATTGTCAATTTGATTATGGATTCCTCTTGGTCATATTGCAAAGGATATTGCAGGAGCCTATGTTAATTGGTAGTAGTATAGTTCATGACTACATTTGGGATCCAGGTGGATTGATTGGTTTATTGTTCAGCCATTGCTTGAGGACAAGCAATGATTGGGAGGGGAGGACTTGTCATGTCCCCTTTTCAAATAATTTAAAAAAAAGAAAATCTTTGCTAAGGCAGGCAGGCCCAAGAAAGTGAAGTTTCGGAAAAAGGGAGTTAATCTTTGGAAACCGTTGGACTAATAAATGATAATTATTATTAAAATATGTTTCATTAACCTCTCTTGGACGTGAGTTACAGTTATGCCCTTTTTAAAGAGGTTTGGAGGCATTTTGGGGGGATTCCAGACTTGATTTTCGCTCATTCTTTGTTATTCTTCAGAGGCTGCCAAACCTGTGGAGAAGGAGACCCAAGAACGGGAGTTTGCAGGTTTCCAGGGAGACCCAAGAACGGGAGTTTGCAGGTTTCCAGGAAGGCTAAGGATGGGAGTTTGAAGCCATTCCATGTGCATGCTCATACAGAGTTTGCCTTTGTGCTGAACAGTGCAGATTTGTGAGTTTTCGGGTGTATTTTTGTAAGAGTTTGGTGTTTCCGGTTGAGTATTTCATATCAGTTTTGGTTGCTGCTGTATTTTAGACTTTAAGCTATTAAAATAGATCTGAATATATATATTGGGACGTGATTAAACTTCTGAGATAGATTATTAGTGTTCTTGTGGTGTTTTCGGGCATATTTTGTGCTATTTCGGGAGCCCGATGAGCATAGTTTTGGTCCTACATTTTTGAGCTGTTGTGTAAAGGCTATACGGATCTGGAAATGTCAATTTGTAGGCTGTTATGCTGCTGAAAGTTCTGTGAAAATTTCCATTTTCAGATTTATTAGTAATTGGTGAAGCTGTGAAGCTTTTGGCACAATTTCTGGCATACCCGATTTGGGGTTTCTTGAGAAATTTGGAGGATCTTTGTGATATTAGTTGTTTGATCTTAAAGATCTGATTAAAGGTTGGAAATATCATGTAAAATCAGAAAAGGGACATTTCACACAAAAAATGTAATATCTTTTGCGGTTATGAGCTATAGTATCCTCGATGAATTACACTAACAAAATGCTCAAATAATGGTCTTTGAATTGCTCAAAATCTCACCTGGTCATAGGAAGATTCTTGATAAAGCCCTCATTGAGGAAAAAAATACCTCAAGATCTTGATCTTGACAGGTTCCAATCTAAGGTAGGTCATCTGACCTCACCTTACTATATGTCCTTCTTTAAGGAGGATGACAATTCACTAGGTCATCTACGTAACCAACTATCACACATTGAAGTCATGGTACACCAAAAACATGTCTGTCATGTGCTCATTGACAATGGATTTGGTTTAAATTTTAACTCTACTCAGACAATTGGGCTATTATGAAGAGTTCATTGATCCTTGTCACAAGATAACCATCAAGGCATATGATGAAGTTGAGCACAAATATTTAGGTCTTGTTGTGTTGCTTCTCCAAGTTGGTCCTATAGAAAGAGACATCACTTGTCAAGTCATTGATATCACATTAGCATATAACATCTTTCTAGGGAGACCATGGATACATGAAATGAAATCTATGCCTTCAAATTACCATCAAAGCATCAAGTTTCCATTTTATGGTTCTAAAGTCACCATACCTATATATACTAGCTACACTTGTAACATGTTGAAATCTAATGAAAGCTTTGTACCTACTAATAGGGAATCTATAGACCATCATGATGATAAGATGAAACAAATCGAGCAGTCACTCAAGTTAAAAGAAATTGGGATGGATGAGTATCATATAGAACCAGTTCTATCTTTGACATCTCTTCCTGAGTCTCCCTGTCATTATGGGAAACCATCTGAAGCAAAGAGACCTTTTCTATTGTCACCTCAAACTAAGAATAATGGTACCTTTTTTAAAGCTACTATACCTCTCAAGGAGGAAGATGAAAATAGAGCCATTGCTACATAGATATACAAAGAGGAAACTACATTTAACCTCATAGAAGAGTCTCATGAAATTACTTCTAAAAGGTATGGTCCAGCCCTTAAACTCATGAAATTCTTTGGCTACAAGGGGAATGGTCTAGTTTTATGCAACAATAATGGTCTAATTGATCATGTCAAAGTGATAGCTAGAAGGTCTCGAGATACATCTAGTCTAGGCTTCAAAAAGATTCCCTTCCAGGAATTAACCAATTTATACTAGAACCTAAAATTTCAGCTAACCATGAGTCACAAGCTATGTCAGATGACTATGAGGATGACATTGATGATGAGGATCCTTATCCTTATCCAATTCCTGTTGATCTTGGTAAATTCTTCACAGAACCATATGACTTTGTACCACGTGTTAGTACTATGGATGGTGATAGTGATTCTTATGATAACATTATTGATTCTCCCCATATCCAACAAGAACAAGGAGAGTCTAGTCATGCTTTGTTCATTGAATGAATTTGTAAACATTTAGGTGATGAAAGAGAATGGGCCCCTATTATTTTTGGGGAGTTCTATAATCTATCTCCATGCATCATAGATTCTTGAGAGTATGAAAATGAATCTTTATCAGAACAACTATAGACAAAGATATAGATCAAGTTCATGTCTATCAAAGTCATCTCAGAGTAGGTGAATCATCTAGGGTTAGGTTGGATGAGTCTTATCTAACTAGTGTCATCAGGTCTTCAATTAATAATATTAGAACTCAAAGACATTTGAATACACTTGTAGATGAAATTGCTCTAGGTCTCAAATTGCTTGTCGAAGAATTTGATGATTATACCATGAATGGTATCGAATCTACCACATCTCTTTCACACACCTATCCTAAGCTCATAGACTAGAATTTCAATGCATCTAGTGAAATCCCTACATTCTAGAATGACTATGCTCTTTCCTACTAACTAAAAATTATCGAACTTGTAACATATTCCATCAAATAAACAAAGCATCAACATGACTAAAGCTGACATCAAATATCTCAATCACAAAATTAAAAAGAAAAATATAGAAGGTCTGACGGTGAAAACCACATTATGGTAGTATCAAAACCTTAAATAGTTAAAATAAAAGATGTATCCAAAGGTGAAAACCTCTCTGAGGCACCTATATATGAGATATTGGATGCACTTCCTAGTCATATTTAGGAAAGATCATCAATGTTGATAGAACCAACACATCCAATCAACTTGGGAATAGAGGAACAACCTCACATGATACATCTTGTACAGTCATTATTTCTAGAAGAAAATTAGGAGTTTATTGCATTCTTCCAAGAGAAAAGATAAATTTTGCATGGACATCCTCAGACATGCTAGGCTTGGATCATGATCTCATAATGCACTATTTATCTATTGTGCCAGGAGTTTAACTAGTCAAACAAAAACATAGGAAAATGCACCCTCATGTTGCATTACTTGTCAAAGCTGAACTAGAAAAGCTTCTAGAAGCTAGTTTCATCCACGCTATTGACTATGCTAAATGGATTTCTAACATTGTTCCCGTCTCCAAACATGAAAAATCTATCAGAGTTTGTACAAATTTATGAGATCTGAACTTAGCATGTCTGAAGGATGATTTTACACTCCCCAACATTGATATGATAGTGGATATAACAACAAGATATGAAATGTACTCACTCATGGATGGATTTTATGGTTATAATAAGATTAAAATTATACCAGAAGATCAAGAGAAGACTACTTTCACTTGTGCATGGGGAACCTTCTATTGGAACATGATGCCATTTGGTCTGAAAAATGTTGATGTCATGTATCAGAGGGTACTCACTATAATTCTCTATGACATGATGCATAAGACCATGGAAGATTATGTCAATAGTATCTTGGTTAAGAGCACAAAACACAACACTCACCTTCTAGATTTGGGACCCATCCTAGATTGTATGGAGAAATTTAGTTTAAGACTTAACCCCAAGAAATGTACATTTGGTGTAACATTTGGGAAACTACTTGGTTACATTATATCTGCAAAAGGAATTGAGGTAGATCTAGAGAAATTTTAAGCAATCAAGGACATGCCTCTAGCCATTAATATCAATTAGATGAGAGGCTTACAAGGAAGACTTCAATCCATTCATAGATTCATCTCATAGCTAGTAGATAGGTCACAACCTTTTACTAAGACTTTGCATAAAGGTGTGCAATATAACAGGAGCCAAGATTTTGATTAGTGTCTAACAGAGATCTAGCGATACCTTGCTAATCTATTGATCTTGATGCCTCCTATCTATGGAAAGCCTCTTATTTTGTACATCTTAGCAAGAAAGTCATCTCTTGGTATCTTTTTAGCTCAAGAAGACAATGATAACAAGTAAAGAGCTATCTGTTATCTGAGTTGCATGTTGATTTCTTATTAAATGAATTATAGTATCATTAAGAAGGCTTTCTTGGCAGTTGCCTTTTCTTCCCAAAAGTTAAGACACTACATGCTCACTCATACTATGTGACTAGTTGCTAAAATTGATACATTGAAACCCTTACTCAGCAAGGCAGCTCTAATAAGATGGTTAGCTAAGTGGGTCATGATATTAAGAGAGTTTGACATTCAATAAGCTGAGAGAAAGGCTATCAAAGGACAAACAATCACTGATCAATTAGTAGAAGCACCAATGCAGAGTCTTCTTCCACTAAACATTGACTTTCCTAATGAATCAATTCTAGTGCTAACACATCAAACTTTGGTGACGTTCTTTAATGGTTCCTTCACACAATAGGGATTCAGTGCTAGGCTTTTACTCATAACACCAAAGAGATATTCAATACCTAAGGTGTACAAGATTATGTTTCCTTGTACAAACAATATTGTAGAATATTAAGCCCTAATTAATGGTATAAAGATTGTAGTTGAATGGAGAGTGGATAAATTAAATATCTTTGGTGATTCATAGATCATAATAAACCAGGTCAATGATGTGTATCAGATGAAGGATGAGAAATTGATACCTTATAAATACATGGTGGATGGCCTGAAGAAATACTTTGCTCATACCACTTTTCAACAAATTCCTTGGGTGGAAAAAAAAGTGGTTGATGGAATGGCTACTCTTGCTTCCATGTTACAAATGCTAGAGAATTATCTTCAACATGAGTTCCTAGTGGAAACGTTACTCTACCTTGCCTATAATTCCCCTAAATCTTAGATGATTTGTTCTATTTTAGGGCATGACTCATCCTACTACCACCATATATATTCTTACTTGTGTGACCAAAACATTTTGGAAAATCTAATCATGAATGAAAAATGTAACCTTATCCACAATGCTTCATGGTATATTATTATTGTTGATGACTTGTTTAGGAGAGGTCTCAATGGAACACTCCTTAGGTTCCTATAACTTGATGAGTCAAAATGTGCATTAATCAATGTACACAATAGCATTTGTGGATCTCACTCTAATGGCTTGACACTAGCTTGTACACTTATCAGAGCTGGTTACTATTGGTCGAATCTAAGTCCTGCAAATAGTGCCAGCTCCATGGAAATATGATTCATGCTCCAACCATAGAGCTAATTCCATCTATCACATTGTGGCCATTCCAACAATGGGCTTTGATCTTGTGGGTCAAATTCACCCATCTTCTTCAAATGGACACAAGTTCATCATTAGAACTATAGACTACTTGACTAAGTGGGTAGAGGCAGTCCCTTTCTCTATAGAGAATGGAAAAACTATAGCTCTTTTCATTATGAATTACATCATATGTAGGTATGGTGTACCTTACTCCATCATTACTAACAGTGGAGGACAATTTAAAAACAAGGGTCTCAACGAGTTGTGCAAAAAGTTCAGAATCATGCAACATTGGTCATCTATTTACTATCCCCAAGGTAATGGTCAAGTGGAGGTAGCTAACAAGGTAATCCTTAAGACATTGCACTACACAATTAAAAAATCTAGAAGGGACTAGTATATTTATATTAATCTAACTTTATGGGTTTATAGAACTAGTATCAAAACTCCAATGGGTCAATTCCTTTTGCTTTGGTATATGGAGCAGATGTTGTGCTTCCAATTGAGGTGAGATTCCTACTTTGAGAATCTCCATGAAGGGCATCATTACTAATGATGACTATAGAATATCTTGACTTCAAGAGCTACAATTATTAGATGAATGTTGATAAGAGGTGTGTGATCATCTTCGAGCCTATCAACATCATATGTCTAGAAGCTACAATAAGAAAGTTAAGCCACGTGACTTCCAACTGCGTGATCTTGTTAGAGAAAACTCTAAGAATTAGCAACAATGGGTACAAAAAGGGAAGTTCAAACCCAATTGGCTTGGTCCATATATAGTCACTGCAGTGTTTAGATTTGGTGCTTACTAACTTTCTACATCCAAAGCAGAGGTGCTCAAGGAGCCCATCAACACTCTCCATCTAAAGTAGTTCTATAACAAATTTGATTTTAAAAGCTCTTTATATATACGTAAAAGTCCTCAAAAAAATATTATTGTGGTCAAAACCTACAAATAGGTACCTTGGTAATACCAATTTTTTTTTTTTTTGAAAAATACCAAAAAAAATAAAAAATAAAAAAGCGCCATTAATGAAAGCCTAGAAAATAGGCATCATGGTAGCAAAAAAAGAAGAATATCTACCAAGAAGGTGAATACCTAGTAAATAGGCACCTCTTGTTTCAAATGCTACATCGTGTATCACATCTTGTTGCTCTTGTACAATTTCTTTTCTTTCTTTAGTTTTCTCCTTTTTCTCATGCATCCATGGATTGAATCTTTTCATAACTTAGGGAAAAGCCCTATAATATCATAGGAATCTCTTTCACATCAGTCACCAATTGTTCTAATTATGTCTGCCTATTGTTGCTAGTGTCACTCTAGAGATTCCTCTCATGGAAGATCTCTTAAGCTTCAGTCACTAGTTGTTCTAACTGTGTCTCCCGACTGTCATTCGTGTCACTTTTGAGATTCCTTTCATGGAAGATCTCTCTCATGTTAGTAACTAGTTGTCTTGACTATGTCTATCTATTGTCACTTGGTGTCCTACTTAGATTTTTCCTACTAAAGATTTCTCTTTGACTTTAATCATCAATTTTTCTAACTATGTTTGTCTATTGTTGTCACCCTACTAAAGAGATTTATTTCATATATGTTCTAAACACTAACACTTGACATTAATCCTATAAAAAAACAAAATGAACTCAAAATGATGAGCTTGTTCAAGATATGAGCTTTTGTTTGTTTGTTTTTTCTTTCTTGTTATTATATCTCTTTGAGAAACTCAATGATGTTGCTTTTGACTAGAGAAATGAGGATTGGAGGCATGATCTTTTCTTTGCTTTCTATATGTTGGTCTAGTTCCAATAATTTAAAATGTCTATATAAAAGCAGATCTCTTAAGCTTCAGTCACTAGTTGTTCTAACTATTGGAATTAACAAGTGAGAAGATTTACTTCCGAGAGGGGGGAGTGGATCAGAAGTAACTAACTTTAACCTTTTCAAGTCCTTTTAACTGAAACAATTTACATTCATCTAATTCATCTAATAAACATGAAAGTAAATACATGCATGAAAACTGATAACAAACAAATTTGGTAACCCAAAAACCCTCCAAAATTAGAAGGTAAAATTGGGGTGGGGATGGCACCCACAAAATATCACTGCAGCAATGTGTAATTGTTCAAGGTTACAATGTTTGACCACTTTTAATGGTTTGCCCTATGAAAGGCTTGTCCTGTTAAAGACTTTACACCCTATTAAAAGTGACCTAGTTAAAGGATTTCACTACCCTACTAAAATTAGGCCTGGTTAAAGGACTTTAGTACACTCACTTAGAAAGCCAACCTGTTAAAGGATTTACAAATGGCTGCTAAGCCAACCTAAGTCCATATGATTTCCATTATCTAATACAATTGCTAGAGAGTATTAGAAAGTCTTTGACCTGATAGCTTTGCAATCTTCAATTGTTGATTCTAGATCCATGTTCTACTCTTACTGACCTGATCCTTGCTTGACCTAATGTGTCACTCTTCGAAGTTCTGATACTATATTCTAAGTCATCTGGATTTTGCAGTGCTACTCTATTCTTCACTAAGTCTTTTAAACTCCCCTCTAAATTTTTCTATAGTTCACCCATACACTTCTCTCATCCATGCATACAATGGGGTTTTGTCCTCCTTTTAAATATTTTGAAGACTTAAGGTTAAGTATGAATCTACGATTAATATTAAATCTTCATTTTCCCATTGATTCTTGCACTTTTTCTATTGGTTGCATGCCTTCTCCATTTTTATTATTGGTTGCATATTGATTACATAGGTAATGTAAAAGATTCATTCTTATCTTCAAGATCCTTCGAGATTCATCCTATGTTAGCTCCAAAAATGGTTTATGTGTGAGTTTGTGAAGGCACAAACTCATATGTTGATTCTATGTTACTCGACACATACTAGGTGTTGATGCTCAACACATATAGGAAAATTGGCTCACTTGGCTCCTATAGTAATTCTATTTCACTTGACATCTATAGTGACTTGGCATCTAGACTTTACTTGGCACTTGAACTTTGATCAGCACCTAAAGATTGCTTGGCACTTGAAGTTCACTCAACATCTATTGTTTCTGGCTTGACATACATTGTAGCTCAGCTTCTATATTATACTTGGCATCAACTAAAGAATTGGTTAAGTGTGTTGACACTTAAATGTCAAAACCAATCTGAGACTAACAATCTCCCCCTTTGACATGAGTGGTAAAAACACTTAACTTAAACAGTGTGAATCTAATCTCTACGGGTATACTACATATTATGTTTGGCATATGTACAAGACTTCAAAAACTTGTTCAAAATTCTATATACCTCAAAATCTTGTGACTCCCTCTGAGTTGATGCACCATCTCCATTCCTATAACCAAAATTCTTGTGCTGAAAGTATCTCATATTGATGTATCTAATACTCTTTGCCTTGTCTTCCTTTGTTTTTGTACCTTTGTACCCTATTTCTACTTCTTGTACTTTGTATTACTTCCTCAAAATTTGAATATCTCCCCCTTTCTATTTACATACTATGTCTCCCCCTTTATTATTTCTCCCCCTTTTTGACACTTATATCAAAGGGTCCCAAGGGTGAATAGAATACTTTGCTAAAAATGTTTTATTTACATCCATAATCATCTTGAGAGAAGCATCCCAATTATCTAAAGCAATTGCCAATGACTTGTGCTAGATGGTTGTCTCTACTACAAGATGAACAAGTCCTTCTAAAGTAGAAAGATTAAGATCTTTCTTTAGAACATTCTCTACATAATCTTGTTCCTTATGGAGTACTTCTAGGTTTGGGGTAATGGAAAATTGAATTTGCATCAATTTGGCCTTGATATTTTCCTTTTTTGCTATCAGTACAACTAACTCTTTCTATGTGTGAAGTGTAGCTGCAAAATGCTTCTCACTCTAAGTTGGATCTTTCGTAGCTGAGTGCTAGAAATCTTTAGATTTTGATCCAAGCTCAATATCCTTTGGCTAATCTCTTGTGTTAAATATGATGAATCACACAATTTGGTGTACAATGAGAATACATTCTCAAGTACTTTCTTCACTTTTTAAATCTTTTTTGCCAATTCAACTTGTGAAAGTGCTATTTCACTTGATATTTTCTCATTCACTTTCATCTAAAACTTCTTCTCTAACCATTCTAATAGTTTAACATTAGTGTCAAGGTCCTCATTCTATACCCGATCCATAATGTTGGCCAATTTCTCCATGATAGGCTAGGTTTCATCAGGTACTTGCAAACTAAATGCATCAAGAAATATGTCCTTGATTTCCACCAGTGCTTGCTTCTGCTTATACTCATTTTTGAGTATCTCTTTTCTCTTTCTTCTCTCTAGTGCCTCTTGCACTTCATTTATTTGTTGTAGGTTCATAGTTCTCGAGTCATAACTAGGTATGACTATCTCTTCATCAAGTGCAAGGTCTCCATAGTGAAGTACCCTTGCAACCTTGGTAGAGCTTGAGCTTGGTGCTGAAATCTGCAATGGGACTACATCAATGCTTGACTTCTTATTAGGAGTCCCCAAGGTAGGAAAGTTCACCAATGTCTATATTGCCTCTTGTTCCTAAGGGGTTTTCTCCTCTTCTTTGTCCTCTTCTCTCCTGCCTTGATCAATAATGACAATTTGAGGAGGTGCACCTTGGGTTTGTGCTGCAAGAACATCTTGTCCTATTTGTTCCTTGGCTAACTCCTCAATAGTTGTTGCTATTGTAACTATACAATCAACCTTAGCATTTTTTTTCTTCTTCTTCTTTCTCTTTGGGTTGATCTATTGTGGCTATGGGAGGTTGTGTAGATTATTCTTGTGTGCTTTCCTTCTCCCTTGTTATTTTTGATACAACTCTCTGTCAATAGTGCATCTTTGTCTATTTCTTCTGCCAATAGTGCAGTTATTGCTACTGATGCTTCATCTATGTTTATTTCATACCCAAGAGATCTTAGCCATCTCACTCTTGTTATGACAGCTTTTATGTATGTATAATCTATATCTACAAGAAAACATACATCATTTACATGTTTTTCCACTAAGGAAACTGGAATTCTAAGCCTTTATTTCATTGTCTTCTTAAAGTCCTCAAAATAACTAGTCATCAAGGCCTCAAAATTAGCTCCCATCTGCTCTATGTATTCATTGACTTGAGCTATGATTGACCTATCAGTTTCCCATGAAACTTTTCCAAAATAAGGAAATTCATTCTAAACATAAAAGAATATACATATCAAAATAGCACCAAATTTGCATTGGGCTCCCTTGGTTCTTCTGATTGCTGCTAGATTTTCATTGATCTATTGCAATTGTAGTTCTACAAGATCATAAGTATGATCTTTCTTCACCAATTTGTAGCCTACATCTACTGCAATGCAGGGCACACTATTGAGTGTGCTAGATTGATAGAATTTGTGTGCAATGGCCCTAACAGAAAAATCAACAAGAGGGTCTTGGATAGTGTCAATTGTCATCGCTCTCTTATTCCACTTAGCACTTAAGGGTCTTTGGAAAATCTAGGGTTGGATACCCTATCACTCTATGTACAATTATTTTTGTGATTTCTATAGGGCCACCCTCCAACCATAAGCTACCATCATGCATTCTACTCAACACTAGCCTAATCCATTCTGTCTTGAACAATGTAGGGAATTTGAGGGCACACATTAAACCCTTGTTTTCAACAATTTTATACTCTTCTTTCAACACTACATTTTCACATAATTTCTCATATGCCTCCCTCATTTCCATGTCACCTATAGCTCCAATCTTTCAATTATAGCAATTCCTAACATCCTAAACTATTACAACCTTACGGGGTATGATGGATAGGGCTCTAACTAGATCATTCTTATATGAAACTTCAGGTATTGGATGGAAATCAGGTTGTTTGACCTCTTTTGACACTAGCTAGACTTTAAATCATTCCTTCTCCTAAGTTTTTTTAGAGCTAGAAGCTATTTTACATAATCTAGGATTTTAACATGAAGAAAACATGAAACTGTGTAGCTCGGCACAATCGTAAATACCTTGAAATCGATGGAAACATGCTGGAATGTTGTTGAAATCTTCTTATACATTGAATTCTCTACTTTGGATTCACTCTACACTCTTTCTCATCTTTTTTCTTTGTTCAGAATGAGGAAAACTAATTGAAAATATGATGATATACCCCATTTTTATCACATTTAATGCTTAGTGCATTTACAGCTATCCACTCAGCTTCTAAAGGATTACTGCATTACTTAGCTTCCATTACCTTTTCACCACTCGGTTTCCACTAAGATTTCTTCTTCACTCGACTTCCTCTACCAACTCAGCTTCTACTAATCATTCAGCTTCCACTATTTTGACAATCAACTTGGCATGTACTAGATTTTACTCAGCATCTGAGGGGAACTCAACAACATTTGTGTTATCTTAACTTTGCATATTTGATCATTTTGATCTCTTTTTTTCAGTTCTTGCTTGTCTAGGAACTAATGTATGATAAAACTTTACAAATCAATTCCTCATGCCTTCTCTTTTCTTAGTTTGATGAAGTGTGATCACTTGACCTATTAGGTGAAGTGATACCTTCATTTGATGTGCTACACCCATCTTTCTTCTTCCATGTTTTATTCATTTCTTCTTTGATGTTTTCAACATCTACCTTCTCTTTACCTTTGTCATTCTTTTAGTTGGGTGCCTTTGACCTTGTTGGGCAATTTCTACTAATATGACCAATTCTCAAGCAACTAAAACATGTGATTTGACTTAACCGTCTACTATAGTTCCCTCTAAAATGTGTTCTTATGCAATTTTCAAGAATGTGTCCATACTCCTAACAATAATGACATCTATATCTAGTGTTGTAGTCCCAATTGTAGTGATGTCCATTATTTGGTCTTGCTGGCTGATTTGGTGTCCACATAGGCTTTGATCTACACTCAAAAGCTCTATGTCCATACTTTTTGCAATTGTAGTAGTGACCTTCAAATCTTGGTGTCCTAATAGTCCTAGTCCTGTAGTTATGTGCTTGATGTCCCTATTTTTGCACTTATGACAATAACTTGCATTCTTAGGGTTGTCATGCTGATGGGCATTCTTACTTCTGCATACATTAGAGGTATATCCCTTATTACCATAGAAATGACAAGTAGGTTTAGTGTTCTTACCTTTGTTACTCATTTCTTTTGCAGTCTTGGAAGACTCTCCTTGTTCAGTGCTAGTGTAACCAAGTCCTTAAGTATCATTGCTTGCCCTTGGTGATTTTAGTAGCTACTCAAAGTACTTGATGGCCTCATTAGGTTTATTGAAGCTTTTTCCAATCTCATTTTCTCTTTTTAAGTCATTTTGTAGTTGATTATTTTGCATCTTCAATGTAGAGATCTCAATGTCCTTCACATTTAGTTCATGATGTGCATTCATCATCTGACTCAAGGTGTCTAGCTGCATGTTTGAAATTCTCGTAAGCTCAAATGATTTTTCTTCCAATCTGTTGGCAAGGTTTCTCTTGGCTTCCTCTAACATAGCCTTGTCTTCAATGGCTCTTTTCTTCTATTCAGTCACTTCACAAAGAATTATGGCTTGTGATTCTTGTTCAAGCTTGAGTGTTCTAATTTCTTTTGCTTGAGCTCTATTCCTCTCCATTGGGTCTTCTATTGCTGCATCAAATTCCTTGGAATATCCATTCAAAAATAGATTTGAGGTGTCAATCTCCCTATACTATGTGTCATTCTCAGCTATGGCAATCTCTCTTCTTCTCTTTAAGAATTTTCTTAGTTCCTCTCTAGCTTCCTCTAGTGCATGTAAAGAAAATTGTATATCAATTGCTTAATTCTCTATGATCTTCCCAAGTTTGTAAACTTCCATTTCCAAATATTTTTTCCAAGCTATAAGGCTCCTTCTTGTGAGAACTAGGCTCTAATACCAATATTTGGAATTAACAAGTGGGAAGATTTACTTCTGAGAGGGGGGTGAATCAGAAGTAACTAACTTTAACCTTTTCAAGTCCTTTTAACTGAAACCATTTACATACATCTAATTCATCTAATAAAAATGAAAGTAAAGACATGCATGAAACCTGATAACACACAAATCTAGTAACCCAAAAACCCTCCAAAATTAGAAGGTAAAACTGGGGTGGGGATGGCACACACAAAATATCGCTGCAGCAATGTGTAATTGTTCAAGGTTACAATGTTTGACCACTTCCAATGGTCTACCCTGTGAAAGGCTTGTCCTATTAAAGACTTTACACCCTATTAAAAGTGACCTAGTTAAAGGATTTCACTACCCTACTAAAAGTAGGCCTGGTTAAAGGACTTTAGTACATTCACTTGGAATGCCACCCTATTAAAGGATTTAGAAATGGCTCCTAGGCCAACCTAAGTCCATAGGATTTCCATTATCTAATACAATTGCTAGAGAGTATTAGAAAGTATTTGACCTAATAGCTTTGCAATCTTTAATTGTTGATTCCATATCCTTGTTCTACTCTGACTGACCTAATCCTTGCTTGATATGATGTGTCACTCTTTGAAGTTGTGATACTCTATTCTAATTCAATTGAATTTTGCAATGTTGCTATATTCTTCACTAAGTCTTTTAAACTCCCCTTTAAATTTCACTATAGTTAACCCATACACTTCTCTCATCCACACATACAATGGGGTTTCATCCTCCTTTTACAGATTTTGAAGACTTAGGGTTAGGTATGAATCTACAATCACTATTAAATCTTCATTTCCCACTTGATTCTTGCACTTTTTCTATTGGATGCATGTTGATTACATAGCTAATGTAAAAGATTCATTCTTATCTTTGAGATCCTTCAAGATTCATCCTATGTCAGCTCCAAAAATGGTTTATATGTGAGTTTGTGAAGGCACAAACTCATATGTTGATTCTGTATTACTCAATACATACTAGTTGTTGATGTTCGACACATATAGGAAAATTGGCTCACTCAGCTCCTATAGTAATTCTGTTTCACTCGACATCTATACTTTTCTCGGCACTTGAACTTTTCTTGGTACCTAAAGTTCACTCGGCATACATTGTAGCTCGGCTTTGGTATTATACTCTGCATCAACTGAAGAATTGGTTAAGTGTGTTGACACTCGAATGTCAAAACCAAACTAACACGAACACTAATTGTATCTACCTATTGTCGCTCATTTCACTTTTGAGATTCCTCTCATGGAAGATCTCTCTCATGCCATTCACCAATTTTCCTAACTATGTCTATTTACTACCACTTAATGTACTACTCAAGTTCTTCTTACTAAATATTCCTCTTTGACTTTAGTCACCAGCAATTCTAACTATGTCTGTCTACTATTGTCACCCTTGTAAAGAGATTTCTTTCATATATGTTCTGAACATTGATACTTGACATAAATCCTATAACACAAAAAAAAGAACTCAAAATGATGAACTTTATTGGGATATGGTGATCTTTTCTTTCACTTTATTATGTCTCTTTGAGAAACTCGATGATGCCTCTTTTGACTAGAGAAGCAAGGACTAGGGCATGAAATTTTCTTTGCTTTTTGTTTGCTAGTCTAGTTCCAATCCTCTGAAATGTCTATATAAAAAGGGTGTCCACTATAAGAGCTTCTATCTTGTATGGGATGGTCAGGTGTACCTTGACTCATTTTATATGGACTCTTCACTAAGTTTGGTTCTTTTTCACGCTTGTTTGAGTGAATTCTCTATGCTATAATAAATATTGATACTCATCCTATTAAGTGAGCATACGAGTCACTATGAGTATATGTAGCACACTTTTGTCTTAGGTTACAAATGCAAGGGTCATTGTAGATAGAATACTTATTGATTACTTAGCATAAGAAGGATCTCTTATGTGTCTGGTGTGTCTTCATGCAAGAAACATTCTGGTCATCCTAGCATTTATGCTCTGATTCTTATGTTCACTTGCTATATCAAAAGGGATAAATGTTCTAGTCATTTTGGCTTCTTGTGCCTTGAATTCTTACATTTAATCCTGACAAAACTAGAACATGTGTTATATTCATATTTCCATGATTGCAATGTAAGTGGGAACTACATGACATTTGGGATTTAACTGAATGCTTAGTGATGATAATTTTATGAGCTTGGTAACCACACTTAGGGTTGCATCTAGCATAGGGCTACATTACATAAGAACATGGTTCAATAATTGATTTACCTACATCCTTTGTGATGAGGGATTATTGGTTTCTTCAAAGTATCACATTTCTTCACGACTACACAAATGTTTGGTTCTTTGGTTCATCCTATCGATCTTCTGGGAATGCCTATCACTATCAATAAAATGGAACACTACATGAAATGTTAGTTCAATTATCACATACATACTTTCATGATTCATCTCAGCTACACTACATTCATACATCATATCAAAATAGCATGCATAATCATAGCATTAACATCTCATGTACAACAAACTATAAAGATAGAAAGATGACACATGTGAAGATACTCTGATAAAAAATCACACACACACACACACACACACACACACGCACATATGTATGTATGTAAAGTCAATTTTTTAAATTGCTAAAAAATTACATGCTACTCAAGTGTTGTCAATCTCAATATGATACAAAATGGTTCTAGCCCACCGATCGATACATAGACAAAGAAATTTTTTTAAAAAGTGAGCTAACTTTGTCCTTCTCCCTCACCTCTAGCTACCTGAGGAGGAGGAGGAGGCATATCTGCTCTTGTCAGAGGTCATGCACCTCCTAACTCTCTAGCATACTGGGAAATTGGGGCACCTACTCTACCTCATCTGGCATTACAACATATGTTGCATACTAGTATGTTGCTCTAGCTGATTGAAGATGAACCTCATCCTGATTTCACTCCATCTTCTCTTGTAGCTCACAAATCTATTAATATCACTCTAATAAATGTGTATCTAACACTACAAGCTATATACATCTCTCCCAGCTATCGATGTGTTCTCCTCACTCAATCTCTAGGTCTCCTCAAAGCATCCTAGGTCTGTGCTAGGATATCTCTACCCTATGGCCCCACGATCGGCTAGTCTTGCATCTCCTCATCTCTTGCTACGTGCTCTAGCTTCTTGGTTGGCTTCTTAGCCTCTGTATGTCCCCTTTGATTGCTCCTAGAGATCCCATATCACCACAAGGGCATCTCTATCCTATCCCACTCCCACTAGCACCTAGATCATCTCCCATCTATTAAGGAGGAATATTAACCTATTGGGTCCTTTGTCTCATTCTCTCTTGTTGTGGCTACTATAGTGGTGGTTGTGGTGTTGGCACTAGATATTTGGGTATGGCCATCCCTACTAGGTCTGTGAATCAAGGGAAAGGATGTTGTTGGCACTCAAAATTGAAGGCCCAATTTTGAGCACTATTGAGAAAATCAAGCCCTATAAACTCTCATAAATCCATTTGCACCTAGTTATTTTTCATGAGCCCAAATCACAAACTTATATTCTCCTCGTGTCAGAGAATAAATGCCCCAGTTTTTGTTTTCCCAAGTATCCATTTGCCTAGCTTTCGAAGCCAAATCCAAACGTGATTTGTTATTTTTTGACTTGTTTTCATGTAGGTAATTCTGAGAAGGTAACTTTGACGATCAATATCTTTTGACCTTGAATTTGTCATGAGATGAGATTTGACATGGTACAAGTGTGTGGTGCAAAGAGTTAGTGTGCTAGTTTTTAAAGCCTAGTTATTTGTTAAGGTCAATTTTTAAGGCCAATTAAAGGACCTCCTGACACAAAATCACAAGTTTATAGAATTAATGATAAAATGAGTTTTTAATAGCAGAGCATTGATCAAATTTGAATCCAGTCAATGTCGGATGCTTAGTATGTTAGTTTAAGAACTTAGTTGTTTGGAAATGAATTTTTTTTTGGCTAGACCCATTTTGGGGTCCAGCTGATTTAATCAGATTGATAGAACTCCCAGAAAGTGAAAAAAAATTAAAGAAAGGGATTGCACTAATGATGATCGTTTCCTATAAGAACTTAACAATATTGATACTGGAAGTCCTATTTAGGAGGCAAATTTGGTGATGATATTAGAAGCTCTCTCTTAGGTAGTGTGATCTATTAACAAGCATCACCAAGATGTAGGGTTTGTGGACAAATATTTGGATATGCTTGTCCGAAGTTTCTTTCCAACTTCATGTGGCTTACCACTCCTCATGAATTCCACAACCAAGAAACTAGGTTTATTGATTGTGAAAACTCAAAGGAGAAGACCTTTGATTTTAAGCCTAAGCTTATCATCTATGGAGGAATTGCATATCCGAGGGATTTATATTATGTTAGGCTAAGGTTTGTCACTAACAAGTGTGGAGCTATGCTTAGGACATAAAAGTAGCTATTGTATTGAGTTGAGCCCTTTTCTTTCTTTTCCTTCCCGCACATTTCCAATCATATAAAAGGGATTTCATTATGAAGATTTTTATCCCAATCTATCAGAAGCCCCTTGCCATATGGAGCAATTGGACTAGAAAGGAATTATAGTAGTGATGATTATACTGTTTGGTTTGACTCAAGATTGCTTGTATACTGTTGTTGCTCATTGGATTAAATGCAAGGAGATTGATTAATAATTGTTACATCATTACAAGCTTTGAGAAACTTATATCTAATTGTGGACTCATTTCAAGTAGTAATTGTCAAGCATTTTTGTTTGAAGTCCATATGTTGAATAATGGAAGAGCGCATGAGTGGACACGACACAAGAGTCAACCTGTGGCAGGAGAGCTCTTGAGTAAATTTCAACTTGCAAAAGTCTTTTGTGAGGCAATCCATGTCATGTGTGAGGGATAGAATTCAACATATCATTACCATATTACCCTTGAGGCTTTGACTTATATGGAGCAGCCAAAGAATACAGGGGCTGACCCAAAAGATCAGAAAATGGCAAGGTAAGAAAGCATCAAAAAAGAAAAGACAAGCAACACAAGAAGCACACATGCAGTCAAAAAAGAAGAGGCTATGTGTAGGGAACCCCACACAATCAAGAAGGAAGCAACTCACATTGGGATTAAGTGAGTAGGAACAAGAAAGCACCAAAGTCACAGATTTAAATGGAGTAGGCGACATGTATTAAAAAAGAGGAATCCTAAGTCACTTAGGATACGCAGTTCCACACAATAAGGCAATTAGAAAGGGGTAGAATGCAAAAAACAAGCAGTTGACATGTTAAAAAGACCACAACCCGCAGCAATAAAGGTTATGGCAGGCAAATCAAACATGCAAGTTCTTGAGGAAGAGAACCTAGTTTTAAAGGGAAAACACCCTGCAGCATGCAAGCGACATTTTCAAAAGGAGAGTGGATGCCATAGAAAGTAGAGCAACCCACATGGAAAGATAGTAGAGAAGCTTCAACAACAATGAAGAAGGCCTATCAAACATTAGGCAATGCATCAAATTTTGAAAGGTCCCTATAATGTTATAGGCACGGGTGGACTGGAAATAATTGGATGACAGAGGTCATGCCTTGGCATGTTCACAGATTATATCATGCCTTTCATGGAGATGCTCCTGTTACACCATGATTAATAGAGCTTGGAAGAATTTGATGTTACCTAGCAATGATATTTTCTTAGTTTATGGATGTTGTTACCTATCTTAGTGTAGAGAAGTCACTTAAGGTATAATTGTCCATGGAAAATATTATTGAGGCGAGAGTGGAGCAAATTTTTGAGCACTCAGGAGCATTTGATCCATAACAAAAGATTGCAAATGACAATAAAGAAAATTTCAAAAGAGACACTCACTCAAAATTTTAGAAGGAGTTGTTAATATGGCAACTTAGAAAATAGATTGTCCATGTAGACCCATGAGGTTAAAGTTGAGTGCTATCCATAAAGCAAAGGCACAGGAGCTTAGTCCCACATGGCTCGTGTGGGTGAAGATTTTTTTCTTTAAATCTAATTTCACACAAAACTTAGGATGTCTTAAGACAACCATCTTTTATAAGCTACAGGCTCACATGGTGAAGCCTGCTCATGGGTCCCAATTGACCAAAAAATGGAACATAGTAAATTTTGACACGTCAGCAGATTGAGGTTGCCAGAGAGTTGAAGAATCTGGCAAGTTGCTACCTTGCTAGCCAAAAAATCCAAGGTTTTTCGACATGCAACATAGCAAATTTCTAGAAAACCTCAAAATCTAGTGAGGAGTTGAGAAAACAACATGGGTCCCATGTGAATACGGAGCAGCAAATCGAGGAGTGACAAGTGGCAGCCATACAATGTGTGCATCAACAAGATGATGAAATGGCAATGATGTGGCGATGAAGTGGAATTCTAGACCAATCACAAGGTTCCATGTGGCATAGATTTTGAGGCAAGATGATGTGGTGGGTATGTCTCATAGACACACCAGATTGTGCCACATGGACGATCATGCGACATTCACTATGTCACTACCCAAAGTTGCCCGCCAGTTAAGCATGGTGACATAGCGAATCACAATAGGAAGATGACACATGGTGCTAACATGGTGGCGAGGTGGAAAAATCTCATGCTAACATGTGGCACCTAGTTGGGGAGGTTTGAAAACTATGCAAGATCAAACCAATCATGTGTTGCCATGTGTCAAAGTTGGTCAAACTAAGTTTGACCCAAGTTGAAAAAGCAAGAAAATTTCAAAAGTTTCAAATTAAAAAAAAAATTCCTTCTTAGAAGTACGTGAAAGTTAGATTTTAAATGAAACTAGAGATTATTCTATAGTTTTGATTTTTGAAAAGGGATAAATTTTCGTAATTTTACTGCTTTGAAAGCCATGAGCAGAGACCTAATTTTCAAATGGCCATAACTGGGTCAATTTTTATAAAAAAAGGGCACTCCAATATACCACTAGAACTAGAACAAGATGAATTTTTTGAATCTGAAGTCAATTTTTGCACAAGTGCTCACGAGTTCATGCTATAGGCCAATTTGTAAATTTTTGGATGTTCTCAAAATAATGGGTGTTTTTCATCATTGAGCATCAGAGTTGGTTAGAAGGTAGATTTAAAGGCTTGTTAGGATCTAAATGTGGAAAAAATCATCTTTGAACTATTTTCTTGCATTCTGGAGGTCATATTGTAATTGGGTTTTCACTTTTACCGTGAATTCATTTTAACACCAAAATCAGTTACATTCTTTCATCATTAGGTTTCTAAGATATTTGATGCCTCTGAAAGCAAATTGATCAAGGATTTGATTCTGGCAGTTGAGGACAGAAGGTAAAGAGATTCTTTCTAGCTTCTTGAGGGACAATTTTGAAGGGACATATGTCAATTACAAATTCAATTTGGGAATCGCCCTCTTCATACATATTCTTTCTTCTTCTTTGAAAAGGTTGTTGGTTAGTTTTCATTTTCTAGTTCTAGGAGCTCTTCTCAGGCTATGAAAACTAGACACCCAACATTTCTCTCTTGTATTGAACAACAATTTGAGTTTTATGCAAATAGTTATGATTTGTTAGGTGATTATTGAATTGTTTCTATACATCTTTTCATGTATTTGTCTCAAGGAGATGAATAAGAACAACAATGGGTTTTGAGTTTAGTTTGAATCTTGTCTCCTGGTCATGGATTTGCAATATTTTCTAGTTTGTGAACAAAGAGCATAAATTAGGCTGCAATTTGCTTAGAATTGTATGTGGTTGAAATATCTTGCTGGTGGAACAAAGAACCATGTAATTTCTTGGTGTTTATCATAGGGTTTGCAAATTTCATGATGGGATAATTTGAGTATGATATTCAAATCTAAAGTAGATGTCTATTCACAAGGTGAAATATAGATTAGGGATCTTGATGTAGGAATTATGTCAAGGATTTCAAAAAGATGTATGGTTATAACTCATGCAATTGCCTAATAGATAAGGCATGATCAGAGATAGGATCATTAAGTTTTGTTGCTCATACCTAGGTCTTGCTGATATCAACATATTAAATCAATTTTCCCTTTTATGTCGAAAGTTATTCAAATTTTAACCCACACTTAGCTTGCTAATTTCATGAGTCATGTTCTTAGCTATTTCATGCTTGTGATTTCTCAGTTAAGTATAGAAGAATTAGGGGTTTCATCTGTTATTCTAGATCTTGATTATGCTTATTTCACTAGTCACATAATCAGATCTTAAGAGGTTCACCCACCTAGGTTTTGTAAAGCTTGAAGTGAAGAAGGAGTGTAGCCTTATAGTTGGCCTAGGTTCTTGGTGAATTGTGTCCATTACTAGAGATAGCTGCCCATAGATGCAATCTTACCCTGTATACTTGGTTATTAAAACACTATTAAATTAGGAGCCAATAGGCATCATCCCCCATCTACTACAACTGGTAGGTAATCCACTATGTAGCCACTATAGTCTACACATCAATCATTGAGTGACTTGGTCTAACCTGATTGACCACCCATGATCTAGATCTATAGAAAATCACGCATATGATCAGTACTCCTAAGAGATGTCCTATGGTCAACCATACTATCTCTAGACATGAGTAAGTAGGAATCACTCGATAAAGCATGTATCCCATCTATATAGATGCATCATCCTATGCCTTCATCTCTATCCAGGGTCTCAAAACTACTACTACTAAGTCATCTAGTCACCCTCTCCACTGCTCAATCTTCCCTAGAGCTATCTGGGTTAACTATCCTTGATATCTACATATATGTGGCTCTAGAGCCTATCTCTCATCAACAAAAGTGGGTCTCGTGATGAGAAAATTCTCCCATGCCCACACCTAAAGAACATAAACCCCTATGAACATGCTCTTCCTCTCATGATAAATGATCTTGTGTATCTCATGGAACATATGTGTGAGCATGCACTGACCCTAGCCATAATGCACTGGCTCATCCAACATCTGTTGCAGCATCCTACCCCATCCATACTCAAGTATATGTTGACATCTATTAGGCATTATAAAAAAACTATGAATATGCCCAATATTGTTGCCAACTTGTGATTGGGACCATAGATATGCACCACCTCATCCCATGTAATGGCTCTATCCATAATAAGGTCCTCCTAGAATATGGCCCTCTGTGTTGTTGTGCCTATCCATGGTACTATGTCATACACTATGTTGGCGCTAAAAATATCATGGAAAATTTTGAGCACCCTTGAGAAATTGAGCCCTACAAATGCTTTTAATGCCTATGTACCCGGCTATCCATCTGAGATCCCTAAGGTGTTTAATGCTTCTAACACTTTCCTTTTAGCCTCTTTATGCATTCCATGAAGATCAATTATCATTCTAAGTTATTTGGCAAAGTCTTGTTTTGAGCTAGTTCCAAATTTGCATTTTCACCTGTGTCAAACAGCGAAAAGAGGCTGTGTTTGCCAATGAATATCTCGCACCTAGAAATGTTTCATGACTCACCACTTTGAGAGTATCTAATATCCATATCTGAGAACCTATGTTTCAGATTTCAAGTCGTTTCAAGTCCATTTGAATAGGTTTTGAATCCCTCAAAGTTGGTCAGTTACTGTTTTCATGCTTTTGCACTTTGCACCTAATTCTGGGAAGCCCTGTTTGACGTGCAATAAATTTTGACCAGTTGACCTGAATGTTGAAATTCCTATTGAATTGCATTGTAGGTATCAGAGACTTGTTATATTTCAAGTTTCATATCATGACAAATCCGTTTGATCAGTTTTCAAGCGTGATTCAAAATGGAATTTTTGACTTTTTGCTAGTGTCAGCACTTGCAGATTTATTAGTACCCCAGTTCGTGACATTATAACTTGAAATCCATGATTGGAATAATCAAATGGATTGTACCCCTATGTTTTCCACTAAAAATTCTTTAAGTATGCCAGTTTGCAAGTCATGACGAATCCATTTGCACACTTTTCCAGGTCAATTCCATTCGCAAAAAATGCTTTCTGTCAGCATGTCCAGTTTGCAAAATTCTGAGTAGCCCACTTTGATGGATCTCCATTTGCACCCTATTATTTTTCATGATCCTAAATCTTAGATCCGTAATGTCCTCATGACAAAGAATGAGCGCCCCAATTTTCATTTCCCCATGTGCTCATTTGCCTAGTTTTCCAGGCCAAATCCAAACGCACTTTCCAATTTTCTAACCTGTTTATTTGCAGGTGAATTAAAGTTTAATTTTTGGCAACTTCGGACGTCAATATCTTTTGACCTTGA
Organism: Cupressus sempervirens; assembly: GCA_028749045.1. Taxonomy (NCBI): domain Eukaryota; kingdom Viridiplantae; phylum Streptophyta; class Pinopsida; order Cupressales; family Cupressaceae; genus Cupressus; species Cupressus sempervirens. The sequence goes on from CM053793.1 coordinate 735,446,369, forward strand.
TGTCGTCATGCAACGAGATCTGGCAAGCCTATTGAACATGTTAGAGAGAATAGAGATCCTGAGTTTCAGAGCTTGGTCAGTTGTTCAGGTCAGTTTTTAAAGGCAGTCAACAGTCCTCCTGACATGAAAAGTGACATAGTGCAAAAAGGGGATAAAAATGAGTTTCTAATTAAAAATCAATGATCGAACTTGATTCTAATCAGTTCGAGAGTGTTCAGTTGATCAATTTCTAGCTTAGCTGTTCGGAAATGAAATTTTTTTTAGCTCAACCCACTTTGGGGCCGGGCTAAATTTATCAAGATCTACGATATTTTGTGAAAATTTTCTAGAAATGACAAGGATGAGGCTGAAGATTGTATTCATGGTTTTTATAGTAGAAGATCTTGGTAAAGTTTTCACGTTATGTGGTTTTATCGTGCAGAGTATTGAAACAATTTTTGACATCCAATGGCCAAAAGCTCACCATGAAACAAATTAATATAAGTGCAAAGTCCATGGCTTGCTAAGTAGAGGATTCCATATAAAAGATCCAATAGCAGATATAAACAAGGTTTCATTAGAGTGTTCCGGAGGCGAGTAGTCAACCGATTGAGAGAGATGTGAGGATGGGGGACGATGAAAGCTTGGTTCAATCCGTGGGTGGAGAAAGGAAAGGAAGAGAATTCAAGAGGGCCCCTACTATTCCGCCATGCAAAAAAAGTTGGGATGGGAGTTAGCTATAATTCCCTGCTCCTCTCTCCGCTCTGCCCTCTCCAGTCAAGCTATAGCTAGAGTAGCGAGGTAGCAGGCAAGGCAATAATATTAAAGAAGGGCACCCATAGATTGAATCATAACTGCAATATCAGGATGCCCCGAGTCATGAAGCAAGTGGATAGAAGAGGGTAGAGAGGAGCGACCCTACACAAAAGAAGATTCCATGAAGCCTGCAACTCACGCCATAGTCCAAGCCACATGAGTAGCAGGATCCAAGGTTACTCCACGCATAAAGCAAAGAGCCCCATGCAGCTAAGAGCATGGGAGAGAAGTAGCAGACCGCGGCATTTGGAGGGGACAAGCACAGAAATCAACATAAAGGAATTCTGATCAAAATAGAGAAGCCGTCGATAAAGAAGAGCAATTCTCATGCAACAAAAGAGATAGGTCGCTGTTACAAATGGAACTTCACACCATTTAAAAGGATGAATAGTCAGCTCATGCAAAGCAAAGAGAAGCTCCACCTTTCAAGGAAAACCATGCCGTAGGCATCATTAAGAAGAAAACCATCACAAAGAGACCCTACGCATAGAATGAAGAAGCCAGCCCCTACATCGGAGAAACCACAAGAAATCCACACAATGGAACAGGGGATGTGGCATTGAAAAATAGATCCACCCTGCACAAACAAAGGAATATGCACTGTTAAAGGAAGCTCACGCCTTCAAAACATCGGGGCTCACGCAGTATAAAGAACTCCATGCAACAAAATAGAGTAACTAGTAGAAAGAGTTGCCCACACCAAGAGACACCATAGCCGCAATCAAGGCAAAGCTGACTAGCATGAAAAGCGAGAAAAACTGCAAGCCATTTGAAAGAAAAATGCAGGAGGAAGAATATGCAAAACTAAATATCCCACATTTCTCGTGGGAGAGACTTTGCAAATTTTTAAATGGAAAAGCGCTCAACATGTAATATGAATTGAAGCGTGAGCCTTTTGAAGGTAACGCTTGAGTGCGAGGGTCCCAGCCAGTGGTGGATGACATCAGCAGGGTCGAATGAAGCAAATTTTTAATCAAAGTTGCGCTTGCGATGATGTGGCATCAAAAACTCAGATCATAGCAAATTGCACCATGTGGCCGCATCTGACGGCGTGCGCATCCTCGCAAAAAGAGTTGCGCGGTAGTTAAATAATGCGGGGATGCGCCTGGGTGCCACGTGGCACAGCGGGCCCTACCCAGTGGTGACATGGCACTGAGTTCGAGAGGTCAACCAATGAGATGATGCCATGTGGCAGTTAGTCAACCCTGAGTTGACCATGGATCTGAAGGCAAAGGAAAAAATAAAGAACTTAAAATATTATTTTTTGTCATTTTTCAAAGAAAGGATGCACGCCAGATGTTTTAAAAAACCAAAAAAGGCATTTAACCTAAATTTTTAACTTTAGAGTAATTTAAATTTCTCAAAATTTAAATTTTAAAGATATGCAAAGCCATAGTTATAACAGAGGAGTCATTTTCAAAATGAGATTCTAGGCATTTTTGAGAGGTTAGATATGCACTCCAATATACTGTTGGAACTGGGAGAGCCTGAATTTTCTGAATACGGGGTCAGATTTTGCACAAGTAGTAGCCGGTTCAAGCTACAGGAGGTTTTCTTTCAGGATTCTAGATTACAATTGAATTGAGGTGTCAATGTTCAATTTTGATTTCTGGCATGGTAGTGAGCTAAATATGGATAAAACATAGTAAAAATGCAGTTAGGGTCAAATTGGTTCTGATTTACTTAGTAAAAACTCATTTTCACTGGCTTTTTCATAAGGAATTAGATATTTAGCAAATAAGGGATTTCATCATTCAGTAGGAGATATTTGTAAATCAGTTAGAGTATAATGATGAAAATCAAATCAGATTGAAGACAGAGGTTAGAGAGAGTCTTTTCAATTGTAGAAGATTGGATTTCAAGTGGACACCTGGCAATTGCATATCAGATCCAAGAGCTCATCTGGGCTATATCATTCTTTCTTTCTGTCATTGTAAGGGTTCCATTTTTTGGAGAAAAACCAATCACTACTAAGATACCAAATTTTGGGTCCAGTTTTGATATGTTCCCATACTGTGATACCACATATTTCTTCAGTAATTTCTCTCATGTGAATAGCAGTAGGAAGATAAATACAGATAGTTCAGACCTGTTAGGTTGTTTCATGTCTTTCATTTCATGCATATGATTGTATATTTTCAAGGAAATAATGCAAAGAGCAGCAGATAATTAAGTTTCAGTTGAATCTTGTCTCCATTCTCATTGAATTTCAATGTTTTACGATCTCTGAACAAAGAGTTTAGGTTGTAGTTGCAGTCCCCTAAGATTGTATGTTGTTTCATTGTTGCTCATAATTCAAGGAATTGTGTAAATGCTTCATAGAAATCAACAGGGTTAAAGATTTATTGAGGAGGATATCATGTAAGAACCAGATTTTAAACTGAACATATATGTCTATTTACAAGTTAAATAGATAGATCTATATCTGAAGATACACACATCTCAGATATTCATATGTATGTTTGTGATCCATGAATTTGTCCAATGGACTAGGCACTGATCAGCTACAGGGTCATTACTTTCTCACTGCTGCATATCTGAGGGTTGTTGAAATCAACATCAAAAATCAAATGCTTTTCCCCTTTCATGTTGAAGAGTTATCATAGAATGCCCTCACTCAGCTTATGAGATTCATAGATTTTCATCTAGCTATCGTAGGTTTGTGTTATTTCATGAGTTCTTAGGAGAAATAAGGGTTTTATCTGCTTTGAATAGATTCAGTGTATGCTTTGACAACTGGTACCATATAAGGAATCTATAGGTTCACCCGCCTAGGTTTTGCAGAGCCTGAAGAAGAAGAAGGGTCTAGCCTTATAGTTGGCTTGGTGTCTGAATGGATGTGTTGATAATGGAAGTTAGTTGCCCCTTAGATGCGTTTTGTTCTCATCAGGGTAATTGGAAATGGGTAACATTTTCAAACACCAACAAAATGGTGACTCTACTGGGGAGTTGCATTCAGAAAGAACCAAAATCTCTACCATGAAACAGATTGGATATAGAAAATCTATAGCGAGAGGCATCTCTTATTTTCCTTGCTGAAGTTTCATGTTCCCTAGTTAAGCTTTATTCATTATCAGCAGTATGTTGAAACTAGATGAAAATTGTTTTTCCATGACTGTCATAGGTCTATTTTCAATCAATCTAGTTTGCAAATACTGTTGAGAAAGTTTCAGAGTCAAGAATTCATTTATAAAGTGTAAATTCTTTTCAAGATAATAATGATCTGCAAGTTTCCTACATTGAAGGTCTGGTTCAGATTTGTCAAGTGACAAATTATGTTTTATTTCTCACATGAGTGAGTGGCGACTCTCAAATCTCTGTACCAGTTGTTCCTAGTTGCTTTAATTGTAAAAATTTTGAAGGATTTTCAATTGTGTAGGAAGATCTGAAACTGTTGGTAGTTTCTTGGAAAGGAATTATAAATTCTTGATAAGTTTTATAATGTTGTTTGCAATCTGTTGTTATAAAGAAATTGAAATGTAAAAAGTAGATAATAGAAATTATCTCTTTATCCTCTTGAAAAGAGGTGGCGGCTCTACAAAGTTTTGACCAGTGGTGTAAAGAATTGTCAATCTTACACCTATGCCAGATCAGCCGATCGAAGTTTTCCATTAGCACTTGAGGTATTTTGGTTTTCATGTTTTCTTTTCATGAAAGTCAAATGTTAGAACCAGTGCCTCTATTCAGTGATTTTTAGCACTAAGCAAGAGGAGGTAGAAATTTTGTTGTAAGATGGAGTCAGATCTCAGATCTGAGATTACTCTGCCAAATTCTAAGAGTTTAGAAACTGTGAGTAATAACATTACTATGTTGAATACAATGGTTTACAAAAGGATTGTAAATCTTATAAGAATTGAGGTAGGGAGTACTCAAGGTTTAAGTTCCGAACAATGTTATTTAAGGCTTAAGTCAATAATCAATAAGATGCCTTTTCATTGTAGACCTGAGGAATCTTCCCTGCCAAATATTTTTCTTGATGTTCTAGTACCTGATTTAGTCGATTGGCCAGCACCTATAAGATTACAAATAATTTTGCAAACTGAAAAATTCATTGAGGAGATGGAAAGTGGTGATTATAGATTTCATGTTATGTCTCTTGATGATAATGAGTGTGCTAAAAGTCAGGGTAGTAATGAATACAATGAGTCCGTAGAGCAAGACAATATGTCTTCCAAATGTGAAGAGTTGGATTCAAATGTTAATGAATTAAGTAACAACAATCAGCATGAAAAAGATGGCTATAAAAGAGAAGATAAATTTTGTTACAGTGCATATGAAGTTGAAGAAAGTTGTAACAACAGTAGATCCAGTGATTGCTATGATAAGAAAGAATGTTGTAATAATTCTGATTTTCCAGATTGTTACACTAATGATCTTCCTGTTGTAAGTTCTTCATGTTGTCCAGATGATAACCACAGCTGAGAGAAGATTTGTGAGGCAATCTTCTTGAGCTCCGATGAAATCTCAGAACTATTGGCTCGTGATTTTGAAAAGTACGTAAGTATCTCTAAGGATCTTCATATGTTCTCTCATAATACTTTCTCATTTAGTCAAATCAATTCCCCAAAGTTTGACGTGGAAAAAGAGGTAGAATCTGAACAATCTTTGTTAGACTTTGGAGGTGTAGATGACAGTACCTCAAATGTCTTTGCACATGATGATTTGCTGGATATAGGGAATGTTAATGAAGGGAAGGTTAATGTTGTTTCAGATTCTTTTTATGTTGATCTTGTTGAACATTGTTTTGATGTTTCATGTAGTGAAGTGGAAAATAGTGAGTATTGTCAATCTGATTATAAATTTTCTTCATGTGTTGATAAGTCGTGTAAAGATAAGTTCAAGGTATATTCCGACATTCAGTCTAATGAAGAAAGTGATAATGATCAGCATAGTTTGGATCAGCACTTTCAGAACGAATTTTCATGTATGGTGACTAATCAATGTTTTGAGTGTGAAGAGGTTTCAGCAAAGGATAAATCTGATTCAAAGAGTAACATGGTTGCAAGCAGGCAACGGTCAGATTTCACATACTCTTCATTTATGGAAGCACAAGGTGAGTTACAATCTGCTCCATGTAACTCGTTGAATGAAGTTGAATATGAGCACTTTGTGTTTCCAGTTGAAAGAATCCATATTTCAATTATTAGTGATCAGTTTCAGTTTGATATCAGTTTTTATGGTCATGCTGGGCAAGATGAAGAAAGTATGTCTGATTTTTATACGCACTATGAAGATGATGATAGTTTTGTTTTGCCTATTGAGCTAATTGCAAATGTTGATACGTTGGGTGAAACAAATGATAATGAGAATTTTTGTTTACCTTAGAAGGATGTAAATGAGAATCAGGTTTTTGACAGAGGTAAGGAGTTTTGAAACTTTCCGGTGGCTCGGGTCATCATGTGTACATAATAGTGTAGTTTCCTTGCTTTCAATAAAGCTGTTCGAGAAAGTTTTGATGTTCAGATGTGTGGTCTACTTCTCCCAAAGATCTAAAATCTTTCCATGCCCAAAAGGGACATGCATCCCCAGATAGAGCCACTGTTGGCGCTAAAAATTGCATGGCAAATTTTGAGCACCCTTGAGAAATTGAGCCCTACAAATGCTTTTAATGCCTATGTACCCGGCTATCCATCTGACATCCCTAAGGTATTTAATGCTTCTAACACTTTCCTTTTAGCCTTTTTATACATTCCATGAAGATCAATTGTCATTCTGAGTTATTTGGCAAAGTCTTGTTTTGAGCTAGTTCCAAATTTGCATTTTCACCTGTGTCAAACAGCGACAGGAGGCTATGTTTGCCAATGAATATCTCGCACCTAGAAATGTTTCATGACTCACCACTTTGAGAGTATCTAATATCCATACCTGAGAACCTATGTTTCAGATTTTGAGTCGTTTCAAGTCCATTTGAATAGGTTTTGAATCCCTCAAAGTTGGTCAGTTACTGTTTTCATGCTTTTGCACTTTGCACCTAATTCTAGGAAGCCCTTTTTGACGTGCAATAAATTTTGACCAGTTGACCTGAATGTTGAAATTCCTATTGTATTACATTGTAGGTGTCAGAGACTTGTTATATTTCAAGTTTCATATCATGACGAATCCGTTTGATCAGTTTTCAAGCATGATTCAAAATGGAATTTCTGACTTTTTGCTAGTGTCAGCACTTGCAAATTTATTAGTACCCCAGTTTGTGACATTATAACTTGAAATCCATGATTGCCAAGATCAAATGGATTGTACCCTTGTGTTGTTCACTGAAAATTCTTTATTTATGCCAGTTTGCAAGTCATGACGAATCCATTTGCACACTTTTCCAGGTCAATTCCATTCGCAAAAAATGCTTTCTATCAGCATGTCTAGTTTGCAAAATTTTGAGTAGCCCACTTTGACTGATCGCCATTTGCGCCCTGTTATTCATCATGATCCTAAATCGTAGATCTGTAATGTCCTCATGACAAAGAATGAGCGACCCAGTTTTCATTTCCCCATGTGCTCATTTGCCTAGTTTTCCAGGCCAAATCCAAATGCACTTTCCAGTTTTCTAACATGTTTATCTGCAGGTGAATTAAAGTTTAATTTTTTGCAACTTCGGAGGTCAATATCTTTTGACCTTGAAGTCATCATGCAACGAGATCTGGCAAGCCTATTGAACATGTTAGAGAGAATAGAGATCCTGAGTTTCAGAGCTTGGTCAGTTGTTCGAGTCAATTTTTAAAGGCAGTCAACAGTCCTCTTGACATGAAAAGTGACATGATGCAAAAAGGGGATAAAAATGAGTTTTTAATTAAAAATCAATGATCGAACTTGATTCTAATCAGTTCAAGAGTGTTCAGTTGATCAATTTCTAGCTTAGCTGTTTGGAAACGAAATTTTTTTTAGCCGAACCCACTTTGGGGCCGGGCTAAATTTATCAAGATTTACGACATTTTGTGAAAATTTTCTAGAAATGACAAGGATGAGGTTGAATATTGTATTCATGGTTTTATTATAGTAGAAGATCTTGGTAAATTTTGCACGATATGTGGTTTTATCGTGCAGAGTATTGAAACAATTTTTGACATCCAATGGCCAAAAGCTCACCATGAAACAAATTAATATAAGTGCAAAGTCCATAGCTTGCTAAGTAGAGGATGCCATATAAAAGATCCAATAGCAGATATAAACAAGGGTTCTGTAGAGTGTTCTGGAGGCGAGTAGTCAACCGATTGAGAGAGATGCGGGGATGGGGGACGATGAAAGCTTGGTTCAATCTGTGGGTGGAGGAAGGAAAGGAAGAGAATTCACGAGGGCCCCTACTATTCTACCATGCAAACAAAGTTGGGATGGGAGTTAGCTATAATTCATTTCTCTCGGCTGCTCCTCCTTCCGCTCTGCCCTCTCTAGTCAAGCTATAGCCAGAGTAGCGAGGTAGCAGGCAAGGCAATAATATTAAAGAAGGGCGCCCATAGATTGAATCATAACTGCAATATCAGGATGCCCCAAGTTGTGAAGCAAGCGGATAGAAGAGGGTAGAGAGGAGCAACCCTACGCAAAAGAAGATTCCATGAAGCTTGCAGCTCATGCCATAGTCCAAGCCGTGTGAGTAGCAGGATCCAAGGTTACTCCACGCATAAAGCAAAGAGCCCCACGCAGGTAAGAGCATGGGAGAGAAGCAACAGACCACGGCATTTGGAGGCGACAAGGACAGAAATCAACTCACACAAATGAAGGAATAGGGAAGGTTAAAGAATGAAGCCCGACGCAGCCACAGAGCATAAAGGAATTCTGATCAAAACAGAGAAGCCACCGATAGAGAAGAGCAATTCTCACGCAACAAAAGAGATAGGCCACTGTTACAAATGGAACTTCAAGCCATTTAAAAGGATGAATAGTCAGCTCATGCAAAGCAAAGAGAAGCTCCACGTTTCAAGGAAAACCATGCCATAGGCATCATTAAGAAGAAAACCATCACAAAGAGACCCTATGCATAGAATGAAGAAGCCAGCCCCTGCATCGGAGAAACCACAAGAAATCCACACAATGGAACAGGTGACGTGGCATTGAAAAACAAATCCACCCTGCACAAACAAAGGAATATGCACTGTTAAAGGAAGCTCACGCCTTCAAAACATCCGGGCTTACGCAGTATAAAGAACTCCATGCAACAAAATAGAGTAACCAGTAGAAAGAGTTGCCCATACCAAGAGACACCATAGCCGCAGTTAAGGCAAAGCCGACTAGCATGAAAAGCAAGAAAAACTGCAAGTCGTTTGAAAGAAAAATGCAGGAGGAAGAATATGCAAAACTAAATATCCCACATTTCCCATGGGAGAGACTTTGCATATTTTTAAATGGCAAAGCACTGAACATGTAATATGAATTGAAGCGTGAGCCTTTTGAAGGCAACGCTTGAGTGCGCGGGTCCCAGCCAGTGGTGGATGATGTCAGTGGGGTCGAATGAAGAAAATTTTTAATTGAAGGTTCGCCTGCGATGATGTGGCATCGAAAACTTAGATCACAGCAGATTGCATCACGTGGCTGCATCCGATGGTGTGCGCATCCTCGCAAAAAGAGTTGCGCGGTAGTTAAATAATGCGGGGATACGCCCGGGTGCCACGTGGCACAGCGGGCCCATCTCGGTGGTGACATGGCACTGAGTTCAAGAGGTCAACCAATGAGATGATGCCACGTGGCAGTCATTCAACCCTGAGTTGACCACGGATCTGAAGGCAAAGGAAAAAATAAAGAACTTAAAATATTATTTTTTGTCATTTTTCAAAGAAAGGATGCACGTCAGATGTTTTAAAAAACCAAAAAAGGCATTTAACCTAAAGTTTTAACTTTAGAGTAATTTAAATTTCTCAAAATTTAAATTTTAAAGATGTGCAAAGCCATAGTTATAACAGAGGAGTCATTTTCAAAATGAGATTCTGGGCATTTTTGAGAGGTTAGATATGCACTCCAATATACCATTGGAACCGTGAGAGCTTGAATTTTCTGAATACAGGGTCAAATTTTTCACAGGTAGTAGCTGGTTCAAGCCACAAGAGGTTTTCTTTTAGAATTCTAGATTGCAGCCGAATTCAGGTGTCAATGTTCAATTTTGATTTCTGGCATGGTAATGAGCTAAATATGGATAAAACACAGTAAAAATGCTGTTAGGGTCAAATTGGTTCAGATTTACTTAGTAAAAACTCATTTTCACTGGCTTTTTCATAAGGAATCAGATATTTAGCAAATAAGGGATTTCATCATTCAGGAGGAGATATTTGTAAATCAGTTAGAATATAATGATGAAAATCAGATCAGATTGAAGACAGAGGTTAGAGAGAGTCTTTTCAGTTGTAGAAGATTGGATTTCAAGTGGACACCTGGCAATTGCATATCAGATCCAGGAGCTCATTTGGGCTATATCATTCTTTCTTTCTGTCATTGTAAGGGTTCCAGTTTTTGGAGAAAAACTAGTCACTACTGAGATACCAGATTTTGGGTCCATTTTTGATATGTTCCCATACTGTGATACCACATATTTCTTTAGCAATTTCTCTCATGTGAACAGCAGTAGGAAGATAAATACAGATAGTTCAAACCTGTTAGGTTGTTTCATGTCTTTCATTTCATGCATATGATTGTATATTTTCAAGGAAATAATGCAAAGAGCAGCAGATAATTAAGTTTCAGATGAATCTTGTCTCCATTCTCATTGAATTTCAATGTTTTACGATCTCTAAACAAAGAGTTTAGGTTGTAGTTGCAGTCCCCTAAGATTGTATGTTGTTTCATTGTTGCTCATAATTCAAGGAATTGTGTAAATGCTTCATAGAAATCAACAGGGTTGCGGATTTATTGAGGAGGATATCATGTAAGAATGAGATTTTAAACTGAACATAGATGTCTATTTACAAGTTAAATAGATAGATCTATATCTGAAGATACACACATGTCTCAGATATTCATATGTATGTTTGTGATCTATGAATTTTCCCAATGGACTAGGCACTGATCAGCTACAGGGTCATTACTTTCTCAGTGTTGCATATCTGAGGGTTGTTGAAATCAACATCAAAAATCAAATTCTTTTCCCCTTTGATGTTGAAGATTTATCATAGAATGCCCTCACTCAGCTTATGAGATTCATAGATTTTCATCTAGCTATCATAGGTTTGTGTTATTTCATGAGTTCTTAGGAGAAATAAGGGTTTTATCTGCTTTGAATAGATTCATTGTATGCTTTGACAACTGGTACCATATAAGGAATCTATAGGTTCACCCGCCTAGGTTTTGCAAAGCCTGAAGAAGAAGAAGGGTCTAGCCTTATAGTTGGCCTAGTGTCTGAATGGATGTGTTGATAATGGAAGTTAGTTGCCCCTTAGATGCATTTTGTTCTCATCAGGGTAATTGGAAATGGGTAACATTTTCAAACACCAACACACTACTCACAGCCCAGGAAATGGGATCCATAGTATCCTGTAGATGTCCTCCAAGGTGATAGTCATCTCTCCCTAGGGAAAATGGAAGTTGTTTATCTCTGAATGGAAATGCTCAACCAATTTTGTTAGTAGGTCATGATTCACAAGAAATGTGTGAATTTGATAAAGATGTGACAATCTAAGGGCATCAATGTGTACCATGTTAGCATCATCCAACTATCGTATCAAGGCTCTGTAAGGCAGATAATGTGATCTAAAACTAACATCGGGAAAGATAACCTACACACATGAAAACAACATGCAAATGATTAGTCTTAGATAGGCAAAAATGATGAACGAAAGCACAAAATATTAATGACAAATCAAATTTCCAACATTTGATTTTGTAAATTACACTAGATTTTCAAGCAAGATTTCATCTTCTTGTGCGAGATTGTACCTTTTTGCATGAGGAAACACATTCTTGAATGAGAAAGTTCAAAATACTTAGTGAACAAAAAACCAAGTTTAGGGTTTCTCACATGAGATATGGGTATCTTCTCTGCAAAGAAAGCCACAATACCCGATGAAGAAGTATTTTCTTGGTACTTCCTTGTATGAAAGGCAATTGGAGTCATACGAGGAATGACATCTTCATGTGAGAACTGACATGAAAAAACTGAAAAAACCCTAAAAACATGCTAAACTGACTCAAAATATGTGAAATTTAAAAAACATAGCAATATTATCGATAACTCACTGGAGGTCCATAGTCTATCAGTCACCTGTGTCGACTGGAGTGCTCAAATCGATGCATATGCATAGGGACCACCATCTTTCTCCTTAGAGCTCTCTTCTTCACAAAAGACAAAAGCACAAATGAAATGAAAATGACCCTTTAGGCCCTTATATAGGTTTTGACCTAATTTTTCAAAGTGCTCCAATTGGTGTGAAAATCACCCCTTGGCTAATTTGGCTACTCTGAATCCATTTTTGGTATAATTTTGAGATCTAACACAATTAAACAAGTCAAAACCACATTTTAAAATTTTGGGAGCAACATGATCGAATGCTTGTGCACTCCATTTTTTTGATACTTTGTGAATCTCGGTATCCTTTCAAATCACATTTTCTTCAAAATTTTGAAAATTTTTGGAAAAAGTCAAATTTAGTCAACTTTGGTCAAACTTAATCTTTTGGACCTCAAAATCACTCTAAATCAACTCCAAATTTTCTTCATGCTCTTCTAATCTGATCTGCATTCTTTTGAATCTTTGATCACATCTTAATCTTTGAATCTATTGCTCTACATCACTATTATTGTTTTATCATCTTTCGATTTCTCTCTCGAGGGGGTAGGATGATTGGATCATTGAATCTTTCAAAAATTGGCTTCAACTTAATCTAAATCTTATGTCCTCATCACTCGAGGCATCGTTGTTTCCCTCTATTTGGCATCATATATCATTTATCTCATCTTTTGATCAACTAATCACACTTCTAATGGTCATTATCATAATTTGATGGACAGGTATTAGGATAGTCTAACCCTGACTCCTAAGGATCAAGCCTCATTCTAGGGATGATTCTATGACTCGTGATAGGTCATTTTATCTCTTTTATGTACTAATACTCAGGTGTTCTATCTAGACTTTGGGGTATAGAGCTCTGTTTTGGAGATAATTCTAATTTCTTCTAGGGATTAAGCTCCATTTTGGAGATAATTACAAATTCTTGCTAAGGGTTAAGCTTCATTCTAGAGATAATCATAACTCTTGCTGAAAATTAAGCCTCATTTTGGGGACAATTCTAAGCTCTTTCTTTCGATCACTATTCAATGGACAAGTATGGGGATAGTCAAACCCTAAATCCTAAGGATTAAGCCTCATTCTAGGGATAATTCTATGAATTGTGATTAATCTTGTCATCTTCTCATGTGTAGGTATCAGGATATTCTAACCTTGACTTCTGAGAATCGAGTCTCATTCTAGGAACAATTATGTGAAGTTTGATAATATTTGTTCTATCAATTCTGGTATCTAGGTGTTCTATCTAGATTCCCTAAGGTTAAGCTTTGTTATAGAGATAACCCTAAAAAGCTTATCAATCTTGGTATCTAGGTGTTCTATCTAGATCCTCTAAGGTTAAGATTCATGTTGGAGATAACCTTAAAAAGCTTATCAATTGATCTCTATATCATCAATTTTGGAACCAATCTCATTTCTTGATCAATGCTTCATACTTCATATTTTTTTGAATCAAACGTGCTTCTTGCACATTCATTCAAAGAGGAGCAAATGTAATTCCCCAAAATTGGCACATTGCCATGATGAACCAATTTTAGTCTATTGATATTACCTAAAGTCATATTGTACTAGGCAATTTTGATTCTAACAATATCTACTCAACCTAAGTGTCAAATGCAGAAAAAATCATTAATTTATATTAATCACTTACTTTAACTAATTCCTGAATACTCATTGAATTGGCTAAATTAACCTTTTAATTGAATTAATTTAATTGTATGTCCTAGTACTTTAATTAAATTAAATTCATCCCTTTTAGCTAATATACATGAGGAATTAAATATATTTGATTTAATTAAATATTCTTATTCTAATTGTTGAATTTAATTATTCAATTTACAATGCTTAATTATGAAGTTTTATTTAATTTCCTTAAATTAAATATATTCTCCAATATTCCCTCTTCAATTCAAAAATGGAAACTTTGAGTTGACTAAAATTTTAAAAAAAGTTAAGTCAGTTAACTCCTTATTCCATTCAAAAGCGATTAGTTAACTTCCTTTTTATAAGGAAACTTTCTATTCTGACTTAATCTTCTTTAGATCTCAACAGTCCATTCTAATCAATCTTGATTGTCGATCAAATTCTTGGATTCTATTTAAGAAGCCCTCAATCCCTCACTATAGAGGTTAACAATTGATTTGCATTGAACTTATGTTGAATTAATCACTCAAGCATTTACATTCATAGCTTTGTCATTCTAGCATAGTAATATTATTTAGTTTAAATGCACTCATGTAGATTAATTTTTCTTTCTTATTTTTAGATTAATACTTCCATCTCATCTAGCTTAATACTGCACCTTATATAGCTTAAAATCCTTCATTCTAGATGTCTAGTTGCTAGCTTCTCGGTCTGAGACTAATAGCATAATCATTCTAGTTAGGAGGCAACATTTTGACTAATTGGATTTATTTTGGATGAACAATCCCATGCTCATTCCAAGATGACCCCTGAGATAATGATCATGTTGAAGTGTGTGTGAATACGAAGGCCCACATTTCTTGGATACAATTATGACATGTTGTGTTTCCATCAATGAAAAAGAGGCAGATTGTTGAAAATAATTAATTAATTGTGTATTATCTTTAATGTTACACAAAATGTCATATCTTTACTAGTCAGTATATGTCGAGCTCACTTAGGCATTAAAGATAGTTTCCTATGTTAGCCAAGCATTCTAGAGTTTTCTAAGTTCAGAAGACAGTGTCTACCGAGTTCACTTGGATGACAAAGAGAAGTTCACAGAAGTTGGGTGTTAACTAAGCTCACCTGGTTAATGAAGGAAAATATGGATTGAGCCAATGTTAATCAAGCTCACTCATCTACCAAAGAAACTTTGTGAAAATGCAGTGTTAACTGTGTTCACTTGGTTAACATAGGAAAATCATTTTTGAGTTAGTATCTACCAAGTAGGGTCAGCTACCTAAGGATTTTCTTGTTTTGGTATATTGAGTTCAATATAGGTGTTTTTTGGTGACTGAGGAGATGAATATTAAGTATTCTAAGTTGTATTCAAGCCAACTTGGTAATGTGTATGATATAAATATAAGGTCAAGTTGAGGATTAAATGTGTGCAAGTGAATGGAATGTTTGAAGATGTTAAGAGGAAGTGAATTAGAAGGATAAGTAGAATATCCTTGTGAAGCTAAAAAGATACATTTGATGAGAAAGGATCAGGTATAAAAGCTAGAATTGAGATCTATAATGAGAAATTCAATTTCATCAAAAATCAAGTCATTTCATTGTTACTCTCCAACCATTGTAGTAGTGATCTAAATCTCTTAATAGAGTTGGCTTAACAATTATTTGTAAATCCTCTAACAAGGTGGCATTTCTAGATTAAAGTGTCTAAAGACCTCTAACAAAGCTACTCCTAATACGGTCACACCTAATAGTGTGTTCTATAACCCTTAATAGGGTTGGTTTCTAATAGGGCTCACTTTAGAAGAGTGAAAATAAAAAACTGGCTACAATTAGTGGTTTTTCCCAAATTGGGTTTCCACATTAAATCTCAGTGTCAATTGTGTTCATGCTATTTCTTTTATGTGTATGCAACTAAATTAAGTAAGCTTAATCATAGATAATATCCTAAGATTTCATGTTAATATTTTATCAAGTTATAGTTTCTATTTTAGTGCTTACTGAGTTACGGCATTTTATTAGTGTAAATCAAGTTCTTGTGTGTTTACCTAGCATCAGTAATTTCAATGAAGTTTATATTATGTACCGAAATCTAAGGGATTTGGGATTTCTTTTAGTGGCAACTGATTCACCCCTCCCCTCTTAGTTACTCTTATATTTCCAACATCTTCTTCATCAACTGCTTAAAGTCTTAAAAATAACTGGTCATTACTAATTCAAAATTATCACCTAATTGTTCAATGATCTCTCCTATCTGTTGAGTAACATATTTGTTTGTCTTCCATGTAACCTTGGAAAATTTAGGAAATGTATTTTGCACATAAAATAATATGCAAATGATAAGTGATCCAAACTTACATGAGGCACTCTTTTCTTTCGTGATGGCTTCCTGATTTTCTAATAGTTGCTGAAGTTGTAGCTCGGCTAAGTCATAACTATGATCTCTCTTCACAATCTTATAACCTGGGTCAACAACAATGAATGACACACTATTGAGTTGGATATGTGTTCAATCAATCTTACTACAAATGCTATAATAGGGTCTATGATGGTGTCAATTGACATTCCACATTTGTTCCACATGGCTCCAATGTTCTTCCCAATAATCTCTTTTGCATTGCTCCTCAATGTCTTTAGTCTATCTAAGGTTGGATAACTTGTGACTATATGAAAGATACTCTTAGATATTCTGATTGGTCCAACTTGTAACCAAATCTTATCGTCATGAATCCAACTCATCATTATCTTTATACATTCATCCTTTGAACATTTGTGGGAAATCTAGGGTATGTATTTGTTGGATACAATTGTTTAATTGTGTGTTGTCTTTGATGTCACACAAATGTCATATTAGTCATCAAATAGTGTCTACCGAGCTCAGAAGGTTAGTAAGGCAAAGGACAATGTCTACCAAGCTCAAAAGGTTAGCAAGACAAAGGACAATGTCTACTGAGCTCAGAAGGTCAGCAAGGCAAAGGACAGTGTCTACTGAGCTCAGAAGGTCAACAAGGCAAAAGATAGTGTTTATTGAGCTCAGATGGTCAACAAGGCAAAAGGACATAATCTATTGAGCTCATTCAATCATCAAAGGAAATGTGGCAGGAACAGTTCTTACCAAGCTCACTCAGTCATCAAAGGGAATGTGGCAGAAGCAGTTCTTATTGAGTATAATCGACAGCCAAAGGATTTTATGGATATTGCAATATTAATCGAGTCAAGAAGGTTAACTTAGGAAATTTTTGGAAGCAGTATTTACCAAGCAGAGTTGGCCAGTAAAGGATTTCATTACTTTATGAAATAACATTTATTTGTTTAGAGTAATATCTGTAGCCGATTGATGTATGGTTTATTGGTAAATGTAACATGTAAATGGGATGACTTGACAATCTGAATGGTATAAGTAAGAGGTCAAGTTGTGAATTCTAAGTGTGTAGAAGTGTGTGGAATTAATGTGATATGAAGACTAATTATTGTGGAAGCAAATTTAAGGGATGATAAGAGATTATTGAGGAGTAGCAGAGCCATATTTGATCAAGGAGGATCTAATAATGTTGAACAGAGACTTGTAGCCAGTAAATTTAGTTTCATCTTGTTTAGGTCAATTCATTGTTGCTTTCTAACCATTGTAGAAATGATTTCAAATCTCTTAACAGAATTGGTTTAACAACCATTTTATAAATCTTCTAACAATGTGATAGCTCACTTGAATTGTTCTAAAGACCTCTAGCAAGGCCACTCCTAACAGGGTGATTAAATCTTCTAATCGGGTCACACCTAACAGTGTGTATTGTAACCTTTAACAGGGTTGGCTCCTAATAGGGCTCACTTTAGAAGAGCGAAAAATTGGTGACTAGTTATTTGGTGGTTTTTACCATATTGGGTTTCCATGTTAAATCTGGTGTCTCTTGTGTTCATTTTTTTTCAATTGCATGCATGTTTACTTGAAGATAAGTAATAATTTAATTTATCGAGTTACAACATTTTTTTTTATGTTTATCGAGTATCAACAGTAACTAGATCTTTAAGACATCTAAGGGATCTGTGGATTAATTTTTCTAAGTAACTGATTCCCCCCCCCCCTCTCAATTACTCTACCTTTAATTCCACCAATTGGTATCAGAGCTTTTGGTGCTTACAAGAAAATATTTCAAAGATCTAAGCTAAAGATCAAGATGTCTTACAAAAGGGAAATTTCAAGACTTAACAAGGACAACTTCTCAGCATGGCAAGGATTGATGAGGCTTCATCTAGCTTCTATTGGTGATACAAGGCTGAAGTACCTTGATGAAAAATATGAAGAACCTTCTGGTACATTATCTATCAATGATATTGCTGAAAAGAAGACTCACAACAACATGATGATAGATATAGCATCTACTCTAAGTTATGAAGAATTTGATGACATCAAGGATTGAAAATTTTCCTTTAAAATGTGGAACAAGTTGAAAGAGATCTATGGAGGAGATGATAATGTAAGAAGAGCCAAAGCAGAAAGTTTGAGAGGACAATTTGATCAAATGAGAATGAGAGAGGATGAAAACATTGCAAAGTATGTTGAAAGAGTTAAAGCATGTGTTAGTGCAATCAAAGCATCTGGAGGAGACATCAATGAGGAGATAGTTATAAGTAAAGTTCTTAGAAATCTACTTCCCATTTATGAAATCAGAGTCTTTGCAATTCAAGAAAGAAGATGTGAGGTAAATCATAAAATAAATTTAGAGGCCATAGTTAGAATATTGACTGTATTTGAGCTAGACAACTATGAAAATTATGTTCCAGCTACCAAGAATGTTGAATCAACATTTGAAGTCATGCTTTCACTCAAAGAAAAAGGGAAAAAGATGAAGGATCCACAATTAGATAGTAATGAAGAATCAAAACAAAGTTTAGACAGTGATCTTGAAGTGGTTGAAGCTCTACTAGCAAGAAAATATTCAAAAGGCAAAGGGAAATACAAATGTAAGGTTCTTCTAATCTACTTTTCTTGTGAAGAAATTGGACATGTTGTAGCTAGGTGCCCAAATAAGCAGAAGAAAGATGAGAAGAAAGATCACAAGTACAATGGCAAGAAAGACTTCAAATAATTCAAGGATAAAGGTAAGAAAACATTTTTTATGGCTAAAGATTCTAATGATTCTGATGATGAAGAAGAAGATGAAATTTTCTACATTACTATGAAAGATGAGTATGATAATGATGAAGAAATGGCACTTATTTCTCATATGAGTAGAAATGATACATGGATCATAGACAGTGGTTGTTCTCATCACATGGCTGGTGATAAAACTAAGTTTGAATACTTTGAAGACTATGATGATGGCAGTGTAAGATTTGGTAACAATGAACCTTGTTGTATAAGAGGAAAAGGAAGAATCTCACTAACCAAGGAACTTGTATGTGATAATGCATATTGGGTAGAAGGACTAAAGTATAATTTTTTGAATGTGGCACAACTACTCAATAATGGATTCAAAGTAGAATTTATGCATGGAAAAGAAAGATTGCTAAATAGCAAAGGAAAGTTGATTGGATCAGGCACTCAAACAAAAGGTAACTTATTTTATCTTGAACTTGGTGAATGTTCATGTTTCATTGCTCAAATTGAAGAAAGTTGGTTATGGCATAAGAGGTCATGTCATGTAAACTTTGAAAACTTGATAAAGATCAGTAAATTCAGGAAAGTAAGAGGTATTCCTAACATAAAGAAACTTGAGGTTAGTCTATGCAAGAATTGTCAAATTGCTAAAATGGGAAAGACTAGTTTTAAAAGCAAAAACTATCAGACTGAAGAAGTTTTAGAAATTGTGCATACTGATTTGTGTGGACCTATTGGCATTGAAAGTTATACTGGTGAAAAATTCTTTATTCTGTTTGTTGATGATTATTCAAAAATGATGATTTTCATGTACCTCAGAGAGAAATCAGAAGCATTGGAAAAGTTCAAATGGTATTTGGCCAGAGTAGAAGGAAACAGGCAAAAGACTGAAATGCTTAAGATTTGACAGAGGTGGTGAATTTATTTCACATGAGTTTAATAAATTTTGCATTGAAAAGGGAATCAAAAGATAAGTTTCAGCACCTGGAACTCCAGAACAAAATGGAATAGCAAAAAGAAGGAACAGATCTATCATGGATTGTGCACGAACTTTAATGATTGAGAAAGGCATTGCTATCAAATACTAGAAGGAAGCTATTAGCACTATAGTTCATACCTTGAACTGAGTATAGCTGAAAAAAGATTCATTCAAAACACCCTATGAGTTGTGGTATGGCTACAAACCCAATATAAGTTATCTAAAAGTATTTGGAAGCAAATGTTACATTTTGAAAGAATCTAGAAAAGGTAAATTTGATGTAAAAAGTGATGAAGGAATATTTTTAGGATACTCTTGCAAAAGAAAAGCATATAGATGTTTGAACTTATCTACTCACAAAGTCATAGAAAGTGCACTTTTGAAAGTTGATGAGTTTGCAGAAAGAACAGAAGAAGAAAGAAAATCGGAAACTAAGGACTATAGAAGATTTGTTTACATTGAACCTGATATAATGCCAAGTATACCTATTAAGCAAGAATTCTCAACTCCAGAGTCTTCATTAACCGAGTCACAAGAAGTTCAAACTGAGTCAATACCTACCGAGCTGCAAGAACTCGAGTTGCAAACAAAAGCTACTAAGTTAGCATCTATCGAGCCCGAGCAACCAGAATCAGAACTAGAAGTTGAAACACAGAAGGATAACAATGCAAGTCATTCAAAAGGTAAGGAGCCTATGTTAGCAAAGTATGTTAGAAGGCATCATGCACCAGATTAGATCATTGGAGATAAATCAGAAGGAACAATGACAAGAAGTAAATTGAAAGGCACTTGTTTACTTGCTGATTTTGAACCTAGAAATGTCAAAGATGCACTAGACAATGAAAGTTGGATTGAAGCTATGAATGAAGAGATAGAACAGATAGAGAAAAAAAAAACATGGACTCTTGTACCTAGACCCAAAGACAAAAATGTGATTGGAACAAAATGGGTATTCAAAAACACACTAAATAAAGATGGTAAGGTATCAATGAACAAAGCTAGATTGGTATGCAAAGGATACTCTCAAGAAGAAGGTGTAGACTATGGAGAAACTTTTGCTCCTGTTGCAAGATTGGAAGGTGTCAGAACCTTACTTGCATATGTTGCATTCAAAGGATTCAAATTTTATCAGATGGATGTCAAGTTAGCATTTTTCAATGGCATATTGGATGAAGAGGTTTACATTGAACAACCTGAAAGTTTTGTTGATCCAAACAAGGACATGGTCTGAAAATTGCATAAAGCATTATATGGTCTGAAACAAGCCCCTAGAGCATGGTATGAAAGATTGCATAACTATCTTATTTAGATTGGTTTTCAAAGAACTAATGACAATAGTAGTTTGTACATAAAGGAAGGACCAGATAATAAGATTGTTTTGGCAGAAATATTTGTAGATGATACTTTTTTCATAGGAAATGATGATCTTTGCAAAGAATTTGAAATGTCAATTTTTGGCAAAATCAAATTCTTTGTTGGTCTTCAAATTCAACATAGTAAGAATGGCATCTACATCACTCAATCTAAATACATCAAGGAGATACTAAAAAAGTTTGGTATGGAAGACTACAAACTAGTTGGGACTCCTATGTGTACTGGATTAAAACTGACCAAGGGTGATGAATCAAAGGAAGTGGATTAGACATTGTATAGATCCATGATTGCAAAGTTGCAATATGTAGTGCACACAACACCACACATTGCCCTTGTAGTAGCAATTGTAGCAAGATTCTCAGCAAAACCAAAAGAAAATCACATGATGGCAATCAAAAGGATCATGAGATACTTAAAAGGAACTGAAGAATATGGATTATGGTATAAACTTGGAGGAAAACTAGATTTAAAGGTGTTCACTGATGCAGATTGGGCAAAAAATATTGATGACAAAAAGAGCACAAGTGTAGGAGCTTTCTTTCTTGAAAAAAGGTTGGTTTCTTGGACAAGCAAAAAGAAGAATTGTACATCTCAATCCAGAGCAGAGGCTAAATATGTTGCAACAGTAGTAAATTGCTCAAACATTGTGTGGTTTAAACAATTATTGGAAGGTATGAAGCAAGAAATCAAAGAACCTATTGTTATTTTTTGTGATAACACAACTGCAATTAACATCTCCAAGAATCTAGTGATGCATTCAAAAACCAAGCATATTGACATAAAGTATCACTTCGTTAGAGAATTGGTACAAGGAAAGAAAATAAGATTGGAATATGTCCATACAAAGGAAAAAATTGCTGACATATTCACAAAGCCTTTACCTAAGGATGCATTCTTGTATCTAAGAGGTAAGTTAGGGGTCATTCCCCTATCTGAAGCTCACTAAAATACAGTTCTAGTGATGCATCAATAGAAATAGAATTGAAGAATTATCAATTGATGCAACAAACAATTGAAGACATTACATATGAATCAGTACATTAGGTACAATGCTATTCAGTTGTTTTGAGTTGTCTTTGGCATATGTTGTCAAAGAGGGAGAATATGCTATCATATCTTTCTAAAATTTGCAAAATAATAAGAGTTTGTGCAAGAGGGATAGATTATTATGAAAGAGGGAGTTTGTTGTATTTGAAAAAGAAAGTGAAGTATTTTGTCAGTAAAAGACTTGTTTTCAAATTTCATTCTGCTATGAGATGTTGTGTTCCCATCAATGCCATAGAGGGAGATTGTTGGATACAACTATTTAATTGTGTGTTGTCTTTGATGTCACACAAATGTCATATCAGTCATCTGATAGTGTCTACCAAGCTTAGAAGGTTAGGAAGGCAAAGGATAGTGTCTACTAAGCTTAGAAGGTCAGCAAGGCAAAGGACAGTGTCTACTAAGCTTAGAATGTCAACAAGGCACAAGATAGTATTTATCGAGCTCAGATGGTCAATGAGGCAAAAACATAGAATCTACCAAGCTCACTCGGTCATCAAAGGAAATGTGGCAGAAATAGTTCTTACCGAGCTCACTCAATCATCAAAGGGAATGTGGCAGAAGTAGTTCTTATCAAGCTCTCATGAAGGAATTTAGTTCTTACTGAGTAAACTCGGCAGCCAAAGTATTTTATGGATATTGCAATATTAACCGAGTCAAGAAGGTTAACTTAGGAAATTTCTGGAAGCAGTATTTACTGAGCAGGGTCAGCTAGTAAAGGATTTCATTGCTTTATGAAATAACATGTATTTGTTTAGAGTAATATTGTAGCTGACTAATGTATGGTTTATTGGTAAATGTAACATGTAAATTCAGTTGCATCTTGTTCAAGTCAATTCATTGTTGCTTTCTAACCATTGTAGCAATGATTTCAAATCTCTTAACAGAGTTGGTATAACAACCATTTTGTAAATCCTCTAACAAGGTGATAGTTTAGTTGAATTTTTCTAAAGATCTCTAGCAAGGCCACTCCTAACAGGGTGATTAAATCCTCTAACAGGGTCACACCTAACAGTGTGTATTGTAACCTTTAACAGGGTTGGCTCCTAATAGGGCTCACTTCAAAAGAGTGAAAAATTGGTGACTAGTTACTTGGTGGTTTTTCCCATATTGGGTTTCCATGTTAAATCTGGTGTCTCTTGTGTTCATTTTGTTTTCAATTGCATGCATGTTTACTTGAAGATAAGTAACAGTTTAATTTATCGAGTTATAACATTTTTTTGTTATGTTTACCGAGTATCAATAGTAACTAGATCTTTAAGACATCTAAGGGATCTGTGGATTAATTTTTGTAAGTAACCGATTCACCCCCCCTCTTAGTTACTCTACCTTTAATTCCAACATGTATTAACACTTTACTCTACAATCTTTTTTTCTTCCCTCAATAAACCATTCTTGTACAACTTCTAATAAGTTTCCCTTATTTCCAAATCTCCAACCTCACCTACATTGTAGGTATAACAACATTGTACATCCTAGATCATTAAAACCTTTATTGGTATAGTTGATGACACACTAAATGGATCTCCTTTATACATGATCTTAAGAATGGCATGGAATGGAAGTTATCTCACATCATTGCTAATCAATTAGACATCAAAAAATTCCTTGCGCTCTTTCCTAAATGCTGCTAAAGAACTTTCTTCCATCTTGGCTCTCTAGGATTTGCAAAACACAAAATAGTATAACTTGGCACAAGTTAAATTCCTTTCAACTCAATTGAATGATTTTGAGTTGTAGTAGACTCTAGTTTACAAATGCTTGAATCTCTTTCACAAATCTCCTTTGTTCTCTTCAAACTATACTAAGTGCAAATGACTCAAAAAAATGAGTATATAACCTTCAAAACCAAGCATTTAATGCTTAGTGCATATGCAGTTGTAAGATTGATCACTATAGGGTTCTCCAAAATGCTCAACTATCACTACCATACCTTCATTACTGGACACTAACTACAAATCTTTCAATGGTTGATAGTAACAAAAAAAAGTAACAAAATGATAAATCTTCTCTTTGTTCTAATCACTTAATTGCATCTTAATATATGCTAATAGATCCTTTTCATTAATTGAATACTTGACAATGATGCAAAAATATATCATTTCAAATGCCAGTTCCAAACATATCTTCGATTGCCTAGTTGGGGTGATGTGATCACCTAATTCATTGGATGAAGTGACCTCATCTTGGCTTGATGTGTTGCAATCATTTTTCTTTTTCCATATCTTTTTTATCTATATCTTTGTCTTTTCAACATCTACCTTTGCTTTTCCTTTTCTGAATTCATTTCTTAGTGTAGGTGACCAAGTTAGAAAAAAATTTCTCACTTGACCAGTCTTACAACAACTAAAGCATACAACTTCATTCAACCATCTATTGTAATTTCTCTGAAATGTGTCCTAATGCAATTTACAATGACATGACTATACTCACCACAATAATGACAACTTTACCTCATATTGTAATCCCAATCATAAGTATTCCTATGATGATGTGCCTTGGTTTCCTTGTTTGATGTCCACTTGGGTTTAGATATGCATTCATATCCTTTGTGTCCATACTTTTGATAGTTGTAACATTATCATTCAAATCTCTAAGTGTTGATGGTCTTTGTCCTGCATCATGTGTCTGATATCCTTTCTCTTTGCATTTATGGAAATGTTCCTTGAATTTTTCGTTAAGGTTTTGATGTATAGTGTTTCTTATGAAAAATTTTGTTGTTCCACAATGATGATAAGTGGGCTTGTTGATCTTTCCCTTATAGTTCCTTTGCTCGCCACTTATAGATGATTCTCCTTTCTCAATAGTAGAATAGTCCAAACTAGTAGTGTCATTGATTGACATTAGTGTTTCCATTGGTTTTTCAAAGTACTTTATGACTTTACTAGGTTTGTTAAGATTTTCTTTCTCAGTCTTCAATTCATTTTTTAGTGGGATTATGTGTTTCCAAAGTTGTAATCTCGATGTCTTTCCTATTCAATTTTTGATTTGTAATAATCAAATGATTCATCAAATCCAATTGAATGCTTGATAAATTTCATACATCTCATGATTTCTCCTCAAGTCTATTAACTAGTAGTCTTTTATCTTATTCAATCATGACTTTATCTTCTTCTTCTTTTAGGAAACTTTGAATCCCTATTAGGAGATTCCAACCTTGTCAGGAGTTGTGGAAGACAACTGGACCCACTACCCAAACAACTTCAAAGGCAAGACCAATGAACCCATTGTCCAAATGATCTTTGTATTATTTCTTGCAGAATAATAGAAAATAAATTTACTTCATTACTCTTCCTCTATGATGTCAATTGGACCTCTAATCCTCCTAATCTTGTAACCATATCACAAATCTCGCATCCAATAATCCCTTGGATTGCTTACTCGCATTTAGTAAGCACTATGGTCCTTTTCACAATTCACATTTCAATACATTTTCCACACACATTTCAAACAAGGAAAACATATTTCATGTATACCTTATATTCAAAATAATTCCTTGAGTTGGCCTTGAGGCTTTCCAAATTAATTATAATAAAATAATTAATTAATTACAATTACAATAGCATTGTCAATTCACAGTCTATACAAAACTTCACACATACAATACTAGGGATTGCGCACTTGTAAATATCACCAAAAAACTATTTTGTGTCACTTCCTAAATATACATCTTCTTATTGCATCTTAGATGTATGAGGAACTTCTTTCCCAATACTTTGTCTCTAAACTGCTCTCTATAAATTAGGTACAACTTTCGTATATCTTCAACTTAGACTCTGCACACTCAACCACATCATCAGGACATAGTGTAGAACATGTCCATGAGTGTGTATCACTATAAAATGAAACCATTGTCCATACCATTAAGATCTATGTCTGCTACTCAGTCAGTCTTTACAAAAACCATACTATGTTGACATCAATGACAAGCATAGTCATGAATGCAACATACCAATACTCTCCAATGGTAAGAATACTCCCACAAAGTAGTACCATCAATATTAATGCTAACAATCTTCCCCTTTGGAATTAATGGTAACATAGATGAAAAACCCATCTAAGTTCCAAGAATACTAAATAGCGTTCTATTATTGCTACTGACCACCATCAGTTGTCCACATGCTAAAAATGATCAACACAATAGGTGAATACTCCTACTTCTTTGACAACAATTGTTTACTTCACACTAAACAATTCATAATACATCAAACGCATATTCCTGCTTCCTTACATGAATCTTTCTAAATCTCTCTAAAGAGATTCCTCTCCCTCATTCATAAAGTTTTTCTTCCCCATTGCTTAGGAGATGTTTTTCATGTATATTCTCTCCCCCATTGACATAAATGTCAAAGGCCTTGATGTTATAACATGCCAATTTCTATTATGTTGCTCCAAGTCTTCAACTAGCTCAAGTGTCCAAAGACATTATTCCAAAGAAAATACCAAGAGTCCTCAATAAATTTGATCATCACAGATGCTCCCCATATGAGAAGCATCAACATTTAGTCCAAGATAACAATAGTGCTCTAATACCAATTGTTAAAATATATAGTCTACTAATATAACTGAGAGGGGGAGGGTGTTATCCAACTATTGTCACAATTATCAACCTTAAAAAAATTTAACAATATCAGCAATATAAACTGAAACCACAACAAGATACTCGTACACAATAACACCAAATATGCCAGCTAGGGAAACCCTTAATAAGAGGGAAAACCCTAGTGAGGATGGTACCCACAAGATGATGTACTAATATAAATATTCCTCGTTAGAGGGTGGACCCTATTAGGAGTCTATGAATACATTTAGTACATATGAGTCCCTATTAGGAGACTATGAATGCTTGTTAGGAGATTCCAACCTTGTTAGGAGTTGTAGAAGACAATTGGACCCACTGCCCAAACAGCTTCAAGGGAAAGACCAATGAACCCACTGTCCAAATGATCTTTGTATTATTCCTTGCAGAATAATAGAAATAAAATTTACTTCCTTCCTCTTCCTCTATCCTATCAATTGGACCTCTGCTCCTTTTGATCTTATAACTAGATCACAAATCTCACATTCAATAATCCCTTGGATTTCTTACTCGCATTCAGTAAGAACTTTGCTCCTTTTTCACACTTCACACTTCAATAGATTTTCCACACACACTACAAACAAGGAAAACATCTTTCCTTTACACCATATCTTCAAAATAATTCCTTGAGTCATCCTTGAGGCTTTCCCAATTAATTGTAATAAGATAATTAATTAATTACATTTACAATAGCACTTTCAACTCACATTCTATACAAAGCTTCACATGTGTGATACTAGGGCTTTAGACTATCCTCTATCACTACCTAACTGCACATCTTCTTATTTCATCTCATATGTAAGATAGTGAACAAACATTAGGAACTGCTTTCCCAATATCCTATCTTTGAACTGCTCTTTATAAATCAGGTACAACTTATATATGTCCTTGACTTAGACTCTATGCACTTGACCATGTCATGAGGACATAGCATAGAACATGTCCATGACTACATATCACTAGAAAATTAAACTATTGTCTATAAAATTAAGATCTATATTTTCTACTCAGCCAATCTTTATAGAAACTATGTTATGTTGCATCAATGACAAAAGCAAACATGAATGCAACATATCAATAATCTCCAATGCTTAGGATACTCCCCAAAAGTAGTATCATCAACATTCATGATAACAAGAACATTATTGATTGATTCCTAATGCATTAACTTTATGTCCTCCTCATTTAGTGGATTTACATTCTCAATGGAGTTATCAAGTATATCTTTAATTGTTACAGACTCTTTCTCTTCATGTAGGGGACTGGTGCTCAACACTTGAGCAACCTATGCATCTTGCACATTTTTTGTAGCACTTGAGCATCCTGTTCATCTTGTGCATTTTCCTCATCTATGTCATCCTATCTTCTATTGTATCCTCCTTTTCTCCTATTAATGTTATGTTTTCCTTTTCTTTTTGTCCCTTCTCTTCCGTGGCTTTGGTGGATAACCCATAGATAACATTCCATAGTAGCTTTCTTTGGGTTACCACCTCTTCTACTTTATTCATGAAAATATTAAATACTCAATACTTGGAAGAAAATATCCCTTTTTATTTCTCTACAAACTTTGTAATCATGCTTTTGTCAAGTTTAGGCATGATTATGGCTAAAGTAGCCTCCCTAATTTTTTTCAATCTCCAAATTGTACTGCCACGTTTTCTCAACTCTCTCATATAGGATTTTAGGAATAGAGTTAGCAATTTCTAATGGAGTGGTCTTAAATGAGAATATCATATCATAAATATCCTCTTCAAGATTATGCTTATCTTCACTCCCTAACTTATCAAAATCAATATGTGAAAAACCAAATAAATTTGCACTGGTCTTTACATTTTCACATAAATTATCAATGTCAGATGAGAGATTGTGGCTTACCACTTTGAATTGACTTACGTCATCTAATTTTGTCTTTTCATCATCTAAGTCACCTTGTTGTTTGTAGTTTCTTATTGGCTTCTTAGGAGGCTAACTTGGCTCTATTGTGGCACTTTCTCTTTCACATTTTACCTTTGTCTCTATGGAATTTGCAGTGGCAACCCTTGTGGTTGACCTTTTTAAAGGTGCAACTGGCTTCTTTACAATTTCCTTTGTTGTTTTCTTTAGTTTCTACACTTCCTTTTGTTTTCCTTTCCTTTTCTTGCCAATTTCCTACTCAATGTCCTCTTCATCATCATATTTTTCCTCACCTAATCCTTGAGGCAATTCCAATGGTTCTTGTCCTTCTTCTTCTTCTCCTTCACCAAATTTTTCTTTTAGCTTCTTCACCATCTTATTTTTCTTTCTAATGATTGTGGTAGTTTTGAAGTCTATGGTTATCCTTGGCTTGGCTTCATCATAGTTCCCAAATGATGTAGCATCCTTGTCAATTTCTTCTACCAACAATACAATAGTAGTTGCTAAAGTTTAATCAACATTAATTTCATATGGTAAAGGTCTTAACTATCTTACCCTAGGAATTGATGCTTGTACATATGTGTAGTTGGCATCAACTAGAAAACAAACATCATTATAGTATTTTTCAACTAGTGACACAATAATTCTTGACCTCTTCTTCATAGACAACCTAAATTCTTCAAAATAACTAGTCATTACTAAATCAAAATTATCACCTAATTGTTCAATGAGATCTCCTATCTGTTGAGAAACATATATATTTGTCTTCCATGCTACCTTTCCAAATATAGGATTTTTAATTTGCATATAAAAGAATATGCAAATGATAAGTGATCCAAACTTACATGAGGCATTCTTTATTTTCCTAGTAGCTTCCAAATTTCTAATAGTTTTTGAAGTTTTAGCTTGGCTAAGTCATAATTGTGGTCTCTCTCCACAATCTTATAACCTAGGCCAACAACAATGCATGACACACTATTGAGTCGGCTCAACTAGTAGAATTTGTGTGTAATCACTCTTATTGCAAATGTTATAATAGGGTTGTGATGGTGTCAATTGGCATCCACACCCCTCTAATATTCTTCTCAATAATATCTTTTGCATCACTCCTCAATAACTTTGGTCTATCTAAGGTTGGATATCATGTGACTCTGTGAATGATACTCTTAGATATTCTAATTGGTCAACCTTCTAACCAAATCTTATTGTAATGAATCTAGCTTAGCACTATCTTTATCCATTCAATCTTGAACATTTGCTAGAAATCTTCGGCACACATTAACCCTTTACTCTCTACAATCTTGTTTTCTTCCCTCAACATACCATTCTCACACAACTTGTGATAAGTTTCTCTTATTTCCAAATCTCCAACCTCACCTACCTTTCAAGTATAACAACATCATACATCCTAGATCATTAAAACGTTCGGTGATATCATTGATAGTGCACTAGATAGATTTCTTGTATACATGATCTCAAGAATGACATGGAATGGAGGTTGTCTCACATCATTGCTAATCAATTGAACATAAAAAATTTCCTTCCCCTCTTTCCTAGGTGTTTCTAAAGAACTTGTTGTTTGTAAAATATAAAATAGTGTAACTTGGCACAAGTTAAATACCTTTCAAATCCACTAAATGATGTTGATTTGTAGTAGAATCTAGTTTGCAAATTCTTGAATCTCCTTTTACAAATTGCTTTCATTCTCTTAAAACTCAGGTGAGTGCAAATGACTCAAAAATTTGAATATATAGCCTTCAAAGCCTTGCATTGAATGCTTAGTGCATATACAGTTGTAAGATCAATTTCTATTGGGCATTCCATAATTCTTGACTATCATAGTGAGCTCGGCTATCACTATCATACCTTCATTAATCAACAATAACTACAAAAATTTCAGTGGTCAGTAGTAACAAAGAAAGTAACAAATTGATAGATTGTATTTTTGTTCTAATCACTTAATTATGTCTTAATATATATTGATAGACCCCTCTCATTACTTAAATACTTGGTACTAATGAAAAATATATCATTTTAGATGTCAGTTCCACACATGTCTTTGATTGCCTAGTTGGGGGTGATGTAATCACCTAATCCATTGGACGAAGTAGCCTCATATTAGTTTGATGTGTTGCAATCTTCTTTCTTTTTCCATGTCTTGTTCATCTACATGTTTTTCTTTTCAATATCTACCTTTGCTTTTCCTTTTCTAAATTCATTGCTTAGTGTAGGTGACCAATTTGGACAATTTCTTCTCGCATGACTAGTCTTAAGACAACTAAAGCATACAAGCCCATTCAACCATTTGTTGTGATTTCCTCTAAAATGTATCCTAGTGAAATTTATAACAACATGACTATACTCACCACAATAATGATAATTGTACCTTGCATTATAATCCCAATCATAAGTATTCCCATGATGATTTACCTTGGCTTGTCTGTTTGATGTCCACTTGGGTTCAGATATGCATTCATATCCTTATGTCCATACTTCTTATAGTTGTAACAATATCCTTCAAAAATTTGAGTTTTGATGGTCTTTTTCTTTTATTCATGTGCTCGATGACCTTGCTTTTTGCATTTATGGCAATTTCCCTTGAATTTCTTCTTAGGGTTTTGATTTCTAGTGTTGCTTCTATAGAAGTATGTTGTGAGGCCCAATTTTCCACAATGATGAAAAGTGGACTTATTGATCTTTCCCTTATAGTTCCTTTGTTCAACACTTCTAGATGATTCTCCTTTTTTAGTAGTAGAATAGACCAAACCAGCATTGTCATCGATTAACCTTGGTGCTTTCGTCAATTTTTCAAAGTACTTTATGGTTTCACTAAGTTATTTAAGCTTTTATTGCTCTTTCTCCAATTCATTCTATAATAGGGTACTCTGTGTTTCCAAATTTGTAATCTCAATATCTTTCCTATTTAGTTCTTGATTTATAATCATCAGCTAATTCATCAGATCCAATTGAATGCTTGATGACTTTTGCACATCTGATGATTTCTACTCAAGTCTATTAGCTATTAGTCTTTTGTCTTCTATGATCATGTCTCTATCTTCTTCAACTTTCTTTTTTAGTTTAGCTATCTCACATAATAATACTGACTGAGTTTCTTATTCCCTCTTCATATTCCTAACTTATTCATTTAGGGCACTATTCTTTTCCATCATATCTGCAATAGCTGCATCAAATTCATTTGAGTTTTTTTCCTCAAAAAATATAGTAGTGTCTTCTTCTTCATATTGATTATCATTTTGTTGAATGACCAATTCGTTTCTTCTTTGAGCAATGAATATTGTAATTCATCTCTTGCCTCTTTGAGTTGATGTAGGGCAAGTTGTATTTTAATCTTCTAGTTCTCAATAGTCTTTCCCAATTTGTAGACCTCCATCTTAAGGATCTTACCTCCAAAGTTGTTAAACTTTGTTTTCTAGAGAACAAAGATCTAATACCAATTGTTGGAATTAACAATGGGAAAGTGAGCTCTAAAATATTTCGCCATACATCTATCTCATAACTTAACTTGTAAACTAAATATGTAGCCATTCATCACATCCAAAGTATGAAATAAATCAACACATAACACATAAGATTTTAGTTACCCATAAACCCTCCAAGGAGAAGATAAAATGAGGGTGGGGATGACACCCACAAATCTTCACTATTGCAGTTGTAAAGTGTGGCCTATTATGGCTACTAAGTTTTGATCATAAACTATTATATGCTCTGTTAAAAGCTTACAAATATTTTTAAGTCTCACCTTGCTAAAGGATTTAAACTCACAATAAAGTAAGCATTTGGTTAAGAGATTTAAAAAATCCTATTAAGACTACTCTATTAAGAGATTTACTCTATATCACCTATTAGAATAATCAAGTACTAGATCCTTCAGTTAGCACCTTAATGCCTAATGTCACATCTCCTCTTTACTAATTATCTCTTGATCCTCTTAATTGGATATATGTTCTTTCAATTCTTATTTATGTTCTTCTTAGAATAATTCTTCATTGCAAAACTATGTCTTAGGCATCTTCTCCATGTTTCTTTCATAGCAAACACTCTCCTTAGTATTATTCTTCATAATATAGGTTACCCTTAAGGTATCTATCTTTTATAAACATCATGGAGATTAAATTAGGTTAGAATCAATGATTGTGGTTGATCCATATTGCTACCTAAGGCTTCCCTCAATTTGATTGATTGCATGCATAGCATAGGGATGTGTAATATGACTCCCTCCTTATTTCTTATAATCAAAAATTCATGTTCATGTCAGCCAAAACTGGTTTACATAGAATTTTGTGTTGTTACAAACATCTATGACATAGACTATTCACTCAACATCAATAGGCTTTGATGTTCATCCTTCACTGTGCTCTATAAACTGATACTTGGCTTCTGAATAGTTTGGCATTCACTCTTGTTCAACACTTGAATCACTTGGCACACTCTATTTTCTCAACTCATTCTATTTGCTTGAGACCTAAGTGACTCAACATGCATTTTCTTCTCAGCACATACTAGTGCTCGGCACTAACTATCATATTACTCAGCATGTATTATCTGGAGATTTATGCTCAACATGCTCTATTTTATTAGCTCACATTGATCACTTAGCTCACTTTGTTTACTTGGAATGCTAGATAATGACTAAGTGTTTTGGCACTGCCTTTGTAAAACCATACTTACACTAGATCTAGTTTGACACTTTCATCTATCTTGATAGGAAAGAAAAATAAATCTATTTTTGAAAAGAGATGCTTCAAATGATCAAACTTCACATAAACATTAACTTCTGCATTAAGGAGATAATATCTAAGTTTATAACAAGAAAAAACCATAGAAAAACATTATTTTTCAATTTTAGTGTAATGTATCTCATTTTAAATTAATATGAGACTTATTTAATATACATTACACTCATAACCTTCTTGATCATGTTGATCCAACATGGCACTTAATGCTTTAGACGAAGTAGAGGTGTAGAGGAAGAACAACTTATTGGGTTGAACCAATTGTAGAATAGGAGGATTACCAAGATAATTCTTGAACCATTCGAATAAGAGCTTATAGTCTTTACTCCAGCAAAAAATAATATCTTTCGTAAGTAAAGAAGTGAAAGGAATGGTATGATCTACTAGATGAGAAACAAATCTATGGATAGCTTGTATCTTCCCTTGTAAGCTATGAAGTTGAGAGATATTACATGGAGGCATATTGACAATAGTAATGATATTCTTTGTATCTATCTCAATACCTCTATTAGAGATAATTAATCCTAGTAGTTTTCCACTATCAACCTGAAAGGAACACTTTCACAGATTCAAGGACAACTTATAATTTTTGCATCCTTTCAAAGATTTTTATAAGAGTATTAACATGCCTACTTTATTTTATTAATTTAGCTAGAATATCATCTACATAATCTTCAAGAATCCTATGATGTAGTCATAAAATATTGATGTCATAGGTCATTGATAAGTAGCACCTGCATTCATTAACCTAAAAGGCATAACCACCCAACAAAAGGTTCCTAGTGGAATAATGAAAGTAGTATTGTATTGATCATAAGAAGGAATAAAATTTTGATTATATCCTAAAAATCCATACATGAAATCTGATAGCACATGCTCCACTATGGAATCCACTATCATCTTGATGTTAGGAAAAGGAAAGTTATCCTTTAGGGAAGCCTTATTCAAGTCATAAAAATCGTCCACATCCCTATATTATTTTCTCCCTTAGAAATAACCATGATGTTAGAGATTCAAGAGGAATAATCTATAAGACGTATACAATTGGAATCCAAGAGTTTCTTTATCTCTACCTTGATAAGAAGAGCAATTCTAGGATTCACTTTACAAATCTTTTGCTTAACTGGTTCAACCTTTGCGATGAGAACTATGTTGTGAGAAATAATATTGAAAGATAAACCATGAATAGTACATCAACAATATTTGCCACTCATCTATAGGGATTCACATATGTCTGGTTCCCCAAGCCTGGAGATAGAACTAAAGTCCACACAAGATCTAGGGCTTTCTAGGGCTATAATTCATCCCTTCCCAACATAATTCTATCTAATACCAAAAGAGGTAAAACACTATAATCCAATACTTTCACAACACATGAGTAAAGACTCTAGAGTATAGGATATGTAAGTGTCATTTCATAGCCCCTTCTTTTTGAGATCCTTCCTAGCAATCATGGGATTTGGGTGCTAACTCTCAAGTCTTCTCTTAGAGATTAACATTACCCTAGTAGTCCAAAATGACATATGTGGATAATCAATTGTCTTTTATCTTGTTAATAATTTTTAATTAACCCTTTCCCACTCATACCATATAAATTTAAATTAAGGTTTTAATTACTCATAACTCTTCCAAAGGAAATATCCTAGTGAGCATCATGGTCCTAGTACCTATGGCGAGCCACTCACCTCATGTATCTAGTAACCCTATTCAAACAAGACATCTCAACCAAAGGACTTAGGTATCTTCCTATGATCTACATCTACAGGATAAGTCTAACCCAAAATACATATAGATAACAAGATAGGGCACTTCAAGAAATGCAAATTTCATCATGATAGAGCTAAGAAATAGAAATAACATAATATAAAAAGAAAGATTCAAGCAAAGACAAGAAACATAAAAGTATTAGATCTATGCATTCCAATGCATAATCTTTACAAAAAAGTGTTAATTACCATAACAGTGAAACACTATTGGCCAAATGGAAAAGTACATTCTTGTACAATATAACTCTAGTTACAAAATGATGAAATTCACACTAATATGATAATAAATAAATTAGGAAAATTATTAATGTTTCATCATTTGAAATAAAACAAGTTACAATATGATGAATCATACATATAGACATTCTGACACATAGAAGATTGTGGAATAGAAAAATAAAAATACTTCTAGATTGATTTGTTGATCAAAACTAGGCATGAAGGAAGGTCTTGGAAAGGATTTGGAGGTGTACTCTAATGAGTATCTAGAATTTATTCACCATAATAAACATCATACCTGGATCTATTTTAAGGTCAATCCAAAATTTGAACATAGAAGGACAAAAGATGAGACACCCACATAACCATCAATGGACTTATGAGGAAACAAGCTAAATAATAGTCTGAAATTTGAAATTAAAATGGAATATCACAAATCATAATTGCCCCCAAAATACATGAATTAAATGGCACATAAAGAAATTAAAGAGAAAATATTCACACAAATAATGTAGACACATTAAAGTCATTCCTTAAATTACACTAAGGAGTACTCACTCATAACTTCTATTAAGTTTTCCTACACATAAAATTTAAACACTAAAAACCACATCCAAACATTATTATTTCTCAAAATCTCACAATCATAATTAATAAACGTGTTATTATAATTTTTCACAAACACATCTAAATAATTTAATAGAAACATAAGGATCTCGCTAGCTCCACAACCTACTTGGAGTCTTGCAGAGAATCCTTCTCTAAAGTTGACTTGTCCCTAGAACTTCGTCCTCCAACCAATCCTTCCAAAACCTCATATATCCTCTAACTAAAGCTTCTATATTACCTAAGGAATATGAGACCAAGCCCCTTCTTACTCCTAAATATCTATAGAGTATACAAGATCTTATTGTCAAAAAAATTTCTTAAAAAATCTACCCTCTTCTTCTCTTTCCACATTTGAAATACAATTCTCCCCCCTTTATTCCATGTAACCTCCCTACTTATAAGCATCAAATAGCTTCATAGCTTGTTTCCCATAAAATTAGGTTATATTTAATCAATAAATAATTAAATAAGTTACTTAATTTCTATTAGTCATATACATTAAACTTATTAAACTGACCATCCAACTTACCCAACTTTCTCCTAGCTAATTAGGTACCTCAATAAGGTACCAAGGCTTAATTAATTTTATTTCAATTTAAAAAATTGCATATTTCAATTATTAAATATGATACATAGGGAAAGTGGTTTCAAGGAAATCACTTGGAAAAATTGGTAACCTAGGTCCTGACATGAAAGTAGTCTTAGGTTTCATTCCCCCCAACTTGACTAGAAGGAATAGTAGGAATAATAGGAATATTAATTAGAATTAGGTTTCATTTCCTTTTTATTTATTTTCTCAAAGACACATGTATTTATTTTAATTAAATATTCCACACAAATATATCACACATGTATATGCATATATATAGATATACATACATGAGTGCCCCCATATATATATATATATAATTAAATTATTCTATTTTAGAAGAAGCTAATTAAATAATTTATATCTATTATCAATATAAACATATAAAATATAATATTTTAACAATAGAAATCATTTATCTAGAATCTAAACCAACTCAATCCAACCAATCCAAAAGACACAAACAATAATCATATACCAAAACCCTAGATTGACCAAAAAAAATCATCAACTCAAAGGATCATGAACATACCCAACCGGGGTGTGGTCAAATCACCTAAAAAAGAACCTATGTCTAAAAGGGTTTCTTGATTGAACTTTAGTGCTACCTCCAAATTAACAAATTTGAATGATTGTAGGGCATGCTCATACCTATGCAACCATGTGGAGTCAATGCTTGGTACCTATGTGTCCCTGAATCATTGCTATAACAACACACACACACACACACACAGATACAAAAAAGAGAGGAAATAATGAAGGGAGAGTTTTTTTATAAATTTGAGATATAAGGATGAGAGGAAGGATGGAATTTTTTATTATTGCTTCTTTTTCTCACACGCTTTATGGATGATTTTGAGGGATTCTAGAATTCTCATTTCTTTTCATTGTCTTGAAAATTCTCTCTATGGTGGCTCTCTACCTTTTAAGATATTCAATCAGGCTATGGGGGGACATAGTAGATGCCATGAACCATCCAACTATGACAAATGGAAGAGATGAATGAAGCTCTGGGAAATTTTGAAGAGGGGTGGTCTAACCACTTTCATGGTGTGGCTCCATGGTGGTAGCCTGAATGTTACTCATCTCTTCATGTGTAACTGGAATAATGGTATTCTAAACTTGGGTGATAGGAATATCACTATTACAAAGGAGTTAATTTCCATGGTGATGAGAATTCCTATGGTTGGGAGAAAATTTTATAGAGACCATAAGTTCTCAGACTTTGTTATTAATGACTTTCCAAAGGAGTTGAGTGAGAATGAATCTACAGTGAAACAAAAAGGTAAGACCTACTTCCATCTTGGTTGTATTAAGAAACTATGGAATTTGTTTTTGTGGGCTACCATTTACTATGTGACTTTAGATGGTAGATTCTCTAGAATTTTCTTGCACATTTTATGTTGTTGAATAATTTTAGGCATGGTATTAAGATTTCCATCCACTGTTATCTTTTACCTTCTTTAACTAGTAGCATCAATGATGTAAGGGAGAAATTCCTAGCTAACCCTCCCCTCCATGAGGGTTTAATGGTGCTCATTTACAAGCACATTAAAACCCATTACATCAAAAAATTTATGGAGGTTAAAGATGTAGATGAGGTAGATGATAGTGATTCAAAGGATTCTTAGAGCCTCTTTGACACTAAGGATAGTGAAGGATTGCATTTGGAAGATGGGGGGATAGGGGCTAAAGAAAAGTGGGATGGGAATTTGTTTTTTCATAAAACCCCTATGAAGACTCCAAAGAAGAATTTACCTTCTAGGGAAAAGAAGAAAAAGAAATTGGTGGAGTCGGACGAGGAGCTATATGAGGAGGATTCTATGGATACTTAGGTGAAAGAAGTTGGATATATTAAGAAAAAGAATGGACAAGGATAGGCAAGAAGAGGAAGGCTATGGCAACCTTGAAGTATGACAGAACCCCTATTCCCAAAAAATAATCCAAGGTTATTATTTCGTCAAATGATTATGAAGACGAAAATGATGAGATGGACATGGACATTAGAGAAAAAGGCACTAGTAAAATTGTCAATAGGGCCAACAAGAAATCAAAATATGAAAGAGAGGCCCTAAAGGGTGGTCAAAGATTAGTTTCTCTATTGTACTTTATAAGAGACAATTATGGGGATGTCTCTTCTCTAGAGAAACATTATTATGATCCTAAGCCCGCCCATACTAACAAGGACATTGATATTGAAGAGGCTTCTGCCCTTCCCAAAGGTAGATAGATGGTTTGGAAAAATATGAGCATGGACAAAGTGAGGTTGGGAATTACAAGGGAGATTATTGACCAAAAATTTGGTGAGGTGGAGTTAGATAATGTGGCCCTCCAAGCACTAATTGATCTTGGCTTGATCATACTCAATGACAATAGTAAGGAGGACATCAATCTTTTGAACAATTCCAAAAATAGTCTCTTGGATAACTTCAAGTCTATCAAATAGTTGTTCCCCAAGTTATCGACTTGAAAGAAAGGATGGGGACTATAGAAGGGAAGATTGAGAAATACAACATTCAGGATGTTGTTGGGGGGGGGGGGGGGGGAAGGTGTGGAATACTCCTATGGGTTGTCTCATAGACATGGATACTTTCTATAGGCTGGAGGATCAGGTGTTGGAGTTGGATAACAAAGTTAATAGTATTGAAAGCACCCTTAGGAGTATAGCATATCAAAGCTAAAAAAAATCCTTAAATCTTCCAACAAGAATGTAAAAATTATCCCAGTAAATCTAGAAGGAAGTCCAAGGGAGAAATCCATTGTCTTTGTCACTGATGATCAGGGGATTTTTGCTGATAACATGGAAGGAACTAGGAGGATGACTAGGGATAGCACAAGGAAATATTTGTTGAGGCCTTCTTAGATGTTAGTTAGATCAAAGAAGCAGCTAAGAAGATGGACCAGCTAGAGGAGCAGGTGGATGAGTTGATCAAGAAGATGGGATAGGTCCTTTTTGGTTTCTATCTCTTAGTCCCTTTTGTGTCTTTTGGTTCTATCTTTTATTTTTATTTTTTTTCCTTTTGTAGCTAACTTTGTCTCTTTCAGTTATGTTGTTCTGATTGGCTTAGTGTAATATATTTTGATCTCTCTTGTATAAGGTTTTAAGGCCCCTTCAGAACCTACTTTCCTAATCAAAAACTATGTTTTTGTTGTAATATTTTTTGATCTCTATTATATAGGGTTTCAAGACACCTTCAAAACCTATTTTCATAATAAAAACCAAGGAAGGAAAAGGGTGGCATCTTGTAGGTCTCCCATACAAGTGACTACAACTGCCTCTCCTCATCCTACAAGGACATCATGCAAAGTATATGCTAAAACATGATTGGACAATATTGTCAGTCCATTAATTATCTCAATCATATAAGTGCAACAAAATGAAAGTAATCATCATCATTAAGTAAGCAATGCAAATGTGCTAGTTGATAATCAATCAAAATGTCATTCAAAATCTAGTACAAAAATAACTATAATGAATAGACGTCTTATAAAATCTGGTAATCATCTCATAAAATAATCATTGTAGAGAAACAAAAATTCCATAACTAATAAAATGCAGTCATCCTATCAAATCTTAGACAAAATATATAGTGTCACCGAAGTAGGCATTATAACTGGGCCTCCAAAAGAAAGGCTAAGACAATTGAATTCAAGATTTTTATCTTGTCATAAGTTTTTGAAGGCCTTCCAAATTAAATTTTTTGTTGAAACAATAGCTCATTATACTTTTATTGTACAAATTTCATAAATGTGAATTTTGTAGTGATATGAATTTTTTACTATTTTTGCATCATTTACCAATCAAAAGTGGCACCTAAACTTAAAATAGTGAAGTTCACTAAAGTTTTAATTTTTTCTTTTCTTTTAAATATTTTGGAAAACAAGTTATATAGCACCAATCTACATAGAATTTCCTTGAAGAAAAAAATAGATTTTTAAAAAATTACTAAGTTTTTATCAATTTATGGTAGCTCTAAATCAAAGGTTTCAAAAACATACTTTATAGTCAAGTAAAAATTAATATAAAACATTCAATAAAAAGGAAAATAAATATGCTCATAAATATTTGGAGTCATGTATCTTTCTTTAGAAGGATTCACAAAAATTATATTATTTAGGTCAAAATATGGTGGTCCTACACATGTGTTATGGTCTTCAACCATGCATTTTGGAACAATGGTTTGTGAGCATGCCTACTAGACATTATCTCTACCATGTGGATAGTGAAATGAAATACATTTTTTAAAAGTGGGTACTCTAAGCACTACATTTTCTATTACTGAAGTTTTATGAGATTCAATCTTTAAGTGCCTGAGCAATTTTTGACAAAAAAAATTGAAAAATAGGAATAACACTTCTACCTTTTGTCCAAAAGTGGGACTCAACTTCTTACACCCACCCTATTAAAAGTTGATCTAATCATATTAGACCCACAACTTATTTTTATGTTGATTAGTGTGCAATTCAATACATTTTCACCTAGTTCTTTTTGCATCTTATCCAATGTCATTGAATCAACAAGGGGATAATTCAATCATATTCATTCATTCTCATCTTACATATTATCATTTTTTTAAAACTACGAGAATTTAACTACTCCCTTAATGAAATGATTGATGTGAGTGAGTTTGAAGTTTCACATTGAATAGGACATATTTGAATGGGATAGTAGATGCAAAATGAATTGTCCAAGTTGTCAAGTGAATTATGATAAACACATGACAAGTGAAAGCAATGTGTTATTTTTATCACATGGACCAAAGTTATGGTTTTAGTGTTAGACATTGAACTTGAGCTTTGTGTTGTACTTTTGGGTTTCTTTAGTGAATAGATTCTAAATTTCTATTTGGTAGTTTCTTGCATTATTTATCATATTTATTTGGTTCTTGAAAGATAGATCTTAATAGTGATTTGTGTATGTATTATGATGTTACTAGAATAACTTTGGATCTCTTGCTTGGTGACACTCTTGTAACTTGGCTTGGATCCTATAAGTCTATTTTAATCATTGGTTAACAGATAATATGGGTTTCTTTAGTGTGGTTTTTCTTGAATAATGATTTTCTTCTATGTGAATAATTATGATGTGATGTATTTTTGTAGCATTTTTTCTAGTAAATATATGATTAGTTTAATTTTCACACATGGAACCTCTAATAGATTTAGAGAGGAATTATATTATGGGGTTTCACTTCTTATCAAGAAGAAGAGCACATGATCTTAAAGTCCAATATTTGTAGATAAAATGATACTTTCACAAAATAAAGAAAGAAAGCTTTAGAACAAGATTATAATTAATGGCTAAGTGTTCAATGAGTTACATGATCATAATGTCATTTGTAATTCAATTAAACAAAAAATATTTTTTACATTGAATAAAAGTGAATTCAAATATAATAATTATTTTACAAATGCAATCACCATACTATTTTTTATTAGATAAGCAAGCATTTTGAATAGTCTAATCCCATGTACATAGAGAAATATGAAAATGTATTTGCAACAAAATACCAAAAAATAAGAAAATAAGATAACAATAGACATAACAACTCTAAAGTAACATAAAACATACTAAAATCAAGATGATTTACAAAAATGATTCATAAACACTTTTATTGGTCATAGTAGTAGGATCCTTCTATCCAAATCTCGGCTTCATAGATTGACGAGGAAATATAAAGTCAATGACATATCCTTTTGGAGACCACTAAAAGGAGATCAAACATCATCCTCAAAAGTAGTAATGAACAACTCTTGATCCATTAAAGTAGAAGAAGAAGGTACCATGGAATTATATTTCAATATGTTAAGAAAAACCCTTTTTGTTAATCTTAGAAAAGGAACATCCAACACCCTTGGCCTCATCCTCTCTAGAAAACTTGTTTGACTTAACTTTTTATCAATTTTTTTGTCATCAAAATCTCTAACATATATTTTTTATGTTAGACCCTTCCAAAAGGATATCCATGAGGAGTACATCATTGCCACCACCACCACCATCACCACAACCACTATGTAGATAATCCATCAATCCATATTCATGAAGTGAAGAGAAAATCCTACAATAGAAAGAGACGAAGGGTAATCTCTTTCTATTTCCCACTAGAGTCATTACCTATTTTGTAGCCATAACACTAACAAAAAGTGCAAAAACAAGAGTATTGACATCCCATCTCCCACTTTGTTTACCCCAACTCTTCTTCTGTAGTTGAACTTGACTTTGTTGTCTTAGATGTGCTAGTTGTCTTGATAGAACAAGTAGTAGAGGAAAACCATAGTTGCATCTGCAATCATTGCTTTCAACTTCTCTTCTTTTCCTTTTTTCTTCCTCATATACATATATATCATATTGTTTCTTAGGAATATGAGCTAAATGCTATTCGTATGTTACTTCAAGCAAGAGGATAACCTCTATCATTTTTTTTGTATTTTAATTTAATTTAGCGTATAATCAAATAGTAGACGCAAAATATAATACTTGTGTATATCCTTTTTTTTAATGATATACATCTCACATGTTTGAATTAAATGGAAAAAAATGACCATGGATACTCCATTCTATAACTAAATCAAATCAAAGTAGTGTTGATACCAACACTCATGTGTTGAATGAAATGAAAAAATAATGATGATGGAGACTTCTTTGTACAACTAAATCAAATCAAAATGGTATTGATGACAACACTCATGTTTTTGCTCAAATTGCTACTAAATTAATCAAATTCTAAGTGGTGTGGAATAATATCTTTTATAGAAAGTTTTATGTGTATATTATGTAAGATATGCACAAATAATTTACCATATTTTATTATTCATTTCTAACCTTTGGTGTCAAATTGAGATGGTTTTCTTAATCTAAATGAAAATACCTCATGACCTTTTACCTGTCATTTTTATATATTATCAAATATAACAAATTAATATTAATTAAAAAGTATTATTATAACAACTATACAATTCTATTATTTTATAGTAATAGTCAACTCAATTATAATATTAATGAAATTTACCTAAATTTAAAATTTATGAATGTTTTAAGTTTAATAATTTGTTAATAATACAAATTTTAATTGAAACTTTAAAACTAACTACCTCTCCTTTTCAATTAATTTTCGTAAAAATAGACATTTTTTCTAAATTAACTTGTAAATAAGTTATTTAATTTTTTCTTATTTAAAAATTATTTTATGGATCAAGCCTATTTTCCAATTTAACTTTTTATGTTTGAATAGATTAATGAATAATTTAAAAGTTAAATTTCAAATTTTCTTGTCATTATTAATAATTTATATTTAGCGTTTGGAAAAGCATTGGAAATTAGTGTTGAGAAAAAAAGATTTCAATTGTGCTGTTAAAATTTAAAAACATGTTACCATTGGCAGGCAAGACACACCCCATTGCTCAACAATTATATATGGGCATTGATTAATATAAAGATTTGACCAGAGAAGAGAAGATTTAATAATAGAAATATAAGGACACCTTCAAAACCTATTTTTTATAATAAAAACCAAGGAAGGAAGAGTGTGGCATCTTGTAGGTCTCCCATACAAGTGACTACAACTGCCTCTCCTCATCCTACAAAGACATCATACAAAGTATATGCTAAAACATGATTGATCAATATTGTCAGTTCATTAATAATCTCAATCATATAAGTGCAATAAATGAAAGTAATCATCATCATTAAGGAAGCAATGCAAATGTGCTAGTTGATAATCAATCAAAATGTCATTCAAAATCTAGTACAAAATTAACTATAATGAATAGATGTCTAGTAAAATCTGGTAATCATCTCATAAAATAATCATTGTAGAGAAACACAAATTTTATAACTAATAAACTACAGTCATCCTATCAAATCTTAGACAAAATATATAGTGTCATCGAGGTAGGCATTATAACTGGGCCAAGAAAGGCTAAGACACTTGACTTCAATATTTTATCTTGTCATAAGTTTTTGAAGGCCTTCCAAATTAAATTTTTTGTTGAAACAATAGTTCATTATACTTTTATTGTATAAATTTCATTAATGTGAATTTTGTAGTGATATGATT
This sequence comes from Cupressus sempervirens, assembly GCA_028749045.1. Taxonomy (NCBI): domain Eukaryota; kingdom Viridiplantae; phylum Streptophyta; class Pinopsida; order Cupressales; family Cupressaceae; genus Cupressus; species Cupressus sempervirens. The sequence continues at coordinate 735,490,960 of CM053793.1, forward strand.
AATTTTGTTGTTTTTGCATCATTTACCAATCAAAAGTGGCACCTAAACTTAAAATAGTCAAGTTCACTAAAGTTTTAATTTTATTTTTCTTTTACATATTTTGGAAAATAAGTTATATTGCACCAATATAAATATAATTTCCTTGAAGACAAAAATAGATTTTTTTTAAAAATTACTAAGTTTTTATCAATTTATGGTAGCTCTAAATCAAAGGTTTCAAAAATATACTTTATAGTGAAGTAAAAATTTATGTAAAACATTCAATAAAAAGGGGGAAAATATGCTCATAAATATTTGGAGTCTAGTCTATCTTTCTTTAGAAGGATTCACAAAAATTCTATTATTTAGGTCAAAATATGGTTGCCCTACACGTGTGTTATGGTCCTCAACCATGCATTTTGGAACAATGGTTTTTTAGCATGCCTACTAAACATTATCTCTACCATGTGGATAGTGAAATGAAATAAATTTTTTTAAAGTAGGTACCCTAAGCACTACATTTTCTATTACTGAAGTTTTATGAGAATCAATCTTTAAGTGCCTGAGCAATTTTTGACAAAAAAAATTGAAAAATAGGAATAACACTTCTACCTTTTGTCCAAAAGTGGGACTCAACTTCTTGCACCCACCCTATTAAAAGTTGATATAAGCATATTAGACCTGCAACTTATTTTTATGTTGATTAGTGTGCAATTCAATACATTTTCACCTAGTTTTTTTTGCATCTTATCCAATGTCATTGAATCAACAAGGGATAATCTAATCATATTCATTCATTCCCATCTTACATATTTTCATTTTTTTAAGGTACGAGAATTTAATTACTCCCTTAATGAAATGATTGATGGGAGTGAGTTTGATGTTTCACATGGCATACAACATATTTGAATGGGATAATAGATGCAAAATGAATTGTCCAAGTTGTCAAGTGAATTATGATAAACACATGACAAGTGAAAGCATTGTGTTATTTTTATCACATGGACCAAAGTTATGGTTTTAGTGTTTGACCTTGAACTTGAGCTTTTTGTTGTACTTTTGGGGTTTTTTAGTGAATACATTCTAAATTTCTATTTGATAGTTTCTTGCATTATTTATCCTATTTATTTGGTTCTTGAAAGATAGATCCTAATAGTGATTTTTGTAAGTATTATTATGCTACTAGAATAACTTTGGATCTCTTACTTGGTGACACTCTTGTAACTTGGCTTGGATCCTATAAGTCTATTTTAATCATTGGTTAACAAATAATACAGATTTCTTTAGTGTGGGTTTTCTTGAAGAATGGTTTTCTTCTACGTGAATAATTATGATGTGATATATTTTTGTAGTATTTTTTCTAGAAAATATATGATTAGTTTAATTTTCACACATGGAACCTCCAATAGATTTATAGAGAAATTATATTATGGGGTTTCACTTCTTATCAAGAAGAAGAGTACATGATCTTAAAGTCCAATATTTGCAAATAAAATGATACTTTCACAAAATAAAGAAAGAAAGCTTTAGAACAAGATTATAATTAATGGCTAAGTGTTTAATGAGTTACATGATTATAATGTCATTTGTAATTCAATTAAACAAAAAATATTTTTTTCATTGAATAAAAGTGAATTTAAATATAATAATTATTTTACAAGTGCACTCACCATACTAATTTTTTATTAGATACATAGGCATTTTGAATAGTCTTATTCATTGTACAAAGAGAAATATGAAAATTGATTCCCAACAAAATACCAAAAAATAAGAAAATAAGAAAATAAGATAACATTAACAAATCTAAAGAAACATAAAACATTCTAAAATCAAGATGATTTACAAAAATGATTCATAAACACTTTTATTGGTCATAGTAGTAGGATCCTTCTATCTAAATATAGGCTTCAGAGATTGAGGAGGAGATATAAAGTCAATGACATATCCTTTTGGAAACCAATAAAAGAAGATCAAACATCATCCTCAAAAGTAGTAATGTACAACTCTTGATCCATTAAAGTAGAAGAAGGAGGTACCATGGAATTCTATTTCAATATGTTAAGAAAAACCCTTTTTGTGAATCCTAGAAAAGGAACACCCAACACGCTTGGCCTCATCCTCTCTAGAAAACTTGTTTGACTTAACTTTTTATCAATATTTTTTGGCATCAAAATCTCCAACAAATATTTTTTTATGTTAAACCCTTCCAAAAGGATATCCATGAGAACTAAATTATTGCCACCACCACAACCACCAAAACCACTATGTAGATAGTCCATGAATCCATATTCGTTAAATGAAGAAAAAACCCTACAATACAAGGAGACAAAGGGTAATCTCTTTCTATTTCCCACTAGGGTCATTACCCATGTTGTATCCATAACACTAAGAAAAAGTGTCAAAACAAGAGTATTGACATCCAATCTCCTACTTTGTTTACCCCAACTCTTCTTTTGTAGCTGAACTTGACCTTGTTGTCTTAGATGTGCTAGTTCTCTTGATAAAAGAAGTAGTAGGGGAAAACCATAGTTGCATCTGCAATCATTGCTTTCAACTCTTCTCTTCTTTTCCTTTTTTCTTCCTCATATATATGTATATGTATATGTATATGTATATGTATATGTATATGTATATATATATGTGTATATATATGTGTATATATGTGTATATATGTGTGTATATATGTGTATATATGTGTATATACATGTGTATATATGTGTATATATATGTATATATATGTATATATTATATGCATATACATATATGTATATATTATATGCATATACATATATGTATATATTATATGCATATATATATGTATATATTATATGCATATATATATATATATATGTATATATTATATGCATATATATATATATATATATTATATATATATGTATATATTATATACATATATATATTATATACATATATATATGTATGTATATTATATATATATATATATGTATGTATATATATTATATATATATATGTATATATTATATACATATATATATGTATGTATGTATATGTGTGTGTGTGTGTGTGTGTATACATATATATATGTATATATATATATGTATGTATATATACATATATATATATATATGTATATATATGTATCTATACATACATACATATACATACATACATATATATATATATATATATATATATATATATATATATATATATATATATATATATATATATATATATATATATATATATATATATATATATATATATATATATATATGTATGTATGTATATGTATGTATGTATAGATACATATATATACATACACACACACACACACCCACACACAATATTGTTTCTTAGGAATATGTTAAATGCTATTCATATGTTACTTCAAGTGAGAGAATGACCTCCATCATTTTTATTGGATTTTAATTTAATTTAGTGTATAATCAAATAGTAGATGCAAAACATAGTACTTGTGTATATCTTTTTTTTGATGATATACATCTCACATGTTTGAATTAAATGGAAGAAAAATGACCATGGATACTCCATTCTACAGCTAAATCAAATCAAAGTAGTGTTGATACCAACACCCATGTGTTGAATGAAATGAAAAATAATGATGATGGAGACTTCTTTGTACAACTAAATCAAATCAAAATAGTATTGATGACAACACTCATGTTTTTGCTCAAATTGCTACTAAATTAAATCAAATTCTAAGTGATGTGGAATAATATCTTTTATAGAAAGTTTTATGTGTATATTATGTAAGATATGCACAAATAATTTACCAAATATTATTATTCTTTTCTAATCTTTGGTGCCAATTGAGATGGTTTTCTTAATATAAACACAATCTAGGCCTCATGAGCTTTTACCTATCAATTTTTTTAATTATCAAATATAACAAATTAATATTAATTTAAAAATATTTACTATAAAAATTGTAGAATTATATTATTTTATATTTATAGTCAATTCAATTATAATTTTAATGAAATTTAGATTTAATTTTTACCTAAATTTAAAATTTTGAATATTTTAAGTTTAATAATTTGTTAACAATACAAATTTTAATTGAAACTTTAAAGCTAACTACCTCTCTTTCTCAATTAATTTTCTTAAAATAGACATTTATTTCTAAATTAACTTGTAATTAAATTGTTTAATTTTTTTTTCTTATTCAAAATTTATTTTATGGATTGAAGCCTATTTTCCAATTTAACTTTATACGTTTAAATAAATTAATGAATAATTTAAAAGTTGAATTTCAAATTTTGTTGTCATTATCAATTTATATTTAGTGTTTTTAAAAGCATCGGAGATTAGTGTTGAGAAAAAAAATTCCAAAAACATGTTACTGTTGGCAGGCAAGACACGCCCCATTGCTCAACAATTATATATGGGCATTGATTAATATAAGGATTCGACCAGAGGAGAAGATTTAATGATATAAATATAAATATGCTTTTCCATCCAAGTTCTGTGTATACAATTTAATTATAAATTTTTTCTGGTAGAGGAGGCTTTTATTAACAGTTTGACTTCCATTAGATCCTCCTTCCTTGGCTGTTTGATATTTTTTATTTTGGGCAATCCTTAATCGCTTGCTTGGCTCTCCATTTTTTTTCCTCATAGACAGAGCAAAATTAAATAGGTGGAGTCTCATACATATCCGAATTGGAGAAGATTATAGTGTCAGGTTTAATTTTAAATTCTTGATAAGACATGTTAATATCATTATTCAAACATATTGTGAACCCTTCCTCTGTAGAGATGAATTGCCCAATAGCCAGCTCATGCATACTATGTCAAATAACACTTAAATATGCCCCTACATTTGGTTGTAGTTCGTGTCTTTCATTTTATTTTTCTAGTTTGTGCATAACCCACATTTTATATCTTATCAATGAAGCTGTTCCCTATTGAAATATTGAATGTCAGAGTGATAAGTGCCCTTCATATATCTGTGAAAACCATATATATAAAAGGATATAATAGGATAATATGAAATGGATATTATAAGGATCACATGCATGAACCAAGGGAACAATTAAAAGAAGACAATGTCTGGTCACTTAAACACTAATCTATGTTTGCTTACATACAGTTTTAGTGGCACAATTGGTGTCTCACTTCAATCTAGACTAAATCAATGCAACTATTGGTTAAAAGATTGTATGTCATGTTGGTTAACATGTGTGGACTCTTGAGATTATTATTCTATCTTCCATTTCTCAAATTTAGAAATCTAAAAAGTAATGAAGAAGATCCATCTAAAACATTTAAAAGTGTTCCATTATGATGAAGACCTATAAGGATTTAGTTGTGGACCTGATTAAGAGTAAGAATTTTTTACCAATATAGAAGCCATCTCCTTCATAAGTGAGTTGGTATGTGTGTATACTATTCTAAGATTTGAATTTCTTCAAATTGCATTTGGCATGGGTCTTTTCATTTATCATATTTGTTCTACCCACAATGTGTTTGTGATGGGTTATTATTGTTTCAAACAGATCATTTGCATCCAATGACAATATATTCAAATGATGCACTCATTCAAATAACAGAAAATGTGTCTCAGATAGATGTCTAAATATTGATCAAACATGCAAGAAAGTATCCATCCCCCAAACACAATAAAAATTAACAGAAGAGGCATCAGAATCTAATTCACTCTGGCCAGCTGTGCAAACTGTTCCTAACAACATCTATCCATAATTTAGGCTTGAAAAAATGAGGTCAAGATGGCTAAGAGATAAATAGATGAAAAGTTGCACCTAAGAATGGTGTTTTCTGAAATCTCAAAAATAAAAAGGAGAGGAATGATTTAGAGGAAGAGACTTGACTCTTAGGGTTTTGTGATAGATACATTTGATTATCATTGTTAAAATTTCTAAAAATTGATAACACCTATACTAATAGTCAATCACATTACTAATAGTTGACCATTTCTAGCTTTCTTGGTTGCTGATTGGTCCATCTATGCCACAATTACTGTATTTTTTGGTAAGCAACTATTAGGAGGTGAACCTAATGGGTATCGGGCAAGTCTTTTGAAATGTCATTTTTTGACCACTTCGCTTAAGCTTTTAAGTCACATATGGAGGTACATCAAAGAATTTGGCATAATTGGACTGATATCTAGCAACTCCCCAAAAAATAAATTCCACGAAAGGTTTTCTAATGCACTTTCCTTTGTGCATAAATATTGACTAATTCTAGCCTTCATTGGCTTCGAGAAATTATTGTAAACTTTGTCAATTTATAAAATGACATTTTAGTTAATGGGCCTTTGGTCTATTGGTGAAGTTGAAAGGCTCTCAATGAGCCCACCAGAGATCAAGTTTTGTCGTGATCATGGTGGCCTTGGCTAGTTGGTAGCTTTCCTACTTCATGCCTCACTAGATAAAATCAGATTCAAATTTGTCAAATAAAATAAAATCAAGGATCAAAACCATCCATAGGGTTATTCTTCTTGGCATAACTACCACTTGTTTTACCCAACACAGTGATGACTTCAAATTGTGTTATGGTCAAGGGGCCCTTGGTCTACTGGTGAAGTTGAATGGCTCACAAAGTGTCTACTAGGGATCAAGTCTTACTGAGTGGAAGGCTCTGACATCATAAGGGATGAGGTTGGGATTGTACCCAGGGTGATTTTGATGGTGTGGATGTCCCTCGGTCCTTGGCTCTAAGTCGAAGAGGTTTCAGGCATGAGTGGGCCCGTATCGAGTCCCTAAAAAGTCTTTGTGGTGGCCTTCACTGGTTGGTAGCTCGCAGGCTTCGTGCCTTGCTAGGTTGCCTCAACCCTCCATCAAATTTTTTTTTAAAAAATTGTTATGAAATTATTTCTTCCCACATGCTTCTTGTTGGAAGTTAGCATTACCCAAGTAGACCTCAAATACTTATTTAAATCGATCAACTCATATTGTCCAAGACAACTTGTGCTTGTGTTCAATAAATCTGAAACATGGCTCGAAGATTTAGTTTCAAAATTTAACAAAATACATATGATTGTTCTTCAATTCAAAATTAGATACATAAAATTATTCTTCTAGATAACTCACAAAAACCATTCTTCTACACAAGGCACTTTTCCACAAACGAGCATATGGGTTACAAATGAATTTTTCTATATTGTACCACACAAAAATCATTCTTGTACACAAGTACTTAACATACATTACCAAGCCATACCATTTTCCAGTGCCACATAAATTGTACAACTTGCATGCCAATACCATGAAACAACATTCTACTATTACAATCAAATTCCAATACAATGAAACAACATTCTACTACTACAATAAAATTTGATTGAGCTATAAATTATATAATCAATAAAAGTAATCATCACAATAGTCAAATAAACTTCAATAGATTACAAATTTTCTTCCTATATAGGTTTCTATGGCTTGGAGCTTTATTTGCACTTTATTTGATGTTTGTTCGTACTTTACTTTGAGTGATGTTTTCTTCTATTATGCCAAAGAGTAATTCTCACACGTAGGGAATGTTTAGGAATTCAAATTGTTTTGAATAAGACTTAAGTTTTTTATAAAAATAATTTAAATTTCAAAAATAAATCAATTTTTTGTGAAATTTTCAACATCATTTTTTTTTTTGATAGAAAACAACAAATTATATATATATATATATATATAGAATAACAAATTTGATAGTTTTGTGTTTAGAATTTTATCTCTAATTTCAATCAAATCATATCATATATGAATGAGTTTTGTTTTGACAAATTTCTTAATTAATTATAAATAAAGCTAAATGTAAAAACAATTATCTTTGTTTATGGCTTCTAACCTTAGGGCAACCTATAAAGAGATGTCCATTCCGATTTCATTTAGCTTACAAGTTTGGCAAAATTTATTTTGAATACTATTTTTCTCTTGTTTTAACTTAATTAAAAAGAGTGGAAAACACAAAAATGTTTTTTGAATGGCATTGTAATGAGGGGAATCCACCAAAAAAGTCATCACATTTGATAATTTTTTTGAATAAGAGTCCTAACATCTCCCAAATAAAAATAAGATTTTCAATAAGCTTAACATTTTTTCTTTTATTTGTCATTCAATGTGACAAATTCATGATGACTAATTTATTTATTCCTATTATCCTTTATTTTCTACTTTTCCTTCTCTTTCAAATGATCTTTATAGATTTATTACCTTGAACCAACAAACCACCTTCACCCATCCTTACATTTTCTATTAAAATAAAATTTTCCTTCCCATAAATTGGATGCCAACTTATTCATCTCTTCCCTCACTATTCACCTCCTCTAACTTTTCATTTAACATCATAACTTTTTTTTTTTTTACATTCATTATGAACTATAATTTTTTTCATTTGATATTTCCAAATGCAATTGTTTTCACCATGTTGAATCTAAAATATACTAAGAATATCAAATGCAATTGTTTTCACCATTTTGAATATGAAATATACTTAGTTGCATATCATCATAGTGTTTTTTTAAACCATTGTTGATTGTTGATCACTAGCAATATTTCCCTTAGCTTTTATATTAATCAAACATGAAATTTTATAATCCTTGGTGCTTGAAAAGTTATAAATCAAGTATGCAATATTCATAAATAAAATAGTATATTTATATATAATGTTGAAATTAATTTGATTGTTGTGAAATACATTGAATTTTAATATTTATTTTTATTTTAATATTTAACTTTTACCATTTATTTTATATGTGCTTAAAAAGTGTATTTGAATAAATTAGTTGTAAAATAAATTGATCATATATGAAATGGTTTTTAACTTGGATAATTATTATATTTTCTTTTGTAAATCATAATGTATTAGTTTTAAAATTCATCTATCTTGTATGTCTGAATTTCATATTCGCATTTTTAATATACTTAGACATGTTTTTGTATTTTTTTTAAAATTTAATTTAAGTACTTATTTTAGTTTTGATAATTATTTTAATGTATTTGTACTTTGACATGTGCAAATATTTGAACCTTCACCTTCACCGTATTTGATTCATGTTTTGTATGTTTGTAGTTTGACATTATTTAACTTAATTTTTCTATATGCTTGTTGGAACTATTTTTTATAAACATGTTTATATTTAGTATGTTTGAATAAAATACATGGGTGCTTGATTAAATTTTAGTAATGAATGTTTATTGATGTTTATAACTTTATCTTTTTTTATAAATCATTTTGAAAATTAAAATAAATAATAGTAGTAGAATAGATAAAATTAATTGTATAAAACTTAAAACTTATGTTTTTTTGGTAAAAAAAAATGTATTAATCAAATAAAGTATTAAAATTCAAAAATTCAAAAAACTTTATATACTAAATTTAAGAATATTTTATAAATGAACAATTAAATAAATAGTTTCTTAACATTTTATTTTCATAAAAAAAATTATCTATTTAATTAATTGAAACAAACTTAAATTTGCAATTTTTATATTAAAAATTAAATAAATATTTTTTCAATATTATTTTTTTTCTTTTTGTTAATAAATAAAATAACCAAATTTTTTGAAAAAATATATATATATCTAAATTAAAATAAACAATAATAAGATATCTAAATTTCTAGAATACTAAATAAAATAGATTTGTATGAAATAAAATATATTTGTACTAATTTTTTTTTAAAATTAATTAATTTTGGTAATTATTATTTTTTAAATAAAATTAATAATTAAAATAATTAATATAAATTATCTATTTTATTAAATAAAAATATAAAAATTAGAATAAATAATATAAGGCTTCTAAATCTCTAAAACAAAAAGTCATATATTTGTTTTATTATATTAAATGTTTTTTAAAATTATGCATAAATCTTTCATGTGTTGAACTTTTGCGTATAAATATAGGGTCAAAGTATTTCAAATAATCACAAATTTGAGAAGACCCACATACTAAAAGATATTTGACATATTCATATAAATAAAGTTCAAATTAGATTTTTAATTGTGAATATTTTGGCAGTTGTTTATTTTGTAGAGTGTTAAGTATCAATTGTCCATTCAATATACTAGTTACTATTAAAATAGAACAATTATCGCAAACACCCATATTCAAGATTTGTGAGTTTATATTCTAAGGCCCTTTGAATAGGCCCAATATATTTTATCAAAGACAACTTGTCACCTTGTAATATCTACCCATGTTCTAAATTGTAATAATTTTTTGGTTTACTATATGGTATGATTTTAGGTTCAAATTAATCCTATGAAAAATTATTATAATTGTTGTGAATTTTGTTTTAGTAAGTAAGTATTACATGGATAATTGGGTTTTTTTGGTGTATTAACCTTTGCTTTCCTTTATTTTTGAACCTTTTGATTAGGATTCAATAACTTTATATACATAATATTTCATTAGCATCCTTATGATTGATATCAAAAGTAGATTGGCTTATTTGAGCTAACTTCGATAAGAATTATTTTCCTACAAATGAGAACCTTTAAGTAGTGTTACTCTAAATTTCTCTTCTTATTACATATGAAGGTTTGCAATTATGTGCAGAGATTATGGCAGTTGGTGATCAAAATGTTCTTATACCTCCTTTGGGATTAAAGGGAGTTCTATGTCCAAGATTGATAGCAACACGTAGGAAGGGTTCACTTGACAGTTTTCAAAATATTAAACCATCAAGTGGACAACTACAAACATGAAAGGATGTTTGGGGTTATGCTCTAAATATAAATCAAGTTTGTAATTATGTGGAGAGATTCTGGCAGTTCATCATCAAAATGTTTTCATACCTCTTTAGGGATTAAGGGGAGTTCTATGTCCAAGATTGGATAGCAACATGTGGGAAGGGTTCACTTGACACTTCTCAAAATATTAAACCATCAAGAAAACAACTACAAAACATGAAAGGATGCTCAGGGTTGTGCTCTAAATCAAAAAAATTGAACTTGATAGTTTGTCATTTCCAATCATCAAGTTTCCTATGAACAAAGTAAATAGTGTTGAAGCTTTAAAAGGAAAATAACTTTTGCCTCAATACAATCAAGAAAAATGGAAAGGGAGACGAGAAGACTTTGTTTTAGAGGCATCCTTCAATGTCATAATGAAGGAGAATGGACTTGATGCTCCCTATAAATTTGAGAATAAAGATAGTACATGGTGATTTTTCCTAGAATTTTTACTAGTTGAGAAGGTTGAAATGCATTTCATTTTCTTGTTTCTTGAGTTATTGGGTCCATCTACCATGACAAGAATTTGTGGCAGAGAAACCTATCTATTAGGCAGCTTTTTTTTTCACACCATGCCTACAGGAGCCAAGAAATATCTTTGATTGGAGAAAATGATGCACGAAGTGTGGATTACTTGGATAATTTGTTTAGTTTTACACAACTGAGCATATAGGTAGTTAAGTTAAAACATGTACACAATTGTCTATCAGTTATTCCCTTTCACCTCCTATGGCACAACACTAGTTTAATTTACTTTGTGTATTTTTGAACTATCTTGTATGGTATATTTTTAACTTTGTTATACATTAGCAAAATCTAGTATGGTCTATGTTTTAACTTTGTCATGTTAGCAAAGTCTAATATGGTCTATGTTTTAACTTTCTTATGTTGGAAAAGTCCATGTGTTCAATTTTTATGTGACATTTTAAAAGTAATTTCAAGATTATATGATGGTGTATTTCAAGTTCATTGTGTTTGAATTTATTTTAATGTGCAACATTTTTTAAACTTAGCTATTATTTTTTATTTGTGGTTGCTTTGTACTTCATGTGTTTTGAGTTAAATTTTTAATAATTTTGTTTGTGTGGGTGATTTAAATATTCACATTTACTTTAAGTGATATCTATTTGAACAAATTTGGGTATTCACTATGTGGATCTATGTGCATTGAAAAACATTAATATTTTTTTTTAATATAATATTTTGACATTTAATAATGTGTGTTTTGAGTTAATTTTTTTGTTTGTGTGTATAAAAACTAATATACTCACATTTATTGCGGTGTTTGTTTGAACAAACTTTGATATTTATTGTGTGTGTCTATGTATGCACACATTGAAAATAAGATTAATATTTATTTTAATATCATATTGTGTGAATATGTATATGTTCATGTGGATGAATGTATATATGTATGTGTCTAATTATATTTATTCTATCTACACTTTAAAGTTTACTTTATGTTAATATATATTTTTGAACTATTCTTTGCATTTATTTTGTACTATAATCTAACATAGGTTTATTGAGGTTGATATGGATGAATACATAAGTCATATTTGTAGTTTATTACAATTGATAACTTTTGTGTTCACTTGTGAGTGTATATATTTTGATAATTTTAAAACTAATGCTTATTTTTATCTGTTTGTGCTTATGTGAAGTGTGATTGTAATTGTGTATTTAAATATTGTTTGATATTCAATTAATGTGTGTGTGTGTGTGTGTGTGTGTGTGTGTGTTATTTTAATTTGAAATAATTTTATGTTTGATATCTAGTTTTCATGTGCACACTTATTTATTCATAGTTTATGTTCAAACATGTTTTTATTTGTGAGTGTGTTATGTGCAAGCTCTTTTAATTTTCAAAATAATTTAGTATTTACATTATACGTTCGAATTTCAATATTTTCTAATTTTAATTTATAATATGTTAAAATTTATAGGGAGTAAATGAGTTCTTTTTTAATTTGAAATCCTTTTGTATTCAATGGGTGCATGTGCTAATGTGTGTAACATTTTACTTTTGTAATTTAATAATGTAATGGTTGCCCCTGCAAAACCAATGGATAAGAACCTTATTAACTGTTCACTTACATAAATAAATCATATTATTTAACTAGAACTCCTTTCATCCAACATCCTTTTGATATCAACATGAAAACCCACTCATGCAATGTAAGAAACAAAAGAATGTAATTTCATTAGACAATATTCTATGTGAACTAATAAGCACAGAAAGATCAACTATTTCCATGTTCTCAAGGAGTCTCATTATTCATAAGGAGATAAGAACAACCATAATACATATTGCTTCTATGCAAATAAAATTTGATATCCATTTAAACATAGGATTGACTTCAGACACTTCACTATATAGTGGTTTTGGAAACACTTAGGACACACCTTATTGCTTCCCATGAAATTCCTATCCATATGTGATTTAGAACTTACACTTGCTGGTCAATATGAGATACTAGAGTCAAGATTAATAAAAAGACAAAATGCATACTCTATTGTCCACAAGATACTCCTATCTATGGGAGATGGAGATGATGTAGTAGGATAATTAAAAGAAATTTAATTCACATTAAGTATAATAACAAAATAATTCCCTCCCAAATTCACAACCTTCTCAAGGTGATCTTTATCCTTCTACTATAACACAATGAATGTACTCAACATTCTACAGGAAATGAACTCATTTAAGAAGATAAGAAAAATCCACAATCAGTAATAGCTATAAAATGATCAATTTTTAATGATGCACCACTAGGTCATATGCATAACAAAAGATGACACAATCAATGCTTCTAATAAAAGACATTACATAATTTCATTTGCATATCAATTATCCATGAATATGGAACACTCTGCTATTTTGGCATTTAATGAGCCAAGGCTCTTTGTAGCTAGCATCAAATACCTTGAAGGATGAATATCATTTCAATATGGTAACAACAACACTTTTTGTATACTTTTAGAAAGATTCATTATCAGCGGAAAGATTGTATTGGAACTAAGAAACGTCCCTTACAATTTTCAATATATAAATATCTCAATGAGTAATATCTACTCTTCATTCTCATTGATATGTTAAGTTTTAGTTATCAATGTAGCCTGGTAAAGTAGATAATGATAAACCACATAACCATTGGTATTCTACCTATGGATTGAAGCATGTTTTGTATTCATTCTAAACACATAGGATTAAAATGCACAAAGTCAACCTCACCCATGACATGGTGAGATGGTAGATATATTGTAATCTTAAGTTCTTGCAGCAGCTATTAAAGTGCAGAAAGGTGAGTACTAACTAGAATATTGCCATCAGGTCTGCTATGAGAAGAACCTTATGTAGGTAACAGGGATGTTAATAAGTCAACAACCTATTTAGAAAGGCATTCACAATAAGTAGCAAAATACCTTCAAAGCCAAGAGCATAAATTTTCAATTGTGGTCCCATGACCATAATGGAAGGAGAGATAATGATGACTTCAAGGTAATGTTGCAATGAAACCCCTGGTACTTGCTATGGGGTTTCACTTAGTGTTTGAAGTGTTCATGATGAGTAGTGTGGTTAAGTTCTCACACTCATGACACTCTTCCATATAGCACTCATTTATGAATAATATGTTTAAATAGACATCCCATCTCACATAAAAACATACACCAAGATGGTAATGAAGGATCTTTTGTACACTATTCAAACATCATAGGATAATCATATAACCTCAATATTATCTTGGTAATTCAAACCAGAAGAGATTTCATAGCATTTAGTGTCTTTGGGACATGAATTACTTTAATATTCACAACAAAATTAAATAGAAAAATCTAGCATTCGTTATTTCCCTAAGTCTATATCCCACTTTCTGCCCTCGGGGATCATTGCCAATGCCCCCTTTTAACCTCATTTCAACAAGGCATATGGATGAAAGAGAAGTGAGGTTGCAGAAGCTCTCTAGTATGATGTTGCCCTTCATTGCAAAACTAGCATCTGATATATCAATAGCCTCTACATGATTGGTGGTGTTATGGTAGGAAATGTCATGCCAGAGATAGCAATCTCTTCCTTTCTTCCACTTAAAATCAATAATGTGGTTGTACTCTAAGACTCCATAGTCATTAAACTCCTTGCTCCTGATCACCAAAAACCACAACTACAATGCAAAATGGTAGTGCCGCTATCCACAACACCTCTTTCCACCCATTTCTATCCCTCAATAATTTTGCAATCATCTTCTATTCCATTTACAAAGCAAATTTGAAATTAGAGAGATCAGTAGTGTTTGAGAAGGGAGACTCTAAAAGTTGGAGCAATCTGTGCATTTTTTTTTTGGTGGTAAGAGCATGGTTGGTTAAGATTAAATACATGGCATTGATAGATTTAATGGCTTCCAAGGATTTGTGGGAGAGAGATCTGAGAGGTTGTTGAGAATGAATGGAGGGGAGAAAGTAGGTAATTCAACATGAGCTTTTTATTCCAAGCATGAACAAGTCACAAAAGTTGTGAATAACCAAATTTATATGACAAGCAAGCTATAAATTCTTCATATGGAGAGAAGTATAGCTACAAAGTTATCTATTACTGTCGAGTTCCTTTGGTTTTTTGCCAGTTACCAAAAAAAAATTAACTATAACTATTTTTAAATAAAGAAAATCCCTCCCCCATGAACTTCATAATTGACCCAATTTTTCTGACCTTTATTTTCACATCTAATTTGTTAATCTTAACTAATCATGTTTTATTTATTAAAGAAATAAGAATATTAGTTTAATTCATTCATTTAACAAAATCCACATGGCAAGTAATGCTTTTCATTTTGTTCGGTTGTGGAAAAATTGGTTGTGACATCCTCCTCTCCTTATAAAATGCATCGTCTTGATGCAAGGATGGATAAGAACTGCAGTCATATCTAAGGACATTTAGGAAAATTAAATGAATAGGATCAAATCTATTCTTATCATGAAAATAGGGCATATGTTATACTCATTACTATCAATAAGTTTGACTTTCAATAACATTTACTTTTATTTAAATGAACAACTTTTCAATTAAATAAAATTTTAATATAACATACATTAATTGTACATATTCTACTAGGTTAGGTGATGTAATTTATCAATCATCTTCATATATCATAATGCATTAAATAAAGTGATTTACTATCTAAAAAGAAAACAATAAATTCATTTCAAATTAAACATATCCAACTTTCACTGCTCAAGATAACACAATCATAAATTTAAGGGATGCAATTAAAATAAGTAAACACGCTCTTGACATACAAAATGTATAATTTCACCATTTGAGGATATTTTCTATGTGAGTGTGTGAATTCCATTACCATCCTTTAGTTTTACTCGGTTAGAATTACCTCTCTCTCACAATATTCCCCCTTTCTTATGATGTTTTTTTCCCTCTATTGCATTACAAGAACAACACCAAATGTCAGTTTGTCATATATCATAATCAAATCAAATATTTTCTTATCTATATAATTCTCAAAATAAAGTAACATTTTACCTTAAAATTACATGATATCTCACACATACCTATACTTACTTATCATAACTTGGCATCCCCAAGATTTGACTATGCTAGTATGTACTTCATGTCCATATCCTACCATACTTATACATATACGCTCACAATACCTTTAGCTCATCCATAATGTCAATAGCTAAATAAGATAATTTTTGAGTCATAAATTTCAAGAGTCAATATTTTCCTTTAACTCATCTTTAATCAAACCTTGATCATGAGTAACAAAAATAATCAACTATACGTACAATCTAAATGTGGTGCTCACTAAGGGAGTAAGTGTCCACATAAATAAGTCAATGTCCATGAAACATAATTCAAGTAATGTAATCATGTTGTATCTAATTTTTCATCATTTAAATCATCATGAAATATAAAGACATCCACATATAAAATCATCAATGTACTCATCAACATTTGATCATCATAATGCATACATATGCTTGTAGAAGTTGAAATACAATATAATTACATCATAATGCATCATATAGCTTCAAATTAATAGCATTTATCCAACCAATATGATAAGAAGATGAATAATAGAAAGCCACACAGTCAAATGTGTCAAGCAACATCGACCAAAATTTCTACATCAATAGATAATCAAGCCAAATCCCAAATACACATGTTGACCAAAGGGTCTAAGTTGGTTTCATGATGGCTAATTCTATATTGAACAAAATATCAACTAGGATTAAAATAGATAACCCAAGATGACCAAATTGTTGATCACCATTCATTGACCAAGTTGACTAAATAAAATGAGTCAACAACTTTCTATAAAGTAGAAGTCACCTGCATGGTGAATCATCACATATACATAACACCAATGTAAAAATATTATCAAAAGTAGATAAAAGTGGGATCTATACATACCCTTTTGCATTCTCATAGGAATAAATCATTTCCATAAACTTGTCACATACACCAAAAGTCAAGTTAGGTTAATCAAAAGTCATCTACAAACAGTTGAATGAACAAGTAGATACAATATCTTCCAATTAGTTTTGCAACTTCATTCTACTTTCCAACTTACATGTCGAAATGATAGGTGCAATAAAAATTACATTTCATAACCAATTGTTGACCAAATTATTGAACATAACATATCATCACATGACTATGCCATAAATGAAAATATTAGAAGAAGTTGACTTACATGTCCAACTTTATTCAATCGTATGTAAGAACCATGTCCTGCTAAGAAATTACCACATTATCAATTGCAAGAATACATAAATAAGCAAGAAAAACCCTTAGTTGAATAGTCAACAACTAATTCATTCACCATACTCATAAGTTATCAAATAATTATTCATTTAAGAAGGTAATACATGAAATTACCCAAGGATGTTGACCTACATGTCATCCATCCATAACAATGCCTGATTTAATAAATACATGAAACATAATCTAAAGTATCATACCTCAATGGGCATCATAGAAAAATGTCGACATACATGTTAGACATGGAACAATAAGAACATTATACAAACGTGTGCAACACCATCTACCATATGATCTAAAGCATTAAGTAAATCATCTAGGTATGCTCACCAATCACTCGCAAGGGTCAATCAATCAATTTTTTATCAATTCAGTGACCTTAGGCCCTCAAGCCCATCTCATCACCATAGTGTTCTTAACCAACATATAAGCACAAGTTGTGATTTATGGCCTTCACACCATTCAATCATCACATAAAATATGGTTGAGGTACTTTCCTGCCCAACCTTGAAGCCTTACACTTCCTTGGGATCCTACCTAACCTATAGAATACCCAACCTTGTAATGCCAAATATTACCAATAACAATTTCCTTGGGATCCTACCTAACTCATAGAATTACCCAACCCAAAGATTCCCTAGTAATACAAAAGGTACTTTCTTGGAATCCTACCGAACACATAGAATTCCCAACTATGGAATGCCCACATAGTACCAAAGATAGGAGGTATCTAGTGCAACCATGAAACATACTACCTCACACATATGTCTAACCCCACATATGCCCATATAGCCATAATCATGGATGTAGCAGGGAGATGAAACAAGGGCAACATAGCTTTGGCCAAAGCATTTTGTAGTGCCAATATTACATTGGTAGGTAGAGTAGAAAATGAAAGCATCACTTCTACCCCTCCGTTTCTGTCCACATTCAACATCCACACCAGAAGGTAAGCTTTTTAGAATAAAATAAAAATGTAAAAGAAAGAATGGCATGTTCTTCACAATCTACTCCCTTATACACCCTACCATTGCTCCACATTGAACATGATAGATGAAATTACATCAAAATACAAGACTAGCATCACAAAAGTACTCACCCTAGCCACTGTACGATCAAAGAAATCTTGAAATCAAGATTCATAATTCTCAAAGCAAGGTCCAAGAAGGAGGAACAAAACTAATAAAATAAAAGTGAACAAGAGTCACGAAACATAGATCACATAAAAAACCAATGGCTTGGTGGTCACAAGAAACATTTCCAAGCTATCCCCTCATCACATCAAAGTTCATGAAAATTGAACATAATAAAATGAAAACCCAATTCACATAAAGAATAGTGACTATCACTAGTCACCAAGAGGGAGTAGATAGTTAACGACACCTTGCGTCCAAGGGTCATTAAGAACATAACCAAACTTCACATGAATCATATGTAATATATCTTGAAAATAAAATATTTATAAATGCACAATGGGATATACAAAACTTTTTCAAATGAAATCCATGTTCTTCCTACTTATCATACTAGGTTACTCAATGAATCTCATGAATCTGGCATAAACTAAAAATAAATTCTTGCACCACATGTGGATCACATACATTGTTTAATTTTAAAAAAAAACATTTTCATTGCTATCACAAGTGAAATCTTGAATTCATGGGCACTCATAACCTAGTGCAAAAGTCAACCATCATTTGACTATCTCAATAGTTAATAGAAATTCACACCCTTCTTGCATCACATATGCAAAGAAATAAATACTTCAAGTATACTACAACAATGGGTATTTTATACTATCATATAATTGAAATCAAAATATAATTATAACCATATGAGGTATGCAAACTACCAATCATTCCATAAAATTTTCATTTTGACAATCTTTAAAGAAATGCAATTTCAACTCAAAATCATGACATGCATAAGGAGCAGCATATCC
The DNA here is from genome assembly GCA_028749045.1 of Cupressus sempervirens. Lineage (NCBI taxonomy): Eukaryota > Viridiplantae > Streptophyta > Pinopsida > Cupressales > Cupressaceae > Cupressus > Cupressus sempervirens. Next base: position 735,510,356 of record CM053793.1, read on the forward strand.
TTCTCTGCCAAAAGTAATCACAATTGAGAGACACAACCTACAACCCATTTCATCAACTCATACAACATAAAGTATACTAGTTGACTTATAGTTTTGTGTCTAGCATGGTGAACTCAAGTCCCAAGTGTGGAACCAAGAGTTTTGATACCATATGTAATGACTACCCTTGCAAAACCAATGCCACATCAGCAATCTCCATAAAATGTGGAAAACTCAATAAGAGTCAAAGACTTTTGAATATTGACCAGTTAACATTAGCTGATTAACTGTCATCAACATTAACAAAAATAAACATATACATATATGCTTAAATCTAAAAGAAATCATAATTTTGTTACCAAATTACTGAGATGTGTTGATTATGTCAACCATGTTGACAAAAGCTCAAAAACCTATCTAGGAACACAAGGGCGAGAATATTGTAGGAGTGCCTTACCACCCTACCACGAAAAAGGTATTTTTTAGTGGCTAATATTCATAAATTGGCTAATTTTAGAATTCTTTTGCTAGTAATTTGGCTAATAATTTAGGATTTAATGCAACCTAAATTGCCACATTTTTATTAAATTTAGTTCTAAAATATTTAAAATAGCTCAATAATTTATTTTATTAAAAAAATTAAACTCAAAGATTCGCCACAATATTCAATACATGCTTATATTTGATTCACCTAAATATTATATATTATCAGAGAAATTAAAATTAATTCACCAATAATTATCATAATTATTAGTTACTTTAGGGATATATCACCAATATTTAGTTTTCACTATTGATTTAAAATATAATGTAATTATCCTCATAATTACCATGAAATAAAACATGTTTTATTTTGATTTGTCATATTCCATGACAATTAGCAAACTTTCTATTATTATTGAGATTCACCAATATTTTCTACTAAAAAATTATGATTCTTAAATAATCACAAATTTAAACAATATTTAAAATAAAAAATTGAGAGGTTCATCGATAAAAATAATTTGGTTTTTCAAAATGATGAAAGATTCACCAATATTTTATATCTTTTATTGGAGGGGGATTTCTTAAATTTTACCTTGACCACAAAGCTATAAAGCTTCCCTAGAAACTTTCCTAACATGAAAGATAACTAGGAGAAGAGTAATGGAATGTGTTGCAATAAGTGTTAGATTTCACAAGTGTTGGAAAAGATAGTTTGAAAATATAACATGAATATCTTTTCCTTAGTCATCATCCTCTCTTCATATTCAAATACTTTAAAATATACATGACTTATTCAAATGAGGAGTTTCATGATATTTTGTATGCATACCTATTACCATACAATGGATAAGAACCTTAGTAACTGTTAACTTGCATAAATCAATCATATCATTTAACTAGAACTCCTTTCATCTAGCATCCTTTTGATATCAACATGAAATCCCACTCATGCAATGTAAGAAACAAAAGAATGTAATTTCATTAGACAATATTCTATGTAAACTAATAAGCACAAAAACATCAACTATTTCCATGTTCTCAAGGAGTCTCATTATTCATAAGGAGATAAGAACAACCATAATACATATTGCTTCTATGTGAATAAAATTTGATATCCATTTAAACATAGGATTAACTTCAGAGACTTCACTATATAGTAGTTTTGGCAACACTTAGGACACACCTTACGACATCCCATGAAATTCCTATCTATATATGATTTATAACTTACACTTGCTGGTCAATATGAGATACTAGAGTCAAGATTAATAACAAGACAAAATACATAATTTGTTGTCCAAAAGATACTCCTATCTATGGAGATGTAGATGATGTAGTAGGATAATTAAAAGAAATTTAATTTACATTAAGTATAATAGCAAAATAATTCCTTCCCAAATTCACAACCTTCTCAAGGTGATCTTTATCCTTCTACTATAACACAATGAATGTACTCAACATTGTACAGGAAATGAACTCATTTAAGAAGATAAGGAAAATCCATAATCAGTAATAACTATAAAATGATCATTTTTTAACGATGCACCACTAGGTCATATACATAACAAAGGATGACACAATCAATGCTTCTAATAAAAGACATTACATAATTTCATTTGCATATCAATTATCCATGAATATGGAACACTCAACTATTTTGGCATCTAATGAGCCAAGGCTCTTTGCAACTAGCATCAAATACCTTGAAGGATGAATATCATTTCTATATGGTAACAACAACACTTTTTGTATCCTTTTAGCAAGATTCATTATCAGGGGAAAGATTGTATTGGAACTAAGAAATGTCCCTTACAATTTCCAATATATAAATATCTCAATGAACAATATCTACTCTTCATTCTCATTGATATGTTAGGTTTTAGTTATTAATGTAGCTTGGTAAAGTAGATAATGATAAACTGCATAACCATTGGTATTCTACCTATGGCTTGAAGCATGTTTTGTATTCATTCTAAACACATAGGATTAAAATCCATGAACTCAACCTCACCCATGACAAGGTGAGATGGTAGATATATTGTAATCTTAAGTTCTTGCAATAGATATTAATGTGCAGAAAGGTGAGTATTGACTAGAAAACTGCTATTAGGTCTGCTATGAGAAGAACCTTATGTAGGTAACAGGGACGTTAATAAGTCAAAAACCTATTTAGAAGGGCATTCACAATAAGTAGTGAAATACCTTCAAGGCTAAGAGCATAATTGTTGGTTGCAGTCCCATGACCACAATAGAAGGAGAGATAGTGATGACTTCATGGTAATGCTACAACAACACCCTTGGTACTTGCTATAAGATTTCACTTAGTATTTTAACTGTTCATCATGAATAGTGCAGTTAAGCTCTCCCACTTATGACACTCTTTCATATAACACTCATTTATGAATAATATGTTTTAGTAGACATCCCATATCATAGAAAAACATACACCAAGATGGTAATGAAGGATCTTTCGTACACTATTCAAACATCATAGAATAATCATATAACATCACTAATATCTTGGTAATTCAAACCAGAAGAGATTTCATAGAATTTAGTGTCTCTAGGACATTAGTTACTTTAGTATTCATAAGAAAAGTAAATAGAAAAACCTAGCATTCGTTATTTCCCTAAGTCTATATCACACTCGCCTCCCTCATGGACCATTGCCAATGCCCCCTTTTAACCCCATTCCAACAAGGTGTATGGATGAAAGAGAAGTGAGGTTGCAAAAACTCTCAAGTATGATGTTGCCCTTCATTGAAAAACTAGCATCAGATATACCAATAGCCTCTACATTATTGGTGGTATTATGGCAAGAAATGTCATGCCAGAGATAGCAATCTCTTCCTTTCTCCCACTTAAAATCAATAATGTGGTTGTACCCTAGGGCTCCATAGTCATTAAACTCCTTGCTCTTGATCACCAAAAACCATAGCAGCAATGCAAAAAGGTAGTGCCACTATCCTTAACACCCCTTTCTGCCTATTTCTCTCCCCCAATAATTTTGCAATCATCTTTTGTTCCCATTTACAAAGTGAATTTGAAATTTTCTTGCAAAGAGATCCATAGTGTTTGAGAAGGGAGACTCCGAAAGTTGGAGCAATCTGTGCTTTTTTTTCTAGTGGTAAGTGCATGGTTGGTTAAGACTAAGTACATGGCATTGATAGGCAATTAATGGCTTCCAAGGATTTGTAGGAGAGAGATTTGAGAGGTCATTGAGAATGAATGGAGAGGAGAAAGTAGGTAATTCAATGTGAGATTTTTATTCCTAGCATGAACAAGTCACAAAAGTTGTGAATAACCAAATTTATATGGCATGCAAGCTATAAATTTTTCATATGGAGAGAAGTACGACTATAGAGTTATCTAGTACTGCCGAGTTCTTATGGTTTTTTTGCCAATTACCCAAAAAAAACAATAACTTTAACTATTTTTAAATAAAGAAAATCCATCCCCCATGAACTACATAACTGACCCAATTTTCCTAACCTTTGTTTCCGCATCTAATAACTAAATCTTAACTAATCACATTTTCTTTATGAAAGAAATAAGAATATTAGTTTAATTCATTCATTTAACAAAATCCACATGGCAAGTAATGTTTTCCATTTTGTTTAGTTGTGGAAAAATTGGTTGTGACAAATAATCATAGTGTGTTCAAATAATATTTTTTATTTTAATTATTGTGTATATTCATGTGTATCTAATTAAAATGATTTAATATTCTATGTAAGTTGGTATATATATATATATATACATATATAGTTGTTTATTTATATTTATGTTTATGAATATGTATAAATAAGTATAAATGTTTATAAATGAGAATAAAGGTATATGTGTGTGTGTGTGTGTGTGTGTGTGTGTGTGTGTGTGTGTGTGTGTGTGTGTGTGTGTGTATAAATGTGTGTGTGTATATATATACACATATATATGTATATGTGTATATATATATATGTGTGTGTGTGTGTATATATATGTGTGTGTATATATATGTATGTATATATATATGTATATGTATATGTGTGTATATATATGTGTGTGTGTGTGTGTGTGTGTGTGTGTGTATTCATAAATATTATAAATATTAAGAAATATAGTTAAATATTAATAAATATTGATGAATATGTATGTATAAATATTCGTAAATTTATGTGTATAAATATTTATAAATTTGTATAAATGTTTATATATAAATATTTATAAATATATATGTATAAGTATTTATAAATGTACATAAACGTGTATAAATATTTGTAAATGTATATTAATATGTATAAATATTTATAAATATGTGTAAATATATATAAATATTTTTAAATATATATGTATAAGTATTTATAAATGTGTATAAACATGTATAAATAGATATTTAAAAAAATCTACTGATGATGAAATTGTAAATTTATTTTTTAGAGATGACAATTTCACAACTTTATTTTTTAGTGATGATAATATCACAAATTAGTTTTTGGTGACAATATCGCGAGTCTATTTTTTTAGTGATGACAATATCACAAATTTATTTATTTGTTCATAATAATATGGCAAGTTTATGCTTTTATGATAATATCGTAACTTATTTTTTACTAGTGATGACAATATTAAATGCTTATTTTAGTGATGATAGTATCACAAGTTTATTTTTTAGCGATGACAACATTACAAGTTTATTTTAGTAATGACAATATCACAATTTGATTTTTTTGTGATAATAGTACCACAAATTTATTTATTTTATGATAATATTGAAATTTTACTTTTTACCAATGGCACTATCACAAGTTTACTTTTTATTGATGAGAATATCAAAAGTTTTTTTTGGATAAAGCATTGTATTTATATTAATAATAACTAGTTCAAAAAACCTCCTAGAGAAAAGAACCAGAAAAGAAAAACTTCAGTCATTGCCTGATACAAAAAAGGATGCAGAAGAAGAAATACTGCATCAAGAGAGAGTATCTATCAACACTAATGAATCTTGTCCTAGAGATTCCCAGATTGAAAATATAGTGATTACAAAGAGCCCAAAACTCATATGAATACAATTCATTGGTATTGGAGACAAGACCAAGAGTCCAGCCAAAAACTATCATAGAGATTACCATCACTAATCTACATCCAAATCTTCAATTGAGACCATGATATTAGAAAACCATCTCATGCAAGTGCGATCCAAAACCCTGACCTACATACAATATCTCAAAAGAACAAGTGAGATCCATAAATAAATAAAAAAAACATGTGAAATCATAGAGAAGTCATGATTTACTATCAAATAAAATATGATGAGGACTTGACCTTATACTAAACATATTATTTTCTCAGAATATTAACCAAGTTGGGGAGATCAAGGAGGTTAAGTGGAGAAATTAAAGAGTTAACATAAAACCCATCAGTACCCAAATTAGCTAGACAATCAACTAGAAGATTGCTAAGTCTCTATAAGTATGCATGATGCGACATTTAGAGATTGAATCAAGAAGAGACCATACTTGATGTAATGTATACTGTATAAACCAATTATATACATGAAGTTTAATACATGCATTAATAATGATGGATGAATCCCCTTCAACATGTAACTTAGATATAGAAAGTGATTTTGCAAGTTCCAAACCAAAAAGCAAGGCAGAGGCCTCAACTTTGTTATTAGTATATTAAGGGAGAGAAGATGATTTTTTTGCAATCACATGACCTTTAAAATCTCTAATGACTATGTCATAGCTAGAGTTTCCTAGATTTCTACTAGAGGCCCCATCAAAATTAAGTTTGAAATAACCCTCACTAGGAGGAATCCACTTGGTTTGTGCTCAGATAAGAGGAATCTAGGATGGACACAATGGAGCATGAAGATGAGGGAAGAGTAAACCCTTCCACTACTAAATAAAATAGCCATCCTAAGGAGAAAAAACATGTCTACCATAATACTTACTTACTAAAGCATTAACAAGCTCAACAATTGATTTTTGTAATCCTTCCAAAAATTGAGGTATTGGAGATGATGCCTATCTAAAAATTCTCTTGTTTCTTTCCCACCAAATTGCCCATACTACAGATGTAGGAATGTACTTCCAAAGACATGAAAACATTGATTTAGAGTATAAGATTGGCCATGCTTGGAATAAATCCCATAGAGAATTAGGTAATGGCATATAGAAATTAAGCTTATCAAGGACAAAATGCCAACAATATTGGGCAAAAGGGCAGTTTAAGAGGAGGTGATCTATTGTTTCTATAAGTTGCAGATAAAGCACACAGCTAAAGTTTGTCTTTTAGTGATGAAAATATTTTTAAAATTTAATTTTTTAGTGATGATAATATCTCAAGTTTATTTTTAAGTGATAACAATATTGCATGTTTATTTGTGAGTGATGATAATCAGTGATAACTTTAAGAAACCCCTCACAAAAAAATGCCTAAAATGCTGGTGAATCCAACATTTTGTGGGTAGAAAATTTTTAATGTCAAGGGCAATTTTTTTTGTTCCATATAGGGAAATAAAATATTATATGTTGGAGATTTTTTCCTTGCCCCAACAAAAATCATTTTAAATGTGGAGAATTGTTATTTTTCCTTGCTAACAGATAAATAAATGATGGCTCTTTTTTTCCCTTGCAAAAAATGAATTAATAATGTTAGAGGTGAATTACTTGTTTTGTAGGAAAATGAATAATAATGGTCTTGGCTAATCTTTAGTGGTAAACTAAAAAAAAATTTAATCTAAAAGTGAATTAGTAGTGTTGGTGTAAATAGGTATTTACTATTTACACTTTACTTAAGTTTACTTAGGTTAGTACATTATTTTATTATTTATTTTTATGAGATACTTAGCAGTTTGCGCACCTTTTTGAGTTGTCATGTTGACAACACAAAAGTACGCAACTCTAATTATGCACATGGTGTCTACAACACAAGAGTTTACATCATTCACTAAGTTGTCATGTAGACAACATAGTTATTCACACTCCTAATTTAGAACATGATGTCTATAACACTAATTTGTGTGTCACACCATTGTTGGCTTATCCTCTCATCATCGCACTTACTTTCGTGCTTAATGGAGGATAACCCATATCTGGTGGACATGTGCCTAGTTGTATGACTTATCATGATGTTGATTTTGAGGCATTCTAGATGCATCTCAAAGGCCTTTATATTCAAGCACTCCTAGTGTACTTGTACATTGTATTGAATACTATATAGTTATTCTGATCATACTCTGGTCTAATTTGTGCTTGTGCTTTTGAGTTTCTTGATCTTGGGTGAATTCTTCCCTAAGGAAGATTCTTACATGGTATCAGAGTTGAGGGAGATACTCATCACATAGCCATTGGAGACCTCATTGCTTCATCTCTCTAAGGGACCCGATTTAGATCTGGAGCATCAAATGCAATTGGGAGCATCTAGAGCTGAAGTGGACCTCAAAATTGCATTTGGAGTGATGATTCGGTGAAGATTGACTATAAGTTTGCCTATTTTAGGCCATAGTCAACTGGGAGGCAAAAAAAATTTGCAAACCAAAACCCAAAGGCCCAATTTGCAAAGCCAAGTATGATCTTTTATCAGTCTGATTAATTTATTTTTGGATCTGATTAATTTTGCATTTTCTACAATTTTGAAAAAAAATTGGATTATTAGTCCAATTGGGCATCCAGGCAAAGAAAAAAAATTTGTCGAGGCACTGGACAGTCATAGTCACACCTTGGCCCTGTGTAGTGCAGAATATTCTACATTCTGTGAGTATTATTTATTCGTAGATTTAATTTTAGCAGACATAGGCCGTACAAAAAATATGGCCAAATATTCACTAGCACCAACCATGGCCCTTACAAATCCTACCAACATTTTGACAATTTTGGCTTCACATCTCACCAGCCGAGCCTCCCCTTCCCACTAGGTGGCTTGTTTTATTTAACACTTGGTCGGCTTTGTTTTTATATAATTGTGAACATGATATCATAGTCCATGTGGGACTAAAATCTATATAGCCCTGCCATTTTTTCACAAATCCGAAATCACATACCAATCTCCGACAACCTGGAAATTAATCTAGCCCCATGCAATGTCTCTAACCACCGATAAAGAAAATTGTTAATGTTTTTTAAAATAGCAATAGCAAATATTCTAAAAATCATTGCATATTCAATCTGAAACCACTTTCACAGCCACACGACATATAGTGAATTCACCATGCGGAACTCTTCTACATAGCAGAAACGTGGAGCACCGCATCAGTGTAAACTACCACATTGACCTCCACATCAGCAAGCTGACGAAGGCAGCCACTCATCGGCAACAAAGTAGATCTGTACAACTAACTTGTCATCCAATCACTACCATACATCCATTTCAGCCATACACACCTAAAAATTCCATATAGTTTCATATAAATCTGTACAGGTGATGTCAGCATCTATATGGGTGACATCATCACCACATTAGCAAAGCCTACGTTTTCACTAACATCAACAAAATAAGAGCCTAAATTTGATAGTCATCTAACCTTCATTCTAGGGCATTTTTAAACTACTAAGATGGTCGTTTGACCATCAAATTTAACATATTGTTTTCCTCTCTAGACCCCTCTTCAAATGTAGTTTTAATTTGGTAGCCCAACTTCAAAGGGCCATAACTTGGTCATCAGAACTCCAAATCAGGTGCAATTTTTTTAAATTTTGGGTAAAATTTCTTGAATTTTTCAATGGTCCAGCTATTTTTGGTTTTGGTGCACAAATTTGTCAGAATAAACATTTTTTGGTGACTGTATCTATCTAATCCTAATTTTTGCAACTTCAAATGCATTGTACAGGCTCATCTGGACTCCTTTTCAAGTTCTATTTTTTTTGAAAGTGTATTTTTTTGTCTAGTTTTCAGATCTGCAGTTAGATTGTAGTCTTGTGTGGACAAAAGTATCACTTTCAGAGATAGGTCCTATTTTGCATTGTATTACTTCACAGTTGTTGTATTTTTTAGCTACATTGTAAAAGTCCAGATTTGTACTCTATACAGAGGTTGTAATCAACAAAATTAGAAAGCCCACTTTGTCCATTTTGGCAAGTGGCCCATTGTAAATGCACTATATATAAAGTGCCAAAATCATTCATTTGGGGGGGGGTGGGAATTTTTTGATTGAGTGAAAAGGGGGGGTGTTTACTGTGTATTGTGTCTCCTTGATCTTGTGTTTTTGTATTATGGGTTCTTTTTCAAAGTTAACTCCACATAATTATGCTACTTGGAAAGAAAACATTAAGAAACCATTTGTAGAAAAAGGTTTATTGTGTTATGTCATTGGTGCAACAAAGAAACCTCTTGTTGATGCTGATGAAGCTTAGAAAGAAGAATGGAAATCCAAACAAGAGATGGCCCTAGGAACCTTGTTGAAAAATATATCTAATCCTATCAAATTTTACATTAGGAAGCTTACAGATCCAATAGAGGTTTGGGCTAAACTTGAAGCTTTATATAGGATAGTAGATGAAGACATGGCTTACACCATAGAGGATAAACTTCTCAAGTTGGATCCTAGAAATTTTGACACCATCAAGGACTATCTTACCCAAGTAGAATTATATAGGGCATAGCTTAAGGATTGTGGTGAACCCATTAAAGATGGAAAGATGATCAAACACATCATGACTCATCTTCCACCTGAATATGCTCCTTTTGTTTCTAGCTTTAATACACACAAATTGACAATGGGTAGTGCCTATGTTAAGCCTTCATTTGAGAAATTCTCAGAAATTTTGATCTTAGAACATGACAATCTAGTGGGTATGGGAATTCTCAAGTCTTCCAAAATCGAAGCCTTGGTAGCAAATGAAGGTAATTCAAGTGGTAAAAACTCAAATAAGAAGTAGAAGTAATGGAAGGCCAAGCCAAAAAATGACACACAATAGTTCTCCTCAAAACAAAAATCTTCCTCAAATCAATCTTCTTCCACTCAACATTCTTCTTCACAACAAGGAAAGTCTTCTTCCAAAAATAATCAAAAGGGGAACAATTCCAACAAAAAGGAGAAGAAATCTTGTTCCTATTGTAAGAGGAATGGTCATGATGAACATGAGTGCAAGGATAATCAGATTGATGAATTGGTCAACATAATGAGGAAATAAAAAATTGATGTACCAAATGCATATAAGGATAAGGGATCTATTGGAAATATTCAAGATATGATAGGTTACTGAGAGGGGAGGGGTGAATCAGTAATGTCAAAAATTTAAAACAATTCAACACTTTAACCATATTTACTATTCACCATTCATTCATCTAATCTACTGCATATATGAGGGAACAAACATTTATAACATGTACATAGTGATTTGGTGACCCAGAAACCTTCCAAATAGAAAGTAAAACTAGGGTGGGGATGATACCCACAAAAGTTTTTTACTGTAGTATGAAGTTGGCTTGTTAAGGCTTACATTGACCACTTCTGGTGATCTTCCCTATTAGGAGCACAAAGGACTGCTAGGTCCACCTTGTTAGAGGATTTACAAACATACACTAAAGTATGCACTTTGTTAGAAGATTTATACAAAAGACTGTTAAGTCTACCCTATTAAAGAATTTACAAAACTAATTCAACTGTTAGGATGAAATAGTGGATCTACTTACAACTTGATTAGATCCTTAAAATATAGATCACCTCTTGTGACTAATGAATTTTTACTGCTCCTTGTAGACCTTGTTGAATACTCTTCTCTGCTGTCGATTCGCTTTCATTCAAAGCTTTTCATATTCATTCCTTCACATACATCTCTATTTTGTAAATGATATATTACATTATGTATATACCATTCCAATAATTAAAATTTCAAGGTTGGCCAAAACATAAGTGAACAAAATATTACTGAGTCAGCCAAACAGTAGAAAACTCGAGTTCTTCAAGCTGACTTGGTGACCTTCTGATACTTGGCATCCACTGTATTACTTGGCATCATCATGCACTCGGTAGAAGTAGATGCTCGGTCCATACTAACCACACAACATAGCTTGAAACTTGATAACCATTGGAGACTCAGTAGATATAGTGTCACTCGGTAAAAATTGGATCCTTCATTTACCTTAATTTCATTCGGTAAACACTATACTTCCATAACTTAGTAAACATTGCACTTCCATCGCTTGGTAAACACTATGAAGCTCGGTGAACACTGTAAACTTAGTAGACACTGCTGGATTGCACATTCACTTGATAGCTTCATGAATGCTTGGTATGAACTACTTAAGTGATGAACCTAAAAGGTAACCACTAAATTCTCGGTATACACTATAGACACTCAGTGTAAACTGCGAAGCTCGGTTAACACTAGAATGATCGGTGTGAACTACGAAGCTTGGTTAACACTAGAATGCTTGGTAGCTATACTAATGTAGCAAGTAAACATCCCAAAGAGAAATATGACAAGGGGAAGTCTTGGAAGGAAACTATTGTTCTAGAATTGGTTCATAGTGATGTAGCTAGCCCATTTCCTGTACCATCCTTTAGTAAGGCCCGCTATGTTCTCACATTTATTGATGACTTTTCTCGATACACTTGGGTCATTTTCCTAGCTCATAAGAGTGAAGTATTTGATAACTTTATCACCTTCAAAGCTCATGTTGAAAAAAATTAGGGAAAGCCATCAAGATCTTAAGAATAGATAATGGTAGAGAATATGTCAACTCCAGACTTATAGACTTTTGCACACATGAGGGTATAGATCTTCAACATTTAATTGCATACATGCCACAACAGAATGGTGTAGCTGAAAGAAAGAATAGAACCCTTATGGAAATGACCACTAGTATGTTTCAACACAAGTCTCTAGATCAAGTGTTTTGGGCTAAACCCATGTGTTGTGCCAACTACATCCAAAATAGGAGTCTGCATAAGGCCTTAGATGGAATAACACCTTTTGAGGCTTGGTGTGGTAGGAAACCAAGTGTCAAGCACTTCAAATTTTTTGGTTGTCCAACATGGGAAAGGATACCTCTACAAAAGCAAAAGGCATTAGAACCACAAAGAAAACCATGAATATTTGTTGGATATCCTGATCATCTCAAGGCATACAAACTAATGGCTCTAGAGACTCATAAATTTTTTTATGAGAGGAGTGTTCACTTTGAAGAGACATGTCCAATTTTGGCTTCTACAACTCCTCGTTCTTCCTCCTTCATGGATAGTGATCATAGTGATGATAGTTACTCAGAAAATGAGATTCCTCCAACTTTGAGTCGCAGGACACCAGCTTGGTAGGGTCAACAAAAAGTAGAGGACATTCCTTCTTCTTCTTCCACTAAACTTTGTTGGGTACATCAAACTCTTGATGCAGTAGGTTCATTGGTGGGAAATCCTTCAGACACTCGGAGGACTAGGTCACAACACAAGTCATTTCCACATGCATATATAGCCATTTCTTTAGATCCATAGTCTTTTAAGGAAGCATCAGGGATTCCAGAATGGGATCAGGCTATGGAGGAAGAATATAATTCCTTGATGAAAGAAAACACTTGGGACTTAGTTCCCCTTCCTAAGGGAAGAAAAGTGGTTTGATGCAAGTGGATCTATCAAACCAAATTTGCACTAGATGGAAGTGTTGATAAACATAAGGCTAGACTAGTTGGAAAAGGTTTCTCATAGGTTCTAGATATTGACTAGACAGAGACTTTTGCACTAGTTGCCAAGATGAACTCCATTCACCTGACACTAGCAATTGTTGCAACTCAAGGTTGGGTTGTACACCAGATGGATGTTAAGAGCACTTTTTTGAATGGTGATCTTCATGAGGAAATTTATATGGAGTAGTCATAGGGGTTTGTACAGGATTATACTATGGTTTGCAGATTGAAGAAGTCTGTTTATGGTCTATAGCAAGCTCCTCGGGCTTGGTATGCCAAAATGGATTCCTTCCTCCTCTCTGCATGTTTCACCAGATGTCATTCTGATTTGAATGTTTACATTCTTTAGAAGGATGAGTCTCACTTGATCCTAGTGCTTTATGTAGATGACTTGATCATTACAAGGAGCACTTCATCCATCATTGCCAGTGTCAAGTCCTCTCTGCAAGATAGATTTTCCATCACAGACTTGAGTTTGCTACATTACTTCCTTGGCATTGAGATCACACAGTCTTCAGTAGGGCTATCACTTTCACAACCCAAGTATGCTCTTAACTTGCTTTCTCAATTTCACATGAGTGACTGCAAGCCTGCTCCTACTCCTTTCCTATCAAGTGTCAAGCTAGAAGCTAAGTGTACCACTCCACTTGTTGATGCTACTTTATATAGACAATTAGTTGGGAGCCTTATCTAGTTGACACTTACACACCCTAATATTGCTTTTGCAGTTGGCATGGTTTCACACTTTATGCAAGAACCACATGAGATTCATTAGAAAGTTGCCAAGCACATTTTGCACTACATCAAGGGTACATATACACATGGGATACATCATGCAACAAGTACAAGACTTCATCTGATTGGATACACAAACTCAGACTATACAAGAGACTAAGATTCTCAGAAGTCTACTTCAAGGTACATATTTCACCTTGGTTCAGACCCTATTTTTTGGTAGAGTAAGAAATAAATAATGTTTCTCTTTCTTCCACAAAGTTTGGGTATCGAGGAGCTATCAATGTAGCTACAAAGGCTCTTTGGTTACAACACATCCTAGAGGAGTTTGGATTTGATCTACCTAAGCCTATAGTTATTCATTGTGACAACCAGAGTGCCATTGAGATCTCTAAGCATCTAGTTCAACATCAGTGTACAAAGCACATTAAGGTTCATATGCACTATATTAGAGAGCTTATACATGAGCAGATCACTACACTACAATACTATTCTACAGCAGAGCAGGGCACTAATATCTTCACCAAACCCTTCATCAAGGTCAAGTATACTCATTTGTGAGATCTCTTGGGGGTGTGGGATGTTGTAGAAATGGGAGTCCCTTGACTTCTCTCTTCTTCTTATAGGAGTGATTTTTTCCTCTTATGAGGTCTTCTTCTCTCTCTTCTTCTTTATTGTACTCATCTCTCTTTTTGGAGGAGGGTTTTTCCCATGAGGTTTTCCCTCTTTCTTTGTTTTATGAGAGATTGCATTGCATCAATCTATAGCATTTCTTTTGTACATTGGTGTACCTAACATGGCCTCATAGCTAGGACCCATCGTGCATTTGTGAGCTTAAGTGCATTCCCCTAAGTTGCACTTAAGGGGGGGTGTTGGTGTAAATAGGTATTTACTATTTACACTTTACTTAAGTTTACTTAGGTTAGTGCATTATTTTATTATTTATTTTTATGAGACACTTAGGAGTTTGCACACCTTTTTGAGTTTTCATGTTGACAACATAGATGTACGCAACTCTAATTATGCACATGGTGTCTACAACATAGGAGTTTTCATCATTCACTGAGTTGTCATGTAGACAACATAGTTATTCGCACTCTTAATTTAGCACATGATGTCTACAAAACTAATTTGTGTGTCACACCATTTTTGGCTTATCCTCTCACCATCGCACTTACTTTTGTGCTTAATGGAAGATAACCCATATCTAGTGGACATGTGTCTGGTTGTATGACTTATCATGATGCAGATTCTAAGGCATTCTAGATGCATTATCTCAAAGGCCTTTATATTCAAACACTCCTAGTATACTTGTACATTGTATTGAATACTATATAGTTATTCTGATCATACTCTGGTCTAATTTGTGTTTGTGTTTTTGAGTTCCTTGGTCTTAGGTGAATTCTGCCCTAAGGCAGATTCTTACAAGTAGCCACTTCAAGTTTCAACTTGTGTACTGTCTTAGGTCTATTATTAATAATGTTGTAACATTGTTATGTCAGTGTCACTATTAGTAATTACCAAGTCAGCTACCATCATTTTCAAGTTTCTTATTATTAATACAATAGATTTATCGATCGTTGATTAATTAGAGATCAACGCCAGAAGTTGCATTTCAAGGTCACTCACTTCAAAAGACCTGGACTCACATGAAATTCTCCAAAATGGTGACATGTGGGCATAGAAACCATTAAGGCATTAACTAGAATGTACTTAATGTCAGAAAATTTTGACTATCTAACATTAATGCAAGTACATTTTGACATTTTGCGCACTTGAAAATTAATAGGAATATGAAAAATAAGATATAAAAGATCATGAATACCAAAAAATTTAATGCAACTGTCATTAAATAGCATCTTCAATTCCTCTTTCATTATCATTTCTCAAATTCTTCAATCTAAATTCAGTTTGCAGAGTTTCTTGAATTTTAGTCATGGATATGCCAATTCAGTTGAAATGCACTACAATGGCTCTGCAAAAGCCCTTTTTGGGCAAGATTCCTAATGATGTCCTTGCCATGGTTTGCAAGCCAGATGCCCAAAGTCCTTTTATCTGCCATGCTATATTCATGGTCCTCAGCCATGAATTCTTAAGAAACAATAAGAGGTATCGTGCATCCATGGATATTACCTCTCGCTTCCTCGCATCTCTTCTTGACCTTGGAGGAAATCAAATAGACATTCTAATGCTTTTGCATAACATTTTTAAGGAAACATTTTTAGAAGATGATGTCAAAATTCTTGTATTGGTCGAGCAGGTACCAAGGCCAGGTATTGGCATCTCTTTTACAGATGTAGCAAACAAGTGTTGGGAGCAAGGCATAGGGAGCATTATACAAAATTATCCCTTCCTACTCAACATGAATGAATGACAATTAACTCGCCATTAGAAGTGGGCACGGCTCGGAAGGGATTTTCTATGGAAGTGGTTGTTGTTAGATGATGTCAGTGAAACTGACTTCACATGGTTGGATGAGTTCAGCGACATCATCTTCTCCAAAAAAATTCCTCGCAAAGGGACTTGAAGACCTTTCTGACTAAAGGCTTCAGGCACTTGGCCCCTCAGCCTGCTGATGCTTCCAGCCTCCCTATTCCCTGTTTCCTGAATCCTATTTCCTTAACCCTTTCCCTTTGGCAAAAAAATATTTTTAAGATATCTGTTTTTTCTTTGGATTGGGCCTTGCCCTTTAATGTACATTGTAAATTATGAAATAGTAAAACCAGGCTGATTTATTCAGCTATTTTGAATATCTATGCTATGAATCAATATTATGTACATTGTACACTCTAAAATATTATCAATGAAAAAAATAGTTTTTGGCTTCTCAAATCATTGTTCCTATTAGTTTATGACTTTGTTTTTGGCATCTCAATGCACTGTTGAAATGTTAGTTTGCATATTTTTAATAGAAAATTAATTGTTAATAGTTATGCAGTTAGAACTTAGAAACAAAAAAAAGAGTTTCAACAATCCCTTTATGGTTTCATATTTGATTAATGATTTATAGTAAAAAACTATTCAATTGAGAATTATCCAATTAAAAGTTTTGTAATTTCTAAAACTATTTTTCTTTAATCTGATTGGTTAAAACAAATGGAGTGATAAGAGCGGATTTCAAGGAAAACTAAATATTATAACCTTAACAAAGTTAAATAAAATTTTGATAATTTTTGTGTTAGTTTTTTATTTCATACCTATATTGTCACCTAATTTTTTTTCATTATGAAATATTTTAAATGATGAAGAATAGTTTATAAACAATTATCACAATTTTCAATATATGTTAATAATTTATAGATAATTAAACTATATTACATTTTAATTTTGTAACTAAATAATAAATATGAATAAAAATATAGTATTTTTAATGATATTTTTAAATTTTAATTAGTTTATTTAAATTAAACTATTGTCATTATTATTTCATATCTTGCACCAAATTTATTTTATAAAATTTAATATATCTTCATTGAATTTTTCATATCATCTTTACAATAAAAAGTTTATGATAGAAAAGAAAATCCTTTATTTATATTATATTATAACTATTATAATAATTATAATAGTTATATTAATGATGATCATGTTAGTAATTAACATTTATACTTCAGACACTTTTGGAAAGTGGCGGGTTATAATTTCTAGAATGGATCTTTATATCACACAGATTATGGGTTTCAATTACCTTTGTGCTTCTCAACTATGATATCAACCTGGAAGTTCTTTTGCACAGGGTCTTTCTAAGAGATCATTGTTTTGGCATTGGAAAGAAGAATATGGGAGGGAAATGAAAGAGAGTTGAACCAGCCAATTGTAAGGAGTGGAAGTAGAAAAAGGAGGCATGGGAAATCATGAAGCGTGGAAATTTCACTAGGTTTATGGAAAATCTCAGAGGGAATAACCCTGCTACCACCCAACAATTCATAAAAATCTTGAATAATGGGTCAATCCTTGTTGGTAATCAGAGAATGGAGGTCTTGGAAGAGGTTATTGAGGAAGCCAAGAGACTGGACATGAAGGGCATCCATTTCTATCATTATAGGAAGCTCTTAGATAGGGCAATCAATGAATCCATGGACTCTACCAAAGAATGTAATCGATTGGTGAAAATTGGTAACTCTTACTATAATCCTGCCTCTATTTCACGGCCTTGGAGATTTGTGATGTTTGTGATAATTGAATACCTTATCTTGGATGGTCATTTTAAGAAGCTCTATGGTTATCATTTTATGTTAGCCAACCATTTTAGGCATAGTGTTAGGCTCAATTTTCCTTTCTATCTTAGACAGTCATTGGATAATTCTATTCAAGCAATTCAAAAAGACATTGTGTGCCATGAGGGTTTAATGGTACTCATAATGAACTTGCTGAAATCAAAAAGGGCTAAGAAACCTAGGCATAGTTTGAAGGCGGTTGAGTATGATATAGAGGGCAGTGTCTTGGAGAAGGGCTATGATGCGAAGAGTAAGGATGATGTGGAGAGGGGTAGCATGAGTTTGAAAGGGGGTGCTAGTTGCAGTTCTCAAAAGAAGAATAAGAAAGTTAGGGAGAGTGATTCTAACTAAGATAGTGATGTTGATGAGGGACGAAGGAGGGGATCTTAGAGGAAAGGAAGTGGAGGTAAGGGTTTGGGGAATAGGAGCTAGAATGAGGATAGGGTTTCAATTCCCTCATATGAGGAAATTCTTATTCATAGAATGGAAAGGAAAAGAAAAGTGACTATAGTTCAAAAGGGCACTGAGAATTGTTCCAATGATATGGATCTAGAAAAAGAGAATTTGGGGGAGGAGGATCATTCTATAAGATTGCACAAGAAAATCTAAGCTAGATTTTTATTTCTTGAAAATCTTGCACCTTATTCTAATGGCTACTGTATGCCCCATAATAAACAAAGATGTATAGGTGTTGAATGGAATTACTTCTCATAGGTTTGTCATATAAATATTTTCCCAACAAGACAAATCATAAAAATATGTTGTTTATGAGTAGTCTTCTATTCAATCAAACTATTCTAGTCAAAGTTCTTCAACTTCCCATGTGAGAGTTCCACTACAATTCCTAGTTAAGTAGCTTTCATGATAACCAATATGTTAAGATTGATTTGCATTAGTGGATAGTTTTTCTAAGCTTGGGATATTCTTTGGCTTGCAAATTCTACATGATGGTCTTTACTTTTGTGTGGATGAACAAAAATTGCACATATAGCTATTCTAGAGGTATCAACATGGACATGAAGTGGTTTGGACCAATTTGGAAATTTGAGTACTAAAGCCTCTATTTTTTTTACTTTGAGTTTATCAAAAAGTTGTTAGTGTTGTGGTCCAAGTGATTGCTTTGTTAGTTTTATTCCTAAGTAGTTCTTCTAGAGCTGTTTCTATATTAAGGCATATCCTTCAATGATTTTTTTGTGATAATGAGTACCACACTAGAAATGTTTCAACTTCTAACAATGTTTTGGAAGGTGGCAAGTTCATTAAGGAAATTTTCCTTGGGTCTAGCATTAACTATTTTACACATAATGTATCCTAATAGTGTAGTTAAGAGTATTGCAAAGGCACTTATGTATTTATTTGTTGTAGTTTTGATTGCTTTAATTTGATTATTGACCAAGGTATAGTTTGTGTAGCATTTTTATACTTCTAAGAAATCATGGATGAAGTCTTTAAAGGTGTTTATTAGAATTTGGCTAAAAGGAATAGAGGGATTTTTGAGTTCGAATGACATCAATATATACATGAAGGGTCCTCATTTCATAAAAAATGTGGTCTTTGATTGGTCTCAATGCAATAGCGCCTTGGATTCATGGTAAATCAACCAAAAATATGTATGATTTTAGCTTCTTGTAGCATACCTTTAGTTTGTATTCTTGGTGCTTGCGCATCTAGTGCCATGTTCTTGATAATTTGTGTTGAATTTTTTTGCTTTGTGACTTAGTCTACTATTTTACATTCGAGATATGGATGATTCTTTGAAGGACACAATTTTTGTTTGTAATTTCTTGACCAATTTGTATTTCCTAATCTTATGAAGGCATTTTCTAGGTAGTACAACTTAATGACACATATCTTGTTGTTCTTGGATCTTGTGTGGATATAATTTTGCCCCATGGTTGACTTCATGGCTTATGAACAAATATCCATGAAATTTGGGTCCTAATCTATATTTGTGACACATTTTCCTGTTCATGGAGAATCTTTTCTTTTATTGGATGACATATGTGTCACACGGGTTTAATTAGGCATGTAACTCATTCCTTCAGGCCCCATTTGGTTGTGAGAATAGGATGAGAATAGGAAAATTTGACTACAGGAATTCAAAGAATTTGTGCTTAGATACAAAAACCCAAAGTAGAATAGGAATACATTTATTCTAATTTTAGCCCAAAATGAGCATGGCAGACTTCCCACTAAATAGGTGGAATAGGAATAAGCTATTCCTATTCCATTATTTTCTAAACCAAATTGAATGTTCTATCGGGTCCACCAACATGCACAAAATTTGTGGAGGGAAAAAATAGGGTTTCTAAAGCCCAAACCAGAGCCACTTTCTATTGTCTTCGTTGCTAGAGACATTGAAGAGCTGAAGCATCTTTTTCAATAATACATTTCATGAGGTCAGTCATCATTTTTCCTTCATTTATTTCTAGCAATAGTTTATCCTTTCTATTTTATCTTCATTCATAGCTTTTTGGAACAGTTTCTTTGCTTACCAGTGGCGAGGGCTTGTTAACAAAGGTAATGGTAAAACCAATGCTGAAAGAGCTCTAATGTATTTGTATGAGATTGATTATAAATAGGGGTGTTTATTGTTGCATTTTATTTGTATTTGATATAACTTTATTTTTCTCTGTCTTGTGAAAAGAAAAAATGCTTAAACCTTATGTTTTTCAAGAACTGCACATTGATGTGCTTTTGTTCAATTTTTGATAGGTGGTATATATCATGGCTAATGAGGGGTTTTCTAAATGTGATTTAAAAACCAATTTTGTGTAAACCTATCATTTTTCTATAAATTTAGTTGGCATTTATTTCGTGTCCTTTTGAGGTGTCTTAAACCTCTATTATTGATTTTCATTTATTATTGAAGGAGAAAAATTTGACCATGTTTATTGATGTTGGTATCAAAATAATGCTGCAAAATATACCTGATTATATTTCTAGATACAATGTCTAGAAAAGAATTTCTTGGTAGAATAAACATCAATAGAGTAATATTTATAAATCAATTGTCCTCCCTCACTATCCTGCGGTAAATGTTTTATTTAGCAATGGGACATTGAGATGAAACAATGAAATCTTTTATTAGTTTAGAAGTTTTCCATTTTTAGGTGGCGTTTGTGTAGGGTTTAGGGTTTGGTGTATGGACAATAGTGATGAAAATATACATAGAAACTTGATAGCTGTAAAAATGATCACACACAAAGAACATCTAAGGGGTTGAGTTGTCCATAACTTCTCAAAGATTGATAATGAATCTAATGAAAAATTGAATCTAAAATCTTATTTTTTGCACTCTTTATATTAGCCATTTTTTTTGTTACTAGGAAGATTTGTAGTATAGGCTTTTTACCTGCTAAATAATCCTTTCTCAATGGTAAGTGTTGTATCTGTGTCTGTTGCAAGTTGGTTTCACTCAGGGTATTTTCCTTAAATATCTAGGAATCAAACTTATTGTGGATCACCTTGTGTGATCACGAATATTGCTTTGTGTCTTTATGCCTCTTTCCTAGACTAGATGTGTTTTGTTTCAGGATCAAGGAAAAACTTTTCATATTGTGAGAATTAAATGGTGCCTATTTTTTTTGCCCAGATCGTATGTAATTGGGTATCCAGATCATGAAAAAGTGATACCTGCTGCTACTTTAGGTTTTTTGAATTTTTGACCCTCTTTAGCAGGTTCTTATTTGTTTGTCTATCTGTTATTTTGTTTTTGTGTCTAGTTTTTGATGTGGTGTTCTCGTGTAGTTTTCTTCTTTTTTGATCGTTTGGTTCCTCTTTTAGCTTATCAAGCGTGTACTCTTTTCCTCGCATAGTTTTATTTTGAGTCAAAAATTTATTCAAGTTTTATTAGAATTGGACACAATGGTCATAGTAAATAGGTAGATTATGTTTATCAGGGTGAATGGTTGTCTCTATTTTTTGTGTGTTTGTTTTATATTTTGGTCTATAGACTTTACTTTTATCTTTAGTTGCATGCGCATATTGTACTAGGAGGCTTGGTTCAATTTGATTCAATTCTAGTCTTAGTCAATTGTAACAATATTTGTACCAGGAGGTTTGGTTTCAATTTGGATCAGATCTATTCTCATTTAATTGTAACATTATTTCTAAAACATCAAAAATTTAAACTAGTGTATTTTGAAGATGACTTTTGTATGAAGAGAGCTCATAACTGTATGACTTATGGTCTCTTTTGTGCAGGTTAGGTTCTGCATTTTTGGAGTAAGGAAGTTAATAATTTTTTCTTTCCCTACCAATAGGCGTTGCAACCTTACCTCCTATATTGTATTGGTCCTTCCATTTATTGCTTTCCTAGTTATGAACAGTTATACTATGCAATTCACAATATGATATAATTTCATTTAGTTTTTGACAATGTTTCTCATTTGCAATTAATTGGTTACTCTATTGTCTTTTGGCCCTACAACTAAACCTAAGGTGTACCTTTTGATTGCTACACTTGTCCATTTTTTAATGTAATGTCCCATGTCTGAGCCTATGAGATTTGAAACTCAATGCTTATATTTTAATCGCTAGATTCTTTTTTCTATGTAATGATATCAATATCCTTAGCTTCTTGATCATACAGTTTGATTAGATCCAATGTTATGCTATACTTTGCCTCCTGGCAATATGGGTCCACCCTCAACTAAAACCCTTCGGTTCTCTTTAGTCTATCCATCAAAGTCATATATAACCCAACAAGAACCAACATAGACCATTTTCCTAGAATGCCCCCAATAGTGCTTGGGTAGCTGCATTCAAATTGTTAGATTGTGGTGACTGATCAAGAAAGTACTGTACATACTTCATAAATAGTGGGGTTCGGGGCATCGCCCCGAAAAAAAATGTTTTTGGAAGTAGCCGACATCGACATGGTAGCCAACATATTATGGCCGACATATGGCTGACATGTTATAACCCTAAAGCGGTTTAATACTTGTATAAAAAGGGCTTAGAGTTGGGTATTTTATATATGTGGTGATACGAAATTGGTTCTTGCGGCGGTATTGAGCTGTAAGGGATTACGGATTGTAATCAGGTTGTAATCACTGGATTGTAATAAGATCAGACTTGCTGTTTGGTGGACGTAGCCCAGGGATTGGGTGAACCACGTTAAATCTTGGTGCCTTGTGTTCATTTCTGTGTGTTCTATTATTTTCTGTTATTGGTTATATTTGCATGTAGTTTTTATTTCTGTCTGTGGTTTATCCTAACAAGTGGTATCAGAGCCTAGTTGTTTCTCAGTTATCCTCTGCAGGAAAGTCTCACGGTTAAGTGGGAGTCTCACGGTTGAGTGGGAGCAATGGCAGATGATGGTAAGCTGAGGGTTGATAGGTTTAATGGGAAGAACTTCCAGTTATGGAAGATGCAAATGGAAGACTATTTATATCAGAAGGATTTGTGGAAGCCGTTGGAAGGAAAAGCCAAGAATCAGGGAACTATGTCAGAGGCTGAATGGGATCTTTTGGACAGAAAGGCACTTGGAAGCATTCGGTTATGCTTGGCACCATCGGTGGCATTTAATATTACAAAAGCAAAGACGACAGAAGATTTGATGAAAACCCTAGCGACACTGTATGAAAAGCCCTCCGCTTCAAATAAGGTATTTCTCATGAAGCGTTTATTTAATATGAAAATGGCAGAAGGTAGATCTGTTGCAAATCATTTAAATGAGTTTAATACTATTACTAGTCAATTATCTTCTGTGGGTATCAATTTTGATGAAGAAATTAGGGCTCTCTTGATTTTGTGTTCTTTGCCTGAAAGCTGGAATGGCTTGGTAATGGCGGTGAGTAATTCTGTTCCTGGATCTAGTACCCTAAAATATGATGATGTGATCGGTGTTATTTTAAGTGAGGAAACTCGTAGAAAATCCTCAGGTGGATCTACATCAGGAAGTGCTTTAAATGCACAAAGCAGGGGCAGAACGACTGAAAGAGGAAGTAACTCTGGAAATCGTGGGAAATCAAGAGGAAAGTCAAAGGGGAGGAGGTCTCAATCGAGAGGACCAAATGATTGCTGGTACTGTGGGAAACCAGGACACAAAAAGAAAGATTGCTGGACTCGAAAGAAAAATGAAGGAGATAAATCAGATGGAGACAAAGAGGCAAATGTGGTAAGTAACAAATCCAAAGAGGATGCTTTGCTTCTGTCTTTAGAGAGTGTTGATGATTCATGGGTTTTAGATTCTGGTGCTTCTTTTCATGCTACACCTCATAGAGGTTATTTCATTGATTATGTCCAAGGGGATTTTGGGCTTGTTTATTTGGGGGATAATGAACCCTGTCAGATTGTTGGAAAGGGAAAAATTAAGATTAAGTTGCAGAATGGGAATCATTGGCTACTACATGAGGTAAGACATGTTCCAAAACTAAGTAGAAATTTAATTTCAGCAGGGCAACTCGGTGATGAGGGTTGTGTAGTTACTTTTAATGATAAAAATTGGAAGGTTTCAAAAGGTTCCGTTGTAGTAGCAAAAGGTGTGAAAGTAGGCACCTTATATCTTTATACAGGTCATATTGTTCCTTCTACTTTGATTGTTTCAGAGAAAAATGAATATTCAGGAACAATTACTGCAGATGAGCAGGGAGAACAAATAGCTGCTGTGGATTCTGATACAGCGATGTGGCACAATAGACTTGGGCACATGAGTGAGAAAGGTATGAAAGTACTTCATTCAAGGAAAGTTTTACCAGGTCTAAAATGTGTGAATATGGATTTCTGTGAAAGTTGTGTGTATGGAAAACAAAAGAGAGTGAGTTTTGTAAAGACAGGGAAGGAAAACAAAAAGGAGAAATTAGAGCTTGTGCATACAGATGTATGGGGACCGGCTCAGGTATCTTCCCTTGGTGGCTCTCATTATTATGTTACATTTATTGATGATGCAACTAGAAAAGTATGGGTTTATTTCCTTAAACAGAAATCTGATGTATTTCAAACTTTTAAGAAATGGAAATGCTTGGTTGAAAATGAGACTGGTAAGAAATTAAAATGTCTCAGATCTGATAATGGTGGTGAGTATTGCAGTCATGAATTTGAAGATTATTTCTCCACTAATGGTATTCGTAGACAAAAAACTGTTCCAAGGACTCCACAAGAAAATGGAGTGGCTGAACGCATGAACAGGACTATAATGGAGCGCGCAAGGAGCATGAGGTTGCATGCTGGGTTACCCTTACACATGTGGGCGGAGGCTGTCAATACTGCAGTATATTTGATTAATAGAGGTCCCTCTACTCCTTTGGGCTGTGGTATTCCAGAGGAAGCATGGACTGGTAAGAAGGTGAGTTATTCTTTTCTCAAGACCTTCGGTTGTGAAGCTTTTTCTCATATAGACTCTGAAAATAGAACCAAGCTAGAAGCTAAATCAAAGAAATGTGTCTTTGTTGGATATGGCATTAATGAATTTGGTTATAGGCTTTGGGATTTTGAAAATCATAAAATTATAAGAAGCCGGGATGTCATATTCAATGAAAAAGTGTTGTACAAAGATCTGTTGCAGCAACATGAGAAGAAAGAAGATGATTATGTAGTGCTGGATGATACTCCAAAAGCTGATGTTCCAGCCATTCCTCATGATGTGCAACAACTGCAACAACAAATACCACACACACCAGTGAATGTTAGATGGTCAACAAGGCCAATTAGACCTCCACAAAGGTTTTCTCCCTCTTTGTATTCTATTTTACTTACTGATGCTGGTGAACTTGAAAGTTATGATGAAGTTGTGCAGGTGGATACTAAGATTCAGTGGGAGTCTGCAATGAAAGATGAAATGGACTCTTTGCTGAAAAATAAGACATGGGATTTGTGCAAGTTGCCTGCAGGTAAAAAGGCTTTACAGAATAAATGGGTTTATAGGTTGAAAGAAGAGGAAGGAGGTAAGAAAAGATTTAAGGCCAGGTTAGTTGTAAAAGGATTTGCACAGAAAAAGGGAATTGATTTTGATGAGATATTTTCTCCTGTTGTTAAAATGACTTCTATTCGTACTGTTTTAAGTCTTGTGGCAACTGAAGATTTGCATTTAGAGCAGATGGATGTTAAAACAGCCTTTCTTCATGGTGATTTGGATGAAGAAATATATATGGCTCAGCCACAGGGTTTTGAGGTCAAAGGTAAGGAGAACTTAGTGTGCAAATTGAAGAAAAGTTTATATGGCTTGAAGCAAGCACCTCGGCAATGGTATCTGAAATTTGACAGTTTTATGCATGAGCATGGATATAATAGGTGTCATTCAGATTACTGTGTTTATTTTAAGAGGTTGGATGATGATAGCTACATTATTTTATGTTTATATGTTGATGATATGCTTATAGCTGGGTCTAACATGGATCATATTAAGGGGCTGAAACGCCAATTAGCACATGCCTTTGCTATGAAGGATTTGGGGGCAGCAAAACAAATCCTTGGTATGAAGATTTGCAGAGATAGGAAGAACAGAACATTGACGCTATCTCAAGCTGATTATGTTGAGAAGGTGTTGCAACGTTTCTCTATGGAGAATGCTAAAGCTGTCAGCACACCTTTACCTGGTCATTTGAAATTGACTAAGGAGATGTGTCCCAAGACACAAGAAGAGGAGGACAAGATGTCCAAGGTACCCTATGCTTCAGCTGTAGGAAGTTTGATGTATGCTATGGTATGCACTAGGCCAGATATTGCGCATGCAGTGGGAGTCGTTAGCAGGTATATGAGTCATCCAGGTTTTGAGCATTGGAATGCTGTCAAGTGGATTCTCAGATATTTGAGAGGAACATCCAATAAGTGTTTACACTTTGGGTCTCTACTACTGATTTACAGGGCTATGTTGACTCAGATTTGGCTGGGGATATTGATACCAGGCGGAGTACTACAGGTTATGTCTTTACTGTTGGTGGGGCAGCCGTGAGCTGGGTTTCTAGGCTACAGAAGATTAATGCTCTCTCCACTACAGAGGCAGAGTATGTTGCTGCTACAGAGGCAGCCAAAGAGATGATATGGCTTCAATTCTTCTTGGAAGAATTGGGACATCCTCAGAAGGATAATTATTTGTTCACAAATAGTCAGAGTGCCATTCATCTTGCTAAGAATTCAGCTCTGCATTCTAAGACCAAACACATACAGTTGCGGTACCATTTCATTCGGTCAGTTTTGGAGGATGGACAGTTAAAGCTGGAGAAGATACATACCAATGAAAATCCAGCAGATATGTTGACAAAGGTTGTCACAAGGGAGAAGCTAAACTCCTCTTCAGCTTCAGTTGGTCTTTTAGACTAAATGTGAATAAAAGAACAGCAGAGTCCAGGGTGGTTTGATCCAGTGGGAGCCCCATGCGGTAGTTGTATTGCTACAGGATCCGTCTCCAAGTGGGAGATTGTTGTTTAGTGTGGAGCCTGATCAGTCCCCAAGTGGGAGATTGTTAGATTGTGGTGACTGATCAGGAAAGTACTGTACATACTTCATAAATAGTGGGGTTCGGGGCATCGCCCCGAAAAAAAAATTTTTGGAAGTAGCCGACATCGACATGGTAGCTGACATATTATGGCCGACATATGGCTGACATGTTATAACCCTAAAGCGGTTTAATACTTGTATAAAAAGGGCTTAGAGTTGGGTATTTTATATATGTGGTGATACGAAATTGGTTCTTGCGGCGGTATTGAGCTGTAAGGGATTACGGATTGTAATCAGGTTGTAATCACTGGATTGTAATAAGATCAGACTTGTTGTTTGGTGGACGTAGCCCAGGGATTGGGTGAACCACATTAAATCTTGGTGCCTTGTGTTCATTTCTGTGTGTTCTATTATTTTCTGTTATTGGTTATATTTTCATGTAGTTTTTATTTCTGTCTGTGGTTTATCCTAACACAAATAGTCTTCCTTCATTTTGAAATATAAACTTGTTCAGCTCAGGATCTGTAGACACCACTGTAGGGTGCCCAAATAGATGAGACCTAAATATCTTCCCATACCTACAATATTCATGATTATTTCATTAGAACCATATTTCAATACTAAGAAACAAATCCCTTATTATCCATTTTAGGTCGATCTTCATGATCAATTATGAGAAAAAAGAGAGAAAATAAACTCATGAACCATAGAACAAATAAACTTATGAAACATCATTCATTAAAAAGAAGAGATCAAATAAAATCATGCATAATAACTTAATGAATGGCAAGAATTACATTTTTACAAAAAAATTCTTTCCTTTTCTTCAATTGCATAATACATAGAGCAATTCTTTTCCATGAATCTTCCTTGTGAGGTAGCTAAATGAGGCTTCAAGTATTGTATAGTTTGACCTAAGAAAGGCCAACCCATATTGCTTGGAGGTAGAGTCATCATTTTCTTACTGGAACTATTGTAGATGGGGTACTTCAACTTTAACGCCATTAAAAACACAATGGGTAGTGAAAGGAGGGCAACTACAATAACTACTAAATTATCAAACTGGGCCATTATAACAAGACTCCTTGATAACCATACACTTCACTTTTATAAGATCTTTGTGAGGATGGTATCAAATAAAATTATGGTTACTTGTTAGGGATTTGTATTAAAAATAATTGGTTGCATCCAGACTCCATACTTGTAAGAAAGGGAAACCTAAGAAGTGAGCTCCTCATTTTCCTCCATAAGCACATAGATACGATCAAAGATCAAATGCTTCTTATATTTCATGATAGAATTAGCATTAAAAAAGTGTCTATTAGGGATGGACTAGATAATTCTTACTCATGATCATCTCTATTTTGACATTTCACAACAATAAAACCACTGACATAGTTGTTAAATCATTCAATAAAACCCCTTTCAAATCTCTGAGCACTCCACCCTCAACTGAAACCCTTTGGTTCTCTTTAGTCTATCCATCAAAGTCACATTTAGCCCAACAAGAACTAGCATAGAACATTTTCCTAGAATGCCCCCAATAGTGCTTGGATAGCTACATTCAAATAGTCTTCCTTCATTTTGTAGTATAAACTTGTTCAGCTCAGGATCTACAGACACCACTATAGGGTGCCCAAATAGATGAGACCTAAATATCTTCCCATACCTACGATGTTCATGATTATTGCATTAGAACCATATTTCAATACTAAGAAACAAATTCCTTATTATCCATTTCAGATCAATCTTCATGATCGATTATGAGAAAGAATAAAGAAAATAAACTTATGAACCATAAAACAAATAAAATTATGAGTTGTCATTCATTAGAAAGAAGAGAGTGAATAAAATCATGCATAATAACTTAATGAACAACAAAAATTACATTTGTACAAACAAATTATTTCCTTTTCTTCAATTGCATAATACCTAGAGTAGTTCTCTTCCATGAATCTTCCTGGTAAGGTAGCTAAATGTAGCTTCAAGTATTGTACAATTTGACCTAAGAAAGGCCAACCCATATTACCAGGAGGTAGAGTCATCCTTTTCTTACTAGAATTATTGCAGATGGGGTACTTCAACTTTAACACCATTAAAAACACAATGGGCAATGAAAGGAGGGCAACTATAATAACTACCAAATTATCAAACTGAGCCATTATAATAGGACTCCTTGATGACCATACACTTCACTTTTATAAACTCTTTGTGAGGATGGTATCAAATAAAAGTATGGTTATTTGTTAGGGATTTGTATTAAAAATAATTGGCTGCATCCAGACTCCATACTTGTAAGAAAGGGAAACCTAAGAAGTGAGCTCCTCATTTTCCTCCATAAGTACACAGATACGATCAAAGATCAAACGGTTCTTATATTTCATGATAGAATCAACATTAAAATAGTGTCTATTAGGGATGGACTAGACAATTCTTTCTCATGATAATCTCTATTTTGAAAATTCACAAGGATGATTAATAATTTGCTAACCAAGAACAAGCTCTTTCATAATTAGAGATTAACCAATGTATCTATTGATACAATTAAATAATGGATTTTTCTCTACAATTCACAACAATGATTAATAATTTGCTAACCAAGAACAAGCTCTTTCATAATTAGAGATTAACCAATGGATCTATTGATACAATTAAATGATGGATTTTTCTCTACATTATATTATCACTATAATTTAATGGATACCTTTGTTTCTAACTCTATGCTAATTCTCCCTAGCTTTTGCCATACTATTTTGTTATCTTACTTCATTAAGGAGCTATGAAATATAGTATGATCATCTCAAAAGTAGTCCATAGCATTGTGAAAGAACTAATAAACATATGTGAACTATTCTTGGGGCTTGTTACATCAATTCTTGTGATGTAGAATTGAGAAGCAGAAAAGGGGAAGAAAATTGTAATGCTACCAAGAATAAGAAGTTATAGAAACCTTGAAAAGTTTTAGTGTGGGGATTGGCCTGAAGAAGGAAAAGAACTCAATACATGTTTCCACCGTGGCACCTTTTTGTAGAGCCACCTAAGCCCTAGCCCTATGAGAGGTGGTAGTAGACAACCTTCCAAATCTCCATGCTTATGCTAAAGTTGCTACATCAACTCTACTACCACCTTTATGTAGAACGGTCTTGCCTAGAAAATTTGAACCACATTTCCTCATTTTCCTCCATAAGCACATAGATATGATCAAAGATCAAATGCTTTTTATATTTCATGATAGAATCAACATTAAAAGTGTCTATTAGGGATGGACTATGTCATGATTAGTAGTTGTACTATCCAAGAAATCCTAACACAGATTCAAAGAAAATTAGGAATTTATCAAAGATTTCTTCAATGTTGGATGTTAATGAGTCCATCTATGATTGAGAGTGTGGATTATAATGGAGATGGGTTTGTGGATATTCACAAGTTCAAACATTTAAGCACCATCCATGTCTTCAATGTGTTGTTGTAGTCTAATGCCATACCATTTTTTTATAGTTATGACAATTGATAGAAATATTGCATGATAGATTGTGATGTGGCATGATATTTTGAGTTTCAGAGAAATATTTTAGTTGATAATTGATTGAAACTTTTATAATGTTTATTTAGGTCATTGATGGATCTTGCTAATGATCCAAGGATTCATGGACTCGTTGCTAGGAAGAATAGAGTTATTCTTTCTGTAGTAGCAACGCTTGTTACCCTTGCAATATCTATTGCAGCATTTGCACAAGAAGCTAGAGGAGAGAAGTGTAAGCGTAGAAGAGATGAAATTCCATTTCATAAGTGTATCATCCATTCAACTGAGACACATTGTCATGACCAACTTCGCATGAGAAGGACAACCTTATTTTTCCTAGCTCAAATTATTAGGAGAAATGGAAGCATTAAAGATATGCTAAACATATCATTGGAAGAACAACTAGTGATGTTCCTCCATACTGTTGGCCACAATTTGAGAAATCGTAAGATTGCCCATAACTTTGCTCACTTTGGAGAGACAATAAGCTGAGACTTCCATAAGGTTTTGTGAGCTATATTAGCACTACATATTGATTACTTGATACTTGCTACTCCTAACACTCCTCTTGAAACTCTTGGGAAGGACTGTTTTGACCCCTACTTCAAGGTAACTCTTCTATTGGAACATTTTTTTTTACTTGAAATTGTATCTATGGAAATTAAATTATAAATTCACTATTTGTAGGATTGTATTGGAGAAATTGATGGATCTCATATACCTATTACCGTCAATGTGGACATACAAGCCAAATATCGTGATAGGAAAGGCAACCTATCACAAAATGTTATGGGTGTGTGTTCCTTTGATTATAAGTTCCAATACATTCTGTTGGATGGGAAGGGTCTGTTATAGATAGTTGTGTTCTTGCTTCTACTATCTTGATATCATATCCACTAGTAGTGCTCCCCGGTATGTGGAATCATCTTTTATTTAACTATATAGTGAATTTTATAAGAAATGTGTCAAGGTTATAACATTATACTTTATGTGTTTGTGTACGAAAATACTTTTTGGTTGATGCGGGATATCTAAATGTACCAAGATTTCTTGCCCATTATCGGTGTACATGCTACCACCTTAAGCAGTTTTGTAGAGCAAATCCAATAAACACTCTGAAGGAGTTATTTAACCACCAACACTCCTCACTTAGGAACATAATAGAGCGTACATTTGGCATTTTGAAGAAACGCTTTCCTATCTTGAGGCATGCAACATCTTATGCAATCATGACACAAACAAAGATTATTTTGGCATTTTTCATGTTGCATAATTTCATTACAATAGAATAGGACATTCCATTTCAAGGTGAAATTGAAGGAGATGATGACCATGAGGGGGTAAATGTACCAATACTTGAAACATATGGGATGACTCAGCGGGATAGAGATTATTGGGGGAAGTTTCGAGATGAAATAACAAGGAGGATGTGGGAAGACTATAGATCAGGCAATTAGTTGTACTTGAGACATATTATACATTTTGCACTTGGATGGTATTTGAATAACTTTTATGAATGATATGTAATGCTTATGGGAATACATTTGAATGAATGGAAGAAAATCCAACTACTAGAATCTTGTTTATGTTTATGTTTGATTGGCTTAAAATTGAAGACCATCAGGTTCATAGTTGACTTGTTGCAATTTTCCTTGATAATTATAACATTACCAATTCTCCTGCTTAGATCAACCATTTTTGTATTTTCCTCTTTTTACAAGATTGGGTTTTATGCTCTTTGGATCAAGTTCAAGGTTTTTTTGAAATAAATTGCATCATATTGTTTTGTATGTTCTATCTTGTGCAAGGCTATTATAAAGATAGTTTATAAGCATTTTGAGATATTATATTTTTATAGTTTCATAATGATAATATTAAAAAAATTAGAGTTAGTGGTGTAGATTTTATTTGGGAAAAGATTTGGGATTAAATTCTTCGATCTATCATTGGAAAAATTAAATAGTAGAGAAAGTGAGTTCATCTGAAAGCTAAATAAAATTGGTACTAATAAACTCTATACAGCTAAATCTGAAAACTCCATATGATAATAAGCATTGTTTTAATATATACTCTAATAAAAGATAAGCATTGTTATAATATATAAATATGTGGTTTTGAATTTGGAAAGAACTCTATTGTGAATTGGGTATTTTTCATGTCTTATTGTTTGACGACACCCAACCAAGCAATGATCTATTGGTGTTTGTTGTGTATCATTTTTTTTTCTATGTCATCCTATTGTAAACTAGTTCTACTTGTGTTCCACCTGAGCTTTTACTTGTTATCTTCTAGCTAATTAAGCTGGATGCGTCTCTTCTCAAACATATGCATCCTTGTCAAACAGACTACAACAATGCCAGACGAAAAAAGATTAAGTGTGGATATAACAGGATTGTCACCTATCCATATAGATATCTTAAAATATCTAGTTGTTTTTGACAATTTTTTGTCAGTTCTACAATTTTTTGTACCCTTATTTAGTTTCTGTCCAACAACTAGTGATGATGAGTTTTGTATTGTGATAACTTGAATAAATGCACTCAAGTGTGAAAAATTTGAAAGCACACACTCCCATTCTGATCTATTTATGTTTACAGTATTGTGCTTCAAATCTCACATCTTTTAGCATAATTCACCTATCACTGGATAAGGAGATATACTACTGCAAATTCGGTAAATGAATTATATCATAAATAGAATGAAAAAGAGAGAAAGTCTTTGGGACTCTATAGACCTACCCATCTAAGCATTTCATCTTCCCACATTGGAAATGATATATAGATTTCTAAGAATATTAGTGGAAAGGTTGAACAAATAGGATAAGGTTGAGTTGAAAGTTGTAGAGTGAAATTTGCTAAATTGTAACCAGATATTTTTGGTAGACATAAATAACTTTTTATACTATTGTAAAAGAATTTTCTAGTCTCTTTTAATCTAATTTTGTTATCTATGAATTTTTTAGTTTCTTTTTATTTATTTTCGAGCATGACAGATTGTGATGTGACAAGGTCAATCATAAAAATTATATTATGTTGCCTCCATGAGCGATGACTTTTTGTTTCATTCAATAGCATGGCTGATGATATGTAGACCAACAATGTACCTTCATCTTCAAATAGGGTACTATAGTCAAGAGAGATGGAATGAAAGTTCCTTGACTTGCTACAAGAGAAAGTCCAACTTGGGCGAAAAGGTGAAGGTGGATTTAAAAAAGAAGCTTGGACTACCATTGTGTAGTGCTTCAATGAAGATTTGAAGCAAAATTTGAGCAAAGATAATTTGAAGAATAAATTGAAAACGTGGGAGGTGAGATTTAGAATCATGAAAGATTTAAGATATATTAGCAAGTTGCTTGGAATGAAGCCACACAATCTGTGGATGTTGAAGATAGTGTTTGGAATGACCTTTTGAAGGTAAAATGCTATTTGAAGTTTATTTGAGTTTAAGTTAAA
Organism: Cupressus sempervirens; assembly: GCA_028749045.1. Classification (NCBI taxonomy): domain Eukaryota; kingdom Viridiplantae; phylum Streptophyta; class Pinopsida; order Cupressales; family Cupressaceae; genus Cupressus; species Cupressus sempervirens. The sequence goes on from CM053793.1 coordinate 735,544,735, forward strand.
TTTTATCTTGTAGAGTTAGTATTGAAAGTGAAATAACCATTTCTTTCATGTTACCAACATTTTAAGGGAAGGAATTTAAAAATGCAAAAGTTTATAAAAGGCAACCATTCCAATACTACAATGAGTTAGCCTTTATTGTGGGAAATGACATGATAGAAGGTACTATAGCTGCCATACCTCAAGAAACAAAAGAAGGGCACATGATGGATGACACCATTGATCTAGATGATGATGGGGATTTCCATTTACCAATTGATGATAATTTGGAGGATGATTTTTCTCAATCCCACCAATCAAATGCTACTACTAGACAAAGAATATCACCATCCTTGTCAAAGAAGGGAAAGAGGAAGAAGGTGAGCATGGATGGTTCCATGGATAGCATTTCTAAAGCCTTGAATAAGATTCATGAGGGCATGTCAAAGCCTTACATTGTCAAAGTGGATCAAGAAGATTTAGATTCAGTTGTAGAGAAAATGTATGATGCCCTCAAAGTAATTCCTGGCCTTACTGAAGAAGTAATGATAAGGGCATATGATTCATTTTTAGTTGAAACAACAAGAGCAAAAGGATTTCTGAGAATGACTATCCTGGAGAGAATCAAATACATATTACTTATGTATGGAGGACTCTAGACTCTAGAAGCAAACCAATATATGTATGATTTTTGTTAAAACTATTTTGATTAGATACCTTAACAACCAATTTTGTAAATGGTCAATTATATTATAGTCACCTTTAAATATGGCTTCTTGATAGCATGCCTAGTGACAATTTTATATTATAGTCACCTTTAATTATGGCTGCTTGATAGCATGCCTTATGATGTTTTTATATAATTTTAATTATCTTTAAATACATCTTCCTTTCTTACTCCATGATTGTATACATTATGAATCAGCTTCGAATATGGTTTCCTTCAAACAATGGTTGATTTAACTATTTTGTATATTTGCAATGTTATATGAACATGTTGTCTTATGTCATTGGTGGTATTACAAGTTGAACAAGTTATTATAGCTACTACTACAGCTGTATTAGCTGCTACTGTGGCTTTGAATTTTAGTAAATGAAACCTTGAATTTTACCAACTAAATCTCTATTCATTCAATAGAGACAAATTTATATTCATTCAACTTAGACTCAGATATAAACTCATATCTTTTTTACTGAATTTAAACCATTGGCACAAAATTGAAATAAGTAATAAGGAATCTTCAACTGCTATCATGATTATTTCAATTGAATGTTTAATTTTATAATTGATTGATTGCCTAAATCCTACCTAAACCTTCTTGAGTTGCACGATTCAATCATTTGCCTTCTACTCAATTGTAAATGGTACTCTTTCTTCATTAAGTTGCCTTCTCCATTTGATACAACTCTATTGCTTGAATTTTATGATAGTGGAATCTCTCTAAATTCTCTTTTATGCTTATGATGGTCTCTGATCCTAGTCTTTGCCCCGTATGACAACATTTTGATCTCCAAAATAGTATCTACTCTCTTGGTCCCACAATGCTTATATTTATTTTATGATTATCACTCTAAACTCATCATAACCTTGTCTTTCTACCTTACTTTACATGATAATGATACCTCTATTTGAAGGTCAACTATGATGCACAAGTTGGGTACACACAAGCTTGAAACAATCCAATTGATAGATGGGGAAGAGCTAAATTTATAGCTCAATTAATATGAGATTATAAGGCCCATTTTAGCAATTATCATAATATAAACAAACCATCTCTTATGATAGTGTTTTTTAATTTCTTTTATCATAAACAATATATAATAGTGGGAAGCTCACTCAGTCGTTATATAGGTATTTTTGGGCATCCACAACTCTTGAATAATTACTTTGCATTTTTACTAGACTTGAGTATCATCGATATAGATTCCATGAAGTAAAGAGAAAATATGATTTATAAAAATTGATTTATGCTAATATATTTGATTTTTTGTAGGGTTGATGCCTTTAATGAATGTGCCAACATGTCATTGTGGTGCTGGCCCATGTTTGTTAAAAACCTTTAATGCACCGAAAAAGCTTGGGCAAAAATTTTGGTGTTGGTCGAATAGAAAAAAGGTGGTTATTATAAAAAAAAAAATTTTAAATTAGCATAATGAATAATTAATTATTATGCTAAGAACTAATAGAGATTTTCTATTGTAGGGACATGATGGGTGTGGATTCAATGGTTGGGTCAATGATGCACAAATGACAAGTATGGTGCATGATGAAGGAACAACGAGTACAATGAATGGTGGAGGAATAGAGTACAATTGTTACAAGACTCACAAGGCTTAAATTTACTTTTTACAATATTTACTTTGCCTTGTAATTGCATTTATTTATTGGGATCACCATATGCAAAACAGTCCATAAGTAGAATGTGTATAGGATTCTTCTAAAATGACAAAAAAGACTCATATCAGATTTGAGATCTTTTATCAACTTTTATAAAATTATCTTTAATCTTCTCTCTAGTTTTTAATTAAAATCATGTTGAAAGATCATTTGATTATGACTTATTTATATTTTTTTTAAAAATTAAGTTTTGATTTTTAATCTTTTAATTTAAACTAAGTTGAAATATCACGTTAATGCTATCAAAACTATACATATTTAAATAATAACTTTTTGATTTTTTAAAATAATAAACCAAAATATTTAAAAATTAATTATAAGTAGTTATATAGTACATTGAATATAATTTTAAAATAGTTTTATATAATTTTAAATACTTCCAAAGGTTGTGTTATACATTATAAATGTCAATTTTAAAATTTAAAAAAAAAGATACTTTATTTTCAAATAATTAACAAAAAAAATGAGTTTTTAAAAATAATTTTTATTATAGTTAAAATATAACCAGACCTCAAAGAAATTAAATTATTAAAATTTAAAAAAGAAACTTATTCCAATTTCTATTTTGATTGTTGCAACCAAACATAGAATATACATCTTCCAACTCCTCTTCCAGGACAACCAAACATGTTCAAATGCTATTCCAAAAGTTATTTTAAGAATCCGTGAATTCCAGAAGAGAGTTTATTCCTACATTGACGAATGTCGCATTTAGAAATTCCTGCAACCAAATGGGGCCTTAAAGAAAAAGGTTATGATAATAGAGTAATTGGATAATTTCTTGTAGGATAGGTGTAGGGTTTTTAATTTGTGATTAGGCATGTTTGCTTGGAATGTTTGATTGCATGTTGTAGATCCATTTTAGTTGAAGTTTTGATAATAGGAAGGTTGGCCTTGCATATGTCTTGATTTTTCTTTGTTATTTTGTTGTGTGGCTCTTGTTGCATGACTTAGACAAAACTCTTTGAGGTCCTTCCCACTATGACTGTTCCAAGTGATATTAGAGTGGGTGTTATTCCTTGAGGAAGTTGAATCTTTGTTTCAAAGGTTGTAAAGTGCTAGTTGATTTGTTGTGGGGTGGTACAATGAAGATTTGATTCACAATTGTAGAGAACTTTCACAAAGATGGTTATTTGAAGGAGAGATGCATGTTCGACCATGATGGACATGTTGAGATAGATAACAATTAGGAGTTGTGGAAACAACCCAAGGAAGAGGTAGACACATTGAAGATGTGAGGATGGTGAAAAACAAGTAGAAGGAGAACTCACACATGAGCTTGGAGAGGAAAGATTTCTAAGAGCCTTAACTAGAGTAAATGTAAAACTCCATTTCTATCCACTTAATTATGATGAGAAGTTAGATTCTTATGAATTTCTTGACTAGACCATGGATATGGAAACACACTTTTAGTATGAAAGCACCAATGTAGATAAGAAGGTGAAGTATGTCGGTGCAAAGTTGAAAGGTCATGCATCCTTATGGTGGGACATTTGGAGATGGATAAGAAAAAAAGAGTGTTGGAGGAGTAATTCATAGGATAAAATGGTAAATTCTTACTAGAAGACTATCAAGTGAGTTTGTTGAGGAAACTATAAAACCTAAAACAAAAGGAAGCAAGTGTGAAGGAGTACATTGGGGAATTATATAGATTGGATGTTAGATATAGTCATTTGGAAGATGAATTTGAGAGAATTGCAAGGTGCCTAAATGGTTTGATGATGTTAATTCAAGATGAGATTAGTTTGGTCAAGATGTAGAGTATAGAAGAGGCCCATTAGTATGCCTTAGAGTTGGAGAAGTTAAAAAGAAGACAAGAACAAGGATAGAAAGGAAGATTCAAAAGGCTTCAAAGGGGAAGGTTGTTTGTTAGAGGAAGAAGATTTTATTCTAATTAGAACAAAGGTAAAACTAGATATAGGGAGTAAAATTTATACAAAAGAAATGAAAAGTGTTACCCTAGAGGTGGATAGGAGATTGTTTAAAGGACCCTATTTCAAATGTGGAGGAGAACACTAAGCTTTGAATGTACCCAATAAAGGAAGATTTTTAATGATAGCAGAAATGCTTATGTGGAGTAAGATTCAATTGAATCTACAAACCAACCAAAGGATGGAGAAGCCCTAATGCCAAGGAAATCCATATGTCGTGAAGAACCAACTTGAGAACCAACATACAAGTTTGTTGAAGGCTAGATGTATAGTTAAAGGAAAATGTTGCAAAGTTATTATTGACAGTGGAAATTCAAATAACCTAGCATTTGAGGAATTGGTGAATAAGTTACAATTACAAAGATTGAAGTATCCAAAACGTACTAAATTTCATGGATTAAAGATGATCATAAGGTTTTGGTTAGGGAACAATGCATAGTGAAATTGAAGATTTGGTCTTATCATGATGTTCTTTATGATATTATGTGAATGGATGTATGTAATTATCTTGTTGGGAAGATCATGGCAATATAATAAACACATTTTACAGTGGTAGAAGGAATAGTTATACTATATTTTCAAATGGGATGAGACAAGTATTGTTTCCTTTGATTGAGATTTCTAAGGATGAGAGTTGCACTATTACTAGGGTATGTTTGGTTGAAGGATAGAAATTCTTAGCTAATTTCAAAATAAAAAATATGTTTTATACTTTGATTCCTAGAAAACTTAATTTACAATTACAAGGGGAACAACGTAAGGAAATAAGTGCCTATTTGGTTGATGGAATAGGAATAGGAAATTAGGAATATGCTTTCTATTTTATGTTTGGTAAGCCAATTGGAATAGGGAATATGAATACATATTCCCATTCTGCCCCTAAAATGAGCTTATGTCCATTTCAAAAAATAATTTTTATTGAAATAGCCATTCTTATTCTCAATATGAATTCCTATTCTCAATTCATATGCCTATAATCAAATGGGCCCTAAGGGAATTGTTGATAGAATATGGAGACATACGAGCTGATAATATACTTGATGGATTACTACTTGTGAGGAGTATTGGTAATTGTATAAAGTTAATTATTGGAGCAAGTTTACCAAATAAAATAACACATAATATGAAACCTACAGAGAATGAAGAACTAAATAGGCAATTGTAAGAGTTGTTGAGAAAGGGTTTCATCAGGGAGAGCTTGAGTCCTTGTGTAGTATGTGTAGTATTGACACTTAAAAAGAATGGAGAATGTGTACTAATTTTAGAGAAATTAACAAGATCACAATGAAATAGATTCATGTCACCTAAGATGAATGATAATATAGATTTTTTGGGTAGGGCATAAGTATTTTACCAATACAAACTTGAAGAGTGGGTATCATTGGATCAAAATTAGGGAAGGAGATCAGTAGAAAATTGCATTAAAGAGAAATGAAGATTTGTATGAGTGGTTAGTGATACCTTTTGGTTTAAACAATGCGCCTACTACTTTCATGAGGTTGTTGAATGAGGCATTGAAGAAGTTATTGGGGAAGTTTGTGATTGTATACCTAGATTATATTCTAATTTTCAGTAAAGTGAGAGAAGATCATTTGTTACATTTGAGACAAATATTGTAGAGGTTGAAGGAAGAAAAGTTGTTGATAAATATCAAGGAGCATTATTTCATGAAGGAGGAGATAATGTACTTGGGATTTGTGATCTCAATGGAAGGTTTGACGATAGATCTTGAGAAGGTAAAGGCAATTGTTGGGTGACCTACACTAGAGAATATTGGAGAGATAAGATCATTTCATGGATTGGTAAGTTTTTATAGAAAGTTTATAAAGAATTTCAGCTCAATTCGTAGTCCTATGAAAAACATGAGAGGTGATAAGGAGTTTGAGTGGACAAATGGAACACAAAAGTGATGCAGTGCAAGGCAGGAAAATCCCCAAGGGAGATGTCCTAGCCCCCAACAATATAACCACACAATGTAAACACAATAGCAAGAAGCAACAATTCAAGATTTGGTACCAAGTTACAATAATTTGTTCATAAAATATAACTGATTACATGCAATATGCCTGATTGTAAGGTCTTCCAAGTTAGGGCCAAATACAAAAAATAGTTGCAAAATCAATTCTGCAAGATCCAACAAGATCCAACTCACAAAACCAATCTCATCTAGTCTAAATACACAACTACATAAGAACACCAAGAAGAATCCACACTTTACCCTCAGGTCCACCAAGAGATCCTCTAGTTCCTAATCCACAACTATAGTTCTTCAAATTTGCATCTATCCTTCCTTCCATCCCAACTGAACCACAATACTATTGTAAACTACCTCACATTCGACGCTCTGTCGACAGGCTTAGGAAAAACTCACTCTTCAACTACTCCCCACCCTTGACTCCTCCTCCTCTGAATGAATCACTCCCTCCATGAATGAATAAAAGACTCCACAAGACCCATACTTATACCCAACTAAGCCACAAGTTGGCCTAGCAATTAAAAATTAAATAAAACTAACATTAAATACTTGAAGAGCCACAAGTCGGCCTCCAACAACAATTAAATGTCCAAAAATTGATACCCAAGAAAAATCACAATATCTCCTAGCCTTGATTGAATTAGAACTCATGCTTTGAATTGAAGGTATTACTTAAGGTCCTCTACAACTCTTTAAGGGTGCAAAGGCTGATTCATTAAGGATATCTATGCATCCATCTTGAAAGTCACGCACAAAAACCTATTGCGCAAACTACCAGAAATTGATAGTCTAGGAGAATTTCTATATCTCCCAACGTATAATGAATTAGGAATTGTACCTTTTAAAATAGGAATTATTCTAGGCCCTATTCAATCCCTAAAATGAAAATCCTCTCATTTATTGCACAAAATTAGTTACACAGCCTGCAACAGGTACCAAAAAATAGAAGACATAGCTCTAGCAACAAGGTAAAAATGACTCAAACTTTAACTCAATCCATCCAATCTCTATGCAATCATGAGGAAAGGTTCTCCAATGTGTCTCCAAAACATCCCTAACCATGAAAAGTACAACTCCACCAAAATCCAAGCTTGGTGCTCCTACATCAGACTCCCCAGGTAAATAGAAAAGTATGTCTCATACTTTGATGCCCAAAGAAAGATCTACAACCAACTTCATCAAAGTCAATAGAATCAAATACATATCAGAAACCCAATTGGCATGCTCATACCCAAGAACAAATTGAATATAATGCTTCATCAACAAACCCTCATCCACATTAACAACTAGAGAATCCACAATAGAAGCAACAAATTTTACATCGGTAGTAATATGTAGATCTCCATCAAAAAAATTTACCAAACTCTCAAAACCAACCATCTTATTGCTCACAACAAGATTCTCTAAAACATACAAGTCACCAACAACAACTAGATCATCCATGACCAAGTGCTCTACAATCTTCGTGTCAGACTCAACCAACAGATAATGAAAACCAATCTCCATCCCAACATCAACAAGGTTGAGAATATCCTTAGGAAAAACCACTATTCGCTCTACAGGTTCTATATTAGGCTTCCCAAAATAATCAACAAGACCAACATCTTCCACCTTGACCTTCCTTTGCCATCTTCTCTCATGAACAAGTCTCCTAACTGGCCAAAAAACTCTCTTCTAGATCAGTATCCTCTAACACCATAAACATCTATAGAATGCCTTCCTCATCTTATCCTTATCTCGATTGTCCGAACTAGTTTCAAACCAAGCAACCACCTCCTTAGCTCGATCAACCAAACTAGCTTCAAACTAAGCAGACATCTCAAAAAACCTCCTTTCTAGCACATCACAAAGATTTGAAATCTTCTCAAGGTCCAATCCTCTTAGAGCCATCTCCCAAGATCTTCATAAACCCTCTGTAACAAATCCTTCCTACGCTCCTTGTGACAAAACTAAATTGTTTGTAAGTTAGATTACAACTTACCACCTCACATGAATAATTAGGAACCAAATCACAAGTCTAGGACCATGGATCTGCAATCTACAAACTCTCTACGATCATGTCTCAACAAGATCAATCTTCCATCTTCGTATCCATTGATCCATCTGCAAACCCTCTACAATTGCAAGTTAGAACCACGATCTGCCACCTCACAACCAAGAGATCTAGGACTCTAGAAATAAAATCCACCACCAAATCAAGATCAACTCAAATCTACTTCTCCAACCCAAGTCTTGGTGCAAACTACTTCATCTTTTGTGATCTATCTACATGCTCAAGAACAACCTTGGCTCTAATACCATTTGATGCAGTGCAAGGCAAGAGAATCCCTAAAGGAGATGTCCTAGCCCCCAAAAAATGACCACATAGTGGGAAAAAAAAAAATGCAAGATATGATACCAAATTACAATAATTTATTCATAAAATAACTGTTACATTAGGTTGTAAGGCCTTCCCAGTTATGGCCCAATACAAAACAATTACAATAATAGTTATGCATGATCCCTTGAGATCCAATCCAAACCCTAGCTAGTCTAGATCACACTCTGGTAGAAACCTCCAAGGAAGATCTAAACTTGTGCTCGTAAGCCCACCAAGCAATCTCCTTATTTTTCAAGCCACAACTACTAGCCCTTCTCAAACTTTATCCAAGATCCAAGTGTAAACTACCTCACATTTAGTGCTCTGTCTATACACTCACAACTCCACCACATCACAAAGATTTACAATCATCTCAGGGTCCAATCCTCTCGGAGCCATATCCCAAGATCTTCATAAACCCTCTATAACAAATCCCTCCCACATTCCTTATGACAACCTCAAATTTTTTGCAAGTCAGATCGCAACCTGCCACCTCGCATGAACAATTAGGAAACACATCACAAGTCTTGGACCATGGATCTGCAATCTACAAACTCTTTGCAATCATGCATCAACAAGATTAGTCTTCCATCTTCACAACCATAAATCCATTTGCATGTCCTCCCAAGGTCTTGGTGTAAACTGCCACAACTTTGGTGATCTATCTATAGGCTCAAGAACAACCTTTGTACTGATACCACTTGACGCAGTGCAAGGTAGCAGAAATCCCCAAAGCTGATGTCCTAGCCCCCAACAATATAACCATACAGTGGAAATAGAATAACAAGAAGCAACAATGCAAAATATGATATCAATTATAATAATTTGTTCATAAAATATAACTGATTACATGCAATATGCTCGGCTGTAAGGCCTTCTGAGTTAGGACCAAATAAAAACAATAGTTACAAAATTAGTTTGCAAGATCCAACAAGATCCAACTCACAAAACCAATCTTATCTAGTCCAGATACGCAACTAGATAAGAACACTAAGAAGAATCCACACTTGTACCCTCAGATCCACCAAGAGATTATCTAGTTCCTAAGTCATAGCTCTAGCTCTTCAAATTCGTGTCTATCCTTCCTTCCATTCTAACTGAATCACAATCTTGTTGTAAACTACCTCACATTCAACACTTTGTCCACAAACTCAAGAAAAACTTTCTCTTTAGCTACTCCCCACCCTTGACTCCTCCTCCTCTGAATGAATCACTCCCTCCATGAATGAATAAAAGACTCCATAAGACCTCCTACTTATACCCAACTAAGCCATAAGTTAGCCTAGCAATTAAAAGTTAAATAAAACTAACATTATATACTTGAAGAGCCACAAGTCGACCTCCAACAACAATTAAATGTCCAAAAATTGATACCTAAGAAAAATCATAATATCTCCTAGCCCTAATTGAATTGGAACTTATGCTTTAAACTAAAGGTCCTCTATATCATTTTAAGGGTGCAAAGGCTGATTCATTAAGGATATCTATGCATCAATCCTGAAAGTTATGTACAGATACCTATAGCACAAACTGCCAGAAATTGATACTCCAGGAGAATTTCCATATCTCCCAACTTATAATGAATTAGGACCTATTCCTTTGAAAAAAGGAAGTAATATAGGCCCTCTTCAATCCCTAAAATTTGAATTCTCTCATTCATTGTGAAAAATTAGTTAAATGACCTGCAACAGGCACCCAAAAACCAGAAAAAATAGCTCCAACAACAAGGTAAAAATGACTCAAATTTCAACTCAATCCAATCCAATCTCTATGAAATCATGAGGAAAGGTTCTCCAATCTGTCTCCAAAATATCCCTAGCCATGAAAATGATAACTCCACCAAAATCCAAGCTTGATGCTCCTACATCAAAAAGACTTTTGAGTTGTTAAAATAAAAATTAACTAAATAATTCGTGATGCAGGTAGACATGCAATTGGAGTAATGTTGAGTCAAGAAGGTAAACATGTTACTTAGTTTAATGAGAAGTTTAATGACACAAAATGAGAGATTGACTAAGGTAAACCCCTATATAGCCACCCAATAAACACCATTTTTTATATATCAATAGATCTTAGAAGATGGAACAAATTGCAGATTCATATACCATTTTTACGAAACTTTGGAGGCTCAGAAATAGTTTTGAGATTGTATACTATTGAGTACAGACGTTGGAGAGGTTCAATTGGGGGGGGAGGGTGAATTAATACTACACAATTTTCACACTTATTTAACTTTTTAATCATAAATCGATAGATTGTGCTTCAGTATTGTTTATATCTACAATGTTGTTGATTAGTTCACTAATATGCAACAACATAACACCTATAATTAAAATGTAAAAATTTCACATGAAACATAAACATTCACATACATAACACTTAACACAATATTTTGTTCTTGTAGAAAATCCTTGGTTAGAGGTAAAAGTGCAATGAGGTTGGTACCTATAACCCAATACTATAGTAATAAGGTGCTCAACTAAGAGATTACATAAATTTCATCTTCTAAATGACTTCATCCTATTTGGAGTGATAGAAACCCTATTTAAAGTATCTAAAAGTCTTGTTAAAGACTACCTTGTTAAGAGACTTTATCTCACTTATACAATGTTCACCTAATTAAGGATTTACAATAAGTTTCAAACTAGAACTTCTAAGTCTAGTTGGAGACTGGTTGGTAAAGGGATTTCATAATCTTGTTGCTAAACTGTGAGGAATAAATCAACAAGAAATTTGACTTGTAATCACTTTTTCATAAAGCTTACTAGATCTTTTCTACTCCTTCGCTTGTTCTTCGCTTTACTTTTTAGAAACCTATAACAACTTCTTTAGGCACAACTCCACTCATACATTTATCTTTGTCTTGATCATTCTTATATCTTCTCTTGTTCTTAATGCTTCCCTAAACTTTACTCCTTGTCCTAATTAGGTTTTCATAAAGCTTCTTCTTGAATCTTTCATAAACTATTTTGTCTTTAGATGTCGTCCTTAATTTTTTGTTCTATGTTATTCAATAAGCTTTATTTCCATTTTTGTCACCTTTATCTACAAATCATTTTGAATAATTCCTTGACATGTTTCCTTCCATATGTTATTCATCCAAATCCAATGAGTCCTTTGGTGCAAAGATTATACTTTTGATTTGTCAAATTGTTCTTTCATTTACCAACAACTCTCTTTTGTTCCAATAGTGCTTTCCTTGTACCTATTAGTTTTATTAATATCAGGTGCACAAATAATTGAAAAATTTATCTGATAATTCTTCTTCCTTAATTTCTCTTTCCGGTAGTGACCTTAGTTCTCCTATAAGACTTATCTCTTCATCTTTGACTCTTTGTTGTGATGCAACTTATGTATGTAATTTTTCACCATCTGTGTACTTTTCTAGCAATGAAAACCTTCATTAATAATGTGTAGAGAATTTTTTCAAGCAATAAGAAAGTGTTATAGGAAATGATTAAACAAAATGAGAAAGGGACTTTAGAAGAGGGACTTTAGAAGAGGACACAAATGAGCAGACTGACACACAAGTTCATAAGAAACACTTGCCCCAAGGAGAAAATAAGGATACTGAGAAACGAGAAGACAAGGAAAAAGATAGAGAACAAGAGCTAGATAAAGGAAAACAACATGACATAGATGACCAAAAGAAGAAAATGGTAAGGATAATGAGAAATAATCACAAGCCCTATGTGACAATACCTATGATGCAAAAATAGAAAAAGGGAAAGAGTTAGATAGTGGGAAAGGATAATCTACTAGTAATTAGAAGGAAAAGGATAAGAAAGATGAGGAGTGTTAGGATTAATGACAGACAAGAAATAACAATTACATATAAATATAACCAATATCAAAAAATAATAAATCACAAAAAAGAGAACACAAGAAACCAAGATTTAACGTGGTTCACCCAATCCCTAGGCTACGTCCACCAAACAATGAGTCCAATATTATTATTATCTAATAATTACAACCTGATTACAATCTGTAATCCTTATAGCTCAATACTACTACAAGAAGAATTTTTCACATTACACCATATGAAATCCCTAACCCTAAGCCATTTCATACAAGTATTTTTTCCGCTTTAGGGTTAAAATTAGTTAGAACATGTTGGCCCAAAATTGCCGATAAAATAGCCCAAAAAAATAATTCTCGGGGCCTCCACCCTTGTACCCTCAATAGTTGTGACCTATCAGCCCAACTGAGGAATTATGGATTATGTACAATACTTCTCTGATCAGTCACCGCAAATTAAAAATCTCCCATTTGGGGACTGGTCAAACTCTACACTAGACAATAATCTCCCATTTGGAGACTGATCTTGTAGTAATGTCACTATTCCATGAGGCTTCCACTGGATCAAACCACCTTGGACTCAGTTGTACCTTTATTTTGTTCAATCAAGAAGACCGACTAAAGCTGAAGAGGAGTTCAACTTCTCCCTTGTCACTACCTTTGTAAACATATTTGTTGATTATCATTTGTATATATCTTGTCTAGCTTTAACTGTCCATCATCCAAAGTTGACCGAATGAAATGGTACCACAATTGTATGTGTTTTATCTTTGAACACAGAGAAGAATTCTTTGTAAGATGAATGGCACTTTGACTATCTATAAATAAATAATTATCCCTCTATGAGTATCCCAATTCTTCTAGGAAGAACTGAAGCATCTCCCTAGTTGCCTCTGTAGCAGCAACATACTATGCCTTTGTAATGGATAAAACATCCACCTTTTGTAATCGAGAAACCTAGCTCACTGCTGCCTCACCAACATTAAATACATAACCTGTAGTAGTCCACCTAGTATCAATATCTCATGCCAAATCTGAGTCAACATAGCCCTATAAGTCAATAGTAGAGCCCCCCAAAATGTAAACACGAACTCGATGTTCCTCTCAAATATTTGAGAATCCATTTGACTACATTCCAATGCTCAATTTTAGGATAACTCATATACTTTCTAATGACTCCTAGTGCATGTGCAATATTTGACCTTGTAATATCATAGCATACATCAGGCTTCTTATAGCTAAAGCATAAGGTACCCTGGACATCTTATCCTCCTCTTCTTGTGTCTTTGGACACATCTCCTTAGTTAACTTCAAATGACCAAGTAAAGGTGTGCTAACATCTTTAGCATTCTCCACACAAAAATGTTAGAACACCTTCTCAATATAATTAGCTAGATAATTCCAATTTTTTGTTCTTCCTATCTTTGTAAATTTTCATGCCAAGAATTTTTTTTGCTACCCCCAAATCCTTCTTAGAAAATCAATGTGTTAATTATTGTTTTAACCCCTTAATGTGATCCATGTTAGACCCAACTACAAGCATATCATCAACATATAAACATAAAATAATGTAGTTGTCATCATCCAACCTCTTAAAATAAACATAATGATATGAATGGAATCGAGTGTAACCATGCTTATGCATAAAACTGACAAATTTCATATACCGTTGCCAATGTGCTTGCTTCAAGCCATATAAATTTTTCTACAATCTGTACACTAAATTCTCCTTACCTTTGACCTCAAATCCCTATGGCTATGTCATATATATACACACACACATATATATATATACACATTTATATACACATTTATATATACATGTATATATACATGTATATATCTATACATGTATATATATATATATATATATATATACATGTATATATATATATATACATGTATATATATATGTATATATATATATGGAGGTATAGATATATATATATATATATACATGTATATATATATATATATATGTACATATATATATACATACATATATATGTATCTATATATGTATGTATATGTATAAATGTATATGTGTGTGTGTGTGTGTGTGTGTGTGTGTGTGTGTGTGTATATATCCAAATCACTATGAAGAAAGATTGGTTTAACATCAAGCTGCTTCAAATGCAAATCTTCAATAATCACAATACTTAAAATAGTATGAATAGAAATCATTTTAACAAATGGAGAAAATATGTCATCAAAATCAATGCCCTTTTTCTGTGCAAATCTTTTTACAACAAACCTGGATTTAAATATTTTCTTACCTCCACTCATACATTCTATAAATCCCTTTTACATGTAGGCAACTTACATAAATCCCAAGTCTTTTTTTTTAACAAGGAGTCCATTTCTTCTGTCATCATAGACTCCCATTGAATCTTAGTGTCCACATGCACAACTTCATCATAATGTTTAGGTTCACCAGCATCAGTTAGTAAAATAGAGTAGAAAGAGGGAGAAATTATTTCTAGAGGTCAACTTAGCCTTGTTGACCATCTAACATTCACTGAGGTGTGTGGTATTTGTTATTTTAGATCATGAGGAATTGCTAGAACATCATCTTTTGGAGTATCATCTAGCACTACATAATCATTTTCTTTCTTCTCATGTTGTTGTAACAGATCTTTGTACAATATTTTTCATTGAATATCACATCCCCGCTTCTTACAATTTTATGATTTTTAAAATCAAAAAGCCTATAACCAAATTCATCAATGCCATATCCAACAAATATACATTTCTTTGACTTAGCTTCCAGTTTGATTCTTTTTTTAGAATCTATATGTGTAAAAGCTTCACAACCAAAGGTTTTGAGAAAAGAATAACTCATATTCCTACCAATCCATGCTTCCTCTAGAATACCACAACCCAAAGGAGTAGAGGGACCTCTAGTAATCAAATATACAATAGTATTGACAACCTCTTCCCACATGTTTAAGGAAAGCCCAACATGTAACCTCATGCTCCTTGCACGCTCCATTATTGTCATGTTCATATGTTCAACTACTCTATTTTCCCATGAAGTCCTTAGAATAGTTGTATGCCTAAAAATACCATTAGTAGAGAAATAATCTTCAAATTCATAACTGCAATACTCACCACCATTATCAAATCTGAGACATTTTAGCCTTTTACTAGTCTCATTTTTAACCAAGCATTTCCATTTCTAAAAAGTTTTAAATATATCAAATTATAGTCTAAGGAAATAAACTCATACTTTTCTAGTTGTATCATCAATAAATGTAACATAATAATGAGAGCCACCAAGGGAAGATACCTAAGTTGGTCCCCATACATATGTGTGCACAAACTCTAATTTCTCATTTTTCTTTTCCTTCCCACTCTTCACAATCCTCACTCTCTTTTATTTTCCATACATACAACCTTCATAGAAATCATCTTGACACATTTCAGACCTGGTAAAAATTTCTTTGAATGAATTAATTTCACACATTTATCACTAATGTGCCCAAGTTTATAGTGCCATAGTGCAATAACAAAATTTACAACAATGGTTTGTTCTCCCTGCTCAATTACAACAACTATTCCTGAAAGTCCATTTTTCTCTAAAAAAATTAAAGTAAAAGGAACAATATGACATGTACAAATATATAATGTGCCTACTTTCACACCTTTTCCTACAAGAGAATCTTTTGAAACCTTCCAATTTTTATTATTAAAAGTAACTACGCAACCCTCATCACCCAATTGCCCTGCTGAAATTAAATTCCTACTCAACCTTAGAACATGTCTTACCTCTTGTAGTATCCAATGATTCCCATTGTTCAACTTAATCTTAATTTTTCCCTTTCCAACAATCTAACAGGTTCATTATCCCCCAAATAAACAAGCCCAAAATTGCCTTGAACATAATATAAGAAATAATCTCTATGGGGAGTTGCATGAAACGAATCCCCTGAATCTAAAATCCAAGAATCATCAACACTTTCAAAAGGAATAAGCAAAGCATCCTCTTTGGGTTTATTACTTACCACATTTGCCTCCTTGTTCCCTTCTAGTTAATCTCCTTCATTATTCTTTCAAGTCCAATAATATTTCTTCTTATGTGTTGGTTTCCCACAATACCAACAATCTATTGGTCCTCTGGATTGAGACCTCTTCCCCTTTGATTTTTCTCTTGGTTTCCCATAATTTCTAGAATTACTTCCTCTCTCAGTTGTTCTTCCTCTTCTTTGTGTGTTCAAAACACTTCCTGATGTAGATCCACCTAAAAAATTTTGACGAGTTTCCTCACTTAGAATAACACCAATCACATCATCAATTTTTTGGATATTAGATCCAACAACAAAATTACTCAACCATTACCAAGCCATTCCAGCTTTTAGGAAAAGAAACAAAATCAAGAAAGCCCTAATTTCAACATCAAAATTAAAATTTATAGAAGATAATTGAGTAGTAACTGTATTAAACTCATTTAAATGACCTACAATAGATCCACTTTCTTCCATCTTCATATTAAATAAATGCTTAATGAGAAATACCTTGTTTGAAACAGGGGGCTTTTCATACAATTTCACTAGGGTTTGCATCAACTCTTCTATCATCTTCACTTTTGTAATGTTAAATGTCACTAATTATGCTAGGCATAAATGAATACTTCCAAACACATTTCTATCCAAAATTTCCCATTCCTCATCTATCAAAGTTCTCTATTTCTTGGCTTTTCCTTCTTATGGTTGCTATAAATCCTTTTGATAAAGATAGTCCTCCATTTTCATTTTCCATAACTAAAAGTTCTTCCCATTAAACTTGTCAACCTTTAGCTTACCCTCATCTACCATCACTCCTACTCAACCATGAGACTTTCCTGTAGTGGATAACTGAAGAAAAAACCTCACTCTAATACCACTTGTTAGGATTAACTATGAACAAGAAATAACAATTACATGCAAATATTACCAATACCAAAAAATAATAAATCACACAAAAGAGAACACAAGACACCAAGATTTAACATGGTTCACGCAATCCCTGAGCTACGTCCACCAAATACTGAGTCCAATATTATTATCATCCAATGATTACAACCTAATTACAATTTTTAATTCCTTACAACTCAATACTACTACAAGAAGAAATTATCATATCACACCTTCTGAAATCCCTAGCCTTAAGCCATTTTATACAAGTATTTTTACCGCTATAGGGTTAAAATTAGTTACAACATGTTAGCCCAGAAATGCTAATAAAATAGCCCCAAAAAATAAAATCTCGAGGGTTCTACCCTCAAACACCCACTTGGGGCCTGACCTGACCGTGAACCTCACTGAGGAATTATGGAGTACGTATAGTACTTCCCTAATCAATCACCACAAACTAACAAGGAGGCTGAAGATAAGTCAGATAAGGATGAAGATATCAGTAAAGGAGATAAAAAGGAAGCAATGAGAATGAAAGGTAAAAGAAGATGAGATGAAGAAGATGAAGAAGAAGATCCACCTACTGATGATGATGATTCAAATTTTTCTATACTCAAGAGAGATCTAAGGACAATCAAGAGTTATAAAGAGAAATTGCAATATGCTGAAGCAATCAAGAAGAAGGTTGGCACTGATTGACTCAAGAGGAAGAGGATGAAGAGAAAAGTATTAAGAAAAACACTTGATTTACTTGAAGGTTTGATATATAGTAAATGAAGATGAACTACTAATTGATCAGTTCAAAGTATATATTGATTTTATTAACAAATGTGAACATGAATTTTAAACAAAACTTACTAAGAGAGATGAGAAGAGAATTGGGAAGGAAATAGTTGATTTTTTTGACAAATTTTTCTTTACTATAATTTGAATTATCTGAACTTGTTTGAAACTTGAAAGATATAGGGAAGCTATATGAAAATGTATGTGTTTTCACCACATTCAATGGGAAGGTACATGCCAAGATTGCAACATTGTATAATGACCTATCACTGCATATTGATAATTTGTAATCTTCAAGATCATAGATGATGGACCATACAATAAAGATGAGAAAATTCACTTTTAAGGAACATGATTTGAGAGCTAATGAGGAGAAAATAAATTTGAAAATATTAGAGTTACAAGGTATTATTACTTCTCACATGGATATCATGCAAACTTACTTGAAGAAGGAAAAAGGCTTGGTACAAACATCCAAAATTTGTACCATTGATAAAATTGAAGAGTTCTAGGTCTCTAAGTTACAAGGCCAAATGATTTCATTGAGAGAATTGAAAGACTCATGGGAGAGATTACTAAATAGTTCAACTAACCACTTCAAGTTCATCTTTGAAAAACTATGATAGGTATGCACCCTTAAGTATACAACTTTTTATCATCTTTGGCATTGTTTATAAAAAGGGGGAGAGAGAAGATTAAGGGGTAGAGAAAATAGGAGGGAGAGAGATTAAAATATATGATATCACACAAGCTTACAAAAAGCATTAGAAGATTTTGAAAAAAAAAAAAATATGATCAAAGAGGGAGAAAATATCTATTTTAGTTTGATAATTTTGGAGCCCTGTCTCTTATGGTTGTGAACATTTTTAAGAAGAACTTTGTGCCACCAATGCCAATGAGGAATATTTTTGGTTGGAAAATCATACAATGACATTTGATGATAATTTTTATGCTATGTTATCATTACTAGCAAACAACTATACAAGAAGAATCCATAAGTTAGTCAAATAGGTAAAGAGGTAATGACAACATATAGACATGTATACACCATTGACAAGAAGGAACCAAATAGGTAAACTAAGTCTTATTAAAAAATAGGACAAATAGGTATAAGGTATTAGAAGACTACATTGGTATCAATACAATGGATACACGAAGACTTAATCTATAAAAAGGGAAATTAGTTTTTTATTGGTAAACTCTTGTTATCGATAAATAAGTGATGAATGGTTAACTGACTGACAAAAGTACATAATATTTTTTGAAGAATGATCAAACCTATTGGGTTGTTGTCATATTCACTGAACCTAGACAAAAGACAAAATTGTTTGCATGGTAAGATGTGTAGAGTAAAACAATTTATGGAGATTGGTGATAAGATTTATGTGAGGATCACGAAGAGAGTCCAAAAAACAATATTTCACCTTGAAAATGATAGAACATTATGTTGCAACTATCAGGATAAGAAAACCTACTATGGAAAATTTGTGATGGATTCGATGAGAATCTCATGGAAACCCTAATCAGGTCATGAAGACTTTGCAAGAAACAAAGTAGATCAAGTAAAATTTATTGTGTTGTTGATGTAGTCAAGAGTTAAGAGGTTGGAGAGATAGTGCAAGATTAAGGTGTGATCATAGATCATAGTACAAAGAGCTTATAGAAATGTAGAGAGACAATGTGCAAAGAATCTAACAAGATTTGAGAGGAAAGCATGTATAGGTAAATTACTTTCTTGATAGAATACTTAATAACTTCTACATGTTATTGTAAAACTCCTTAACTGGGCAGTCTTTAACAAGATTTAGAAGTTCTAGATTGAATTTATTGTAAATCCTCTAACTAGGTGAATGTTGTATAAGTGGGACTAAATATCTTTAAAAAGTAGTTCCTAACAAAACTATTGGATACATCTAGCAATGTATCAATTGTAGGATTTGATAATGAACAAATCCACAAATCCCTGGATATCCTAAATGAAAATAATATGTTACAAGGAAGTAAGGAATGTAGAGAGAGAGTGAGAGAGTGAGTGTGTGTGTGTGTGTGTGTGTGTGTGTGTGTGTGTGTGTGTGTGTGTGTGTGTGTGTGTGTGTGTGTGTGTGAGAGAGAGAGAGAGAAGGGTTTGCTCAATAAACAAGAAAATTGTATTTACTTGTACAAAATAGAATGAATAAATTTACAACCAATCAATCATTATGAAGGAGATCAAAAACCTAAAAGGGAAAACCTAAGAGGTAAATGACATTTAATAATTACTAATTAATTATTAAATATAAATGCAAGTGCATAAAGGGAAATATTAAGAAGGGAGTAAAGGTAATTTAATAAATTAAATTAAATTAAACTTTTACTCTAACACCCCCCTTAAGATGAGCAACAATGCAGCTACAAACAATGCAAGAAAAATCAAGGAAACTAAAATGTTGAAAGCAAAAACTTGGGTCCTGGCAACAAGGCCTGATGAGGTACCCAATCACAACCAAATCTTTGTGAAATGGAAAATAGAGAAAATCTAGTGGGTAAAACCCTACTCCAAAAAGAGATAGAAAAGGATGCACGAATAAAATATCTCAAGTGACTCTCTCAAGACCATAAGTACAATGAAACCCCCCATGATAGAAGCTTGAGACTCCATAGCCCCCCTAAAATGACAAAACTCTAGTGTCGATGAACATACCAATGTGGCTCCAATCTAAAAGAAACAAAGGCCATGGAAAAGGAGGGTGAAACCCCTAAGTGTAAGGTGAAGCTAGAAGTCCTAGCTGATGCTCAAAGGAGAATACATGAGAATCCTAAAATGGAATCTCCAATGGAGGTGGGATAATAGGTGTGTTGAATCTGTTATCTAAGAGGAGATGTGTGTCCTCTAATATATCCTCAATAACTGTAGTAGGTGGCTCGATGAGTGGAGCTACAATGATAGGAAATTTTGAATAGTAATCCTATGAAATGGATGGAATCTAAATAGGAGGTGGAGGTCTAGAAGTCACAACATTAGTCTCAAGAACAACACATAAGTTCAAGTGACCTGACTTCATCTCTATAGTCTCTCATAAAGAAGGAGAGCGAGTCTCCAATAGTGGAGATGGTGAACCAAAATGAGAGGAGTATAATTGGGAAGAATGATCAACAACCCCTAGAGCAATAATATTGTCTATTGCACTATCTCTAATGTGCATTGAATCTTGTATAAACTCAATCGTCTTCCCTCCCCCAATGTGTATAATCTGATAAATAGAGAGAAGGTTATAGGACAAATATGGAACACAAATGTAATCATAAAATGTACCATTATCAATGCCAATAGAACCTTTCCCATGTGCATTCATAATAATGTTGTTTCCCATCAAAATGTGTGGAGTAGGAGAAGCCTCAAAAGAAGAGAACAAATCATGAGAAGAAGGCATATGGTGTGAAGCACCTAAATCTAGTAACCATCTAGAAGAGGGTGGGGTAGTAGTTGCACATAGTGCATTATCCTTTCCTATATCTTTACCATCTAATTGAAATAATGATGATGATGATGAAGATCTATAAGAAGTAGAAGGAATATCAATGTTTCTCTTCTAAAGGAGAGATATCAAATCTGAAATCTATTTGGCATAGCCATCTAACTTCTTCTTATAGCAATGTGACTCATCATGATTGGGATTATTAGAATAAGTACACTTTGGTATTTCTAGCTTTGGTTTATCTCCCTTTGGAGGAAGTGGGCTTGATGTGATGTGAGGGCTAGAATCAATTTGAGACTTTGTAGGATGTGACTTCTATTTCTTCTCCTTCATCCCAAAAGATGGTCAAGCTACCAATGCATAAGTCTATGAGCCTGTGAGAGAATCCAACTGAGAGATGTTAGCTTTCTCCTGAGTCAAATGATCATGAAAAGCCTCAAAGTATGGCATGGTAAATATATTACCCAAAGAATCTTTGGTGGAATAGAAGGTAGAAGCAAAAATCTGAAAGTTTCCATGAAGCTTAGAAAGAATTAGGTAAATGCACTTAGTGTCAGTCTTGGTTTTCCCACAACCTTGCAATAAAGATCTCTATTATTTAACTTCATCAAGAAGTCCTCAATGTATGGAAATGAATTCAGTACAAGAGAGGTAATCTCTACCTCAATTTGAAGTGCCTTGAACTAATTCACTATACCAAATAAGCCATCAAGCTTGGTCCACATAGCTAGAGGGGTATTGCACCCATCAAGATGAAACTCTAGATTGTAAGATACCTGTAAAGAAATCAACCCCATTGCCTCATCCATATTTTTCCTATGTTGGATGACCTCAAAAAGCCTTTGTAAAAATGATTGCATTGCATCTAAACAAGACCACAACCCTTTTGACTGGAGAAGCTGTGTCATCAGGGATTTTCACGTGTCATAGTTATGAGGGGTTAGAAGTTCTAGACAAAAAGAGGTCTCAACCATTATTTTGAGAATCACATGTACCTTTGAGAAATACTTATGAAAAACATAGAGAATCTAGATAGGGCTCAAGAAGATCTTTTTTATGCTTCTTTTAGATTGAAAAAAGAAGCTAAAACAAGCAAGTGGAATTTCTTTATCTATTAGACTTGACTAAAATGGAATTCAACAAGTACCAAATAGATTCACATATATCATTCTCTAATCCCCAATGAATTATCCAACATGTATGAAACTATCAAGAGAAGAAACAAAATTGTATATGAAACAATAAATAAAATTATTAAACTGCAAATATCAAAATGGAGTGGAATCCATCTGATTATTTATAGGATCATACACAATTGTATTTCATCTCTATTTTTAAAAATACCTAATGCATGGACCACAAAACATGAAAAGAAAATATTGTAAATGGAATTAAAGAACCCTTCACCCTCAAGTTTGTCGACCCTTGTTATGTCCAATGAAGTTACCTTTATATTTCTTCATTATCTATTAATTCTAGTAGATCAATAGTCATAGAATAAAAAGGAAAACAAGTATTAAATTTTCCATTCATGCAAACATGTGGCATCTTCTCCATTGTTGATTATGAATCCAAGGTGCTTCTAGAACACACAATGACCACTTGGCTTCCTACAATCTTTAGAAAACACTATGGAAAATCATTGTCTCTTTTATTTTCTATTGTTTCAAGCCAAACTGTTTATTTCATATTCCAACAATCATTGCATTTTCAAATTCTGATTGTCGATGTTAAATTAGTGATCATGATTTAAACATTGAGACTTTCCTTTATAGTTTGCACCACGTATCCACTGAGTACACGTGTCTTTCAGTCACTTTCTTGCTATGACAATTCTCTTGACAAATTTTTATAGCAAGATGGCAATGAATGTAGATTTTCCTTTAATTTGATGCCAATAAAAAAAGGATGTTAAGTCTCTTTATTTTTTAGTGTGGGTCCCTCTTTCCAACTAAGCACATCATGGCAGATAGATGGCAGTACTTTATTTGATGGAAGATCTGACATAGGCTTTCATGGTACCTTGTGACTATTCTAGGCCCATCCAGACACGTGTTGTCACGTCACTTTATTGCATAAATTATCAAATAGGCATATTTACATAGAGACATTATAACCTCCATAGATCTTCTTTGATCTAACGGCTGAAGGCATCCAACTTTCTTTAATATTAAAATGGGACCCGATCTTGACAAGTAAGCATAACTGGCCAATAACAAGCATTGTTTCATTCAATTAACTTTTCAACTCTGCAATATAAACACATGGATTAAATTTTAATTGTTGATTTTGTTTCAAAAAGATTCATACCACCTTTGACTTGTTTCCTTTTTAAGAATTCATTATGCATTGAATTCAATTGAGCTTGGTTATGGATTATTCTTGTGATCTGCATATTAATCTTTAGCCTCATTCTTCAATGTGCTTTGCCACATTTTCTCTATATATGCCACTGATAATGTATCCTTCTCTAGATATAGATCTTTGAACATGGAATTGGAAACTTTTAGAGATGATAAACTGCTTCTCAACATGAATCTTTTTCTTAGAAATGATTAGGAACAAGGAATTATGAATCATTAGAAACATCCAGACCTTCTTCTCATTAGGAAAACACCTAGAAAACCTTTCCAAAACCTAATCACCTAGCCAAGAATTAATGTATAGCTCATATGATTCCTGCACTAGGTTATCTCAAAGGGAGGATGAGAAAAAAGGCCATCATAAGGGCAATCTAGACTCAAACTCAAGACTTTAACTTTTGACTTGACATCAAACTCTAAAGCAAAAAAACATAAGGACTTATAGTTAAGAAAAAATTGGCTCTAACAGAGGATTTAAGCATGATAATGCTTGAAAGAATCCAAGCAATCTCTGGTTCTGCACAAAGGGTGACAACTTGGAAACAAAGAAAATGGGATAAACTAGGAAAACAATAATAGCTAACTAGGAAAGAAAGCAACTAAACTAAACAAATGCAGGACAATGAAACCTACCTATCTAAAAACTATGTAGGCATTTAATACAACTTCAAGTTTTGTCCATTATAAGAACACAACAGGATTTCTCTAGTGGAATATGCTAATTTGAAAGAATTATTTTTATTTACTTGTGTGATCTAAAAAGGTCCTTTCCACAAAGATTGGAACTTAGAATGCATACCTCTTGGCTCATGTCTCTTATCCCATAACAACACCAAGTCACCTTCCATAAATTTTCTAGGCCTTGATCTTATATCAAATAGTTTCTTTATCCTTCTCTGATATTCAGTAATCTTGTCAACCATCTTTGATCTCTCTTCTTGTAGTTTAGTAAGATACAAGATCCTCTTCACTAATCCATCTTTAAAAACATTGTCCTCAATAACAGTCTTTAATTTACATGCAACAAGTTCTAGAGGTAATGGAAAATAAGCTTCCACTCCATAGACTAATTCAAAATTTGAAATACCTATAGTTCTTTTAGGTGTGGTTCTATCAACCCATAAAGCATCATGAATCTTCTCATGCCAACCTTTTTTATTATCTAAGACCAATTTCTTCCAAATATTAATTAGATTTGTATTAGTAGATTCAACCTGCCCATTTCCTTGAGGAAAATAATTAGAAGAATAATCAACTTGAATACCATTTCATAGAAAATTTAAATGATTTCCGAGGAGGAAAAGTAAGATGCATTATCCATTATTAATTTCATAAGAACTCCAAATCTTACTAGAATATGTTCTGTGATAAATTCACATACCACCTGTGAGGAAGTCTTCTTCATTGACTTTGCCTCTACCCATTTGCTGAAATAATATGTGGCAGTGAGTATGTCTGAGTGTCCTTGACTAGAGGGAGGATTAATTGGGCCTGTAAAATCTAAACCCCATTAGTGGAAAGGAGATTCAATTACCACAGGCCTAAGAGGTAAGGTAGCAAGTTGAGGTTTTCCAATAAACATCTTGTATTTCTCAAAATTAGCCACCCACTTATATGCATCTTTAAACATACCAGGCCAATAATAACATTGTCTCAAGATTTTGAATGCAATGGCAATGCTAGAAAAATGTCCTCCACATGCTTCATTATGAAAAGATGTCAACAATTTTAACTGCTGCTCTTTATCCACACATCTTTAAAATGTTCCATCAATGGCTCTTTTGTATAAGACATCATCATGGATCACAAATTTCAAGGCCTTTATTTTGAGATCTCTCCTTTTCTTAGTATTCAATCTATCAGGGCATTCACCATATGTCAGAAAATAAGAAATATTTGAGAACTAGGGATCTTGAAGACTTACCATAAGAACCTTTGGAGTATCTTCCTCTTTGCATTGTTGATCCTCTGCTAAGGCTTTACAAAGTGCATTCCCCCTTACAAGTTTGGTTGGCTTAATCTCTATATCATATTCTTGAACTTTGGTTATCCACACTCCTCTACTATTGCAACCAACATCTTGTTGTGTCAAGATACTTTTTACTGCATGATTTGGCACATATATTATTGAATGAGAATTTAATACATAAAATCTAAATTTCTTGAGGATTGTCATGACTACATATGCATGTTTTTCCATTTGAGAATATCTCAGTTCTTGATTTTTCAATGGTATACTCATGAAAGCTATTGGGGCTTGTATTTTCTCTTTATTTTCTTGCATTGATGACATGGTATGCTCTAAAGCATAATAGTAGATGCTGAAATCTTTGGTGTAGTCAGGATGAACAAACACAGAGGCTTTGACAATGGCATCCTTGATATCTTCAAAAGCCTTTTTCCCCACATCACTCCATTTGAAAGTTTTATTTCCTTTCATCATATCAACTATACATTTAACTATTTCAGAGAAATTAGGAACAAATATTCTCAAGAAATCTACCTGGCCAAAGAAGGACTTCACTTTAGTTTTACTCAATGGTAGACTCAATTGTTGAATAACTTTAACCCTGTTTGGATCAATCTTCACTCCTTGAGATACAATATGACCAAGCAACTTGCCTTTTGTGACACAAAATACTAATTTATTTGGGTTCAGAGAGATACCATGCTCTTTACATCTTTGTAACACCTTTTCTAGATCCCTGATATGATCTTTTCTCTTCTTGGAAAAGATTTTCAAATCATCAAGATATATGACAATAATTCTATCTTTCAAACCTTCATAAGCCAAATTCATTCCATGTTGAAAAGTTGCTCCTAGATTAATTAAGCCGAAAGGCATTCTATTATATGCAAATGTACCCCATGTTGTGGTAAATGTAGTCTTGAATTGATCTGTTTCATTTACCTAAATTTGATTGTATCCCTAAAATCCATCCAACATGGACATCATCTCTGATCCTGTAATGGTCTACAAAAGATTATCCATATTAGGAAGAGCTAAATTATATTTGAATGAGGCTTGATTCAAGTTTTTGAAATCTATAAAAATTATTATTTCTCCATTCTTCTCCCTCACTGGTATAACATTAGCCACCCAAGTGGAATAATGAATAGGGTATATAATCCTGGCCTACAACATTTTGTCAATTTCCTTGAATATTGCGCCTTCAACTATAGGATTATAATTTCTTTATTTTTTCCTGAGTGGTGTTGCATCTGGTTTAAGAGGGATTTCATGTTTGAACTTTCCACCCATGAAATTCTTTAGGTCTTTGTAACTCCAAGCAAAAACATCCTAAAATTCAATAAGAAATTTCTTGATTTCTACCCTCTCTTTTGGTGTGCAACATTTTCCTATGTTTATAATCTTGGGGCTAAATTTTTTCCCTATGTTAATTCCATCATATTCACCACAAGTCTTTCCCTTCTTATCTCTTTTCCTCTTTATATATGCATCATGCCTATCAAAAAGTTTCTCTAAAGAGATTAAATGAGGTGGAATCTTATTACCTTTCAACTGAATCACATCTAATATTATCTTCTTTCCATCTCTTTCCACTAACTCATCACCTTTTGCATTAGATCTACCTTCAAAATACAAACATTCAAAAGGATATTCCCCTTCAATGAATTTGAGTATTTGTTTATCATCTTCAAATACCTGCCATGACTCTTCATTGTCAAGGACATTAGGCCTGAGTATAACTTTGACTTTATAAGCTTGATCTTTGAAATCAAGGTGTGGTAAGAGCAATGATGCATAAACTACCAAAGAATCTGCTCTTGGATTGAATTCTCTAAGTACTTATGTAATTAATAGGGCATCAAAACCCTCAATTTCATCTCACACCTTACTACAATAGTTTCTCAATCTTGAATTCTCCACTGCATATTAATTTCTAACTTGTCTTACTACCAACTCTGCATCTTCTTGTGCTTTAAGCATCTTGACTCCCTTTTTTTTGTTGCCATTATACCAAGAAGGAGAGCTTCATATTCTAAGTATTATTGGTGTTTCTGAAATCTAACTTTTAAGAAAAACAAGTCATTTCTCCATCAGGTGATATCAACATCACACCTACGTGTGAACCAGCATTTGCACAACTACCATCAAATTCTAGGGTCCACAATTGATCACGTTTATTTGGTTATGATTCTTCTAATATCTCAGGGGTACTAGAGAACAACGTATAATTTCCAAACTACATTTCATGATACAAGATTTGAGATCTAGGATCATTTGATTTCAAAACAGTGAATTTTTCTTTCTCTTCTAGTTCTAGCTTCACCGTTTTGTCTCCAACTTTTATATTGGCACTATACCAAATAAAATTTTATTTATTCCCTCATGTCTTTGCAAAAACTTCTACTCAATAGCATTCCATAGCTTACAGGGATGTCTACTACTAGAATGATAAGCTATAATCTCTTAGATGGGTAAGCAATAAGAGAAACTTGAACATCTTTAGTCTATCCTAGCAATGGCACTTTTTTGGCATCCATTGAGCAGCATCTACCAAATGTTTTAGTCAATGGGAGTCATAAAGCTTTTGCAATAGAAGTAGGCATCACATTATCAGAGGCTCCTAAATCTATGATGCAATTACTCAATCTATTTCCATTGATGAACAAAGAAATATAAAAAGGATCTAGCTTTTGATTTAGGCACGTAGCTACAATAGTAGATTCTTCTTCTTGAAACAATTTAGGAATTGTAAAATCTTCATTATAAAAAGAATCTCCACTAGTGCTAGCCTTATTATGATGTTAAACATTGGCATTAATATTAGCATGACCTATCTCTTTACTATTGCAATGCTCAACTAATCTTTTCAATTGATTAGGATTAGATTTCAAATAATCCAATGGAGATATCTGAATTCTTATTTCTTCACAATATTGTACCATGTCAAAGGAATTAGTAGACCCTCGTTTGTACTCCTTTTGTGATGATGAAGTTACTACACCACTTTCTTTATCAACTTATTTGATGGTGCATTATTCTTGAAAGGAACTGAGTTGTTGTTCTGATTTTTGTTCTTCTAACCTCTGGTCATTACTATTAACTAAGGTCCTTCTAGAGTAGCAAAACAATCACTTCCTATTTTTGAATCTGATTCATACTCCAAGAAATAATTTTTAGATTTTCCACAAGGAGCATGATCATCCTCACTTTCAGGATATTTAATTGTTTGTTCTCTATTATCCACCATCTATCTATATCTTATCATATCAACACATGTATCTCCATCATGATCTACTCTTAAGTGAAAAGCACAAATATTTATTGTTTCTAGAGTAGGTTCATTTGCTAATCTCTATTGAATAGATGGTATTTTTAAAAATTTACCTCCATTTGGATTTCTATAACCTTCCTAATGAGGTAGCTAAGAAGGTCCATTAATTTGTTTTTCAATGAAATGAGTTCATTAGACAATTTTTGAAGCATGGCTTCTGTAGTATTGGAAGTACTAGCTGTATTGCTCATAGTTCTAGATTTAAACTCTCTTTTCCACTTACTAGAGGCTATCATGTCATCCTCCATCTCCATAGCTAGTGTTTGAGTAGCTTGCAAGTTGGCCACTTTTTCTCTTCTAATCTGATATCCTAGATCAGGAGGCGTGGACCTAATGTAGAAAGTTTTCTTATTATCATCAATAGGTGCACTTAGAATAGGAATTCTTTTGAGAAGTTTATTGAATTTTGCATTGAAATGTCTCATAGAAACTAAGATTTCTTTCTTTATTTGTGCCAATTGTAATAACAAGGTTTGTGCATCGTTTGTTCTTTTGTATCTTTCTTCAAACCTCTATTTCATGGTGTTTCAATTTGTGATGCATCC
Organism: Cupressus sempervirens; assembly: GCA_028749045.1. Lineage (NCBI taxonomy): Eukaryota > Viridiplantae > Streptophyta > Pinopsida > Cupressales > Cupressaceae > Cupressus > Cupressus sempervirens. Next base: position 735,574,513 of record CM053793.1, read on the forward strand.
TATAGGTAGGTCTTGAAACCAATCTACATTTTTTTCCACCAATGTGTCAATAAACATTCTGACTACTACATCCTCATGTTGAGGATTTACTACACCACAAGCCTTGTGGAAAGCACTCAAGTGTTGTTTTGCAAAAGTAGAGCCATTTCCATTGAATCTTGGAAAGTTCTTCCTTGATTCTCTTGGAAAGTCATTATTAGCCCCAAAGGTAGAGGACCAATAGCATTTCCCCATGGTTGTGCCATAACTATTGGTACAGTGATTTGATTTTTTTGAAAAGTAACAAAAATAGGAAGAGCAGTACCAATCAACAACAAAACATCAAAAATAGAAGGAATAGAATTTTTGACAATAGGAGCAAAAGATTGACTTCTCTGTGTTCTATTTGGAGGAACAATTTCAAACAACAAATTATCTTGAAGTTTTTTGGTTATAGATTTCCTTATACATGTTCTTCCTCTTCTGCAAATTTCTTCTAGGATAGGAAAGTTAGCCTTCTTGATCTCTTCATATATTGGGTCAATATTTCCTTTCTCCTTGGCACTCCTAGTATATTTGGAATCTAGAGTGTATCAAATGTTCAGATAAATGGTGGTTTTCAAATTTATCTTACCAATCTTCAACTTTGAGTTTGCTACACTTCTTTGATAGGTTGAGGCTATGAACTGGTGTCAAGTTTTTATGGAAAACACCTAAATACCGCAAGTCTTTTCTTGTAACTCAAATATATATTTATAGTGTAACTAATTATGAAGGGAAATTCTTTAGAACTTTCATTTTAATTTCCCTAGTAGAGTCACCAAAAACTATTGGTTAACAATTTGTCCTCCTATTAGATTTTATAATCTTGACTCTTTGATACCCAATGCTTGGAAAGAAAAAAGGATGTTTACCAACAAATAGGTTAGTGTATGTATCCTATCACTTCCCTCTGAATTGATTTGGTACAATTCCCTATGATTCTTGCAATAATATGAAATCAATATGTCTTTATATGATAAAAAATTCTTGATATTATAAGCTCTTAACCTAAGAGCAATAAAGGATAACCAAATTATTTGTAGCCACAAAAAATTCAAGCATGTTGTATATGAATAACCTATCATACTCAATGGAATGGTTGCATTATATTATCTTGATATTCTCTAACTTCTAATTCTATTCTAAATGCATTTACCCATCTATATGCAGAAATAGGAAAGAAAGAACTTTACATATGAAGGCAAGTGGAATTGCTTTATTTATTAGACTGACTAAAATGGAATTCAACAAGTACCAAATACATTCACATATATCATTCTCTAATCCCCAATGAATTATCCAACTTGTATGAAACTATCAAGAGAAGAAACATAATTATATATGAAACAACAAATGCAAATGCAAATATCAAAATGAAGTGGAATCCATTTGATTATTTACAGGATCATACACAATTGTCTTTCATCTCTGAAAAAAATACCTATTGCATGGACCACAAAATATGAAAGGAAAATACTGTAAATGGAATTACAGAACTCTTCGCCCTCAATTTTTCCAACCCTTGCTATGTCTAATGAAGTTAGATTTATAGTTCTTCATTATCTCTTAATTCTGGCATATCAACAGTTATAAAATAAAAAGGAAAACAAATATAAAATTGTCTAGTCATGCAAACATCTGGCATCTTCTCCATTACTAATTCTAAATACATGGTGCTTCTAGAACATAGGATGACCATTTAACTTCCTGTTATCTTTAGAAAACTCTATGGAAAATCACTATCTCTTTTATTTTAAGTTGTTTCATGCCAAACTGCTTATTTCATATTCCATCGATCACTTCATGTTTTAATTCTAACTATTGATGTTAAATTAGTGATCGTAATTTAAACACTGAGAGTTTCCTTTATAGTTTCCACCATGGGTCCACTAAGTACATGTGTCTTTCTTTCACTTTTTGGCTATGACAATTCTCCTGACAACTTTTTATAGCGAGATGGTGACAAACATAGATCTTCCTTTAGTCTGACGATGATAAAAAAATGATGTTAAGTCTCTTTATTTTGCAGTGTGGGTCCCTCTTTCTAAATAAGCACATCATGGCAGACAAATGGTAGCACTTTATTGGCTAGAATATCTGACATAGGCTTTCATGGTACCTTGTGACTATTCTGGGCCCATTCAGAGATGTGTTGTCACATCGCTTTGTCACATAAATTATCAAACAAACATCTTTACATAGTGACATTATGACCTCTATAGATCTTCTTTGATATGGTAGCTAAAGACATCCATCTTTCTTTTAATATTAAAATGGGACCCGATCTTGACAGGTAAGCACAACTAGCCAATAGCAAGCATTATTTAATTCAATTGACTTTTCAACTCTGCAATGTATATGAGCGGATTAAATTTTAACTTTCAATTTCATTTCAAAAAGAGTCATAACACCTTTGACTTGTTTCCTTCACCATTTTTGCATTTTTAAGCCTTCATTCTATATTGAATTCAACTAAGCTTGGTTCTGGACTATGCTCATGATTTGCATATTAATTTTTAGCCTCATTCTTTGATGTCCTCTATCACATTTGTGTTGTATATGCTCGTGATAAGGTATCCTTCTCTAGATATAGATCTTTGGCCATGGAATTAGAAACTTTTAGAGATGAAGAACTACTTCTCAACATGAATCTTTGTCTTAGACATGATTAGGAACAAGGAATTATGAATCATTAGAAACATGCAAACCTTCTTCTAATTAGGAAAACACCTAACAAACCCTTGATGTATCAACTTCCAGGAATCATAAATTTTGACTTGGATATGGGTTTTGGCTGAAATTTTATAGGTAGTCACATGAGGAGGAGATATTTGGATTGTCGATGAGTTCAACTCAATAGGTGTCCATTGCAACATTTTTTTGGGAGCCTGAAATTTCATCTTTACCTCTGAAATTGAGTTTTTTGTGTTTTTTTCCAATTTTTCATAAAGTTGTTTTTTTAATAAATTGAAAATGATACTCTTGATTTCATAAATTAGTTGGCAATTCATCTTGCCTTAGTTGGGGGCTTTTCTTGGGAAAAATCAGGATTCGTAGGATGGATTTTGGAAATTACCAAAAATGAAAAATTCTTTTTTTTCCCCAAAAATCTGCCAAATATGGTAATTTTCAAAATTCTAATAAGTAGGCTTTTCTTTGATTATAAGGTAGAATAGAGTTGGAGAATTTGAATGAAGAATTTGGTGTTTTGAAAATCTGTTTTGTGTTATTATTTTTTGAGTATTATTTTGAAAGGGGTTTGGGCTACATCAACCTTTCCAAAACCAAATCATCTAGCCAAGAATTAATGTATAGCTCATATGATTCCCACACTAGGTTATCTCAAAGTGAGAATGAGAAGAAAGGCCATCCTAAGGGAATTCTAGACTCAAACTCAAGACTTTAAGTTTTGACTTGACTTCAAACTCTAAAGCAAAAAAACATAAGGACTTAGGCAACACATATGTAGCTCCTAACTGAGCAATTCTTTTTACTATAGTAAGCATTGTGGATTTATCCCCACAACAATTTTTCCATCTAACCAAGGGTTTTTGTGAGACAAAAAATCATGGTGTAATGTGTGGATGCATGATATTATGGTTTACTATTTTTGTCATTACAAAATATCAGTAATATTATAGCAGATAACAAGTTAATGAATGTTGAAGGTTGTATCGATTACAATTATGAGTTTATGGTCAACATTTTAAATTAGTGAATGGTTGATTAACACTAATTCACTACCCCTCTTAGTATGCACCTTTCCAACAACTAAGAGAAATATGATTGTGCCCAAAATCATTATTGGTTTTCAATATAGCAAAATAAACAACAATCGAGGATCTAATAGACACATTAGACAAACTATATGAGGAACCATTGGCCTCAAATAAGGCATTTCTTATGAAATGCTTATTTACTATAAAGATGTCAAAATGTGGGTCTCTTAGTGATCATTTGAATTATTTCAACATATTTTTAATAGTAAACTAAGTTTAGTAAAATTAAATTTTAATGATGAGGTTAGGGCTCTCTTGATTATATGTTCATTGTTTGAAATATGGAATGACTTTGGTCATGGCTATAAGTAACTCTCTATGGTTTAAAATTTTTAAAGTTTGATGATTTTGTTGGTGTTACCCTTAGATATGAAATGTGACAAAAAACCATAGGTAATACATCAAGTAATTCGTTGGTTGTTGAGAACAGGGAAAGACATGGGGAAATTTGAAAGAACCTAGTAATTGTAGGAAATCAAGAAATGACCAATCCAAATCTAGGGTAAATGTGGAGTGCTGACATTGTAGAAATAAAGGACACATAAATAAATATTTTTGGTTTTAGAAGGGAAAACAAGGAGGTGCACACCAAGAAAACAACAAGGAAGCAAATGTAGCAGGTGATGTGTTACAAGATTCTTTGATTCTTTCTTTGGATAATAGTATCAATTCTTGGGTGTTAGATTGAAGGGATTTTTTTCATGCCACACACCATAGAAATTATTTTCTACAATACATTCAAGGTGATTTTGGATAGGTTTATTTACTTGATGATGAACCATGCAAGATTGTTGGAAAGGGAAACATATACAATGACTACTAAAAGAGGCGAGACATGTTTCTAATTGAGAAGAAATTTAATATCAGTAGGACAATTGGGAAGTAAATGTTGTACAATCATATTGACATATAATGCATGGAAGGTTACTAAAGGTTCAATGATAATAGAAAAAGGGGAGAATATAGGTACATTGTATTTATGTACTAGTAATACTAATAATTCATTTCCCTACTTTCCACATGAACAAATACAAATTTATGATGCAAGAAACTTGGTCACATGAGTGAGAAGGGGATGAAGCTTCTCTATTAGAAGGATTTATTTCTAGGTTTGAAAAAATTTCATTTGATTTTTTATGAAAAATATGTTTATGGAAAATAAAAGAGGGCCAAATTTCTTAGGGTTGGGAAGACAAAGAAAAGTGAAAAGTAAGAATTTGTCTTAGGGAAAAATTCACCCAAGACCAAGGAACTCAAACACAAGCACAACAATAGACTAAAGAGAGAGTATGATTAGAATGATGATATATTCATTCAATATGCCATATAAAATTACACTAGGAGTGCGTATTTATAAAGGCCTCTAGAGAACTTCTAGAATGCATAGAATTCAACAACATGATAAGTCATACAACCAAGCACATGTCCACCAGATATGGGTTATCCTCCATTAAGCATAGAAGTAAGTGCGATGATGTGAGGATAAGCCTACAATGGTGTATCACACAAATTAGTGTTGTAGACAACATGTGCTAAAAAGGGAGTGCGAATAACTGTGTTGTCAACATGACAACTCATGAGAGTACACAAACTCCTAAGTGTCTCATCTAAATAAATAATAAAATAATGCAATATAATAAAATAATGCATTAACCTAAGTAAACTTAACTAAAGTGTAAATAATAAATACTTATTTACACCAACACCCCCCCTTAAGTGCAACTTAGGGGAATGCCCTTAAGCTTACGAAAACTAGGATGAAGTGCATTATGGGTCCTGGCTACTAGGCCATGTTAGGTACCCGTGTACATAATGAAATGCAATCTCTCATAAAGCGAAGAAAGAGAGAAAACCTCATGGGAAAAACCCTCCCCCAAAAAGAGAGATGAAAAACACACACGATGTATGGATGGATGGAGTAATCAAGACCCCCCAGTATGACATACATCCAGTATATACATAAGAGAATGATGAGAAGAGGAAGAGAGACAAGATAGGCTCCCCCCCCCACCCCCCCAAAAGAAGAATGCATGCCAGTGACTGCTTTGATGAAGAAGCTAATCCAAGACTACAGAATGGTGTTCCTCCCCTTAGGAAGAAACAATGCCAAAAGTACAAATGAGACACTTTCGCTATGTGTGGAAAGAATCCCATGGATAAGTGATGTCTCTGAAACTTGCTCAATTGGCTAAAGAACTTGTCTCAAAGAACTATCTATCTACTTAACTAATGAAGAAGCCCTTTGCAATTCTTGATCATAAGTATCCACAATCACTTGAACCTGTGACAATCAATCATGTAGAGAATGAACAAGAAGGTTGGATGGAGCGCTCATGACAACTAAAGAAGGTGTTGCTACATCAAGAAGAAGAGGTAGATCATCAATACTATCCCACAAATCTGTCACTGATGCTGGACTTGGAAGACTAGATGTACTCTATTGTGTTAGACCTATCATTATGGCGATATATGCATGTGGATTGGACTGATGTAGTGACCTCCCACTGTAACTATCGATAGAACCCCACATGTATGAATCTATTGAAGCACTACTGTTGGTGTCACTATCAGTTTCCACATGATATGATGTGCAGAGAGGATTAAAGGACAAGCTAGGTGAACTTTCCTCAAAGTGTACACCCTTCTCCACAAAAATATGATGTGTCTCTAGATCTAATAGTTTGTATTCCTTCACACTATCTTCATAACCAAAAAAAGTACAAGGCTAAGGTGATTGTGCCTTGCATCCCCTGGAAGATATCTTTACCCATGTTGGACAACCAAAGACTCTAAGGTGACTCACAACTAGTTATCTACCACACCATGCCTCAAAAGGAGTCTTGCCATCTAAGGTTGGATAGGAGACTTGTTCAGAATGTGAGTGGCACTACTAATTGCTTTGACTTCTAATGATGGATCTAGAGACTTGGCTTGTATCATGCAACTTGCCCTAGACTTAAGAGATTGGATCCTCAAAGCTGCAACATTTGTCTTATGTGGACTGAATGCTGGTGGAGTCTAAAGATCAATTCCCTCAAGGTTGCAAAAGTCTTTTAGTCTTCTATTGACATTCATGCTTCCATTGTCCATTCTTAGAACTTTGATAGCTTTTCTCAATTTTTGTTCAACATGAGTCTTGAAGGCTAGAAAATTTTCCAACACTTCATTATCATTATGAAGAAAATAGACCCAAGTGTATCTTAAAATTTTATCAACAAAGGTTAGTATGTAGCGACCCTAGCTGATTGATAGCACTGCAAAAGGACCTGCTAATACCATGTGAACCATCTATAGAATAGCTAGTGCTCTTGAAGACTTTCGTCTCTATAAATTCCCCTCTAGATGCATATCCACTGAATCTATTGAACATTCACCATGAGAAAAAGTTAATTTGAGGTAGACCCATGACCATTATGTTTGTGCAAAGTTGTTGAAGATAGCGGAAGGCAAGATGACCAAACCGCTCATGCCATAATTGCATGTTTAAATTGGATTGAGATAACAAGTCCTTTGAAGGATACTTGGGTATATAATGGGAGAAAGAGTACAACCTTTTGTTATGATTCATTTTTCCCACTGCAACCAAGTAATCATCTTTTAGACTGTGCACCTGTACTGAGTCTAGATGAACTCTATGTCCATCTCTGAGCTCAGTGATTCGGTAGATTGATAGGAGATTTGAACTTAGGTTTGGAACATAGAGAACATCTTCAAACTCTCCATTTTCCATCTCCACATTTCCTTTTCCTTTAATTTCCATTTTGGTATCATCTCCTACAAAGATATGTAGTACCTTTGATTGCTTCATTGAAGAAAAATCCTCCTTTGAAGAACCCATGTGATATGAGGCACCTGAGTCAAGAATCCATTCTTTTGAAGAATTTGAATTTGCCATGAGTGCTTTCCCTTTGCCCTTTGAATCTAAAGAAGACCCTTTATCTTTGTAAGCATTAGGCAATGGAACATTATGTTTCTTCATGATCCTGGTCAACTCATCAATCTTCTTATGATAACACTCATGTTCTTCATGACCCATTTTCTTGCAATAGGCACACTTTTTCTTCTCCTTATTGTTGTCCCTCTTCTTGTTGGAATTTGAGGAAGACTTACCTTGTTGATTTGATTGTGGTGTTGTCTTTTTTGTATCCTCTAATATGTTCTTCCACTTCTTTTTCTTACCCTTTCCTTTATTTGAAGATTGTCCAACTGAATTTTGAGAACCCTTATTGTTGGTCACTAATGATTTAGACTGAGGTGATTTGAGAATCCCCATTGATTCCAACTTCTTTTCTTTTGTATACAACAGATCATCATATTCATCAAAAGAGACTTTCTTATAGGTAGACCCTAATGTAGTCTTTAAGGTGTTATAAGAAGAAACAAATGTGGAATACTCCGATGACAGCTTGTTATGTATGAGATAGATCAATATGTCATCTTTAATAAAACTCCCACAATTAGTAATCTTTGTCCTTAGTTCATTGACCTTGATGATGAAATCCTATATAGAATCAAATAAATTAGGATCTAAGGAGACAAGCTCATCTTCAATTTTGAAAACATCCTCTTCAAACACTTTACCATATATGCTTTCAAGGGTATCTTAAGCTTCCTTAGATGCAGAACACTTCTTAATTTGATACATGATCATGTCATCAACCCCCAAACATATATCACCTAGGGCTTTCCTCTCCATTGCTACCCAAGTTGAAATATCACTTGTTGATACATTATCACCTACTAGTTTAGGAAGAGTACCATCTACATATTGAGAAACTCCATTGTGCATTAATTGATACTAGATTTTGATTGACCATGTAGCATATTTATGTGGAGTTAATTTTGGAAACTTAAAATTTCCCATAATGCAAAAAATGAAAGAAAATTACAAAAAAGAAAGACCACAACACCAAGAACACCCCCTCTTTTCACTAAATCAAGAAACCCCCCCAAAATAGATGTTTTTGGCACTTTATAAGTAGTGTGATTAAAATGGATACTTGCCAATTTTAGCTTCATGGACTTCTAATTTTTCTTGTTACAACCTCTTAATAGATTACAAGTCTGGAACTTTACAATGTGCTACAATTTTGAAGCAATACAAAGAAAAGAAAGGCCCTATTTCTATAAATGACACTTTTTTCCAAACAACCCTACAATGTGACTATAGATCTAGAAAGTAGACAAAAAATAATACACTTTCAAAAAAATTAGAACCTATTTTCAAGTTCAGATGTGGCCGTATGGAGCATTTGAAGTTGTAGAATGCAAGATTGAATAGGCATAGTCACCAAAAGATGCAATTTTTGACAAATATGTCCATAAAAACTAGAAAAGAGTTGTACCACTAAAAAGCTTAGGAAATTCTACCCAATTTGAAAAAAAATCACACCTAATTTGGAGTCCAGATGACTAAGATATGGCCTCCCAAAGTCGAACTACAAAATCAAAAATCAATCTGGAGAGGGATTGCATCAACAAAAGATGGGGTTAAATTTGACAGTAATATGGTCACCATAGCAATTCAAATTAGCCCTAGAATAATGGTCAAATGGTCATCAAATTTGAGCACATAAAATAATGACATCAGTGACCTTCAAGCTTGTGATGATATCAACATGATGTCATGATGACATCACCTATACAAAAATTGTATAGATAGTGATGATGTGGTAGGTCCACGTAGGCATACAAAGCTAACTAGGCATACAATTTGGCACTAACATGGATTGTGTGCAGACATGGCAAATGAGTCAGCTATCAAGGATGATGTCACTAAGGTTGTAGTTGGCGTAAAGCTTTGGCCATGTGTCAAGTTCTTATTGGTTCATGGAGTAAGTTGAGATGTGCCACATGGTGGAAGCAAATGATTCTGTGTGGTTAGGGCAGCCCTTGCCGCATCAAACTGCAGTTGCCGACTAAAATTTGGAGCAATGGTGAGGAGTGCAAGAATTTTTTTGCAATGGTCGAGAACATAACAGGTGATGCCAAGTCTTAATTCAATGCACTGGAAAACATGATGCAGGGTCCAGATAATCTTAGTGTGTTGGGACTTGGTTTGTAGCGCTAATTTTTATTTGGAATTATCCACATTCGTGGGTGGGCTACACTTGCGGAAGTTTAAAATGCAGCCCATGGTCATAACAAACAAAAAAAGGCAAGCCATTAGTTTCAATGTGCTCGCCGGTGGATATTAAGAGCAGCCAAATTTAGTGCCACTCAAAAATTTGTAAGGGCCACTGCCGAATAATGCAGTATGAATTATTTGAAGGGACCATCAAATTAATAAGGAATATATGCTTGTGAAATTAATATTCCTCACAAATGCAGAGCCAGGGTGTGACTGCCCAGTTGTACAAAAAAACATTTCTCTGACTGGGGAAAAATCCATAAATACCCAAATCAAAAATAAATTGTAGAGATTTAAAATAATTCAGATCCAAAAATAAATAATTAGATCTATTAAACGACCATACCCGGTTTGCAAATCGGTGCCTTCGGGTGCCGGTTTGCAAAAAAAAAAATTCCTTATGATCAACTTTACCCTAGCATAGAGAAATTTGTAGTTGATCTTCACTGAATCGACATTTTGGATGCAATGGTGAGGTCAGATCTAGCTCTAAACACTCATACTGAAGCATGAATGGTCTCAAATGACTATGTAGAGAATCTCCCCAAGCTCTGATACCATGTAAGAATTTTGCTTAGGGTAGAATTCACCCAAGACCAAGGAACTCAAACACAAGAACAATAGTAGACTGAAGAGAGAGTATGATCAAAATGATGATATATTCATTCAATGTTCCATATAAAAGTACACTAGGAGTGCTTGTATATAAAGGCCTCTGGAGAGCTTCTAGAATGCATAGAAGTTAGCAACATGATAAGTCATACAACTAGACACGTCTACCAAATATGGGTTATCCTCCATTAAGCACAGAAGTAAGTGTGATGATGTGAGGATAAGCCTACAATGGTGTATCATGAAAATCAGTGTTGTAGACAACATGTGCTAAAAAGGGAATGTGAATAACTATGTTGTCAACATGACAACTTGGTGAATGATGCAAACTCCAGTGTTGTAGACACCATGTGTTGAATTAGAGTTGTGTACTTCTGTGTTGCCAACATGACAACTCATGAGAGTACACAAACTCCTAAGTGTCTCACCTAAATAAATAATAAAATAACACATTAACCTAAGTAAACTTAAGTAAAGTGTAAATAGTAAATACTTATTTACACTAACAGTTAGAACTTGTACATTCTGATGTATAGGGTCCAACACATGCACCATGTTTTGTGGGTCTTATCTTTATGTTACTTATATGATTGATGCAACTAGAAAAACTTGGATTTATTCCATTCCTTAAAAAAAATGATGTATTTGAAATATTTAAGAAATGGAAAGGTTAGGTAGAGAATGAGACATGAAATAATTTGAAGTGTCTTAGGTCAAATAATAGAAGTGAGCATTTTAGCATATATTTTGATAGTTATTTTTCATGCCATGGGATTCATAAACAAAAGAAAGCTCCTAATAATGTGTCTAAGAGGATGAACATAATTTTTATGGAGTGTGCAAGGAGCATGAGATTGCATGCATGATTTCCTTTGTATTTTTGGGAAGATGATGTACATGCTACTATTTACATGAAATTTAGGTATAGAATAAACAGAGATATTCTATCCATGTTCTTTTTTCTGGTACTTGGAAGGCTTCAAGTCAAGGATAACTTTAAGAAACCCCTCTCGAGAAAAATATGTAAAATGCTGGCGAATTCAACATTAAATATGTAGGAAAAATTTCTAATCGAGGGCAATTTTTCATTCAAGGCAAGGGAGAAAATTATTTTCTAATGGCAAAATTTTCCTTTTCGTATCAAAATTTAATAATAACTATGGCGAATTAAAAAAAAAAAATTGATATGCAATAAAATGTAGGCGATTTATTTTTTCAATCATAAACATTTTCATAATGTAAGAGGTGAATTAATTATTTCATCTAACACAAAATATTAATATAGTTTGATAATATGTCATTTTACAAAGAGATATTATGTAAATTTTTGGTGAATTTATAGGGTCACAAGTGGTCCATGGCCCACATGCCAAGTGTACACTGTACAATGTACTTGTAGTATGTCAATCCATTAAGATTTAATTAATAATGTACCCTTTTTTATTGCCAACTTGGTCGTCATCATGTTTAATGTTATCATTTTTATGGTGAAAGGAATTAATTTGGACCATTAATGTAATATAGATCAATGGCTTCAACTCTATTTCAGGTCTAATTTTGAATGACATATCATAAAGTCCAAATCTTCCTGAAATTAGGACACATGTCCCAAAGACCAAAACATAAAGTAATTGGCTAAACAAGGATAGTTGGAGACACATGTCAGTAAAATGGTAGGCGATGCTCAACCCAAGGGAAAATATTATTTTATTTTAAGGGCAAAATAACATTGTCCAATAAGAAAACATTAGGGAAACACTAGCAAAAAATTTAAAATAATTGTGTTCTAAATGTAGATTACATTGGCGATTGGACTGATATTTGGAACAATTATGTGTAAACTAATGAGCGATTAGCCTTTAATTTTAACCCAAATTATTTAATATCTCAATGACATGGTTGACCCCATATGTAGGTTTTATTAGCCAAATTGTGATTTCTCAAAGAGACGGACTAGGCAATTGGTGAAGATTTGCCACTAATAAAGTCACTGTTTCAAGTCTAGGAAAAATAATTATTACAAAAATTAATTTACATTGTCACTTTACTCGTTCTTAATCCAGAGTGCATCCTTAGATAAGGAAGCTAGAAGGGCCTAAGCCCAGGTTAGTTGATAACACATTAAGGAAGACATGCATGAATGGGATAAGAAAAATAGAGATTTAAGGCTTCCATGGTGTAGCTCTTTAGGAAGTGGAAATGAAGGTTTATTAAGGATGATCATTGATAACATCAATAGGAGAAGAAAATCAAAGCAAAAAAAATGTAGGAGATTCTGTTATTATTATTTTGTTAAAAGTGGCATATAGTTTTTAATACAAAATATTGGAAAGATATAGACTTGTAAATACTATGTTTTTTGGCATACTAGTTTCATATACAATGTATTTAATTTTTTAGAGAAGAGGACATAAGGAGTGGATACATAATGTACATCTTAGGGATTCTAACTAGAATAGCTAAAAGCATACAAAAATATTAGAATACACTTTACAAAATATTTTTCTAATAAAAAGATTAAATCTTTATTATAGACACCTAAATATAGTCATTATCATTGAATCAAATTAATTCATCTTTTATTCTTATATTTGTGTTGCATTACTAATAGAATTATGTATTATTAAATAATTAATATCCAACCTTCCATATTCTTGGGTAAATTTAATTTAATTGATTTGTCTACACTAAATACAATCCTTCCTATTAGTTAATTGAATAAATCCCTATATTTAATGAGCTTAATTATTTTTCCCCTTATCCCATTTCATCCTTGAAATTACATAAATTTCCTTGTCTATTCAATTCTATTCATCTTAGATATTTTCCTCCACTTGGAATTAGAAGGATTTTTCAATTCTCCTTGTCCAAATGTCAAATCCTCCTAGTTTTGCCACTTGACTCACAACCCCCTTAGATTAATATAATCCCTACACACCCCTAATCATGAATATTATGGATAAGGTCAACCCATGCCTTAAATGACATCCTTACCAAAACCTACTTGACCTTTGTGGCTATACACTTTTGAAAGGTACCCCATGGGTACACTTATCTCTTGTTACTTATAAGAAGTTAAATATATTTTTTCTCATTTCCCATGCACTTTACAGTGTGAGGATATGAAGTGAACTATTGAAATCCTTACATGCATGCCACTCCATTCCTTTTCCCAATGACCTTGTACTCTCGAGTTTTCATATATTAACACTCATCAATATCTTCATCCTAGATCTCTAACCATTCTCTGCCCTCGGAAGGTTAGAGCCATAACTATTTTCCACCTTGGATCTCCACCTTTTAATCATAATCCTCCATTCCATTCAGCATCCAAAGATGTATCATTGTTGGATATCTTTTTTGATAGGTAATGAACTGAAGCCAATGTAGTCAACATTAATTATTATTTGTTGATACTAATATTTATTTATTTATTAATCTCAAATAGATTTGAACCCAAGACCTCCCAAGTGAGAGACTCACAACTTACCTAGGTTATTGCCTAATTATTATAGTGGATATTGTAATTAATTTTATATTATTATTAATATATGATTATAATAATGAATCATATATTAATATTTTAATAATTATATTCTTTTATATGTCCATTAAATGCTTTGCAAAAGGGAAATCATTATATTTTTATTTTATATTCATTACTATCCCTATTTGTGAGAAAACCTAATAGTTGTTTAAATAATTACAAGGGAAATTTTGTCCAAATAGATCTATACAATTCCATAATCTGAACAACTTTATCATATTGTCATTACATTTTTCACAAACTAATGGAAAAGATAAAAAAAATAAAATTAAAATCAACTATTATTAAATAAGAATTATTTGTAATTTAGACATTAAGAAAACATATTAATAATTTCAATTCAAGTGTTACATAATACAAGATCTCTTCAAGATAATCATCTTATAATTTAATTATAATAATTTTAATTTTTTATTTTTAAAGTAAACATGAGTTATTTTCACATAAAAATAAAAAAAATAAAAATTAGTTAATTTGAAATTCTATTAATATTTTTAGCTTTATACATATAAATGTAATACAGTTATCAATATAACAATAATATAACACATTATTATTAGTTAGATGTAAACTAGTTGTCTATTATAAATCTAATAAACAAGGTGTAAGATGTAAATATTAATCCTATTTAATCATTAAATTAAAATTAAAAACTATTTATTTTATGAACTATGAGAAATAGTCAGTTCTTAAATTCTATACACTAAGCAAAATATTAAATCTAAAGAGAGTAAGTCAATTAATAAAAAGGCCACTCTTAAACCACATACACTAAGCAAATATTAAGTCTAAAGAATGTTAGTGAACTCATATAATGACTACTCTTAAACCACACACACCAAACAAATATGAAACTAGGAGTCACTTGCTTTTGTGCATACAACATAAGCCGATAAATTTAGATATTATTTATAATTTAATATAGAAAATATTAAGGAAATATTTATCATAGACATGTTACAACTTGTAGATTTTGGATATATATGGTTAGTTAATGTGAATATTAACTTAGACTTGAGGTTTTCCACTTGTATACCAAATGAGAATTAAATATTTGGAGGAATTTTGTTTGTTGAATTAATGAATGAATATATATATATATATATAGACCCAAAACAATAGTGTCATGTGATAGAAATCAATACCCATAATAACAAAATCCAAAATCTAAATTAATAAATAAATGTTTAATTAAATTCTAAAATTTGATTAAATCAATACATTTTAGATCAAAAGAAAAAATGTTTTCGACTTAGACATGTATAAAACTTGAATTTGAAAGAAATGTGTACATGAAACTTAAATAAAAGCTTTGTTGAAATATTTTTTTTATCTTTTTCCTATGAGAAAAATAAATTGAGACAAAAACAAAATACTATTACTAGTAAAGACTTAGTTATACCCATGAAAAACTTTACTATAACATAAAAATATTAACCTTGTGAATGAGTATCACAACCAAATTGAGCAAAACTATTAAATAATAATATTTCTTTAATATCATGTTATTAAAAAATAATAAATAAATTTTATTTTAAATATAAAAATTAAAATCTATAAGAAGTAAAAGTATTTATACTATCTTTAAAAAAAAATGAAACTTTATAATGTAATTTTTTTTACAGTTCTAAAAAATAATTAGTTTCTTAATTATATTATGTTTTGTTAAAAAGCTTTATACGTTAAATAGATATAAAAAGTTTCTTTTTTGTTATGATAAAATTTAAGTAAATCTAGACTTGTGCCTTTGGTGAAATGGTGGGGCTTCTTGTCTGTAACTTGTCTAAAACCAAGGTTCAAATCTCCATAGGGTTGCTCTCTACTATGGTTCTTATTTGAGAGTTGTTGACTTTGACACTTGGTGAAATAGTGAGGCTTCTTGTTTGTAGTGCTTACAACCAAGGGTTGAACCTTATTGGCTTCGGCCTATTAAAAAGAAAATAGGCTCATACCTTTGGTGAAATGGTGGGGTTTCTTGCATGTAGTGTCTAAAACTAAGGTTCAAGTCTCCACAGGGTTGATCTCTACTATGGTTTGTAATTGAGACTTGTTGACTTAGACCCTTGCTAAAATAGTGGGGCTTCTTGCCTATAGTGCTTACAACCAAGGGTTGAAGAACATTGTTGGCTTCAACCCATCAACTAAAAATATTTAAAGGCAAGAGCCTACAACACAATGGTAAATTATGAGCCTCTTGTCTAGGAGGTATTGGATTTGACTCTACTCGAGTTTAATAAATATTAACAATAATTAATCACAATACATAATAATAATGAATCTTGGCTTCAACATCTTACCAATCATTTTTTTTAAGTAAATCAATTTTAAAATCTAATATTTTTAAAATAAATTTAAAAGAAATGTTATTATAAAATAAGTTTCCTTTTAACAAGATAAAAATTCTTGACTGGGTAAAACAACGATCAAAGTAAATACATATGCATATGCAAAAAAAGTAGAGGAAGAACTTCATCAGTCACAAAACCCTAATTATAGTGAATTGGCTAAAAACATTAGTCCCAATCAGAAACACTTGCAACCATTCAAATCCAAGGCTTAGTATCAACTACTACATCTCCCTCTAAGCACTAGGAATAGCTTTGACATTTTAGGCTCAACACAGAATGGAAAACAAAAACTAATCAATGTGGATAGGAAAGTCACATTTGAATCCTTGGTTTGACTCCATGAAGCAAGGGATAAGGACACTTTCAAAACCAAAAAGGAACAAAACTATGATCATGAAACAGGTGGAAGTGAATGGCAATAGGTTGCTAGAAGAAAAACCAAAAGAGCAATAAACAGATGAATGTAGATTGAAAAAATTCCAAACAAAAAAATAAAAAACTGTGGCTAGGGAATCAAAAGGTACATTTTAGCAAGATGAAGTATGCAAGGAATTGGGAATCAGCTAAATCATTGCCCCCATCCAAACAGGTAAGCACAAAAATTAGAACCTTAATCAATATAAATAGGCCTTGCCCTAAAATAATATCAATAGCCAATAGCATTCCTTTAGGTCTTGAAAAAGCTAGTTTATCCTCAGAACTAGATTAGATAAAAAATAATTGTAATCTTACCTCACTTTCTAAATATTCTAAAGCCTATATCTGCCCCCACAGAAAATGGTCAGAAATCAATGGTAACTACAAATATGGAGATAAAGAAAATCAATTCCCAAAAGTAGAAACCATAATTGAAAATTAGAAGCATCAGGAAGATATTCTAATTATAAGCAACATATTCAATGAAAATAGATGACAGGACTGTTTAGTTTTAGGAGTATATGCATGTTGTAACAACCCTGAAGAACTTAATCCAAAATTGATAAGAAGTCTAAAAAATATTTGTGGGAGTTAGGTAAGTATCATAACCTATTCTAAGCATTTATTGTATCTACATTGTGCAGATACTAAAATTAGGAATGAATTGATTTCAATCTCAAATTGTTTTTATAAAGGTTATCTAGTTAAGTTTATAACATGGGAACCAAATTACTATGAACAAAATAGTAGGAAATTTCATGCAACAAAGTGGTTTGAATGCAAAAAAATTCCTCCCGAATTAAACCTCATCAAAATAATGAATAAAATTAGGCAATCTTTAGGAGACTTAGTAGGTATTGAATCAAATTTCAAAACATCCAATAGTATTAAATTTTTAGTGAACACAAGGTAGGGCAAAAGGAGCTCAAACCTAGGAAGGTCATAACAAACAGATCAATCTATAAATTAAGTTTCACAAATTTTGAAGGAGAGATACAAGGCACTGTTAGACCTAATCTCATAATGGATACAAGATGCACAAATATCAAAGAGGCACTAAGGAACATTAGCAAATGGAGGAAAGGAGTAGAGGGAAAAAATAGGAAAAAAGGGAGACAAGGAAGCAATAATAGAAGGGAGGATAAAAAGGTAGAAAATAAATATAGAAGAAGGAAACTTAGTAGCCCAAAAGGTACAATAGAAAAAAATGAATAAGTTGGATGAAATGGAAAATGAAACTAAGGAAAATTAGGATAATCAATTTAAACTCTCAAAACTCAAAGAATACGAAGTATGTCAAAGAGAGAATGATATCTTAGAGGATATTGAATTCAACATGCAAAATTTAAACAGATTATCACATGACATCCTACTTTTACAAAATGATATTGAAGAACAAATAATATTAGGAGAACAAAAACACAATGCACATGGGAGAACAATATTAGATGATCTTACAGAAGATAAGATTAAAGAATCAACAATTAAAGAAGCAGAAGAAAGTTTGTTAGATGAAAGGAATGAAGACAAAAAAAATCAACAAGAAAGTAAAAGTTGTAAAGTGAATCTCATAGCAGGAAAGAAGGACAAAAAAATAAAGTAAGGGGATTAATACAAAAGAAGGACAAGACCAAAATTAGGAAAGAAGAGAAAGTCCAAAAATTGCAAATGACAACAATAGTAGGGCATAATTAAAATCTTTTAAAGCAATAAAAAGGAATCAAAGATCTACAAAAGAAGTGAAGTGTAGAGAAAATCATGATCAAGAAACCCTTATACTTCTAACCACATCAGTATAGTGGAGTGATGTTACATTCCAAAAAAGGTCAAAGAAAAGGAGTTATAAATTTTGGCAAATGTCAACTAATGGAAAAGATCTCTTTAAAGATAGAGATAGAGAAGATCAACAAACATATGAGAACATGGATAACATTAATGATCCCTTAATACCAATGGAAATAGAAACCTATATCAAAGTAGTAAATCTAGAGGAACAACTAATCGACAAAGAACAAAGGATAGAAAAGGATAATAAGACTTGAAACTACCATAGAAGACTAGACTCTTAAGGGAATAATATAAGTAGAGGAGAACAAGAAGAAAGACACACAATCAATATAAATAATGAGCAGAAGTCCTTGGATAATCTAGGCATTTTTATTAATCGGGAAGGGTTCAAAATCTGGAATGTGGTAAACAAAAAATGAAGCATGGAAGAAAATCACTTAGGGAATTAAGAGAGGTTGATTGGAAAGATAAGGAACAAAAAAAGATCATCCAAATTCTAAAGGCAAGGAAGGGGAAGAACCTTCCCACTGTTCAATAAGAATTACAACTTGGAATGCTAGGGGTCTAAATGCCCCTAGCAAGAAATGCTTGTTAATGAATAACCTTACCTTATTTGAATCATAAGTTATATTAATTCAAGCAATCAAAATGAATAAAGAAGAAGGAAATAAATTAGAAAATAAATTGTGTAATTGGAAAACTTCAATCATGGAATCTAATGGGGCATCAGGAGGAATAGGTGTTGTATGGAAGCCTCAGAAGATAGGCCTGAACATTATGGTATCAAATAGCCACTAGATGGGATGAAGAGTTATAAGATTTAGACATAATCTCTAAATAATCCTTATAAATGTTTACGGAGCTATACAAACAATAGATAAGAAAAAAATTATAGGATGAAATTAGTTTGTTTATGAAAAATTATTGTAATGAACCTTTACAGAATGAGATGAAGAATGGACCTTTATAGAATGGGATGAATAAGTGAAAAAGGTGTTGGTCACACTTAATCAAACCACCATTCGTCTATGATAAAATGGAAAAAAAGAAAGAAAAAAGTGTAGATAGGAACCACCAAAGGATGGAAGAAACTAAATTTTGATGGAGCATCAAGAGGAAACCTAGGGAAAGTGAATATAGGTTGTATAATTAGTTTAGCTTCTATAAACTAGATTATCAAAAGAGCTAAACCCTTACGTATTGCAATAAATAATTTTGTGAAATTAGAAGCTCTTCATGAGGGCCTTTCATTGAGTTTAAAATCAAGGATAAAGAAAACAATCATTGAAGGGACTCCCAAATCATTTTAGATGCCATAAGAAAAAGGAAAACTCCAAATTGGATTATGAACTCAAATATTGAGAATGTACTAAATATTATTGATAAGTTCAAGAAAACTAGGATTAAACATATATATCAAGAAGGAAATATAGAAGAAGACTACTTGGAAAATAGAGGAGTGGAAGGAGAGGATATTACTCTCCAAGCAATAGAGCCTGCTCTTAGCTAGAAGCCTCAAACCCCATTTCTTCCTTAGTCTATCTTCTAGGCCCATTGTCATGGTTTTAATCTCTTTATCAACCTTATCTCTCACCTTTAATATTTAAATCTCAATACATAATAAAGAAAAGTAACATATTAGCCCATTTTATACCCATTAATTAGGACCTCTAGTGAAATGTATAGATAAAGTAGGTTTTAGCAATCATGTTTTATATTAAACATAAAACATAATTGATAATGATTAGTAATGCAATGAATGTATTCCTAAGTATCTTCCATCTTTCTAGATCTTTCTAGGTCTTTTGCATTTGGTCTTTTTATTCTCTCCTCTACTAGCTTATCTATTATTTTTAGTTGTCTTTTTCTAGGTGTTTGTTTCTAAGGTTTCTTAGCTTAGCATGGAGTTTGTCATATCTGTATATCATTTCTTAGAGGTTTGCACTATGGATTTTAGGGGCACTGTCAAACCAAAGAGATGGAATGGAATATTAATTCTAGTAGATGACATGACAAGGGTAGTCGTAAGACAAGTTCTAGGTGAGAAGGTCTTCAATTATGATTTTACCTAGTGAAAAATAGTGTTTTCATAAGCTCCTTCATAGGTTGCTTAGCTAGGGCCAATGTTGGGAAATGGGAGATTATTCATCTATGCTAGAATATATTTGACCCCATTTGGCTAGAGGGTCTAGAGCATGTGGTATTTTACATTGATCTGAAATTGAGGATTCCATTACCTGAATTTTATATGAAACATCCTCTCGGTAGTCTAGGGATAGCTAATGTGACAAGGCAACCTATCCTTTATATTTGTAACAACATTCAGTTTTATCATGTAGTTCCTAAGATGGAAGCAAGCATCGACTTTTTGCTTCATTGGAGGGTGATTATGGAATACCAGAATAAGAATTGGCTTCTTCAATATTTGTAGATTTTTTATGCCTATATTGACCTAGGGGTGGATTTTGATGACATCAATAAATTGGATTTCTCACTGCCAAATTTGTTCAAGTCTAGCAAAGAGAAATTGGCTTACATATTTCAACCAAGCTCCAGGGTGAAAGATTTAGAGGAAGTGATGAATATTATCATGATATCTTGGAAGGTTGGGGAGGATTATTAACCTTTGGTCCATGTTATTTTCTCAGTAGTTTGTGGGTCCTCTGTCTTGATTCTGTTTTGGCTTTCTCTGGTTATTTTTTTCTTTTAGTGTTGGCCTCATCCTTTAGTTCTATCTTTTGTGGGTTTGTTTTATCTTCAACCTCTATTTTGGTTGGTTGGTTTTTGGTGTGTCCTACTTTCAATTTTTACTTCTCTACATTAGTATCCTCAGGGTTTGGTATATCTATATGAACTATTATATGGTCATGGTCTATGTAGAGTATGGAGTATATGTATATTTTCATAATATCAATACAAGGATCTCTTTTAGGAATGGTTTGATATGGCTATTAGTTGCATCTTTCAATTATCTAATTGATCAAATATTAAATTTTTCTATCATCTAATTAAGATAACAGAAGTGGATTTTATTGAAGGATAAGATATAGATTAGGAAGAATTTAAACCTAATGTAGCCAAAGGGAGAGAATATGGAATTAGGAAAGAGCATAATCCAATTTAGTGTCTTCAAGATAATTGAAATATGAATAGTTAGTTTGTTTAGATTTCAATTATTTTAGTTTAGAAACAACCCTACTGTTGATCTGCAGTATGAGATAACCTAAACACTAATTAAGAATTTTAGGGTGAGAATCAATCGATACCTTGTTTAGACTTTGAGGGGATAAATTTAGTAATATTGTTTATATATCAAACTCACTAATTGCAAATTATCTAATTATTTTACTTAACCTTACTCATATTTATAGTTTAAAATAATTACAATATTCAAGTAATGCTATAAGATATGAACTTCAAGATCCTATCTTTCATTAGTATCAAATTTCAGTATTTACCAAAATTTTAAATAAAGTTGATATTAGATATTTGAATACAATTAATGGAAATAGTTAAAAAAGGGGCAAGATTCTTAGGAAATAGAATATTTAACAATAATTGTGGACTAACGTTTATGTGAACATGAAGTTTGCTTAAAATGTAGAGAGACATGAAGGAACCTCATATCAAAAGCCTAAGGCATAATTGTTGGAGTGAGAGGCTACACTTAAGGCTTTTTTGCCGATAACCATTAGCATAATTTCATACCAGCATGATCTTCCCTCAATCAATGAACCAAGATGTAAAAGAAGGCATGCCTTTCCAAGCCCCCAAAGGTGATGCAGGAATATGTATAAAATTTTGAATTAAATTAGTGGTTTTACATCATGAAACTAAGCATAAAATGGTAAAGAAGGGTTGACCTTCATAAAGATCCAAAACTAGGGTATGCCCCTTTTAAGTATTTAATTTGTATAGGACTTGGGTCCTAGGCTAGAATGGAGGTTTTCTTCTCCATTCTTTCCTACCATTGCCCGCTTGAACATAGATACTTGTAATCTTATTTTATTTTATTAATGTAATCTATAAGGCTTCGGCCATTTACCGATAAAAAAAAGTTTCCTTTTCAAAATATATGTTTCTATTATAAAATATTTCTATTCCAAAATATATGTTTATATTATTAAAAATAAATAAATTTAAATATACATCTATATTGACTTTAGACTTGACTTACAAATTATGCTCAATAGGTATGAACTTTGAGAGTATTTCTGACCTTAATTTAAGTTGACATCCTTCACAATAATTTTTTTTTTTTTTCCAATAATAATTATTTAGAACATAATTTCTTTCAATATGGTAGGGATCAAGCATGAATAATGCTTAGAATTGATACCTTCTACTATTGCATTCAAACTTCCTTATGGGTAACACCCTCCAACAAGTTACAAGCTTGGTGTGTGTAATAGGTATAATGAACCTCACAAATAAATTCTTATAATTAATAGGCTTGTAAAAGATAGAGAAACTATGAATTTAAATCTTAGAAATAAAATAAATTCATGAGATGTGCATAATCTATATAAGAACAAAACAAAACAAAACTATGAAGATGTATTTTAATAACGGTTCATCAAATAGGTTACATCCATGCCATGATAACTCTATTAATATTTAGTTATTTGAAATTAGAGATAACAACATATTCTCTCTCTAATTCATAATTTAAAAAATCAATCATTCATCTCTTAAAAGAGTTTTTTTATATCCAATCAAATATAATATTGTGAAACTACCCAACTAGATTAGCCCTCTCAAGGCTTCCCATAGAATACAAGAATATTGATATCCTAATTTAAAATAATAAATGCATTGTAAATATATTTGTGGAGAGATGAAAATTTAATTACAAAATAAAACCCTTTGAAATCTAAAACTAGAATACCCAATTCAAGCAAACACGTAGAAATTACAACTCTGCTTTCCTAATGTCAAAACTACTATAGTCACATGTAACAAATTTCTAGATATCGTCATCTCTAGTTTCTCAATTTTAGAAACTATAAAACATTTTTTCATATTTCTATAAAGATATAGGCACATTTTCTAGACACCACCATGTTTTATTACATAATGTTTCTATGAATGTTTACTTGTGGGCCCTGAATCTTCTATACCAAAATTCTTCATTATGGTTCACTACTCCCCTAAAACATGTCCTTCCTTCTGCCAAAAAAAAATAATTAACATCTTCAAATCTATAAATTACTTTTCTTTTTCTTTTTTTAAAAGACTCATTTTTAGTTTTCTTACACTAGGAGCACATAAATCTTACTACATCTACCATCAAAATCAAATTTGCAACAATTCTCCCAACTGTATCTATTAATAGTAACATTCCAACAAGATAAATTTAAATATTGTTAAAATATAGAACTAATGCAGGAGCATCTTGGATTGCCTTGTTATCCAGCTCATCTTTGTTCATTTTTCATGTTGGAGCCTAGTGCCAGTGGTTTCCAATTTTTTATTGCTATCGAGTTTCTCAGTGGATGCCAAGTTACTATAGTTCCTAGTGGATGTTGAGTTACTATAGGTCTAGTGGATTCTGAGTTACTGTAGCCCTAGTGGATGCCAAGTTACTGTAGCTCTACTAGATGTCAAGTTACTGCAAAAATCTAGTGTTGATCGACCGTTCTTGTATGTGCTAAGAAATGTCGAGTGTCAGCATTTTCTTGGTTTTTCTTTGACTAAGTTTTTCGTGTCTAGTTCCAGATTGGGCTGACCTTGCACATATTTAATTTTAGTATTGGTAGTTGATATTTGATGTGAGCCAACTTGTGGCTATGCATGCATTTAATGTAAGGTCTAATTTTGTGATAGGTTGACCTGTGGGTGCACAAATATTTAAGAAGGTCTAGGATTGAGTTTTCAGGCAGAAATTAGAGGATTTCAAAAGTGGGAAGTGTATGTGTTTGGAAATCTAAATTTAAAATTGGATCGTGGATCTAGAATGTATTTTGTATCTGGCCATAACCTAGAAGGCCTTACAACTAGGCATGTATGTTGATTATTTGATGAATCAATAAAAGTGTTTTCTCTCCTTCCTCCTTTGGTTCTTATTCTTTGTGTTGTGTTTCCATTGTCTTAACTCTTGCAAGGTGGTTTCGATAGATGGGTGTGCCTTTGGCCCTAGTTCTCCATCCTTCCCTACATTAGGTAGTATCAGAGAAGAGGTTTGTCCTTGTAAATTTTGGATCGTGTATAACCCTAAGTCAATTCAATTGTAGGGTTGAAAATCTATAGATTTGACCTATAGCTTGTAGAGGGTTATGATCTTGTAGTAACTTGATTTATAAAGATGGTTTGAGGTAGAAGAAATGTTGATAATGAAATGCTGGCTACATTGAGATAAATTATTGCTAGATTAGATGTTGTAGAGACAGCCCAGAGGAGAGGAGTACATCTTGATGATGTAAGTGATGATGAAGTAGTAGCACCAAATCCTAATCCAGAACCTGAAGAAGACCAAGATGAAGTAAGGTTGTTGACTGTGTTGTCTTGAGCAAATGAAAAGTCTACTTTAGAAGTTGTTCCTTATTATGGAAAATTGGATATCAATGTTGTGTTGGATTGGATCTTTGATATGGAGAAGTTCTTTGAGTATGAAAACACTCTTGATAATAGGATGGTGAAAATTGTAGTTACTAGGCTAAAAGGACATGCCTCATTGTGGTGGGAGCATTTGCAAACTAATAGACAAAGGAGAGGAAAGGAAAAGATCAAGACTTGGCCAAAGATGGTAAACAAAATCCTTCTTGCTAATTACCAAGTTATCTTGTTGAGAAAGATACAAAATTTGAGGCAAAGAGACATGACTGTGAAGGAGTATACTAAGGAATTTTATAGATTGGACATCAGATCTAGACATGTGATCGATGATGATGTTGAGAAAATTGCAAGGTACATAAATGGATTAAGATCTAGAATTCAAGATGAGATAAGTTTTATAAAATAGAAAAGTGTGGAGGAAGCATATCAATATTCCTTGAAAGCTGAGGAGATATTGACAAAGGAGCATAAACAAAGACACAAAGGTAGAGGTGGTAGATACCAGAGAGGCAAAGGTAGATCTTATGGTGAAGGTGGCAGATTTGATAATTCTATACAAGATAAGGGCAGATCTTAATGGAATAATGATGACAAAGGAAATACCGAATGGAAAGGTGATGATTCTTACCAAGGAGGTACTAATTTTTACCAAGGAAGAGGTAATTCTTATCCTAGAGGTGGTTTTCATGTTAATTCTTTCAAATGTGGTAAAGAGGGACATAGATCTTTTGAATGTAGA
Organism: Cupressus sempervirens; assembly: GCA_028749045.1. Taxonomy (NCBI): domain Eukaryota; kingdom Viridiplantae; phylum Streptophyta; class Pinopsida; order Cupressales; family Cupressaceae; genus Cupressus; species Cupressus sempervirens. Next base: position 735,600,449 of record CM053793.1, read on the forward strand.
TCCTTTGAATGTGGGTAAGGTGACAAAAATGTTGTGATTCAAGGAGATGATGAGAGTTCACCAAGTGGACCTAAGGCTAGAGAAAATTTGATGGTCAAAAGAATCTTATGTAATAAGGGAAGTGATGAGGAACCTATTTTAAGGAGAAGTCTTTTCAAGGCGAGATGTAAGATGGCTGGAAAATGTTGAAAGGTGATCATGGATAGTGGAAGTTCTACAAATTTGGCATCAGTAGAGCTAGTTAAAAAGTTGTAGTTGCAAAGGCTAAAGCATCCTAAACCCTATCATGTTTCATGGATCAAGGATGAGAATAAGATATTAGTAAGTGAGCAATGCCTTGTGAAGTTCAAGATTGGACATTACTTTGATGAATTTTTGTGTGATATTATGCCTATGGATTGTTGTCATATTTTGTTAAGTAGACCTTGGCAATATGATAGATATGTTGTACATGATGGAAGATTGAATCAATTTACTCTTTGGGTGAATGGGAGAAATAAAATATTGTTGCCTTTGATTGAAATTCCAAAGGAGGTTAATTGTACTACTATAAGAATTTTCATGATTAATGGAAATAAATTTGAAAAGGAAATGAAGAACAATCAAGTATATTTTTCTATAATTCCTAGGAAGTTGAGTTGTACCAATAGCAACTGAGTGACAAAAATTGGTTGTGATCGAACAACAGAAACTGATAGAAGTCAAGTACCAGTAGAAATTGGAAATTTACTAAATGAATACAATGATATTGGTGCAAAAGATACACCTGATGGTTTGCCTCCAATGAAAAGTATAAGGCATTGTATGGATCTAATTCCTAGAGCTATTTTGTCAAATAAAGCACCATATAGATTGACACCTACAAAGAATGAAGAGCTTAGTAAATAAGTGCATGAACTATTGTAGAAAGGTTTGATTAAAGAAAGTTTGAGTCCATGTGTTGTATCTATTGTATTAGCACCTAAAAAGAATGGAGAATGGAGAATGTGTACTAATTCTAGAGCTATTAATAAGATCATAGTGAAATATAGGTTTCCTATGCCAAGGATGGATAACATAATGGATTGTTTGTGTGGAGCAAAGTATTTTACCAAGATTGATTTGAAGAGTGGTTATCATCATATCAGAATTAGAGAAGGTGATGAATGGAAGATTGCTTTCAAGAAAAAAGATGGTGTGTGTGAATGATTTTTTATGCCTTTTGGTTTGACTAATGCACCTATTACTTTCATGAGGCTGATGAATGAATTTCTGAAAAGATTTTTTGGGTAAGTTTGTGATTTTTTATTTGGATGACATTATGATATTTAGTAAGACTAAGGAAGAACATCTTGACCATGTTAGACAAGTATTGTAGAGATTGAAAGAGGAGAAGTTGATGATTAATTTGAAAAAGTGTTCTTTTATGCAAGAGGAGATTGTGTATTTGGGATTTTTTATTTCAGCTGATGGTTTGAGAATGGATCCTAAGAAGGTTAAATCAATTTTGGAATGGCCTGCACTTGAGAATGTGGGTAAGATCATTTCATGGTTTGGCTAGTTTTTACAGGAAGTTTATAAGGAATTTTAGTTCTATTTGTAATGCTATGACTAAGACAATGAGAGGAGATAAAAAGGAATTTAAGTGGACACATGGAGCTGATAAGAGTTTTAGGACTTTGAAAGAAAAGGTTGTTGAGTTACCAGTATTGGCTTTGCCTAATTTCAATAAGGTATTTCAAGTTGAATGTGATGCAAGTGTTAGTGCAATAAGAGTTGTATTAAGTCAAGAAGGTAAAGGTGTTGCTTTCTTTAGTGAAAAATTGAATGATGCTAAAAGGAAGTATTTTGTGTGTGATCAAGAGTTTTATGCTAGTGTTCAGGCATTGAAGAAGTGGAGACATTGTTTGATCCCTAAGGATTTTGTGTTGTATACTGATCATAAATCTTTATAGTACTTGGGAAGTCAACATAAATTGAATCAAAGACATATGAAGTGGGTTGAGTACTTGCAGAGTTTCATATTTGTCATTAATAATAAGAGTGGACTTACTAACAGAGTTGTTGATGCATTGAGTAGAAGACATTCTTTATTGATTGAGAGTGTAGAGAACCAAATCTAACAAATCACATAAGTAAGTATGATGAGTATTTTATTCAAGAAGGTATGTTCTTCAAATTTGGTATTCAATTGTATATTCCCATAAGTTCTATGAGGTTAAATTTGATTAAGGAGAAGCATAGTGGTGGATTGGTTGGACAATTTGGAATTGATAAAACATTGAGTTTGTTTAAGGATAAGTAATATTAGCCACACATGTATAAATATTTTCAAAAATTTGTAAAGAGTTGTGGAGTTTATTAGTTTGTAAAAGAAGTCAAAATATAGGTAGTTTGTATACACCTATTGTTGTTCCTAATAAACCTTGGAGTGACATTAGTATGGATTTTGTTCTTTGATTGCCTAAGATAGTGAAGGGGTATGATTCTATATTTTTTGTTGTGGATAGATCTTCTAAGATGGCTCATTTCATACCATGTAAGAAGACATTAGATATTCAGCATGTTGTTGAACTTTTCTTTAAAGAGATTGTGAGATTTCATGGATTACCAAAAAGTATTATTTCTAACAGAGACAATAAGTTTGTTGGTTATTTTTGGAAGACTTTGTGGAAGAAGATGGGTACTAAGTTGAAGTTTAGTTCCACATTCCATCCATAGACAAATGGAAAGACAGAGGTTGTGAATAGAAGCTTGGGTAACTTATTGAGATGTTTAGTTGGAGATAAGCCAAGTAATTGAGAATTAGTGTTGGCACAAGCTGAGTTTGCATACAATAATTCTATGAATAGGAGTACAGGGAAAACACCTTTTGAGATTGTTATTGGAATGTAGCCTAGAGGTATATTATATTTGAGATTTTGTTGGTGAAGAAAAGAGAAGTGTTGCAAGGGAGGAATTTTCTGATTTTATGGAGTTTTTGCATAAGTGAAGTTGAGGTTGGAGCAAAGTAATCAGAAATATAAGGAGAATGTTGATAAATCTAGAAGACATCATGATTTTGAAGTTGGTGATGAGGTGATGGTTCATTTGAAGATAGGAAGATTTCCTATTGGAACATACAGTAAGTTGAAGATGAAGAAGATTGGACCTTGTAAGATCTTGAAGAAGTTTGACAGTGGTAATGCTTATGAAGTTGAGTTACCTAATGACATGGATATATCTCCTATAGTTAATGTTGTTGATTTGTATAAGTATCATGAGTCAGATGATGAAGCTACTGTATTAAAAGATTGTCCTAAGAAGTAGACTGAAGAAGTTGAACAAATATTAGATTAGAGATTTGACAAGAGCACAAGAGGAAAATATTACTATGAATATTTGGAGAAATGAAAGAGCAGACCTATTGAAGATGCTTCATGAATTTCTCAATCTAAGTTGGATTCAAGTCAGATTGTGACATCTCAATGATTTAGGAGAGTCATTTATTTAAACCCTAGTTTTTTGATGTAAGAGCATCCTGGGTTGCCTTGTTATGTTTCTCATCTTTATTCATTCTGCATGTTGGAGCCAAGTGCTAGTGGTTTCCAATTTTCTATCACTGCCAAGATGTTCAGTAGATGTTGAGATACTGTAGTTCCTAGTGGATGTTGAGTTATTGTAGCTCTAGTGGATGTCGAGTTGTTGTAGCTCCTAGTGGATGTTGAGTTACTATAGCTCTAGTGGATGCTGAGTTGTTGTAGCTCTAATGGATGTTGAGTTACTATCACAATCTAGTGTTGACTAGGTGTTCATGTGCTGAGTGAACCTATTGATGTTGAGTGTTCCTATATGTGCCAAGCAATGCTAAGTTTTAGCATTTTCTTGGTCCTTACTTTGACCAAGTTGTCTATGTCTAGTTCCAATTTGGGTCAACCTTGCATGTATTTAATTTCAGTATTGGTAGTTGATATTTGATGTGAGCTGACTTGTGGTTGTGCATGCATTTAATGTAAGGTTTAATTTTGTGTTAGGTTGACCTGTGGCCACACTAGTATTTAAGGAGGTCTAGGATTGAGTTTTAAGGTAGAACTTAGAAGATTTCAAAAGTGGGAAGCATATGTGTCTAGAAATTCGAATTTGAAATTGGATGGTGGATCTAGAATGTATTTTATATCTAATCGTAACCTAGAAGGCCTTACAGCTAGGCATGTATGTTGATTATTTGATGAATCAATAAAAGTGTTTACCCTCCTTCCTCCTTTGGTTGTTGTTCTTTGTGTTGTGTTTCCACTATGTTAACTTTTGCAAGGTGGTTTGGATAGCTGGGCATGCCTTTGGCCCTAGTTCTCCATCCTTCCCTACATCAAAAACTTCAATACAATAAGAATACATGAATAGGTATAAATTTATTGATGGTAATTCTTACTTGATAGAGTGTGTGTTGTTGAAATAAAAAAGAGCACGAAGATGGTAATTCTTACTTGATAGAGTGCGTGTTGTTGAAATAACAAAGAGCATGAAGACATAAACAAGCTTGATACCCATTTTTATGAATGCAATTTTGAGTAATAGGTGATATTTTTAACTCATGCTCTATATAATAGAAACTTTATTGATTTTTTCTACAACTATATGAGTTTTATAGCCATTTTGTACAAATTTGTGTACATTAAATGGAAACTTTCTTGATTTTACCTATGAAAATATTTCTTGTATAATAATTTTGGATAAATCATTGAGACCAATTTTTTTAGAAAGCAATAATTTATTCTATTTTTTAAAAGAATTTTTTTTAAAAATCTTAAAAAATCAAAAAGCAACTGGAAATATTTTTTTATGACTAAGGCTGATAATTTTCTACCGAAAAATTATAGAATCTGGTAGAAAAGCTCTCACATATAAGTCTATTAGCTTAACAAGTGATGGAAAGTGTCAATGTTCCTGCTGACAATATAATGCATGTAGATCTTTGAAAATTTATAGGGCTTTGTGATATGAGCTAGAAAAATTGTGAGTGCTTAAACTACAACCTTATAAAGGGGGTTTCTTAGAAAGATGTTATTTAAACAAGTCATACATGCATTATGACTAGAATTATTCTCCTATCTTTAATTTTTGTTTTTGTTGTTGTTGTTAAGTGCATGTCTTGAATAATATGTGTGAGTTGGACTATGATAATTTTTCATGACAATTCTGTATGGTTAAGCTTGTTTTGAATAAATCTTTAAAGAACCATCTTATTGTTGCAATAAGTAATTTGAAGTATTTTAACAATTAGAAAATTAAATAAATTCTAAAAATAAATTTGAAGGATTTGATAAGAACAAATCCACATATCTAGTAGACCACCTGCATGCAAGAACCTATCATAGAGAAGAAAAAGACAAGAGAAGACAAGGGTTTGGCTCTGAAATATGCAAGAATATATTAAATCGAACAAAAAGAATGAGAGAAATATACAATGGATCAATCCTTACAGAAGGAGATCATAAAACCTAAAAGATAAATGTCATTTAATAATTAATATTTCATTATTAAATGGGAATCCTGTGCATAAAGTGAAATATTGAGTAGGGAGTAAGGGTAATTTAATAAGTGAAATTAGATCAATCATTTACTCTAACACCCCCCTTGAGATGAACAATAATGTAGCCAGAAACAATGCATGAAAAATTAAGGAAACTACAATGTTGAAAGCATAAATGGGTCCTGACAACATGGCCTAATGAGGTACCCAACACAACCAAATCTTTGAAAAATAGAAAAATAGGGAAAACTACATGGGAAAAACCCTACTCCAAAAAGAGATAGAAGAGTGCTAAGAATAAAGGACAGAAGGACTCATCATTGAGACCCCCCAAGGACAACTTCCTTCACCCCAAGCATAGAGCATAGTTGAAGTTATCACAAGGATGCAAAAGGTTTAATGTGAAGATGTCTGCAACTTGCTCAACCGTGGGAATATACTCAAAGCTAAGAGAGTCATCCTAAATCAAATGCATGATGAAGTGCATATGGAACTCAATGTGCTTGGTCTACTGATGCTCAACTAGATTTTGGAGAATGTGTATAACTCTCTAGTACCATGAATGATTTGATAAGAATAAATCCACAGATCTAATAGAACACATGCATGCAAGAACTTGTCACAGAGAAGAAAAAACAAGAGAATGCAAGGGTTTGGCTCTAAATATGCAAGAATATATTATCAAGAAAAAAGGATGAGAGAAATATATAGTGGATCAATCCTTATTGAAGATGCTTCATGAATTTCTCAATCTGAGTTGGATTCAAGTCAGATTGTGACATCTCAATGATTCAGGAGAATCATTTCTTTCAACCCTGGTTGTTTGATGCAGGAGCATCCTGGGTTGCCTTGTTATGTTTCTCATCTTTGTTCATTCTGCATGTTGGAGCTAAGTGCTAGTGGTTTCCAATTTTTTGTTGCTACCGAGCTATTTAGTGGATGTTGAGTTACTATAGCTCCTAGTGGATGTTTAGTTACTATAGCTCTAGTGGATGTTGAGTTCTATAGCTCCTAGTGGATGTTGAGTTACTGTAGCTCTAGTAGATACTAAGTTATTGTAGCTCTAGTGGATGTTGAGTTACTGTAGCAATCTAGTGTTGACCGAGTGTTCCTTCATATGTCAAGTGAACCTATTGATGCTAAGTGTTCTTGTGTGTGTCAAGCAATGTCGAGTGCTAACATTTTCTTGGTCCTTCTTTGACCAAGTTGTCTATGTTTGGTCCCAGTTTGGGTCGATCTTGTGCATATTTAACTTTTCTATTGGTAGTTGATATTTGATGTGAGTTGACTTATGGTTGTGCATGCATTTGATGTAAGGTTTAATTTTTTGATAGGCCGACCTGTGGCTACACAAGTATTTAAGGAGGTCTATGATTGAGTTTTAAGGTAGAACTTAGAGGATTTCAAAAGGGGGAAGCATATGTGTCTGGAAATTAGAATTTGAACTGGATTGTGGATCTGGAATGTACTTTGTATCTAGTCATAACCCAGAAGGCCTTGTAGCTAGGCATGTATGTTGATTATTTGATGAATCAATAAAAGTGTTTGCTCTCCTTCCTCCTTTGGTTTTTGTTCTTTGTGTTGTGTTTCTGTTGTGTTAACTCTTGCAAGGTGGCTTGGATAGCTGGGCATGCCTTTGGCCCTAGTTCTCCATCCCTCCTCGCATCAAAAACTTAAATAAAATAAGAATACATGAATAGGTATAAATTTATTTATGGTTATTCTTACTCAATAGAGTGTGTGTTGTTGAAATAACAAAGAGCATGAAGATGGTAATTCTTACTTGATAGAGTGCATGTTGTTGAAATGACATAGAGCATGAAGATATAAACAAGCTTGATACCCATTTTTGTGAATGCAATTTTGAGTAATAGGCGATATTTGTAACTCATGCTCTATTTAATAGAAACTTTATTGATTTTTTCTACAACAATCTAAGTATATTAAATAGAATTTTTCTTGATTTTTCCTATGAATATATGTCTTGTATAATCATTTTGGATAAATCATTGAGAGTAGTTTTTTTAGAAAGCATTAATTTATTCTATTTTTTAACAGAAAATTTTAAACAAATCTTGAAAAATCAGAAAGCAACTGGAAATTTTTTTTTACAACTAAGGCTGGCAATTTTCTACAAAAAAATTATAGAATTTGGCAGAAAAGCTCTCACATATAAGCCTATTACCTTAAAAAGTGATGCAAAGTATCAAAGTTTCTAACAATAGTGCAATGCATTTAGATCTTCAAAAATTTATAGGGCTTTGTTATATGAGCCAGAAAAATTGTGAGTACTTAAACTACAACCTTATAAAGGGGGTTTCTTAGAAAGATGTTATTTAAACAAGTCATATATGCACTATGATTGAAATTATTCTCATGTCTTTAATTTGTTTATTGTTTTTGTTAAGTGTATGTCTTGAATAATATGTGTGAGTTGGACTATGATAATTTTGCATGACAATTGTGTACAGTTAAGCTTGTTTTGACCAAATCTTTAAAGAACCATCTTATTGTTGCAATAAGTAATTTGAAATATTTTAACAATTAGAAAATTAAATAAATTCTAAAAATAAATTTGAAGGATTTGATAAGAACAAATCCACATATCTAGTAGACCACCTACATGCAAGAACCTGTCACAGAGAAGAAAAAGACAAGAGAAGGCAAGGGTTTGGCTCTGAAATATGCAAGACTATATTAAATTAGATAAAAAGAATTATGAGAGAAAAAAACAATGGATCAATCCTTACAGAAGGAGATCATAAAACCTAAAAGGGAAATCCTAAAAGATAAATGTCATTTAATAATTAATATTTCATTATTAAATGGGAATCATGTGCATAAAGTGAAATATTGAGTAGGGAGTAAATATAATTTAATAAATGAAATTAAATCAATCATTTACTCTAACACCCCCATAAGATGAACAATAATGCATGAAAAAGTAAGGAAATTACAATGTTGAAAGCATAAATAGGTCCTGGCAACATGGCTTGATGAGGTACCCAACACAACCAAATCTTTGAAAAATGAAGAAATAGGAAAAACCACATGGGAAAACCCTACTCCAAAAAGAGATAGAAGACTGCTAAGAATAAAAGAAGGAAGGACTCATCACTAAGACCCCCTAAGGACAACTTCCTTCACCCCAAGCATAGAGCATAGTTGAAGATATCACAAGGATGCAAAAGGTTTAGTGAAGATGTCTGCAACTTGCTCAGCCATGGGAATATACTCCAAGTTAAGAGAGTCATCCTAAATCAAATGCATGATGAAGTGCATATGGAACTCAATGTGCTTGGTCCATTGATGCTCAAATAGATTTTGGAAAATGTGTATAACACTCTAATACCATGAATGATTTGATAAGAATAAATCCACAGATCTAGTAGAACACATGCATGCAAGAACTTGTCACAGATAAGAAAAAAACAAGAGAATGCAAGGGTTTGGCTTTGAAATATGCAAGAAAATATTAAATCAGGCAAAAAGAATGAGAGAAATATACTATGGATTAATCCTTATAGAAGGACATCGTAAAACCTAAAAGGAAACTCTAAAAGGTAAATGACATTTAATAATTAGTAATTAATTATTAAATGGGAATGCATGTGCATAAAGTGAAATCTTAATTAGGGAGTAAAGGTAATTTAATAAATTAAATTAAATTAATCCTTTAAGTTCTAACAAAATCAAATGTGAAAATTATTTAAGACCATTTAGTGTAAAATTGACAATATGTATATTTAAAAAGAAAACATTGATAATTATAAATATAATTGATTTTTCTATCAATTTAAAAAATTGTGGAGTTATATAATATGTCAATAAATGATATTTATTGACTTCATTATATTTAATTCTAATATGATAAAAATGCACAAGTCAAAATAATATCAAAAAACAATTAATCAACTCAATTATAAAAAGGAAAAGTTGTTAAATCAATGAATGATGTAAAATTGTCATGAAATCACATCTTTTCATATGTTGTGAAAAAATCTAATTAACATTTGGTAATTGTGAAAAGATAAGTTGTCACTAATGTATGGTATAAAGTGTCATTAATGATATGACATGACATATATTTTGTATTTTCGTTGGGAGAAATTGATTTTTATCCCTACGTATATTAGCATAGGTCAACAGAATTCGTGAAAAATGTGAATTATAAAATCTTGAAAAATAAAAAATAAAAAATGTAAATATCTGAAAATTTGTTTAGCTTCATAAATTATATTGATTTAATTGAAAAAGTGAGTTGAATGGATGCAATAGTATAAACAAGAGACACAAAGCATCATAGTTCCTGCCATTTGAGAAAAGTAAAGCATGGAAACAAGCATTAAATATAATTTTTATGATTATTATATATGTGTATCATAAAGGTTATCTTTATAGTAAAGATGTAACTATGCCTAAAAAAATTAAAGCATGGAAACAAGCATCAAATATAATTTTTATGATTATTATGTATAAGTGTATCATAAAGGTTATCTTTACAATAAAGATGTAACCATGCCTAATGGAAAGGAAAGGAAGAAATCAAATTATCAAGTACTAAATCAGACATCAAGTTGATATTGGTTCATATTAGTTGACATAATTTGCAAATGAGAAGCAATATGAGATAAATCACATAGGGAGAGGTTCATAAGATATGCACAGAAAAATCCTTTGTTGGAAATAAACTAATTTTCTTCATAACTAAATATTTCTTGAATCTAATGTTATCATTAGTGAAGAAGTCTCAACAATGAAAAAGCAATAGTAACTTAAAATTTATGGCTAATTTATTCATAGTTCAATAATTTGAACTAGCCAATAACGTTACGTAACCACAAGAAATATTATGTGACAATAGAATACTCATCTCATTCTTATTTTGACTACTTAGTGATTAAGTTAATGATCTTAATTAAGTATAAAATTAACCTGCTCCACTTAAAGGTAGTTTTAAAATGCCTAGAAAATCTTATTTATTTAAGAGACCAAATAGTCATAAGCTCTGTGTTGTCCCCAAGGCTGGACCATGCTGACTTATTTAATTAACTCTTATTGATTTAAGAGACCAAACAGTCATAAGCTTTGTGTTGTCCCCAAGGCTAGAACAATGCCGACTTATTAAATTGCATGTGGCAATGCCTACCAAAAACACCAGAAACTTCCAAAACAATAGATCAACAACTACAACATGAATGAAGTTAGAAAGGAGAATTTAAACAAATGAAAACAAAGTCAATCGAAATAGACGTTTACTTTTCTAAATCTACTAACAAAAACCTTAATCTCCAAAATTAGTAGATAAAATGAATTGAAAAGGGAAAAATGAGAATATAGTTAAACAAAAAATGTGTAAGCTAATTTTTTTATTTTGTTTTAAAAAATAATTGCTATTGATAGAATATATATAGGCCCTTCACAAGTGCAATACAGTTTCCATAACTATTGACCCTAAACCCTAAACCCTAAACAAACAAGTGCCACATAGTGGTTGTACTTGGCTTATAGTTTTAATAGTAATAGAAAATATAATTTAAATGATAAATTTTATAGCTTTGTGTATTATACTTTTATATACTAACTAAAAATGTATCTAATTTTAAATACATATAAAAATTCTAACATAATAAATAAATTTTATAGTTTTGTTATAATATTATACTTTTATATACTAACTAAGAATGTATCTAATTTTAGATACATATAAAAATTCTAACATAGTAAATAGATATTAGCTAAAGTAAAAATAAACATTTATAAAATTCATATAATTATGAAAAGAATGTCAGTAATATGCTTTTCAATTGTTTCAAATTTTATAGATAATTTTTTAATATATTTTTTATATTATAAATATTTTTTAAATTATCTATAATTTTTTATTATTATTACTCTAAAAAATTACTCTTTTAATAAAATATTCATTTAGTTTCACTATTTTATTAAGATTATTTTAATGTGATTTTTTCTAACATTTTTTTTAACTCAAATTATATCATATACTTGCAACATGATGAAGCCTCCGAAAAAAGGGCTCTTATAACACAAATCAATTTGAACCAATCATAGAGCAAATAAATATTTATTTCTATTAGAAAATTTAATAATTATGATTTTAAACTTTATGAAAAGTATAACTATTTTTAAAATAAGAAAAATAAACGATTGTCATTGGTAGAAATTAATTGAGTAAGAGCAAAGGAAATGCTATAGTACATTGCCTACGACAAGTACAATAATAACAAGTTGTCATGAAAATAGTTTGTCATTTTAATAGTGATCTACAATTCTTAGAAAGAATGTATTATGATATTATAAAGATTATGGAAAATGTATGTTATATGAGTATCATTAATTTTAATTTCAATTTTTGGAAGGTAATTAGTTGCAAAAAATTATAATTTTTGAGAGCTTATTTTTTCCTTATTAACATGTAAAATGAAACTTATTGTTTTTGTATAAGTATTTTACATGTATATTTTATTTTTAAAATTATTTAATTTGGAAATGAATATGAAGATATATTAAAGTTAAATGTTTAATCATTATCAAAGAAATTATGAAAATAAAATATGAAACATAATGATACATTGTCAGTAAAATAGTTTAAAATATCTTTTTTTAAAATTAAAATTATATAAATTATAAACGTAAGATAAAGAAAAATTAATTCAAAATTATAAAAAAAATATAACAATAAATATTTTAAATTTATTTAAATAATTAAAAGAACCTTTTAAAACACTAAAATTTAATTTGACAATTAAGCAATTTATGTTCTTCCATGAAGTACAATAGTGAGAATATTTGATTTTCGCTTAAATTCACTAATTATTCATTAAAAAGAAGAAAATTGTAAATTTATTTAAATACAATAAAAAATATTGGAACTGTAGCCGGTGCATAAATCTGTTTGAAAGATATTTATAATAATGATATTATGGGACAAACTTGTCTTAGCATTTAATGAAATAAATGTACCTGCCACTCTAATTAAATGCTCTAAAGTGACCACAATTATTTCCCAATTAAAATTGTAGAAAAATATTTTTCTCATTGTTAAAAGGCCAACAGAATTCTACATAAATAGCATTTTTCAATTCTTTTTTATTTATGAAAATGATCAAACTATAAAATATAAAAACAAGTTCAATAATTCTAAAATTTGATTGGATGAATAACAATAATAAAAATAATGTGACATGTAATGAATCCAATAGTTACCTATGGTAGGAACTAAAAATATATGAAATCTAAAGAATGTTAGTTATCTCTAAGCATTTAATACTTTTAGTGTAGAAGTTAGTGCTTAGTGCATATGATATAAGCTGCTAGGTGAAAAATCAAAGAAAGAATTGTGAGCAACCATCTAAATTAAATGACTACTAAGTGTTCAATTCATTTTCACAAGATCACACACTAACAACTAGCTCCTATAAAAGTGTTAAATAATCAAAGTTGACTTACTTTTTTCAAACTTAAGTTTTCTCTCATCTATGTAAACTACTAATGATAAATCATAGATCACTGAAAAAAAAAAAAAAATTAAAAATCTACATATTTAAATCTACATATTTCAATCCTAATAAGAATATCTGAACACAATACTGATTTAATGTTAAGACTCCTCTTTTACTAGAATATTGACCATTGAAGGTATCCATCGGTAGACCCCTAAACACTAAGTGGGTCTCTTCCCCTACTATTTGAGTTGATAAAATCATACCCAACGATGTAAAATTGATAGCTCCTGACTTGCAGATGCCATGAAATTGCTGCATCCAACCAAAGAAAGACTAATATGCAATGTACCACCAACACCAACAACAATAATTACCCCATATCATTGAAATCATACAATTTCTTTAATATAATTTCCTTGTTTTGGTGCAATGGATCAATAGGGCAGCAGGGATAACGAGGCAGAAGAGAGCAATAATGGTGCCACAAGCAAACAAGTGGCACTCACATCCACATGCAAACCCTCCATCTGCCACCTCTCCAAACCACACTGAACGTCAACAACCATGAAAGCTAAGTATTTTCTTCTCCCTCTTCCATTTCCATGCATTTCCATTGTCTTCAACTCATGGCGCCTGGATTGTACACCAGAGTTCCATTATCATTGCCATTCTTGATAATGTTGTTTCTTCTTGCTGGTCTAATGGCGGAGGCTAAGAAACAATTGCCCAATGTTAATAATAATGGAGGCCTGAAATTGGGTATGGAGGTTGAAGATATGTCATTTGATGAGCAACAGAAGGTCATGGATCTCATCAACACACCAGCCAACATTGATTCTGCAACCAGGCGTCTTTTGGCTAAGGATCCTTATTCTACTTATTAGTTCTTCTTCTTTCTTTTCCTTTTCTATCATTTCTCTTTGCTTGTTTGTTTCTTCTTTTGCAGTACATTGTGTTGTGATTTCTCTTCTTTTCATTTTATGGTGTTCTTATTATCATGATCTTAGGACAAGCAATGGTCTTTTCTAGTGACAGTACTGGTATTAGGGTTTCTGAGTACATCTTGAGTGGTCTTGAAGAAAAATGTGTTGAGTACAAGTTCTTGTACATCATTTTGGACTGAAAAGATGGAACTTTTCTCTATGGATTGTTTTTAACTATACTGAAAACATATTGTTGTCCCCACAGGGACCATTGTCATTCACAAACTGTTGAAGCTACAGTACTGAGAGATTCTTATGTTAGATGTGGTTGTTTGGCTTTTATCAAGGAGAATTTAATGTGCCCTTTTAGGGTAATTGTTATTAGTGTTGTGAGCTATAGTTTTCAATTGAAGACATCAGATTTCATGGAGAAGATTTCCTCCAGTCTTTTGCTTGTTGTCTTTGTTCATTTGAAATTTTGATGAAGAAATAATGTTTTCCTGATGTGTTCTAGATGGGCTTACAAATCTTTTGAAATTGCTATATGTGGAGCTGGATGTATGTATGATTGGGTCAGATTATTTGGCTACTTTTTAAGCCCAGCTTTGGTAGATGTATTTTTCTTCTCTGATATATAGTAGATTAACTTTTTCTTTTTCCAAATACCCTTCTTTACTTAATCAAACAAAACAAGAGCTACAAAATTCAAAATAGACATAAAAAATAAAACAGTGGCTAATGGGATGAAGAGGAGCCCAAATCTTTAGAGATCTCCCTAGAAATGGTCAAGTGTTTATGCAATTGTAATGCATTTTTCAGATTGGATTATTTTTCCTTTTTGGAATGAACCGTTATGTTTCTTATTGATTTCAGAAAGTGCATTTAGATGTAAAGGAACACAGTTTGAATTGATCTTACATCAATCTCTGAATCATGTTGGACTTTGGCATTCCAACAACGATGTTGGTTTAGATTATGAATCGTTGGTTTTTAAATTATGAAGACAGAAAAGGAACAAAGTCTGAGTTGATGTAACCTAGGCCTGTGTATCATGCTGGTTTTGCCATTTCAACAATGGTGTTGATTAGATTATGAATCATTGTTTTTAGATTGTGAATATATAATTTTTTTGTAATTATGCTGGTTTGGATTATGAACCATTGCTTTTTACGTTATGAAGATATAATTATTTTGATAAGAACAAAGTCATCGATGTAGCCTGAATCATGTTGGACTTGGACACAATGACGATGTTGGTTTTACTCTTGATCGTGAATCATTTGCTTTTCAGATCATTTAGTGGATCATGAATCATTTTCTTTTTAGATTATAAAGATAAGAAACGCAGCTTGAATTGATCTATTTTTAAGCCTTTGAATCATGTTGGGTTTTGACATATCACGAATGTGTTGGCTTTTTATTGTTGGCTTAGATTATGAATCATCGCCTCCTAGATTATGAAGAAAAAACATGTTGACATTTCAATAAATATCGTGTTGGATGATAGTATGTATCTATAATTAGTGATTGGTGAGTATGATAGTATGTAGCTATAAAGGAGATATTATTTGTAGATAGTAGTTTTCAGTGAGTATGATAGTATGTAACTATAAATGAGATATTATTTGTAGATAGTAGTTTTTCACAATCCATTAAAGTTTCCCATTGTATTTTTCGGGTAGATTGTATTCCAATTTTTCATCAATGTTCTGAATCACACTCTGATTTGTCTTCAAGAGAGCTAAATTATTCCTTTAGCTTTCTCATCTTAATGATGGATCATAAAGTGTGATCTGAAATGTTGATTGAAAAATTTGAACATGATGCAAAATTAGAACATAATCTACCCAGAAAATACAACAAAGATATTATTTATTAAAGATGTTGTAACTCTATAGATA
The DNA here is from genome assembly GCA_028749045.1 of Cupressus sempervirens. Classification (NCBI taxonomy): domain Eukaryota; kingdom Viridiplantae; phylum Streptophyta; class Pinopsida; order Cupressales; family Cupressaceae; genus Cupressus; species Cupressus sempervirens. The sequence continues at coordinate 735,616,227 of CM053793.1, forward strand.
TTCTAATGTACGCTATTGAACATGATGCAAAATTAGAACATAATCTACCCAGAAAATACAACAAAGATATTATTTATTAAAGATGTTGTAACTCTATAGATATTCTAATGTACGCTACTCTATTAAAGATGATGTAGTTCTTCAATTTTAAATGGTTGATGTTATGTCATTTATAAAGGTTTGAATCTTTAGAGTCATGTTTGGAATTGGACTAGGTTTGTTGCGGGAATAATTATTGGAGTCATGTTTGAAGCAGGTTCATCTTATTGGTGAATTTGGTCCATGGTTGAATCTTATGGGTGAATTTGATCCATAGTTGAAGAAGGCTTGTAGTTTAGATGCTCATTTGTTCAAAAGGCTTGTAGTTTAGATGTACATTTGTTCAAATTATTGAAATTTGAATTAAATAAAGGTTGAACTTGAGATAATATAGGTTGAAAACTTGAGATGTCCTTTATTAAAGGCATGTGAATGGACAAGGATGGGTGAAGTCATTCCTTCTAGAGTAAGGGATCAAATGGAAAGCAGAGGAGGATTCAAATGATGGGTAAAGTCATTCCTTCTAGAGTAAGGGATCAAATGGAAAGCAGAGGAGGATTCAAATGGTTCCAGAGGAGGATTGGTGGTTCAAGTCAATTCTAATGTGCTTTCAAAGGATTGGTGGTTCAAGTCAATTCTAATGGTGCTTTCAAAGAAAATATTTGTCCTTTAGGTGCTTTTAAAGAAAATCTAGGTCCTTTAGGTGAAGGAATAATAGTCAGAGATCACATGTGGCGAAGAGGTTGGTTAATGGGACTAACAACATTTTTGAAGCTAAAGAAGCATTGTTGTCAGTTAGAGTTGTGCAGGAGCTTGGTGTTAAAAAAATTTAAAAAATTCATTGTGAATGCAATAATAAGAGGGGGCATGCAAGCATGATGCCTTTAAAATTACATAGACTTAATTATTGGATATATTTTTTGAAGATTTTAAGGTTGCAGGTTAGATGACAAGGTAATAAGAAAGCAACCCAATTCTATCAAATTGGGCAATCAAACATAAATAGGATGAAGTGGTAATTAAATTAGATGCACACTAATATATTTTTGAAACAAGGTGGTGGAAGTGGTAATTAAATTAGATGCACACTAATATATTTTTGAAAGAAGGTAGTGGGGTGGTTGACATGACAATGGCCTAGATTTTTGAAAGAAGGTGGTGGGGTGGTTGACATGACAATGGCCTAGAATGTACATGAGCATTTAATAAGGTTCTCTAATCAAAGATCAAAGAGGAGAAAACAGGAGAAAACATATGAGATGGAAGAATAAGAATTAGATTATACAATTTATTCAATATTCTAACATTATCCTTTATGTGATCACAGTTGCTTCATCTTACAATGGAAACACCCAACATTTAAGACATTAGTTCCTTCCCTTTATTAAATTTATACTCTGTGGGTTTATTTGTGTTTTAATGGCCCTTTTTCTCACTCTAATTGCATTTGTTTCTTGATTCTTTTTGCAAGACCTTGGAGACATGAATTTTGAGGCCTTATTAGATATAGGTTGACTTAAGTCAATAGATGCCTAGTATAGAAGTCAACAGATGCCTAGTATAGGTCGACTTAAGTCAATAGATGCCTAGTATAGAAGTCAACAGATGCCTAGTATAGGTCGACCTATAGTTGGGATCTAAATAATTTTAGGTCCCATGTCCCTCATGTTCCCCTATTTGTTTCTCAAATGCCCTAGCCAAGTCACTTTGTTTTTTGTCCCAAAAACTAATATTTAAGAGAGTTTTGCCATTTCATTTTCACCACAAAAGCATCTCATATGCATATAAGGCTTTCATTCATTCACACATGAGACTTCAAGTGCATTGGCATATTCAAGCATTCAAGGTATTTAAGGATTCATTAAGAGCATTTCTTCTTCAAGATCTAGCATCCATTATCAATCATCAAGGGAGGAGATCTACATTAGATCTATATTACATTCATTGCGTTAATTCATTTATTATTCTTCTTCCAAGAACATTTATAGATATATGGCTCCTTGAGTTCATATTGACAAGATCTATTCCATTTGTGGAGATTTCATCAAGGGAGGAGATCTACATTAGATCTATATTACATTCATTGCATTAATTCATTTCTTATTTTTCTTCCAAGAAAATTTATAGATATATGGTTCCATGAGTTCATATTGACAAGATCTATTCCTTTTGTGGAGATTTCCTACACTCATGTTGAGAATTCAACATCAACAAAATCAAGCATTGCAAAATCTTTTCTAACAAGGGTTTCATCAAGCAAGGTGAAATATTTAGAGTTTGTCTTGATTCCCTACATGATTTGCATTTCATTTCATTTCAAGGTTAATTCCTTATCTAGGGCTTATCAAGGAAAGCCCTCCCCAACAAAAAAAAAAAAGTAATATTTCCGTATTTGCAAATTCAAGATTGGAGTTTTAGATATAGATATGAGTACCCTTTTTGCATAATTTTTGGGATCTGTAGAAGTCTCAATCATAGGTATATGTCGACTGAAAGTGACACCTCAAAAATGATCTATACCTAGTATTGTGATGTATACGCTAATTCAAAATAATGTCTTCCTAGAAAAATTGTTTTCTCAGTTCTATTCCTCTTGGCTTTTTTATTCCATATCTAGTTTCTCTTTTGTCATTTTTATTTCTAATATACTATTTTCAAGCCTTCATAGTGTCTTCCTCTTTACACTTTACTTTCTTAAGGTAAGTTACATTCTTTCTTATCAATAAATATGTTTCAGATTTAAAATATCTTGTAATTGAATCAACTAACCCTTGGCAAGATAATCAATCTAGCTTGCATTTCAACTTAATTAATTTACTTTCAATTGACAAATCTAATACTAATTTACCTTGTGTGAAAGAAACTTGTTTTCATATTTCCTCAAGTCTAATTTGAATTTAGTATTGGAATCCCTTCATCTTTGAGTCTTGCTAATCAAACTCGATTTCTATTAAGGGTTATGCTTGCAAGCCTTCTCTTTACCTTTATATTTAAATCTTGGGGAGTGTAAGTCTTATTTAACTTACAAATCTTATTGAGTGATTCCATTTCCTCCCTAAACATTTTGGTGAACCTAACTTGTGCTCCCTTCTTAATTTTTGTGAAGTTAGATTGCTTCTTTTTGCATTTTCACATTGTACACCTTAGTTGACCTAAATATTTTGGTGAACTTGATATGTGGTCCTTTCTTATTTTTATGGAGTTATATTGCTTCTTTATCTAGACTACTTGTTTGTGATTCTAGATCCACTTTGTATGATCTTTTTTCCATTGGTGGTATTTAGATCTTCTATTCTAATCTTCTAGTTAGATCTGATTTGATTCCTTTTGTGTGATTTTTCATTTCTTAAGTTTTATCACATTGATTCCAACCTACAACATTCTTGTTAGAAGTCATAGACTGATGGGTTCCTTTGGTCATGACTCCTACTTTCCTAGGACCTTTGATGAGATTATCATGCTTCCTACTGACCCTAGTATTAATATGAACAAAATTTCTCTCATTCTTCCCATGATAATGATAATGATGAGGCCATACATGTTCCCTCACTCATGTCCAAAAGATTACCAATGAATTGGAAAAAATGAAAAATTGGCTAGTGTAAGATAATCATAATACTGAGACTGTTTCTACTATAGAATCTCTAAGGAAACTTATTCAAAATGGTGAACATGGAATTGGCCTTTTGCATAGTATTTCTCACATAATTTATTCCAATCTTAAATCCTTAATGGATAGTTCTCAAGAGATTGAATACATTCTCCCTCCAATTACTTTTGAGCCTTCCCTCCCCATTCCCATGTTTGCTCCTAGCGTTCATACTTATGTTCCACCTATTGTCACAAATTATCTTCAAAATTCCAATCCTACCTTCATAAGTCTTCTCAATCCCACTCTCCCTATGATTGTCCCAAGTATTTCATTGCCTTCATCTATACCCTCTTATCATGTTGTTCCCTTTATGTAACACCCTGCTTGGGAACCCAAGAGAAATAAACCTAACATGTTACAATGTTTACTAAACTAATTTTTTTTAAGTTTAAACAAAATCAAAGTAACAATGTAGAAATAGTAGACTCATAAACATCAATCACACATATACAAATACAATATAGATTTCATTCCTCAAGGGCTCCTTCATGTTGAGTCACGTTTAAGAAATTTTATTAAATAGCTAAATCTCGAGTACAATGTCCCATGATCATAAATAAATAATAGATACATCATCTCATAAGAAAGTGCATAATTAAAACTAATACAATACATATAATGAATAGCATCCACTGCATATGTCACATGGTATGCAAGAATAGTTGCAACTACATTAAAACACAAGATATATGATAACATATACACATCAACTGGATAGAAGTCTTGTACAAATACATCAATAAGAATCCAAAAAATATCAAAATGAGGGGGAACCAAATGGTTAGAAGTCACTACCTCCTGACCGCATGGTCACCTAGTTAGGATTCCACTCCCACCATACAAGGAAGATAATGAATGATCCACATATAGCTAATCAATCATAAAACAATCTTAGGAAAGGAATCTTAATAGCCAAAACTAACTCAAGGGTACACAACTACTAAGAAGAAAAGATAGTCAAGATTAAAAGGACATTCAATCCAATACCAACACCACATACCAAGTCAACATAAAAATACTAAGTATAAATTGAGTGTAATCAATCAAGAGACAAAATCAATGAAAGATATCCACTTTAAGTCACAAGTTGCATGTCAAAATATAATAACTAACTGAACATCAACAACCACCAATGAAAGTAGATCATCAACAATAAATAAAATAAGAAAATAAATCACCACCAAAGGTGAACATAGAATCTATGGAGGAGACTTGAGCTACATACTAGGGAGTGTCATAACATGCTCAAACTACTTGAGTTACCCTCAATTGGTCATTCTAAACCCTGGACCCTCAACATGACACTTGCGGAACTAGAATAACTCTCATCAAGTCGAGGAAACTAGTCACACCTCTCACTAGGTATCATCTCATTCCCATCCCTACTCTGTATAAGCACTCAAGGCATGGGCAAGGAAAATTTTCTCTTTTTTTTTTAATGTGTGCCTAAATATTTTGAATTACTATGTATTTATTTTATCTGTAAGAGGCCAAAACCAAGATTCATTATTATTATGTGTGATTAATTATTATTATTTATTAAGCTTGTGTAGAGTCAAACCCAAGACCTCTTGGATAAGAGGATCACAATTTACCATTGTGTTGTAGGCTCTTGTCTATTTTGAATTACTATGTTATCACTTATTACACAACTTATAATAGATTAATCTGGTATTGGGTGCTTTGGGTCCAAGTCATGAAATAATGTCATGTAATTGTAAATCAAATATCTTTGAAACTAACACATGCATGAAGTAGGCCTAAAAGAGTTTGGAAATCAGAACAAAAAGGAAAACTATGAGTGGGCATTACATCTACCCTCCCTAAAATTAGGCTTACTCCTAGAAGCCCACGACAAAGACACATAAACTCAAAACTCAATTTATGGGTCCTCTTGGACCCTTCCCCAATGTAGGATGACAAGACCCATCAACAAACACCATCTGAGATCTACCTGCATCCCCAACTATAGGCTTTAAAGCTATTTGCCTCTTACTCAAGAACTAAGGTACACACTCAAAACAATTGGTCGCTTTATGACCACATTGTCCACAAGAGTATAAATCTCCACTAAATCCTCCTTGAGCTCTAGGTGCATGAGACTGATGAAAACTATCCACACTAGCATCCTGATTATGACTCTAAGAAGCTTGATTTGATATGTTGTGCATGTTGTGTTTCCAGTTGTGATAGTTCTTTGAATTTGAACCAAAACTACTGCCATGGAAGAACTTTATGCCCTACTAATCCTGATTACCTTTAAGAAGGTAGGAGGGTTCTTAGATCTTTCGGCTCACAGAGACTAGTTTCCCTTAGGTAGTCATGAATAAGAATATCCTCTATCCTAAACACCTGACAGACAACCCTAACCTGAAGTCACACTCGCCTCAACCAATGTAGCTCACTGAACTGCATCCTTAAGGGTCTTAGGATGGAAAATTTAATACTCCCAATGATGTTATCATTAAGTTCTCTAATGAAATTTTGGACCATAAATGGTGAGCTATCATTGATTCCTGCATAAGGAATAAGATCAAAGAACTTTTTCTCATACTCTACAACACTCATGATACCTTGTCAAAATTCATGAAACTTGTATGTCCTTTGTTCATGCCACTTCTCTGATAGGAATCACTTGCAGAAGTGGTCAAGAAAAAAATTACATGTGATAGCCTCCATAGCTATCCCAAGTTTTGTTTTCTCTATCTTTCACCAAGGGATCGCAAAGTCCTATAAGTGGGTGATAGTGTATCTTTCTTTGACATTGGTGTTGAATTCTTGCATAAAAAAACACCTATCCAATGTGGTCAGTCATTTCTTAGCATCATACTTGGTACCTTATTTGTTGAAAGGTTTAAGTTTTACCTATGATAGGTCCTTCATCTTGCTGGATTGGATGGACTCTCATCTTCCCTTTACATTCTCTCTTCTAGGACTTCTAGACCTATCTCTCTCTCCATGCTCAAAATGATGGGATACCTCTTGATGAAATCTTTTCTGCAAAGGTAAGCACTCTAGGATCTCTTTAATCAATCCTATAGTGTTAGACCTCTCTGATTCAACATGTTTCTCAACACTATTTCCCCCTCTAGCCTTTTCCTGAATAGGGTCCTCTATGTAAACCAAAGGAGGGCTACAATGACTACCTCTCATTCGACCTCTACAATGTCCTAAGCTACAAAACCTAGGAATGGATCTAGAACCAGAATCCATCTCTCTTAAAACACCCAAACATGAGAACGACATCTTAGAATCCATCATAAAATATAAGGGCCTAACCCATAGACATAAAGAAAGAATCTAGATTGAAAGTGTTATAAGTTCACAAGTTTCATGTTCAGAAATTATATCATTTCAAAGTTTTTGTTCAAATATTTGGATCCAAGGTTGATGTCAATATATGTTTGTTGTTTAATCTTGTTGCAAGTTTACTAATTGTTCAAGTGATGGCACACAATATTCCTAGAGTTCCCTGTGTTGAAACTCGAGCTCTGATACTAGATGTAATGCCCTAATCGGGAACCCAAGAGAAATAAACCTAATATGTTACAATGTTTACTGAAATATTTTTAAAAAAATGTTTAAACAACATCAAAGTAACAATTCAGAAGTAATACACTCATACACATCAATCACACATACAAATACAATATAAATTTCATTCCTCAAGGGTTCCTTTACGTTGAGTCATGTTTAAGAAATTGTATTACATAGTTAAATATCAAGTATAATGTCTCATGATCATAAAGAAATAAAAAATACATCATCTCATAAGAAAATGCATAATTACAACTGATACAATACATCTAATGAATAACATCCACTGCACATTTTGTAGGGCATGTGAGAATAGATAAAAGTACATTAAAATACAAGATACATGATAACATATGCACATAAATTGAATAGAAGACCCTAATGTATGAATAAGAATAATAATGGTACAACTGCATCAATGAGCATCCAACATATGTCAAACTGAGGGAGACCCAATGGTCAAAATTCACTACCTCCCAACCATGTGGTTCCAACCGTGTGGTCACCTAGTTAGGCTTCTACTCTCACCATGTAGGGAAGATAATGAACGATATACATATGACTAATCAAACATAAAATAATCCTAGGCAAGGAATTCTAATAGCCAAAACTACCTCAAGGATACACAACTACTAAAGAAGAAAAGATAGTCAAAATTAAAAAGACATTCAATCCAATACCAACACCACATACAAAGTCAATGTATAGATACTAAGTATAAATCAAGTATCATCAATCAAGAGACAAAATCAATGAAATATATCCACTTCAAGTCAAAATCCATATGTCAAAATATAATAACTAATTGAACATCAACAATGAACAATGAAAGTAAACCATCAACAATAGATACATTCAAAAAAAATATCACCACCAGAGGAAAATACAAAATCTATGGAGGAGACTTAGAATACAAACTAGAGTGTGTCATCACATGGTCAAACTGCTTGAGTTATCTTGCACTAGTCTCTAGACCCTAGACCCTCAACTGCTGAGTTATCTTGGACTAGTCACTCTGAACCCTAAACCCTTAACATGACACATGAGGAACTAGAATACCCCCTAATGAAGATGAGGAATCTAATCATACCTCTCACTAGGTATTATCTCATTCCCATCCCTAGCCTATATAAGCCTTCAAGGCATGGGCGAGGAAAAATCTCTAACTTATCTTTTTTAATGTGTGTCTAAATATTTTCAATTATTATTTTACCACTTATTACGAAACTTACAATAGGTTATCCTAGTACTGACCACTTTGGGTCTCAGACCCCTATTGAAAGCCACTCCTGAAGAAATGTACCTAGACAACCTCTCATGAGCACATAGACCATGGTTGTGTCCAATACTATTAGAATGATTAGAATAACTGAGAATGGGGGTGAATCAATTATCCTCATGTCCATATGTAACAATTGCCTTTAAGAAATTCAAAAAACTTATTCACATTGATAAATCCACTCGGCCAATCTAGTAACAAACCAATAATACAACTTATTTATCTCACCACTTAGCTATTTGTTTAGTATATATAAAATAATAGAAACATATAATAGTAAATAACATGAAACATGAAAACAACATTCACACATGTATGATACTAGGATTTAATGTAGAAATCCAATTTGGGAAAACCATCAACCTTATCAAAGGTTAAAAAATACATTGTTAAGAGCCAACCTTATCAAAGGTTAAAAAATACATTGTTAGATGTGACCCTATTAAAGGATTTAATCACCTTTTTAGGAGTGGCCTTGTCAGAAGCCTTTGAAACATCTCATTATAATGTCACCTTGATTAAAGGATTTACAATATGATTGTTAGGTCAACCTTGATTAAAATATTTTATTTTCATAATGGTTAGAAATTAATGGCTAGGTTGATTTGATAAAATACAACTCACTTTGCAAGTTCAAATCTCCATTCACTTCATTCTTGGTTCCTCCATCTTTGATCTACTTGGAAACTCTTCAAGCAATCACACTCACCAACTTTTAAATTTTCTTTTGCAACTTTTTTCCTCACTTGTTCTCCATAAATTCATCAGTCCTACAACCAAAAATCATCTCTTATGCCTCCTTAAATAGATAGGTTTAATCATTTCCAGCTTAAACGTAATTGTAGATCTTAGGATTTGATCAAAATCATTGAACTTATTCATCATTTTGTCCTTCTTCTTCTTCTTCTCTTAAAACTTATGGAAACTTCTCATTGAATCCTCACCTTTGATCACTTAACAAACTCAATTCATGTATTAAATGCTCCAATTCATCAATCCTTATATTTTACACATTTTGACTCTTCCATAAATTCAAATGTGTCAGCCTCAAATATTATTCTTTCACAAATTGTTAATTTGTTTACACTCAGTCATCACTATGTATCCCAGTCTCTTCTGATCTATCTTTCTTGTCTTACACTTTCTTTCTTGGCTACCTCTGTGCTTGATCGCTACTACAATTTCTCTTCATTTTACTCAGCCATTACCATCACTCGACTAATACTATTTTCTTGAATGATACTTAATTGCTTCAACTTCTTCACTAACCTAGTAAAATGTCATTTGATCAAGCTTAGTGTTTTACTCAACTTCTTGTCTTCTATTAATCAACTCTTCCATACTTCAACTCATTTTTCTTCTTCACTTATTCGAATGATCATACAATACATTATCTTATCAAATACTAACTGATTAAGTGTCCATTGTAATTCTATTATATTTACTCCTCTTTACTCAACAACTTTACTAGTTCATCTTGTTATCTCTCTTTCCAAATCCTCTTCATCAATCAATTGATATGACATTGTACACTATTAGTAAATATCTTACCAATAAGGTTTAACATCAATAATAACATAACAATTGTTCCAATTGTAGTTTCCAACAATCTCCCTTTTTTACATTAATAGAAACACCTTTAGTTACCATGTAATGGAAAAAGTGTTCTCTGGATTTTCACTATCATCTCCCTCTATGTTCTGTATCAAATCTTTATTAATATCTTTAGTTTCATTCTGATTCTCATCCATGTTATCTCTGATATGCTCTCTCTCTTTCTTATTTACACTTTTCCCTCTATGATACCAATTGTGATTCTTCATTCTAATACAAATTGTATTGACTCCCTCTTTGACATATCTCCATGATGGTAACATAGCACATATTTCCCTCACACATCTTTAGATATTAGATGGTAACTTGACACTCATATTCTCCCTCTTTGACAACAATGCCAAAGACATCATATATTGTATACATCATGTACACATTTCCTTCTTTATCTTCTATACTAATTGATCTCTGAAATATCTCTCCCTCTTTCATCTTATACTTGTAGATTTATCAACTCATACAACTGTCATTTTCATAGCTTTAGGAAACTCCTAAAGTGTGACCTGCTACATCAATCTATAAGATATTCTGATTATAAAAATTGATGCAATTTTGCATCTCTACTTAGTTTTCTTCAAATAGGGAGTGACCCTTAACTTACCTCTTAGATACAAAAATAAATCCTTGGGTAATTCCTTACTAAATATATCATCTATCTACTCCTTTGTATTCATATATTCTAGTCTTACTTCTTTTTCTTTCACTAACTCCCTCAAGTAATGATAATTAATTGAAATATCCTTGGTCTTTGTGTGAATCATAGGGTTATTGGATATATCTAAAGCACTTGTGTTATCACAATATATCACCATGGGTTTAGTAATCTCTTCCTTCATACCTTCCAATAGCTATTTGATCTACACTATATTTGATAAATTAATTGTTATTGAAACATATTCAAGTTTTGTTGTGGATTTGGAAATACAATTTTACTTCTTACTTGTCTGTGAAATCAATCTCTTGCCTAGAAAAAAAATCACATCCACTTGTATTTTTTCTATCATCAATGTTTTTAGTCCAATTAGCATATGTGTACACTTTCACCTCAAACTTGTCATTCTTCTTATACCATTGTCTTTTGTTCCTTTTAGATATCTCAATATCCTTTTCACAACCATCATGTGATTCTTCTTAAGATTAGCAAAAAATGTAGCAAAAAAACCAATAGCTAATACAATGTCAGGTCTTCTATTAACAACATATTGCAATTTATCAATCATTGACATATACATTGTCTAATTTACTTCACAAAAATCATCATTCTTTGAAAGTTTATGTCCAATAGTCATAGGTGTTCCAGCTAGTCTTGAATCTGACATTCCAAAGGTCTCCAATATCTCCTTGATATACTATAATTGTGTAATGTATATACCTCCTTAGATTTGGTAGACTTACAAAACAACAAAGAATTGTATCTTTAAAAATATTGACATCTCAACTTCTTTCTTCATTTCACTAGAAAATGACTTTCACGATATATCATGTCCTCAAAATATGATATCATCAACAAATATTTCAGCTAGCTATATCTTATTCTCATATTCACTTTTCAAATATAGATTGTCATTAGTTCTTGCAAAACCAATTTTCACCAAATATGTATATAACCTTTTATACCATTCTCTAGGAGCTTTTTTCAAACCATACAATTCTTTGTGCAACTTACATACCATGTTCTTCTTGTTAGGTGCAAGAAATCCTCTAGGTTGTTCAATGTAGACTTCGTCTTCTAAGATTCCATTAAGAAAAGAAAATTTAACATCCATTCGGTATACTTTGAATCTTTTGTAAGAAACATATGCAAATAATGTTCTTACTCCTTCCAACCTTGCAACTGGGATAAATATCACTCCATAGACAATTCCTTCCTCTTGTGCATATCCCTTGCAAACCAATCTTGATTTGTTTCTTGTGGCTTCACCTTTTGTTGAAATAATGGGTGTTGCACACATTGCAAAATATTGTTTATATTGTATTATTTTATCTTATTATGTAATGTTGAACCTAGGATCACCTTGATGGTCATGCAACATGGAAAGATTCTCATGGGATATACTTTTTGAGTTGTATTATAACATTATGATAATATTTGACATAATTATTTAATATTGGGGGGAAATAATTAAATGCCCAATATTAAATGTGGGGTCAATGGGTTAGGTAGCACATGGTTTATGTAATACTACTTGGTGGTTATGTGGGACTTACTACTATATAAGCAACCACAAGGGTAGTTGTAGGTGCAAGGCAAAAGGTGAAAAGGTAAGAGTTGAGCAAGACAAGGCTTGATAGATTAACCAAAGGGAGAACTTGTGAAGGTTGGAAGCATGGCATGAGATGTGTGGATTCATGCTTGTTCACATGAATTTTTTGGTTATGGCTATGACTTTGAAACATTCCATGGTTGCATTGCAATGGTGTTTTGTTGAATAATACATGGTGATGGATGCTTTTGGAGGCTAGGTTTTTCCTCTAAATAAGGGTTTCCCATGGTATATCTTATGTCATATTTTTGTGTGTATCTTGTCTATTCTCAAGCATGTGGATTTCAATTACATATTTAGTTTAGGTCTATTATGGGTTATGTAGAAATGGTTATATTTTTTTCACAAGTTTCCTTACAAGTGGTATCAGAGCTATGGTTCTATTGTTATAACCCTAAATTTAATCTATGGAAATGCTTGAGAGGATAAAAGAAAGGAAAAGATATATGAATTTTTTAGTGTAGATATGAGGGTTTTCAATTTACTATTAAGATGGGATCTTGACAGATTTTGGGCATGTGAAATTATTGGTCAAATGGTTTTTTTTTATGTTTCATTTAAATGAAATTTTTAGGGGGGGGGGGGCTTGAAAAAATGACCTCTTGGGCAAAAAATAGACCTCACCATTGGATTCGAGTCAATGTTTGATAAATTTTGATTTATAATATGCTCTAGTTTAGCCATGTGAAGAGAAAATGTAAAGGTTTTTTAGTTTTAGCCCGTGATGGCCATCAAATTTAAATCCATTAGAATTTTTGTTACCAAAAAGTAAAAAATCAGTGGAAATTGCAAAAAGATAATCGTAGTAAAAAGGTGATAACTTTTTCTCAAGGTATCAAATTTTAGACTTCTTGTAGTTCTTGGAAAGATAATTCAGAGAACTAGAACTTGGTATAGATTTGATTCTATGATTTTTACATTTTGTTAGGTTTTAAGAGCCTGAAAGTTGGATTTTTTTTAATTTTGAGCACAAATTAGGACATAACTTGGGAATATAGAGTCAGATTTTAGACTTTGAGTAGTCAACAAAAATCTCTTGAATTCTCTACCCATTGGTTTAGATTTAGTGTAGGTTTGGCAAGATTTATTTGGTGATATATTATTTTGAATGGTTTATGATATGTATTATGGAAACATTGCAATTTTATGACATTGTATCTTTTGGAGATTTGGATTTGATATCATTGTATACTCAACTTATATTTTAGATTTTTCTTATGATGATATGGTTATCAGTGTTTGATTTGGATATGTATGATGACTTGTTGGATCTAGAACTTTTGTAGTGTTGTAAGTATTCTATACTTACAAGTTGTATTTATGGCTTGGTTATGGGTTGTCTTTTCCCATTGATCTTTCATTATTGATGCATATTTAGATTGGTGGCTTGGATTTGGGTTGTATATGCCCTTAGTCACATGATTTTTTCATTTGTCTTAATGTAGAAGGGATGAGATATTGTTACTAAGTACAGTCATGGTGGAGGGTTGTGGTTGACTATTTCATGCTGAAAATTTAGCCACTTTGAGAGTTAGATGTGTGGTTCATGGATGTGATCATGGTGTTGTGGGTTTTGGAATGACATGTTAATTGGTTTGGATTCCTGATTTGATTATGGTGGTATATCTTCTTGATTTTTTATCATAGTTATTTGGTTTCTTTTGAGGAGCTCATGATGTGCACTTTGAGTTATTTGATGGTTAGATGCCTTGGTTAATTCTCATGGTTAGAGGAAGGTTTTTCATCATTATGTCATTGATAGCTTGGATTCATATTTTAGTGGGAGCTTGTGACAGTGATGAGGTGGCAGTATAGGATTAGTTCCTGGTTTGGTTTGGAAATCTTGGTTTCACTTGGTCCTAAGACTTTGAGTCTGTTTGTGTAAACCTAGATGATTTTCATGTAGGAGATTGATTTTATGATGGCATGGGTGACTCGGTACCATGGTTGAGTGGGATTTTTTGGCATTGATATATTTATTGAGTATTTGCAAATATTGGAGGTTTGTCTTATATAATTTTATTGTAGAAGCATCTTTGACATTTGTATGGTGCACTTGTTAACTTCATGGTATGTAGAGATGGTTCTTTATGGTATGTGGAGATGATTTTCTTCACAGTGTATGGAGATGGTTTCACTTTGAGGACTCATAGGGTTCTTGGTAAATGTGTGGTTTATGCTTTCATTTGACATGCTATTCTTGATGTTAGGATGGTTTCATTATTATGTCATGATAAACTCTTGATACGCATTTAGAGTTTTGACATTTTATGGTATGTTCATATGGAGCATGTTATCTCTTTGTTTTAGATGGTTTAGATCATGTTTTCATACTTATTTTCCTAAGGCCATGGTTAGAACTATGACATTGATCTTCATTTAGTTTCATGGTATTGAGTACATTGATCATTTGTTGGATACTTAATGATATTGCTATGTTACATTTGGATTTGGAATAGATTGATTGTTTATAGGTTCTCATGGATAGTTAGAGATGGTGGCAATGTTGATTTCTCTTGAATTAGAGAAGTATTTGTTGGGATAGAAGTATGAGGGGCATTCACCTAATATGACTCGAGAGGAAATTTTTATTATATTATTGTGTTGGAATACTTTAGAATAATTGAGGGGGGGGAGGGGGAGTGAATTAGTTATCCAAGGTCCAAATGTACAAATAAAATTTTGCAGTACCTCAACTTATACTTATGCATGCATTTATTGTTCAATAGCTTAAATATATACATATTGTTGTCTTAGATCAAAATAACTTTGTAGAAATGTTAAAATATAATACCACAAAATAAATCATAGATTTTGACACAAGGATTTTATGTGGAAACCCAATTTAGGAAAAAAACACCAGTAACATGTTACCAATTTTCACTCTTTTGAAGTGAGCCCTATGAGGTGCCAACCTTTTTAAAGGTTATAATGCACATTGTTAAATGTGACCTGGTTAAAGGATTTCAATCACCTTATTAGGAGTGATCCTTGTTAGAGGACTTTAGAACATTCCATTAGAATGTCACCCTAATAAAGGATTTACGAATGGCTATTAGGTCTGGTCCTCCTCATAATAGGTATGTGATAATCATGCCCAAGGCCTTACTTAAGAATAGTTTATTCAATATAAGGATTACTTCTCCTACCATGACATGCATTTATTTTGTCAACCCAGGGACATATACTTGAGATGGTTGGCACGCTATGTGCACTAGGCTTCTTAAGGGTTAACTCTTTACTAAAATGAATACTGGAAATACAACTCTATGCTAAACTTTATTTCAACTCAGACCATCTGCTATAACTACTCTCGTAGGTGTTGTAGGAACATTCACAAATTACTATGATTTTGTAGGATGAGACTTATAACTTCTACCTAAAGTACTAGAAATGCTGGAAGTAAATCTATACTGCTCTAACTTAATCCACCTCCCAAGTGGGCCCTCTTGATTGGCTTCTACTAATATAGTAACACATAATGTAAACCAAGACTTACTTCATTATATTCCAAAACTTCTTACATAAGAAAAATACATAAAACTGCAAAACAACTCACTACAGGAGTCAACAATATTTTTCCATAAACTTTTCTCAACCACAAAACCTATTGATCCTATCCCTATAAATAGAGGATTGACACTTATTCTAAAATAGAAAAGAAAACAAACTAACTACAAATCTACTAGAGAAGAAGAAGGAAATATAACATATCACGGTATAAGTAATTAAGTTTGGGTAACTAATTCAGCACAATAGTAAATGTAGAGGGAATATAGCAACACTTCATCCCTACATTCCTAGAATAATAGCTCCTCCTTTGTAGCAACCATATCTCATGATGTCATTATGATTCTTCCACCACAGTTGGGCCTTGATGGTCCTTCTTGAATGACATTGACCATTCTCCAACTTCTTCCCTAACAAGTTAGTTGTGATACAAAAATATCTATGCAAATAGGCATAATAAAATTAAATCCAAATATTACAGCATACATTCTAATGGTTATATGAAATACTACATTATATGTATAATATTGGAAAAATATGACATAACTATCTACCCATGGGTTAATAGTTCTATCTGGACTTATCATAAGTTCAACTAGTTATAAGTTCACAAATGTCTTGGCAACATTAAAAATAGAGTATTAATATTAACATAAAATAGAGGCAATTATCAACCTCATCAAGATCAACCTTAGTCCAAAGGATATATCTAGACTAATACAATTGTTAAAGAGTAACAATAGGACTTGATCTGATAACAATAACAACTCACTTGAAAATCATAGATCTCACATTTAGTCCTCCATTCTACTTGGTATTCATCCTCTTCAGATCTGAAATATTATTCACCCTTCAAGAATTCATCACCTTAAACCTTCTTACTTTGTATGCCAGTTGTAGACTCTTTCATTTGGCCACCATATGATGCAACACCCTAGACTTCTTGTCTTTCTCAAGTTCTTTCACATGACACTAGTTACTTCTAGCCTGCTATATCCTTATATAGAGAATTTAGGTCTTTTTTAGATTAACCATAATCATCCATTCCAGGGTTAGGTCAGATTCATTGGATCTACCCATTTTTCCATTGTGTTCCCTTCTAGAAACTTCCTCTTCAATCCTCTTGTAATTCACCTCAAAATGATTTATCTTGAAATTTTTGCCGCTAGCTCATCACAATTATCTTCCACACACTTCACATAATTCAAGAAATCAACTTTGTTGGCTCGGATTCATTAAATCTTTGATCTAACAAATTTTTTTGTCACTCGGCAATAACACTATATTTTCTTGGAAAACATTGTCTTCTAATGCTCAACCAACACTAGGTTTCTTAGCATCCATAAAGTCTTTACTAGTGCTCGGCACTTACTAACTTTCTTCACTCAGCCCCAACTAGATTTCTCTTACTCAGCACATACTGAACTCAACTAATTTTTTGCTCAGCCTGCATTAACTTTTCTTGACTTGAATTGTTTTCTCAATAAGGCTTGGCATACACATTTCTTTACTTAGCTTGAAATAGATAAACAATACACTATATCATCAAAGTCTTGCTTGGTCTTAGTGTTCCTTGTTGGTGTAAATAAGTATTTACTTATTACACTTACTTAAGTTTACTTAGGTTAATGCATTTTTTAATTATTTTGCATTATTTTATTTATTAGTCGCTTAGGAGTTTGTGCACTCTTGTGAGTTCTCATGTTGACATCACAGGGGCCCACACCTCTTTTAAGCACATGTTGTCTACAACACAGGAATCTTCTACACACATATGACACTTTTTCATTCTTATCCATTCATCTAGAATGCTGGATGAGGTGCTTAGTTGTCTTATCTCCTGGTTGTTTCTAGAGACATTCTAGGTGCTTCCTGAGAGGCCTTTATATACAGGCACTCCTAGTGTGTTTGTACATCACATTCTGAATAGAGAAATGTATTCGGACATACTCTAATTAATTGATCATATCCATCTTTGGTCTACTGTGTGCTTGTGTTTGAGTTCTAAGTTCCTAGGTGAATTTTGCCCTTAGGCAAATTCTTACATGGTATCAGAGCTCTTGGAGAATTCCTCTACACACAGTCATTCCAGACCAGCATCTTGCTTCATTGTCATAGCCCAACTTTGGAGTATCACAAAAATTAGGAGTGTTCAGCATTAGATCTAACATCACCATTGCATCTGGAACGTTGATTCGGTGAAAATCGACTATAAATATGCCTATCTTTGGCCATAGTCGACCGTGAGGCAAAAAAAAAATTTGCAAATAGACCCCAAAGGCTCCGATTCACACAATGAGTATGGTCTTTTTTGTATTTTATTTCTCTGCTAATTTCATCATATTATTGTTCAAAAATATTTTGCCACTAGGGCACCCAGCAGAGGAAATTTTTTGCAAGTATCGGGCTATCAGCTCCTGGCCCTATAGGTTTGCACAAGCATTATTTGGAAAACTTTTTTCATTTGGCACCACATAGCACCTTGGCAAGTGCACCATTATCTAGCTTTAAATCTGGCAAGTGCCACACACCAGTCAGTGACAAATCTAGCAAACATTTTTTATCCGGCGGGGCAAGCAAGTCCGGCCATCACTGGTGGCTTTCATTTTGAATACAGTATAGTGGGTGAAGTTTTTTAAACCTAATTCGTACTAGTGGCTGCATCAATGTGGGATTAAAATCCCTTGCCGACCATCGGCCTTGCCTTTTCTGCACGATGCCCACCATAGCTTTCTCGGCCCCCACAATCCTGATATCTGGCAATTACTTGACTAAACTGACAGCAACACTAATTTGAAACCTGACCCTATTTTTTCTCAATGCGAGTGGTATCTATGGTCACCTCAACATTAATACATATTCTATTATTTTGGCATGGGATCTCAACTCTGGCAATTGCTAATCATTCTCCCAGCATCACACGATTAGATTCTGTCTAATCTGAGCAACGCACAGCATGTGGACTTATCTCTGCCATGGTAGCACCATTTCCACATAAGACTCATCCAGTTTGCCATCCGGTATTACCACATCACCTATGGAAACCAGGTGCACTTACCATGTCTGCATTTTGTATGTTTCAAAAATCCCAATCAACAGCCCCATCATTTGCCACGTCAACCCAAGGAGCAGATTTTTTGCTGATGTCATCTTTTCCTAAGGTTAAAATTGACGAATGTTTGATTATCATTTCCAAGAATTTTCCAACTGCAGTGACAGCCACTTGACCATCAAATTTAGACTCACAGTTTTCCCTCCAGACCCCTCTCCAAATTGCATTTCATTTTGGTAGCCTAACTTTGCGAGCCCATAACTTGGACATCCAAACTCTGATTCAAGTGCAATTTTGTTTGAAATTGGGTAAAATTTCTTGGTTTTTCCAGTGGTGGTGTTGTTTTCTAGTTTTGGTGCACAGATTTTGCAAAAATTGCATTTTTTGGTGACTATACCTGCATATTCTAGCATTTTGCAACTTTAGAAGCTCCGTATGGGCAGATCTAGTCACTTTTTTAGGTTTTGTTTTTTTTTTAATGACATTTTTTCATCTACTTTCCAGATCTAAAGTTAGATTCTAGGGTTGTGTGGACAAAAATATCACTTTCAGAAGTAGGGTCATTTCTGCATTATATTGCTTAGTTCCAGTCTTAGGCCTCAAGCGGCAGTTGCAACCGTAAAAATTAGAAGTCTACTTTGTTCATTTTTCATAGTAGACACACCACATTTCAAGTACCAAGAGCGTCTTTTCGAGGGAGGTTCTTTGATTTTTTATTTTTTTGGAGGTTCTTTGATTGGTCCATCATGGAAGAGGCAAATTTGATCTACTTGACCCCAGATAACTATCAGGAATGGAGTCAACTTATGGTCAGATATCTCTCTCAGCACAATGCACTACCATATGAGCCAGATCTTGAGTATACTATTGATCAAATCAACATTCTTATTCCTACTCTTTTTTCCCATATGGAGTATAAAGTTTTGAAAAAGACATTCAAATTTAAGTCATCTGATCCATATATTTTTTGGATGTATCTTTGGGAGACTTATGGAGATCCAAACATTCCTCCATTCCTCCAGTTGCAGCTAACTCCTCTTCAGATGAGATCACACCTCTAGCTCCTATTGCTCTTACTAATCCTATTTCAGCCACAGATGCTTCTGAATCAGTGCAGCAGGATACTTTATGTCTTCCTACTCTACCTTCATGCGAAGACTTCCTTTCAAACATTGCACAATTTTTTGTGGAGTCTCACATTGAAGATGTGGGAGATATTCTTGATGACATTCATCTTCTATTTGAGGTAGATACTTCATCCTTTGCCGCAGTGACAGATTCATGTACTTCAACACTGCAAGGTACACATGATCTTCCAGGTGATGATTTCTTGCCAAACATTTTAGCTCTATTCTTGGAGTCACACATAGTAGATATGGGAGACTTTTATGATGATTTCTCACTTCTCTTTGCTAAGGAGTCTTCTACAATTGTTGTGAGGGCCCACTCTGACCCTCAACTCCATGCTCTACATGATCAATCTTTCCAAATTGGCATGATTGTGGATTCTTATGTACAACATCTACAAGAGATCTCTTTCACATTTGAGAAGATTGTTGGTTTCCTGAAGCAGGTTCTACATCCTTCCTTGTTTGATATGTTTTTCTCTTCAATAGTTTTGGAGGAATCCATTATTAGTATCAACACAGGGACTTTTGAACAAGTTTTAGAGGTACTAGTCATCGTAGAGATTCCCTCTCCATCCAGGGGACATATCTCACAGGTACCCTTGCTCTTGTTTCTTCCAAAGGGGAGGAACATCATTCAAAGGTCATGGATCAGCTTCTACATTGGAGCATTTCTCACTGATCAACATACTACTTTTAAGGGGGGGGACTACCTTGTCTCCTTCTCCTTTTTGGGGGGGGACTTTTTCCTCTTACGGATTTTTGTCCTTCTCACATTTCTTTCTTTTATATACTAGATGTATGTCATAATGGGGGGGTCTTGATTACTCCATCCATCCATGCATCCTCTTTCATCTCTCTTTTTGGGAGAGGGTTTTTCCCATGAGGTTTTCCCTCTTTCCCTGCTTTATGAGAGATTTGCATTTTCATTATGTACATGGGTACCTAACATGGTGTCGTAGCTGGGACCCATCTTGCATTTCATCCTAGTTTCATAAGCTTAAGGGCATTCCCCTAAGTTGCACTTAAGGGGGGGTGTTAGTGTCAATAAGTATTTACTTATTACACTTACTTAAGTTTACTTAGGTTAATGCATTATTTAATTATTTTGCATTATTTTATTTATTAGTCACTTAGGAGTTTGTGCACTCTTGTGAGTTGTCATGTTGATATCACAGGGGCCCGCACCTCTTTTAAGCACATGTTGTCTACAACATAGGAATCTTCTACACACATATGACACTTTTTCATTCTTATCCATTCATCTAGAATGTTGGATAAGGTGCTTAGTTGTCTTATCTCCTGGTTGTTTCTAGAGACATTCTAGGTGCTTCTTGTGAGGCCTTTATATACAGGCATTCCTAGTATGTTTGTACATCACATTCTAAACAAAGCAATGTATTCGGACATACTCTAATTAATTGATCATATCCATCTTTGGTCTACTATGTGCTTTTTTTTGAATTCTTAGTTCCTGGGTGAATTTTTCCCTTAGGCAAATTCTTACACTCTTTTTAGATGCCTATAACTCAGCCTTTCTCTAAGGTCTCTTATTATCCTTTCTTTTCAAATCCTCTTCATCAATCAAATAAAGGATAGCATTCAGACCAAAGTAAGCAATTGTCTAACCAAAAATTAGTATGTTTGACATCAGTGACAAAATAATGATTGTTCTATGACAAGTTCATCAATATTCTTCATTTCAACAATCTCCTTTCAAGAATCTCCCTCTTTGGCATTGATGGCAAACCAATACCAACAAAAATACCAAAAAGAAACTTAATACCTTGTATTGAAATCTCTCCCTCTATTAGTATGTGTGCCTTCCTTTGGTTTCTCCCTCATTTGGTCTTGTCACCCTTTGAAAATCTCATCTAGTCTTTCTTCTCTGATCTGATCTCTCTCTGATATCTCCTTGATACTCTTATGTCTCCCTCAATATATTCTCAGTAAACTCTATGTACTTCTCCCTCTTTGATAACAATGTCAAAGACTATCATCTATACGTGCAGATATAATCAATTTACGTTCTCCCTCGATCACCTTGCATGTGACTGTAAATCTTCTATTTTAGATCCTTTACTTCAGGAAAATCCTAAAGTAAGATCCACTACATCAAGTTGTAAGATATTCCATTCAACTAAGTTCATGCAAGGCACTAGTCTTTCTTCTTAAGTAGCTTTGGATAGGGCTATCACCCCTACTTACCTCTTAGATATTCATGTGCATCCTTAGGTAAACTCTTTGTGAATATATCAACCATCTATTCTTTTGTATTCACATATTTCATTCTCACTTCTTTGTCCTCAACCAACTTTCTCAAGTAATAAAACTTTATTGCAATGTGTTTTTTCTTTGTATTCATCACAAGGCTCTTTGATATGTTATTAGCACTTGTATTGTCACAGTAGAGTAATACAAGTTTAGTAATTTCCTCCTTCATTCCTCTGAGTAACTATTTGATCCGTACCACATTTGTGCAATTCACTGCAGCAGACACATATTCAACTTTAGTAGTAGATTGTGATATACAATATTTTTCTTGCTGGTCCAAGTGATCAATCTTTTTCCTAAGAAAAATGCTCCACCACTTGTACTTTTTTCTATCATCAGTGTTTCCAACCCAATCAGCATCTATATAGGCTCTCAATTCAAACTTGTCATTTTTCTTGTAGTATAGACCATAGTCTTATGTTCCTTTCAAGTATCTCATAATCCTTTTAATAGTCATTAAATGATTTTCCTTAGGATTTGTAGAAATTCTTGCAAATTTCATAATAGCTAGTGCAATGTCAAGTCTACTATGAACTACATATTGCAATTTGCCAATCATAGAGCTACACAATATATGATTTACTTCAATAAAATCATTGGTTTTGTATAGTTTGTTTCTTGTCACCATAGGAGTACTAATAGGTTTTGAATTTTCCATACCAAAAGTTTTTAATATTTCCCTCCCATATTTTATTGAGTAATTTAAATATCATATTTCATCTTATATACTGGCAATCCAAAAAAGAACTTTATTTCTCCAAACATTGACATCTCAAACTCTTTCTTCATTTCATTTGTAAATGTCTTACAGAATGCATTTTATCCTCCAAATATGATATCATCAACAAATATTTTAGCTAGTAAAATTCCTTTACCTCCTCCTATCTTCAAGTACAACTTTTTGTTGCCATCAATCTTCTCAAAACCAATCTTCACAAGATAGTTATGTAATCTTTCATACCATGCTCTTGGAGCTTGCTTTAAACCATATAAAGCTTTGTGCAATCTACACATCAAGTTATTGTTTTGATCAAAAAATCCTTTAGGTTGTTCTATGTAAACCTCCTCTTCCAATATACCATTCAAAAATGATGACTTAATATCCATTTGATAAAATTTAAAACCTTTGTAAGTAGAGTAAGAAATTATATTTCTTACTCCTTCCAATCTTGCAACTAGGGCAAATGTCTCTCCATATTCAATTCCCTCTTCTTGTGCATACCCTTTTCAAACTAGTCTTACCTTAGTCTTTTTGACTTCACCATTACACCCACTTAGTTCCAATCACATTCTTATTCTTTGGTCTAGGTACAAGTGTTGATATTTTGTTCTTCTCAATCTTGTCAATCTATTCTTTCGTGGCTTCATTCCAGTCTTCATTTTCTAATGCATCCTTCACTGACTTAGCCTCATGCATGCTTAACAAATATGTGTCATTTATCAACCTATTCCTTGTCATTAGTCTATCTTCTTTATCTCCATTAATTTTTTCAGTAGGGTGATGTCTTTTGACATACTTTGACAACCTTGGCTCAATGCTCCTTTTTACATTGGGTCTTTCATGATGCTTAATTTCAAATTCATTGTGCACTTCCCTATGTTAGAATTCTTTAGAATAATTGGGGGGGTAGGGGTTAAATCAGTTATCCAAGGTCTAAATGTACAAATAAAACTTTTTACTAATTAGTGAACCCATATCCATAAAACATTTTCATCATGCACGCATGCATTAGATTATGCAATCACTTAAACTTGTAGGTTACTATCAAATCAATTCACAGAAATGTAAACATGAAACATAACAAATTCAATAACACATTTGACACAATTATTGAACATGGAAACCTAATTCGGGAAAAACCACCAATAACATGCTAGTCATTCTCACTCTTTTGAAGTGATGTCCTGTGAAAGGCCAACCTTGTTAAAGGTTACAATACACATTGTTAAATGTGACCCAGTTAAAGGATTTGAATCACCCTGTTAGGAGTGAGCCTTGTTAAAGGACTTTATATCATTCACTTGGAATTTCACCTAGTTAAAGGATTTACAAATGATGGTTAGGTCAACCTTAATCTAAAGAATTCACCCTAGATTGAATGATTAGAGAGTAACAGTAAGGTTTTATCTGATAGCAACTTACAATTCCATTTGTAAATTAAAAATCTCTATTTCAGTCCTCCATTCTACTTGGCTTTCATAGTCTTTAACTCAGATAGCTTGTTCACCCTTCAAGCATCCATACTCTTAAGCCTTCTTGCTTTGTTTTCCAATGCAGTCTCTTCTCTTAGGTCACTGAATGAAGAAAATACCCTAGACTCCTTGTCTTCCTTAGGTTTTCGCAAATGACAACCCTTGCTTCTGACAAGCTAATGAGAGCCATTTATGATCCATTTTTATGCCATATTTTAATCCATTTCATGTATCCTCATACTTACTTCCATGTTTTATTTCTATTCTAATTCATCTCATTTTTCCATTTTATGTTGCATGTGGTTTAATATATGTAAGTAGTATTTAATATGGTTTTGGGATTAAAATATGGAATATATATATATTGATTGTTTTACTAATTATAATCTCAATCTTTTGGAAAACCAAGTTTGCAGCATACAGATTACAAGAATATTCTTCTACAGGAATGTTCTTCTCTTCATGTCACCTATTAAACAGACTCAAACTTCCCATCACTTGTCAGAAAAACTCAAACTTCTTGTCAGCTATCAAACTGACACAAACTTCATGTCACTTTCTAGGTCCTCTTGACACCTATTCTATAGAAACATGTGATATACTTGTCTCCTACTATTTATATGCTAGCAGAGAATAGATACTCTATTATCTTTTAAATCTATAATAGGGTATGGTTATGAAATAACTTATCCAAATTATGGAAGCAAGAATCATCACATAGTGGTCACTAATATTGAAGGCATATTACCAAAATGATTCATTGTAGCCACATGATACTCTATTAGCACTTAATCAAATATTCTATTTTGAATATAAACTACTTTGCATCCAACCACAAAAGTGGAGGTGGATATTCTTCTACCAACAATTGTGATTTCCTATCTTTTAATCATAGTATATTATTGTGGATTCACTTTTGAACAAATGGTTGTAAGCCATTCTATTCATTTCTAAAATTAATTAATTAATAAATGGCATCCATAAGTCCATGAATTGTAGATAGAAAATATGTATTTTTATTTCACATGTCAAAGGGCTATATAAGATAGCTTATGTATTTGAAAAGGGAGAGGAAAAATAATACAATAACATTTTTATTTGGAGTTAATTCTAAAGATTCTTTGAGCGATTCATTTTAATCAGTTGGTAGGAGGAAGGGCGCCCACTCCTCAACTACTGAATGTACATAAATATATTTATATATCTCTGTAAGTTGTTGTTGTGTTTTATATGTTCATGTTGCATATACTTTCAAATTATTGTTAGTTTATTAAATTTTATAATATTTATGTGATTATTTTTGTGCTAGATATTTGATTTTATTTTTATGTTGTTGATACAATTTTCTGCTATAGAATTTGTCTTAATTTCTGTGTAGTTCCTGTAGCATTTTAATCACAAAAATAGAGAGTTAAACCAATTGTGAATTAAGGAATTATTTTATCAGATTAATTATTCATACCTTATTCACATTTATGGTATGTAGATTAGTTTTATTTGAATTTGTGAGTTTAATTTCCAAATTTATTCGATCTATTAAAGTTGTTATTATCAAAAAATGATAGTTCCTCTCACTAGGAAGTGACAATTCATGTCGTCAGAATTTTTTTAGTTTGTTGTAGATTTATTCTCATGTGTTGTCGATGCATTCATAATCACTCAGCTCACAACCTGCACCCCTTGATGGTATATTACCCAAACACATTTCACAAGCTTACGCCCCTAGATTGACATGAATAGACCAAGATGAAAACCATCTTAATTTGTATTAAATATTTCTAATTATTTTCCCCATTGTTTGCCTATCATCAACCATCTCTATAAATAGAGAATTAAGATGTTTTGTTATTCATCCTCCATCGTCCATTTTAGGGTTAGGTTGGATTAGGTAGGATTCAATGAATCTAACCCTCATTTCATTGCATCCCCTTCTAGAAACATCTCCTTTCAATCCTCTTTGAATTCACCTCAAAACGGTTCACCATGGATTCTTTGCAGCCAACTCATCAATCTTATCTTCTACATGATTTGCACAATCCAAGAAATTAAACTTGTCATCTCAGATTCATCAAATCCATGAACTTTCTCATTATGCTGACAGTCAACATTAATTGGCTTCTGATGCTCGACACATACAGTGTCTCTCGACATCCACTGTCAAAACACTTGGCATGAATTAAAGTTTATTGGTGCTCAACATCAACTAAACTTTACTCGACTTACACTGAAATTGAATTTCCTTGACTCCAACTAATTTTATGCCCGAATTGCACTAAATTTTCTTGGCACCTACTATGTAGAATCTTAATCTTGGAAGACAAACTTCATTTAACTTGTTCTTCTAAACTTAATCAGTATAACCATCCTTTACAACCTTAAGTAGATTAGCGATGCACTATAATATCACTGTCTTAACTCATCCTTGTACTCTTTTTCATATCATAACTCAACCTTTTCTCTAGATGCTATTGTTACCTCATTTGTTCAAATCTTCTTCATAAATCAAACAAATCATAGTACTTAAATCAAATAAGCAATTGTCTTACTAGCAATAAGCAGGTTTGACATTAGTAACAAAACAATGATTGAAACACATTTATCATACTTGTATCAATTTGTTTTCAACACTATATTAGGTAACATGGAATTACTTTCATGTAAACTAATCCTGGTATCAAAATGTACCTCAGCTTCTAAATGCAACTCATCTCCTAACTATAGCTCGACATCCATTGTATGTGACTCAACAGTCATTGATTCCTATTGATTAACAACTTGGTTTGCAAAATTATTAGCATCAGTAGACATGTCTTTTTTTGGAACTCTTTAGAATAATTGAGAGGGGGGTGAATTAATTATCCAAG
Source organism: Cupressus sempervirens (assembly GCA_028749045.1). Taxonomy (NCBI): domain Eukaryota; kingdom Viridiplantae; phylum Streptophyta; class Pinopsida; order Cupressales; family Cupressaceae; genus Cupressus; species Cupressus sempervirens. Next base: position 735,643,632 of record CM053793.1, read on the forward strand.
GTCCAGATGTATAAATAAAACTTTTCACAACTTAGTGAACCCATAAAACAGTTATCATCATGCATGCATCCATAAGATTATACAATCACTTAAAACCTGTAGTTACTGTCAAATCAATTTGCAAAAATGAAAATATGAAACATAATAGATTCAACAACACACTTAACACAATGATTTATGTAGAAACCCAATTTGGGAAAAACCATCAGTAACATGCTACTCTTTCTCATTCTTCTAAAGTGATGCCCTATGAAAGGCCAACCCTATTAAAGGTTACAATGCACACTGTTAAATGTGACCTTGTTAAAGGATTTAAATCACCCTTTTAGGAGTGAGCCTTGTTAGAGGACTTTAGACCATTCACTTGGAATATCACTTGGTTAAAGGATTTACAAATGACTGTTAGGTCAACCTTAATTCAAAGGATTTACCCTAGACTGATATAATTATTAGAGAGTAACAATAATGTTTGATCTGATAATGACTTACAACTCTATTTTCATATTACAAATATTTGTTTTAGTCCTCTATTTTTCTTGGTTTTCACACACTTCATCTATGATAGCTTGTTCACCCTTCAAGTATCCATACCCTAGAACCTTCTTTCTTAACTTGCCAATGCAAACTCTTTACTTAGGTCACTTGATGAAGCAATACCCTAGAATCCTTTTCTTCCTTAAGTTCTTACACATGAAAACCCTTGCTCTTTACCAACCATCCCTATAAATAGAGAATTAAGATATTTTGTCATTCATTCTCCATCTTCCAATTTAGGGTTAGGACAGATTAGGTAGGATTCAATGAATCTACACCTCATTCCATTTCACTTCTAGAAAGTTTTCCTTAAATCCTCTTTGAATTCACTTCAAAATAGTTTACCATGAATTCTATGTCACCATCTCATCAATCTTATCTTCCACCTGGTTCACATAATCCAAGAAAACAAACTTCTTGGCTTAGATCATGTTGGTGTTTGAAACTACTGAACAACAAAAGGCTCAATACCAAAATAATAACACTCATATAACCTAAGGATTAGCCAATTCCTATAATCAATTACATAAGTAAACCATTTGGACCCAACTTCAACAAAACCAAGGATGGTTTCCTACTCTCAGGCTCTACAAAACCAAGGTGGGTATACGTAGGGATGATTCTAATGCAAACTATTGTATGAAAATTATCTTAGTTTCATTATTATTCTCATCTTCTATCCTTAGGCACATACATATTTTACCAATTTCTTTAATGCTTTCAAGTTTACATGCATCCCTCATAAGCAGATCTAGTCTTAATTCTCCTAGAGTTTTACAAGTATTTCTGGAAATAGCAGCTACCTAAAACTCAAAAACAAAATGTAAATGAGTGGTGACCAGCATTATAACCTTGAAAAAAATGAAATGAAAATGACTTTGAATTTATAATTGTTTTAACATGTAGAAGTAGAATTTACTCTCAACCATATCTGATTTATATGACCAACACCTTATCCATTGGGAGCAAAGAGTCAACTATTGGCAGGAGATCATATTCAATTAACTTGTAATTGAATTTATCAACTGTAATCACCTATTTCCATTCTTATGAGATATCCTTTTCATAAACTCATGAATTCTACTAATTTACTAAAGCATTTATATAATTCATTGAATTAAAAGCAACAATATAACCAATATACAACCCATCCAGACTGCATTCAATCAACTGAACCTTATTCAAATAATCTCAAAACTAATAAACTCATGAAATGGAGACAAAAAATGGTGACATAGATTTAGTGTAAATACCCTTTTTGTATTATCCTCTTTGCTCAATAATACAATGACCAATAGAAACTCAATGAAAAATCTAGGAATTCATATTGATTCTATCATTCTTATCTATTATCAGTAAAGTACATGATTGGAAGTAAAATCAAAAATAAATACACATAATTGGACTGATTGTACTTTCTCAAAAAATGAAAACGTACAAAAAATTTGAATCCTTTCTCTAGCCCTAGGATCTCCCTTATATAATGTAAGATGCAACAAGCTTCAGGCATAGAAAACTAACAAGTGTCCTTTACAAAAGATAATTACAAACACCTACCACAAAAGGAAAAAATATGTGCAACAAAAAACTTATACATCAAACACTTTTCTGGTAGGCCACCTTTTCTATTACATCTCTTGGAACAAGAAGAATAGTATGATCTGATTCTTTTATCATTCTGAATTCTTGAAGTAAGTGGCTATCAAGCTTGAAAGTGATGAGTCATCTCTAGTTTCCTGCAAACTTACTTTAACCCAAGGATTCTCCTTGTCTTCATCATCAACTATAAAGGTAACAGTTACTCTTGCATCTTCTTCTTCCTCGTCACCTTCTTCCATCAATTCTGTAGACATAAAATGTTCCTTCCACTCATTATAATTAGTGTCATCAGGCCAATCAAAATTTAGGATATGCCTTTGTACAGTTATTAAAGAATTTCCTATTGCTTCTCTTTCAGAAAAATCTTTCCTGATGGCATTGTAAAACAACTACACTTTAACCAATTCCTCATTGGTCATTTCCCATAATAAATTCCCAGTGTCATTTATTACATTATTCAATCTTTGACAAAATAATTCATCCAGCTCTTTTTTTCACTCTTCCTTTTCTTTTACTTTATCAATAGTTTTGAGAGCACTAGGAAATAAACCAAACTTTTCAGCTATGTAATTTGAGAAACAAACTATCACTCTTATTTGAAATGAATCATGTTTGTCATAAAAAAATTCTAGCTTATTCAACAAGTCAAAAATCTTCTCTATCTAGTGACAGGATAGTTGGATGATAGATACATACATGAGGGTAATATCATTGTTCCTCTTAGTCCATTTCTATTTAATAGGCTTCATTCTTTCTTCATTTCCTTTCAATTCATCCCTAATGGCTACAATCCTTACCAACCAATCAAAAAATGTTGGCCATTCTATCCTATCCATTAGATACATCACACTCTGTCTCATATTTTCCTCATATTGGTTATTTAATTCTACATGCAATGCATACAATTTATTCTTCTCCTCTTCAAAATCCTATGTAGTGTAGAATTGAGGCCTTTCCAGGGTGTTTGGTACCTCAATAATAGGATTTGACTTAAAAGGTTCAATGGGTGGCCGTAGGGGGTATGCAATTATGGATCTACTAGACTCTCCCACTTTTCTTTTCCCAAGTATCTTCTCCATTTGAGCTACTTAGTTTTCTAATGATTGTATCTGCATACCCCTTTCCTCATATGCTTTCAAAACTTCTTCAAATCTAGCATTGAGTTGTGCAAATTTATCCTCTTCCTAGCCAGACACCACACTACCAAATTTTAGCATTTCTAAAGCCATTCCAATTATTTTCTTGTTGCGAGCCTCACCAACCCTGAATACTATTAATGCACTAGTATGTTCTGTAGTAGAAATTTCCTACATTCTAGTCTTGTCCCTTTTCTCAATAGACCAAATAATTAGGGCTTGATGATCATCACTGAATTTGACTCATCTATGAGCCTATAATACCTCTTCTTTAATTTTATACTGAACATCTTTTTCTTTCCTTATTGAATCAAAAACCATGGCATTAACTATATCCCACTCTGGTAAAATAAGAACTCCTAACTATTTAATTACTTTCCTTCCAACCTTAGGTGTAAATTGAGAAAAATCATTCAAAAACTTAGGTTTTACTTCTTCTTTGATAACAGAGTCTAGTTTATCAGGTTGCCCTGCCTTTATCTTTTCACATGTCCTTTCAAAATTTCCTATGTTTAATCTCCACAAAAATTGTGCAAAGGCTCTAGACTTCACAAAATTTTCATCATTAATAAACCTTTTAGAAGCTTGGGCCACTATAGGATCTATCTCCTTACCTTGATAGTTAGCAACAATAAGGTCTAAGGAGGGTGCAAGAGGCTCTATGGTTCCCCAATTTCTAGGTCTGTGGTAGTAAAAATAGCATCCCCTTCTCCACCAATTTGTCTAATCTATTCCCTAAAATATGCTTCATCATCTATTTGGATTGGGATCTGGCTTGGGGAGTATTATTCTACATGAGAGGAAGACCCTTGCTCCAACTTTTGCCTCTTTGGGGTACTCGCTACTGATGGACTTTCTAGTCTTGGTCTTTATTGAAGGGGAGTCTATTGTACACTCTACACTATCACATAACCTACCCTTTTCTACAAAGTATACTGTCCAAGAGCCACTATGTTTCTATTGTTTATCCTCCTATGTATCTCTACAGCCCTATCTAGATATGTCTTGACATATGCAGCCTTCTTTTCATTCATTGTTTGTATTATTATAGAAAAATTGTTCATCAATTCTTGCATCTTGGCTCCCCAATATTTCTTATCTTTTAGAGGATCACAATTGGAGCCAAAAGCATTGATAAATTCTATAGTCTTACTAAATACTATCCATTTTCCTTTTCTTAACTCTTGTTCATATAAAAAGAAAATATGTCTTATAACATCCTCAGGGAAATATATTTGTTGCACCATGCGGGCAGCTTTTGCGCTCTCTCTTAAGAGATCATAGAATCCTTTAGGGTCAATAAATCTTGCATGCAACTTTGCCATGTTGTATCTATCCAAGAACAAAATGAGGTGTTTCCATCCTTTCCTCACAAAGACAAAGTCATGCACTATAGTAACAATTGGAAAGAAAGTACCTTTCTTTGACAAATCTCTCTCATCAATGGTCCCAATCTGCCATAACAACTCTATTATCCCTATTTTCAAAGGCACATGGAATGGAAGCACATGAAGCTTTCCCAAAAAGCCATATACTCTTATTACTGTTGAAATATTATAGGGTATTATATTCCCCCCAATTATGACTAACAAGTAGTCCTTTTGCATGGTCCTTGGGTTTGACCAACTCTAGCAATGTTTGTGGAATCCTAGGGTTGTCTCCTCTCAAGAGCAACCTAAGCTTTGATGCAAAATATCTATCAAACCTTACAAAACTGGCACCTCTAGCCTTTGAGGTCATGTCCACACTCCATAACTAAACTAGATTCCTCTCTCCATCCTTGGTTGTTTCTGGCTCCATACCCTTGGAGAAGTAGGTAACTCCCTTATACAAACATACATACATGAGCAATGAATGCCAAAAAAATGGTTTTTTTACTTTCCCTTGTGCTATCCCCACCAAACCATTGTGAATTTCTTGTGCAAGGAGAGTAGCAAAATAAAGGATAGTGCTCATCCAAAATTGAAGAGTTTGAACCATGATAAGAACAATGGAGCTTGGGATATGTTTTGCCTCATCCATCCCAAAAATCTTGCAGAGAGAAAAATATAATGCTTGAGCCCTTAGGTTGAAATATCTTCTCATTAATGGCTCACATGTGTTGGCAGTGATTACAGACAATGTACCATCCTTGGTAGCATACTCTTGCAATGGCCTTGTCCTCAAGTATATCCTCTATGCATCATACCTAGCTTGTAGATCATTCATGTCAATTTTCTCATGCAGAGCGCGGTTAGTGTTTAGATTGAAAAATTCATTGATCAATTCAACGTAGACCTTAAAAAATTTACTCTAGCATGGTTCTTAAACCACCCTGTGATAGGATCATACTTCTTAGCTAGTTCAGTCAATAGATCACTATCAAAGAAAACTGCAGGGACTGTTAACTTCCCAATGTCAAATTCCCAGACATTGCTCATGGGGGTATCTAATTTTCATTCTAAGAACCACTTTTTAAACAATTCTAAACCTCCCATAAATACCTAGGCATCTCTTACCCAATTTTCCATATCATAGAGACCCTTGGCTACAACTACCCTAGGGTTCTTAGGAATCAGTTATCTCCCCTTAGTGATCTAATTCATAGATAGTGCGAATTGTTCTAGGAAATCATCATGCACAGCCCTCTTTAGGTAATCATTTTGCCCAGAGAATTCCTTTTGTGGAGGCATTTTCTAAGATTTAAAATCTTACCACACCAAATTCTTGTTATTTAGAAGTTTCAGAGCACTTATCTGTGAAATTCCACTTCTTTCTATGAAATGTTCACCGCAATTTACTAGATTTCTCTGTAAAATTTTATACCCTAGCTCTAGAAATTCTCTGCACTCTGATAACCTTTTGCAATTTTGTGGCTCAATAATGGTGAGACTATGAAATATATCTAGGCATTAAAATCACATGCATGAACTCTGCACCATATTAACTCTCAGTAACCATTACCTCCAAATTGCATCCAAATTGCATCCAGATTTGAATGTTATCTATTGATTTCCTTTGATTGGATGGCTTTAATTCAAAAGGCATCAAGCTTTATGGCTTTAAAAATGTGGCCACATATCACATTACCGCTTACATGCATTCCTTAAGTTTCTTGCACCTTAAAATTGCGGGCAAGCGCTAACCCTTGATCATGATTGAATCAAAGATCATAGATCATCTTACTTTAATTATATCCAGACAATTATACTTGTCCAATAGAAAGTCTCTATGCAAATTTGTGCCTCCTAACAAACTTCCATGCAAGCGGGTCCCATATTGTTTTTTAAGAAAGTGGTCCCTAACGTCACACTTGCCATGCATTAGGTTGGTACTTTCTCGCATTTCTTAACCTATGAGCATTTTCATGATGTGGGCAAGTGCCCCTTTGTCTATCTGACCAAGATTGATGGTGGGTCTGAATCTTTGTCCTCTATGGTCCAATAATCCATTCTAACCAATGAAATAACTCCTTTTAATCTAGCTCATCTAACAACGGCCACAGAGTGTATATCATTATTATCCTCTGAAAAGGTGGGCCCTTGATGTCAGACTGTGCTATGTGTCTTGTTGGCACTTCCCCACATTATTTAATCCTTGTGCATCTTTTAATTATGGGAAAGTGCTAGCTTTTGATCTAGAACATATCAACGGTGCATAAAATTGAAAATAAAGTAATACATTCATTTAAATGCTCAACCAATGCTATTGCGAGATTTTTAGAATGTGCACTAATGGTACTAATAGGTCTGCAAGAAAGGTTCTGACCAATTCTAACAAGTCATTATCTTTGCAGCACATTGATATTCTAATGTAAGCGAGGGCTACGTGGCGCAAAGGTACTTGCCCGTAATATTTAAAAACCTTGCACTTTAATGATGCGGGAAAGTGCCCTCTATCAATCTAACCAAGATCGACGGTGGGTCGAAAAGGTGTTGTGGTTAGGATTTTAAATAATATTTTCACACAAACTACAATCAAAAAGTAAGGATATAAAAGGTTTAACAAAATTATGATGTCATTCTTGCATAATTTTTTGAAACTTTGGGTAAAACGTCCTGCCTAAAGTTAGTTTTGAAATATTATTTAAAAAGGTTTTCAAAACTAGGGTTAAAAAAATAAGGCATTAGGGTTTTTCAATGATTGTGCTGATGACAAACCTTGAGAATTTGATAGAATTCAAACAACACAAAGACTAGGACATGAACTAGGGCAATGTAAAAATTTGAAAAATTATAAGGAATGAAACCCTAATCTACAGGGTATAATGTCTTAAATGATTTTTCAATAAAATTATCAAAATTTCTCTACACTGTGAAAAACCAGACCAAAAGATCCATTGAATTCATGATCTTTCTAATAATGTTGACACTCGACATTAACTTGCTTCTAATGCTCAACACACACTATGTTGCTCAACATCCTTTCAAAAATCACTCAACACAAGCTAAAGTTTACTAGTGCTCGACATCAACTAAACTTTACTTGGTATCAACCATTTTTCTCGGCATACACTAAAATGAACTTTTACTCAGCTCCAACTAATTTTTTTCTTGGCTTGCACTAACTTTTCTCGACACCTACTATCCATTCGATCAAGCTTGGCAAATAAATATTGTTTAACTTGTTCTTTTGAACTTGATTAGTGTAACCAAACTTAAGTAGATTATCAATGCACTATAATATCATTGTCTTAGTAGATTCTTGTACTCTTTTTTTCATATCATAACTCAGCCTTTCCTCTAGGTGCTATTGTTACATCATTTGATCAAATCCTCTTCATCAATCAAATAAGTGATAGTACTTAAATCATACAAGTAGATGTCTTACTAGAAAAATAGTAGGTTTCACACCAATGATAAAATAATGATCAAAACAAAGTTATCATACTTGTATCAATCTATTTTCAAAAATCTCTCTCTTTAAATAGCCTTCATAATAGAAGATAAGGATTCTGTAATTTTTAAGTTCCTTCTTTGGTTCATCTTCATGCACTTTTGTATATTCATCAAACTTTAAATTTACACTTTCCACAACTTTCTTAGTGTTAGTATTTAAACACTTCTAAGCTTTACTTGTTGTGGAATAGCCTAGGAATATACCTTCTTCACTTTTAGCATCAGTTTTACCATTTTTTTTATCCTTAAGAATGTAACACTTGCTTCAAAATACCTTAAAATATTTCACATTGGTTGAGTATCCATACCATAATTCAAAATGTGTGGAATTTGTACCTTTCTTGACTTGTACTCAGTTCAAGGTATAGATAGTTGTACTGATAGCTTATCTCTAGTATTTTAAAGTAACATTCTTCTTTGTCATTAGTTTCCTAGCACAATCCATTATAGATATGTTCCTCCTTTCAGAAATCCCATTTTGTAGAGGTGTCCTAGGTTTCAGAATTTTGTCTCTTGATTCCTCTATCATTGCAGAAGTTTTCAAATTCATTTGATGTAAACTCTCCACCTCTGTGATCTCAGACATTTTAATCTTTTACCAGTTTCTTTTTCAACTCTTACCAGATACCACTTAAACAATTGAAAAAGTATCATATTTTTCTTTTAAAAACTTTTTTATCATCATTCTTGAGTAATCATCAACAAATAGGATAATGTACTTGGCAACTTTGTAGCTTTGCACAACAAAGGGTCCACATAAATTAGTATGAACAAATTCAAGAATTTAATTTGAAGTATGAATCTTACTTATAAAACTAGACTTTTTCATCTTGCCTAACTAACATTATTTGTAAATCATATATTCAAGTTTCTTTAGTTTTGGAAAACCTCTAACTCTTTTCATCTTACTGATACTGACCAAATTATCAAAATTTACATGATACAAACTTTTGTGCCATAGCCACACATCATCAAATTGTATAATAAGACAAATGGCATCATTCATGTCAAGATAAAATATATTACTTCTAGTCTACTCTCCACTCCAAATTAGTTTTCCATCAGTGTCAGAGATCTTACCCTTTATGTTATCAAATTCAACTTTGCATCCTAAACTATTCAATTGTGACACACTCAACATATTATAGTTAAGTCCTTCCACATAGTAAGCATTGTCACACATGATCTTTTCTATCAATCTTATTTATCCTTTTTCCTTTATCAAATAGGGTGCATCATTACCAAATCTAACAATATTTACATTGCAATACTCAATGGTAATGAACTTACTTTTGTCTCCTATCATCTGATGTGAACATCCATTGCTAATGATCCATAAATCACTTTTGCTCACATAAGATATTAATGTAGTTGCCTCATCTTCACCATAATCATCTTTCATAGCAACATAGACAATGTCATCATCATGATCTTTAGATTCTTCTTCAAGAAATCAACTTTATCAGCTCAAATTTGTTAAATCTTTGATCTAACACATTTTACTACCACTCAGTAATAAAACTATGTTTACTCGGCAAACAATGTCTTCTAATTCTTGGTCAACACTAGGTTTCTCACCATCTATTAATTCTTTACTCATGCCCGATGTAGATACCTCAATCTAATTACATCAATAAGTAATCATATTTAGTTATCTCCTAGGACATTATTGATTAAATATTTACTATTTAATTAATTAATCGTCATCCCTTAGTTAATTAATTAATTTAATTAACTATAGTCCAATTGATAAAATCAAATGATCACCCAAAATCAATTTATCAATTAAATCCCTCTTCCCCTATTAAATTGAATAAATCATTAAATCTATTCAATTTAATTCCATACTCCCCACTTTATTAAATAAAATATTTAATAGAATATCTAAAATCCAAAAGCCTTCCTAAACCCTATCCTAACCCTTAATCCAACCCATTCACACATACTAAACTCACTTAGCCTCCTAACTAACCCATCCCATCAAATCTAAGTCACTTACCCCCTAACCCCCCTTCTAAATTAATCCTAAATCCTCTTCTAATCATGTGCACAATCATAAACTTTTGTTAAGACTAGCTAACCCAAGTTAAAGTCAACAAATATCTTCTCCCCTCACTCTCCAACATAAATGACCCTCAAATATCTCTTACACTCCTCTTAATGGCTCTTACACCTTCATTCATGAATCTTGCATACTCAACCACTTTCATCAAGCCTTTGACCAACCCTTATCCTATCCTTTCAACACCCATCCTCCTTGTGACAAGTGTCACCTCCCCATTGCTGCTAAACTAGCACAATCCTTATGCTCTCTTTTGAGTCCATCCTGACCCTCCCTCACCATCTCATCATCTTGACATCTTGGCCCTCCATTTCTCCAACCCTTGGCCTATTAATTAAACCTCCCTCCTTCACTAAAATCATCCATCCTCCATGCAAATTTATAATGCTATTTTGAGAGCTCATAAACTACCAAAATACCATTATAATGTTGGAATCACTCCATGAATCCATTGTTGAAACCTTTCCTCATTCACACCATCCATCCATCCAAGCTTGAGCATAACTTGTGAGCATACATACCTTAAATTAGGGACAAATCCATTGCATCATGATGTTATACCATTAGGAGCCTACCATTCTTGGTTTTCTTCCTTTTGTGGTGATAACAATCAGTCTTATCTTAAGTGTTTTCTTATTTAGTATTGTTGATGCTTTCCTTAATAGCTAGTATTCATGTTACACTACTAAACTAGGTGATACATTTTGGCACGCCCGGTGCGACCCCACATTTGGGTCTATCTAATCATATTTTTTGGTTTTTTATGATAAATTAACCAAATTAACATTGTTTGCTTGTTTGTTTTTGCAAAAGGTTTGCTAATATTTTTGCAGGTACGCAGGTTCCCCTTTCAAAATTGCACCCCCAGCCATATAATCAATTTTAAATTTTAAACACTTCAGAACACCTTGTTTTCACGATCCTACTACCCCAAGAATGTGATCCCGCTACCGCGGGAACGCTGCTATTTCTCAAAGGGAACATGAACCCACAACTGTGAGTTCGTAGCTCATCCCACAAGCATTGACAAACCAGCAAAAAAACTCTTTGTATTCTCATTGGTCTTTCATTTTGCGAGAATGCGTTAAACTCCTGCGGGATTGATATTACTTCCCTACAGGAATATGTTTTATTGCCTGTCAAACCTACTCATCCTTGCCAACTATTGACCTTTCAAACCCGTAGAAATAATTCCCTACAAGAACGCGCTGAAGTATACCTGTGGGATTTCTTGTCTACGGGATTGCTCTGTAATTTTAAACTCACGGCCTCAATTTTTATTTTTACCAATTTTTTGTCCCATGTTCCTGCTGACTGTTTCTGCATTCCTGTGACTGCGAGATCATAGCATTAACCTGCAGGATCGCCTTTCCTTTTTGACCAAAATACTACTTCACATTTGTTGTGTTCCCACTGACAGTTCTCACGTCTACAGGAACACATTCTTAACCTGCAGGTTCGCTGTGAGATTTATTTTGCTCAAAGTTCTAACAGTTTTTCATTTGCAGGTTTTATGTTGATGTGTTTTGTGTAGATTTTATCATCATCAATCATCTATTGAATGGCTTAAAATTGAACAAATCTTTCTTTTTCATAGAATGAATGATTAGTAATTAACTATTGTGATGAACACTTCATTTTAAGGCGTTAAAGAACATTATGTGCAAACACTTCAAATTTGGGGCTTAAAATAAACTTCATCAAATCTTGAATGCCTTAAAGATTTAAAACGCTCTTATTCCCTCCTCTTTGAAGCTTTAGTGTGTGATTTCCCCTTTGTTGACTCGATTTAATTTTGTTGGTGACATTGTGAAGTTGTAGAGTAGAGCATTAAAGTGTCCAAATAGCAGTGAACCCCATGCCTTGCGTGTTTTGAGATTGTGCACTTTCGCACATCTTAGACTTCTCTCTTTTCATGCAAATTAAGACCATTAAAGTACGTGATGCATGTACCAAAAGTTGTTAGCAAGATCATCTGCAACAACCTACAAGTGCTTCTAGCAAGTTCATCCACCTCTGGGAAGTGTATCCCCTTTGGTGAGAAGCTCAAACTGGTAAATAGTTTGGTTGGTATATAAATGAGGGGAAGGGAAACCTTCTCGCTTTATCTCTTCAATTCAGGTGACATGTTTCTAGGGGTAGTCTGAGGTGGGAAAACTTTTCCACAATTTCAACATGTCCGGAATAGACCCTTAAGTGGATCACAGCCAGTAACAATCATTGCAGAGACTCCATAGACCCATTTACAACCCTCTTAGATCTAAAGTATCTTGCTTTCTTTCATGGTATGTTATTCACAGTGCAAGGGAAACAACATCCCTCAAGATTACTCACCATTTTGCTCCCCTAGTAGAGGCATAAGGCCACTTGGGTTTCATCTCCAAGGGTCATTGTTCCTGCAAAAGGGGAACTTCTATTTGTCATGCCTTGAAGGTTATCTGATGTGTATCCTTTTTCAATCGACTCATATCAACTCACCTATTCAATTAGAGGGAAATGTTGCACTAGAGCTAGGAGACATCAAGCTATGGGCCATTGAATGATATATGACAATCAAATTCTAACTTGTAGGGATAAAGTGTGTGTTTGACCTATCTTAAATTGTACTCAAGACCTATGAAAACATTTGTTGAACATACACAATTCAGTGGTTACTATCAAAAAAATCCTTTTGCTAAAGAGATCAACTATTTGTATTTCTCAAAGTTGCTTTGTCCTTTGAGAAATTGTTTGCTCATTTATCCTTGTATCAGAAGAAAGAAAGTTTCACCTTCGTCATTTCAAAGAAACGGTTGTTAGCAAGTCCATTCACAACAACTACTTGTCTCACTAGTCCAATTTGTCCATTTGTTTCAGAACAATCTACTTATTCCCTCAAAAATCACTAAGAAGAACCTAAGTTGTAAACCTTTTGTTGGCCTAAAGTCTTGCTCTTTTTTAAAAATACTTTGCCATATATCCTACTTGACCAAAAATATCACAAATTTTATCTTTGAGAGACCTCACCTTCATATGTAAGAAATGGTTGTTAGCAAGCCCACTCGCAACACCATACTTTTAAGTTTACCTTTTGCCTACACTTGTTACCTAGAAACTACCCCAAAAAAGTCTAGTTACCAACAAACCCCTTTTGCTCTAAAAAGATCCAACAGTTGCTCTTTTCAATACACCTTTTGCTACCAATCTACTTGACCGAAAAAGACACAGTTTTCCTTGCCTAGAAGATAGTTAGCCAAATTCATCCTAAAAAAGATCGAAAAACTTGCCATTTCTCAAGTGATTTATGTTCCAACCCAAGGTCTAGAAGGTATACTTAGCATAGTCACTACCTCCAAAAACCCCATGGTTGTGATTTTAATCCTTGGAAATATCTCATATCAAGCCATCCCAAGACTAAGTTTAAGAAGGCTAAGCTTCCTCAAATACTAGCCTATAAGGAAATTGAAGCAGAGCATAAGAAGCATACCACTAACCTTAGGATTGCCAAATTGGATCAAATTGAGAAAGATGGAGCTGAGGTAGCATTGCAAACTGAATGGGACTACAAAATCCAAAACCTAACCCTTCGACGTGGTGTTAATTTGAGCCTTGTCAACAACTCTATTGTTACTCATTTTGATTAGGTCCTTCCTTTTTCTACACACAATTACACACTTATAGGTCTAGTCTTTCATCTAGGAATTGCACTATCCCATTCAAGCATTTGAAGTTAGACCATCTCCTCTCATCTTAGGTTGTTGGAAAAGAATCCTCCACATGCATTGTTAAAATCTTAGCGTTATTTCCTCACTCACTTAGAAACATTTTTGCATCACATCTCTCATCATCTTTAGTATCCTTGAAACACAACACTTTTCTAGGAATAGGTTGTTATTGGTGTCCCACATCACCTTGAGCTAAAGGTTAGGGTCACACATTTTGCATCACCATCACATTTCCCACATTCATATTTTAGGGAAACACAAGTTTCTTGCACTTAGCACCATATCATTTAGAATCCCTTAGTATCATCCCTCACTGCATTTGCATCTTTAGGAAAAGCATCCTTTCATGCCACCCACCACACATTTTGGTAGGAACACACGAAAAAAAGACATGGATCCTTGTCATAGTGGTAACACATCTTGAGTTCAGCCATACTTTGTAGTATCCATGACACCATTAGACCCACCATCGCAAATCCCAAAAGAACTAGGATCATCCATAGATATTGAGGCTTTCATGAACCAAACTGGTCATGCTAGCATCTAAATACCATCATAGATCACAACAAGGAAACCATCATGGCAAATTTCTTATGAGACAATGTTTGTGTCTTTGAGTTTGGATGTCCACCACCTATTGACATAACAGATCCTACTCACCCATTGTTTGGATGGCAACCACCTCAGGTAGAACCAGCAGACCCGAATATACCCTCGACCCAGGTGCCAGTTCCCATTCCATAGAACACTCATCCCATTCTCACTCAACCATTAGTACATACTACATCTCAACCAACCTCAAGTATACCATCTACATCTATTGCCACCACTCATTTTTCCGCTCCACCAAACCCTCCATTTGCATCTAGCAGCACTACCTTTTTGCTTCCACCCCATATCACATCTAGTCCATTTGCTACTCAGATATCACCATTTAGGTCCAATACCTCATCTTCCATCCCACCAAACATCACTATCAACCCCTTTGTAACTAGCCAAAGCTCTTCAGCCACATTTCATTTGGGACCTTGGAATACTATTGTGACATAAGCACCTATCACTAGTCTTCCCCCTAGCACTGCAGTCATGTTCGTACCTCTAAAAATGGCATCCACTGCTTCACATAGCTATTCACTCCCACCCCTCACCAACTATTTCTCCATGCCACCTCTAGGGAATAGCCCAAATCCACCACCATTACAGTTCCCTACAGTAAACACATTGCTACAAATTAACTACCTTGTGCCTATTCCAAATCAATCCTACTCTCAAGTAGGTGCACAACCCACATATATTGGGCATGGTATATATTCCCAGAGCATAGCACAAGCATTATCCGCATTACCACCATTTCAGCTGCAGTCTTCACATCAGCAGTATGCCCAAGCACCCACATAGAACTATCTCATAGGGTAGCAACCTCATAGTTATCTACCACATCAACCTTAGCAGATGCAACAGTATGCACAAGCCACATTCCAGCAAACCATAGCATCCACTCCACTAGTTATGCAAAGCATTTTTCCATAGACACCATATGGTCATTAGAGTTATCCATATCACACTTCAATTTCTAGCATGTATCTTACATCAAGGGCACCTCGATCGTGGGCAACCACTCCTCCACCTATAAATTCTAAATGGGAAGAGATGAAAAATGCTCTCAAAGCCCTCAAGGATGGGACAGACACCAAAACTTTCAAATTTGAAAATGATTGCCCATACCCTTTTGATAAGACTATCACATTGACTCCATTTCCTAAACATTTTGAGATCCCCAAGTTCAAAAAATTTAGGGGGAAGAGTGATCTAGTCACACATGTTAAGGAATTCTATATGCATTGTCAAGAGGTAGCTTATAATGATGTGTTCTTCATGCGGCTCTTTCCCAAGAGCCTAGTAGGACCAGCCTTGGAATGGTTCTGTCATATCCCTCAAGGTACTATTAAAACTTTTGCAAAACTTTTTGAGACCTTTGGTAATCAATATACCCATCTCGTTGAAACTCAATTATCTGTAGTAGACCTCATCCACACTAAACAAAAGGGAGGAGAAAGCCTTGCAGAGTACTTACAACACTGGCAAATCCTCACAACAAGGATCTCTTGTACCATCCCTAAGCGCCATCTTGTCAAGATGTTCATAAACAATGCACACCTTAGCCTCACTCATCATATGGTTATGAACTGTTTGCAAACATACAAGGACATCAAAGGAAAAGGAATGGGCCTCAAGCTAGGCCTCATTAAGGATGGTGTCATCAGATTGTACAAAGAAAACACCCAAGACCGTGGTCCAAGCAATGACAAAACCCGATATTGGAACAAAAACAAGAATACAGTGATAGATGGTGCCATTGACACTCGACAGGTCTATATTGTTGGGGTGGCTACCAATGTTCCCACCACATTTTGCCAACAACAAACTTATCAATAGCAACCCCCTTTGTATCACCAACCACCTGTGCAAACTCATCAGCAAATATTGGTTCCTCATAATCAAACTAATGCTATCACACTATCAGCAGCTAATAAACTCCATGTTCAAAGGCAACCACAAACATACACCCCATTGGGGGAACCTCTTGATACAATATTCAAAAAATTGGCCAAAGATAACCTTGTTTGGTATCCACAAATGCAACCCTTGGAACCCAATCAGTCTAGAGCATCCTGGTACAAAGATAACGAATATTGAAAATTCCATCGTGTCAAAGGGCACACTACCCTTAAATGCATGCAACTTAAGGATTATGTACAGGACCTCATTGACCAAAAAGAGATCACAGTGGGGGCACAACCCTCACCTAATTCAGGATTAATGATGTATCAAAATGCTTTCCCTACTCATAATGTGAACCCGGGAAAGGCACCTGCAAACCCTCCTATCAACAAATGTAACAATGCTCCAGGTAAACAAGGTGACAACCGAGACACGTCTTATAATTATACCTCAACATACTTAGACTATGGTAGCTTAATTGGTTGCATATCCCAAGCTGAACCATCTATCAATGTCATCAATATCAAAGGCCCAGACACTCAGTGTCCAGTTACCACCCGTCAAACACGACTCAATATAGCTGGTCCACCTGTATCCACACAACTCAGACCACCATCAGCATGACCACCTCCATCTTGAGCATCTCCATCAAAATCACCTTCACTAGGGCCATAGTATAACATTTTGGAACACCTTGAAAACATGTCGGCCTAGATCTCCATCTTGGATCTCTTATGGACAAGCCCACTTTATCAAGAGATCCTTGATAGCACTCTACATGAGTACACATCCCCTCCGATATAAATGCCACTGAGTTTTGCAACTTGGTTGGCCATCTTTCAGCCTCATGTGCCTTATCCTTCAAAAACACTGATATCCCAGCAGTTGAACCTGATCACATCCTCCCACTTTGCATTGTTGTTATGGTTTCTGACTTTGCAATTAAACGTGTCATGATAGATAATGGAACGGCTCTAAACCTATGTACTCTAAAGTTCATCAAGTAGGCAGGATATACTAAAGTAGATATCATCAATGAGGTGATCACCATCAAGGCATATGACAATTTGGAGCGTACTACTAAAGGAACCATCTTGCTCCCTATCAGAGTTGGCCCAGCCACTCAAGAAACACTTTGTCATGTAGTTGATCTTAATCTTCCATATAACATCCTCCTCAGTCGTCCATGGATTCATGCCATGAAGGCCGTTCCATCCACATATCATCAGTGTGTCAAATTCCCACATAATGGCACTGAGATAACCATCCACGCAGATCCTAAACCCTTTGCTTATTGCAATGTGGTTGAAGCTTCATACACCAATCACTGTCCTGGGATCAAAATTGGCACCACCACGGCTAGTTCCTCTGGTACCTACCATGATTTGGACACCATTTTAGCCTCCACTCTTTCCATAGTTAAGATCAACTATCAAGGTTGTGGTGAGTATAGTCTCATAGATGCTTTTGTTGTTGGCGCTCTACCACTTGACCCACATACTCAAGGATGCCCAACACATCAAGGGCCTATACCAAAAACCACCTCTCAACTTCACCAATTGGGCCCTACCACATTTGTCACCAAAGGTATCCTTGATGGAGCAGAAAACACACTAGACATTAACACATGGCTACACAAAGAGCCACCTCCTAAAAGTGAAGCACTTATTGATCACTTTAAATAGAAATATCCTTGGTCACATCGCTTGGCCACGAAGCAATGGGTGTAGACACCTAAAATTCTTTTAGAAAATAAAGTATTTTTATTTTTTGAAAAAATCCCTGATGACATCATCATTTATTAATTAATTAATTATTTAATTAATTAATTAATTTTTATGCCATTAAATCCCTTTATCTTAATTAAAAATATTTAATTAAGGAATCCCTCCCAAAAATGTTTAAATCTTATTTAAACATTATTTCCTTATTTATTAATTATTTAATTAATAAATTGACCAAAAATCCTTTAGAAAATAAAGTATTTTTATTTTTTGAAAAAATCCCTGATGACATCATCATTTATTAATTAGTGATTTATTTAATTAATTAATTAATTTTTATGCCATTAAATCCCTTTATCTTAATTAAAAATATTTAATTAAGGAATCCCTCCCAAAAATGTTTAAATCTTATTTAAACATTATTTCCTTATTTATTAATTATTTAATTAATAAATTGACCCAAAATCCTAAAATAAATAAAAAATTTATTTTTTGCCCAAAACTTGGCCAATCTTCTTGAGACCACTAACCTCTTCCAAAATCTTCTAATCCTTCTTTAATTTCGATTAAAGGCTAATCCCATCATTTCCTACCCCTAATCCCAACTCAAAATATTTAATCAAGATTAAATATTAATCCTCATGTTTATTAAAAATATTTTAATAAATATCTCCTCAACCCAAACCCTTGAAATAAACAAAACTTTATTTATTTCATAAAATCTTATCCTAGGAAGTTCTAAACTCTTCTAGAAAGTCTTCATCCTCATCCAAAGCCTAGACTCTTCTAGAAGATGTCTTTAACCCTAATCCTAATCCCCTCCTAACCTTGTCACATTCCCTAAACATGGGTTAAGACTTGCTAACTCAAGCCAAAGTTAACAAATATCTCCTCCTTCACCCACCCTCATTAATTGCAATCCACTTGCCATCCACTTGCCTAGTCCTAAGCCATCTCTAACCCTTCCTCTAATCATTTTTTCAACCCTACACAAGCTTAAAACCCCCCTAAACCCTGAAATTCAAATTTCATGGTATCTCTCACAAATATCTTCAACCAGAAAACTTTATAAAGCCCACAAAGTCATAAATGTTCTTACAAAGCACTTATGAAGGGTCTTTATGAAGATTTTATCCCTTGAGCCTCCTTTGTTGACTCATCCTTCCCCTTTCCTCCATCCTCTCACCATGTGACATGTGTCACTCCTTGATTGGTTGTAAGGAAGCACAATCCATGTGCTCTCCTCTCATGCAATCTAAGCCCTCCATGAGCTTTTTCCCATTCTTGCATCTTAGCCCTCAATCCCTCAAGCCTCTTGCCTATAAATTGGATCCTTCCCCTTTGCAAAATAACACAATCCATTAAGTAAATTCATAATGCCATTTTGAGAAGCCATTTTACATCAAAACCATACACTCACACCCAAATTCCAACTCCATTTGAAGCCCTTTTTGAAGCATAAGCTTGAGCATACATCCTATCTATTTAGACAAAGCTACTTAACAAGAGAGCTTCTCATTGAGAGAGCCCATTAATGGCTCATATTCTCAATTGAGAGCTCATCTTAGTCTATCTTGAAGTTTATGAATTTTGTTTAGTTTGTAGAAGCTTTATTTAAATTTGGTTTCTATTAGCATACTAACATTGCTCATATACAATGGGATTATCAAGGAGGTGGTTTAGGTTTCTAGGAATCAGGTATGAGATAGCCTATAGAAGCACACCAAGAGTAGAAAACCAAAGGCTTGGGCTATAGACTCCCCACAACTGGGGGCACTACAACGGAAGGCCACACCTTTATGAACATCCAAAACACTCTCATTGAGGTTGAACGAATCCCTGAGGAAGTTGAAAAGAAAGCTTATGATGATATTTTCCTTAACAAAATAATCCTTGGAGCCTCTATACTCTGCCAGTTATCCTTGAATCTCATCGACCTCCCCCTTGCTCATCCCAAACTCATAGATTGGGACCAACCAAGTGTCATTCATGTTGACGAGTTCTCTACCGAGCACGCGCTCCTTAAATTCATGGGGGTAGAGATGCCACATAAATAGCTGCCTCCACCATCGGCATATGTCTACAAGCTATATCCTGTAGGTTACTCTGGGGAGGAGGAAATCTCTAGTAGCAAAAATGAAATTCTAAAATAAACAAAAAAGATAAAAGATAAAATAAAAGCATCCCAGGGTGAAAACTCCTCTAGAGTGCCATTGGGTGACTCAAAAAATGAAACAAAAATAAAGGACGTATCCAACGGTGAAAACCTCTCAGAGGCACCTGAAGATGGAGATTTCATCCTCCCCCCACAACAGCATCGACCTCCTATATCTTCAATTTTGACAGAAGAAACTCGGCTTATAAATATCAGTTTGACAGAGATACCACATATCACATACATCGCAGCCTCTCTACCACCTGAACAAGTAGATCTTCTTCTTGAAGTTCTCCATGAAAATATGGGCCACTTTGCATGGTCATATTAGGATATGTTGGTGTTGGACCCCAAACTAGTTGTACACCATCTGGCAATGGATCCAGGGGCCAAGCCCAGCGAGCAAAAACTTCAAAAAATGCACCCCAAGGTGGCTTTATTAGTCAAAGAAGAGCTAGAGAAGTTGTTAGAGGCCAAAATCATTCAACCAATAGATTACTCTGAATGGATTTCTAGTATGGTACCTGTTACCAAGCCCTCTGGTGATATCAGGATTTGCACCGATTTTAGGGATCTTAATAAAGCTTATCCAAAGGATGACTTTCCACTACCAAATATCGACATGATTGTGGATCTCACTGCAGGTCATGAATTCTTGTCACTAATGGATGGTTTCTCTAGGTATAATCAGATTCATATTGTAGAAGAAGATCAGCATAAAATGGCATTCACTACACCTTGGGGCACATTCTGCTACAATATGATGCCATTTGGGTTAAAGAATGCTAGGGAAACTTATCAGCGCACAATGACGGTCATCTTCCATGACCTAATCTATAAGATACTTGAGGATTACATGGATGATATTCTAGTCAAGTCTCTCAATGCTTTGGATCACCTATCTCACCTCGAGGAAGTGTTCAATCAATTGGCAAAATATTGTCTCATGTTAAGTCCAAAGAAGTGTGTCTTCGGTGTTACTTCAGGAAAGCTCTTAGGCTTCATTGTGTCACAGCGCGATATTGAGATTGACCCTAAGAAGGTCAAAGCCATCATGGATATGGCTCCTCCTAAGACACTCAAGCACCTTCGTTCTTTGCAAGGAAAACTCCAATCAGTCCAGCGGTTCATTTCTCAGCTTTCCAATAAGTGTCAACCTTTCACTCACCTACTTAAGAAAGATCAAAATTTCAAATGGGACTCATCTTGCCAGCGCAATTTTGAACTCATCAAGCAATATTTAGCTAATCCACCTATTTTTTTTCCTCCAGTTGCAGGGCACCCACTCATATTGTACATCACAGCTTCTCCCATAGCATTGGGTGCTCTTCTAGCACAACTTGATGATGTAGGAAAGGAATGAGCTATTTATTACATCAATCAAACATTAGTGGGCTCTGAGCTCAACTACATGCCAATGGAGAGGCATGCTTAGCAGTGGTGTTTGCCACCCAAAAGCTACATCATTACATGTTGAGTCATACTATGCAACTGATATCAAAGATTGATCCCTTGAAATATATGCTCTCTCGTACAGTACTCACCAGACGCCTAGCAAAATGGGTTATGCTTCTCAATGAGTTTGACATTCAATATGTTGATAGAAAGGCCATCAAAGGCCAGGCTATTGCAGATCAGTTGGTTGATGCACCCTTAGTTGTAGATCACCCACTCATCATGGAATTTCCAAACGAATACCTCTATTTGATAGAAAAACAATCACTCTAGAAGCTATATTTTGATGGCTCCTATAAATCTCATGGCTCCAGTGCAAGCATACTCTTGGTTACACCTCAAGGTGATTATATTCCTAAATCTTTCAAGCTACAATTTCAGTGTACCAATAACATTGCAAAGTATGAGGCCCTTGTTGCGGGACTAAAAATTACCATTGAATGGAATATCACAGAGGTGATTCTCAACTTATCATCAAAGAAGCTTTGAATGAATATCAAAACAAGGATGACAAGTTACTACCTTACAAAGATCTGGTTGATCAATTAAAGGAGCATTTCACTCAAATCTAGTTCATACAGATACCTAGACTCTAGAATAAGGTAGTTGATGCTATGGCTACTATTGGTTCTCTCTTGGAAATACCATGCGAAGCTATGCAATATGAATTCTTGGTTGAACAGTTGCACAATATGAGAATGATGAATCAACACAGGTCTGTATCTTGGTTGGTCCCCAATCTCCATGGTACCACAAAATTCATGCTTACCTACTAAATGATATCATATCTCCTCACCTCACACAAACCCAACACCAAAACCTTATTCATAAAGCTTCCCATTACACTATCATCGCCCAAACCCTATATCATCGCGGTTATCATGATACTCTCTCTTGATGTTTAGATCAAAATGAGGTTGTGATGGCTCTCAAAGAGGTACATGTTGGACTTTGTGGTGCTCACACGAGTGAGATGGTGCTAGCAAAGCAGATCCTTTGGGTTAGATATTATTGGCCTACTCTAGAATAGGATGCATGTGAATTTGTGAAACAATGTTTACCTTGTCAACAACATGCTAATTTAATCTAGGCTCCAGCACAGGACTTGCAACCCATTGCACCACCATGGCCTTTTGCCTGCTAGGTATTTGATCTTGTTGGTCTTATTGCGTCACTTTCTTCAGAAGGACACAAGTCACAAATAATCACCGCCACTAATTATTTCACTAAGTGGGTTGAGGCAGTTCCCCTTGTTACGACCACGGGAGTTCAAGTGTCCAAGTTTATATTGTATCATATCATATGTCGCTTTGGTATCCCAACTACCATTTTCACGGACCATGGAGGTAATTTTGAAAACCTAAATATGGAGGAATTGTGCACTTCCCTTCACATCCATCACCACTTTTTTAGCTTGTATTTCCCACAAGGTAACGGTCAGGCAGAGGCAACCAATAAAACCCTGCTTAGAATCCTCAAGAAAGGTTTCAATGACTCTGACCATGATTGGCATTTGCAAATTAATCCCACCCTATGGGCATACCGCACTTCATTCCATATAGCCATTGGCACAACTCTATACTCCTTGGTCTATGGTTCTAAAGCAGTTCTACCTATTGAGGTTGAACTCCCATCACTCTGCATTTCTCTCTGAGGATAGATATCTGATGAAGAATATAGAGTGGCTCGACTTACTCAACTTGATCTACTTGATGAAAAAAGGCAACAGGCCTACGAAAACCTCATGGTCTATCAAAGTTGCCTCAAGCACAATTTCAACAGGAAAGTCCATCTACACAGTTTTCAAGAAGGTGACATGGTCTTTGAAGAGAATATGAAGGTTCAAGCTGATAGAGAAAAGAAAGGCAAGTTCGAGCCCACATGGCTTGGTCCTTATGTGGTCACGGCATCTTTTGGCTCAGGAGCCTATCAACTATCTACCCTTGAAGGTGAAGTCCTAAATGATCCTACCAACATTATTCACCTCAAGAAATTCTACGCCTAAGGATAGAATTTGCAAATCAAGGAAAGAAAAAAGGCACAAAAAAAATAATAATAAATAAATAAAAATAAAGCATCCAATGGTGAAAACCTTGCAATTCAAGCGCCTTGGATAGGTCCTTGGTGAAAACCTAGCAAATAGGTGCTAGGTATACTATAGCTCTTCCATTATCTATCAACGACACACTCCCCTTTATCACCCCTCCATAATATATCACTCATCCCCCCACTTTTCCAAGGTGTCCTTATTGTTTTTTGCCATGCTTCATCATCCTCTAGCACTTTGCACTATGACACATCCCACCTCATTCTTGTATTATAGCATCCCATGTATCATACTCGATGTATCCTACCATTGCACTCTACTAGATCTACCCTGTCAAGTTCTTTTTATCCTTATACTTAATCCATATGTAGCATATACAGCCCATATAACATGTGTCTCATACCTCTGCACTAACCCTTGACTCCCATGTACCATACCTATGTGAATGTACCAATATATGGACCCTTGTACATAATTCGCACTTTACATAATCCCACCTAAACAAGCCCATGTATCATAGCAATGCTATCTCCTCGTCCTGAGATTTCCCTCGGCATGCATATACTGACTACTGTGTTTTGTTATCATGAGTTCACATGTCCTTAACTAGTCATACTTGTACATACTATCCAGGTCTTGTTACAACCTATCAATAGCTCATCAGCTTATCTCTTTGGAAAAAGGTTACTTTTTCACTTTGCAGAATCTTTTGTTGTATATTTTGGTTGATTGTTTCCATGTATCTTTTGTTGTTTCTTCCTCAAGATCACCATGATCATTTCATATCATGGTGTGTTTTGACTGGGACAACTAAGGTGGTTGGTTTCGATCACAGTCTTTTGCTGCTTGAGAGTCAGTTTGATATTATCTTTTCATATTTCAAACATGTTTTCATCTTTCAATAAAACATGATGCACTTGGGCAATCTCATTTTCTTGTGGACCACCCAGCATCACTCTAACACTGATCTCTCTGAGACTCATATGTGATGTTGGGACAATCCTTATGTACTTGTTTGAGTCAATCCTATGGAATTTTTGGGAAAATTCCTTAACGTTCTTGGTAACCTTGGAAAATCCCTAACAATCCTATATCAAATAAAGTGCTCACACTACATAGTGGTACTTACTCACGAAGTACCCCATGCTCAAGCTTCCCTTACGCCTCACTTTTATTTTTTTAGAACCCCTGGTATCCTCCTCCTTGTCATCACCCCTCTCCCTTGAACTATCACTTTTTCCACCCTCAAAATAATTTGATTCAAAACCTTAAACATCAATTCTTATTCATTCTCATCATGATGTGATCCCTATCATAAGTTACTATCCTAGCTCTAAAATCTCTACTATCCTCCTGACTGTGAGTTTGTCAGTCACTCTTTTTACAAAATTATCCTCCTTAGTGTTATTATCTCCTATGATCACTTTTTATATCATAAAGCACTATCATAAGTTAAGCATTGGTTATCCTATTCCACCATCATTGTTTGTCTTGCATCACCTAGACTCTAGTATATTATATTATCATAGCTTGTATCCTTTTATCATATCTTAGAATATCATTGCATTCAATTTTTTATGTTATTCTCATATGCTTATCATAAATCTCAGGTGTATCTTTTAGTTTGTGTTCTTTTTAACATATCATAAATTTACTATTCTCTCTTTTAGTTTATTTAAGCTTTAGCATTATAGTCATTCATCATTAGATTATGATTCATTTTAGCATTATAGTCATTCATTATTAGAATAGGTTTCATTTTAGCATTGTAGTTCATCATTAAGTTGTACTTCATTTTTTGTATTTTCATCTTTTATTTTGTAATTCATTTTTTTAATCTTTCATCCATCTTTAGTTTGTGTTAACATATCCTAAATGTCATGACATTATATTCATTTTCCATATCATAAATCTGTTGTTTATCCTTTAGTTGGTGATTCATTTTACATTTGTCACTTATTTTATAGTTTGTACTTATCATCATACAAATACTCTCCAAAGAAATCAATTCTTCAGGATCACATCACATCCATCTAAGCCACATCACATCATCGGGATTGTATCAAAACATATCACACTACATGAAATCTATCATATAGCAAATCTCATCATCATCACATCTACAATATCATAAGAAAAATCATGTCATCAAGGATCACATCAAATCACATCACATCTGTGATATCATAGATAAAAATCACATCACATCATATCTGCACTATCGTAGCCAAATCACATCAAAATCATATTGTATCATATATACAATATCATCAAAAATCACATCTTTCACCAAAAAAAGTTAGCACAATCATATAATCATAGCACATATCACATCCTGCATCACCAATCATCAACAATATCATCAAAACATCACTGTCTATCCAACGTATATCAACCACTATACATAACATCACCAATCCATAACACATATCTCACCAAAATCATCAGATCTATATATCAATGAAAGAATGAAAGCTAGTGGTGGAGGTGGTGGCCTCATCAGTCCTCCCTCTATCCTTGAGCTCTTTGCCTCCTCCTTCATCCCCCGCCACTGGCTCGGCCCTACCCTCTGACTATACCCTGTGCACTGGGACCAGCCTATACTCTCCCCCTAGTGCTCCATCCACTCTCCCCTCCTCCCTACATCCCTCTATGGGTACCTATTATCCCTGACTGAGTCAGCCACCTGTAGTGCTCAATCTACAATGCTGGCAATGAGGCATGGTACCTCCCCCAGTAGAATCTAGCCCTCTCCCTCAAATCTTCCATCTCTACTCGTAGTCTCCGTAGCTCATCCAAACCCCCTCCCACTACCACCTGTGCCCATAAGGTCGCCAACTCCACCACCAACCTATCTCACTCCTACTGAAGGGCATCTAGTCTCACTTGCACCCCCTATCACTCCAAAGTCACGGGATCCAACCTCCCCTCCACCTGGCCCACCTCCATCTGTAGCCTCCCCACCTCCACACCTTCCCTGTCTACCTGCCCTTGGGCTATATCTCGCTCCTTTCTAAACTAGTCCTACTCTACCCAAAGTTGATCTCTCTCCTGCTATGTATCACAGAGTAGCTGGCTCATCATCATGTGTGCCTACTCTAGCAAGGCATACCAAGCTGCCAATCTGTCATCTCCTCCCCTGGTAGATAATCCCCCTGCATCTCCCCCTACTACCCTCTATCGCCCCTGTGCCTCCTCTCCTCCTCTCTCTAGCTGGGCTCTCCTCTCCTCTGCTCCTCTCTTTGGCTTGGCTCCCCTCTCCTTTGCTCTCCTCTCTGGCTGAGCTCTCCTCTCCTCCCCCCTCACCCTCCTCTATTGGGTTGGCTCCTCCTCTTGTGCAACTATTTCCACAACCCTCTCACCACATACCGCCCTTGTTGGGCTGCTCAGGCTAGCTCACCTACCACCACCACTGACCTCATGCCCTGTGCTCTCCCCATTAGTATCGACCGCACAAAAGTATCTTGGTACTCCTGTGTGGAGCCTGCATCTGTCGCCCTATTGAACCAATCCCACTATTGTGGCTCTTGCTCTAGCCATGTCCTCAACAAACCATCCCTGTGAATGGCTGGCCCGTACATTGATACTGGCTTGCCTGTCACCCACTGATACTAGTTCAGCTCCCCTGGCACCGTCTGCTACCATCCAAACTATCATAGCACCCTTTCTGGCCTGTACTGCTCTACCACGTACTCTCACCTCCTGAACACAAAACATGGAGAAATAGTGTATGGGAGCTGCTCTCCCTCCTCCACCCATGGTCTCAGGCTCATGTATGGCCTCCATACCACTGTCACTATCTCATCCATGTACACTCTCGAGTAGTCCACTGAATCTATGCGGTAGTATGTCAATAGCTCAACCCATTTGTATGCCACTGGCTCCTCTACCTACCTATCTCTATGTCCCAATGGCCTAAGCACTGCAATATGCTCACATGCCCATACCTGTAATAGTGTAGAGAACCCAATACTCCTCCCCTATCGACTACCACCCTCGTATACTATCTGATGTAGGTCCCAATATAGCTCGACCAACATCAAAGAACCCCATGCCTTTGGGCATCCTACATCCACAATCTGCATCACTACTGGAATCAATGCCAGCATAACCCCTATACCACTTGTATTTGGGGTAATGTACCCTAAAACTAGCCCTAGCACATAGAAATGGATCTGCCTCTCTGTCGTCACATGATCCAGATGCTCGTCTAGTGCAAACTGTCCCTGTCGAATCCTATACTCAACTCCATACCCCACTAGTCTCTGTACGACTGCCTCTGCTATTATCTCTCTAGTTGCCATAACTGGCATCCCTGCACTGGTAGTCTGAATATACGATACACATCCTCCAACGTCAATGTCATCTCCCTCGTCGGTAAGTGGAATGTTGTTGTCTCACTGTGTCATCTCTCACATAGCGCTATGACCATCACCATGTAGGTGCGGGTGTGGGGCAACCTCGCCAGGTAGCCTAGTTCAATCACCTCAATCTATGCCTAGTTGACCAGCATCAATGTCTCTCCAGTGCGTAGCACTATGACTCACCGCTTCTGTGACACTAATGCATCCAAGGACCACTGCACACCACCAAAACAAATCAAAATGTCAGTTTTCTATCTCCTTGTTTATCCTCCCACCCTCCCTTTCCTCAACTCCAAATTTTTCTACCTTTATTCTGCAAAAACCTCATTCCCACAAAAAGCATTCCCGCAAAGCCTAACCTCTCACATTCTCCAGGATCTATCTTTCAACAAGATCGCGATGTTGACTCTGCTATTACTTGTTTCTTTTCCCTCGATTCCACTAGCATGTTCCCGCGGGCGCTACACCTGGCGATCCCCTGGCTACCCATTCACACATACTAAACTCACTTAGCCTCCTAACTAAACCATCCCATCAAATCTAAGTCAGTTACCCCCTAACCCCCCTTCTAAGTTAATTCTAAATCCTCTTCTAATCATGTGCACAATCATTAACATGGGTTAAGACTTGCTAACCCAAGTTAGAGTCAACAAATATCTTCTCCCCTCACCCTCCAACATAAATGACCCTCAAATATCTCTTACACTCCTCTTAATGGTTCTTACACATTCATTCATGAGTCTTTCATACTCAACCACCTTCATCAAGCCTTTGACCAACTATTATCCTATCCTCTCACACTCATCCTCCTTGTGACAAGTGTCACCTCCCCATTGCTGCTAAACTAGCACAATCCTTGTGCTCCCTTTTGAGTGCATCCTAACCCTCCCTCACCATCTCATCATCTTGACATCTTGGCCCTCCATTTCTCCAACTGTTGGCCTATAAATTGAACCTCCCTCCTTCACTAAAATCATCCATCCTTCATGCAAAGTTATAATGCTATTTTGAGAGCTCATAAACTACCAAAATACCATTATAATGTTGGAATCACTCCATGACTCCATTGTTGAAACCTTGCCTCATTCACACCATCCATCCATCCAATCTTGAGCATAACTTGTGAGAATACATACCTTAAATTAGGGACAAATCCATTGCATCATGATGCTATACCATTAGGAGCTTCCTTAATAGATAGTATTCATGTTACACTACTGAACTAGGTGATACACCCAATACTTACTAACTTTCTTCACTTGGCACCAACTAGATTTCTATTGCTCAACACATACTGAACTTACCTCTTAGCTTCAACTAATTTTCTACCAGGCCTGCACTAAATTTTCTCGGCTTGCACTATTTTCTCAATTAGTCTTGGTAGACACATTTGTTTACTTAGCCTTAAGTAGATTTTATAAATACACTATATCATCAAAGTCTTGCTTGGTCTTAGTGCTCCTTTTATACACCTATAACCCAACCTTTCTCTAGGTTCTCTTATTATCCTTTCTTTTCAAATCCTCTTCATCAATCAAAAAAATGATAGCATTCAAGCCAAAGTAAGAAATTGTCTCACCAACAAGTAGTAGATTTCACATCAGTGACCAAATAATGATTATTCCATGATAGGTTTATCAATCTTCTTCATTTCAACAATCTCTCTCTTTGGCATTGATGGCAAACCAATACCAAAAAAAACTTAATACCATTTATTAAAATCTCTTCCTCTATCAATATGTATTCCTTGGTTTGATTTTGCCTCATCTAGTCTTCCCCCCCTTTGATAATCTCATCTGGTCTTACTTCTCTAATCTGATCTCTCTTTGATATCTCCTTTAATCTCCTATATCTCCCTCAATATATTCTCAGTTAACTCTATGTCTTTCTCCCTCTTTGACAATAATGCAAAAGACTTTTCATCTACACATGCAGATATAATCAATTTAGGTTCTCCCTCTTCCACCTTGCATGTGATTGTTAATCTTTTGTTTTAACTCCTTTACTTTAGGCAGATCCTTAAGTAAGATCCATTGCATCAAGTGGTAAGATATGTCATTCAACTTAGTTGATGTAGGGCACTACTCTTTCTTCTTAAGTAGCTTTGGTAGGTGTATCACCCCTAGTTTAACTCTAAGATATTCATGTGCATCCTTAGGTATGTCTTTGTGAATATATCGCCTATTTGTTCTTTTGAATTCACATATTCAATTCTCACTTCTTTGTCTTAAACCAACTCTCTCAAGTAATGATACTTTATTGCAATGTATTTTGTCTTCATATACATCACAAGGTTCTTTGATATGTTTATAGAACTTGTATTTTCACAATAGAGTACCATAGGTTTAGTAATTTCCTCCATCATTCCTTTGAGTAACTGTCTGATCCATACCACATTTGTGCAATTCACTGTAGCAGCCACATATTCAGCTTTAGTAGTATATTTTAATATAAAATTTTGTTTCTTGGGGGTCCAACTGACCAATGTTTTTCCTAAGAAAAATGCTCCACCACTTGTACTTTTTCTATTATCAATGTTTCTGGCCCCATTAGCATCTGTATAGGCTCTCAATTCAAACTTGTCATTTTCCTTGTAGTATGGAGCATAGACTTATATTCCTTTCAAGTATCTCATAATCCCTTCAACAGCCATTAAATGATTCTCCTTAAGATTTGTAGAAAACATTGTAAGAATCCCAATAGCTAGTGGAGGTCTACTATGAACTACATATTGCAATTTGTCAATCATAAAGTTGTACAATGTTTGATTTACCTCAACAAAATCATCAAGTTTGGATCACTATAGGAGTACTAATAGTTTTTGAATCTTTCATACGAAATTTTTTTAAGATTTCCTTCACATAATTGGATTGAGTGATGCAAATACAATATTTCATCTGATATACTTGTAATCTAACAAAGAACTTTATTTCTCCAAACATAGACATCTCAAACTCTTTCTTCATTTTGTTTTAAAAATTTTTACATAGAATTTTGTCCTCTAAATATGATATCATCAACAAATATTTCAGCTGGTAAAATTTCTTTACCTCCTTTTGTCTTCAAGCTTAAATTGTTGTTGTCATCAATCT
This sequence comes from Cupressus sempervirens, assembly GCA_028749045.1. NCBI lineage: Eukaryota > Viridiplantae > Streptophyta > Pinopsida > Cupressales > Cupressaceae > Cupressus > Cupressus sempervirens. The sequence goes on from CM053793.1 coordinate 735,674,883, forward strand.
TCTAAAACTAATTTTTACAAGATAGTTATGTAATATTTAATACCATGCTTTGGGAGCTTTCTTTAAACCATATAAAGCTTTGTACAATCTACACACCATGTTCTTATTGTTTTGATTAAAAAATCCTTTAGGTTGTTCTATGTAAACCTCCTCTTCTAGCATACAATTCAGAAATGTGTAGTTAGTATCCATTTGATAAACTTTAAAATATTTGTAAGCAGAGTAAGCAAGAAAAGTTCTTACTCCTTCCAATCTTGCAACTGGGGCAAATGTCTCTCCATACTAAATTTCCTCTTCTTGTGCATACCCTTTACAAACTAATCTTTCCTTATTCCTTGTGACTTCACCATTCTCATCCAATTTGTTTTTATACACCCACTTAGTTCCAATCACATTATTGTTCTCTAGTCTAGGTATAAGTGTCCACATTTTTCTCTTCTCAATTTGATCAATTTCTTCTTCCATGGCTTGATTCCAGTCTTCATTTTCTAATGCATCCTTCACTGACTTAGACTCATGCATGCTTAACAAACATGTGTCATTTCTCAACCTATTCCTTTTCATTGGTTTGTCTTCTTTATCTTCAATAATTTGTCTAGTAGGGTGATGTCTTGTAACATGCTTTGACAACCTTGGCTCTTCTCTACTTTCTACAATGGGTCTTTCATGAAGTTTAATCTTAGATTCGTTGTGCACTTCTCTATCATGTAACTTGGCATTCCTTTCATGTAAATTGGTCTTAGTATTAGAGTGTACCTCAGCTTCTGACTGTAACTCATCTCCTAACTACAACTCGGCATTCATTGTATGTGACTCAATGATCACTAATTCTTGTTGATTAACAAGTTATTTTGCATAATTATTAGCATCACAAGACATGTCTTCATAGTAGTAGATGAAGATTGTGTAATTTCTAGGTTCCGTATTTGGTTCATCTTCATGCACTTATGTATATTCATCAAACTTTACATTTGCACTTTCCACAACTTTGTTATCATTAGTATTTAAACACTTATAAGCTTTACTTCTTGTGGAATAGCCTAGGAATATACCTTCTTCACTTTTAGCATCAAGTTTACCTTTTTCTATACTTAAGAATGTAACATTTACTTCCAAGTATGTTAAAATATTTCACATTGGGTGATTATCCATACCATAATTCAAAATGGGTGGAATTTGTACCTGTCTTGACTTGTACTCAGTTTGAGGTGTAGACATCTGTAGTGACAGCTTCTCTCCAATATTTCAAAGAAAAATTCATCTCCATCATTAGTGTTATATCACAATCCATTACAATTTTTTTCCTCCATTTAGAAATCCCATTTTGTGGAGGGATCCTAGGTGCAGAAGTTTGTCTCTTGATTCCTCTGTCTCAGTAGAAGTTTTCAAATTCATTTGGTGTAAACTCTCCACCTTTGTCAAATCTCAGATATTTCAAGATTTTACTAGTTTCATTTTCAACTCTTACTAGATAGCACTTAAACATTTGAAAAGCATCATATTCTTCTTTTTAAAACATTACTATCATTATTCTTGAGTAATCATCAACAAATAGGATAATGTACTTGTCACCTTTGTAACTTTGCACATCAAATGTTTCACATAAATTAGTATGAACTAATTCAAGAATTTCTTTTGACGTATGAGTTTTACTTTTAAAACTAGACTTTGTCATCTTGCCTAACTAACATTTTTTGCAAATCACATTATTAGGTTTCTTCAGTTTTGGAAAACCTCTGACTCTTTTCATCTTACTAATACTGACCAAATTATCAAAATCTACATGAAATAACCTTTTGTACCATAGCCACACATCATCAACTTGTAGAACAAGACAAGTAGCATCATTTATGTCAAGATAAAATAGATTGCCTCTAGTTTGATCTCCACTTCCAATTATTTCCCATTAGTGCCATAGATCTTAGTCTTTTTATTATCAAATTCAACTTTGCATCCTGAACTATTCAATTATGACACACTCAACAAATTATAGTTAATTCCTTCCACATAGTATGCATTGTCACACATGATCTTTTATGTCAATCTTATTGATCCTTTTTCCTTTTATTAGATAGGGTGCATCATTACCAAATCTAACACTATTTTTATTGTAATATTCAAGGTTAATAAACTTACTTTTGTCTCCAATCATGCGATGTGAACATCATTTTTCAATGATCCATCTATTACTTTTTCACATAAGATATCAATGCATTTGTCTCATCTTTATCAGAATCATCTTTCATAGCAACATAGACAACTTCATCATCATGATCTTCAAATTCATCACTGAATTCTTGTTCAGCAATGTAACAAGCCTTATTTCCCTTGTCCTCGTAGCCTTTATTATTGTCATCTTTTCTACATCTCAATTTGTCTTCATTCTTGTTCTTTGACTTGTCAAGACATCCTGCACCAATATGAACAACCTCATTACAATCATACGATAGATAACTTACCTTTATATTTTCCTTTGCCTCTATGAAATTTCCTAGCCAGTAGTGCATCCAACTCTTCTAGCTCTTCATCATCTATATCACTGTCACTAGTAGTAGGTTTGACCTTTTTATTTTTCTTATCTTTAGGATCTTTTAGCGATGTCTTATCTTTGAAAGTAGATTCAACATTCTCATTTTTGAAATTATCAAAATTTGAAAGTTTATAAGGAGTGAGTCTACCAACTAGTCCTTCAAGGGTCAGATTACTACCAAGAGTACACCTCAGTTATTGTATAGCATAGATAGGAAATAGGGTTCTCAATACTTTTTTGATCACAGTCTCATCTTCAATATGTCCATCAAATCCTCAAATTGTATTAACAATATCTTTGATCCTTGCACAATACTAGACTATAGTCTCACCTTCTTGCATTCTCATTTCATCAAAATTCCCTCTGAGACTTTTAGCTTTGGCTCTCAACACATTCTTGTCTCCTCCATATATATTTTCTAGGGAATCCAACATCTTCTTAGTAGAATCACATCCTTTAGCTCTAATTAGATTAGGGAAGATGCAATTTCCAACATTACATGTTTGTGTTCCTTCTTTTGTTTCAATTGTTCAGTAGTTGGGGCTCTAGTTGGATCAACATACTCAATGGTAATAGTTGATTGTGCATAATCTCCAAGACCTCCTAGTTATAGCTTCATCAAACTTTTCCATGCAATAAATTGTTCCTTGTTTAACTTGGGTACCTCCTTTCTATACATCTTGATCTTTAGCTTTAAGTACCTTCAAAATTTCTCTCAAGCACTTCGTTCTCTAATACCAATTATTATAATACTTTAGAATAACTGGCCAAGGGGGTGTGAATCAATTATCCAAGGTCCAAATGTACAAATAAAACTTTTTAGTACCTCAATTTATACTTATGCATGCATTGATCATTCAATATCTTAAATATATGCATATTGTTGTGCTAGGTCAAAATAAATGTACAGAAATGTAAACATGCAATACCACAAAATCAATCACACATTTTGAAGGAAGGATTTTAAGTGGAAACCCAATGTAGTTGTCCATTACTACTTCAAAATTTTCTCCCAGTATATTTATTAAGTCACTCAACATATCCATGGTTGTCCTATTCATGTCCCATGTAACTGTTCCAATGTTGGGGAAATAATTGTGTACATAGAAAAATATGAAAACTAATAGGGATTGATACTTAGACGAGGTGTTCTTTTCTTTTATCATTGCCTCTAGGTTCTCTTTAAGCTGGTGAAGTTGTAGCTTAGCAAGATCATATGAATGATTCTTCTTCACAATTTTGTAGCCCAAATCCACTACTACCAAGGGCACGCTATTCAATTTTCTAGATTGATAGAATATGTGTGCAATCACACTACATCAGATTCAATTAATGGGTCCTCAATTCCATCAATTGACATTTCATGACCATTCCACTTTACCTTGGTCATATTTCCAATTTCATTCTCTATTATGCTTCTAATGCTCTTCAGTCGATCCAAGGTAGGGTACCCTGTTACCCTTCGGATGATAGATTTGTTGATCTTGATTGGACCACCTTCTAACCATGCTTTCATATCATGAATGTGGTTGAACACAACCTTGATCCATTCAACTTTTAAAAAATTGTAAATCCTAGGGCATAGATAAGCCCTTTCTTAGCAATGATCTTGTATTCATTCTTCAGGATTTCATTAACACGTAGCTTCTCATAAGCTACTCTTATCTCAATATCTTTGATTTCTCCAACTTTGTATAAATAGCACAATTTTAAATCTTAAACATGTTAGAATATATAGTCCACCAATATAACTGAGAGGGAGGGTGGGGGTGAATCAATTATCCAACTAATATCACAAATATTAACCTTATTAAACTTTAACCATATGAGCAATATAATAAGAAACGACAACAAGATACTCATACACAATTAGACCAAATATGTTAACTAGAGAAACCCTTGATCAAAGGGAAAACCCTAGTAGGGATGATACCCACAAGATGATGTACTAATATAAATGTTCCTTGTTAGAGGATGGACCCTATTAGGATTCTATAACAACTTCAGTACATATGAGTCCCTGTTAAGAGACCTTGAATCCCTATTAGGAGATTCCAATCCTATTAAGAGTTGTGTGAACCCTATTAGGAGTTGTGAAGACAACTGGACCTACTACCCAAACAACTTCAAGTATAAGACCAATGAAGCCATTGTCCAAATGATCTTTGTATTATTCCTTGTATAGTAATAGATATGAAATGTACGTCATTTCTCTTCCTCTATCTTGTCAAATCAAACTTTTTTTCCTTCTGATCTTGTAACTAGATCACAAAACTCATATCTAGTAATCCCTTGGATCACTTACCAAACACTCTGCTCCTTTTCTCACTTCACACTTCATACAATAATGGATACTTTATAAACAAGTAAAACATCTTTCCTTTATACGATATCTTCAAAATAATTCCTTAAGTTAGCCTTGAGGCTTTCCCAACTAATTATAATATGATAATTAATTAATTACAAGTACAATAGCATTGTCAACTCACTCTCTATACAAAACTTCACACATGCAATACTAGGGCTTGTGCACTTGTTGACATCATCAACAAACTATCCTCTATCACTACCTAACTGTGCATCTTCTCATTACATCTCAAATGTAAGATAGTGAATAAACATTAGGAACTACTTTCTAGATGCTCTGTCTTTGAACTACTCTCTGTAAATCAAGTACAACTTTTGTACATCTTTGACTTAGACTATGTGCTTTGAACCACATCATCAAGACATTGTGTTGAAAATGTCTATAACTATGCATCACCAAACAATTAAACCATTTTCTATATGACTAAGATCTATGTCTTTTACTCAGTTAGTCTTTACAGAAACCATACTATATTGACATCAATGACAAACACAATCATGAATGCAACATATCAATACTCTCCAATACTTGGGATACTCTCCCAAAGTAGTATCATTAGCATTCATGCTAACAATCTCCCCCATTGGCATTGATGGCATTGTAGATAAAAAACTATCTGAGTTTCAAGAATACCAAAAATAGTACTTTGTTGTTGTTGTCATATTCTTGAATCGTCTTCATTAACCAAGTCTGAAATCCTCTAGACTCTAGGATCAACATCAGTTGTTCACATGCTGAATAATTCTCAACACATTAGGTGCATATCTCCTACTTCTTCACATGAACCATTCTAAATCTCTCTAAAGAGATATCTCTCCCACATTCTTTGCTTAAATTTTCTTCTCCCCCATTGTTGAGGAGATGTTTTTGATGCATATTCTCCCCCATTGACATTAATATCAAAGGCCTCAATATTACACAAAATAAAAAATACCAATTATTACTAAATTGCTCCAAGTATTCAATCATGTCAAGTGTCCAAAGACACTATTCAAAACCAAATACCAAGAGTTCTTAATGACTCATCTTATTACAAATATTCCCCCATATGAGAAGCATCAACATTTAGTCTAGTCCAACAATAGTGCTCTATACCACTAAACTGAAGCACTTACTGCATTATCTACTCAAAAGTAGGCAGGGGCATAACCTCAAGCATATCTCTCGAGTAATCAAATGTATCTTTTTGGCAAAGGCTTGGTAAAGATATTTTCAATTTGATCTTTAGTACTCACATACTCCAATCTAATCTCCTTTTATGTTTCTTTCTCTCTCAGCACATGACACTTAAAAGATATATGCTTAGTCTTAGAATGCAATACAAGATTCTTGGACATACTCATTATACTTGTCTTATCACAGTAAATGATAATAGCTTCTTAAAACTCAATTTTCATATCCTTCAACATTTTCTTCATCCACATAACTTGATTATAGTTATTTTTTAATGCAACATACTCTACCTCAGTTGTACTCTACCAAATACAATCTTACTTCTTGCTTAGCCAAGAAACCAATCTTCCTCCAACAAAAATGCTCTACCATTGGTGCTCTTTTTGTCATCCATACTGCCTGCCCAATTTGCATCAATATATGCAGATAGAGTGCAATCACTCAATATATCATACCAAATTCCATACTCATATGTTCCTTTCAAATATTTGAATATTTTCTTTACTACTGCAAAATGATGCTCCTTACAATCAACTTGAAATCTAGCTACAATCCCAACTATATTTTCTATATCAGGTCTAGTGTGAGTCAGATATTGCAAACCTTCAATCATGGATCTTTACTTCTTTTACTCTATTGTAGGTGTCTCATCTTTGCTAGATAACTTGTGAGATGAAAATACCATCATTGTTCTACATAATATGAAATCTTAGGAAAAACTTCATTTCTCCTATCATGCTCATTTAAAACTCATTCTTCATTTCTTCATAAAACTTATCACTTTCTTTATCATTTCCTCCTAATATGATGTAATCAACAAATATTACCTTTAAATAAGTCATTCTCAATTTCTTTCAAATACAAGTTACCATATGTTGTACATTTAGCAAATCCAAGCTTTCTCAAATAATTGTCCAACCTCGCATACCAGGTTCTAGGTGCTTGCTTCAAACCATATAGAGATTTCTTTAGTCATAATACCATGTCTTTGTCTTTTTTTAGAGGAAGACCTTCAGGCTACTCAATAGATACCTCTTTTTCAAGTTCTCCATTCAGGAAGGCTAATTTAACATCCATCTGATAAACCTTGAACTTCTTATTTTCCACATAAGCCAAGAACATCCTTACTACTTCCATTCTAGATATAGGTGCATATGTCTCCTCATATTCTATGTCTTCTTCATGTTAATATCCCTTTCATACAAGTCTAGCCTTGTTCCTCACAACTTTTCCTTTCTCATTCATCTTATTTCTAAATACTCATTTGGTTCCTATCACATTCTTATCTTTAGGTCTAGGAACTAACTCCCATGTATCATTCTTCACAATATAATCTAATTCTTCCTCCATTGCTTGAATCCAATGATCATCTTTACATGCTTCATCTACACTCTTAGGTTCAACTTGAGATATCAAACATGTCTCCTCATTTACTCTATTTCTTGTCATCACGCCTTTATCTTTGATTCCAATAATCTTCTCAATAGGTTGATTCTTTTTTAGATTCTTGTTAGGGGTAGGAGTTGACATTTCAACTCTTATCTCATATATTGGTTCAGATCTCTGCTCTCCTCTTTGCTCAATAGTAAACATGTCATTTTGCAAATCATTATTAGTCTTAAAGAAAAATTTTGCATTTTTCCTAACAAATCTAGAACTATCTTCTTCTTCATCTAAATTATAAACCATATTTTCCTTAGCACCAAAATTTTCATCAATCCTTACATTTATGCATTCAATTATTTTCTTAGTTCTATAGTTAAAACATTTGTATGTCTTTCTTTTCAATGAATAGCCAAGAAACATACCTTCATCACTTCTTGGATCAAAGTTAACAATACCATCATCTCTCTTAATATTACATTTGCTCCCAAATATTTTGAAATCCTTAACTGATGGTGAATGACTAAACCATAATTCATAAGGTGTCTTGCTCACACCTTTTATAATTTGTACTTTTTTTAGAGTGTACATTATTTTATTGACTGCTTCTCTCCAAAATATCTTAGAAACATAATTCTCAAACAATATTGCTCTTGTTACCTTTGCTACTGATTTATTTCTTCTTTCAGCAATCTCATTTTTATCAGGTGTTTTAGGTGAGGATAGTTGTCTTTTGATTCTATTCTCTTCACAAAATATGTTAAACTCTCTAGAGGTGAATTATCCTCATCTATTTGATCTCAAACACTTTATCTTAACACCAGATTCATTCTCAAATCTATTCTTAAATATCTTAAACTTTTGAAAAGCTTTAGATTTATCTTTAAGAAATGATACCCACATCATTCTAGTGAAATCATCAAAAAAAATCATAAAGTACCTTTTACCATAGAATCCTCTTGTTCTTGAAGGACCACCTAGATCTGTATGAATGATGTCCAACTTCTCTATGGTAGTGAACTTCTTGTTAGGAAATGATACATTTTTCTATTTAGCCAAAATACATTCTTTGCAAATAAAATTAGTAGGCTTTGTTATCTTAGGCAAGTCTCTGACTGAAAATGTGCTACTAACTTTCATAATATTATCAAAGTTTATGTGACAAAATATTCTATGCCACAACCAACCGGTATCTAGTTTAGCTACCAAACATAACATTTCAGTACGATTTAACTAAAATGCATTACCTCTAGATCTTGTACCTATTCCAATCAACTTACCATCTCTGTCTTTGATAATGCAAGTCTTCTTAGTAAATTGTAACTGATAACCCTTGTCCACAAACTGTCCAACACTCAAAAAATTATGTTTCAGTCCATCAACAAAATAAACATCATCAGTGTTAGTTTTACCATCAAGAGTAATGGATCCAACTCTTTTTATATGATAGGCTACATTGTTACCAAATTTAACAATACCTCCATCATGATTCCTAAACTTAACAAAATTATTCATATCACTAGTCATGTGATGTGAACAACCACTGTCAATTATCTAATCAAATTTCTTTTCTACTTGGGAAATTGGAGCTCTCTCTTCTCTAATTTCTCTATCAAGATCATCTTCCTTGATAGCCAAAAATCCTAGTTCATCATCACTTTCACTTTGACCTTTCTCATCTAATTCTCTATCTTCATTTGCATACAAATAATTTCTATCTCTTCTAGGCTTGAACTTTCCTTTATACTTTTTCTCTCTTTTAGGACATTTAGATGTATAATGACCAAGTTCATCACAAGTCCAACATGTAAATATTTTCTTACCATCTTTTTCTCTTCTCACAAGAAGGAATATACCTTCCTCAATCTTCTTGTCTTCATCAAATCTATTGCTGCTAGTAAAATCTCCACATTGCTTGTACTGTTTGTAAAATTAGGTCAAATATTTAGGGCGCTAAAAGTTGTTTCAACTCTAGTTAGATCTCCTCACTATCTTAGATCTACTTCTACAACTTCTAATCTACCAAGCAACATTTCCTTGGTGAAATACTTAGTGCAAGGTATTAATAGTTGAATCATTTGAGCTACTTGATTGAATGGTGGTGTCAAACTTTTCAATATCTTCCATACTACCTCATCTTCTTCCTTGGTTCCACCATGAGATTGAATTCCTACAATAATTTCTAATATTACCAATATAGCTTCTTATAGATTCATCTTCCATCATCTTAGCATCTTGTAATGCACATATCCAATTCTATAATCTAATTCTCTTTGCTTGTGTATCACCTTCAAAAGTAGATTCTAATGCTTTCCAAATTTCATGAGAGGTTTGAATTGGCTTTACTTAGCTGTATTCATTATTTAGAAGATCTAATAGTAGAGTCTCTCTAGTTCTCATGTTTCACATGAATAGATCTCTCTTTGTTTAGCTACATTCTTCAAGTTGTTCTTCTTTCACAATTATCTTCTCACTCTTTGTCAAGATCCCATAACTAGGACCCATGCACAATGAATGAATCTTCATATTCTCCTTCCAACTTTCATAGTTGTCCCCATCAAATCTAGGACTACCTATCTAAAAAGATTTTTCATCAATCTTCCAAAGCTATTAGGCTTATCCTTTAAGGGCCTAATGCTTTGATACCAATTGTTAGAATACATAGTCTACCAATATAAATGAGATGGGGGGCTGAATTAGTTATCCAACTAATACCATAATTATCAACCTTATTAAACTTTATTCATGTGAGTAATATAATCAAAAACCACAACAAGATACTCATACACAATAACACCAGAAATGTTAACTAGGGAGAGGGAAAACCCTAGTGGGGATGGTACCCACAAGATGATTTACTAATATAAATGTTCCTTGTTAGAGTATGGACCCTATTAGTAGTCTATAAAAAAATTTAGTACATGTGAGTCCCTGTTAGGAGACCTTGAATCCTTGTTAGGAGATTCCAACCCTGTTAGGAGTTGTGCCAACCCTATTAGGAGTTGTGGAAGATAGTTGGACCCACTGCCCAAGCAACTTCAAGGATAAGACCAATGAACCCACTGTCCAAATGATATATGTATTATTCCTTATAGAATAATAGATACAAAATGTACCCTCTTCCTCTTTTGATGTCTGATCAACTAGACTTTTGCTCCTTCTGATCTTGTAACCAAATCAAAAAAATCATATCCAATAATCCCTTGGATCGCTTACCAAATACTCTTCTCCTTTTTGCACTTCGCACTTCACATTTTATACAATAATGGATACTTTAAAAACAAGGAAAACATATTTCCTTTATACCATATCTTCAAAATGATTCCTTGATTTAACCTTGAGGCTTTCCTAATTAATTATAATAAGATAATTAATTAATTACAATTATAATAGCATTGTCAGCTTAGAGTTTATAAAAAACTTCACACGTACAATATTAGGGCTTGGGCACTTGTTGATATCACCAATAGACTGTCTTCTATTACTACTTGATTGTGCATCTTCTCATTACATCTCAGATTTAAGATAGCAAATAAACATTAGGAACTACTTTCCAAATGCTCTGTCTCTTAACTACTCTTTGTAAATTAGGTACAACTTTTGTACGTCTTTGACTTAGACTCTGCACATTGAACTACATCATCAGGAAAGCATTTTGAACATGTCCATAACACACATCACCAAACAATAAAACCATTTTATGTACAAGTAAGATCTATGTCCGCTACTCAGCCAGTCTTTACAGAAACCATACTATGTTGACATCATTGACAAACACAGTCATGAATGAATCATGTCGATACTCTCCAATGCTTAGGATACTCCCCCAAAGTATTTTAATCATTATTTATGCTAACAAAATGGTCAAGACTCTAGACAAGATTGATGATAAAGCTCTAATATCATCAATAGAGTTTTCAATATTAACTAAATTTGTGAAGTTGGGTGGAGGACTTTGATCATTCCTAATGATTTGTGCACTGCTATCCTTCATCATTTCACTTTAACATGCCATTTCAAACTAGGGTTTTAAATAAAAATTTCATAAATATCTTCATTGAATATTTATCTCAGTATTGAGAACGATACTTACTTTGTTCCACAAATTCATTTATAAAATTGTGTGATACTTTTTCTTTGGTCGCTAAAATCACTTCAATCACCTTGAAATCTTCTGATGGGCTCTTTAATCTCTTGGTGAATAATAAAGAAATGTCAAATTTGATCAATACCTTCAATATTTCACTTTAGGTCTATAATTAATGTATTTTTACTTGGTGTATGATAGCTAGCTTGTTCTCTATTTTAGCTCAGTCAAGGTTACTCACTTAGCCATAACCAATTCATTTGGTCAGTGTGTTATATTCCTTGATCACTTAGTCTATACTACAAATCTTGGTCAATATAGACTATACCATTGATTTTCACTACTCTATGATTTCATTTTTCTAATAGTTCTCAATGCATCTTTACTTAAGCAGATATGAAATTTTATCACTTTTATATGAGAAACTGATGTCAAATATAACATTGAGTATAAAATTCCTCCATACCTTCTTTCTATAGTGAGATATGGTGTGATCACTTGATCCATCAGATTGGGTGATCACAGTTTCATCTTCCCTGTCATTTCCATCTCCCACTAGCTATATCCATGTTTTCTTTCCTTCAGGTTTGTCACCATTACTTAGTGTTGGTGTTGGTGCTAGTGTCCTAAATTTTTAGTTTCTACTAATGTGTCCAACTTTGAGACAGCTAAAACATACTATCTCTCCATTTAACCATTTCTTGTAATTTCCTCTTAAATGTGTTTTGATGAAATTTTCTAGAATGTGTCCATATTCTCCACAATAGTGAAAACTGTACCATGTATTGTAATCCCAATTATAGGAATTACCTTTCCTTATTGTATGAGTTTGTTTTTTAAGTAGCTGTTTTGAATTTTTCTTGAGTCTACACTCATCATCTCTATGTTCATACTTTTGACAATTGTAGCAATGACCTTGGAATTTAGATATCTTTTTGGTTGAGTCATTGTTCTTTGATCTACACTCATGTGCTTGATCTCATGATTTCTTGCAATTAAAACAATTACCACTTGGTTTAGGTTTTAGAATTTTGTTACCATTTCTATTTCTGCAAATGTTGGCTATATGACCAATTTCCCACAGTGATGACATTTAGGTTTTCTTTTCTATTGTGCATTCCTTTGTTATCCACTTTTGGATGATTCTCCTTCTTTAGTAGATGAAGAGTGCTTGTTGTATCCAAGTCTAGAGGTGTCTTTTGTTCCAAGTGACATCATCATTTCTTCAAAGTGCTTGATTGCTTCATTTGGTTTGTTCAATCTCTCAAAGAGTTCCTTTTCATGCCTTAACTCACTTTTCAATTGCTCATTTTGTAGTCTTCGATTTGTGATCTCCAAATCTTTTCTATTTTCTTCCTGATTTGCAACTACCAATTGATTTATCATATCCAGTTGGTTATTTGTAAGCTTTTGTACTTCAAATGATCTTTCCTCAAGTCTTCTAGCCATCTGTCTTTTGTCTTCTTCATCCATGAGCTCGTCTTCAATTTCTTTCTTCTTTTCTTTGACTTCTCCACATAGTGTAATTAATTGAATTTCTTGTTTTTTCTTGAGATCTTTTTCTTCTTTTACTAGGGTACTATTCTTCTCTAGAAATTATGTCATTGCTTCATCATTGTTACTAGTATTTCCACTATCTAGTAGTCCTTTTGTGTCAACTTATTTCTATTGAGTGTCATTTAGCTTAATAGCTAACTCTTTTATTCCTTTTAAGGTTTTCCTTAACTCCTCTTTTGCTTCTTCTAATTATTGCAATATGGTATGAATTTCAATCATCTAATTCTCAATGATTTTCCCACCTTATACACTTCCATCTCCATGATCTTACCCTCTTAGGTTGTTAGCCTTCTTGACAAGAGAACTAGCTCTAATACCAACTGTTGTAATAAGTATATAGGTGATGCAGGGGCATATAAGGTTTCTAAAGATTCTGGCATTTTTATGGAAAGCTGGAGGTGCTTGGCCATCTCTATGGAATTACTTGGTTGGAGGCTTGAACAAATTTTCTTGGTGGATAAACTTAGCCCTTAGTTGAAGAAAAAGGGTGCATGCTTGGTCGTATTGGGCATAGTGTTGGCCAAGGTGCTCAGTTACTAAAGGTACTCAATCATTTTGGTGCTTAGTCATTGAAGGAGCTCAATAGTTATGTATTTTGGCACTCATTGTAGTGCTTGACATGTATTGGTTACTTGATGCCTATGAAATTCAACAATACTTGTGGGAGCTTGATAGTACTTGGATTATTCTTATGCTCAATGGTGTGGCTTGTAGGATGGAGTTCTTGCAAATTTCCTTGAATGATTTGGTGCATTTGATGCATGTAGCATATGGTCATGAAATGGATCAATCTAGGAGTTTGTGTGGACCTATTTGGGTCTTGGTTGTCTCTCCTATGTGCATTAATTTTTGTTATAATTATTTTAAGGAATTTGGTATTTAATTCCTATTGGAGGTCGACTTGTGGCTCAACATGTATAAAATGTTATGATTTAATTTAATTTGTAATGAATTGGGCCAACTTTTGGATTTTTTGGGTATAAGTAGGGGGTCTTGTGGAGTCTTAAGTAATTCATTCAGGGGGATTGGATCCTAATTTCAGCATGGAGTAGCTAAAGTGTGAGTTTTCTTGAGTATGTGGACAAAACATCGAATGTGAGGCAGTTTACAGTAGGATTGTAGTGGAGTTGTGAGTTTGTGAGCATGGCTAGTAGTTGAGGATTGAGAACCAAAGGATTAATTTGTGGACCTGAAGGTACATTGATTCTTCTTGGTGTTCTTCTCCAATTGTGGATCTATACTAGCTAAGGTTTGGATTGGATCTTGAAGGATCTTGTAGAACTATTACTTGCTTTGTATTTGGCCCTAACCGGAAAGGCCTTATAGCCTAGTACATTGCATTTAATCATTTCTTTATGAATAAAGAGTTATAATTTGGTATCATATCTTGCATTTTTTTTGTTTTTCTATTGTGTGGTTATTTTTGGGGGCTAAGACATATCCTTTGGGGATTATCCTACCTTGCACTACATCAAATGGTATTAGAGCAAGGACTGATTTGGTTGGTTGATCTTATCAGAGTGAGCATTGATCTAGTTGGTTGATCTTATCAAAGTGAAGGTTTGATCTAGTTGGTTTATCTTATCAGAGTGATGGTTTGACCTGAATTGAGATTATCAGAGCATAGTTATTCCTAAGCATGTAGACAGATTGCTAAAGTTGAGGCAATTTACACCAAGACCTTGGTTTGGAGAAGTTGACCTAAGAAGATATTGATCTTTTTGTGGATTGTTCTTTCTGGAGTCCTAGATATCTTGGTTGTGAGGTGTTAGATCATGGTTCTAACTTACAATTACAGAGGACATTCAGATGGATCAATGGATGTGAAGATGGAAGGTTGATCTTGGTTGATCACAGAGATTTTATTAATGTGTATTACAAATCTTTGTTCTTGGACTTCTAATTTTTTCTTGGTTGTTCATGTGAGGTGGCAAGTTGCAATCTAACTTTTTGACAATTTGGGTTTATTATAAAGTGTGTGGGAAAGTTTTTTGTAGATGGTTTGTGAAAATCTTGGAAGATGTCTCTAAGAAGATTGGACCCTGAGATGACTATGAATCTCTATGATATAGTGGAGAGGAGGATTAATGAGACAATTTATGGGGTGGACACTGTTATGGATGCTTCTTTTTCTAAAAGAATTGAGAAACATAAGAAGGAAGTTATATGCTATTGGAGTTGAAGTCTACCGATCTAGAAGAGAGTTGTTTAATTGGTTAGAAGACTTGTTCGAGAGAGAAAAGGGCATGGCAAGGTCATGGTAGAGGTTGGTTTTGTTGATTAGTTTGTGGAGTCTTATGTGAAACCTGTAGAACAACTTGAGGATGTTGCTAAGGATATTCCTAACCATGTTGATGTTGGGATAGAGATTGGTTTTCATGATTAATTGGTTGAGTCTGACATAGAAATTGTAGAGCACTTGATCATGGATAATCAGGCTATTATTGGTGATGAGTTACATGTTGTAGGGCATCTTTTTTGTGGCTAATGAGATTGCTGAGATTGTTGATTATTAGGATTTGCATATGGTTGTTGATATGGATTTGAATTCATATGTTGTTGCTGAGATTATTGAAGTTATAGATATTTTTATTGATGTGGAGTTTGGTGTTGCTAGTGTGGATTCACTAGTTGCTAATTTATTTTTGGATCTACATGATCTTGTAGATCTATATGTTCTTGATTTTCCTATGCTTGACATGGTTAATGATTTACATGTTGTTCTTATTTGGGATCTAAGCTTACATATTTCTGACCTTTTTTTGGAGTTATGTGATGTTGTTAAAATGGAATACATTTTTAAGGAAATGGTTGTTGCTAGTTGTGATCAGTTGTAGAGATTCTTGGTGAAGCATTATGTTCAGTTTGTTCCTAGGAGTGAGCATACTAATTGGATGGTTGAGATTCTAGTGTTTGATAGAATGATGTAAATGTAGATGATTTGCATGTTGGTTTTCTTGTCCCTATTGTAGTGGAATCCTTTAGTGAAGATGAAGATGGTTATGGATTTTTCATTGAGCATCAAAGTGTGGAATACACTATTCTTTGTACCCCAGGAGTCTAATGCAAGGGCATATAAGGTTCCTAAAGATTTTTGCATTTTTATGGAAAGTTGGAGGTGCTCGGTCATCTCTATGGTGTTTCTCAATTAGAGGCTTGACTGAATGGGCTTGGTGGATAAGCTTGAACCTTGATTGAAGAACAATAGTGGATGCTCAATTGTTATTGGGCATAGTGTTGGTTGAGGTGCTTGATCCCTTAAGGTACTCAGTTTTTGTGGTGCTCAATCGTTAAAGGAGCTCGACAATTGTGTAGCTTAGCACTCACTGTATTTCTCAACATGTATTGGTTGCTCAACACTTATGGAACTTGGCAATACTTATGGGAGCTTTGTAGTGCTTGGGATTTTGTTGATCCACGGGAGTGTGGCTTGCAAGATGGAGTTCTTCTAGATTTCCTTGAATGATTTGGTACATTTAATGCATGTAGTGTGTGATCGTGACGTGGATCAGTCTAGGAGTTTGTATGGACTTATTTGGGTCTTGGTTGTCTCTCCTATGTGCATTAATTTGTGTTGTAAGCCATTTAAGTCATTTGGTATTTTATTCTTGTTGGAGGCCAACTTGTGGCTCAACATGTATTGAATGTTAGGATTTAATTTAATTTATAATGAATTGGGCCAACTTATGGCTTAGTTGGGTATAAGTAGGGGGTCTTGTGGAGTCTTTAGGAATTCATTTAGGGGGAGTGGATCCTGAGTTCATGATGGAGTATTTGAAGGGTGAATTTTCTTGATTATGTGGATAGAGCGTCGAATGTGGGGTAGTTTATAGCAGGATTGTAGTGTAGTTGTGAGTTTGTGAGCATGTTTAGTAGTTGAGGCTTGAGAACTAGAGGATTTCTTTATGGACCTAAGGGTGCAAGTGTAGATTCTTCTTGGTGTTCTTATCTAGTTATGTATCTAGACTAGCTATGGTTTGGAATGGATCTTGAAGGATCTTGCAGAACTATTACTTGCTTTGTATTTGGCCCTAACCGGGAAGACCTTAAAACTTGGCACATTACATGTAATCAATTATTTTATAAATAAAGAGTTGTGATTTGGTATCAGATCTTACATTTTTTTTGTGTTTCTATTGTGTGGTTATTTTGGGGGGGCTAGGACATCTCCTATGGGGATTATCTTATCTTGGACTACATCAATGGGAAATAAGATACTGAGAGGGGGCTGAAATAGGACTTCAAAACCAATTACATAAATTCACACCTAATTCATCTCATAGATCTATCATTAAAACTAAAATGATGAAACATAAATGAAATACATCACATCCATAAAGAGTTCAACACATAACACAATGATTTGGTTACCTAGAAATGCTTCAAAGATGAAAATAAACTGGGGTGGAAATGAAACCGACAAATCTTTACTATTGTAACAATAAAGTTAACATGTTAAGGTTACAATGTTTCATCATAAAATATGATCTACCTTGTGAGGGGTCTTCCTTGTTAAAAGCTTAAGAGACTATTATGTTTCACCTTGTTAAAGGATTTTACACTCATGATGAAGTAAGGACTCTGTTAGAGGTTTACATGGATCTATTAAGACCACTCTCTTAAGAGATTTACCATGTCTTAATTACCAATAATTGATTGAGTACGTGACCCTTAGTTTTCTCTACAAGTTGATCTTGAGTCTCCTCTTTGTTGTATCTCTAATCTGATCTCTTGATCCGATAACTCTATTCACTTGTTCAGTGCTCTGATTTCTCTATTTTCTCTATCTTTCAGACTTCATCTTCACTCCTTCACATGTGCATAAGGATACTTGTCCTTCTTTATTCCTCCTTCTATAAGATTATGTGGTTAGAATCCTCCTTAAATAAATGTTCTATGAAGATTCTAAATCTTGATCAACAACTTACAATTCATCATTTTTTTTGTTTCTATCCCTTTTTCTGATTGGTTGAATTACACACCTTATGATTATTACCTTCTACAATTACACGTGATCAACTCCTTAGCTAGCTCTTCAAATATTAAATATCATAGAAAATTTGGCCAAAATAGTTTACATATGTGTTTGTGCCATTACAAGCTTATATATCAAAATTTAACTACTCGGCAATTGAATGCTCTAACACTTAGTCATGTTTAGTTCTTCATGTTGTTACTCAACTTCTATATACCTACTTGATCAACACTTAATAACTTGTCAACATGCTTGGTCTTAACTTTATTTCTCGACACATACATCTTCTCAGTCGCTACTAAATACTCATAATTTCTACTTGGTATAAGTACTATATGCTTGACTTTTACTAGATAACTTACTCACAATGATGACCTTTAATCTTGCCTAGTAAATGACTAAGTGCTTGGACACTAATCAACAACATAGGCTTAGAGATCAAAAAATCCTTCCTAACAAGGATTCCATCAAGAAAGACGAATTACTTTATAGTTTTTCTACCTAGGGCTTGACCAAGGCAAGCCCTCCCCCAACAAACAAAACCATTTTTCTCTTATTTACAAATTTAAGATTAGATTTTTTGATACAGATATGAGTACCCTTTTTATAGAAATTTTGGGATCTATGGAAGTTTTATTCATAAATAAATGTCAACCAAAAGTGAAACTTACCTCAAAAATGACTTATACCTAATATTGCAATGTATATGTCAACTCAAATTGACATCTTCCCTAGATAGACCACTTTCTGCATTTTTCTCCTCTTGGCTTCTTGGTTCCAGATCTAGCTTTTGTTTTGTCCCTTGTATTTCCATAATACTATCTTTTATCCTTAAAAGTATCTTTCTCTTCATATTCTCAAGGTAAGTTGCATTCTTTCTTATCCATCTATTTTTTAGATCTTATTTCTTGCATTATTAGGATTGTAAATTTTGTTTTGTGATTGAATCAATTAAGCCTAAGAAAGTTAATCAATCCTACTTTCAATTCAACTTAATCAATTTACTTTTAAACAACCAATATAAGTTTAATTTGCATTGCATTAAAGATACTTTCTTGTATATTTATTTAGTATAATTTGAGTTTTGTATTGGCGTCCATTCATCCTTGGGTCTTGTTATTGAAACTTGAGTAATATTTAGGGTTATGCTTTGAAGCCCTCTCTTTCCATTTATATTTGAGTTATGGGGAGTGGAAGTCTCATTTATTTACATATCTTATTGAGTGCTTCAATTTTCCTCCTAAAAAATAATAAAAAATATTGCAAAAAGTGGAAGATCAGTGACAATGGAGACTTCATTGACCTAGCAACCAAGGAAACAATAAATCCCAATCCATGGGCTAGTGACCATGCAATGATTGAAGGGTGTTTTGAAAAATTGACGACCGAAAGTGTTTTGGAGTGGGATTTTGTTATTGAGAGAAACTTTTAATAAGTTGAAGAATCAGATCCAAGAAAAGACAAACATTAATTTGATGATAATATCATGGGGGCTTTAGTTGGGAGCTTACATGGTTGTGGTGAGATTAGTTATGAATGTAATTTTCTAGTAGATTTCACTTGAAGATTTTAAGGTTACATAAATTAGACAACAATGTAATAAGGAAGTTGACACTTTATTAAATTGGGCTATCAAACTTATAGAGGATGTAGTGGTAATTGAGAATTTTAGGGACTTATATGAATATGGCTTTAATTAAATTAGATGCACTAATGTTTTTTGAAATAAGGTGGTGAGGTGGTTGATAGGATGTCTTCCTAGAATATATGTGAGCATTTAATGGGATTAATTGAAGAGATAGTGAATGGGATATAAGAATAAAAATTTTTGTGGTATTTATTTCCAAAATCACAAATATTAAAACATGTTCCTTTATGTGTTCATAGTAAATGATGTTGGGGAAAGTGGGATAGTGGAAATAATGGAGATTGTGTTCACCCTATAGGCATGGAAATAATAGAACCCAATCTATGGACTAATGATCATGCAAATATTGAAGGTTCATTTCAATTTTGAGGATTAAAAAATATTTTGGAGTGTTCTTGTGTTAC